>JBBGZY010000765.1:0-1320000 GCA_037952925.1 Lithobates clamitans
ATATGAAGGCTTACCTGTAAGTAAAAGTGGTTATATAGGGTGTACAACTACTTTCAGTGCCGATGACTTGGGCATATACAGGGGATATCTCCTAAACCGTGCAGCTACAGGTAAGCCTAATTATAGGCTCACCATAGCAAAAAGTGGTTGTAAAGGGTTTACAACCACTTTAAATGGGTGGAACTCCGCTTTAAAGGACAGACTTTTATGCATTGGGAACTGTCTGTGCACGGCTACCCAGCACATGTAAATGGAACCCATGCTAATTAGAAAATCACCGCGTTGTACTTCCCCTGAATTTACAAGTTGTTTGGACAAGACACTGTCTTGAAAACCGGCCGTCCAGGATGTGTGCTCGCTGTATCAGGCCATGCATTGCTTAGTGGATCCTGCTTACTCTTGAGACCTCTTGCCATGGTGGCGTTCCTTATGTGAGGTAAATAAGTGTCATCGTGCCCCTCCAGCCAGGCTATTTTGGAGGTCACGTTAGTGAGCCCCGCAGGTTGCTAGCTATTGGTGCATATGCTGGGACCTGTGGTGGATACTTGTGCTCCATCGGTCAGTTCTCACAGTACGACGCCTCGTGCTTGCTCGGTAAGGCGAGGCTGAACGCGGTTCAGACTCTGAGCTGGCAATGCTCCCAGCTATCCGGCTCATGGCGGCGGCCTCTAAGATGGCGGCGCCGGCTCGTCTCCCCACCCCCTCCGCAGGAATGCACGAAGTATGCGCGTGCCCACGGTGCGCGTCTACAAGCACGTGTGGTAAGATCTTTCTGCGGATGCTCAGATCAGCCGGTGTTTGTGGCCAGGAGAGGCTCTTGTTACACTTTGATGGGTTATTCCGTAGTTGGACTGAATGTACCTAGAAAATACAGAACAGAATATAAAGAATCGTACTAAATGACATTTCAATAGATATTCTGGTCATTATTTACAGTGCAATGAAACTGGATGATCATTTGTGTTGATTCAACAAATCAATCTAATTGTACAGTGCACAAGTTGATCAACTGTGGCGTCAGTGGGGGTTTTCATGCCTTTTGTAAATCTTATGTAAATACACACGTGCCATATCCCTCCAACCACATCCTAACTACTGGCAACAATCAAAACCAGGACTATTGCGCATCGCTTTGTCTCACTCCTTTCCAGTTTGTATGTTTTGGCGAATTATAAATCAGCTGTTCAGTTTTATTGCACTGTGTATGGCCATCATTAGTCTTTGCCATGCAGGGTGTTTTAGGCTCGCTATGCCAGATGCTGTAGAATGATTGATGTGTGCGGCGTCCAGAAATGTCTTAATCTACAATGACTATATGTCTCGATACCATGAACTGGTAATCTCTACATCAGCAGTGACCTACCTTCCTGCAATTGATGCAATCATAGCCACTGTCCAGATCACACAATCAAAGTGGTTCTAAAGGTGGAAGGTTTTTATCGTAATGCATTAAAGCAGAGTTCTGCCCAAAAATGGAACTTCTAATACTGTCTAATACAGGTATTTTGCTCCCACTTACGGGCATAGATAGCCGAGCCACCTGTGTATCTATGCCACTTCCGGCACCTTCTCCGTGTCCCCCCCCCCCCCCCCACTGTCTCTGGGAGACACAGGTCCCAGAAGACAGCAGGGACCAGTGGGATCACGCTTTGCGAGTCGCGCATGCACAGTAGGGAACCAGGAAGTGAAGCCACAAGAGGTTGGTTTAGAGCTAACTGTAAATGAGGGACTTGGAATATTTCCTATCACAACAGTGTGCATGGTGATAACAATATATGTTGCACAAGTGTTTACAGTGCATCTGGAAAGTATTCACAGCGCCTCACTTTTTCCACATTTTTCCTATGTTACAGCCTTATTCCAAAATGGATTAAATTCATTATTTTCCTCAATTCTACAAACGATACCCCATAATGACAACGTGAAAGAAGTTTGTTTGAAATCTTTGCAAGCTTATTAAAAAAAAAAATGAAAATCAAGTACTTATGTACAGGCATGTAAAACAAAATGTACTTAAAGGAGTTGTAAAGGCAGATTTTTTTTTTTTTTTCTCTAAGAGCCCTTTCACACTGGGGCGGCTTCGGCGGTAAAACCATGCTATTAGCGGCGTTTTACCGTCGGTATGCGGCCGCTAGTGGGGGCGGTTTTACCCCCTCCCCCCGCTAGCGGCCGAGAAAGGGTTAAATACCACCGCAAATCGCCTCTGCAGAGGCGCTTTGCTGGCGGTATAGCTGCGCCGTCCCATTGATTTCAATGGGCAGGAACGGTATACACTCCGCTCCTTCACCGCTCCGAAGATGCTGCTGGCAGGACTTTTTTTACTGTCCTGCCAGCGCATCGCTCCAGTGTGAAAGCCCTCAGGGCTTTCACACTGGAATGAAAGTAGCGGCACTTTCGGGTCGGTTTGCAGGCGCTATTAGCGCAATAGCGCCTGCAACCCGCCCCAGTGTGAAAGGGCTTTTAATGCAATCTATGCATTAAGATAAAAACCATTTGTGTGTAGCAGCCACCCCAGCACCCCCCTAATTACTTACCTGAGCCCCATTTCTCTCCAGCGATGTCTGGGACACTCCCTCCTGATTGGCTGACTGACAGCCTTGGGAGCCAATGGCACCCCTGCTGTCTCTCAACCAATCGGGAGAGGGGGTGGGGCCAGGTCGGGGCTCAGTGTCTGAATGGACACACAGAGCTGTGGCTCGGCTCCAGTGCACCCATAGAATGCTGCTGACTGGGGGCACTCTAAAGGAGGGAGGGGCCAGGAGCAGCAAAGGGGGAGGATCCCCGCTGCTCTGTGCAAAACCAACTGCACAGAGGAGGTAAGTATAACGTTTGTTTGTTTTTTGTTGTTTTTTTTTTTCCCCGAGACTTTACAATCGCTTTCAAGCTGAGTTCTCACTTGCATTACAGAATTACTTTCTGTAAAGGCATGTTGTAATAAAAACTACTGTTCTATTAAATCTTGGTTGTGAAAAAAAAACCTTATTTTATCATCGCTGAGTGCATCAATCTCGATTGTGGGCATGTGAAGCCCACTAGCATGGTTTTCCGGGCCAGCATGCAGTTCCTGAACTCCGCATGCAAATTACACACTGGGCATAGCGCAGGGATTGTATCTGGTTGCTATCACAACAAGCGGTGTTGGAGGAAGTGCCTGCCCCTTTATAGCAACTAATCCAATTCATCCACACCACAGGCGGAGATGCCCACTGACTCCTGGGAATGATGACGCGCATCTCCCAGGAGCAGAGGTCCTGCAGGAAATTATGTTCATCACCACGGCCCTGAAGGAGGTAGAAAAAATGGACCATAGCAACAAAGTACACGGACCTAGAAGTAAATAAAATTGCCAAATGTTGTTCATTGTGCGGGACTGTAGCCATTACAGCAAAGAAGAGATTATGGGTGTAACAATGCTTTAACCACTTGCTTACTGGGCATCTAAAACCCAGTTTTCACGCTGTCAGCATGAGAAGAAATAAAAACAATTACCAATCTTCTGTTTACATCACGTGATCAGCTGTCATTGACTGACAGCTGATCACGTGGTAAGGGGCCGGGATCAACCCCCTTACTCTGATCTGTGTTCACCCAAGTTTATTGACTCTGTGAATGCAGGGGCGCGCGGGGAGCATGCAGAGGGGATGATGTCTATTGACGGCCTTGCGACAAAGTAGATCCGTGCTGTAGCTGTCATTTGGCTATAGCGTGGATCTGAAGGGGTTAAGGACCGGACCTATTTTTCAGACTCTGTGTTTACAAGGTAAAATCTTTTTTTTTTTTTTTTTGCTTTGGAAACCGCAGCTTATGATCTACCAAAACCCCCAGGTCCTTCTCCACCACCGATTCCCCCAGTTGTACTCCCCATAACATGTATGATGCATGCATATTCTTAGCCCCCAAGTGCATAACTTTACATTTCTCAACATTAAACCTAATCTTCCACATAGTCGCCCAATTAGACAGTGCATTGAGGTCGGCTTGTAAATTGGAGACATCCTGTAAGGACGTTATTTCACTGCATAGCTTGGTGTCATCTGCAAAGGCAGAAATGTTACTTTTGATCCCAGACCCAATATCCTTTATAAAGATATTAAAAAGTAAGGGTCCCAGCACTGAACCTTGGGGTACACCACTGATGACCTTGGACCATTCAGAGTAAGAATCATGAACCACTACTCTCTGAATTCTGTCTTTTAGCCAGTTTTCTATCCATTTACAAACTGATATTTCCAAGCCTGTAGACTTTACCTTACACATGAGCCGCGTGTGGGGAATTGTCAAACGCTTTTGCAAAATCGTTCAAATCTCATATTTCCGCACAAAAAAACCCCCCTTATTTTAAGAGCATTGGTCAGAAGTGACGTTTGACGTAGCTTCCGGTGCCATGGAGCTGAGCGGGGGGCCATTTTTTCCCTCCATTCAGCATCCAGGCAGTGAGGGCTCCGCTGCTACAAACGGTGGTGTAGACCAGTGTTTCTCAACTCCAGTCCTCAAGGCACACCAACAGGTCATGTTTTCAGGATTTCCACCATTTTGCACAGGTGATTTGATCAGCTTCACTGCCTTAGTAATTACCACAGCCGTTACGACAGCCGTTTCATCTGAGGGAAATCCTGAAACCATGACCTGTTGGCGCGCCTTGAGGACTGGAGTTGAGAAACACTGGTGTAGACTACCGAAGCGCGTTGGCAGGGGGGCCCCTCTCCCGCCACCGATTAAAAATCCGCCGCAGAGACCACTTTTTTTAAAATACGGGGGTTATTGTAGCTTGCTGCTGCCATAACGGTATTTTATGTCATAGTAGCGACGTATGATGGCGGCTGGTCCTTAAGTAGTTAAAATGAAGCCATGCCTTTTTTCAACTTCTCAATGCATGTACTGCATTGCAATAGTCATTTACAGGCATAACTAATTACCTAGGCAATCTGGCCAACCCCAAAATCAGATAAACTGGGAGCAGTGCCATGTCAAGCTGACAAAGATTTTCCATAGACACTAATGTGTCCATACTCACAAGGGTATGCCTGTATTCATAACCTTTGCCATTTCACTCAAAATTGAGATCAGGTGCATCCTGTTTTGACTGATCATCCTTGGAATGTTTCTACAACTTGATTGCAGTACACCTGTGGTAAATTCAGTTGTTTGGACATGATTTGGAAAAGTGCACACATCTGTCTATAGAAGGTCCCACAGTTAACCGTGCATATCAGAGTAGAAACCAAGCCATGAAGTCCAAGGAATTGTCTGTAGACCTCTGAGAGGATTGTATTGAGGCACAGATCTGGGGAAGGGTATAGAAAAGTTTCTGCAGCGTTGAATTTCCCAATGAGCACAGTGGCCTTCATCTGTAAAAGTTTGGAACCACCATGACTCTTCCTAGACCGGGCTGCCCAGCCAAACTGAGTGATCGGGGGAGAAGGGCCTTAGTCAAGGAGGTAACGAAGAACCGGATGGTCACTGACAGAGCTCCAGCGTTTCTCTGCGGAGAGAGAACCTTCCAGAAGAACAATCTCTGCAGTACTCCACCCATCAGGCCTGTATGGTAGAGTGGCCAGACGAAAGCCACTCGGCAAAAGGTACATGATGGCCCACCTGGAGTTTGCCAGAAGGCACCTGAAGGCCTCCACCATGAGAAACAAAATTCTCTGGTCTGAAACGGATTGAACTCTTTGGCCTGAATACAGGCGTCATGCCTGAAGGAAACCAGGCACCGCTCGTCACCTGGCCAATACCACCCTTACAGTGAAGCATGGAGGTGGCAGCATCATTTCTTTTTGCAGATTTCTAAAAAAAAAAAAAAAAAAAAAACATATTTCAAACAAACTTCTTTCATGTTGTCATCATGGGGTATTGTTGAATTTTGAGGAAAATAATGAATTTAATCTATTTTGGAATAAGGCTGTAACGCAACAAAATGTGGAAAAAGATGAGCGCTACAGCCTGTATCAGTGGTACGATCTGAAAGCTGCAGGGCTTGTCTACAGAAGCCTGACATTACACCTCTATTCAGGGGTGTAATGGGGCAATGCTTTCCAGACTCCTGCAGGAAAAAAAGCACTTTTTTTTTTTTTTTCTGCAAAAATCTGTACTTCTATTTTCTCTTATTTTCTCCTTTTTAAAGCCTACCCACTATATTGCTTTTGTTGCATTTTCACAATGCTCCATTGGAGCCAGTGCAAGTGGGTGCTTCTGAGTATGGGAGGCATGGGACTGCCTTCTACAATGCTGAGCCAGATTTGCCAATCGACAAGCCTGAACACTTGTCTTGTGAAGGTTTATAATGGGGCATTGTGCTTTTGAATGTCTTGTCTATGCACCAACTCAAACATTACCTTTTCAAAAGTAGCAGGAACATCACTGTACTGTACATGGCTTGTGCAGAAAGAGCTATGAGGACCCAGCAGGGTGCACCCACTATAGGCTCCCTGCAGGATACTACAAGAGGGTAAAGAGTGGTCACCCTACACAGAGAGCACAACAATGACTGGTCTTTATTATAGAAAGCTCCTGCACAGATCTAGAAGAAATTCACAAAGCTCAAAGATTTTGTGTGTGTGTGTGTGTGTGTGTGTGTGTGTGTGTGTGTGTGTGTGTGTGTGTGTGTGTGTGTTTTTTTTTTTTTCTTCCTAATGCATTAGGATAAAAGGCCTTCTGTGTGCAGCAGCCGTCCGGGACTCTCCCTCATGATTGGCTGAGACACCGCAGCGGTGCCATTGGCTCCCGCTGCTGTCAGCCAATCATGAGTGGGAGGGGCTAAACCGCAGCTCCGTATTTGCACACAGAGCCTTGGCTCGGGTGCCTCCATAGCAAGCTGCTTGCTGTGAGGGGCCAGGAGCTCCAGCCAGGGACCCGAGGAGGAGGATCCAGGCTGCCCTGTGCAAAATCACTGCACAGAGCAGATAAGTATAAGTATATGTTTGTTTTAATACAAAAAAAAACTTTACCATTACTTTAATAAATGGCTTAGGGCTAGGAAGTGTCCCTAATTGGTCCTTTACTACTAGTACAGCCACCTTTTGGAACCTCTCCTCTTCACCTTTTCCCCCACACACTGTGTGGGGTAGGTGTGTGTTGTGTATGTATGTTTCAAGTGTGACGTTGGTCGCGGCTTTTTTGACCGCTGATATTGTGTACCAGACATGGGGGGGACGAGATGCGTAGTCAGGGCTGTCCTCTGAAATACATACGTAGCCAGTGTCGAGGGCTTTGGCTGAGCATATGAGTTGCTCTTAATTCACGTGTTTTGGCTTCTCCTCTTCCCATAATTTATATTTTTTTGTGACTGGGCTGTCCTGGGGCCATATTTACTACTTTTCTCTTTTTCTCATGTTGGGTTACCTTCCTTTTTAAGGAGGGATCACTATTATTGGTAAGTGGGTTCATCTGTGGCTATACATATTTGTTTTTCTGAGGGTCGTTTCTTATATACGTATGTTTTTCTGCTTTTATATTTGAACAGAATATTCTCATTTGCTGTTAAATTTTAACCATCATTGTTTTATCTACACCTTTTTTGTGGGTACATTGTTAGGCATGCTAAGAATCCCCCACTCTTTGCCTTTATTTCTAAAGGTGCTATTAACATGAAATTTCTCCCTTCGCCTTTCAGGACAGCACCTTGGAGAGAGCCCAGCTCCACCCCTTCACTGGAAACACTCCCGTGACCACGCCCCTTTAAATGCAGCTTCTACCACCATGCCGTCAGTCTTTAGTGTTCCCACCGCCATGGTAGAAGCGCTGCTCGGGAACTAGTGAGGAGGGGGCTGTGCTCTCTCCAAGGGAGAGGGGTTGGCAGTACCTTCAGGTTTATCATTTTATTTTTTTTATTTTTTTCTAACCAGGGAGTGATGGCCAGGTAGAAGGATCCCGCCCTAGGTGTTAGGAGGCTGCAGGTATGCATGCCGAGAGAGCCTGAAGCTCTCGCATGTCAGTTTGAGTCCCGGATTGTGGGTGACATCGCTTCCGGTGGGGCATATCGGTGGGTAGTTCGTCACTGGAATGCAGGGGGAAGGGGAGGGTCATCCTGGCTGAGAATTCCTTCCAGCCCTCGAGTGCAGGGATGCTAGGATTCATTCCTTAAAGGCACATGTGTCGGCAGCCCCTGCGCTCGGCCATGGAGGAGATGGAGCAGGACCAAAACTCCAGCCAGGACCAGGTAAGAGGTACAAAGGTGCCTCTTTACACTCTGGGTGTGTTATGTTATAGTTCCTTCCCTGGGCAAGCCTGCAGCTGACTCTAAAGTGTATGCCTATTTAACAGTTCAACAGGGAATGGTGGCTCTATTTGTGTATATATAATTGTGGGGGTTGCTCTGTCTTTCCCTCTTCAGGGTGTTTAGTGGCTACGGCAACGTGTCAGGGTCCTGCCCCTAAGTAAAAGTGGGGGTTGATTATTTTCTTCTAGGCCAAAGCCACTGCCAAATTGGAGCTTCTTCCCTTAGATAAAATATCCCTTATCGCCATGCCCACCCATGTTATTGCTAAAGCGGCTGTGCAAAGTAAAGGAAAACATGGACCATTGGGGATACTTGAGGACTGAGGTTAAGAACCACTGCACTAAGGGACTCCTATACCAAACTACTCTGCAGGATTTGTGAAGGAGGAGTCCAACTCTTCTCAGTAAGGAAGGAACTTGCGCAAACTTTGGGTTCAGTGTGCTCCCTAAGCAGGGTTAGGGGTCCGTCCAAAGCTCCCATTCCAATCCTCTGCCCTCTACTTCAAAACTGGTGGAAAGCGAGTCGGAGGAGGAGAGCGAGAGTATCCCCCCCCCCCCCCTCAACATTGGATTCAGAGGAAAATGGAGAGGAGATGAGGGCCTCCAGTTACAAACTGACTTTGGAGGAAGTGGGTGACAAGAGGTCACAAGAGGGGGAAAAAAACACAATTATCGTTGCATGATAATGTACCAGAGGCTAGAGGAGACCAAACATGGGGTGTTCCCAGTCCATACGGTACTGACTAAGATGGTGAAGGAGTGGAAAGACCCGGAAAAGGGACAGTTTTTTTTTTTTTTTCCTATTTTGTCTTTAAGGACCGCACCTTTTGAGAGACCTCGGCTCCTTCATTCTCAGGAAACACCCCCTCCTTCCCTCCAGCCCGTCAGTTTTGGTGTTTCCTCCGGAAGAGACACTGCTAGGAACCGGGGCCAATTTTCAGCTGGGGAGGCTGAGGCTGGTGTTTTCCTGGAAGGGAGAGACAAATCTCTCAATGCACAGCAGCTGGGCTGGGGAGTCTTTGTGTCTGCTTAGTGCAGTAACACACCTTGTCCTCCCTTGGGGAAGATTGAGGCCAGGGCGCTCGCTTTCCGGTACCTTGGGAAAAGGTGGGGGCGGATGCTGTGGCATTCCCCTCGCTCTGGTGGCCAGCATGGAGCTTGAGGCTGGGCTGGACGGCGGGTGACGCCAGTTCTGGCGGGGCCGGGCACTTCCGCTTGACCCGCGGCTTCTGGTTCCAGCCGTGGGACGTAAAGCGAGCAGCGTGACGGCTGGTGGAGGCTCCGTTCGGCTGTAGTGACAGCACTAGGAGCAGCTAAGGCGGACCACGCTCGTTTCTGGCCTGAAAGTATGTCTGAGACAGATGCTTCCCGATCTGTGCTGGGTGACACCATCACCAGCCACTCTAAGGTAAGTGGAACCCTGGGGTGGTGTTCCCTTACCATCTTCCAGTTTAGCTCCATGGGTGAACCCCCCCCCCCCTGGTGATTAGAGGGGAGGAGGTGTACTTCTGGGACCCTGGTGGTAGTTGCTCCTGGGGGGTGCACTCCTGGTGTCGGTGTGGTCTTATTTGTTTGTGCACTGGAAGATTCTGATGGCTGTGGGATTTGTCATTTCAGGGCAAGACCACTGAAAAATCTAGGTCCCCACACAACACCAAGAGGAAGTGCCTGTCGTGTATTAGTACTTTGGGGGAGTTTTGGCCCAAAGTTCTGTGTCCAGAATGCATTTAGGGGTTGGTTAAGGAACATTCTGCAGAACAGGGTTCTGACTTGGCAGCATCCATTAAGGAGCTTTTCAGCACCTTCCAGTCATTTAAAGCGCTGTTTTCAACCCCCAGCTAACCCCCAGATGCCGCACCTGGTCCATCAGCAGGTCCCTCTGTCTGTGAAGGGTTACCTGGGGGCACCAGACAGGCATTTGAGAATGAGCCTGACAGCGCATCCTCTGACTCCTCCATGGAGTCGGACGGAGAGAAAATGGGTAGGGAGTCCATTCGAACCTCCTGATACAAACTCCCTGGAAGAGGTGGAAGAGCTCTTGGAAACCATCCACACCACTCTAGGTATCCAAGAGGAGAAAAATTCGCCGTCTTTACATGATCAGATGTACAAAGGTCTTGGAGAGCAGAAGTGGAAGGTCTTTCCGGTCCATGAGGTCCTGGTTGACTCCATCAAAAAGGAATGGCGAGACCCAGAAAGGAAGGCTTTCTTTTCCAAAGCGTTAAAATGCAAATTCCCCTTTGCAGAGGATGAAGCGGCTGTTTGGAGCAAATCGCCTAGATTGGATGCAGCCTTTTATCAGGTATCCAGGAAGACAGACTTGGCTTTTGAAGATATTGGGGTGCTAGCAGACCCCATTGACAAGATGGACTCCCTCCTCAGAAAGACTTGGGATTTCTCCCTAGGGAATCTTAAACCTACCATGGCTGTCACAGTGGTGGCGCGTAACATGGAGCACTGGCTAACGCACATAAAAGCACATATTGAGGCTGGAACCACAAAAGAAATGATTCTCTCCTCCTTCCCCATGCTTTTAAAGGGGGTCGCATACGTTGCGTATACCTCAGCAGAGTCGGTCCGCATGTCTGCTAGATCCTCTGCTCTGGCCAATTCGGCCGCAAAAGAAGTTTAATTTTCCCAGGGCGGAGTCTCAGAAAAAAGTTTGGACTAACAGGGGCAGAGGGTGCAGGGGAGCTTTTTATTTTATTTTTTATTTTTTTTCACCCTCCTGAACAGCCCCGAAAGTCCCATGGACAGGTTAACCCCGGTGGGAGGAACACTGGGGGCTTTCCTCCCATAGTGGGAGTCGGTTACCTCCCAATCTGTTTATACTAGGAATTGTAAGGAGGGGGTTCAGACTGGAATTCTCAAGACACACACACTGTTACAGACCTGCCAAAGTGTGTGGAAAAGGCGGTGGCACTACTTTCCTCCATTGGAGGAACTGGAACAGCAGGATGTAGTATGGTGGGTCCCACCTGGGGACATCAGGAGAGGGTTCTATTCCCACATCTTTGTGGTTCGAAACCCTCAGGGAAGTTCAGGCTCATCCTGAACCTGAAGCCTCTGAATTGAGCAATCTTCTACAGAAGATTTCAGATGGCTTTCATCTTTTCCATGAAGACACTGCTTCCTCCATATTGCTACATGGCGTCCATGGATCTAAGGGACGCTTATCTGCACAGTCCGATCAGAGGACAGTTGGGTTCCTCAGACTGGCAGTAAGGTCCGAGGAGGAAATGGTACATCTGCAGTTTCGGGCTTTCCCCTTTGGGCTATCCCTTTCTCCCTGGATATTCACCAAAGTCATGGTGAAGACCCTGGCCTTCCTGCGACTTCGAGGAATCTCTGTGATCACATACCTGGATGACCTGCTCCTTCGCCGGAACAGCTGGTCCAGGATTTGCAGGTAGCAAGAAGTGTTGGAGCATCTAGGATGGCTCTTTAAATTTGGAGAAATCCAACCTAGTTCCATCCCAGAGGGTTGCCTTCCTAGCTTAAATTCTGGACTCAACCCAGCGGAGTTTTTTTTTCTTCCTGAAGAAAATTCTGAAAGTAGACAAGGCCTTGACAGTTCTACAGAGCAATCAACAAATCTCCATAAGAAAGGCCATGTCGGCTTTGGGGTTACTGACGGCTGCACTCCCAGCTGTAAGGTGGGCGGGATTGCATTTCCGCCCTTTGCAGTTGTTCATTCTGGAAGGCACTCAAAGGTCCTTGGCCTCAACTGTTCTCATACCAATACGGGTGGAGAAAGGCAGCTAATCTATCCCAGGGTCTGGAATGGGTACTGCCAGTGTCCAAGATCGTAACAGACGCAAGCAGCACTGGTTGGGGAGTACACCTAGGGGTGAGTCTGGTGCAGGGATCCTGGAGAGTCGAGGATGCGGGGGAAGTCCTTGAACTGGAGGGAGCTGAAAGCCATTTCTCTGGCTCTGCGCTTTCCAGCAGGAACTCCAGGGACATTTATTCCAGGTCCGCTCAGACAATTCCTCAGCGGTTGCTTACATCAACCGATGGGGGCACCAGGAGCAGTTCCCTTTTTGGGCTCTGACGGAAACAATATTCAACTGGGCTGGGGTCACGGTGTTCTCACTATCCGCAGTACACCTAAAAGGGGAGTTAAACCAGATGGCAGATTTCCTCAGCTGGAGGAAGCTGAGGGAGAGCGACTGGGTCCTGAGTCAGGTCACCTACAGGATGATTATCCAGAAGTTGGGGGGGTTCAATGTGTGGACCTTTTCGCTTCAAAGGAGAATGCAAAAACGCCCCTCTTTCTGAACCTGTGGGACGGAGCAATAGGGTGGACACTATATAGGCTCTCCCCCTGGTGTTGCAGGCTCTTACAGGGGATCCTTTTGAGTCTTGTTCAGTGAAATTTTTAACTCTCAAGACTGGGGTTGTTTTTGATTTTTATTTTTTTAAATCGCTAACGCAAGGAGGGTTAGTGAGCTTGAAGCCCTCTCGAGGAGGGCAGCTTTCCTTCAAGTATTTCTGGATCGGATAATTTTTAAAACCGATCTGGCCTTTTTGCCAAAAGTAGCTTCTAAATTTCATGGGAGCCAGGAAATCTGTTTGCCCACTTTTTTTTTTTTTTCAAATCCTGTGAGGGAACAGGAGCATGTCTTCCACAGGTTAGATGTTAGGAGATGTGTAATAAAATACCTGGAGATTATGGAATAGTTTAAGAGATCCATATAAATTTTTTTTTTTTTTTTGGGGGGGGGGGGGGGGGGGGGCTAGGAAGGGGTTCAAAGCATCTACACATACGATGGCCAGATGGCTGAGGTTGGCAATTAGTCAGGCCTATTGGGCGTAAAGTCCTGCAAGCAGTAGTCCCACCCTAGGGTAAGTGCTCGCTTATCCTCTCAAAGGTGCTGTCCTGAAAGACGAAATAGGGAAAATCGAAGTTACTTACCGGTAACATTTTTTCCAAGAGTCTTTCAGGACAGCACTGGTTCTCATGGAAAAACTGATGGGAGGGAGGGAGTGGCCTAAAGCTCTGGTGGAGGCGGGGTTTTCTGAGAAGGGAGGAGCCAAGGTCTCAAAGGTGCTGTCCTGAAAGACTCTTGGAAAAAAATGTTACTGGTAAGTAACTAACTTTTTTTTTTTTTTTTTCCCTCCAGGTCTCTAAAGGTTTGCCTGAACTTTCAGTACAGCATGAGTGGCTCCTCCCACTTGCTAGCAGGAAACTCCACTTCCACCAAACTTTTTTATAAGGAGGCTTCTTTCCACATTTCCTCAGTTTTTGTTTCCTTCAGCAACGCAACACCTAGTGGGGAGTCATGAGCTGTTAAGTGCTGTCCTGAGAGGCCAGGCTTCCTGCACCACCGTTGCTTAAAACTGTGCCAAAAGTACTGTCTGTCCATAATCGGCTACATTATCCTGCCAACTTTTTTGTTCAAACCGTTTGGGGGGGGGGGGGGGGGGGGAAGGAGGCTATTTCACAATTTGGATGTGAAAAGAATTCTGTTGCGTTACCTAGAAGTAACAAGGAACTTTAGGTCTTTTGGACTCTTTGTTGCCAGAAAAAAAGGGCCGCCAGGAATTAAAGGGGTCAATTGCTAGATGGCTTGATTTGGCTATTTTGGAAGCTTACTCCCAGTTGGGATAGTCTCCCTCTGCTGGGAATTCGAGCACACTCTACTAGAGCTCTGGCCACTGCATGGGAAGAAAAAGCTGGTGCCACCCCAGATCAAACTTGTAAGGCAGCTATGTGGTCAAGTTACTTAACGCTTGTCATTTTACAGACTGGATCTTCTGTCAGCAGGTGATCAGGTTTTTGGCAGAAAGGTCCTTCAAGCTGTTATCCCTCCCTACTTGATAAGTCTCGTTTTATCCCCTCAGGTGCTGTCCTGAAAGACGTTTAGGGAAAAGTCAAGTTAGACTTACTGGTAACTTGTTTTCCAGCAATCTTTCAGGACCGCAACGACCCACCCTTGTGGTGTGTGTGTGGTTTGGGTGTTTTTTTGTTTTTTTTTTATGCTGTGACTAACCATATTGTGATTGTGTTCCAGCTTGGGTCGGAGGTACTCTACTACTTGGCGAGTTTAACGACCGTGATGGAGGCATCGTTCTCCAGCATGAGGCCAGTACCTTCACTATCCATGTTTTGGATTTGGACATTAGAATTCAGGATGGAAGGTTTATTACATCTACCTATTTCAAGGATACAGACAATGGCTACATAGGGATGGATAGTTGTCGTCATGAGTCTTGGCTCAGATCTGTCCCTACGAGTCAATTCCTGAGTTTCTTAATGTTCGCTTCCTCCAGAAGGGTTATGCAGCTAATGAACTTGATTTGGTCATTGCTGATGTTTGCTTAAGGGAAAGAATTGTTAAAACCTAAGATTAGGAACAACAATTACTTTCTCTTCCCATTTTTTTTTTCTAACTATTCAAACCAGTATTTCTCCATTTAAAAAAAATCTTTTGAAAAATGACAATACTAGGTCCCATACTTCCTGAACACCCTAGGGTTACTTAGAGGTGCCCCCTCTCTGACTCCAGGTAGCTCCTTAATCGAACCCCTGATCAGACCAAGCTTTTTTGGGGATTTCAAAGGTTACTATTTGTGTAGAAAGTGTGAGGTTTGCCATTGCAATTATCTCGGAGAGAAAGTATCTCTTTTGGCTCTGTTACTGGTCAAACCTATCAATTAAATTCCTTCATTACATGTTCGATCAAGAATGTGGTCTACTTGATCACGTGTCCTTGCGGGCTACACTGTGTAGGTCGCACTATTCGCATATTGGAGGTCAAACTCCAGGAGCATTTGGCAAATATCCGCAAATGCTTTTTGAATCCTAGCTTGACAAAACATTGTGTTATGCCATGGCTATAGATAAGTTTAACCCCCTATTGGTGAGGTAGTCACACCAGGAGAGAGATCTCTGAAATGGAAACCTGGTGGATTTTTGTTTAAACATCTTATAGACCATATGGCCTGAACACAGAATGGGATGTCAATGCCTTCATAAACAACTCCTAGGCTGTTTTTATTTTATATTAATATCTTTTGCATTTTATAATTATGTATGTTTCCATTCACAAGATGGCAGTACTAGTTTTAGTCCTGATTGTCCCTTGAAAAGGGGCCTCTCATGGATGTTAAATCATTATCGATATTTCCTAAGACCTTGTGTGTCTGTCAAAATATTTATTGAACGAAATGTCGCGTAGGGTGGAGCACGGAGATCTGACGTCACGACACTATGTGCTGATCGCGGCCATCTTGTTGGTTGGAAACAAATGTTAACCAAGGACTTTGTGTTCCTGACATGCTTGTTTTAATTCACTAAATGTCCGTACCCTGTACGCTTTTTACTTTAATTTTGATTTAACATACTAAGCTATGAGGAGCTGCTTCTTTTAATCCTACATCTGAACCTGTGGATTCATTCCATGTTATGACCCTAATGAGATTCAGCTGTCTGGTACCAGAGTGAAGTCTTGCTATAGTGGATATATCATGCTTATCTGGCCACCTATAATCTAGTGGTCCACTTTCTGCAGTAAGAGGCCCAGTGTGTTGGTGTGCGGTGGAGGATTTCATAGTCATTACTATGGTCATTACAGACCTGCTCACGGATGTGGAAATACAGGGCAATATAGGAAACAGCGATCATAGGTCAATTAGCTTCAGTATAAATCACACAAATGGAAACGTAAGGGGAATACAGAGACAATAAATTTGAAAAGGGACAACTTCCCTAAACTACGAACCTTGCTAGAAGATATTGCGATAAAATCTTGAACAAAACACGGAGGAGATGGGTTTGCTTTAAGAGCATATTAATGAGGGCATTAGCCAGTGCATCCCATTGGGAAATTTAAAAGCGCAAACAAGTCCCAGGTGGCTTAACTTCAGTGTAAAAATGCATATAAAAGCAAAGGAGAAGGCCTTCAAAAAATACAAGGCTGAGGGATCTTCAACAATCAAACTTTACAAAGAATGCAGCAAGAAATGTAAGGGTGCAATTAGGCTGGCTAAGATAGAACACCAAAGACACATAGGAGAGCAAAAAAATCCCAAGAAAATCTTTAAGTATATAAACAGTAAAAGAGGAGGACAGACTATATTGGCTCCATAAAGAATGAGGAAGGGTATCTGGTTACAAAGGCTGGTGGGATGGTGAAGGAATTTTTTTTTTTTTTTTTCCTCCTCCAGTCTATACAAGGGATTTGGGGGGAGGGGGGGGGCTTCAGTAACTGCAGTGTTTATCCTCATGACCCATCACAGGAAGCACCCTCATGGCCAACAGAGGACAGAATTCAAAATAGACTTGAAAAACTTAGCATTAAGTCACTGGGACCAGATGGCTTGCACCCCAGGGTCTTGGGGATCTTAGTCAAGTAATTGCCAGGCCATTGTTTCTAATTTTTACTGACTGGAATTGTACCAGCTGATTGGAGAAAATCCAATGTAGCACCAATATTTAATCACTTGCTTACTGGGCACTTAAGCCCCCCTCCTGTCCAGACCAATTTTCAGCTTTCAGTGCTCTGATACTTTGAATAACAATTACTCAGTCATGCAACACTGTACCCAAATGAGTGTTTTTTGTTTTGGTTTTTTTTTTTGTCCTTTTTTCCATACAAATAGAGCTTTCTTTTGGTGGTATTTGATCACCTCTGGGTTTTTTATTTTTTGCGCTATAAATGAAAGACCGAAAATTTTGAAAGAATTTTTCTTAATTTCTGTGATAAAATTTAGCAAATTAGTAATTTTTTCTTCATAAATTTTTGCCACAATTTTATACTGATACATATCTTTGGTAAAAATAACCCAAAATTAGTGGAAATCATTTGGTCTGTGTGAAGTTTTTAGTCTACATGCTATGGTGCAAATCATAAATGTGTATCACATCTGATGTACTGGTGGCCTATTATTTCTTGAGACCCTAACAAGCCAGAAAAGTTCAAATGCCCCCCAAATTACCCCTTTTTGGTAAGTAGATCTTTCAAGGTATTTAGTAAGAGGCATGGTGAGTTATTTGAAGTTGTAATTTTTTTTCCCCCACAATTCTTTGCAATATTAAGATTTTTATTTTTTTCACAATTGTTATTGTAATAGCTTTTCTCTCACGTGGCATGTGCATACCACAAATGACACCCCAAAATACATTCTGCTACTCCTGAGTCTTACGATACCAGATGTGTGGGACTTTTTCACTGCCTGGCCACATACAGAGGCCCAACATGCAGCAAGCACAATCAGGTGTTCTAGGAGCAAAAATTACACCTCATTTTTCAGCCACCTATTACACTTTTGAGCACCGGGACCATGAAAACACCTACAAAATTACCCCATTTTGGAAAGCTAACACCCCAACGTATAATCTGAGGCATAATGAGTCTTTTTGAACAGTTCAATTTTTTTTTTTTTTTTTTTACACAGTTGTCCGTTTTTTATAAGATCTTCAACACAGCATTTAGATGACACCCCAAAATACATTCTGCTACTCCTGAGTATGGCGATATCACATGTGAGACTTCTACACAGCCTGACCACATACAGAGATCCAACATGCAAGGAACACCGTCAGGTGTCCCAGGGACACATTGCATGCTGCACATACCTAGAATTACACCCCAAAATTACATTATACTGAGCAAAGCGTAAACAAAAGATTAGCTGCGCAGTTGTACACAGGAGGATAGCACTGGTCCAGGCAGCAGGCAGGGACTTGGTCAGCAACGGCAAACACAATTGTCCAGACAGGCAGGGATACTGTCCATATACAGTCCAGGGTTAGTGCAGGCAGAGATATTGTCAGAAGTGCCAAAAATATTGGTCCTGGTAGGCAGGAACATGTGGTGTGGTCAATGCAACAGGCAGGGACATAATGGCAGCAAGTCCTGCAGGCAGAAGTAGGGCCTCGTTCAGGACAGAATGGGGACAGGGGTAGAGGCTTCTCCCACCCAAATCTGTTCCCAAACAATTTTCCTGCTTGATCCCAAGTAGTCTGGGCAATTAGGGGGTTGCAGCTGGGTGTCCTTCCCTTCGTACACTTTGAAGGCATACATGTACCCTGTGACTGTCACATAATTTTTATACCTTCATCCCATAGCGGGCCCTTTTGCTGGCAATAAATTGTTTGATTTTAAGTCTGCCACTAAATTTAACAAGGGACTCGTCCACACATGTGTTGGTCCGGGGTAAACAGCTGGGGGAATACTTAAGAAAAATAATTTAGAAGTGGCCGAATTTTGAAAAGCCTGTCATTTGGGTCATTTTGGGGAGGGCACTGGGTGTTTATGGAAACAAAGGAACCTCATCATTTTGTATCTGGTTCTGGGCATTACCTTGGAGAAAATTGGCATGAGGTGGATTTAACCAATAGGAATTCAAGGGTTGGTTTTTTTTAGTGAGTCCAATACAAAATGTGAGGCCTAAAAAAACCTTAAACTTCTCCACCGTTGGGTCTCTCCACTCGTAGGAGAGACCCAACGGTGTCTCTCTACAAACTGATTTGTTTTTAGGAGAAATGCATCTGTACTAGGCTCTAAGTGTGAGGAAGGGCAAGCAGTAAAAATGAAAGCGGTGTGGAAAGTTGGGGCCCCCAGGGTTCTGTCCTGGAAGCAATCCTATTTAACCACTTCCCGTTTCGTTATCCTGACTGGGCGTCATATGATATCCAGCAGGATAACCCTTTAGTGCGGCGATTGGGGACGGCACGTGTCCCTCGAACACATAGCCCGTTCCCGGTAAACAGCCCATGAGATTGGCTGTTTACCATGTGAATCGGCTGTGTCCAATCTGGTCACGTTTGTCAACAATGGAGGATGCGCGCCCCCGGAGGCGTGCACTGCAGTGATCGGGGATGGCGTGTGTCCCTCGGATATAGCCCATCCACGATCAGGGTAAACAGCCAATGAAATTGTGATCGGCTGTGTCCAATCACAGCTGGTCATAAGTATAAACACAACGGCAGTTTACAGGTATCTCTCCTCACACACCGATCGTGAGAGCTGAGATCTGTGAGTGAAACATTTACTGTCTGTACAACACGCACACCCTCCCTCAATAAAGAGAACCTTTCACACAGCCCGCTATCGGTACCATCTGGATCTGTCAAACAGGCCCGCCATTGGTACTGCCATCAGTAACCTATCAGTACCGAGATCATGTCTCAGATTACACACCTGAGGAGGCATATGCCATTCTTACCATGTCGGATGATGGAAGCGGGGAGCTCCCATCATCCAGTTTTGGTTCGGAATACGAGCCAGGAGAGCTGGGATATGCAATTAGTGGACCCCCAGCTGTTGCAAAACTACAAGTCCCATCATAGCTCTGGGTCCCATGCTTGTGGCTGTCAGTCTTGCTATGCCTCATGGGACTTTTAGTTCTGCAACAGCTGGAGGTCCACTAATTGTATATCCCTGCAGTAGAGGGTAGTGGATAGGAGTCAGAGGAGGAAACTGTCCCTCAAAGAATAAGGGGATCAGGATCAAGATCTGAAGACCTGCCTACCACTAGCGGCGCCAGACCCCAGGAAGAGGAGCCCAGTACCAGTACTGGAAGTACACGCCCAACCCAAAGAATCCAGGCCCAGTCCTACCTTCCCGATGCCCTGGAAAACCCCTTATGGTCACCTGCCAACTCAGGGTCTGCTATAATCCCCCCCCTTTCACCGCACAGCCAGGTGTGCAGCCCAACACTACAAATTTTTCACAATTGGATTATTTTTATTTTTTTCCTACAAGATTTGTTCCAGAATATGGTGGACCAAACCAATCTGTTTGCAGAGCAATTTATTGCTGCCAACCCCAATTCATCCTACGCCCGCATGTTCCACTGGCGACGTCTCACACTGGATGAATTTGAATCGTTTTTGGGCCTTACGTTCAATATGGGGCTTACAAAGAACAAACTCCATGCCTACTAGTCCACCAACCCCGTATACCACATACGATATATTCTACTGTCATGTCCAGGGCATGCTACGACATGATTATGCGTTCTCTACACTTTTTTTTTTTTTTTATTACCTTTTTATTCAAAATTCTTTTTTTTTTTACACTTTAATGAGAATTCACAGTGCCCTCTCTGAGATCATCCCAACCATGACAAATTGTACAAGAATCGCCCCCCCAATTCATTTTCCATTGATTTACTGAAGTGTTTATCCCAGACCAAAACATTTGTGTGGACGAATCCCTTATACATTTTACTTGTGGACTGCACTTCAAGAAATATATCCCAGGTAAGAGAACCGGGTATGGGTTAAAATTGAATACATTGTGTGATGGAGACACTGGATATGTGTATACCTTCCGGCTTTTATTAAGGCAAAGACTCCCAGCTCCAGCCCATGAGTGCCCCAAATATATTGGAACCAGTGGGAAAATTTTGTCTGGGAACTGGCTTACCACATGTTCAAAAAAGGATACCATTTATATGTGGACAACTAGTATGCCTGCCCCTTTTTTGCCACCTTTACCATAAAGCAACCCTGGCCTGCGGTACCTTCAAAAACACTAAGACTGAAGGGCTTCTAACAAAATCTATTGACAAAAAAATTACAAAACGGAGAATCTGCATTCATGAGAATTTAAGTGGAGGGACAAGAAAGATGTCCACATCCACAATGACACCTTGGTGGAGAGCCAGAGAAGACATGGCCCCATTTGTAAAGCCTGAATGTGTCCACGACCACAATCTGTACCGGGGGTGGGGGCTAGATTTAAATGATCAGATACTACAACTGTCAACCCGAGTCCCGTTACTGGTACCAGGAAGTTGCGCTTCTTCTTTTTTTTTTTTTTTGATATGGCCCTGTTTAATTTGCTACCTAAAAGCAACTTTAAACCAACAAATTGCCTACCTCAAGTAGAAGACATCACCACTGCCCTGATTTACCAACAAGGACTCTCCCCGGGAAGCTTTCGCTCTGAGTCAACTTCATGAGCAACATTTTCCCTATAACATTCATACAGAATCCGTAAAAAGATGCCAAAAGAAATGTGTATGCTGCAGAGGAGGAATTGGAAGAGAGAAAAGCTATTGCTCCCAATGTCTCCCTGAACCTGGCCTGTGCATCAGAGATTGCTTCAGAAGTTACCACACATCCATTAGCTAGTAGTTCCCCTTCTTTTTAAGACTGCCATTTCCCCATTTCAAATACCTGTGTAAATCATTTGCCTGCTACCATGTTTCTATGTTAACTGACCCTAGCCTGTTTACTGATGTCTTTGCCTGCCATTTTTAAAACATATTTCTCACTTCCACGTGCACCAACCTCAGCCTGTTAATCGACCGTGTTTTTTCCTGCCACTTGGACTGATCTTTTTGCCCTTTTACTTTTAGTACACAGGGGTCCCACATATGTGAAGGACTTCAGAATAGCATTCTGAGTAGAGAGAACCAGTTTGGTTTTCTGTGTTCCCAGAACAGGGGCTGATTGTCCAGAGGCTTCAAAAAGATTTGGATGGGAGAAGCCTCTACCCCTGGCCCTAAGCTTGATGGTCCTTCCTGCTGCCTGGACCAATACTTTGGCTCTGCTGAACATATCACTGCCTCTACTCACTATGGACAGTAATTCTGCCTAGACATCTCTGCCTGCTACCTGGACCAATGCTTTGGCTGTGCTGACAGTATCTCTGCCTGTACTAACTATGGACAGTATTCTTGCCTGCTGCCTGGACGATTGCTTTCGCTGACCACACCCCTGCCTGCTGCCTGGACCACTGCACTACTAAAACCACAGGCAATCTTTTGTTTGGTATGTACATGCTGTGTGTTAGAAATATGAAGGGCCTTCAAAAATGTGATCGGTAGTCAGAAAATTGTAGGAGCATAAATTACACACTCAACGTCTGGAGATGCTACTTGGATGTGGGGCCTCTGTATGTGGCCAGGCTGTGTAAGTATCACATGTGGTATCGCCATACTCGGGAGTAGCAGAATGTATTTTGGGGTGTAGTTGCAAGTATGCATATGCTGTGAGAGAAATAACCTGTTAATATGACAAGTTTGTGTTTAAAAAAAAAAAAAAATACAACTTAAAAAAAAACTCACTTGCCTCTTACTAAATACCTTGGACTGTCTACTTTACAAAAAGGATCATTTGAGGTGGGTGTTTGTACTTTCCTGGCTTGTTGGGGTCTCAAGAAATGAGATGGGCCGTCAGTAGATCAGGTGTAATCAGATATGATCAATTTTCAGTGATTGGCACCATAGCTTGTAGACTCTTTCCCACAGACTAATATCCACTAATTTGGGTTATGTTTACCAGATATGTAGCGGTATACATTTTGGCCCAAATTTTATGAAGAAAAATTACTTATTTTGCTAAATTTTACAATAGAATTTTTTTTTTTCCAAATTTTTGCTTATATTGCAAAAATAAACCCAGCGGTGATTAAATGCCACCAAAAGAGAGCTCTATTTGCGAGGAAAAAACGTATAAATTAATTTGGATACAGTGTAGCATGAGTAATTGTCATTTGAAGTGTGAGCACTGAAAGCTGAAAATTGGTCTGGGCAGCAAGGTGCATATGTGCCTGGTGCTGAAGTGGTTAATTTGTTCATAAACAAACAACCTGGTGTTTGCGGACGATGCTAAGCAGGGCAATAATTTCTCTGCAGGCTGTGGAAACCTTGCAAGAATTGAACAAATTAATGGGGTGTGCAACTACATGGCAAATTAGGTTTTAATGTAGAAATGCATATAATGTAGATGCATATGGGTGGAAAAAATACACATGCAAACTACTCATTAGGGGGAGAACCTCTGGGGGAAATCTAGGATGATATGGGTATGGGCGTTGCTGTGCTGACCTCAAGTAACAGAGAAAAAGCAGCTACATAAAAATGGGACAAATAGAGAGATAGAGAGATAGATATATATATATATATATATATATATATAGATATATATATATATATATATATCTCTCTATCAAAATGGTGGGTAATGTAGCGCTAACAAGTACACACAAATATTGTAATGTAAGTGGAACCGTGCAAGAAAAATCAATTCTACTTTTACATATAGGTGAAACAGTGCAGAAAGTCAAATATGCACAAGTAACATGTGAGAAAAGATATGTGAAAAAGTCCAATGGATGAGGAAATCTATTGAGACCTGTACGTCAACCACTAAATTAATGGATCAAAGGTGGAATAAATTGGCACTGTCCAGTATGGGAAACATCAAGGGTGATACATCTTCAACAAAGAGAGGTGTGTGTGTGTGTGTGTGTGTGTGTGTGTGTGTGTATATACTCCTTACCGGAACAGATGGACTCAAATGTCAGCAACAGTCATACAGGCAAGATGCCGAAAACTGCGGATACATGGAACTCCAAAGAGTCTAGAACCTCAGATGAATCCAGGGCTATTGTGGATGACCACCAAACTAACCTCCAATGGAAAGAGCACCGAAACTGGATCTGTGATGCAAAAAGACCGACTGGACAGCAGGACAAATCTCATTTGGATGGTATGTGGAGAAAAAATTGCTTCCATGTGGTGTAGGTCAAACAATAAGCTTTATTTCTTAAAACCGGTGTACAGCAATGAAGATAAAAATTGTGATCACAGATAAAAATGCAGGGCAATGTGAGGAGCAATAAGCCTGCCCTAGCGGGCATCCACTTGCCTGTTTGCCATGTCCCTCATCTTGTCATTGCTACATCACCAGCCGTCTCATTAAAGTTAATGGGACTGTCGGTGAGTCAACAGCGGGTCGGAGGAGCTGCTGCGGGACAGATGAGTTGCTCTTTAAAAATGTTTGTTTTTAACCACTTCAGCCCCGGGAGGATTTAACCCCTTCCTGACCAGAGCACTTTTTACAATTTGGCACTGCGTTGCTTTAACTGCTAATTGCGCGGTCATGCAATGCTGTACCCAAACAAAATTTGTGTCCTTTTCTTCCCACAAATAGAGATTTCTTTTGATGGTATTTGATCACCTCAGCGTTTTTTTTTTAAATTATTTTTTGCGCTATAAACGGAAAAAGACCGAAAATTAAAAAAAAATATATATTTTCTACTTTTTGTTATAAAAACCAATAACCTCAATTTTAGTCATACATTTAGGCTAAAATGTATTCGGCCACATGTCTTTGGTAAAAAAAATGTCAAGCGTATATTGGTTTGTGCAAAAGTTATAGCGTCTACAAACTAGGGTACATTTTCTGGAATTTACACAGCTTTTAGTTTATGACTGCCTATGTCATTTCTTGAGGTGCTAAAATGGCAGGGCAGTACAAAACTCCCCCAAATGATCCCATTTTGGAAAGTAGACACCCCAAGGAAATTGCTGAGAGGCATGTTGAGCCCATTGAATATTTATTTTTTTGTCCCAAGTGATTGAACAATGACAAAAAAAAAAATGTACAAAATTGTCACTAAATGATATATTGCTCACACAGGCCATGGGCATATGTGGAATTGCACCCCAAAATACATTCAGCTGCGTCTCCTGAGTACGGGGTTTCCACATGTGTGGGACTTTTTGGGAGCCTAGCCGCGTACGGGGCCCCGAAAACCAATCACTGCCTTCAGGATTTCTAAGGGCATAAATTTTTGATTTCACTCCTCACTACCTATCAGTTTTGAAGGCCATAAAATGCCAAGATAGCACTGACCCCATTTTGGAAAGTAGACACCCCAAGCTATTTGCTGAGAGGCATGGTGAGTATTTTGCAGCTCATTTGTTTTTGAAAATTAAGAAAGACAAATTTTTTTTTTTTCAATACTTTGTGACAAAAAATGAGGTCTGCAAAATGCTCACTATACCTCTCAGCAAATGGCTTGGGGTGTCTACTTTCCAAAATGGGGTCATTTGGGGGGGGGGGGGGGTTGTGCCACCTGGGCATTCCATGGCCTCAAACTGTGATAGGCAGTGAAGAGTGAAATCAAAAATTTACGCCCTTAGAAAACCTAAAGGCGGTGCTTGGTTTTCGGGGTTCCGTACGCGGCTAGGCTAACACATGTGGTATCCCCCGTACTCAGGAGAAGCAACAGAATGTATTTTGGGGTGTAATTGCACATATTCCCATGGCATGTTTGAGCAATATATCATTTAGTGACAACTTTTTGTTCAAAAAAAAAAAAAATTTGTCTTTTTCCCGCAACTTGTGTCGCAATATAAAATATTCCATGGACTCGACATGCCTCTCGGCAAATAGCTTGGGGTGTCTACTTTCCAAAATGGGTCATTTGGGGGGGGGGGTTTGAACTGTCCTGGCATTTTATGCACAACATTTAGAAGCTTATGTCACACATCACCCACTTTTCTAACCACTTGAAGACAAAGCCCTTTCTGACACTTTTTTTTGTTTACATAAGAAAATAATTTTTTTTGCAAGAAAATTACTTTGAACCCCCAAAATATATATATATATATATATATATATATATATATATATATATATATATATATATATATATATATATATATATATATATATATATAATTAAAAAAAAAAATAATAAAGCAAATGAGCTACAGATTAAAATGGTGGGTGTTTCATTATTTTTTTTTTTTTTTTTTTTCCACACAGTATTTGCGCAGTGATTTTTCAAACGCATTTTTTGGGAAAAAACACTTTTTTTTTTTTCTCAAACAAGGTTTAATTGGTGCATACAAAAAAAATGATTACGTTATGTTAACACTGTAACCGTACTACAATTGTTATCATTTGAATAAAATTATAACATTATGTACAAACATATCTGACGTATCGCGACCTTCAGGGTATACATATTTGGTTTTGATAGACTGTCCATCCATACTTATAACTACTTTATCACTCTATGATCCTATGATTATATTAGACACGGGTAGAAGATTCCTGAAGCCATCTATCCCAGATCTTATTGTACTTTGCTGGGCAATCTCTATTAATATATATACATTTCTTATATGGTAATGTATTATTTATCTCCACCTTCCATTCCACTACTTTAGGAGACTCCTGCCTCATCCATTTTTTGGCTATAACCTTTCTTGCTGCAAAGAGTGTTTCGTGTAAAAAAAGTTTTAGTATGTTTGTCAGTTGTGTCTGGAACTATACCCAAAAGGCACTGTTTAGGGTCTAGGGCTAGAGGAACAAAAATGCCACAATTTGTTCCCAAAAGCCTTTTATCTTGGGGCATGTCCATAGAGGGTGGAAAAAAAGTACCACTCTCTCTCACACATCTGACATGTGGTGGTTTGTGTACGCTTATATCTTGCCACTCTAAGGGGTGTGAGATGTGCCCTGTGGAGAACGTAGAGCTGCGTCAATCGATCTGAGAGTTTAGGAGATAGTTTTGCAGGCCTCCAATGCCTCCCCCCCACTCCTCGTCCTCCACCGGTCCCACCTCCCTCTCCCATCTTGGTTTAAGGCCATATGCTATTTTAGTAGCTACAGGGGTTAAAAGCAAGTCATTAAATGCTGAAATCAATTTATGAGAGTCTGTGCTCTTAATTATAGCAATAAGTACATTGGGTGCAGGACTAGGGCAAGAGTCAGGGAATTGTGATTTGTAGTGCATGACGGATTTGTAAGAATCTGAAGAACATCTGGTCCTGGATTGTAAATTCTTCTTTAAGTAGGTCAAAGGTTTTAAGCTGTCCATCTTTTAATATATGATGCAGGTAGAATACTCCCTGTATGGACCATATAAATGTGTCCTGTATTTTATTAAACTCCTGAAGATTTTTGTTATGCCATAACGGCGTATAATCGTTAAACTGTGAAATGTCAAGTCTAGAAGCTGCTAAATTACATATTTTCCTGTAGTGGTATAGCATGGTGTGTCTTCTTTCTCCTAGTTCCATCCCTCCCATGTCCACCGCTATTGCATATATCGGGTCTTTGGTGTACTGCGCCCATTTAGGACATAGGAGCGTGAAATCTCTCGCTGTCAGTTTTGTCTAGATGGAAAAGCTGTGATGGCTGTGTTGCGATGTAGTATAGATTAAAGTCGGGTAGAGCAGTGCCACCTAGATCAGTTGGATTTTTAAGGGCTTGCCATGCCAATTTGTGCCTATTACCCCACACAAATGTCTTTAAGAGGGACTCTAGAGATTTAAAATGTTTCAATGGTAAATAAACGGGGGTGTGCCATAAAACATAGAGTATTTTGGGTTGTAGAATCATTTTGATTAAATTTTATACGGCCCCAGACTCCTAATGGTAGTTTAGACCAGACCTGTATTTTATTTTTAACTAAGGAAATGAGAGGAGTTATATTTAGGGATATATAGTCTGCAGGGGATCTGGTTATGTGAATCCCCAAATATTTAATAACATCTACTCTCTGAAGTGGGAGCCTGGTTTGGGATTCTGGGGGAGGGAAACTGTCAATTGGTAGAACTTGGGATTTGTCCCAATTTTTAGACCTGAAAATATTTCTAATTGTTCTATCGTGTGGAGTGCATTGCATAATGATGGGCCCGAGTCTGCCAGGTACAATGGCGTGTCATCTGCATACATGCTAATTTTTTCAGTCAGGGAGCCTATTCCAAGTCCCTTGATCTCTGGGTTTGCTCGAAAGGATATTGCCTGGGGTTCTGCCTCCAGGGCATATAGTAATGGGGATAGGGGGCAGCCCTGTCTCGTGCCTCTACTGAGGTCAAATAACTGAGACGACCACCCATTAGCCACCACTCTGGCCCTAGGTGCCTGGTATAAAAGTTGGACCCATTTGATAAATTTTGGGCCGAATCCGTAGCCCTCCAAGCATCTCCAGAGATACCTCCACTCTACAGAGTCGAAGGCTTTCGCTGTGTCTAAGGTCACAGCAACCTGTGAACCAACTTCCTCGTGTGTAGCTTGTAAGTTAATGTATAGTTTCCGAAGATTGAACGAGGTCTTGCGTCCAGGCATGAAACCAGCCTGGTCTGCGTGTATTAATGTTAATATTACCTGATTGAGCCTGATCGATAGTACTTTGGCAAGTATTTTGATATTAACCTGTAGGAGTGATATTGGACGATAAGATTCTGGGAATCCCAGATCCTTGCCAGGTTTAGGGATGAGGACTATTGTGGCCTCTGCCATAGATGGGGGTAAAGTCCCAGTTCAAAATAGATGATTATACAATTTTAATAGTTTAGGGGTTAGTAGTTCACTGAATTGGGAATAGAACTCTATTGGAAGTCCATCCGAACCGGGGGATTTGGACCTAGCAAAGCTAGCCATGGCAATTGATATTTCGTCCAAAGTGGTGCTTCTAATAGTTCTACTTGTTCTTCTGTTAGCTGTGGGAAAGTCACCTTTTCAAGAAAAAGAGACATAGGGTGGGTCTCAGTGGGGGCTGTCGTTGTGTATAAGTCTGCAAAAAAGTCCCTAAACATTGAGGTTCCTGTAGGTGGGTCTGTGACTTTTTGTCCTCCGGGGCCATGTAATGTGATAACCACCGGGGGTCTATCTTCGGTTTGTACCAAGTATGCCAGTAACTTGCCTGCCTTTTCCCCATGTTCAAACATTTCCTGTTTGGAAAAGAACATTTTTTGTTTGGCTTTCTGGTACTGTAGCTGGTTAACCACTCTAGTCTGTAGTTTAAGTTGGTCTGCATTTACTGATGTCGGGGTGTTGGCATACACTTTTTTTCTGCAGAGGACAAACCCTCCAGTGCCTTACCGAGGGCACTAGAAGAGTCCATCTTAATTTTAATAATCGCCGTTATCAATGTATGCCTAGCAAATAACTTGAAAAAATCCCAAACTGCTGATGGTGATGCTGACTCATCATTTTCCAGAAAGTACATTTTCCATTTATCTATAAGCTCGTCATCCTCTGGTAGCAGAGATAGCCAGAATGGATTTAGACGCCATGTTCGTGGGGGCTTTGCCACTGGAATACTTAATGTAATCCAATAAGGACTATGGTCCGACAGTACTCTAGGGCAAAACATTACCTCCGATAACCTTGGAGTCAATCTGCGAGATATAAGTATAAAATCTATACGGGACATGGAGCCGCGAGAGGACGAGAAGCATGAATATGACTTAACCAGTGGGAACTTATATCACCATGTATCAATCAAATGGAAGGTGGAGACAAGTTTAGAGAATTTAGTTTCAGCGGGGGCATTAGGAGCCGTTGATGTCAGCTGTAGCCTGTCTAGAGCCGGATTTAAAGTAACATTAAAGTCCCCTAGCCAGACCGCTGCTATATTTGGAGGACGGGTCATGAATGATATACCCTCCTTGACTATGGATATATTAAATGGAGGTGGTATGTAAAAAGCCATTATAAGCAAGGGTTCTCCATATACTTTGGCATGAATAAATACATAACTGCCGTGCAGGTCAGTAAATAACTCACACAATTCAAAATGTACCGATTTAGCTATTAATACAGAAACTCCCCTGGAATGGGACGTGTGGGTAGAGTGATACGCCCATCCAACCCAAGGCCCGTGGAGCGCCATCTGAACACTTCCCTCAATATGTGTTTCCACTAGTGCTACTATATCAGCATGTTGCTTCTTCAGGAATGTGAAGACTGCCGAGCGCTTAAATTTCTCATGCAGGCCCCTCACATTCCATGTAAGAAATTTCAAAGATGCCATAGGCAAAACTTTTTAACCATTAATGAAGCATTTATATAAAACAATTTGCTCCTTCTGTGCAAGGCACACAGATTTTTGACTTTCAGACAAAGCTGTCTCAAACACTTGTGACACGACACATATGTACTTTTCAATAGATCTGACACATGTAACGTTACCTGTTTTCTATAATAAGTATGCACATTCAAGTTTAATCAAACCAAAAACATTTGAACCCCCACCCCCCCTCCCTGCCCTACACTGACCCAAACTTGTGCGGGCATAATCCCTTAACTGGTTGTTATCTGGGAAACATTCTAACTTCTTGGTGATCAATGGAATGTAGAGCAATTGGTTCAGTCTCCGGACACTAAATAGAATAAGTAATATCATCCATATCACTTGAAGAAAGTGCAGTATGGTCTCTCGATCCTCTTGTTTCCATTTGACTGCAACTACTAAGTTCTGGATAGGGTTCCAATGTAGATGATGCTGCTTCCAAGAACTGTGTGGGGTAAAGTCTCGCTGCACGATGCATGTTGGCTGTAGGACTTTTTCTGCTCTCCGGAGCCCCGGAGGGTAATTTGACTCTTGTACTGTGGGTAATCAGGATTTGTGCTTTGAACTTGCGCTGGTTGGGAATAGTTCCTGGTCGCAGCCACGTTATCAATGGGAATTAATCAGCTTGTTGAGGATTAGCTCGTCGTTCCAACCAAGAGATCACCTCCTCTGGGTCCTCGAAGAAAACAGCACGACCTTCATGCTCCACCCCAAGACTGGTTGGGAAGAGCATGGAATACTTGTATTGCAGATTTCTTAGCTTGCGTTTGGCCTCCGTAAAGCTCTGACGATGACGCTGTACCTCTGCCGAGAAATCTGGGAAAATGGCCACCTTAACATTCCCAACTGGGATATTGCCTTTTTCCCTTGCCATTCTCAAAGCGGTGTCCCGATCCTTATAGTTAAGGAGTTTAGCTATGAACGTACGAGGAGGAGCTCCCTGTGGAGGGGGTCTTGCTGGCATGCGATGTGCCCGCTCTACCGCAAACATAGGGGAAAAGACTTCTCTCCCATAAGTAGTGATCAGTAGTTGTTCTAGAAAAGTGGAAGTGTCCTTACCCTCAGACCCTTCCTGCAGGCCTATCAGGCGTATATTACATCTTCTCAGCCTATTCTCCATATCATCTTGCTTTTATAAGGAGTTGCTGTATTTGCCTTTGTACGCGGTCTGAGGATGTTTGTAGTGGTGGAATAGCATCCTCCACCTCGCCCAGTCTGGTCTCAGTTTCTTTCACTCTTTCCCTAAGCCTTTGAAAGTCCTGTCTGATAAGGAAGATATCCATCTTGACCTCCTCAATTTGTGCTGTGAGAGATTCTACAGAAGGTGATTGCTTCAAGGAGTTTGTCGGTATCACCCGCAGTTCGTTCTCCCGCCCCAGCCTTCTCAGTTGTTCCATCCTCCTCCATGTCCTCCTTTTCTAGTCGGCGGTACTGATCAAGTTTTGCTGCCGCTGCCTTTTGTGCCTTAGTTGGCGACATATTGCGAAGGTCCCAGGTGACACCCAGACAACCTCCAAATTTAAGCTGGCCATACACTATACAGTTTTCCTGTTCAACTTTCCTTTAGATTTACCAAAACCATATAATATGAGGTCAAACCTAAACTCTTTGAATTTGTATGCAATCAGACAGGCCCTTGCACTACATAGTTGAAGGTAAATCTAAAGGAAATTGAATCAGAAAATTGTATAGTGTATGGCCAGCCTTAATGTAGCAAACTGCCTTGCTGGTTGATTAAAGACAAGTGCTGTCCAGGGCCCTGCAGCCCTAAGAGTTCCCAGGGAGAGGAGTTATTTTTACAGGGCAGGTGTGTGTGTGATTCCTCCCCACTTCCTGAACTGATGGCAATCGGGCTGTGACACGCAGGGTATAGGGAGTCCCAGTGAAGGCTGTTAAGAAGGGGACACCAGGGCCATAGCTCATGTACAGCACACAGGCAGAAGAAGCAGGTGTGTTAAGATGGCCGCCGGTCACCATGTGTAGGCCTAGGCCGCAATCCAGGCCGGGTACAATCGTTGGTTTTCCCGGGGTTCCTGCCGGCCAGGTGGACTATATATGTGGGGGTTAGTGTTGCCCCGCTCCCCAGGAGTTTTGTCCAGCAGCTAGGTACCTTTTTTTTATATTGCAGTTGTCCCAAGGCAGGGCTGGAGGAGAGGAGGACCAAGATGGCCGCGGCCTCCAGTTGTAGGCCGAAGCCGCGGTCTTAGTTTTGGCCGCCGCGCGGGAGATCGCCGCTCCGTTTGGGCCTCTGTGCGTCTCAACGATCCAGGAAGGAGCCCAGGGTATCACAGGAGTCTCAGGGAGGTGATCCAACCAGCTGGGCAGCACAAAGAGTCCAGGATTAATTGAAATAAGGAGTAATGGACGGAGCTCTGAATGCAAGCGTCCTACTCCATGCTGTCAGGCCATGCCCCCCCCACTTTTTTAAATTTTAATGCACTAAAACACACTATTGTCCAAATGTTTGAAATAAAAAAGATGATCTTAGGCCGAGTACATGGATACCAAACATGACATGCTTTAAAATTGTGCACAAACGTGCAGTGGTGACAAACTAAATACATTTTTAAAAGCCTTTACAGGTTACCACTTTAGATTTACAGAGGCGGTCTACTGCTAAAATTACTGCCCTCGATCTGACCTTCGCGGTGATACCTCACATGCATGGTGCAATTGCTGTTTACATTTGACGCCAGACCGACGCTTGCGTTCGCCTTTGTGTGAGCGCAGGGGGGGGGGGGACAGGGGTGCTTTGTTTTCTTTTTTTATCTTATTTTTAAACTGTTCCGTTCTTTTTTTTTTTATCCTTTTTTTATTATCTCCAGAGAATGTAAATATCCCCTATGATAGCAATAAGTAGTGACTCTTTCCTTTTCTTTCTTTCCTTTTCTTTCTTTCCTTTTCTTTCTTTCCTTTTCTTTCTTTTTCCTTTTCCTTTTCCTTTTCCTTTTCCTTTTCCTTTTTCCTTTTTCCTTTTTCCTTTTTCCTTTTTCCTTTTTCCTTTTTCCTTTCCTTTCCTTTCCTTTCCTTTCCTTTCCTTTCCTTTCCTTTCCTTTCCTTTCCTTTCCTTTCTCAATTTCCCAATGGCGCTGTTTATATCCGGCAAAATCTAAGTCATGAAATGCTCGTAGCTTCCGGTTTCTTAGGCCATAGCGATGACTGGAGCCATTCTGGTCTCTGATCAGCTCTATGGTCAGCTGGCCGAATCACCGGCTGCATTCTCAGATTCCCTGTTGGGACAGGAGAGCCAGAGAAAAACGTGGGGGGGGGAGACATTCCCTCCCACTGCTTGTAAAAAAATTTTTTTTTTTTTTTCATGCAGCCTATGGGCTGAACAAAAAAGATCTTGATCGGTGGGTATGCCCACCATTAGAATACCTCCCTTCATCCACCCACTTCTAATGATGGGCATACATGCACCGTATAGATATGCAAAGCATGGGGGCATCCTCCCGCAAAAGGCAAGAGCAAATCGCTCCTCCACCCACTGCTGCCCCCACGCTTCAGCATATATGCTGAAGTATGTAACTGTGGTGGTGAAATTGCCTCCGACAGCGCTGGAGTCACTGCTTTATGTATCGTGGGAGCAAACGCTGTTGCTGTCATAAATCCGCTCTGCAGCTGAATGGCGTACCTGAGAACAAAAAAAATGGTTACCAAACATGATAAAAACATAACAGTAAAACATTGCAGAATAGAATACAGTAAAAAAGAGCAGAACAATAAGACAACTATTTTTGGTTTTTATTATATATATATATATATTTTTTTTGTAACTATAACTTTTGTAACTGATACCAGGTTTGGGTCTCTCAAATGCGATGGAATCTTCGGAGACCCTGTGAAAGTGTGTCCTAGTCTGAGCAGTGCTGTACCCTACGCTAATACTCAACTAGTGTATGGTAGCGTTCAAAACATTCACCAATGCAAAGACCAGGATTGTCAGGACAGAAGGGACAATAATACCGGGTGTCACGCCTAAATCCGCGCTTGCTGCAGACACGACATCTTTTTTGGGGGGCTCGTTGGGTAGGGGTACTCGGGAGGACATAAAGAAAATGCCTCTCGTGCAGCCGGCTTACTGCATTTGGTTGGGGATGGTGAGGTGGAGCACCGTCTGGAAACAGAAGGGCTCTGACGATCTCTTCCTGGAATTTAAGGAAGGATCCAGTCCGTCCTGAAGCCCTGTATAGCACATAAGCGTTCAGCAATGCCAATCGAAATAAATAAACAGACACTTTTTTTTTTTTTTTGTACCAGCGTCTGGCCTTACGGGCAACTGGGTACGGCACCAACAACTGGTCGTTGAGGTCCACCCCTCCCATATTTTGGTTATATTTGTGGACACAGAGTGGTTTCTCCAACACCAGTCGTAGGAATTTGGACTGTCGTGTCTGCATGAAGGGAGGTAAGAACGAAAACCTTTTTATTGTCCCTGCACTTCATAGCGAGCAAATTATTACACTGCAAGCAGGCTCTCTCCCACAGCCTAAGACTGGAATCTACAAGCCACTGGGGAAAGCACCGGCGATTAGGTCGCACGGTGCCATATGCTCCAATCTAATGATCAAAAAGGTGACTAAAAAGTGGCACGCTCGTGTAATAATTGTCGACGTACAAGTGGTACCCCTTTCCGAATAAGGGTGACACCAAGTTCCACACTATCTTGCCAGCACTTCCTATGTAGTCAGGGCAGTTTGTCGGCTCTACGTGACTATCTTTGCCCTCGTAAACCATTAAAACTACATGTATAGCCTGTGGCCCTGTCACAGAGCTTATACATCTTGACCCCGTATCTGAGACGCTTGCTGGGAAGGTACTGTTTGAATGACAAGCGGCCAGAAAATTTAATCAGGGACTCCTCAACGCAGACAACTTGATGGGGAGTAAACAAGTCTGCAAAACGTTGGTTGAAGTGGTTTACGAGGGGCCGAATTTTGTAGAGCTGATCGTATTCAGGGTCTCCACGAGGACGACAGTTCATTGTTGAAGTGCATGAACCGCAAAATCTGCTCGTATCGTGCTCTGGTCATGGAGGCAGAGAACACGGGCATATGGTAAATTGGGTCAGTGGACCAATATGACCGCAACTCACTCTTTTTATTTATGCCCATGTTGAGGGAAAGGCCCAGAAAGATCTTAAATTCAGAGACTGTAATTGGTCTCCAATCTCTGGAAGGGAGGACTGGGGAATAGTGGCGATGTGTTGACCAGCGTATAAATTGCTTTGGTCCACAATAGATCTATAGAGATCTTCGGTGAAAAACAGCGAATAAAAATCAAGTGGCGTAAAATCAACTGTTTCCACCTGAATTCCGGGTTGGCCAGTGAATGGGGGAAGTACAAGTGCTGCAGAAGTGGTGGGTACCCAATTCGGATTGGCGAATGCAGCAGGAAGGGCACTATGGGCACGACGGGCCTGTGTTCGTCTTCTTTGTGGCAGCGGGACACTCCTTGTGCTTGCCAGCTTGAACTGCACTTATGGGACTCGCCACGTCACCAAGTGTTACTGCAGTGCTGCATTTACGACCAGGGTGTACTAGGCCGCTAGGGCTTGCTACCAGAAGGAATAGCGGCGCTAGTACTGCTCTGCTCCATACGAGAGCCCTGCGGTTCTTGCACTTCAAGGACAGAAGAAGATTGGGTCTGGTACGCCTGACCTTGGCAGGGACCACAACTCCGTCGTCAGAGCTATCTGTCATGTAGCCGCTGTCCTCTACAGGATCGTATTCTGAGCCTGAATCTGACAGATGAATGACTTCCTCTTCACTATCTGTCATGCTCAGAAACGTGTAGGCCTCTTCACTAGTGTACCTTCGATTTGCCATTTTGGGCTCTAAATTTAGTGGTACACTAGTGAGACTCACAGGCAAAAAAAGCTCCTGACTGTTAACGACTGATTCAAAACGCTACCAAAAAACTGTTGGCGATCGCAGGGATCAGGCCTGACTCTGCGAACGCTGCAGTTATGTGTGCTTAGTGTTTTGTAAGTGTCAGTGATCGATTGATACTGCACTTGGGTGGGCTGGGCAGGGCTGGGCCGAGGGGCAAAATGCAGGTGCTAGCAGGTATCTGGGCTGATCCCGCTAACACTGCGTTTTTGGGAACCCTAAACTGCTGGGGACGCTAGTATAGATCTGATCGGATCAGATATCGATCCGTTAAGATACTAAGGGAGTTGTATGCTGCGTGCGTGGGTGTTAACTTGTATCACCGCCGGGCAATTAGGGGGTTAAACCTTTATAAGGTAATAAATGGCGGGTGCCCCAAAACTAATAAACTATAAAAAACTAACTAACCAGCGTCACCCGTAACAATTATATGGTGAAAGGGTTAACTAGGGGGCAATCAAGGGGTTAAAACCTTTAGTAGGTAGTATGGGGGTCCCTGTTGCTATAAAACACTGAAGGCGAATCTATATACTAGCGTCACCTGTGTCACTAATACAGCGATCAGAAAAACGATCGCGTAGTGACACTGGAGACGGGGGGGTGATCAAGGAGTTAACCTTTGTTAGGGGGGTACCCTAGACCTAAAGGGGGCTAACCCTAACACTTATAACTGTCACAAACTGACACCAATACAAAAAAAAAAACTGCTATTGGTGTCACTGTGACAGGGGGTACAGGGGGGTGACTGGGGGGTGAAAATGCCTGCGTGTTCTGTTAGTGTAGTGCAAACTCATATTGATGTCTTCTCTCCTCGGCGCCGGAACGAAAAGACTGACCCGAGGAGAGATGACATCACTTCCTCTGCCTCGGTTTACATTTAAAGAGGCAGAGGAAGGATTTCATTCGCCGGGAGCGATAGCGAGGGGGTGGCCACGAATGGATAGCCTCCCCCTCACCTCTGATCGCCCCGCGAATAAATGCCGGCCGCCTTTGGCACCGGGGGGGGTGTGATCGGGTCCCCCGCCCGCGGGAGGCAGATCACGTACCAGATAACATGATTTTGCCTGCCCCTTGCCATTCTGCCGCATTATATATGCGTTAGGCGGTCGGTAAGTGGTTAAGCGATTGCCGACCGGCTCACACCGATATGTCGGCAGAAGGGCACGTACAGGCAGATTAACTTACCTGTACGTTGCCCTTTAAAGAAGTGGTTTGCGGGCGCCCGCACGACCTCCGTGAGTGTGATTTGCGGGTTCTGCGGAATCTGTCATGTAAACAAGCATTTCCCCGTTCTGCCTAGTGACACTGATCACAGCTCCCTGTAATCTGGAGCGGTGATCGGTGTCGTGTCACACACAGCCCCTCTCCCCCACAGTTAGAATCACTCCCTAGGACACATTTTACCTCCTATAATCGCCACCTAGTGGTTAACCCCTTCACTGCCAGTCACATTTACATAGTAATCAATGCATTTTTAATTGCACTGATCGCTGTATAAATGTGAATGGTCCCAAAATCGCGCCAAAAGTGTCCGATCTGTCTGCCATGTCAGTCACGATAAAGATCGCTGCCATTACTAGTAAAAAAGATTTATTAATAAAAATGCCATAAAACTATCCCCTATTTTGTGGACACTATACTTTTGCGCAAACCAATCAAACGCTATATTTTTTTGGGGAAAAAAAATGTAGATTACATATCAGCCTAAACTGAGGAAGAAAAATATTTTATCTATATCTATATATATCTATATCGTATTTATCGGCGTATAACACGCACCCCAAGTTTAGGAGGGAATTTTAAGGAAAATAACTTTTAGGAAGGAAGTTTAAGGAAAAAAAACTTACATTTAAATGCCCATCAATGCAGCGTTATCGGTGTCCATCTGCAGCCTTGTTAGTGCAGCTTTGCCCCAGTGCAGAATTGTCAGTGTAGCCTTGTCAGTGCAGCCATGTCCCCAGTGGTCAGTGCAGCCTTGTCCCCAACATACACCGCCGCCGACATACACAAGTTACACTGTGTATTTTTAAATATGGCGCCGCGGAGTTCGGAGGGACTCGGGGGCGCTCGTTCAGCTGAACGAGCTCCGCAGAGAACACAGTGACTGGGCGGAGCCGAGATACACATAGCCGAGGGTTCTCGGCTATTCTCGGCGCCGTTCACAGTCACGCCCAGTCCCTATGATGGACATAACAGAGGTCCAATGGCGGGACTGTGAACGGCGCTGAAAAGAGCCGAGAACCCTCGGCTATGTGTATCTCGGCTCCGCCCAGTCACTGTGTTCTCGGCGGCGCTCGTTCAGCTGAACGAGCGCCCCCGAGTCCCTCCAAACTCCGCGGCGCCATATTTAAAAATACACGCTATGTGAATGTCGGCGGCGATGTGAATAGCAGGGATCGACGTATAACACGCACCCACGATTTTCCCCTGATTTTAAGGGGAAAGAAAGTGCGTGTTATACGCCGATAAATACTGTGTTTTTTTTTTTTTGTTTTTTTTTAGGGATATTTGTTATAGCAAAAAGTGAAAAATGCGTAGTTTTTTTTTTTTAAATTGTCTTTATTTTTTGCGAATAAATAAAATTGTGTGTGTGTGTGTGTGTGTGTGTGTGTGTATGTGTGTGTGTGTATATATATATATATATATATGCGCAGAGGTGATCAAATACCACCAAAAAAAAGCTATTTGTGGGGGAAAAAAAGGACGTCCATTTTGTTTGGGAGCCACATCGCACGACCGCGCAATTGTCGGTTAAGGGACGCAGTGCTGAATCGCAAAAAGTGCTCTGGTCTTTGGGCAGCCAAATTGTCCGGGGCTTAAGTGGTTAAATCAAGACTTTATACTAGTGATTTAAATCAACTTGATTTAAAAAAACACCCTGGTCTCAACTCATGGTCTATAAAAGGTGCCTCCATTACAAAGGTGTCACACAAACCGCTCATGATGGGTAATGGCAAATGGCTCTCAAACTTTGCAACTTTATTGTTGCAAAACATACTGATGGCATTGTTTACAAAAGGATTTCTAAACTTTTGCATGTTTCAGTGAGCACTGTTGGTCATAGTCCAGAAGTGGAAAGAACCTGATTTCACCATAAACCGGCCACGACCAGGTCCTCCTTGCAAGATTTCTGCCCTTGGAATGAAAATTATCAAGTTGTCAGAGCCAAGGACCACTTATGTAGCGCTTCAGAAAGACCTGGAATTGGGTACAATTGTTTCAAAGAAAACCAGTAATGCACTCAACTGCCATGGTCTGTATGCAAGACACCTTTGCTGAAGGAAATGGCAAGCTGAAGCTCGTTTAACCACCTCAATACAGGGCACTTGCACCCCCTTCCTGGCCAGGCCACTTTTAAGCTTTCAGCGCTGTCATGCTTTGAATGACAATTGTGTGGTCATACTACACTGTAACCATGTGAAATTGTTTTCTTCATGCAAATAGAGCTGTTCTTTTGGTGGTATTTAATCACTCCTGGGGTTTTCTGGTGTTTCCCCCCCCCCCCCAAAAAAAAAAAAAAAAACTTTTAAAAGAGAAGCTTTTCTTGGTTTCTGTAAGTAAATTTTGTAAATAAGTAATGTTTCTCCTTCACTGATGAAGCACGAATATGTGGCACTGGGTACAGATGGGCAGCACAGATAGGCGGCATTGATGGGCAGCAGTGATGGCCAGCACTGACTGGCATCACTAATGGCCACTGATTGCTGGCACTGGTGGTTAGTAATTGAATCAGGGCACTGATTAGCATCCTGATTACATACTTGGCTGTCCCCTGTGAGGAGATGCCGCTGATCGGCTCTCCTCTCCTCATACTCCCTGTCAGTGTGAGGCAAGGAGCACCAATTACCAGTATCTCTGTGTTTTACATGTGACCGGCTGTGATTGGATAAAGCCGATCACATCGTTAGAGCCGCAACTCTTTACACAGATTGGCGCCGTATCCAACATGGCCGTGATGCGAGCCCCCGGGGGGTGTGAGCGGTCGTTTTGGGAGGCCGTCATATGATGGCAAGTGGTTAAAGTTTGCTACACAACATATTTAGACAAGCCTTTGAAATACTGGGAGAGTATAGTCTGGACAGATGAGCCAAAATTTAACTTTTTGTCACACCATTTTTGGAGGTCAAAAGGCACTGCACATCACCCCAAAAACACCTTGCCAACAGAAGTTTGGAGGTGAAAACATTATGGTGTGGGGCTATTCTTCAACATACAGTACTGGTAAACTTCAAATCGTTGAAGGATGAATAAAAAAAGTACCAAGACTTGATTCTTGATAAAAAAAAAATTAGCTGCCATCTACCAGGATGATTAAGATGAAATGAAAGTGGACATTTCAGGAAGACAACAATCCCAAAGCAACCAAGGAAACTCTCCATTCCTTTCAAAAAAAAATAAAGCGGTTAGAATGGCCCAGCCAAACGTCTGACTTGAGTCCAATAGAAATTCTATAGAAAGAACTAAAGGTCAGAGTTCATAGAGGCCCACGGAACCTTCAAGATTTGAACACTGATAGAATGGGCCAAAATCGCACTTGAGCAATGCATGCGATTAGTTTCTTCATACAGGAGGCATCTTTGAAGCTGTCATTATAAACAAAGGGTTTTGTATGAAGTAATAAATACATTTCAGTTACTGTGTGTAATACATTTTTTTTTTTTCCTTTTTGTCATTCCATTTTATTACACAACTTAACTTTAATTTCTGAACTTATTTGTTTTGGTTTCTTTGTATGTATGAATTGCATGGGCTGTTAAAAACGTGGGGAAAATTTCATGTCATTAGTACCTTTAGAAATCTACCTAGAAAAATGGTGAGGTGTTCAATACTGCTTTACCTGCTGTATACTGAATTTTTTTTTTTTTTTGTATACTACTAATGGCGATCAACCTGCTTAGAATGGGACTGCGATAGTGTGGCGTGCGATCTGACACCAACTGATGCTGGAGGGAACTGAGTAATTTTCACTGGCACCAGAGCGTGCCCAAAACCTGGAAGTAGGCAGTGATGTACAGGTACATTGCTTTGCCTACAGCAGCTGCTCGTCTGCAGTACATTGCGGGCACTTAGTGGTTATAATCTATAGTTGCTGCTACATAATTTGTCACATTTTGTTCTGTGCCTGTGTGTGTGTGTGTGTGTGTGTGGTGGGTTTTTTGTCCCGTTGTGATGTCTCTAGGCAAAACCTTTTTTTTATAATTTTAGATTGGGAAGGATTAGACTCTCTGGCAAGTAATTATTGCTTTGTCCTCCAAAGGAGATTTCACCCTTCTGTTTGTATTGGTTCAATAGTGGTGCCATCTGCCCCTACTGTTTAGTGTGGTGCAGAATTGTGAATAAAATAATTTTAAGAATGGAAGTTGCTTCTATTTAATGCTGTGCTTGGAGTTCAGTTTTGTCTTTTGCAAACGTTTTTAACCAGGCCTTTTTTTTTTTTTTTTCTTATTCCAACACCCTAGAGAATAAAATAGCGGCCATTGCAATAAATTTTGTGCAGCGGTTTACAAAAGCACAAATATTTTATTGGAATAACATTAAAAATAACCCCATGGAAACTGTGGGACAGTTTAAAAAATATCACAAATACATAAATTATAGCATATCACTTAAAGTGGTTGTATACCCTTATTTTTACCTACCGGTAAGCCTGATTAGGCTTGCCGGTAGGTAAAAATCTCCTAAACCTGTACGGTTTAGGAGATATTCACTTTGCATGCAGCCACTGACAACAGCGGCGCATGCGCTGTGAATGCTAGGAAGAAGACTCGTGTGCATGCGCGGAAGTCATGTCGTCACGGCTCCGGCCACTCGCCTTGTTCTAAGCTAAGTATTTCATACTAGCTCATTAGGCCTTTGCCTTACAGGGGTTTTAAAAATTTTTATATCGGGACTGCGACATGGCGGACACATCGGACACTTTTGACACATTTTTGGGACCATTGGCATTTATACAGCGATCAGTGCTATTAAAAATGTACTGATTACTGTAAAAATGTCACTGGCAGGGAAGGGTTTAACACTAGGGGGCGATCAAGGGGTTAACTGTTCACTCTGTGTTATAACTGAAGGGGGATGGGACTGTCTAGGGGAGATGACAGATCGCTGTTCATACTTTCAACACACGATCAATTTCTTCACCCCTCAGAACCGGGATCTGTGTGTTTATACACACACACACACACAGATCCCGGTTCTCCGTGTGTCACGAGCGATCACTCGCCAGGCACTTGCATTGGTGGTGCGCGCCCCTAGTGGCCACAACGTCGTTTCGCCCAGCTGTGCCATTCTGCCGCAGTAAAACTGCAGCGGCTGGTCGGCAAGTGGTTAAGCACTGAGTGGTAGTTGACAATGAAATGAAGTGTGATGATCCCGAGTGCATGGGTCCAAAGCACCGATGTGTTACTGGTGTCTTCCTCGGGGGGGGATAGCAACCAGTAGTATGTTAAGGGATCTCTAGGGTACAGGTAATTGTATCAAAGAAATACAAGAGTCTGTGATATCACATATTCAGAATACACACATTGAAAATGGGAAACTAATAAAATACACTTGCATAATAACATTCAAAACCACCTTGTACTATGCTGGAGGCCCGCGGGCAAAAGGCAGCAATGCCATGGAGAATATTCCATATGTCCAAAGCACAAAGGATATATAGAAAGATCCTGGTCCAGTTTCCATGGAGTTATTTTTAATGTTCAATAAATTATTCCTTTTTTTAAATTTTTTTTATTGTAGCCTTTTATATACATTCTCTCTATTCTGTGGGTATCACAAAGTTGCAGTGGCAGGGGGGGGGGGGGGGGGTGAGGGTGCGAGTAAGTGGAGCTCAGTTTTTAAAGTGGAACGAATTTCTCAGTCAATAACTAGTTTTAATCCCCTTTATGTTGCTAGCATTCATTAATGAATAGGAAGCTATATTCCATCTACTTTTTTTTTTTTTTGGTTTCTGGCCTAGGTCAAAATATCATCCCAAGAGTTTTCATGAGCATTTTTTTTTCTTTGGGAAGAGGGGCTTTCTTGGCTTAGCACACCAGCCTGCTTTCTTGCCTGAGCTAAAGGCAGATGCATTCCAGGAAGTCAATACTACGTAAATCTGCCCTTTTATTGAAAAGACAGGGCTAGAAATGCTAGGGGTGTTTTTCAAAGTGATTTCTCAATCAAATAAAGCATGGAGAGATGGGTGAGTTTTTGCTTTGAATATTAAGTGGTACTTTAGTCAGAGAATTAAGTCCTGAGTACTTCTCACCCTGTTCTGCACAAGCTCTCTATTCTTGGCACCGTTCCTAAAATCGGAGCTACTGGACGCCAATCTGCTGACAGCTTTAAGATACTGTTGCTGAAGGAAGAATGCAAGAGGAATGGCAGTGTGGAAAAACACTGATCAGGGAGAGAAAAAAGCAGGAGAGATCACATGACAAACTCTGCTGCCAGGGAGAAACGAGTTAATAAGCTTCCTAGGATAAATTCCTAGGGAGGTAATTTAATCTTCTCTTTTTTTTTTTTTTTACCAGCGGGTTGAGCAACAAAGGTGCAGGTTTCCCCATCCACACATTTGGGGTGGATGTGGGAATCGCTCCTGCTGGCGACACTGGTCATTCAGAGACCCTGACGTTGGTCTTGCAGAAGTTGTTCAATGGATCAACATCTGTACAACCAGGGTGCCCATACATATATCAAATTTCGGCTTGTCCTTGCTGCACTGACCAGATTTCAATCCATGTATGGCTGGCTCTTTTCTCCCTAATATTCCTTCTCCCTCATGACATCCTGTGAACTTCAGCACTGTCAGCCTTTCTAATTGAATCATGGCATACAATCAAGCATTGAAATGTATGCAGTTTAATTGAAGAAAGTGAGATGCAGCTTTGGCATTCTGACTGCTCTGGCATTCTGGAAGCAATTTTCAGCACGCTAATTTTGGCAGCATAAATATTCATGTGCAATGTATGTTATTTAAAGAACATTTAATTTTCAAACGGTTATGGGTAAAGTTCCACTTTTAAAAGGGTACTTGATAGCATTTTAGTTTGTGGTGCTCAGATAGTTAAGTTCAGCTTTACTTGGCTGATATTGTGATGCTGGTCACTCAATAGTCAATCGTGGATAAACTTCTGTCCCCTTCTACAAAAGAATCTGCAATTTTCTCTGAAATGGCTTAACAATTACACCTTCAGAGGCAATCACTGCGACTTCTGCAACTTCTGGTAGGCCCACTCTTGGGAACACTACTCCCAGCTGTCTCTGGTTTGAGGGGTGCTTCCTGCAGATTGCATGTTTTAGCTCATTCAGATCCGTCCACCTAAGAATAGTCCCAATGTTTGGTTTTTGGATATTCTTGGGCGCTCTTAGCTGTGTATTTTTGGTCATTATCCTATTTGAAGACCCATGAATTTTAACTAAGATCGTGCTTTCTAACACTGAGCAGTACTAACCCCCCCCCCCCCCCCCCCCATTCCAGAATTCCTTGATTTTTCTTTAGATTTTATGCCCTGCGCAGATGCGACACAGCAAAATGGCCCCAAAGAAAAACCAAGGCTTTGCTTTGTTTCACCGTGGGTACAGTGTGCTTTTATTTTGAGAGCTTAACTTTTTTTTTTTTCCTGATCCTAGAGCTGATTTTGCTTGCCAAAAAGATTCAGTCTAATTTGCTCCAATGTTTTTGGGAGAATCTTTTAGGCAATCCTATATGCATTTTGGCAAATTCCAGTGTGACTATTTGTTTTTTAATTCTTTGGACAGTGGAGTAATCCTGGGTCTTTGAGTCCACTGGCACACATAGGGACCGTGTGCTGTGACCAGACACTGATGTTCTTTGACCCTTTTTTTTTAATTTAAAGTTCAGCTTTTATCGCTTTTGGACATTTTCCTTTGCACTTGTCTACCATTTGCACTATCGTGTTCAATTTGGGGTCTACTTTTGCTCTTGCGGCCATGTCCTAGAAGGTTGACTACACTACTGTGGAACGTAAACCTTTTTAATATTTGCTGATGTCACAAACCAAGGTTTTTTGGACATGATCTTGACCTTTGACATGTAGACTACAATTTGTCTCTCTCTTATCTTGGACAACTCTCCTTTGCTTTCTCTGCCCCATGTTCAGTATTGTGCACCAAACAGCCGTGACACTTTTATTGTATTTATTTTTTTCTCTCCATTTATTTATTGTTACAAAGAACTGGGAAAACGTATTGACTCGAGTATAAGCCTAGGGTGGGAAATAAAGCAGCTGGTGGTAAACAATGCCCATTTGCAGCCTCACTGTGCCCACCTGTACCTTGGATTACAAACAGCGAGTGTCTCCCGCTGTGTCATGCAACTGCAGTCTTAGTTTGGCGGCCGTCCACTGTAACAAAGCCCCGTCTCCTACTCGTCCGTGATAGATGGAACACTGCTTTAGTTTCACAGCATTGTATCAGTGTTCAGTCTATCGCAGACGAGGAGGAGGCGGCGATTTGTTAGTGGACGGCCTCCGAACAGTTAAGACTGCATGACACAGTGCTCCCACCCTCACTCAAGCATAAAGTGCTGTAAAAGTTGGCTTATCCTCAAGGTATATATGGTAGGCTGGCTGGCCATTTACAAGAATGGATGTGTGATCCTAATTCTAGAAAAACTCAATATATTGCTGTTAACCTATTTTATCGTTTCTATAGGAATTAAAAATATCTGTCCAGGTCCTTTTTAGAAAACCTTTTGTAGTGTAGTTCTTTCTTCTTCTCCACGGTTTAACAAGTATTTTAATCCCTAGTAGAAAAAAAATAACACAGTTCTATCTTTTTACAGGCAAAAGAAATTTTGACAAAAGAATCAAACGTCCAAGAAGTACGATGCCCGGTCACAGTATGTGGAGATGTCCATGGACAATTTCATGACCTTATGGAATTGTTCAGAATTGGAGGCAAATCACCAGACACAAATTATTTATTCATGGGGGATTATGTTGATAGAGGTTATTACTCAGTGGAAACTGTAACACTACTGGTTGCACTGAAGGTAAGCGTAACTAGTTGAAATATTTGGGGAAGCAAGGAGGGTGGTAGTTTCCTAGTTTAAAGCAAAAGCCCTTATCTCCAACATTTGGCTGGCAAGCATTTGCCCCTGCTGTCATCCTCTCGGTCCTGGGCATTCTTATGCCATTGGGTGCCCACTGTTGTAACTACCCCAGCACCCAGCTCCATTCTGCATAACAAACGTGGTTGTATATATCAAGACTGCACTGTAGCCAGTGTACAGATACATTTGCTTGCAGACAGTGTTTTTGGTAGAGACCAAAGCCGCCTAGATATGGGCAGTAAAAATGCTTCTTTAGAGGGTTTTTACTTTATTTTAATTTTTTGCCTCTGAACGCAGCTCTATTTGAACCAATGTGTCCTTTCATATTGTGGTGTTTAGATCCAGATTTAAGAGCTTTGTTCAGGGGTGTAAAAATAAGGCCCCAAACCTACGTGCGGAGCGAAGCATACATAAAAAAATGTTATGCACACACATACAAATTCTAAGGGCTAGAATTCTTGCCAGTAGAATGAGCTTCATGCAGGATTTTTCTGCCAGCTCCCACCAGAAATAACCAGTGTAGATGGGAGCATGCAGGGTGGCGATCTCACGTTCTGAGCCCCAGTATAGCCGCTGCCTCACGGCTCTGGGGCTTGGAAATCCCAGTAGGCATTCACTCATCTTCCCCACTGAGAGGACGGGCTACATGGGTTCTGATTAGTCAGCGCCACCCATGTGACGGCGCCAACCAATTAGAATGCTCCTTCTAGTACCTCCTGATTTCTAAGCCCTGGAGCCGTGATTTTTCTGTAAAGGTGACCTTCCCCTTTTAATATGCCTGTATGCATACAGCTACAACTGTTAGTTGGTTGTTAGTTGTTAGTTAACTGTTTGTTAGTTTTCCGCTGGGTTGAACAGGAAAAAAAAACTGACAGATTGCTGTACTAACACAAGCTGTTAGTGCAGTGGGAACGCCTGCTGTGCTATTGTGTTCTGACAGGGAGAAGGCCCCCACCCACCCAGGACACAGCTATTGGCTGAGAGCACTGATTGGATGCCAGTTGGCTGCTGGTTTTCTAGTATGCTCGTTTTGACAGAAGTCGGTCAGGAGATCAGCTTTTGTCAGACGGGCAGCTTTGGTACGTTTTCTACTGTACCAGCTGATTTCAGCCTGTGTGCCTGGCATTAGTCTATCAGAAAACTTCCTGCTAGCAAAACTGTTTAGCCAGTATAGTTCTGCTTTGATTACATTAGTATATAGAGTGCATTTTCTAAAAGGTAGCAAATCAGAATTCAGTCAGCTAAAGTCGAGCAAATATGCTATGGGTTTTAATGGTTGAAATGGTTTACTGCTCTTAAGAATTTGTATTAAACATTGCGATTTGTCACCAAATTGGTTTCATGGCTGCTGCACAAACATTACACATCATTTAAAAAAAAAATAAAAAAAGGGAAATGGTTGTTGGAACAACCTTAGCATAAACATATGGGGCAATTCAGATTTGTTCAAGAATTCCTGGCAGCTTGTCAGCTGTTGAACACATTAAACATTAAATTACATTTCTTAGGGTGGTTATAAATTGCTTGCTCAGTTAAAACTATGGTAGGGTGACCAGACATCCCCGGTTTCTGGGGACAGTCCCCGGATTGAGGACACTGTCCCCAGACCAAGTTTGTCCCCAGTTTTGTCCCCTGATTGGATTTGAACAGGGGCTGGGGCAATTTCAAAGACAGCCCGTGCAGAATAAAAAAAAAAAACCTGAATTGCACCCCCCCTACTAGCTTATGGGTTTTTTTTTTTTTTCCCATTATCTGTTCCCCTTTCTGATGATCATGTGCTGGTCGGAGCAGAGGGACTATTTCTTCAGTTTCGGGCGCATGCCCATTCAGCTCCACTCGCATGTTCTTCTTCCTTGGCTCAAGTCCCGGTCAGCCACCTGCCTGCTTATCTCCTTGCCTCCCCTGGTGGAATGATCTTCTTCTGCTCCCCACCCAGTAGTAGCCGGGGCCTGAAGAGTAAAGCCCCATACACACTATCAGATTTTCTGCTGATTTTTGTCTTCAGATTTACCAAAACCATGTAGTGCGAGGGCCTGCCTGATTGCATACAAATTGAAACTCCTAAGGTTTGACCTTATATTATATGGTTTTGGTAAATCTGAAGGAAAAAATCAGCAGAAAATCTGATAGTGTGTATGGGGCTTTAGACTTGACAGGCTGTGAGGCAGGCGGCGGCGGCGGCGGAGACGGGCAAAGAGTCGTCGATTGCTGCCATTACAAGTAAAAAAAAAAATATGTCCCCGGATTTCATTTTAAAAATCTGGTCACCTTAAACTATGGGCCTCTTGCGTTTTCACAAGTAGAAACTGTTTTGATGTGTCATAGCAGGCAGTTTGCACTGTTCATTGTGGTATGAAGGAACAGCAGCAGTGTTAAGGCGAAAACAGGACATCCTCTGATAACAGTAGCTTTTAGTAAATGTTACATCACATTTTGCCTGTAGCATATTGAAATGTATTTTGTTCTTCTTCCCTTTCCAGGTTCGCTACCGTGAACGTATTACAATTCTAAGGGGGAATCATGAAAGTAGGCAAATTACACAAGTATATGGTTTCTATGATGAATGTTTAAGGAAATATGGAAATGCAAATGTATGGAAATACTTTACAGACCTGTTTGATTACCTTCCGTTAACTGCCTTAGTGGATGGTCAGGTATGGATCTAAATTAAATGACCACAATATTACCATGTCCTTTTTGAGCCCAAGTAACCTGTGTAGTTGTCTACTTGACCGACCGACTTCTTGTTTTTAAAAAAAAAAAAAAAAAGTGTGTGGATATTTTTGCATAGTTAACCATTTGACGACCAGCGATGTACCAGTACATTGCCAGACTTCAAGTAGTTATACCGGGTAAAGCCTGCAGCTGCATTTATTAAAATGCTTATAAAGGTTACACTTACAGCAAAGCAGAAAATTCAAGCATCAAAAATGTATCCTGGTGGCGATGTCATTCGTCCGACCAGTTGAGTGGCATTACAGGGATTCTCCGATCCGTGTTTCAACAAAACTCTACTGGGAGTGGGGGATACTCGGTAACACCAGCCGACTGTATTTTAACCACTTCCCGACTGGCGCATGCCGATTTACGTCGGCAGAATGGCACAGCTGGGCTAATTGGCATACAGGCAAGTCCCCTGGAATTTCCCACCGTGCCATTGTGTGCGCGCCGGCTGGGAGCTTCGCGAGTTGAGTCGCGGGTCCCGCGGACTCTATCGCCGCGGGGATACCCGCGATCGCCTCACGGAGAGGACGAACGGGGAGATGCTGATGTAAACAGCATCTCCCCGTTCTGCCTAGTGACAGTGTCACCGATCTCTGCTCCCTGTCATCGGGAGCAGAGATCAGCGACGTGTCACAGCTAGCCCATCCCCCCTACAGTTAGAAAACACTCCCTAGTACTGACTTAACCCCTCCCCGCCCCCTAGTGGTTAACCCCTTTACTGCCAGTGTCATTTACACAGGAATCAGTGCATTTTTATAGCACTGATTGCTGTATAACCACTTCAGCCCCGCTCACTGTATATATACGTCATTTTTTTGAAGATGGATATCTTGGTAACGGCAGCAGCTGCTGCCACAACCGAGATATCCATCTTTACAGTGAGCGATTCTGTACACGATAATGGTGGTCTCTGCGGCGGGTTCGCCGGGAGATCACCGTTACCGGCGGCGGGAGAGGTGCCACCCCCCCTCCCGCCGCTCTCCCGCACCCTCCGCCGCTTACCGGAGCCGTCGGTAGCGGCGGAGGCGATCGGGTCCTTTCCCTGCTGAGGTATGGAGACAAGTGAGGCCAAGATGGCGCCTACCCGTCTCCATACCATGTGACGGCCGGAGCGACGTCATTACGACGGCTCTGCCCACTCTCTTAAAGGCACAAATTTTTTTAGTGTCATTTTTTTTAAACGACTTTTTTTTTTTTTTTTTTTTTGCATTTTAGTCTAAATATGAGATCTGAGGACTTTTTGACCCCAGATCCCATATTTAAGAGGAACTGTCATGCTTTTTTCTATTACAAGGGATGTTTACATTCCTTGTAATAGGAATAAAAGTGATCCAAATTTTTTTTTTTTTAAAAACAGTGAAAAAAAAAAAATTTTAAAGCGCCCTGTCCCGACGAGCTCGCACGCAGAAGCGAACGCATACGTGAGTAGCGCCCGCATATGAAAACGGTGGTCAAACCACACATGTGAGGTATCGCTGCGACCGGTAGAGTGAGAGCAATAATTCTAGCCCTAGCCCTCCTCTGTAACGCAAAACATGCAATCTGTAGAATTTTTTAAACGTCGCCTATGGAGATTTTTAAGGGTAAAAATTTGACGCTATTCCACGAGCGGGCGCAATTTTGAAGCGTGACATGTTGGGTATCAATTTACTTGGCGTAACATTATATTTCACAATATAAAAAAAAATTGGGCTAACTTTACTGTTGTCTTATTTTTTTTTCAAAAAAGTGAATTTTTTCCAAAAAAAGTGCGCTTAAAAGACCACTGCGCAAATACGTTGCAAAAAAAAGTATTGCAATGACCGCTATTGTATTCTCTAGGATGTTAGAAAAAAAACAATATATAATGTTTGGGGGTTCGAAGTAATTTTCTAGCAAAAAAACCTGTTTTAAACTTGTAAACACCTAAAATCCAAAACGAGGCTAGTCTTGAAGTGGATAATTGACAATGGTCCCAAAAATGTGTCAAATGTCCGCTTGTGTCCGCCATGATGTCGCAGTCACAATAAAAATCGCTGATCGCCGCCGTTACTAGTAAAAAAAATTAGTAAAAATGCCATAACTATCCCCTATTTTGTAAACGCTATAACTTTTGCGCAAACCAATCAAACACTTATTGCGTTTTTTTGTGGGTTTTTTATTTTTTATTTTTTTTGTTCTTTGTTTTTTTTTTACCAAAGACATGTAGAAGAATATGTATCTGCCTAAACTGAGGAAAAAGTTTTATTTTTTTAATTATTCTTTGGGGATATTATAGCAAAAAGTAAATAATGCTTTTTTTTTTTCAAATTGTCGTTATTTTTTGTTCATAGCGCAAAAAATAAAAACCGCAGAGGTGATCAAATAACACCAAAAGAAAGCTCTATTTGTGGGGAAAAAAGGACGTCAATTTTGTGTGGGAGCCACGTCGCACAACCGCGCAATTGTCAGTTAAAGCGACACATTGCTGAATCGCAAAAAAACCGCACTGGTCAGGAAGGGGGTAAATTCTTCTGGGGCTGAAGTGGTTAAAGAGGAGGTAACACTGGAAAAGCAAAGTGTACAACTGATTCAAAAAGATGTGCCCGTGAAAGAAAAATCACATGCATATTGCAGATAATTATGTCAAACCCAAATATCATTTATGTAAAACATTAGTTTCATGTATAAAAGGCTTCAGCGCTCTGCTGCCATCTATATACACATGGATAAATGAATTCCCTCTGCTTATACAAAAATGACCAACCTAGTATGATGAATAATACACACAGCAGAAATATATATGTAGGGAATTAATGTTAAATTAAAATATATTAAGTGATTAAAAAAAAAAGGATTTTATCAATATCTAATGATCCAAAGATGAGGTGGGTAAGAGGATGATATACCAAATACCCATAAGTTTGATCAAAAGCAGGTTGTTGTATTCCATTCTGATAATGTAATATCATATGAAAATGAATATAAATTTATATCTAAAAATATCCATGGAGGATAAATATCAAGACCTGCACAAGAGAAGCAGAGGAGAAAGGTGTTGATAAAACAATATTATTGTTAACTAAACATTAACTATTGTTTATAAAAGAATTTATGTCCCATTCTATATTGAGGCCCCAAGAGAAATAAGATTTTAAGGTCAAAAAACCAGCGTGTTTCACATCTGGAAATCTGTCTCTTCAAATTGCTGCCTCTCCAATGGGGAGAATATATTTCTATACCTGAAGTTTGGCTGTTTTTTTATTATGTAATTTGAAATGTTTTCATAAACTGTGTTGGGAGACCTTTTTTGATGTGATCACAAATGCGGACGTTTAATGCCCGTGTGGTCCTCCCTACATATTGTAATCCACATGTACATTTCAGGAAATACTACTCCTATGGTCTGACATGTAATGAATTCTTTGTTATGATGTTTGGAAGTAGAGGATGAGGAGAAGATGGAAGATGTTGCTACTTGCCAAGTTTTGCACTTTCTGCAAAGGAAAAAATCCTTTCAAGTTTTTTCAAACCTTTTGAATCTGGGGGGAGGCGATGAGGGGCAATGTCCTTCAAAGTTTGAGCCTTCCTAAAAATTACTTGGCACTCTGGAAGTACTCGACCGAGAACAACATCCTCTGAGGATGTTCCAATATTTCTTCATGGCGTTCACCACCCATCTGTGTTAACTGAAGAACGTGGTGAGAAAAGCCCATTCAAATCTATTAGGCTGATTTATTCTGATCATGTTTCTGCTTCACTGACAGAGTACAGCGATCCAGATCTGATGCCTGTAAAAAAATCTTTCACGATTAGCTACTGCATATCCCTTTTCCAAAAACTTATCCTTCAAAGTACCAGAGTGTTGAATAAAATCATCTTTTGTTGGAACAGTTTCTTGCTGAAACTCGCCTTTTTAGGTATGGCTTTCAACCAATTTGGATGATGGCAGCTTCCAATGGGGATAAACTCATTCCTATCTGTTTTGAAATATGTTTTGGATGATTATTTGGTGACCTTGATGATTAAATCTAAATAGTTGACAGATGTATCACTCTATTCATACGTTAAAGAATGTCCCATGTTAGAATTCAGTCCTCTCATAAATTCGTGTAACGAGTCTAACACTGCCCTGCCAAATTAAGAATGCGTCATTAATGTATTGTCTCAAACTTTAATTGACTATGAAAATGATGACCATAGATTACCTGTTTCTCCCAAAAGGCCATGAAAAGGTTGTCAGGGCTTGGGGCAAACTTTGCACCTATCGCGATGCCTGTTTTTTGAAGGAAAAAAATTATTGTAATTGTGTAACATTCCAAATTTCAAGATCTCTAATAAGAAAAACCTCTGGAATATCAACCCTATCAAAAGTTAAAAAATATTTAACCGTCATTTCCCTTATGGGGGGATTATAGTGTACAGTGACGAGACGTCAGCTGTCACTAGCAGAGCCTCTCTATACGCAAGTCCGGTAATTCCCTAATTTTGTATTCCATCTTTTAAAAAAGATGGAGTACCTATAACCAAAGGCTGTAAAAAAATCTATATATTTACCAATCTGTGATATAAGGGAATCGATTCCACTATCGGTCTGCCAGGGATAGTATTAGGATAGGATTTTTATGAACTTTTGGCAAATGATAAATCTAGGAATTCTTAGTGCCAGTGGAATCAAATTCTTTCATCAAAAAAGCCTTCTTGATTTATCTAGTTCTATCCTAAATTTGTTAGTGGGATCCCGCTTGAACTTCATATGTTTTCCTATCTGACAGAACATTTCCTCCATAAAGTCTTGTTTTTAAGAACACTGATCTGCAGGACGAATTCCAAGAGGTTTGAAATTCACAGATGGATATCACCCCGCCTTGTACCTATTCTGATTTTTAAACTTTTTAACTGGGTTTTATCCAGATCACACGTCTTCGTCTTCTTCGATTTTGGGGCATAGTTTTAAACCTTTTTATTAAGAACTTTTCAACTAGATTGAGTTCAACTCCACTCAAGTTGAAAATTCTTGTTTTCTCCTTCCTCCCCTACATCCTCTAATTTTCTTCCTTGCCTTTTCCTTTGCCCTTGCCTAAAAAAAACCTTGGGCTCGATATTTTTAGAAGGGTTCCATTGGCAGATCCCTCTTGACCAGGCTGAATATAATGTGAATTTTGATATTGGTAATTATCTTCCTTATCAGAATAATCCTCGATCCATACCAAAACCAGCTTTCTTCATCATACATCATGGGACACAGAGCCTTAAGTAATTATTTAATGGGTTATAGGCCACCTTCAGGTGATGGACACTGGTATACTCAATCCAGGAAATTCACTCCCTAGATAACTCCCTCCTCCTTCCAGGAGCACATCAGTTTTTTCACCAGTGTCTAAGGTGTTGGTCACGACTGAAGTTGTGCTCTGAGGAACTCCAGGAGGGATCCATGCTGGATTTAAATAGTCTCCATAGACCAGGTCCATCCAAAGTGCCACTGAGGCCTAAGTGGATGGTACCTGGGGCCTCGTATCCGAAGCACGATGCATTGCCTGTAACGCCTCTTTGTAGGGCTAGAACCCAGGGCTTAGTTCTTGCTACATTACCTAAAGCTTTCCTGGTGGGGTGCATTTACAGGTCTAAGGGAGTGGAACCCCAATATCTAGGGACCCGGTCCTTGAAGGTTTGCTAAACGCAGCCTGCCGTGATGGGTGAAGGTTTGATTGTCTGTTCAGCAAATCCTGCAGCGGGGATAAGGTAAGGGAAGAAGCTTAGGAACTGAAAAGTCCACCTATGTATTCTATTAGGGGAAAAAATGTTGTCATGCCTTAATTCTCCACTAGAGGGAGTCTATGCACATACCCTAATCTGTTGTCTTCACTGTAAAGCTGTCAGTCTCTGTGTGGCCGCAGCAGCGTGTACATGGGGATTTTTTTCACAGATAAAAGATCTGCCAAATGTTCTCTCCCCCTGAAGGGACCGGTGGGTTAGGGGGACATTAGCGCTGTACACCCCCTTACATTACCCGCCCCCACCACACCGCAGGGGTGCAGAGGTCCTGCTGTTTCTGATACTGCTACTATTGTACTGTTTTCACTGCTGTTTTGTTTGCCTGCTGCTAAACAGGTCTCTGCCTCCCCTTCCCCCCTTGTGTTGCGCCACGCAAGAACATTTAAAATGAAAAGGGGTGGGATTTTTCAGAGGGGCGGGGCCTAAGCGCAGTGCCGTGAACGTCCACGAGGACGCACGGCAGGCACAAACAGAAAAAACCACAGCTGGGACCGTCTCTCCTCGGCTGGCGAGGAGGAAACAAGCAGTCTGCACAGGGACACAGGAGCTGTGGGTCACGTGAGGGTTTCAAACTGGCATTCCTGATATAGGAAGGACTTTTTTATTTTTTTTTATTTTTTTTTATTTTTTTTTTTCTCCCCCCAGCACTAGGCTGAACTTTATAGCGGCTTTAAATGTCATGACTATGTTCAGCGATTAAGTGCAATTGTATAGTGCCTCTGTTTTTGTGCTTTGGACTATGCCTGCTAAAGACACCACAAAGACCAAAAAGGTACTAAAGGTTTCACCCCAGGCGCTAGGATCTCGAGTCGCATTTCCACGCGGTCATCCTCGCCTGAATTACCAATTATGGCAAGCCAGGGTGAGCCATTGGAACAAATTGATGGTGCAACTGCTTCTCACATCTCAGCCCCTGTATATGTGACTGAAGATGTCCTTTCCTCCACCCTGCAGGGTCTGGAAGGAAGATTAGCAGCGTTAATCGCATCCTCCTTTCAAATGGATAGGAAGCGTGCTAGGTACCCCTCCCCCACTTCAGAACCTTTACAAGGGGAACAGTGGGTACAGGCTGAGGTTTTGCCCTCAGGCAATCAGGAGGAAAAAACGTACTGATGATTCCTCTGCAGAGGAAACAATGGTAGATGAGCCTTTTTCAGCCTCTCAATCTGAGAAATTGCTGATACAATCTTACGGAGATGGTTCGTTCTACTTTCATGCTACCCCTAACGGAGTCTCCTGATGGCTCGGTTTCTTCCTTGGGTTCCTTTAAAACCTTCTCAGCCTTTGCATGCATTTCCTGCACATGCATTACTAGAACAGCTTATTTTTGCTGAATGGGATCACCCGGATAAGCATTTTCTCCCTCCTAAGAGATTTTCAATCCTCTATCCCCTGGAGGAGAAATTCTCCAAAAAATGGAAAGTACCAGCAGTTGGCGTTGAGATTTCCAGTGTGAATAAAGGCCTAACTTGTCCTGTACACAATGCACTAATGCTTAAGGCTCCAACAGATAAAAAGTTGGCATCCCTGTTAAAATCTACTTTTTCCTTGACAGGTGCTGTTACTCAGCCTGCAGTCTCTGCAATAAGCATCTGTCAATCCCAAGGACCAATTTAAACAGGCCTTAAAGAGGTTCCTGCTCAACAAGCCTGGGAATTGGCTGAACTACCAAAGGCATTATGCTATGCCATTAACCACTAGGCGTCCGCGCTATAGCCGAAAGACGGCTACAGCGCGGACTCAAATTGCCGGGAGGGCGTCCGTGGACGTCCTCCTGTTTACTTCCGCATTGCGCGCTCCCGCGAGCGCGCATCGCGGAAGTTTTGTGCTGGCCGTGTCCCTCGGACACAGCCAGTCACAGATCACCGTAAACGGCCAATGACAGCGGCCGTTTACGGTGCGATCGGCGGTGCCAATGAGAGAGGATCTCATATGTAAACATATGAGATCATCTCTCATCGCCGGCTCTCCCTCCTCACACAGAGACAGCGTGTGAGGAGGGAGAGCGGAACCGCTGCGGCGGTGAGTGTAAAAAAAAAAAAAAAAGGTGTCCCGCTGTTAACAGTCCCTGCCATCTGCCCTGTCATCTGCCCTGTCATCTGCCCCTGCCATCTGCCCTGTCATCTGCCCCTGTCATCTGCCCCTGTCATCTGCCCCTGTCATCTGCCCCTGCCATCTGCCCCTGTCATCTGCCCCTGTCATCTGCCCTGTCATCTGCCCCTGTCATCTGCCCTGTCATCTGCCCCTGCCATCTGCCCCTGCCATCTGCCCCTGCCATCTGCCCCTGTCATCTGCCCCTGTCATCTGCCCCTGTCATCTGCCCCTGTCATCTGCCCTGTCATCTGCCCCTGCCATCTGCCCCTGTCATCTGCCCCTGCCATCTGCCCCTGTCATCTGCCCCTGTCATCTGCCCCTGCCATCTGCCCCTGTCATCTGCCCCTGTCATCTGCCCTTTCATCTGCCCTGTCATCTGCCCCTGTCATCTGCCCTGTCATCTGCCCCTGCCATCTGCCCCTGTCATCTGCCCCTGCCATCTGCCCCTGCCATCTGCCCTGTCATCTGCCCCTGCCATCTGCCCCTGCCATCTGCCCTGTCATCTGCCCCTGCCATCTGCCCCTGCCATCTGTCCCCACTGCCACGTATAAGTGCCATCTGTCATCAGTGCCACATAGTGCCATCTGTCATCAGTGCCACATAGTGCCATCTGTCATCAGTGCCACATAGTGCCATCTGTCATCAGTGCCACATAGTGCCATCTGTCATCAGTGCCACATAGTGCCATCTGTCATCAGTGCCATCTGTCATCAGTGCCACCTGTCATCAGTGCCACCTGTCAGTGTCACGTGCCATCTGTCATCAGTGTCACGTGTCATCAGTGCCACGTATTAGTGCCACCTGTCATCAGTGTCATCAGTGCCACGTATTAGTGCCATCTGTCATCAGTGCCACGTATTAGTGCCATCTGTCATCAGTGCCACGTATTAGTGCCATCTGTCATCAGTGCCATGTATTAGTGCCATCTTTCATCAGTGCCACATGTCATCAGTGCCACATATCAGTGCCATTTGTCATCAGTGCCACATATCAGTGCCATTTGTCATCAGTGCCACATATCAGTGCCATTTGTCATCAGTGCCACATATCAGTGCCATTTGTCATCAGTGCCACATGCCGTCAGTGCCACATATTAGTGCCATGTGTCATCAGTGCCACATATTAGTGCCATCTGTCAGTGCCACGTATTAGTGCCATCTGTCATCAGTGCCACGTATTAGTGCCATCTGTCATCAGTGCCATGTATTAGTGCCATCTGTCATCAGTGCCACGTCAGTGCCACGTATCAGTGCCATCTGTCATCAGTGCCACATCAGTGCCACGTATCAGTGCCATTTGTCATCAGTGCCACGTCAGTGTCACGTGTCATTGTCCTGGTGCTCCAGGGCCTTCAAAAGTGTAATAGGTAGTCAACAAATTAGATGTGTAATTTATGCTCCTAGAACACCTGATGGTGCTCCCTGCATGTTGGGCCTCTCTATGTGGCCAGGCTGTGAAAAAGTCCCACACATGTGGTATCGTAATACTCAGGAGGAGTAGCAGAATGTATTTTGGGGTGTCATTTGTGGTATATACATGCCATGTGAGAGAAATAACCTATTACAATGACAATTTTGTGGGGGAAAAAAAAAAAAAAAAAAAAATCTTCATTTTGCAAAGAATTGTGGGAAAAAATGACAACATCAAAAACCTCACCATGCATCTTACTAAATACCTTGGAATGTCTACTTTCAAAAAAGGGGTCATTTGGGGGGTATTTGTACTTTTCTGACTTGTTCGGGTCACAAGAAATGAGATAGGCCGTCAGTGCATCAGATGTGATCAATTTTTATGATTTGCACCATAACTTGTAGACTCTCTAACTTTCAGAAAGACCAAATAATATCCACTAATTTGGGTTATTTTTACCAAAGATATGTAGCAGTATAAATTGTGGCCAAAATTTATGAAGAAAAATTACTAATTTTAAAAATTTTATCACAGAAACTAAGAAAAATGCGTTTTTTTTCAAAATTTGCGGTCTTTTTTCATTTATAGCGCAAAAAATAAAAAACCCAGAGGTGATCAAATACCACCAAAAGAAAGCTCTATTTGTATGAAAAAAAGGACAAAAAATTCATTTGGGTACAGTATTGCATGACTGAGTAATTGTCATTCAAAGTGTGAGAGCGCTGAAAGCTGAAAATTGGTCTGGTCACGAAGGGGGTTTAAGTGCCCAGTTGTCAGGTGGTTAAAGATTCTATTCACCAGGCGTCCTGCCTTATGCTTGTGCATATGCGTAGAATCCTGTGATTAAAAAATTGGTCAGCCGAAGCACCATGTAAAAACCTAACTGGGTTCCCTTTTCATGGGGAGCGACTATTTGGATATAATTGTCCAAATCTTCAAACAATTTCTAGTGGGAAAAGTACTCTTTTGCCAGTCAAAAGAAAGTATAAACTCCCTTCCACCGTCAGACTCTAGAGGAAAACCTCAGGGTCAGACCCAGGCTCAAAAGAAGTCCTGGGGTTGGAAACCTGTAAAGCAGAATGCTAAAGCCTGATCATGAAGAGGCAACCCCCTCACCAAGGTGGGGGGAAGACTTCTGCAGTTTTCAGACGTCTGGAAAGGGGAAATTCAGGACAGATGGGTCATCTCCACGGTAACGCTGGGGTACAAGCTGGAATTTCGGGACTTCCCATCGTCTTGTTTCCTGAGGTCAAGCGTTCCCAAAGATCCAGAGATAAGACAATCCAGTTCAGGCACTAGACCAATTTTTAATATTTCAAGGGGTGATCCTATAGATCCCCGCAAAAGAGCAAGGGGATGCATATCTGCATGTTCCTATATTTCTCGCTCACCAAAAGTTTCTGTGGTTTGAGTTAGAACAGGGTAACAAATTCTGCATGGCCAAAAAAAGAGAAAAACAAGCAGCTAACACAACCAATAGGATATAGGCATGTAACAATAAAACAAAAATTATGTGTAGCGCTAAAAGTTCAACATGAAGGTAATGTCCAACCAATGATAAAAGGTATCAAGGAAAAGCATAAAAGAAAGTCCTCCATGTATATAAGACTCATAAAATGGTCGATGTAATTTCAGTGACTTCGTGTGAGGAACATATCAAATGTGTGACATCTGGGGTGAACACAGAGGAGACGCACCACCACCAACTATAGGGAGGCTTACCAGATGACGTGGACCCGAGAGGGCATACGCCCAACTGGGTCAAATCAGGCTTGGGTGGTGGGTGATGATGGATGTTCCAGAGGAGTGATGAGAATGGAAGTCCAAGAGCAGACCGGATGCTGGTGGGTCCCTCAAGATGTTGGAAAGCGAATGGCAGTATGGTATAACAAGGAAAAAGGCCACATAGTGTGATTCCGTAAAACAAGTACCAAATTTATTAAAAGATACACTCACATGAAGTTCTTAAAATCAGCGCTGTTAAAAGTATGGCGGCAGTGGGGTCCTACCAGACGCGTTTCGTCCTCTTAGACATAGTCGCTGTGTCCCATGATGTACGATAAAGAAAATCGGCTTTTTTAACAGCTTACCTGTAAAATCCTTTTCTTGGAGTACATCATGGGACACAGATTTTTTTTGCATCCCCCCCCTCGCCTTTCAGGACAGCACCTTTTTGGAGAGAGCGTAGCTCCACCTCTTAACAGAAAACACTGCGTGAAAAAGCCCCTTTAAATTCGGCTGCTTCCACCATGCCATCATGGGGGCCGCAGGTGTGCTCAGATTGGGCGTGCATGTCGGCTCCGAGACCCAGATGGCGTGTGACGTCAGTTCCAGGGGGCGGGAACTTCCGGTGAGGCTTAGCAGTAAGTGGCTTCGGCTGCTGGAATGCAGGAGGAAGGGGCGGATCATCTGGCCAGGGATTCCTTCTGCCCCCTCGAGTGTGAGGATGCCAGAAGAAGCTTCATTTTAAAAAGGACAGTCGTCAGCGGCGCTCGTGATGGCGGATTTATTTGTGTTATGTGACTTAACCTGCAGCTTTCTGCTATAGGGGTACATCCTACTAGCAGCTCAGCATGGATGGGAGACTCTGGTGCATTTTTTGTGGTGGTTGCTTTGGGGGGGGGGGGGGGGGGTGTTCCTTGGCTTGGTGTAGATCTTGCCCTAATAGGGGTGTTTGTGGGATTTTCTGTGTTTTTATAGAAGGCCACTACTAAAACTATGGGAAGAAAATTTCCTTCAGGCAAGAACCCACTAAGGGACTCGTGGGTCAAGCCACTTTGCAGATCTTGTATTGCGGGACTAGTAAGGGAGGTGTCTGCACAGGATTGTAAGGAGCTCTTTTCCTCAGTGAGAAAAGAATTGGGACAGTACGTTCCCTCATAAAGCAGGACCAGAGTTTTAAGCAACGAACAGAGCTCCCAGTCCAATCTTCTTCCTACACTTCTAGATCGATTGAAAGCGAGTCAGATGAGTGTTCCCCCCTCAAAAGTTGACTCAGAGGAGGAAACGAGATTGTCCAGATATAAACTGACGCTAGAAGCGGTGGATGACTTTCTGAAAGCAGTCTAAACCTCCCAGGAAATCCAAGAAGCCCAACTATCCTTACATGAAAAAAATGTACTAGAGGAGGCCAAGCAGTCTTCCCGGTTCATAAATGGTTGGCTGATTCAATTGGGAATGAGTGGAAAGATCCAGAGACTTTTTTTTTTTTTTCTCTAGGACCCTTAAAAGGTTTCCTTTTTGAGGATGCGGCATTTGGAATAAAAAACAAAAATTGATGCAGCCTTTTCCCAGGTGTCAAGACTGATCTTGCATTTGAGGACATGGGCTTACTTAAAGACACCATGGACAAAAGGGCAAGGGAAAGCTTGGGATTCGTCCTTGTCTAACTTCAAGCTGGCAATGGCCTCTACAGTAGTGGCCAGAAACATGGTATGCTGGCTGGAACAACTTGAAGGCCATGTGGTAACAGACACCTCTAGGAAAGATTTGCTAGAGTCCTTCCCCACCCTTTTAAGAGTGGTCAAGTACGTGGCAGATGCCTCGGCAGAATCAATTGGGATGTCGGCCAGATCTTCAGCCCTTAATAATTCAGTCAGGAGGGCTCTCTGACTTAAAACCTGGTCAGGGGACTCGACGTCAAAAGTGAAGTGCGGAATTCCCTTTACAGGAGATCTGATGTTTGGGCCAGAATTAGACCTCGATAGGATGGCGGATAAGAAAGCTTTTCCGCAGAAAGTGGTGCAGCAAAGGAATTTTCATCCTTTTCAGCAAGCCCATTAAGAAAAATCTGACTCAAAAAGACCCTGGAACCTCCAGAGGGGGAGAGGCAGAGAGCTGCTTTTTAGACCCCACCCCACCGACCAAACCTCAAAGGAATGGCCATCTCCCAGTAGGTGGAAAGCTGCAAGCCTTCCTGCCAGGTTGGGGGAAAAGGCAACAAAAAGCCTGTTCTGAATCCTATCATTCAAGGTTATCAGCTAGAACCATCCCTGGTGTTCTATCTGTTGTTGTGGCTGTTTCATCCCACTTCTGAATACAATTCCTTCTTTAAGTGTGGACTGTTCATGTTTTTGGCAATTGGCCCCATTTGAACTCTCCTTAATATACAGTGATCCACATATATCGCTGGTTCCGGCCATTAGAATTTGCACCTTTTGCATTTAGCACTTTATATTCATTAATATAAGATTCACATGCCTTGTATGACACATTGTACTTTTTATGTTTAATTGTCACTTTTGTAGTGCTACACTGTGTTCCATATAACATGTATAGTAGGGAACTTAAGGAAATTTTAGCTGAAGAGGAACCAGGGATAAAAAAAAAATGCAAAAAATCTGAGGGATGTAGAAGATTATAAAAAAACTGTTTGTTTTTAAATGGCAGGAAAATCTCAACACTACCAAAGTAATACTGGGAGTATGCTATAGGTCCCCTAACCAGAGGGAGGAGGCGGACCTCCTATCTGTTTGGAATGGCGGCAAGGATTGGGGGGGGGGGGGGGGGGAGAAGAGTGTCATTATACTTGGGGATTTTAATTTATACAGACATAGACTGAGCCGAAGGAACCGTGCATTCGTCTAAGGCTTGCCATTTCCTAAATGTCTTGCAGAACAATTTCATGGGTCAGATGGTAGATGCACTAACAAACAATAGGTTACTAGATCTTCTAATTACCAACAATACAGGCCCGATCACAGGTGTGGAAATACGGGGCCTAGGAAACTGACCACAGGTCAATTAGTTTCGGTATAAATCACACAAATAAAAAATATAAGGGGAATACAAAGACACTGAATTTCAAAAGAGCCAACTTCAATAAAAGAACGCTCCTTGTTAGATATTAAATGGGATAAAATCATAGAAAGCAAGAACATGGAGGAAAAATTGGTGTGCTGTAAGTACTGGCCAGTGCATCCCAATGGGTAATACATTTTAAGAGCTAAAAAAAATCCTGGATGGCTAAACTCCAATGTAAAAAATGCATATAAAAGCAAAGGAGAAGGCCTTCAAAAAATACAAGGCTGAGGGGTCATCAGCATTCTAACTGTACAAAGAATGCAATAAGAAATGGAAGGGTGCAATCAGGGCAGTTAAGATTGAACACGAAAGGCACATAGCAGGGGAGAGTAAAAAAATATCCCAAGAAATTCTTTATTTACATAAATGGTAAAAGAGGAAGGACAGAATTTTGAAGGGAATCTGGTTTCAAAGGATGGAGAGATGGCAAAGGTACTGAATTTATTCTTCTCAGTCTGCACAGGGGGGGGGGCTTCAGTAACCAAAACTGCAAGGTTTATTCTCGTGACACATCACAGGTAGCACCCTCATGGCTAACAGAGAAAGGAATTGGGAATAGACTTGAAAAACGTAACCTAAATAAGTCACCGGGACCAGATGATTTGCACCTGAGGGTCCTTAAGGAATTCAGTCAGGTAATTGCCAGACATTTGTTCTTAATTTTTACAAACTGTCTGACTGGTATGGTACCAGCTGATTGGAAAAAAGCCACTGTAACACCAATGTTTAAAAAAGGACCAAGTTATGTCCCTGGGAACTACAGACCAGTTAGCCTAACATCAATAGTATGCAAGCTTTTGGAGGGGATAAGGGACTATATACAAGATTTTAGCAATGAAAACCTGTATCCTTAGCAGTAATCGGCATGGATTCATGAAGACACGTTCTTGCAGTAATCGGCATGGATTCATGAAGACACGTTCTTGCCAAACCAATCTATTAACCTTCTGTGAGTAGGTGAGCTGCCATCTAGATAGAGTAATAATATGGGTGGGTGGCAATGGCAAATATAGGGCACCAACATCCCTGTATATAAATCTCAGGAAAGAGGGAAGTTTGGCGGGACTTTAAGGGTGCCTACGAAAGAAGGGGAAAGTCATGCAATGCTCGACAATTGGTGTGTAGAAATTAAAGATTTTATTATCACATACAAAACATGATTATGATTCAAGTAGGAATTATGCGCACATGTTCAAGGGTACATCTAGGATTTTTAAAACAGATGATAAAATGTAATCACTTAATAGTAGCATTAGAGTGATTGTCCCGACATGTTTTGCCACTCTGGGCTCATCAGGGGACGTTTTAAAAGAAAAATAGATGTAACACTACATATAAAAATAAGATAAAAGCATTGCATTAGTTTAGAACAGTGTTTCTCAACTCCAGGCCTCAGGGCGCCCCAACAGGTCATGTTTTCAGGATTTCCCTCAGATGAAACGGGTGTGGTAGTTACTAAGGCAGTGAAACTGATCAAATCACCTGTGCAAAATAATGGTAAGCCTGAAAACATGACCTGTTGGGGCGCCTTGAGGGCTGGAGTTGAGAAACACTGGTTTAGAATATAATACAAGAAAATAAAATGACATAAAAATACAAATACATGTAAATACAATAGGGTATACTGCCGACCGCTAGGTCCATCAGCAAGGGCTCACCCATATGCAGGTTTCATACCTGTGATTCAAAGTTGAGAAACAAAGGAAATCTTCGCTGAAAGATGTACTTATAAAGTGTCATAGGAGGCCCAGATGAGCTTGTCAGCTGGAATCTAGCCAAAAAATTAGACGTGTAAGGTGTGATTGAATTAAGGTGTATGTAATTACTCAAAAGGAGGGGGGGCGGGAAGAGAGGGGAGGGGGGAAAAGGGAAGAGGGGGGGAGAAGGAAGAGAAAGGGAAGGGAGAGGAAAGGTGAAAGGGGGGGGATGTGAAGGGAAGAACCGGGATGTTGTGAGGAAGAAAAGGGAGTAAAAAATGTAAATGGAGATCTGAGAGACGGATAAAGGTCCGAAGCAAGAGGTGATATAACTGAGCACAGTGTAATGTGGAATGGTTAATACATGTCCAAGGAAAAAGCGTTTACTTATAATGGCAATAAAAATATGGAAAAGCCAAAAGATACCAGAATTTGGGGACCAATATCTATTGGGGAGGTGTATAGAAAATAATTATGTAAAATAAAGTTTTTTTTTTTTTTTTTTTTTTTTTTTTTTTTTTTTTTTTTCCCCCTTTATAAGGAAACTGAGCCATTTAAGAAAAACAAGATGAGAAAGAAAAAACATAGTTTGTGTTATAAACTGGCAGAAGGATAAATGGGTCATAATATATATATATATATATAATCTATATACCAAAACTTGCAGATCACCTGCCCCCCTCAAATATGGGGGGTAAGGAAATATATGGACACTTAAGTAATGAAACTCAAATCAGTAAAAAGATGGGAAACTATATTAATATACCAGAGAATAAGGAAAGAGGTTTAGTATGAAACTACCTAATGAGCAGCAAGTTTGCAGCATGGTTCTCGTTTAGAGTGTCTGGCAGTTTGGTATAGTGTGAAAGCACTATATGAAGGGAAACGGGTGCTATGTAATGGGCATCCGACCATGCAAGAGCTGCCGGCTGGTACAGTCAGGGGTATAGAAGGCCAGGTGCGTGATGTGACGCACACGTAGCAGGGAAGGGGCCTGATGACGGCAGTCGAGGAAGCGGGCGGTGTAGCAGCTCGGGATGAGAACGGCAGCTGCCTACGAGACTAAGAACCCACATCCCCGCCAGAGCCGTAGGTAGGGCTGCGGCTTCTGGCAGCAGATCCTGGGTCGCTAGGACGCACGAGGCGGCTCACCCTCCCACTCCCCATTCGTTTATCGGATCTATGCTGGGTCTGAGCCACCCCCCATGAGTGCCTCCGGACTGTCCCCCACCCGCCGATAAAACTACAAGCCCCCGTAGGGATTTAATTCGGACTATGACTCCGGCATCATATTGAGCACAGTGCACCCCAGAAGCAGGGCGAGTTATAGCAGCCCACAAGAGGAGAACCCACAGCCATCCAGCGATACCAGGGCTTTGCCTGAAGTGGAAGCAGGTTGAAGAGCCTCAGAGGGAATCCCTGTGAAGATACAGCAGGTAACGCATTAATTACTGTCTAACTGGAGTGGGAACGGGCTTATCAAAAGGAATTTAACATCTGAAGCTACCATTACAAACATGGGAGAAATGTTATCTGGGCTGCTGTATAGATCAATGCCTTAAAAAGCAAGGAAGAGATGGTGCTATGAGTTGTTTTATTTAATGCAAAACTCTGTTGTTTTCAAATGATTATAAGGGATGAGAAAAAAAGCAGACTGCTTCATTGCATGTGGTTTCCCTCTTTTTTGTTTTTTTGCTTCTTTTTCTTTCTCTCTTTCTCCTTCCTCTCGCCGCCTGAGTTTAAGTGTTGATAGTAGTGATATTACTCAAGTTCAAAGTACTGTTTCGCCTATGATTTAGAGTGAGCCGCAGACCGTTGGATCTTGCAGGAGCCTGTGTCAAGGACTGGTGGGGAGGCACAGAATGTAAGGACAAGCAACAGAGGAGCGACCAGACTTGGCGGGGAGAGAGAGAAGAGGGGATAGAGCAACAGTGAAAATGAGAGGGCGCCCTCAAAGAGGAGCGGAGGTGAAGCAGCCGAGAGAGTCTAAATTCTAGTTCTATCCAGAAGTACCTGAAGGAGACAAAATAGGGAAGTCCCAAAAACCCAGCTCAAGAAAGTAAACGGCAAAGTGGAATGGACAAGAAGAAGGAAACGGAGGAACCAAGGGGCCCACGGGGGTACACCCGGGGAGGAAGGGGAAGTCCCCTGTACGTTGGAAGACAGCACCATGGAAGCACCATTAACAAAATCTGAACTCCTGGAGATGTTAGCTAAATTGGAAACTGTAATTAAAACAGAAATCCACAATGTTAGAACTGATATGGGCCACTTGCTGAAGCGAGGAGGCCTCAGAGAAACAGAATAGAGAAATAGCCACCCTAAAACAAGTAAAGGATCTGCAATTGGCCCAGCGAGATACTCTTTATAAATTAGAGCAAGAAAACCAAAGTCGCAGACAAAATTTGAGGTTGCGTGCCCTACCAGAACAACATGGCGAAGACCTGCCCTCTAAAATGAAAGCTATCTTCAATCCAATCTTGGACAGAGGCCCAAACGAAGAGCTGAAGATTGATAGGGTTCATAGGTTAAGGAAACCCCCAACCGTCGGCGAAGATAAACCTAGAGGCGTCATTATTAGGTTTCATCACTATGAAGACAAAGCAAGAATTTGGAGCAATCTCAGGAAAGTACAGCCTGTAAAATTTGATGGGACAGAAATCCAGTTCTTTGCCGATCTCTCGGCAGGGACCCTGGCCAGGAGAAGGCAGTTAAGACCCCTCCTGGAAGAACTGAGGAAGGCAAATATGAAATACAGCTGGGGCTTCCCAACTTCACTGAATGTAGTAAAAGCGGGTAGAACAATCAGACTGTAACACATAGATAACTGAATGAACTTGGTATCCCTGTTCCAGTTTTGTTTAACTAGCAGGAAGATGATCCAGCTCGCGGTCAGACTCCTAAAGCTACAAGGTAAAAGGAAGAACAATCAGCGCAAACCAAATATAAAAGAGCAATATGCAGGCTGAACACTAAGAGGAAAACACCAACCTCAATGATATACAGTAAAATGAATAAGTGCAGCGCAAAAAATCATGGGGTAACGAATAATCAAATAAAATGTCCTTAAATAGGTGAAAGAAGCAGGTAGCGGAGGTGGCAACTAAATCTCTTCTGGGAGTGCTGGTATAAAACTTAAATCCGTGCAGTAAATATGGAAAGAAGTTGCGCTTACCAGATCCTATTGACCCCTTGATTATAGGGGGTCCGAAACAGCTTAGATGGGTCCGTGGCAGACTGCTGGGCTGACTGGAATCTGTAGAAATCTCCTCAGATCAGAAGTATTAGATCGAATTACCGCTGGATATTTTCTGTTCCTTCTCAATTAGGCTAAGTCCCTCGGAGGGGGAGGAGGTCCGTGTGGAGATGCCAGGCGAAGGAGTAGAAATCCCCAGGAGCAGTAAATGACATAAATAAAAACTTCTAAGAGCGATCCGTATGGAAATAAGTCATCAACATTTATTCAGCAGTTTAAAACCAGAAGCCGCTAACAGAGCGCCAATGAATATAAGTGCTGTGGCAGTGAACAATGATGGAACAGACAGCTAATGACAGAGCAGCTGTCAGCAGGAGAATGCTGCGGGTGACGGTGGTCAGATCATACCGCCCTCGAGGGCGGTATGATCTGACCACCGTCACCAGCAGCATTCTCCTGCTGACAGCTGCTCTGTCATTAGCTGTCTGTTCCATCATTGTTCACTGCCACAGCACTTATATTCATTGGCGCTCTGTTAGCGGCTTCTGGTTTTAAACTGCTGAATAAATGTTGATGACTTATTTCCATACGGATCGCTCTTAGAAGTTTTTATTTATGTCATTTACTGCTCCTGGGGATTTCTACTCCTTCGCCTGGCATCTCCACACGGACCTCCTCCCCCTCCGAGGGACTTAGCCTAATTGAGAAGGAACAGAAAATATCCAGCGGTAATTCGATCTAATACTTCTGATCTGAGGAGATTTCTACAGATTCCAGTCAGCCCAGCAGTCTGCCACGGACCCATCTAAGCTGTTTCGGACCCCCTATAATCAAGGGGTCAATAGGATCTGGTAAGCGCAACTTCTTTCCATATTTACTGCACGGATTTAAGTTTTATACCAGCACTCCCAGAAGAGATTTAGTTGCCACCTCCGCTACCTGCTTCTTTCACCTATTTAAGGACATTTTATTTGATTATTCGTTACCCCATGATTTTTTGCGCTGCACTTATTCATTTTACAGACTCCTAAAGCTACTGGATGACGGAAATGGATCAGAGATCCTGAAATAGTGAGGGGGGGTGGTGGGGGCGGGGGAGGTTTCGGGAGAAGGGGTGCCTTGTGTGGGGGGGGGAATGGCGGCCGCCCGCTCGCTATGTTCCTCCCCCCTTTTCCACTTAATGGGGGGGAGCAGGGCGACCGCAGCGATCCGTCAGTCGCACCCCAATGGTCTGGCTGGTCGCATGCTGAGAGACATGGTGTTTCTCTGCTATGGGCTTGCTGCCAGGTATAGGCAGGTAGGGGGATGGCGGGTGGGGTCTGGGGTGGGGATCGGGGGGCAAGGGGGTGATTTTGGGGAGGTGGATTTGGTCCTGCAGAAACTACGTATAGGGGTTCAAAGAACAACATGCGTCCCTATTGTGCAGTTTTATTTAAAAACTAAATGACAGAGTTCACAAGTTTCACTTACAATGTTGAAGGGCTGAACTCCCCCCTTAAGCGGCACAAAGTATTAAGAGAATTAGAACAACTCAAGGCAGACGTAGTGTTTCTCCAAGAGACACATCTCTCACAGGACTCACATGTCAGATTTATTCTCCAATTGCTTCCCCAACTGGTTCTATAGCGATTCACCTATCAAGAGGGCCAAAGTGGTAGCATTCGGGTTCTCAAAAAGGACTAGGTTTGCGCTATTGGAGAGGTGCAAGGATAGGGAAGGCCGCTACCTCCTTTTTGAAGGTTAGGATGGGAGAAAGGGTTTTCACTCTGGTAAACCTCTACTGCCCAAATAACAACCCAATCGAATTCCTGCTACAGGTCCTGAATAAGTTGTCAGATTTCAGGGAGGGGGAGGTGATTTTGCCAGGAGATCTGAATTTTTGCTTAGATCCATTACTGGATAGGTTTACAGAGAGCGAGTAGGAAACTCTTAAAAAAAAATAGGGCAGAAATTGCATGGTTGCCATATGATTGATGCATGGAGGGTACAGCACGCGAAGGTCAAGGACTATACTTCTTTTTTTTTTTTTTTTTCCTCAGTACATGGGTCTTATTCTCGGCTTGATTATTTTATGGTAGACCATAGATTACTTGACTATGTCAAGGAAATGAAAATTGGAGTCACCACATTATCTGACCACGCACCAGTCCTGATGAAGGTGGCGATACCCGGATTCTGGAAATCGCCATTCTCATGGCATTTGGACGAAAAGCTTATTGAGAATCCAAGTGTCTACAGCAAGATACAGGAGGAAATCGATGGGTTCTTTTTGATAAATGACACCGGGGAGATCTCTGGATCAGTCCTATGGGAGGCGCTAAAAGCATACATAAGCATACATGATTTAATTAGGAGCTAAGGAGAAAAAAAAACACAAAAAGGAAAACAGAACTAATTGAAGAAATATATCACCTTGAGCAACTACATAAGTCAGCTAACAGGGGCCACAGCTCATTTCTGCTGCAGCTAATCTCTAAAAGATCTAATGGAACTAGAATCTAAACGCACTCTAAATAAAAACGTAAAGGATAGATTCAGATGGAGTAACAAGGTGGGGAAGCATTTGGCAACAGTCTTAAAAAAGAAAGGGGACATTAATTTTATAGATAGGATTCAAAATAAAAAAGGGGTATTTAAACACACTTCCAGAGACATAGCTGAAGAATTTCAGAGCTACTTTACGTCCCTCTACAAGGTTAGACAAGGCAGGGCAAGTACTCTGGAAAGAGGAAATGATAGATGAGTTTATAAAAGAGGCAGGCCTACCAAGCCTCTCTGACAGCGAGGCAAAAGAATTGGAGGGGCCGATCACGGTAGAGGAGATTGAGAGGGCCCTGAAAGCATTTCCCTCTGGAAAGAGTCCAGGGCCAGATGGTTTCACCTCCTACTTTTATAGAAAATTTAAAGAGTCCCTGATCCCCAAGCTCTGTCAGATATGGAATAAGATAGGGGGCCAGGAGGAATTTTGTGAAGGGGCATTGACGGAATCAATTACTTTAATACCTAAGGATGGGAAAGAGAGCTCGCTGTGTTCGAGCTATAGGCTGATTGCTTTGCTCAATGCTGATACTAAATTATATGCCAAGGTATTAGCCAGGAGACTGAGGGGAAAAAATTACGTACTGGATTCACCCAGACTAGACGGGTTTTATTTCAGGGAGAGAGGGGAGGGATAACTGTGTTAGGTCACTCCTGGTCACGGGCGCGATGAAAACAAGGGGGACCCCTGGTCTGCTTCTGTCGATCGATGCAGAGAAAGCCTTCGACAGAGTAGACTGGGGGTTCATGATGAGGACGCTGAGGGCAGTCGGCTTGGGCGACACCATGCTGAACTGGATTAAGGCACTGTATAAATCTCCCTCGGCATTTGTTAAGGTGTACGGTACATCATCGACAGAGTTTAGGATGGAAAACTGAACCAGACAGGGATGTCCCCTGTCCTCCCTTTTGTTTGTCCTAACTCTGGAATCCCCACTTGCGGTGATCCGGATATATGCGGATGCGTGGTGGAGGGAGATGTACACAAGCTCCTGGCGTTTGCCGATTATGTATTGTTTTATATCGTTAATCCGAGGATCTCACTCCCCAATCTTCTGGCTATTTTGAGGAGATATGGGGAGCTCTCAAATTACAAGGTCAATATTAGGAAATCGGCGGCTTTAAACATCAATATCGATGGACAAGAGGCAATTAAACTCAAGGAAAATTTTCAATTCCCGTGGTGCAAAAAAATGGGTTACCTGGGAGTTGCATTAGCAAACTCTCTCTTTAAATTATACCGCTTAAACTTTATGCCCCTCCTTGACGAGATCAAGCAGGAAACGAGAAAAAGTATGCATCTCCCGATCTCTTGGCTGGGTCGAGTTAATACTGTTAAGATGACCCTGGCTCCGAAGATTTTGTATAAAATGCAGTTACTCCCAATCCCGTTAGCGCAGTCCTTTTTCAGGGTTCTGAACAATATTCTTACCAAATTTTATATGGAAGAATAAGAAGCCACGGATTGCCTACAAAGTTCTGAGTAGGGATAAAGCACAGGGTGGTCTGGCCCTTCCAGACTTTAAAAAATACCACAGAGCGATAGTACTATCACGAGTGTTAGAATGGGGTAAGGAACCGATAGAAAAAAGATGGGTGAAATTAGAAAAAGATATGAGCAATGCAAAACTACACCAATTAATTTGGAATCCACCACACTTCAGGAAATTAGCTCCGAATGCACATATTATAACACGTTAAACTTTAAAGATTTGGGATCAGTTACACAAACAAAAGGTTTGGGAATTTAATTCACCACTTATTTATTTAAAGGAATTTTTTTTTTTTTTTTCCGCCTGGGTTGAGGGAAGTGGGAGGGAATTAGATAAGAAAGCATGAGACACAATTGTTGGATATTACAAAAATTGCCACTTTTCAGGAGTTAACCCTACTCAAGGACCTAATGAATATTGACATATGGCGGTATAATCAGCTTGCGATCTTTATTAAAAGCCTCCCCGGCCCAATTAGAGATAAGGAGAACCTTAGACCTTTGCAGAAATTGTTTTTGAAGAACAGAATTACAAAGAAAACTAAAGAATTATATAAAATAGTGCGGGATGAGGGTGAAGGAGTGAAACCGCTATACTGTAATAAATGGGAATCCGAGCTGGGCCCTATATCTAGTGGCGTGACTTGGGAGACTATTTTAAATGCAACACATCGGCAGTAGATACGAGAACGATAGAATCTAATTTTAAATGCCTAGCCAGATGGTACATGACGCCAGAGTGAATAAGATGCAACCAGAAACCTCTGGAAACTGTTGGAGGGGATGTTCCACTAGGGGAACAATGGCCCACCTTTGGTGGGAATGCCCAATTATTAAAAGATTCTGGCAAGGGGTACTTAAGACAATACAGGAGATAACGGGTACTGAGATCAGGGAAGATCCTTGGGTAGGCTTGTTCCATGGGACTGAAGGTCAGACTGGCAAGTATAACTCCTCTCTAACTCCAGTTCTCCTAATTGCGGCAGAAAGTTTAATACCAAGAAAATGGCAAGAGATGGAAGGCCCAAGTATTCGAAATTGGCTAATTAGGGTTAGTAAAATTTATACCTTAGAGGCGGGTGATGCTGAAGACTCCGAATGAGATAGAAGACCGGGAGGGAACAAAATGGGTGAAGTGGATATCCTTTAAAAGAACAGGGAAGTTTGCAGAGAAGTTCATATAAGGAATGCATGTATTAGCGGAAGCACGACTGCGTAATGGGGGGGGAGGTGGGATATGGGTATTTAAGATGTTAATTGGGTTCAGGGGCAGCTGAGGGCTTATTTTTGTCTTTTTAAGAGTGTTAAGAATAAAGATTTCTTAAAATGGAAAACAAGAAAATTATATCTTGCTACTATGTGACGCTATCGAGATGGAAAAAATGACCCATATACAGTGATTTAAACACTCTCATTGTAAACGCTGAAGTAGCAAGAAAAGAAAAAAAAAGCCGCCGGCAGAGACACCGCATGGCGCATGCGCAAAATGTCGCAAAGGATGAAGAAAAAATCAAAAATACTACAGTTCCCATGCTGCAACGTGGTTCGGGGGCGGGAAGGGAGATGGTGCAAGAGGAGCTGACGTAGCCCAATCAGTGGGCATGCGTCTCTACAACCTCCTCTGCACACAGAGCAAGAGGCAGCACAGGAAGAAGGGAAGCTTCGGAGAGAAAATCAAAATGCTCAGTGCAAGGGATTTGCATTACAATTAAATGAAATAAAATTAATATGTTTGAGATGAAATGGGATATAGGGATGGGAAAACAAATTAAATAGATAAAGGACGTGTGTGGTTTGAGAATGTGTGTGGAGTAGGTGCATGAATTAAACACTATGGGAAGAGGCAGAGAGGGATGGGGGAGATGCGATGCGACCAAGCAGTCGGCAGACTTTACCCGAAATACATCAAAAAGAAATAGAACAAAGCCAATAAGGCAACCTAGACAAATAATGAAATAAAATAAAGAATACAGATTTTGTTTAGAAAAACAATAAATTCATAAAGTATTTATTTTAATACATCAGTGGTGCATGGTTAGTACGTTAGTACGCACTCCTGATACTTGTTGCCACATGGCATACATATTGGATAAGGTAATTTAAATTTTTTGATACTTTTTTTACTTCGATAAGTAAAACTAAAAAATAGGAGGAGAATAGATGAAAATATTAAAGTTAAAGAGAAACCGTGTCACCCAACCATAAAGGTTTTGGCGGTGTGGTACAACACCTGAGGTACATAGAGTAACGTGGATGGCAAATATAGGGGCACCAACATCCCTGTGTATGTATATGTATGTATGTGTGTGTGTATGTATATATGTATGTGTGTGTGTATATAATATATATATATATATATATATATATATATATATATAATTTCTACACACCAATTGTCGAGCATTGTATGGGTTTCCCTTTCTTTCGTAGGCACCCTTAAAGTCCTGCCAAATTTCCCTCTTTGCTGACACTGCCATCTAGATCTAGTAAGACCCGTAGATGTGGTGTATCTAGATTTTGCAAAGGCATTCGATACAGTTCCCATAAACGTTTACTGTACAAACTAAGGTCTGTCGGCATGGACCAAAGGGTGAGAACTTGGATTGAAAACTTTGGTACAGGGGTGAGTTCAGAGGGTAGTGATAAATGGGGAGTGCTCTGAATGGTCCGGTGTGGAAAGTGGGGTCCCCTAGGGTTCTGTCCTTGGACCAATCCTGTTTGTTCATAAATGATCTGGAGGATGGGATAAACGGCTCAATATTAGTATTTGCAGACCATACAAAGCTAAGCAGGCCAATGACTTCTCCACAGAATGTGGAAACCTTGCAAGAGGATTTAAACGTGAGGTGGGCAACCATATGACAAATGAGGTTTAATGTAGAAAAATGTAAAAAATGCATTTAGGTGGAAAAGCAATCTACTCACTGGGGGGAGAACTGGGGGAATCTAGGATGGAAAAAGAAAAGGACCTGGGTGTCCTAGTAGATGACTGGCTCAGCAATGGCATACAATTCCAAGCTGCTGCAAGCAAAGCAAACAGAATATTGTCATGCATTAAAAAGGGGATTAACTCCCAGAGATAAAACTGGAATTCTCCCACTCTACAAGATTCTGATCTAGCTGCACCTGGAGTTTCCTGTCCAGTTCTGGGCTTCAGTCCTCAGGAAGGATGTGCTGGAACTGGAGCGAGTTCAGAGAAGGACAACAAAGTTAAAGGGACTGGAGGACATTAGTTATGAGGAAAGATTACAAGCAATGAACTTATTCTCTCTAGAGAAGAGACACTTGAGAGGGGATATGATTTCAATGTACAAATACTGTATTGGTGTCCCCACAATAGGGATAAAACATTTCCGTGAAAGGGAATTTAAAGACATGTGACCATTCACTAAAACTAGAAGAAAAGCGGTTTAACCTTTAACTGAGTAGAGGGTTCTTTACTATAAGTACGGTAAGGATGTGGAATTCTCTTCCACAAGCGGTGGTTTCAGCAGGGAGCATAAATAATCCCTATTCTCCCTCCCCTTCTAGACAAGGGACATGGTTCATCTCATTCTCCCTTGTGGAGAAATAAATTGGACCATACAAGTCATTTATGAAGGTCCCAGAGCAAGCTATGCAGGCCCCAACACCAATCATAGGATTTTTGCCCCGGTCTATAATGGGTATGGACCTCTTGAGGATTATTCTGATGAGGAAGATGATTACCAGCATCAAAATTTACATTATATTCAGCCTCGTCAAGAGGGATCTGCCAATGGAGCCCCTCTAAAATATCAAGCCCAAGGTTTTTTTTAGGAAAGGGCATAGGAAAAGGCAAGGGAAGAAAATTAGAGGCTGTAGGGGAGGAAGAAGGAAACAAGAGAAAAAAGAAGAAAATATTGGCATTTTCAACTTGAGTGGAGAAACTCAAGTTGAAAAGGAACTTCTTAAAGGTTTGAAATATGCCCCAATTCATCCTCTCAATCGTTTTGAAGTTTGTTGATGTACAAAAATTTACCAGAAATTTGTCCATCAAAAGACCTTTTTCTGTCCAATCCTATAATCAATCAAAATAACTCCAAATAGGGGTTAGTGCATTCGGGTTTAAGAAATGCCCCACTGTTCAATCCCCCAGGGAATCTGAATGCAAATATCTGTCTTAAAAAAAATGGTTTTGTGAGATCTGGATAAAACCCAGTTCAAGTTTAAAAATCAGAATGGGTTACAAGAAGGGGTGAAATCCATATCTGATCAAAAACCTCTTGCAATTCGCCCTGCAGATGAGGGGGGAGGCACTGTTCTTAAACAGGACTATATAGAGGAAATGAATACCTTCTGTCAGATAGGAAAACAAAGTTCTCAAGCGGGATCCCACTAACAAATTTAGGATAGAACTAGATCAAATCAAGAAGGCTTTTGATGAAATTAATAAAGAATTTTTGATTTCACTGGCACCAAGAATTCAAATTTGCAGAAGTTCATAATCCTATGAACCCCCTGGCAGACTGATAGTTAGTGGAACTGATTTCCTTACATCACAGATTGGTAAATATATAGATTTCTTTTTACAGCCTTTGGTTACATGTACTCCATCTTTTTTAAAATGTGCAATACAAATCATTAGGGAATTATTGGACTTGGGGATAGAGGCTCTGCTGGTGATAGCTGACATCTCGTCACTGTACACTATAATCCTGCATGATAAGGGAAATCTTATTTAGATTTTGATGGGTTGATATTCCAACAGAGGTCTTTCATATTGGATATCTTGAAATTTGGAATGGAACACTATATATATGAAACAACTAATGTCTTACAGAAATTATATTTTGGGTTTGTGTTACATAATTATCTATTTACAATATTTCTTTCTTTCTGTCTTTCTTATAAGCACCCTGCTGTTCATTATGACGCGTTGCCTTCGTTTTAATTGCACTTCCTGTGTCACCTCCTCTTTAAAGACAGTTGGCTGGTGTTACTGAGTATCCTTCCATTCCCAGTAGATGACAGTTTTGTGGAAATGCGCTGGATCGGAGAATCCCTGTAACACCACTCAACTGGTCGGACGAAGGACCTCACCACCAAAATATATTTTTCATGCTTGAATTTTCTGCCTTGATGTAAGTGTAACCTTTACAAGCATTTTAACTTTATGCAGTTTTTTTTACACTACGTGGCTTTTTCTTTCCTTTTTTATATGATTTTCTAAATCTTGGGAGTTCCATCTACACCTAAAAGGACGCAAAAGTTCTTACATCATTGCATCTGAGAAGTTCATACTGGCTAATTGCTGTGATGTGAATGAGCTGAACGCCCATGGAAAGTGAGTCAGTTCCTTTTTGTCTCAATCACCTGAGCCTAATCTCTGGAGGTGTTTGGTTGTGATAGAACCGAGGAGAGTGATATCCACACAGATGGTCATGTTTTTCAAACAAATCTGATCTCTGTAAATGGGGATCCACCATATCTGGTAAAAGGCGAACTTTACTTCATGAAACATCAGATTTCGAGGCATTGGAGATCACTCAAGTGGAATCCATTAAGACATTTTTCAATACTCTGGCACTTTTTAGCATAGGAGATTGATGCAGACAGCTGTCTGAAAGGATTCCATTCACTTCATTTCTGCTCATGAATATGAACACTGTGCGATGTAATTGACAATTACATAAGGCACTTTTTCCTTTCATAATGTATAGTTTTTTGATTGCTCATCCCCATACAATGTTTTGAGCACTATTTAGTGTCACTTATACACTTATTATTCTCAAGGCATTGAGGCTATTCATTTCACATATTGCTGTGTATATTTAGTACACCATTTATATTACTGTTTGATTCCTTCCTGGTCTTGAGTAGCAGCTGTCCCATCTTTTTTCAGATCAGCGCAGAGATTTACATTTATATACGTTTTTGATTTAAATCTACTCTTTTTAATCATCACAGCAGTGGGACAACTCCTCTGACCCACTGTTGACTCACTGACAGTCCCATTCACTTTAATGGGTGATGAATGGATCTGAAATGACAGGTGCTCTTTAAATGTAAGGACTCATTCTTGCTAGTAGTTAGAATCTTTAATATTTGCAAACAAAATGAAGGTTTCCTATTTAGAATAAGCTGTCGGGTTGGTAAAACATCGATATCCGAACCAGTTCAATCATACAGTTTGTACTGTAGGTAGATTTGTGAAACAATGGGCTAAAGGAAAATTCCTGAACTGTTTTTTCTCATGGTTATGGTGAAATTGTGAATGCATCAATGCAGTGCATGTTATCTCAGCTTGCAGAGCTTGGATTCATTGAATACGTTTGCCAAAAAAATGTAAATATTGCAGTATATGCAACCTCATGCTACATAACTGAGCTCCATTTCATGCTGAATAAACAAAATTGTATCTTAAATAGAAAACCTCTTTAAATAGATTTTTACTCCAAACACATTAAAATTTGATAAAAAAAAGATTTGAAATAAAAACTTAATTATTTTTTTTTGAAGAAGAAATCATTGATTTTCTATCCACCTTGCTTTAAACAGTATAGACACTTATTTTTTATGTTTTACAAAATGGGACTGCAAAATTGGCCAGCCGGTAGTGATCTAGCAGGACTTCATTTTCTGACTAAAGATCCACTCTAAACTTGTCAAACCTAGGTAATTCTATCAACTTATGTAAAAAATGCAAAGGCATAGATTATCTTTAGTGAAAACACAAATCTGTAGATCCAGATGTACATACAACTGAATTTAGGCTTTCCGGTAAGTTAATTTTGGCACTGTACCCTCAGTATGCCGTAACCTATAAGGATATTGTAACCATTTTGGTTGCTTTGGATGTGTCCTCCCCTTTTTTTAGCATTTTAAATCCACTCTGAACTCTAAACTATTACTGTCTTTCCCTGGAAATGAGCCCTACCCCGAAAATAAGACCGACCTGCTATTTTCAGGAAGGGCTGCACTATAAGCCCTACCCGAAAATGAGCCCTAGTTTAAAATGCTTGTAAATGCTAGAATCTACTCTCCCTCAGTAGTATACAATGTTAAAGGTGGGGGTTTCTGTAATATAAGTATCAGATACCTTTGGTACAGCGGCGCTCAGCTGAACTCTTCTCTTGGCTGTTGAGAGCGTGGAAACAGCTGGGGGGCGGGCCTTGGAAGTGTGAAGTGGAGCTCAGATGTTCTCTGCTTCTCTCCTGTTCTCCTGGGTGTCAGTGTGGGATCTCGAGCCCCCCTCCCTCTGCAGGCGCTCAGCTGATCTCTGCTTCTCTCCCCTTGTCCTGGGTGTCGGTGTGGGATTTCAGCCCCCTCCCTCGGCAGACGCTCAGCTGATCTCCACTGCTCTCTTCGGCAGCTCGGGTGGAGCATGGAAGCGCCAAGCGGCGCTATAAGAAGGTATTTGCACAATTATATTACAGCTACACACATCTTTTACATTATATAAATCTGTAATAGATTCTATGGATTCTAGGATTTTACATAACTTTTTATTATGTACACACTGGGGATTCCTGACAGATGGGGGGGGGCAGAAGACAGCACATTGCATGGCAAGCCCTACCCCGAAAATAAGCCCTGGTGGGTTTTTGGTTGCAAAAATTAATATAAGATCCGGGCTTATTTTCAGGGAAACGCAGTAGACACCTAAGCGACCACAACATATACAATGCAATATTGACATAAAAGCACACACAGGTTGGCCTTGTCGTTGTGTTTTTTTTTTTTTGTTTTTTGTTTTTTTTTTTTTGTTTTTTTTTCTTCAGCCTCGCCAACTATGTAACTGCTCACTTTTGGTCCATTTTAAATATACCCTTGACAATGTTTTCTTATCTCTTTAAGTGCAAAGCCAACCGATGTGGATCCGATCAGAAATGCAGAACTACCCTCCTTACAATGTTAAAACCCAATGTTAAATCCTTATAATAAACCTGTCCTTTTACACAAGGGCTACTACAGTCACTCCTGTAATACAGGGCTAGTCTTGACAGTCATTTTGAAAGCTTGGATTTACTGGCAAGAGTGGTAGGAAAGCAAGTGCAATGGAGATTCCTAGGAATCTTGAAGCTTTGTAGGGAGTTCCCTACACACAAGATCCTGAAGAGTTTTTGAAATGAGTTTTTGTAAATGTCCTTGTATAAGAGATTACTAGATAAGCTTATGCTGTTTTGTATGTTTTAATTTTTTTTTTTTTCATGGTTTAATCTTTTGCTTGCAGATCTTTTGTTTACATGGAGGATTGTCCCCCTCAATCGATACACTGGATCATATTCGGGCACTTGACCGTCTGCAGGAAGTTCCGCATGAGGTATTGTTGGCATGTCTTTGAAAACCGATTTCCACAACTGGAATGACTAGATTTATGATCTTTTTAATCATGTGTGCGGATACCTGTGCAGCCATAATTTAGGCCCTTGGTCAATACCAAGAGATATGCAATAACCTAGTAATGAGCCTTCAGTCCTAATAACACTAAACAATTGACTATAGATTTCTTATTGCTATATTATGCAGTGCTGCTATGCATTGCCACAGTATCCCATCAATAAAGATCTGTGTAAGTGATGATCTATTTTACCAGTTTATTCAAACCTTTTGCTCTTAGAAAAGGTAGCGCCAATATTCCGATTAGTAGTTTGTGCCACTGACTGCCTTGTTCAAGTAACGGCTAAGACAAGATTTTCCCTTTTCAGAGAAAGGTCTCACTTTGTCTAAAGACAGGAAGTGGGGGGGGGGGGGGTATTGAATTTAAAATTCATGGAGGTCCATGGAGTAAAATGTTCCAGCAGAGGTCCAAATCTAATTTTTGTGCGATGACTTGTATTCTTTACATCACAGCCCAGGTGTGCAGGCCCGGCAGTCCATTCATTTAAATGGGCTGCTGTACCTGCATTTTCTCCTGTGAAAAGGTCCTGACACCGTATTAAAAATGCACACGGTGCGTTTTATACTATGCAATTTCAATGTGCAGAAAAACCGTATGTAAAAGTTGATGGTACCCCTGCACATTTTCTGTGCTGCACCTCATTGTGTGCGGCTGCACGTCCCCCTTCACATATCGCCCCACAGAGCAGCCCCGTTCAAATCCCCGCACAGCGTTACACACAGCATTGCACACACACATACACACACTCCACAGCACTGTCCCATTTACATCACCCACCCCCCAAATCCTTTACATGTTTACAGCTATATCCTTTGCTCGCTTAACTCTCCTACCTTACAGAGCGCAGAGCAGGAGGTGGTGGGGCAATCCTAGACTGAAGGCAGAGGCACAGCATCACTGGATGGAGGGTGGGAGCTGCCAGGTTAACTTTTCATATTGGCAAGCTGGGGATTGGTTGCTAGGACCACCCCCTACATCCTAGCAGCCAGTCACCACCTGGTTAATGTAAAAAGTTCATTCATGCAGCTGCTGCTCTCCATCCAGAATTGTCCCACCGTATGCTCTAATGATGGCAGCGACTGGGGACAAAAACGGCAGCTAAATGGCAGGATCGCTGTGACTTTGATCCGAACCACTGTCCACCATTGCCTTAGTGAATAAATAAGTGCAGCGCTAAGGTTGCAAAGAAGCTAATTTTTTTTATAAATGTGACTTAAACATAAATATATCAAACAGATTCATACATGGTGAAATTCGAAAAAGTGAAATTTCTGAAAAAATACAGGTATGGTGAAAAATGTGCTAGTATGGTGACATTACCATAAATCAGGTGAGAGATAGAAATTAGGGTGTTAATATTAAACATAAACACATCAAATAAACAAGGATTAACGCATAATGAATGTGAGTCCAAACTCAGAAAAAATGAGAATTTCTGAAAAATGTGCTAGTATAACAACTGCACAATAAACCAAGTCCAAAAAACGAAAATGGTGATTTATAAAGTCCAAAAAAATCCAATTAGATGTGCAGTCCCGTTAAAAAAGAAACATAAGAAAAAAATGCTGGTATAATGAAAAATGTGCTAGTATGGTGACTACCATAAATCAGGTGAGAGACAGAAATTAGGGTGTTAATATTAAACAGAAACACATCAAATAAACAAGGATTAACACCTAATGAATGTGAGTTCAAACTAAAAAAAAAAGAGAATTTCTGAAAAATGTGCTAGTATAATAATGTGCTAGTATAACTGCACAATAAACAGACATATGTTTATTGTGCAGTTATACTAGCACATTATTATACTAGCACATTTTTCAGAAATTATTCTAATTTTTTCTGAGTTTGAACTCGCATTCATTATGTGTTAATCCTTGTTTATTTGATGTGTTTCTGTTTAATATTAACACCCCAATTTCTGTCTCACTTTATTTATGGTAGTCACCATACTAGCACATTTTTCACCATACCTGTGTTTTTTTTTTTTTCCCAGAAATTTCACTTTTTCTCTTTGGTTGATTCACATTTCACCTTGTATGAATCTGTTTATTTGATATATTTATGTTTAAGTCACATTTTATATAATTTATTTATGCAAATATTTTGCTTTTTTGCAAACTTAGCGGTGCACTTATTTATTCACAGTTTTTGCTTTTTGTCTACAAGCTGTGCTGGCTGCTAGGTTGCGGGTTCACAGCGCAGTATTCCTTTAACTTTATTCACTATTGCCATAGTGATGCCTGCTTTGAAACTTGCTGGCATTTTGGAGGTGGTGGTATTAGAACTTATGGGTTTATTTTGCAGTTTTTCTTACAAAAAATTCTGTGCCAATCTCCCAAAAAGAAATATGCAGTGCTTCTAGTTTTAACCATTTTTTTAAGGACTGGAAGGAAATGACCAGGCTATTTTTTTTAGATACGGCACTGTGTCGCTTTAACTGACAATTGCGCGGTCGTGCGGCGTTGTACCCAAACAACATTTTTGTTTGTCCCACAAATTTTGGTGGTATTTGATCACCTCAACCGTGTGGGGTTTTTTTTTTTATTTTTTTTATTTTTATTTTTTCTGGATTGCGGCGGACAGATCGGACACTTGACACTTTTTTTTGGAACCATTGATATTATACAGCAATCAGAGCTAAAAATAGCCACCGATTTACTGTATAAATGTCACTGGCAGGAAAGTATTCCCTAGGGAGGTGTTTAATTGTGGGGGCAATGTACTAATAGGGAGTAGAGAGCTGTTCCTGCAGTATACTGATGGGGAGTAGAGCGCTGTTCCTGATCACTAGGAACAGATCTCTCTCTACTTCCCTGACAGAACAGGGATCTGTCTGTTTACACTGACCCCCATTCTGACTCTGAGGAGCGATTGCAGGTAGCAGGCAGACATGTGCATCAACACCATGCGCATTCCCTAGAGCTTTTAATGCGACTGACATACAGCTATGGTGATTCGCGCAGCCATGCCAACCTGCCGAAATATAACTGCGGCGGCTGGTTGGCAAGCAGTTAAAGTGGAGTTCCACCCATTTAAAAGTTGGCAGCTACAAAAAGTACAAGTGTTAAACACACACTCGCCTGTCCCACGGTCTAGTGATGTGGCCGCCCGAAGCCTCTCTACTCTCCCCCCTCCCCTCCACGGCGTCGGCATTGTAAGTGTGGGCACCCAGCTGTGACAGCTTGTGGCTTCACAGCCGGGCACGAGCTGCGCTGTTTTGAATGGCCGGGCAATCTTCTGGAACCTGTGACGTGTCCCAGAAGATTGCAGGGAGGGGGGAGAGGAACTTCCACTCGGCGCCTTTCAAAACCAGGTACCCGCTCCTCCCTCATAGAGCTCTGCTTTATGGTGACAGAGTATAATGATTTAACCTCTGTGCTTGGGTAATTTAAAACGTTCTGGACTTGAAACAAGCTTGTGGCTGCTTTTGCAGCCTTAAGCTTGGTGTCTTATAGGTGTTAAAGGTGATCCAGGCGCCTTTTATAGCCACTTGGTCACTTTCACAGTAGTTAGAGGGACCAGCCCTTTGCTGTGCCCACAGTAGGTCCCTGGGGAGCATAGGACCACACACATACACTCGTGTAATTACAATTGTGCCACAAGTAAGGTGTCGCTGCAAAGGTCTGAGTTAGAGCATAATTCATAACCCTAAACTGATAGCTTTATGGGGTTTTTAAAATGTTGCCTTTTAGAAAAATTTTACATATTGCAGTTTGATGTTTCAGGGGCACATGCAGTTTTTGAGTCTGATGTGTATGCTATTTGACACAACCTCATCTTTTAACATTTTACAAACTATTTGGTATTGTGTGGTAGTACAATTTTTAGTGTATTTTGTCCTGGAAATATGCATTTGATAAAGTTGCTGCACAAATGTATATCGCAACATAATTTGCAACAGGCACTAATTAATTCTCCAGGTCCTCTGCTTTCAGAAAATATAGAATGCTCAGGGGTTTTCTGCTGATTTTTACCACTTGAGAAACGTAAAATTTTACCGGATGTGAAGTGGTTAAAAAGCATTGACATCAGTACTCTGCGCTTCTAACAGGGAACAGAATTTAGCAGTTTTTAGTTTCTTCGTAGTTCGGAGACTGTGCTAGGAATTTAAAATACAGTAATTTGATACAGTATACTTTGTTTTGCTAAAGTTAACTTTTTTTTATTGTAAAAGGCTGTACATGAATAAAACTGATAAGTTAAAGATAGAGAGATATATAATTTATTATTATTATTATTATTAATTTCTTTTTTTCCTATTTAACAGGGGCCTATGTGTGACCTGCTGTGGTCTGACCCAGATGACCGTGGTGGTTGGGGTATTTCTCCAAGAGGTGCTGGCTACACATTTGGACAGGATATTTCTGAAACATTTAACCATGCCAATGGCCTTACTCTGGTTTCTAGAGCCCATCAGTTGGTGATGGAGGTGCGTGCTGACAAAAAACTGATACTTAAACATCATTAAAATAAGTTGAAAGTGGTTAAGCCACTATCCTCTTTATAACATCCCCCCTGTCAGATAAAAAGCTGTATCCTAGTGCCTGTACTTTATAAAATAAAAGCAGATTTTCTACCTGTTTTAAACAGCATCTCCCAGCGTTCGTGTGACTCCAGGCTCTCTGCTCTCCCTGTCTGATGGCTCCAGCCGGGGCGGGACTGAGATTCCCCATGCTGACAGGTGGGGAGGAAAGAGCCTGTAGTCACGTGATCGCTGGGAGATGCAGTTAAAACACATAAAAAATTGAGAGGGAGTGACTTCTCCCAGCGATCACGTGACTACAGGCTCTTTCCTCCCCGCCTGTCAGCATGGGGAATCTCAGTCCTGCCCGGAGCCATTGGACAGGGAGAGCAGAGAGCCTGGAGTCGCATGAACGCTGGGAGATGCTGTTTAAACAGGTAGAAAACCTGTATGTGTGTGTGTGTGTGTGTGTGTGTGTGTGTGTGTGTGTATATTATGTACACACACACACACTACAGGCACTAGGATACAGCTTTTATCTGATGGAGGGGAATGATATGAAGGTCAGATAGTTTTGAAGCAGTGCTAGTGAGATTGGGGGGGGAGGACAGAGGGAGACAGGATAGCTGCAGATGATGGAGGCACGTACTCCGACCACTCGGGGGAGGGTAGAAAATGGCAGGATCAGCCAGGTGTTTCAGGTGGCCAAATGACACAGTGCAAGCACTGTGCTGTATAAAAGGCTTTAAAGGAGCAGGATCCCTTTTTTATTTGGGGGTGGGGGGGGTGGACAAATGCTTTAAAGGTGAAGTTCACCTTAAAATTAAATGCACGTGTTTTGGTAAGGAGTGTGTAAGTGTCCCATTGGGAGAGCACTTACGGTGCCTTTGGAAGCATTCATACCCCTTGTAAATGTATTTTATTGGGATTTTATGTGATGGACCAATACAGTGGCATATAATTATGAAGTGGAAGGAAAATGATAGATGAATGGTTTTTATCAGATATGGTGCGCTGACTCAGCAACCCTTCATTCCAAGTCAATTGTAGCGTGTGTGCCATGCACGGTATGCGCATTATCTCGGACAATCAAATGCACTTTAGACTTCTCAACGTGTCAAGCATGGTTTTTAAAGCATCTGATATTGCTGCTGCAAGATGTGATCCAACAAACTCATGTGCGTTAAGTAGGATGTTTTGCAATTGAAGTTTGTCATCTATCCACTGCACTGTCAGGCTGAGCATGCTCGTTGGACTGACATCTGAATTCCAAATGTTGGTAGTAAAACTGATTGCTATGATGTCGGTAGTAATGAGCTCCTGAACTTGTTTTCTAACACTGCTAAACAATTCATGTAGACTGGTATCTGCAAAGTAGCATCTGCTTGGTAGTGAGTAACGCGGCTCAATATGTTGCATGAGCCTACGGAATCCAATGTCCTCCACAACAGAGAATGGCTGGTCGTCTAATGCAATAAATTTAATAATTTTAGCTGTAATGGCATGAGCTTTGGGACTGTCACTTGCATATTTTTTAACCTTTTCAGAGACTGTGGCCACAGATGGTGTTAAGCCTGAGGCACTTTTTGAAAGTGGAGCTGTTTTTTTTTTGTAATCGGAATGCTGAACTGAATGACGTGTTTTTCAGGTGGTGTATCAAACCTGTTAAATTCTTTGGCACTGTACCCCCTCTTGAAATTTCTGTTGAGCAAAGAGTACAGATTGTCTTTATCAGAAACTCTAAAATATTTCCACACTGCAGACATGGTCCACCTTTGCTGGTAACGTAGAATAATATCATAGAATGATTTATAGTGGGAGTGAAATCTGAGGGGGGGGCGTAAAAAAAGGACAAAGTCAATTTAAAAGCTAAACCCCAGGAGGCAGCTTTAACCACTTCCCTACCCGCCTATAGTCAAATGACGTCCACCGATGGGATCTCCCATCCTGGGTGGACGTCATATGATGTCCTCGGGTTCCCGGCCCCCTAGGGGGCGCGCGCCGCGTTGCTCGGGACCGGGTGCGTGTGCCCGGCGGCCGCGATGTCCCCCAGGCACCCGCGATTGCCCGTTGGCCGGACCGTGGATCTCTGTGTGTAAACACAGGAATCCACGTCCTCTCAGCTCAGGAGAGCAATCTGTGTTCCCAGAACGGAAGAACACTGATCAGTCTCCTCCCCTTGTGCGTCCCCCTCCCCCTACAGTTAGAAGCATTCCTAGGAAACACATTTAACCCCTCCCCGCCCCCTAGTGGTTAAAGCGGGGGTCCACCTATCTATCGTTTTTTTTTTTTTTTTTAGTTCATTCACAAACTTTTCTTCTCAGCATTACATACTCGCATAGTGTGTGTAATATGTCCGCCTGTGTCAGATTTTGTCGGAAAGAATAACTTATATTATTCACTGCAGGCGGTTTCCATCTTCATTGTGGGCATTTGAAGCCCACAAGCATTAATTTCCTGGATGTGGTGAATGCTATGCTCCCAGCATTCACCACTCGTTCCCGCCCATGCTCAGTGGCATCCTGGGAAGCCTGAGACTAGCTCCCAGGAGTCTGGGAGAGGCTAGAAACACGCCTACTCCCACGGGAGGAGAACCAGGAAGTGCAAAGAAGAATAGAAAAATAAAAGGTAATTACGGCAATTTAAATTTTTTTTAAACGGCATGTCAGCATCTAGGCAAGGAAGAGAATACATACAGATATTGTTCAAAATTAGGGTGGAACCCCGCTTTAACCCCTTCACCCCTTCACCATGTGAATGGTCCCAAAAATGTGTCAAAAGTGTCCGATGTGTCCGCCATAATGTCGCAGTCACGAAAAAAAATTGCGATCGCCGCTATTACTAGTAAAAAAAATAGTTTAAATGCCATAAATCTATCCCGTATTTTATAGACGCTATAACTTTTGCGCAAACCAATCAATATATGCGTAATGCGATTATTTTTTTTTTTTTTTACCAAAAATATGTAGAATACGTATCGGCCGAAACTGAGGAAAAAATTTTGTTTTTTTAAAAAGAAATTGGGATATTTATTATAGCAAAAAGTAAAAAATATTGTGTTTTTTTTTTTTTTTTTTTTCAAAATTGTCGCTCTTCTTTTGTTTATAGCGCAAAAAATAAAAACCGCAGAGGTGATCAAATACCACCAAAAGAAAGCTCTATTTGTGGGGGAAAAAAGGACGTCAATTTAGTTTGGGTACAACGTCGCACGACCGCGCAATTGTCGTTTAAAGTGCAACAGTGCTGAAAACTAAAAATTGGTCTGGGAAGGAAGGGGGTGAAAATGCCCGGTATTGAACCGGTTAAAAAATAAAAACTAACCAATCCTCCTTTTTTTTTTTTTTTTTTTTTTTTTTTTTTTAAATGGTGCTGCTCTTGGCATGCAAGGTAGTTTTGTCTGCGCTGCAGTACATCTGACTTGTACCAAAAAAATATAATTGAACTGAATAAATTTGATTTGGAATGGATTGCTTGCAATGCAAATTGAAATTGCATGTTTTGTCTCAGCGTAGTATTATAAGTTATACGACACTGACATGACAGCAAACGCATGAATTTTTTAAACATGACAGTACGCAATAAATATAATTATATATTTCATATAATAAATTGCATACTGTCATGTTTAAAAAAAAAATGAATGTGCTTGCTGTCATGTCAGTACTGTATAACTTATACTACGCTGTCAAAGTGACACATTCAATAACGGCAAGCGCATTAATTTTATACTGTATACTACAGAATAGCTAGAAAAATAGCTTGCAATTTGCAATCCATTACATAACATTCCATTTCAAATCATATTTAATCACTCAGTTCAATTATATAATTTTTTTTTTTTTTGTTTCAAGTCAGATCAGATGTACTGCAGTGCAGACACACGGTCATTTTAAATAGTCTGTGCTAGTACTATAATAAAATAATCAAGAAATAAAATTACTAGTTTGTTTCTGTCAGTTTAAATAGGCAAAAGCGGCAAGCTCACCGCGAATAGTAATGGTAGCCATCCAGGAGTGACAGTGCCCACTCTTGTACTTGATGCCCTCTATGAAGCCGTGTCTCAGGTCACAGCAGCATTTCACAAGCACTAGGAGCGTCCACGGGGAAGGTGCCAGCGTCTCAGCAGGGAATACGCTTACGAGTGCTGCGTCTTAACCGCGAGGAATGTGCACGCCGCCCACACGAGTGACATCACCCGCTGGTTCTGCCGCCTCTACTGCGCATGTGCGATTTTCGGCGCCAGTATCTGCAAGAATTCTCTTTCGGGTTTTTGCCGAAAGGGCCATTTTCGGCCGATATGTTTCGGTGGCCGAAATTTCAGTGCATCCCTAGTTTAGATCAAAGCCTATTCATGTGTTAAAATGGCCCAGTCAAGGTCCAGACCTAAATCCTAATTGAGAATCTGGGGCAAGACTTAAATTGCTGTTCAGACACACTCCACCCAGTCTGATAGAGCTTGAGCTATTTTGCAAAGAATGGGCAAAAATGTCACTCTAAATGGGCAAAGCTGGTTAGACATACCCAAAAAGACTTGCAGGGAAAGGAGGAAAAGTATTGACTCGGGGGCTGAATACAAAGGCACACTTTTTACATTTATTTGTATAAAAATTTGAAAACCATTTTATCATTTTCCTTCAACTTCACAATCATTTGCCACTTTGTGTTGGTCTATCACAGGGGTCTCCAAACTATTTAGCCCGAGGGCCACATTATAGATTTTACAAATTTGTGGGCTGAGAAAAACTAGTTATATATAAATAAAGTCAAAATCTCGTCTGAGCCTTCCCGCGCGCCTGTCTACCCCCAACCCCCGTCGGACGGTGCCTTTCCGCGCGCCTGTCTACTCCCCCAACCCCCGTCGGACGGTGCCTTTCCGCGCGCCTGTCTACCCCCCCCAACCCCCGTCGGACGGTGCCTTTCCGCGCGCCTGTCTACCCCTCCAACCCCCGTCGGACGGTGCCTTTCCGCGCGCCTGTCTACCCCCCCCCAACCCCCGTCGGACGGTGCCTTTCCGCGCGCCTGTCTACCCCCCCCCCCCCCAACCCCCGTCGGACGGTGCCTTTCCGCGCGCCTGTCTACCCCCCCCCCCCCCAACCCCCGTCGGACGGTGCCTTTCCGCGCGCCTGTCTACCCCCCCCAACCCCCGTCGGACGGTGCCTTTCCGCGCGCCTGTCTACCCCCCCAACCCCCGTCGGACGGTGCCTTTCCGCGCGCCTGTCTACCCCCCCCCAACCCTCGACGGACGGTGCCTTTCCGCGCGCCTGTCTACCCCCCCAACCCTCGACGGACAGTGCCTTTCCGCGCGCCTGTCTACCCCCCCAACCCCCGTCGGACGGTGCCTTTCCGCGCGCCTGTCTACCCCCCCAACCCCCGTCGGACGGTGCCTTTCCGCGCGCCTTTCTACCCCCCCCCCCAACCCCCGTCGGACGGTGCCTTTCCGCGCGCCTGTCTACCCCCCCAACCCCCGTCGGACGGTGCCTTTCCGCGCGCCTGTCTACCCCCCCAACCCTCGACGGACGGTGCCTTTCCGCGCGCCTGTCTACCCCCCCCCAACCCTCGACGGACGGTGCCTTTCCGCGCGCCTGTCTACCCCCCCAACCCTCGACGGACGGTGCCTTTCCGCGCGCCTGTCTACCCCCCCAACCCTCGACGGACGGTGCCTTTCCGCGCGCCTGTCTACCCCCCCAACCCTCGACGGACGGTGCCTTTCCGCGCGCCTGTCTACCCCCCCAACCCTCGACGGACGGTGCCTTTCCGCGCGCCTGTCTACCCCCCCAACCCTCGACGGACGGTGCCTTTCCGCGCGCCTGTCTACCCCCCCAACCCTCGACGGACGGTGCCTTTCCGCGCGCCTGTCTACCCCCCAACCCTCGACGGACGGTGCCTTTCCGCGCGTCTGCATGCGAGCTGCTTTGGCAGCTGGTGGCAACTAACCATTTCCAGTGGCTGCCCCCCCCCCCCCCCCCGAGCCTTTCCGCGCGTCTGTGTCTCCCCCCCGAGCCTTTCCGCGCGTCTGTGTCTCCCCCCCCGGAGCCTTTCCGCGCGTCTGTGTCTCCCCCCCCGGAGCCTTTCCGCGCGTCTGTGTCTCCCCCCCCGGAGCCTTTCCGCGCGTCTGTGTCTCCCCCCCCGGAGCCTTTCCGCGCGTCTGTGTCTCCCCCCCCGGAGCCTTTCCGCGCGTCTGTGTCTCCCCCCCCGGAGCCTTTCCGCGCGTCTGTGTCTCCCCCCCCGGAGCCTTTCCGCGCGTCTGTGTCTCCCCCCCCGGAGCCTTTCCGCGCGTCTGTGTCTCCCCCCCCGGAGCCTTTCCGCGCGTCTGTGTCTCCCCCCCCGGAGCCTTTCCGCGCGTCTGTGTCTCCCCCCCCGGAGCCTTTCCGCGCGTCTGTGTCTCCCCCCCCGGAGCCTTTCCGCGCGTCTGTGTCTCCCCCCCCGGAGCCTTTCCGCGCGTCTGTGTCTCCCCCCCCGGAGCCTTTCCGCGCGTCTGTGTCTCCCCCCCCGGAGCCTTTCCGCGCGTCTGTGTCTCCCCCCCCGGAGCCTTTCCGCGCGTCTGTGTCTCCCCCCCCGGAGCCTTTCCGCGCGTCTGTGTCTCCCCCCCCGGAGCCTTTCCGCGCGTCTGTGTCTCCCCCCCCGGAGCCTTTCCGCGCGTCTGTGTCTCCCCCCCCGGAGCCTTTCCGCGCGTCTGTGTCTCCCCCCCCGGAGCCTTTCCGCGCGTCTGTGTCTCCCCCCCCGGAGCCTTTCCGCGCGTCTGTGTCTCCCCCCCCGGAGCCTTTCCGCGCGTCTGTGTCTCCCCCCCCCGGAGCCTTTCCGCGCGTCTGTGTCTCCCCCCCCGGAGCCTTTCCGCGCGTCTGTGTCTCCCCCCCCGGAGCCTTTCCGCGCGTCTGTGTCTCCCCCCCCGGAGCCTTTCCGCGCGTCTGTGTCTCCCCCCCCGGAGCCTTTCCGCGCGTCTGTGTCTCCCCCCCCGGAGCCTTTCCGCGCGTCTGTGTCTCCCCCCCCCGGAGCCTTTCCGCGCGTCTGTGTCTCCCCCCCCGGAGCCTTTCCGCGCGTCTGTGTCTCCCCCCCCGGAGCCTTTCCGCGCGTCTGTGTCTCCCCCCCCGGAGCCTTTCCGCGCGTCTGTGTCTCCCCCCCCGGAGCCTTTCCGCGCGTCTGTGTCTCCCCCCCCGGAGCCTTTCCGCGCGTCTGTGTCTCCCCCCCCGGAGCCTTTCCGCGCGTCTGTGTCTCCCCCCCCGGAGCCTTTCCGCGCGTCTGTGTCTCCCCCCCCGGAGCCTTTCCGCGCGTCTGTGTCTCCCCCCCCGGAGCCTTTCCGCGCGTCTGTGTCTCCCCCCCCGGAGCCTTTCCGCGCGTCTGTGTCTCCCCCCCCGGAGCCTTTCCGCGCGTCTGTGTCTCCCCCCCCGGAGCCTTTCCGCGCGTCTGTGTCTCCCCCCCCGGAGCCTTTCCGCGCGTCTGTGTCTCCCCCCCCGGAGCCTTTCCGCGCGTCTGTGTCTCCCCCCCCGGAGCCTTTCCGCGCGTCTGTGTCTCCCCCCCCGGAGCCTTTCCGCGCGTCTGTGTCTCCCCCCCCGGAGCCTTTCCGCGCGTCTGTGTCTCCCCCCCCGGAGCCTTTCCGCGCGTCTGTGTCTCCCCCCCCGGAGCCTTTCCGCGCGTCTGTGTCTCCCCCCCCGGAGCCTTTCCGCGCGTCTGTGTCTCCCCCCCCGGAGCCTTTCCGCGCGTCTGTGTCTCCCCCCCCGGAGCCTTTCCGCGCGTCTGTGTCTCCCCCCCCGGAGCCTTTCCGCGCGTCTGTGTCTCCCCCCCCGGAGCCTTTCCGCGCGTCTGTGTCTCCCCCCCCGGAGCCTTTCCGCGCGTCTGTGTCTCCCCCCCCGGAGCCTTTCCGCGCGTCTGTGTCTCCCCCCCCGGAGCCTTTCCGCGCGTCTGTGTCTCCCCCCCCGGAGCCTTTCCGCGCGTCTGTGTCTCCCCCCCCGGAGCCTTTCCGCGCGTCTGTGTCTCCCCCCCCGGAGCCTTTCCGCGCGTCTGTGTCTCCCCCCCCGGAGCCTTTCCGCGCGTCTGTGTCTCCCCCCCCGGAGCCTTTCCGCGCGTCTGTGTCTCCCCCCCCGGAGCCTTTCCGCGCGTCTGTGTCTCCCCCCCCGGAGCCTTTCCGCGCGTCTGTGTCTCCCCCCCCGGAGCCTTTCCGCGCGTCTGTGTCTCCCCCCCCGGAGCCTTTCCGCGCGTCTGTGTCTCCCCCCCCGGAGCCTTTCCGCGCGTCTGTGTCTCCCCCCCCGGAGCCTTTCCGCGCGTCTGTGTCTCCCCCCCCGGAGCCTTTCCGCGCGTCTGTGTCTCCCCCCCCGGAGCCTTTCCGCGCGTCTGTGTCTCCCCCCCCGGAGCCTTTCCGCGCGTCTGTGTCTCCCCCCCCGGAGCCTTTCCGCGCGTCTGTGTCTCCCCCCCCGGAGCCTTTCCGCGCGTCTGTGTCTCCCCCCCCGGAGCCTTTCCGCGCGTCTGTGTCTCCCCCCCCGGAGCCTTTCCGCGCGTCTGTGTCTCCCCCCCCGGAGCCTTTCCGCGCGTCTGTGTCTCCCCCCCCGGAGCCTTTCCGCGCGTCTGTGTCTCCCCCCCCGGAGCCTTTCCGCGCGTCTGTGTCTCCCCCCCCGGAGCCTTTCCGCGCGTCTGTGTCTCCCCCCCGGAGCCTTTCCGCGCGTCTGTGTCTCCCCCCCCGGAGCCTTTCCGCGCGTCTGTGTCTCCCCCCCCGGAGCCTTTCCGCGCGTCTGTGTCTCCCCCCCCGGAGCCTTTCCGCGCGTCTGTGTCTCCCCCCCCGGAGCCTTTCCGCGCGTCTGTGTCTCCCCCCCCGGAGCCTTTCCGCGCGTCTGTGTCTCCCCCCCCCGGAGCCTTTCCGCGCGTCTGTGTCTCCCCCCCCGGAGCCTTTCCGCGCGTCTGTGTCTCCCCCCCCGGAGCCTTTCCGCGCGTCTGTGTCTCCCCCCCCGGAGCCTTTCCGCGCGTCTGTGTCTCCCCCCCCGGAGCCTTTCCGCGCGTCTGTGTCTCCCCCCCCGGAGCCTTTCCGCGCGTCTGTGTCTCCCCCCCCGGAGCCTTTCCGCGCGTCTGTGTCTCCCCCCCCGGAGCCTTTCCGCGCGTCTGTGTCTCCCCCCCCGGAGCCTTTCCGCGCGTCTGTGTCTCCCCCCCCGGAGCCTTTCCGCGCGTCTGTGTCTCCCCCCCGGAGCCTTTCCGCGCGTCTGTGTCTCCCCCCCCGGAGCCTTTCCGCGCGTCTGTGTCTCCCCCCCGGAGCCTTTCCGCGCGTCTGTGTCTCCCCCCCGGAGCCTTTCCGCGCGTCTGTGTCTCCCCCCCCGGAGCCTTTCCGCGCGTCTGTGTCTCCCCCCCCGGAGCCTTTCCGCGCGTCTGTGTCTCCCCCCCCGGAGCCTTTCCGCGCGTCTGTGTCTCCCCCCCCGGAGCCTTTCCGCGCGTCTGTGTCTCCCCCCCCGGAGCCTTTCCGCGCGTCTGTGTCTCCCCCCCCGGAGCCTTTCCGCGCGTCTGTGTCTCCCCCCCCGGAGCCTTTCCGCGCGTCTGTGTCTCCCCCCCCGGAGCCTTTCCGCGCGTCTGTGTCTCCCCCCCCGGAGCCTTTCCGCGCGTCTGTGTCTCCCCCCCGGAGCCTTTCCGCGCGTCTGTGTCTCCCCCCCCGGAGCCTTTCCGCGCGTCTGTGTCTCCCCCCCCGGAGCCTTTCCGCGCGTCTGTGTCTCCCCCCCCGGAGCCTTTCCGCGCGTCTGTGTCTCCCCCCCCGGAGCCTTTCCGCGCGTCTGTGTCTCCCCCCCCGGAGCCTTTCCGCGCGTCTGTGTCTCCCCCCCCGGAGCCTTTCCGCGCGTCTGTGTCTCCCCCCCCGGAGCCTTTCCGCGCGTCTGTGTCTCCCCCCCGGAGCCTTTCCGCGCGTCTGTGTCTCCCCCCCCGGAGCCTTTCCGCGCGTCTGTGTCTCCCCCCCGGAGCCTTTCCGCGCGTCTGTGTCTCCCCCCCCGGAGCCTTTCCGCGCGTCTGTGTCTCCCCCCCCGGAGCCTTTCCGCGCGTCTGTGTCTCCCCCCCCGGAGCCTTTCCGCGCGTCTGTGTCTCCCCCCCCGGAGCCTTTCCGCGCGTCTGTGTCTCCCCCCCCGGAGCCTTTCCGCGCGTCTGTGTCTCCCCCCCCGGAGCCTTTCCGCGCGTCTGTGTCTCCCCCCCCGGAGCCTTTCCGCGCGTCTGTGTCTCCCCCCCCGGAGCCTTTCCGCGCGTCTGTGTCTCCCCCCCCGGAGCCTTTCCGCGCGTCTGTGTCTCCCCCCCCGGAGCCTTTCCGCGCGTCTGTGTCTCCCCCCCCGGAGCCTTTCCGCGCGTCTGTGTCTCCCCCCCGGAGCCTTTCCGCGCGTCTGTGTCTCCCCCCCCGGAGCCTTTCCGCGCGTCTGTGTCTCCCCCCCCGGAGCCTTTCCGCGCGTCTGTGTCTCCCCCCCCGGAGCCTTTCCGCGCGTCTGTGTCTCCCCCCCCGGAGCCTTTCCGCGCGTCTGTGTCTCCCCCCCCGGAGCCTTTCCGCGCGTCTGTGTCTCCCCCCCCGGAGCCTTTCCGCGCGTCTGTGTCTCCCCCCCCGGAGCCTTTCCGCGCGTCTGTGTCTCCCCCCCCGGAGCCTTTCCGCGCGTCTGTGTCTCCCCCCCCGGAGCCTTTCCGCGCGTCTGTGTCTCCCCCCCCGGAGCCTTTCCGCGCGTCTGTGTCTCCCCCCCCCCGGAGCCTTTCCGCGCGTCTGTGTCTCCCCCCCCGGAGCCTTTCCGCGCGTCTGTGTCTCCCCCCCCGGAGCCTTTCCGCGCGTCTGTGTCTCCCCCCCCGGAGCCTTTCCGCGCGTCTGTGTCTCCCCCCCCGGAGCCTTTCCGCGCGTCTGTGTCTCCCCCCCCCGGAGCCTTTCCGCGCGTCTGTGTCTCCCCCCCCCGGAGCCTTTCCGCGCGTCTGTGTCTCCCCCCCCGGAGCCTTTCCGCGCGTCTGTGTCTCCCCCCCCCGGAGCCTTTCCGCGCGTCTGTGTCTCCCCCAACCCCCGTCGGACGGAGCCTTTCCACACCTTTCCATAAGCAAACTCCCAGATACCCCCTACCCTGATTACACCCTCAGATACCACTCTGATCCCACCCTTTGATAACCCCCCAGTCTGATCACAGAACGGGGAGCCTCCACCCTGACCTCTGCCGGCACCCCCTCAGCCTGACTTCAGCACGCACAGCCAGCCCACATATCCGGGCTGCATGACAGTGGGGCCCGGTCTCCTCCCTGCACGCATGGGAATCTGCCCACCGCTCCGCCATCCTCTGAGTCATTGGGGGGGGGGGGGTGTTGGCAAGCAGACCCTCAGTTCTGTACCTGCAATCTCGTCAGTATCTGAGCTACGGGCTGGATAGAACATACAAGCAGGCCGGATGTGGCCCACGGGCCAGGGCTTGCAGACCCCTGGTCTGACATAAAATCCCAATAAAATTTACGTTTTTGGTTGTGACATGACAAAATGTGGAACATTTTCAAGTGGGTATGAATACTTTTTTTCAAGGCGATGTATCATTCTGATTGATTCACCGTTTGATATTGTCAACTTTGGGACTTTTTGCAGTTTCAAATATATGGTATTTTATTGATCTTTGTTTTTGCATCAATTTTAATATAGTTGTATCTACATTAGTAAGAATAGCACTTTTAAAGTGAAAGCACCTATTTTAGTGAGGAGGAAAAAATTGCCAGATGCCCCTAACAGTACTCTTAAAGGTTCAGTGTGCATGAGGCCTTGAGTGCCAGGTTCTTTTTACATTTAAAAAAGTTTCCTTTAGTGAAAATTTCTTGGCTACCCCTTATACTTATCTAGAGCAGTGTTTCTCAACTCCAGTCCTCAAGGCGCCACGACAGGTCATGTTTTCAGGATTTCCTTCAAATGAAACGGCTGTGGTAATTACTTGGGCAGTGAAACTGATCAAATCACCTGTGCAAAATTAATTGGACGGCCTGAAAACATGACCTGTTGGGGTGCCTTGAGGACTGGCATTGAGAAACTCTGATCTAGAGGGTCCAATTGTATGTAATTTTTATTTTTATTCCCCCCCCCCCCCCCCCTCTGTGCCTAAGTAAGGAGCATAAGTTGACCTGACAATATAACCCCTTCAAGAATTGTAACCTAGTTATCAATAGCTCTGTTAATTTTCATTGTCCACTGTTTAAAATGGTGCCTTTTGTGTAATAGGGGTACAACTGGTGCCATGACCGGAATGTAGTAACTATCTTTAGCGCTCCAAATTATTGTTACCGCTGTGGGAATCAAGCTGCAATAATGGAACTTGATGATACTCTTAAATACTCCTTGTAAGTATAAAATCTAATTTAATTGTAAATGTTAATTTATGAAGTGAATGTACTTGATTTTAGGGCAATGTTTTTGGTTCATAAACAGTGTAAGCAAATCCATATGCTTCCAAAAAGTTAACCCCAGCAAATGTCTTGCTTCTATCTACCCTAACAAATGATGTACTTAACTCTACAGCATTCTTGGTATATTTTTAGTGAATGAGTCATTCAAACTAAATACCTGTCTAATGGAAGTAATATCAGACTTGCTGGATGCATAGTAATTCTGCATTGGTGATGTCTCCTTGCAGCCAGAGTGAGAATGGCTGTTTCTATTGGAGAGGTCCCTGAGATGGGTATTCAGTTTAATGTCTGATTCCTGTAAAGTAGGCATTGGTCTATTTATGTAGAATTTGGGGCAAGTCCAATCCAGCACCCCAGTGTAAGAAAAAGTGTTAATAGAGTTATCAAGCTAAATAATTGTGTGTAGGAATGGTGCTGTATCAAAAACAATGCCATTGATGTGGCCTCATCCCTAAACTGAATTTTGTGCGTGGAGATAGTGTTTGTCTACACACCCCTGTTAAAATGTCAGGTTTCTGTGATGTAAAAAAAAAAAAAGCCAAAGAAAATCTTTCCAGAACCTTTCCCACCTTTTAATGTGACCTACAAAAAACTGTACAACTCAATTGAAAAACAAACTTAAATCTTTTAAGGGGGGGTGAAAAAAGTGGTGTGTACACCCTCTTATAAATGGTGATGTAGCTGTGTTCGGAATTAGGCAATCGCATTCAAACTCATGTTAAATAGAAGTCAGTACACACCTGCCATTTTAAAGTGCCTCTGATTAACCCCAAATAAAGTTCAGCTGTTCTAGTTGGTCTTTCTTGTTATTAGTCACACCCTACAGCAAAAGCCATGGTCTGCAGAGAGCTTCCAAAGCATCAGAGGTATCTCATTGTTAAAAGGTATTTATCAGGAGAAGGGTACAAAAGAATTTCCAAGGCATTAGATATACCATGGAACACAGTGAAGACTGTCATCAAGTGGAGAAAATATGGCACGACAGTGACATTACCAAGAACTGGACGTCCCTCCAAAATTGCAAAGATGAGGAGAAAACTGGTCAGGGAGGCTACCAAGAGGCCTACAGCAACATTAAAGGAGCTGAAGGAATATCTGGCAAGTACTGGCTGTGTGGTACATGTGACAACAGTCTCCTGTATTCTTATGTCTGGGCTATGGGGTAGAGTGGCAAAACGGAAGCCTTTTCTTACAAAGAAACATCCAAGCCCGGCTAAAGTTTGGTGAAAACACATCTGAAGTCTCCCAAAAGCATGTGGGGAAATTGTGTTCTGGTCTGAAACCAAGGTTGAACTTTTTGGCCGTAATTCTAAAAGATATGTTTGGTGCAAAAACACTGCACATCACCAAAAACACCATACCCACCATGAAGCATGGTGGGTGGCAGAGTCATGCTTTGGAGCTGTTTTTCTCAAGTCATCTTCCAGGATGGCACCCTGAGAGATGACTGGTCCACCTTGGCAGGAAACGCAATCAAAGAGGTTAAAACCCCTGCCCCTCCCTGTGCTCCTCAATTTTTGATTGTGTTTCCCCACAGCAAAACAGTTTGGCTGTTTTCCATAGGACCCGAAGCCTGGGGCTTGTGGTCTCCCCCTGGAAGCCGGACCAAAAGCTTGGGAAGCCTCTGGGTCCGGTAGGATTTCTATATCCTTCCTGGGGAGCTTCCCCATTCACTTCCCTTAGGGGGGGCAGCATTCGGAGGAGCCCCCCTAAGGACTGAAGGACCCTGGGTACAGTGGTGTACCCAGAACTTCAGGGGCCAATATCCTGTCTCCCGACCTTACCTGTGCGGGTGCCATGCAGAAAAGGAGTCCTGGGTGCCTTCCGGTCTTTGCAGCCTGTAGGGCTAATGAGCAGTGTAGGGGTACCTGCTCTCCCCTTCATCTTTGTAGTCTAAAGCAGTGGACAGTGCTGGGGAGGGGATCAGGAAGCTGGTGCTTCTAAGCAAGGGGCTTGCTGTAGCCTGATTGTTCTCCCTGTGTCTCGCGCGAGCTGGTTGCTGAGGATGGCGTCGCTCTTTTGAGCTGAGAACGCCAGGGCCATCTCCTTGGCATCTGGGAGGAATGACATTTCCTTCCCAGCGCTGGAAGTGACCTCAGAGCGTCAGTTCTGGTCTCCGGCAAAATGGCGGCGTCTGAGGACGACGCTGTCTTCATCTGGGATGGGCAGAGCAGATAAAAGGACAGAGGCCAGGAGGAGCAGGCGCCCACTTCTCCTGTACAGCTGAAGGTATGTCAGAAGGCTATTTACCATAGACTGACATCAGCAGCAATGGAATGTGAGGAGAGGCCCACAGGATCCACAGCCATGGAAGAGACCACAGGGGGTGAGGCAGACTGGCTGCCAGGCGTTTTGATGGGGGAGGGTACCCCAACTCTTCCCTTTGTGTGACATAATGCTGTTTTTAACAATTGTACCTGTGCATCCTTTGTTTCAGGGGAGAACGCCACTGCCCATGGGGTTGCCAGTCGTCCTGTTAAATCCTCTGCCCGCGCTAAAAGATGCGGAAATTATAATGAGAAATTACCCCTGGACCATTCAAAACCCTTTTGCTTTAGATGTATTCAGAAGCTAACTGGAAAGGAAACTTCTCAAATGATTTTTCTTAGTCCAAACTGAGATGCTGTCTATGCTTAAAGCTTTTCAACTCTCTCAAATCCAGGGAGCCAGGACCTCATACCAGTAAAGAAGGTTCCTCCTCCCAGGAGGGCTCTGCCTCATCCAGGGGTTCTAAGAGGTGGCCAGAACCTCTGAAATCTCTCCTTTCTCACAATTCTGAAAAGGAGTCTTGAGGCCCCTGATCAGGGTTTTTCTGATGAGCGTCTAGTAGACAGGATGAGGAGGAGGGAGAGGACTCCAAGTCGGGCAGACATATTTTTACAGCCGATGACATGGTGGGTCTTCTTAGAGCTATATATGTGTCTGAAGAGATATAGGAGCCTGTGGCTTGGGTATCTGCTCAAGACAAAATGTACAGAGGCTTAGTCGAGCCTCAGTCCAGAGTCCTTCCAGTTCACCCAGCCCTGAAAGATATTATCCTGAGGGAATGGAAGGAACTTGAAAGAAAGCTCTTAAAATAAAAGACTTGGAAACTTAGGTGCCCCATTAAAGAGTAAGATGAGGAAAAGTTTTTTTAAATTCCCAGACTAGACGCTTCCTTAGCACATGTTTCCAAGAAGTGCGATCTTTCCTTTGAAGATGCAGGAAACATCAAAGATCAGATGGATTGGTGTGCTGAGACCATTTTGCGCAGAGCTTGGGAGGCTAATGCTCCTGATCTGAGCGCCCCGCATTAGCTTGAGCTTGCGTAGCAAGAAACGCAGATATATGGATCTCCAAGTTATTGGATCACGTATCCCGAACTTCTAAGTCTAAAGAGGTCTTGGATTCTTTAGAGGTGATTGGTAGTGTGGTTGCCTATTTAGCTCATGCAGCGGTTGAGACAGTGCGTACCTCTGTTAAACTCTGCAAGGAGGGCCTTGTGGGTCAAGACTTGGGATGGGGATAATTTGTCTAAAACCCGTTTTTATGTGGTCTCCCATTTGCGGGTTCCCTCCTGTTCGGTACTAGTTTAGAACAGGCTCTGGCTAGGTCTACCGAAAAAAGGAAAGTTTCCTAAGAAAAACAAGGAACGCCCCTAACGGGGCTTTAATGCAGCCAATGATATACAATTCAAAAAAGTGATTGATTGAATGATCAGAGGTAATTTTTATTGATACAAAAAAATATTAAAGTAGTCAATTCTGACATTAAAAGTCAAGACATGAACTGGAGTACAAAAATTGTTAAAAAGCTGGCAACAGTGTACAGTACAATAAATCCCAGGCAACAAGATCAAAAATTATTAAGGTCCTGATGCGTTTCGACCCCAGTGGGTCTTCTTCAGAGGACAGATGACTAGCAGCTGCAAAAATGTAAGCGTGTATCAAAAAATCTTTTAAAACAGCACAAGACAAAACGGAAATTATAGACTAGATTAAATTTGTATATATGCATAAACAGCTTTATTGCATAATTACCAGTCAAGTTGCTTCCAATGACTATAGATGGCCATAATGTAAGAAGGTTGTCCCCTCTCCTTTCTCCTCTGTTTTCCAGATGGTGGGCCAGCCCCCCGGCAGGCAGGTGCAAGTCAACATGCCTTACAAGGGATCACACATAAGCTACTCCCAAAAATTGTAGGGAGGGAGGAGCGTGCACCGCACCTATAGTAAAGTAACAATAATACTAAATTGAAAGTAAGAACAGAAAGGGGAATTACATATTCCCAAGGTGATAGAGGTGAATAGCAAATTATAATTTGTAAGTAAGTCCATATATGTGCAAGGGGCTAGGTAAAAAGGGGGGGGGAGGGGGTTTGGAGATGAAGGGAAAGAGGGGGTGGGGCGAGGGGGGCGGGAAGAAATGGGCGTGGGGAAGAAGGGTGTGATTGGGAGGGGGGGCGAGGGTGAAAGCGGTGAAAAATCGTGTGTGAATGAGGAGGAAGGGGGGGGAAATGATGGAGGAAAGGAAGGGTAGGACATATGAGGGCTAGGTTAACCATCAACTTGCAAATCTGTATGGGCCGTCCAACGGCAAGGATATATATATATATAAAAGGCATAGTGGTAATCGTATTGCAGGGTTGAGATTGAAATACCAGTGTGTGAAGTGAAGGAGCAAACCAGCCGTTAGGCTGGAAGGGAGAAGGAAGTGACTGGGCAAAGTGAAGGAGGGGAGTGATGGGAATGGTGGAGTGAGGAAACCATGAGCGATAGCCAATGTGAATGAAGGGAACAAAGTGACCAAACAGACCAAAACGTTATATGTGAAAAGGATTAAGATATGTGATGAGGGCAATAACAATTACCTTTTTTGTAGGGACACGATTAATAAAATGAAGATGCTCGAAACTCTAAAAAATTATGAGTATATCGGCATTAAAAGTAGATTGATAGAAGTAACGAATACAGAGTAAACATGATGTGGATCACACATCAAAGGGGGCAATAGAGAAAAGCATAAGGTTCTTACCAGTCAATCTGTGATTGCAGTATAAGAGCGTTCGGCGGGATTAGGAAGGTAACAATGAACCTCCCCCGCCACCTGGTTCATTTATCAAGGTACTAATTGCTTCCGAGGTGCTATCAGGTGCAGGTGCCCGCCCACTCCCTTGTTTCCTCCTCCAATTGGGGGAGAGAGCAGCGCATATTGGCACTAGCTGTGTGACCCCCCCCCCCCCCCTCCCGGCGTTCCGGGGGAATGATCCTCCCGGGTACCCCCGTCGCTTCCGCCGCAAATACGCAGGCACGTCATGCACACACCATCGCGCGGCGTCCGGAAGAGACCTGGGACGCCGCTGGTAGGGAAGAGAAGGGCGCCCAAACCAGGTTCCCGCCACCTGGTGGGCGCATCAGGGAGGTGCAGGGCCCTTGCGCCACCCTTCTTGCCCTGCCAGGAAGGCAAGTGTGACATGGTCCCACCCCCCGAACGGAGGACAACGCAGACCATGGGAGAAAACCAGATCGGTATCTCCCCCCACAAAGAACGGGTGAATGGGGGAAAAAGAGGGGAGGAGGGGAAAAGTCTGCACACCCTGCCATTGGGCAATGACTGGGTAATAAGCTTCCTTATAAATTGTAAATGATCGTTTGTTGAAAAGTTTCCTACTAAGCCCAAGAAGGACAAAAGGAAATGTGTTTTTTTTCGAGGCCCCCCAGGTGAAGAACAGTTTCTCAGATAAGGGCAGCATTACCAGACTTGGGGGGGGGGGGGGGGTTTGGAAGAGACAAACAGAAGGGAAGTATTCTCTTTTCCAGCCAAAAGTCAGGCGACAAAGTCCCTAAGTGAAATAAGAGTAGGGGGAAGGCTTTCCCACTATCTCTCTGTGGGAAAGGTTTACGCAGAGCCCCCCATATTCTCCAGATTATAAGAGGGATATAGGCTGGAGTTTCTCGCTTCTCCTCCCCCCAAGTTTCTCTTAACCCACTTACCCAGGGACCCTCTCAAAACAGCGGGTATTCTGCAGAATATCTTATATTCGGTACAAGAAGTTCCGTATGGAGAGCATCTATACTCAAACACCTTCTCATGTGTTTATGGTAACAATAGGTTTGTCCCAATTGTTCCAGATCATCAGGTCTTCCTAAGGTTTGCAATTGCCTCTGCACAGGGAATACAGCACCGGCAGTTTGCGGCCCTTCTTTTCGGACTGGCATCTAGTCCAAGGGTGTTCACAAAGATCCTGGCAGAAGTGGTTGCCTTCCTACATCTCCAGGGAGTGGCGTTGATCCCTTTTATTTAGACGAAATTCTGATTTGCAACCAGAATCAAGATCTGCTCTCCGACCTAGCCAAAGTAGTGAATACCATGGAATCTCTCGGGTGGATCATCAGCGAAGGAAAAATCCTCGATGCCTTGAAAAACAAAGGTCTATCTATCAGGGATTCCTGGTGGATTTCTCAGAACAAAAACTAGTCTTGCCTCAAGAAAAGGTAGAGGGCCTTATTGCAGAAGTTGCATCCCTGCAAAAGGCAGGGAAGATCTTGGAGAGGGATCATGAGGGTTCTGGGTCTAATGACCTCTTGTATGCCAGCAGTACTGTGGGCTCAACTACACTCCAGGACTCTCCAGCACTTCCTCCTATACTCCTGGGACGGGGAGAGAGGAACGCTGGACAACAAAGTTCCCATTCCAGGTGTGGTAAGGGAATCGCTACAATGGTGGCTTTATCCTCAGAGGCTTCAGGCGGGTCTCCTTTGGGGCCAACTTCAGCCTCTCAGGATAATGACAGATGCGAGTTCCTGGGGTTGGTGGGGCCACTTAGAGGAACTGCGAGCCCAGGGTTCTTGGGGCCCAGGTCAGAGGAATGCCTCCTCCAATTTTCGGGAGCTCTTGACCATCGGGGAGGCTCTAAGGGCTTTCAAGGGAAGGATCAGGGGCCGAGATGTCCAGATTCTTTCAGACAATGCTACAGCTGTGGCATTCCTAAATCATCAGGGAGGCACCAGATCTTGCATTTTTCTGACCTTGGCACTGGAGATCCTGGCATGGGCAGAGCATCGGATTATCTATTTCTGCAGTGCATATAAAGGGAGTAGGGATGAGCTTCAAGTCGAACTCATGTTCGACTCTAACATCGGCTGTTCGCCGAACAGCGAACAATTTGTGGTGTTCGCGGCAAATTTGAATGCCGCGGAACACCCTTTAAAAGTCTATGGGAGAAATCAAAAGTGCTAATTTTAAAGGCTTATATGCAAGTTATTGTCATAAAAAGTGTTTGGGGACCTGGGTTCTGCTCCAGGGGACATGGATCAATGCAAAAAAAAGTTTTAAAAAAGGCAGTTTTTTCAGGAGCAGTGATTTTAATAATGCTTAAAGTCAAACAATAAAAGTGTAATATCCCTTTAAATTTTGTAGCTGGGGGGTGTCTATAGTATGCCTGTAAAGGGGCGCATGTTTCCCGTGTTTAGAACAGTCTGACAGCAAAATGACATTCAAAGGAAAAAGTCACTTAAAACTACTTGCGGCTATTGCATTGCCGGTCCGACAATACACATAGAAGTTCATTGATAAAAACGGCATGGGAATTCCCCACAGGGGAACCCCGAATCAAAATTTAAAAAAAAAAATTACGTGGGGGTCCCCCTAAATTCCATACCAGGCCCTTCAGGTCTGGTATGATATTAAGGTGAACCCCAGCCAAAATTTAAAAAACACGGCGTGGGGTCCCCCCAAAAATCCATACCAGACCCTTATCCGAGCACGCAACCTGCCAGGCCGCAGGAAAAGAGGGGGGATGAGAGAGCCCCCCCCCTAAACCGTACCAGGCCACATGCCCTCAACATTGGGAGGGTGCTTTGGGGTAGCCCCCCAAAACACCTTGTCCCCGTGTTGATGAAGACAAGGGCCTCATCCCCACAACCCTGGCCAGTGGTTGTGGTGGTCTGCGGGGGGCTTATCGGAATCCCCCTTTATTTAACAAGGGGACCCCCAGATCCTGCCCCCCCGTGTGAAATGGTAAGGGGGTACAAAAGTACCCCTACCTTTTCACTAAACTGTCAAAAAATTTGAAAATGACGGGACCGTTTTTGACAATTCCTTTATTTAAATGCTTCTTTCTTCTTTTTTCTATCTTCCTTCATCTTCTTCCTTTTCTGGTTCTTCCTCCGGTGTTCTCGTCCAGCATCTCCTCCGCGGCGTCTTCTATCGTCTTCTCCTCGGGCTGCTCCGCACCCATTGCATGGGGGGAGGCTCCCTCTCTTCTCTTCATCTTCTTCTCCGGGCCGCTCCGCACCCATGCTGGCATGATGGGAGGCTCCCGCTGTGTGAAGAGTCTCCTCTTCTGACGGTTCTTAAATAACGGGGGGCGGGGCCACCCGGTGACCCCGCCCCCTCTGACGCACGGGACTTCCCTGTGGCTTTCCCCGTGATGTCACAGGGAAGTCCCGTCAAGTCACCGTGCGTCAGAGGGGGTGGGGTCACCGGGTGGCCCTGCCCCCCCGTTATTTAAGAACCGTCAGAAGAGCAGACGCGTCGCACAGCGGGAGCCTCCCTCCATGCCAGCATGGGTGCGGAGCGGCCCAGAGAAGAAGAAGATGAAGAGACGAGCGGGAGCCTCCCCCCATGCCATGGGTGCGGAGCGGCCGAGGAGAGGAAGATAGAAGACGCCGGGGAGGAGATGCTGGACGAGAACACCGGAGGAAGAACCAGAAGATGAAGGAAGAAAGAAGAAGCATTTAAATAAAGGAATTGTCAAAAACTGTCTCTTGCCGTTTTTAACATTTTTGCAAGGTTTTTTAGTGAAATGGTAGGGGTACTTTTGTACCCCCTTACCATTTCACACAGGAGGGGGGGCCGGGATCTGGGGGTCCCCTTGTTAAAGGGGGCTTCCAGATTCCGATAAGCCCCCCACCCGCAGACCCCCACAACCCCAGGGTTGTGGGGATGAGGCCCTTGTCTTCAACATTGGGAGGGTGCTTTGGGGTAGCCCCATGTTGATGAGGGCTTGTGGCCTGGTACGGTTCAGGAGGGGGGGGCGCTCTCTCCCCCCCCCCTCTTTTCCTGCGGCCTGCCAGGTTGTGTGCTCGGATAAGGGTCTGGTATGGAATTTTAGGGGGACCCCCACATTATTTTTTTTGGAAATTTTGGTTCAGGGTTCCCCTGTGGGGAATTCCCATGCCGTTTTTATCAATGAACTTTTATGTGTATTGTCGGACCGGCAATGCAATAGCCGCGAGTAGTTTTTAAATAACTTTTTTTCTTTGAAATGTCATTTTGCTGTCACCCTGTTCTAAACACGGGAAACATGCGCCCCTTTACAGGCATACTATAGACACCCCCAAGCTACGAAATTTAAAGAGATATTACACTTTTATTGTTTGACTTTAAGCATTATTAAAATCACTGCTCCTGAAAAAACGGCAGTTTTTTAAAACTTTTTTTTTGCATTGATACATGTCCCCTGGGGCAGGACCCAGGTCCCCAAACACTTTTTATGACAATAACTTGCATATAAGCCTTTAAAATTAGCACTTTTGATTATTCATGTTCGTGTCCCATAGACTTTAACGGTGTTCGCACAAACTTTTTTCCTGTTCGCATGTTCTGGTGCGTACCGAACAGGGGGTGTTCGGCTCATCCCTAAAAGGAAGCATTAAACTTCGAAGCAGACTATCTCAGTTGACAGCCGATTCTCCAGGGGGAGCGGGAGTTTAATCCCGAAGTGTTCTCCCTGGTGTGCTGGCATTTCAGCGATCCAGAGATCGATCTCTTCGCTCACAGGAAGAACAGAAGGTTAAAGAGATTCTTCTCTCTCCCACGAAGGGGGCTTAGAGGGGATAGATGTACTAGCCCAAGTTTGGAACTTCCAATTGGCCTATGCCTTTCCCCCCCTTGACTCAAATCCCGAGAGTACTACAGAAGTTGTATCTCTCAGAGGGCAGTCTGATCTTAATCTCTCCATGGTGGCCCAAGAGAGCTTGGTTTCCAACCCTGTGGAGTTGGTCCATAGCCCCACTTCCCTGTTTGGCAGGACCTTCTCCGTCAGGGTCCAATCTGCCACCCAGATCCCACCTTATTCAGGCTGCTGGCCTGGCTCTTAATAGGCAGAACCTGCGGGAGAAGGGCCTTTCTGACGGAATTGATACTCTTCTAAGTAGGAAGCCAGTTACAAGGCATATTTACGCTAAGACCTGGGGGGTGTTCTCTGACACTGCTGGTGTCAGTCGAGAGGGACTTCCCAACAAGAGATCCCTGCCAACCTGGATTTTCTCCAGGATGGTGCAGATCAGAGACTGGCAACCAAGGCGCTTAGAGTACAGGTTGCAGCCTTGTCCTGTTTGTTTTTGTTTTTTTTTTGTTTTTTGTTTTTTGGACAAGAGATTGGCTCTAGACCCCATGATCAAGAGGTTCTTGTCGGTCAGACAGGTTGTCCCCAGTTCAGATGTCTAGATTTCCGCCATGGGACCTTACTTTGGTTTTAGAGGGGCTAACCAAGGCTCCATTTGAACATTTAAATCAGATTCCTCTCAAATTCCTCACTTTAAGTTGGCCTTCCTACTGGCGATTACAACAGCCAGGAGGATAAGTGACATTCGGGCCTCCTTCAATAAAAGAACCATTTTTTTTAGTTTACTTGATGACAGGGTTGTACTTGGGCAGGACCCCCTGTACCTCCCGAAGGTAGCCCTAAAGTTCTGTAGAACTCAAGAGATTGTGCTTCCTTCCTTTTGCAACAATCCCCAAAATGAGTGAAATTTCTTTTCATTGTCTAGATGCTCTCTGTTTATTTAGAAAAAAGTTTAGGTCTAACCATTTATTTATTTTTTGGCCAGAAGGGGCCACCAAGCCCTCTACGTGTACATGTATGTATAGATATAGATCTCGAATGGAAAGTATTCTGACCCCCTTAATTTTTTCACTGTGTTATACTGCAGCCATTTGCTAAAATCATAAAATCAAAAGTTCATTTTTTTTCTCAATGTACACACAGCACCCCATATTGACAGAAAAACACAGAATTGTTGACATTTTTGCAGATTTATTAAAGAAAAACTGAAATATCACATGGTCCTAAGTATTCAGACCCTTTGCTCAGTATTTAGTAGGCTGGGCCATTCGAGAACAGTCACGGAGTTGTTGTGAAGCCACTCCTTCGTCATTTTAGCTGTGTGCTTATGGTCATTGTCTTGTTGGAAGGTAAACCTGCGGCCCAGTCTGAGGTCCTGAGCACTCTGGAGAAGGTTTTTGTCCAGGTTGTCCCTGTACTTGGCCGCATTCATCTTTCCCTCGATTGCAACCAGTCATCCTGCCCCTGCAGCATAAAAAACACCCCCACAGCATGATACTGCCACCACCATGCTTCACTGTTGGGACTGTATTGGACAGGTGATGAGCAGTGCCTGGTTTTCTCCATGCATACCGCTTGGAATTAAGGTAAAAAAGTTCTGTCTTGATCAGACCAAAGAATATTATTTCTCACCATCTTGGAGTCCTTCAGGTGTTTTTTTGTTCTTTTTTTTTTTTTTTTTTTTTAAGCAAACTCCTTGCGGGCTTTCATGTGTCTTACACTGAGGAGAGGCTTCCATCGGGTCACTCTGCCATAAAGCCCCGACTGATGGAGGGCTGCAGTGATGGTTGACTTTCTACAACTTTCTCCCATCTCCCGACTGCATCTCTGGAAGTCAGCCACAGTGATCTTTGGGCTCTTCTCCCCCAGTTTGGCCAGGCGACCAGCTCTAGGAAGGGTTCTGGTCATCCTAAACGTCTTCCATTTAAGGATTATGGAGGTCACTGTGCTCTTAGGAACATTAAGTGCAGCAGAAATTTTTTTGTAACCTTGGCCTGATCCGTGCCTTGCCACAATTCTGTCTCTGAGCTCTTCAGGCAGTTCCTTTTGACCTCATGATTCTCATTTGCTCTGACATGCACTGTGAGCTGTAAGGTCTTATATAGACAGGTGTGTGGCTTTCCTAATCAAGTCCAATCAGTATAATCAAACACAGCTGGACTCAAATGAAGGTGTAGAACCATCTCAAGGATGATCAGAAGAAATGGACAGCACCTGTGTTAAATATGAGTGTCACAGCAAAGGGTCTGAATACTTAAGACCATCTGATATTTCAGTTTCTTTTTTAATAAAGCTGCCAAAATGTCAACAATTCTGTGTTTTTCTGTCAATATGGGGTGCTGTGTGTACATTAATGAGGAAAAAAATGAACTTAAATTATTTTAGCAAATGGCTGCAATATAACAGAGTGAAAAATTTAAGGGGGTCTGAATACTTTTTGTGTGTGTATATAATATAATACAGGGTTCATAAAAACCCCGGGCGCCAGGTCGCATTTGCAAATAGAATTAGCGACCTGGCGCCTGGGGCGGCACAGCTGGGGTATCCTGTGTCCGTTAGACACCCCCCCTCCCCGGCGCGATCGCGATGGGCCACGCCGGTAATTGAGGCCGCGGCTTTGCGGCCTACTGCAGTCCTATGGTTCCTTCTGCAATCAGGCGCCCTCTGGTGGTGGCCGTTGGTATGACAAGACATCCATCAATGCTAATGGAGCTTTCCCTACCTGTTTTCACTGCCCGCTCATCTCCTTCCCTTTACTTAGAACCCCCAAACATTATATATATTTTTTTATTCTAACACCCTAGAGAATAAAATGGCGGTCATTGCAATACTTTCTGTCACACCGTATTTGCGCAGCGGACTTCCAAGCGCACTTTTTTGGGAAAAAATACTTTTTTTAAATTAAAAAATAAGAAAACAGTAAAGTTAGCCCAATTTTTTTTATATTGTGAAAGATAATGTTACGCCGAGTAAATTGATTCCCAACATGTCATGCTTCAAAATTTCGTCCGCTCGTGGAATGGCGACAAACTTTTACCCTTTAAAATCTCCATAGGTGACGTTTAAAAAATTCTACAGGTTGCATGTTTTGAGTTACAGAGAAGGTCTAGGACTAGAATTATTGCTCTTGCTTTAACGATCGTGGCGATACCTCACGTGTGGTTTGAACACCGCTTTCATATGCGGGCGCTACTCACATATGCGTTCGCTTCTGCAAGCGAGCTCGGCGGGACGGGGTGCGTTTAAAAATATTTTTTTTCTTATATATTTTACTTTTTATTTTTACACTGTTTTAAAAAAAAAAAAAAGTCACTTATTTCTATTACAAGGGATGGGGCACATTTTTAAAAAAAAATTTTCTTATTTATTTTAACTTTTATTTTTTCACTGTTCTTTTAAAAAAAAAAAGTCACTTTTATTCCTATTACAAGGAATGTTAAAATCCCTTGTAATAGAAAAAAAGCATGACAGGACCTCTTAAATGTGAGATCTGGGGTCAAAAAAACCTCAGATCTCATATTTACACTAAAATGCATTAAAAAAAAAAAAAAAAAATTGTCATTTGAAAAAAAAAAAATAATAAAATGTCCCTTTAAGAGCTATGGGTGGAAGTGACGATTTGACGTCACTTCCGCCCTGCAATGACTTGGAGATGGGCGGGGGGGCCATCTTCTTCTCACTGGTCTCCATGTCAGGCCAAGGACAGATCCGGATCGCCTCCGCCGTTACCGACTGCCACGGTAAGCGGTGAAGGGCACCGGAGCGCGGCGGTAGGGGGGCCCTCTCCTGCTGCCGATTAAAAGTGATCTCGCTGCGAATCTGCTGCAGAGACCACTTTTATCTGAAAGAGAACCGCCGGCTCTTGAAGAAGATACTGGGGTTATGGTAGCTAGCTGCTACCATAACAGTATTTCTCTTCAAAGACAGGAAGTGGTTAATTAAAATGAATTTATTATTTGTCATCTCCCTGCTTGGCCCCTTTCACACGCGCTGTCTGATCAGGTTCGCCTGTCAGTTTTTCAGGCGGACCTGATTGGATCCTTAGCGGAAATATGGTGGGCTTGTGTCCCTGCATGGCAGGGAATAAAAGCAGTCACATTCGTTCTAGTCGTCTCTGTGTAAATTTATGATTGGTTAATTTTTATATTGAAAATAAAGCTGTCGGTCGTTTAAAAAAAAAAAAAAAAAAAAAACCTGGCTCCTAACTTTTTTAGCTGGCTCCTAGATTCCAAGCAAATTTGTCAAGCCCTGATATAATATAATATACATTTATATTATGTGTGTGTTCGCAGAGACCCTAGAGAATAAAAGGCGGTCATTGCAATATTTTGTCACCGTATTTGGACAGTGGTCTTAATTAGGGGTGCAACGGATCAAAAAACTCACCGATCGGATCGATCCTCGGATCAGAGTCACGGATCGGATCATTTTCGGATCAGCAAAAAACAAAACAAAAAAAAAAACACACAAATCTTGTTACACCCACCGGAGTTTTAGATTTAAAAGCTATTTTCAACACAAAACCGAGCTTATATGCATAAATACAGTATTTGTAGATTGGACAGACTGTTTAGATGTTAGATTTTAAAAGCAACAGCAAACCTGCTGACCTTACATGGTTGCTAATGTGACAGAACACCTCTGATTTTCACATTTAACGTCCCCCACTGTAATATAGCCACATGTCCCCCACTGTAATATAGCCACATGTCCCCCACTGTAATACAGCCACATGTCCCCCACACTGTAATACAGCCACATGTCCCCCACACTGTAATACAGCCACATGTCCCCCACACTGTAATACAGCCACATGTCCCCCACACTGTAATACAGCCACATGTCCCCCACTGTGTAATACAGCCACATGTCCCCCACTGTGTAATATAGCCAGTCCACATGTCCCCCACTGTGTAATATAGCCAGTCCACATGTCCCCCACTGTGTAATATAGCCAGTCCACATGTCCCCCACTGTATACATTACAGTGCTGTTAGTCTTACCTTAGTGTTAAGAGAAGCCGCCAAGCCAGCCGCCGGACCCACGAGTTGAGGGCGGGGTGATGACGTCAGCACGCAGCTGAGCGCCGCCGGGTGTACCAAGATGGCCACAGCTCCGGAGCTAGGCCGAAGCCGCGGCCTTTCCTAAAACCCGAGGCCGCGGAGCGCACCGCGGATTGCGGGTGTGCCGATCCGAACAGCCTGGCCCGTTCGGATCACGGATCGGTGACGATCCGTTGCACCCCTAGTCTTAATGTAAAAGATATTACACAAAGAATTGGGATCTTTATTCTAAGCAAAAAAAAAAATCATTCTCATTTTATTCAGAATCGTGCAGCTCTACATGTTGGTATCCAGTACTATTTTTTTGCATCTAGCTTGTCCGCTGTTCCTTTCTAATGACCTGAAAGTGAACAGCTCTACACCAAGTTCCCTATATGGACCACTTATGTAATTATACGTGTTGATCCCCCGTAATCTCTTAAGAGAATAGATTCAGTTCAGCTAATCTCTTGTAGCCAAGCTACTCCAAGCCCACTTATCAGTTTGGTAGTCCTCTGCACTTTCTCCAGTTCCCCGATATCCTTTTTGTGAACTAATGCCCAAAACTGAACTGCGTAATCCAAATGAGGTTTAACTATTTTGTGCAGGCACAAAATCTCTCTGGATTCTATCCCTCTAATACAAAGTATTTTGCTAGCTTTAGAGTTCCTATGTGGCTTTGCATTGCATGCTTAAGCCTATGATCTACCAGGATACCCGGATTCTTGGCAACCACTGACTATGGGGGGGGGGGAGAAAAAAAAAAACTCACCTTAAAAGTGGACAGGTGTGTGTATATGTATATCAATTGTTTTATTTTTTTCAAAGTTTGACTTATTTCTTATTTTAGTTGGGCCTTGCTAGTTTAAAAAAAAAAAAAAAAACGCCCCGCTCATCTTTGTTTCATGTTCAGATCTCCACCTCCCAGACATTGCCTACCCCTGGTGTAGTTGTTCACTTTCAGGCCAGAGGATGAGGGGGGGTGCTCTTTATGTCTGGAGAAATAACCTTCACATAAGAAAAAGCTGCTTCCCAGTAGGAGCTGTGTGAAAATGTGGAATAGACTCGAACTAGTTCTGGTCAGCTTAGTTTAAAAAAAAAAAAAAAAAAGCTGAATGCTTTCTCCTCTATATGCAAATTGGATACAAACTTTGAGAAGATACTGGAGACTTTAATATACGACCACATAGTTTTCTTGCTGGAAAAAAATATTTTAAGCAACAGACAGCATGGATTCATGAAAGACTAGAAGTTGTCAAACAAATCTGGTTTCTTTTTATGAGGTAAGTAAAACCTTACAGTCTTAGACAAAGGAGTGGCTGTGGATGTAGTATACTTTGGATTTTGCAAAAGCATTTGATAGTTCCCCACACATGGCTAATGTGCAAGGTTAAGTTGACAGGCTTGGAAAGATCAGTTTGTAAACGGACAGAAAACTGGCTAAAAGACTATTCAGAGTAGTGGTTGATGATTCTTACTCTGAATGATCTAAGGTTCAGTGTTGGGACCCTTACTTTTTTAATATATGTATAAATGAAATGGGGTCTGGGATTAAAAGTACCACTTCAGGCTTTGCAGATGACACCAAGCTATGCAGTGGAATAACATCCTTACAGGATATCTCCAATTTACAAACCAACCTCAGTGCGTTGTTTTAATCACTTAAGGTCCGAGCCTCTTTTTGAGATGTGTTTAGAAGTTAAACCTTTTTTTTGCTAGAAAATTACTTAGAAAAAATGTGTAATGTAAACACAGTATGTAATGTATAATAAACACACTAGAGAATAAAATGGCGGTCGTTGCTATACTTTCTGTCACACCGTATTTGCGCAGCGGTCTTACAAGCGCACTTTTTTGGGGAAAAAAAATACACTTTTTGGAATTAAAAAATAAGACAACAGTAAAGTTGGCCCCATTTTTTTTATATTGTGGAAGATAATATTACGCCGAGTAAATTGATACCCAACATGTCACACTTCAAAATTGCTCCCACTCGTGGAATGGCGACAAACTTTTACCCTTAAAAACCTCCATAGGTGACATTTTAAAAATAAATAAATAAATAAATTCTACAGGTTGCATGTTTTGAGTTGGAGGAGGTCTAGGGCTAGAATTATTGCTCTTGTTCTACCAATCGTGGTGATGTCTTTACATGTGTGGTTTGAACACCGTTTTCATATGCAGGCGCTACTCACGTGTGTGTGTATATATGTATGTGTGTGTATATATGTGTGTGTGTGTGTGTGTGTGTAAATATATATATATATATATATATATATATATATATATATATATATATATATATATATATATATAAATAATAATATTATTTATATAATATTATTTATATTTATTTTATTTTTTTTACTCTTCTTTGAAAAAAAAAATTGTCACTTTTATGCCTAATTACAAGGAATGTAAACATTCCTTGTAATAAAAAAAAAAGCATGACAGGACCTCCTTAAATATGAGATCTGGGGTCAAAAAGACCTCAGATCTCATATTTACACTAAAATGCAAATTTAAAAATTTGTCATTTAAAAAAAGTCCCTTTTTAAGAGCTATGGGCGGAAGTGACGTTTTGACGTCGCTTCCGCTCTGCAATGTTATGGAGACGGGTGGGGGGGCCATCTTCCCCCTCACTCTTCTCCATACCCAGCAAGGGTGAAGATCCGATTGCTGCCGACTGCTCTGGTAAGCGGCGGAGGGCACCAGAGCGCGACAGAAGGGGGGGGCGGGGAGCTGCCTCTACCACCGCTAATAAAAGTGATCTCGCAGCGAATCTGCTGCAGAGACCACTCTTATTGGAAAGTGGACCGCCGGTCAAAGAAGAAGATAATCGGGGTTATGGCAGCTAGCTGCTGCCATAAGGATATTCCTCTTCAAAGTTAGGATGTATATCGGCGTGTGGCGGTCCGTAAGTGGTTAACCACTTCAGCCCCGAAAGGCTTTACCCCCTTAATGACCAGGCCATTTTTTGCGATACAGCACTGTGTAGCTTTAACTGACAATTGCACGGTCGTGCGACGTTGTACCCAAACAACAATTTTTTTTTTTTTAACACAAATCGAGCTTTCTTTAGGTGGTATTTGCTCAACTCTGCATGGGTTTTTTTTTTTTTTTTCCCCGCTCTAAACAAGACCATTTTGAAGAAAAAGATTTTTTTTTTTTTTTTTTTTTTTTACTTCTAGGACCCCTATCCAAAAAAGTATTCATCAGTTTAGGCCGATATGTATTTTGCTATATAAGCGTATATTGATTGGTTTGCTCAAAAGTTAGTGTCTACAAAATAGGGAAAAGATTTGGGGATTTTATCTTTTTTTTTTTTTTTTTCTCCCCTCTAATGGAACTTTTCTTTTGGTATTTGATCACCTCTGGGTTTTTTATTTTTGTTAAAGACAGAGTTATAAAAAACTTTCTTTCTCAGACATCACGGGACACAGAGCCACAGTAATAACTGATGGGTTATGTAGGTACCACTAGGTATTGGACACTGGTCACACCCTAATCAGGAAGTTCAACCCCCTATATAATCCCTCCCCTTCCAGGGATACCTCAGTTTTTACGCCAGTGTCTTAGGTGTTGGATGTGCAAAGATGTCCTGTGCTGAAGCTCCAAAGGGAATATCTTATACTGGGGCAAGCCAGGCGAACCGGATCCATTTAAAGTGTCTTTCATGGCCGAATTGGATGGTACCAGGGCCTCATGTCCGAAGAAACGAGGTTTTACCTGTAACGTTTCTCTTTTTAGAGAGCTGGACCCCGCAGATCAGAAAATGGCTTTAAACCTCCTAATTTCTGGCTGGGTGCTTTACAGGGCCAGAACTGCAGGATCCCCCTACTCGTAGGGGGCCCCAGCATCTGGCGGTTTTTACAAACGGAGCCCACCATGAGAGGTGAAGATTGGGTCTGTGTATACAGAATCCTGCGGCTGGATAAGGTAAGGGGAGATTCCACAGAATGTTTGAATTCTAGTGGGTTTTCTCCTTTAAGGTAAATTCATGCTATGCCTATTGTGACCACTGGGGGCTGCCAAGAGCACAAACCTTCTCATGCTTGATTCTGTCTCAGCGTTCGCTGCACAGGCTCTTCTGCTGGCTCCAGGTATGATGGATGGGGGGTTTTCTCATCTGGGATGTTCCCCCCCCCCCCCTCCCCCCCAGGCTAGGGGCAGGCTTCAGGTATGCTGTAAGGCGGTTTTAGACCGCAGTGTCACCGCCGCTGCCAAGCCGCTTTTTCAGTACAGGTGCTCTGAGCCTTGGAGGGACACAGAGCTGACAGTCACATGTAAGGTGGGACACAGGCATTCTCCTAGGCTGCATTTACTAAGGGAACAGACTGGGCATTTGGTAGCAGGGCTTTGCCGGACTACATCGCTCAGCAGTCAGTGTTCATTTTTGGATACCTCACACCTTGTTGCTTTGCACTATGGGTAGAAGAGGTTCAAGTATCCCCAGAACCAGAGACACTGGGGGATCCTGTTCAGGTTCTGAGGACCCCCTGTCTGCTACACCCTCCCCTCCCTGAGGGGCCAGGGACGGCTAGCCAGGGAGAGCCATTGGGGTCAGGGGCTGCACCTGCTTCTGGCACTTCAGCCCCTGTATACATTACGCAGGAGGTATTTTCCTCAACCATTTCTGGATTAGAGGAAAGATTAATGGCCGTGATTACATCTTCACTCAGTGGAAGAAAACACACTAGGCCTTCCTCTGTTTCCCAAGACCCTCAGACAGAGGAGCTCTGGGATAAAGGAGACAAATCCCTTTCAGAGGATCAGGATGGGATGGATGATTCCTCTGCGGAGGAATCGGGTGGAGAGGGACTCTCTGCGACTTCCCAAGAGGAGAAAGTCTTAGTGCAGATCCTTACTGGATTGGTCCGCTCCACATTTAAGTTGCCCGTACCTGAGTCTGTTAAGGAATCTTCATCTTCTTTGGGGTCGCTGAAACCTTCTCAAACAGCACATGCTTTTCCTGTTCATAATTTACTTGAAAAGCTCCTTTATTCTGAGTGGGATCACCCAGATAAGCGATTTCTTCTGCCGAAAAAGTTTTTAACACTTTATCCTATGGAAGAAAATTTTATTAAGATGTGGGGAATGCCGGCCATTGATGCGGCCATTTCCTCTATAAATAGTAGTCTGACTTGTCCTGTAGACAACGCTCAGATGCTCAAGGATCCTGTGGATAAAAAGATGGAATTCTTATTGAAGGATGTTTTTTCCTTAGCAGGATCAGTGGCCCAACCTGCAGTAGCAGCGATTGGAGTCTGTCAATACTTAAGAGACCATGTTAAGCAGGTCATCAAAGTATTACCTGAACAGCAGGCCCAGGGGTTTGCTAACCTTCCTGCGGCCTTATATTATGTTGTTGACACCATCAGAGATTCTATCGTGCAAACCTCTCGCCTTTCACTTGGGTTGGTGCATATGCGTAGAATCTTATGGTTGAAAAATTGGTCAGCCGAAGCACCATGTAAGAAGCTCCTAGCTGGGTTTCCCTTTCGTGGTAAAAGGTTGTTTGGAGAAGACTTTTGATAACTATATCAAGAGAATCTCTTGTGGGAAAAGCAATCTCTTACCTGTTAAGAAAAAGAGTAAGCATCCCTCTTTTTTAAACGGACTCTTTCCCCAGCGCCAGGGGCATCATCCTCCAGGCAGTCACGACGGCCTCCTCCCTCTGGGGCAAGACACAAGAGTCAACCCCCAGGGACAGAAGAAGTCCTGGGGGAAGAAGTCTTCTAGACAAGACACTAAGGCCTCTTCATGAAGGGGTTCCCCCGCTCGCTCGAGTGGGGGGGGAAGACTGCTGCAGTTCTCTAGGCTCTGGCAGGAGGACTTCCAGGACGGATGGGTAATCTCCACGGTAACCTTAGGGTACAGACTGGAGTTCCAAGAATTTCCCTCTCCTCGTTTCCTCAGATCAGGTGTTCCCAGAGACCCAGAGAAGAAGCAGTCGCTCCTTCTAGCGATAGAGCGACTTTTGTCGCAAGAGGTCATTATGGTGGTTCCCACAAATGATCAAAGATTGGGCTTCTATTCCAACCTTTTTATGGTCAAAAAACCAAATGGGGATGTCAGACCCATTTTGGATTTAAGAGATCTGAATCGATACCTAAGGATACAGTCCTTCCGTTTGTAATCAATACGGACAGTAGTCTCCACCCTGCAGGGAGGAGAATTTTTGACATCAATAGACATCAGAGATGCAGGCCTACCTGTGCCCATTTTTCCTGCTCAGCAGAAGTGTCTGCAGGCAAAGATCACTGCTCTAAGGGAGCTGATTCTGACAGTCAGGACCAAGAAGGGTCCTTCTGTCCGCCTTTGTATGAGGCTGCTGGGGAAGATGGTGTCTTCATTCGAAGCAGTTCCCTATGCTCAGTTCCATTCAGGACTGCTGCAACACAGTATTCTGTCGGCCTGGAACAAGAAGGTTCAGGCACTAGACTTTCCAATCCACCTGTCGCATGCAGTGCGTCAGGGCCTCAATTGGTGGCTCATACCCAAAAACCTGCAGAAGGGGAAATCCTTTCTACCATTTGCCTGGGATCCTCTTGCAGGCGGGATGGATGCGTTGGTGATTCCGTGGCATCGGTTCTCACTGATTTATGCATTCCCTCCTATTCTGTTACTGCCATGACTCCTTCGCAGGATCAGGCAGGAAAGGAAGTTGGTACTTCTGGTGGCCCCCGTTTGGCCCAGAAGTACTTGGTAGGCAGAAATAGCAAGGATGACGGTGGGTTCCCGGTGGACCCTACCGGTACGCCCAGACCTGTTATCTCAAGGTCTAGTGTTCCATCCTGCCTTACAAACGCTAGATTTGACGGGTTGGCTATTGAGACCCACATTCTGAAAATTCGTGGGCTTTCAGATCCTGTCATATCTACCTTGATCAATGCAAGGAAGCCAGCTTCCAGAATGATTTATCATAGTCTGGAAAGCTTATGTATCCTAGTGTGAATCCAGAGTTTGGCATTCCAGGAAATATGTCATAGGTAGAATTCTTGATTTTCTACAATTAGGATTAGAGATGAAGCTGGCCTTGAGTACCATCAAGGGCCAGGTCTCGGCCTTATCAGTATTGTTTCAACGGCCGCTTGCTTCGCATTCTTTGGTCCAAAACTTTATGCAGGGGGTGATGCTTCTTAATCCTCTGGTTAAGGCGCCCCTAAACCCCTGGAACTTGAACCTGGTTCTGTCGGTGTTACAGAAACAGCCTTTTGAACCAATACGTCAGATTCCTTTGGTCTTGCTGACGAGGTAACTAATTTTTCTGGTAGCCATCTCTTCTGCTAGAAGAGTATCAGAAATAGCAGCTCTTTCCTGTAAAGAGCCTTACTTGATTATACACAAGGATAGTGGTACTGCGCCCTCATCCTAGTTTTTTACCGAAGGTGGTTTCAGATTTTCATCTAAACCAAGACATTGTTCTGCCTTCCTTTTTTTCCAGATCCCTCCAGATTCTTCGGAAGAAAGGTCACTACATTCTTTGGATGTAGTAAGCAGTCAAGACCTATCTGGAAGCAACTGCTCAGATTTGCAAGACTGATGTCTTGTTCGTGCTGCCAGAGGGTCCCAATAGAGGACAGGCAGCGTCAAAAGCGACCATTTCTAAATGTATTCGACAATTGATTATTCAAGCTTACGGTTTGAAATGGAAGATTCCCCCGTTTCAGATCAAGGCACATTCCACAAGGGCTTTTGGTGCTTCTTGGGCAGTGCATCACCAGGCCTCTATGGCTCAGATCTGCAAGGCCGCAGCCTGGTCTTCAGTCCATACATTCACCAGATTCTATCAGGTGGATGTGAGAAGGCATGAGGATATCGCCTTTGGGCGTAGTGTGCTGCAGACATCGGTACAGGGTCCTCAGGTCTGATAGCACCCTATTGGTTGTGATTCCCCCCCCCCCCTCAGTTGGCATTGCTTTGGGACATCCCATTAGTTCTTACTGTGGCTCTGTGTCCCGTGATGTTCGAGAAAGAAAATAGGATTTTTTATAACAGCTTACCTGTAAAATCCTTTTCTTTCTATGGACATCACGGGACACAGAGGTCCCGCCCCTCTTCTAATACACTTATATTGCTTTGCTACAAAACTGAGGTATCCCTGGAAGGGGAGGGATTATATAGGGGGTTGAACTTCCTGATTAGGGTGTGACCAGTGTCCAATACCTAGTGGTACCTACATAACCCATCAGTTATTACTGTTGCTCTGTGTCCCGTGATGTCCATCGAAAGAAAAGGATTTTACAGGTAAGCGGTTATAAAAAATCCTATTTTTGTATTTTTATTTATTTTATTTTATTTTGTTAAATTTTGCAAACAGGTAATTTTTTTTTTCTCCATTGATGTGCACTGATAGACTGCACAGATGGGGGCACAGATGAGATGGCTGCATCTTTCTCTTCGGGACCGATGTCCCTTGCACAGAAGCCGGTGATCGTGAGGAGAAAAAAAGATTGCCAATCTTCTATTTACATAACGTGATCAGCTGTCATTGGCTGACAGCTGATCACGTTGTAAGGGGCCGGGATAGGCCCCTTACTCTGATCTGTGATCACCCAAGTCTCGTAGATAGAGATTTTTTTTTTAAATGTTGTATGTGTCATCAAGTGGTTAATTGGGCAACTATGCGGTAGATTAGGTTTATTGTTGAGAAATGTAAAGTTATACACTTGGGGGCTAAGAATATGCATGCATCATACATACTAGGGAGTACAACTGAGGGAATCAATGGTGTAGGGTTTGGGTGTTTTTGGTAGATCATAGGCTTAATGGCAATGCGATGCCAAGCTGTGGTTTCCAAAGCGGGCAAAGTCCTTTCTTGTATTAAGAGAGGTATGGACTCCAGAGAGTTTTTGCCCCTGTTCAAATCATTTTTAAGACCTCATCTGGAATTTTCAGTCCAGTTTTGGGCACCAGTTCTCAAAGATATTGGAGAAATGCAGAGAAGGGCGACCAAACTGATAAGAGGCATGGAGGAGCTCAGCTATGAGGATAGTTTGGAGAACCTGAATCTCCCCTTCTCAAGAGAGAATTCAGTGAGTATGTGATCAACGTGTATAATAAATACATAGATGCTCCATATAGTGAACTTGGTGTTGATTTATTAACTTTAAGATCATCAGAGGACAAGGGAGCACTCTGCATCTAGAGGAAAAGAGATTTAATCTACAAATATGGTAAGGTTTCTTCACAATAAGAGATGCGCAAATGTGGAATAGACTATCTCCAAAGCTGGTTCTTTAAAAAAAGGCCTGGATTCTTTCCTAAATGTACATAATATAACTGGATACTAACATTTTATAGGTAAACTTGATCCAGGGAATATCCGATTGCCTCTTGGGGGATCAGGAAGGTATATTAGCCCCTGGACTGGATAATGCTTTGCTAGGATTTTTTTTTTTTCCTTCCTCTGGATCAGCTGTGGGTACAGGATTGTGTATATGGGATTGAATGATTTTTTTTTTGGGGGGGGGGGGGGGGGCGGTTTCAACCGGATTTTTTTTTTTTTTTTTTTTAAGAAAAGGTCTGGATGCATTCCTAATGCACAAAATGTAACTGGTTTTAAATAGATGTAATTACAGGGGTCGTGTTTTTTTTTTTTTTTTTTTTTTATATACCCCTATTTCTATTGTAACAGTGTACTAATGTGTGTGATTATTTTTTTTTTTTTTTTTTTATGTTTTTAGCTTGCAGTTTGATCCAGCGCCACGCAGAGGAGAACCACATGTTACCCGTCGCACCCCAGATTATTTTCTCTAGAGAGGATTTCACAATTGTACAGTATTGCCACAAGCAGGATATTGACCTCCTGGAGCCGAGAAGAGAATCTGAAATTTTCAGTCAGGAGAGAGCATTTGTCAAACGTGCTGTTCTCAGATGGACCAAAAGATGTGCCATATACTAAAGCAAAGCCTCTCGTCTCAGCAGCCCCTGACCATATTAGAAAAGACTGTTCATTGCATGCTGAAATGACCTTGTCAAAATGAGAAATTCCCAGTTTCCTGGCATAAGTACTACTTGTATTTTTTGCAGTGTCTGAGAAAGCAAAATTACAACTTAAGATGTATACATTAACACCTTGTGCATACAATTTAACTTTCCATTTAGTAATTAGCTTTGCTCGGCATGATTGTAGATAAGGGTAGAAACTGTCTGGGAAACCCTTTATCGTGATCAGAGGCCTGCAGCACCTCTACAGTTGGTGTAAAGGGATTTTAATGACCTTTGGGAGAATAAGCATTAAGGTCTACATTGCCCCTTTTGTGACTACAGAAATGTTTATTTTCAGGGAAAACAATCTTAATTTAATTTCTCACCCATGTCCAGTTTGTTTTTCTTGCAGTTTACGTTCTTTCCGCCTCTCAATCCTTATTCATTGTTTAATGTTAATTTTGACCAGAACATTTTCTGTAAATGTTGCAGTCCAAATGCAGCAGTGGATTTTTTCATAATAAACTTGTGAACGAAGTACTTGGAAATGTGAAACTTTTTTTAGTTTTTTTGCACTTCTACATTATAATTTGCAATGACATGGTTTGTGGAATTGTACAAAAAGCTCCAGAATACCAATAAACCTTTTTAAGATCTTTTTAGATGTTTTAGAAGTGTGAATCAAAAAAGCTAGATGCTTAAAGTGTCCATGTGCAATTTTTATAGTGTAGACCTAATGCTCTTGGATGGTTTCTATGACTGCAGTAAATTTCTCTAGCTAATGAATGTGATCTTGACAACCCTTTTTTTTTTTTTCTTCCTGGAGCAATCAATCGAATTCTTGAAGAGGGATAAAATTCTGATTGCTGCATAATATTGCTATGCACTGAGCAGCAAAGAATCAGCTGTCATGCAGCAGTCAACTAATTAAAGTATACAGTCGGATACGATTTTTGTTCGGTAATTTGGGTAAACGTGTTTAAACTGTCGGGTTTTTACTGCTGGGGGGAAGGCTTTTTTTCTTGGGTAGCATTGACGAAATGTGGTGAGACATGGAAAGTTTCACGTTTGTCACTGGGAACTTTTTTTTTCTTTTTTCCCTGTTCTAGTGCCAAGTCTTGAGAGGGAATCTCTGCTTTTTTTGGGGGGGGATATTGACCTCATTCCTGTTGTGACTTCATGTTAGGAATGAAGAGAAATCTTCCCCCTCCAAAAAGGCAAAAACCTCACCGTGGGCAGGGCGCACAAGTGACCTTTCCCTTCATACCCCAGTGCAATTGGTCTGTAAATTTTATAGTTTTTGTTTTTTTTTAATTGGTAGTATGGCAACTCCTGAGGCCAAATTCCTGCCACCGAATAGCATCACTTTTTTTTTTAAATGTAAATTGACAAAAACCTATTAGGACCTTCCTTCATCCAATGTTTTTTTTCTTTTACCAGGGTGTCGCTTTCTTCCTCTTTTATGGACAAACTGGAATCATATTAGGTACAACATGATTGGTCGCTAAAATCTATGTCAATGTAACTAACCATAAATCTGACACCTGTCATACAATCAAACAAACCTATTCATTCCCAGAATTCCTATATGTTTATTAAAATTATTTATAACGGTTTTTGACTGTTTTTACCCATTTAAAATGCTTGTGTAGAGATGGTATGACAGGTAGTCATGTTAAATCAAACCCTCCTTGTCCCGATAAGACTACACCAACTCAAGGATAACAGATTTATGACTTTGGGAAAATGAACTTGCAACAACCCCACCTTTGTGTTTGTATCTTATGCCCCGTACACACGGTCAGATTTTCCGATGGAAAATGTCCGATCGGAGCGTGTTGTCGGAAATTCTGACCGTGTGTGGGCTCCATCGGACATTTTCCATCGGATTTTCCGACACACAAAGTTGGAGAGCAGGAGATAAAATTTTCCGACAACAAAATCCGATCGCGTCAATTCCGACCGTGTGTGGCCTGTTCCGACACACAAAGTGCCACGCATGCTCAGAAAAAATTCCAAGACGGAACAGCTCGTTCTGGTAAACTTAGCGTTCGCAATGGATACAGCACTTTCGTCATGCTGCAATGTTAAAAAAGGTTTAATACAGCGCACTCTCTTCTTCTTTATAATGTGACAAGAATTAAGTAGTTTTGCTGCTCATTTTCACACACACTTCTCACAAAGTTTTATTTTTGTTTTTTTTATTGGGATTCCCTGAATATATTGTTATTAGTTGTCACATCTGACATAATTTTTTTTTTTTTTTTTTTTTTTTTTTGGGGATTTTAAGCCTTTTTTTTAATTTAATGTTTGTATTTTTTCAAAGGCTGATCTTTGTTCAATGTTGTTTTTATTTTTACTCCAGAATATTTTTGTGTGTGTGTTTTGTGTGTCAAGTTACCCCAACACCATTGATATCTTTTATTATTTAATCTCCAGGAGATTGTTTGGTGTTGGTGTCCCTTGTTCATTTCACATTGTATATTTGCAATGTACCTGAATCCTCACAAACAAACTGTCCTTTTTGAAGTAAAACACATAGAGTATAATTCAAAACAAAAATCCTTTATTAAGGGATCAGAACCAAACAAAGAGGAAGGCAACACTGGATCAACATGAGAAATTAGTGAAGCCTGGGACCCCCACGGCAGACATCAATTTTTGAACATCAAAATTGGTGGCCTGAGGAGTCCATATGTAAGGGAGAGCAGTCTGGTCCAGAATTCGCAGAGATCCGGATAGCAGCAGATGACATGTGTGTCCCCAGGCTGTGGTACCACAAGAGGCTGCATTTTTTGGCCGACCAGACTGGATCCAGGGTCCTCACTTTCTGGTCTTCCTTTCACGCTTCCTTCCCGGCTGTGGCTGTGCAGTTGGAGATGTGGCAGGAGGAGGAGTAGGACCTGGAGGAGGACCTGGAGGAGAGGGAGGAGGAGGACCTGCAGGAGGAGGAGGTGGACCATCGCAAAGGTGTGTCTGAGCTGTAATTTGGCCCCTCATACCTTTGTTAAGAGCCTCCAATATGAGCGACTCACACATGGCTTGTTGTCCCTCCTCCATCCTCTGCATTTTATATGCAATGACGGCAGCAATGTCCTCCTCCACGGTCTGTGGTGCTCCCAGGACCTCTGTAGCCCTCCAAAAGAGTCCTCTGGTAGCCTCCTCTAGGGCACTCCTCCTACTGCCACTTTCTCTTTCCAGGGGGGGTGGAGGGACCTGCAGCTTAGCCAGCCGGCTCGGCCCGGCCACCTCCTGGCTGAGACTTCCCTGTGTATGAAAAAGGTACATGGTTTTAGTTGTTGCATCATCAATCACAATCCTAAATTAGTACTCCCAACTAATATCTAGTTAACATCAATGATTGTACAAGCAGAAATATTTAGAGGAATGCTATACCTGGCTCAATCTGGGCTCCTCCATGTGTTGTTGCCTGGAAGGCCCAGGTTGGGCATCAGAAGCCTCAGCCGGGGGGGAAGGAAGCGTGGAAGAAAGACTGGAGAGGGATGGCCTGGGTTCAGTCTGGCCTGCCAGAAAATGCAGCCTGTCGTAGTACAACATCCTGGGGACATAGATGTCATCTGCTGCTCCGGATCTCTGTATCCAGGACCTTCTTGCACTCCCTTAGATATGTACTCCTCAGGCCACCAATTCATTTCTTTAAATAGGTGATGTCTGCTGTGGGGATCACCTGCTTCACAATTTCACACAATTGCTCCAGTGCTGCCTTCCTCTTTGCTTGGTTCTTGAAATGGGGGTGTTTAATCTCCCAACAGACAGGGCAGCTCCCTTAACATATCTACGAATACTGACATGAAGTCATTGTCTTTCAGTAGCATATCCATGTTCACTGCAAGACAAAGCCTAATGTCAGACAAAACTCTCCTAATCTTCTTACAATATAGGCCTCAATGTAGAAGCAGTATAGGCACAAGTTTGTCTCTTACCTTCGTTCTTACGGATCGTACGTAATACGCACGCGTGTTATGCTTTATACACACTGCGCATGCGTGCAACTCCGCCCGCCCCTGACGTTCTTTCTAGTCTATTCCCCGCCCCTTTTCGTTCGGCGCAGTGGGGGAAGAGCACATGGCGGAGTCACAGCAGGTGCGTGCTAATTGCAGGAACGAGGAGGAGGAAAGCCCGGATCCGGACACGTCCTGATCCAGAAGGAGACGTTTTAAGGCCACAAATATGTCCTTTGGGGAGATGTTGGAGATGGTCGACATCATGAAGAAGTCCGACTATGACGGAAAGTATAGGTCTTACCCCAAACCCAATATCAGAAAGTGATCAAAAGTCTGCACAGGAATTTCAGGGTACGACGATCGAAAGATCAGCTCAGGAAGCGGTGGCCGGACCTGAAATTGAGAGAGCCAGAGCAGTACCGAAAGATCCGGAGAGTGCTGCAAAAAAGTAAGTAGTTGTGCTGTGTTCCTATTCTTTCTGTCTTTATTCCGTTCGTGCTGCTCCATATGCTTTTATTAATTGTAACGTTTAAAAGGGCAACTTTAATGTTCATGGGCCCATTATTCGTTCGTATCAAACATTTTTTTTTCGGCCTCTAAAACACCATTGTTTAGGCCATATTCATTTTCCCACATTTTTTTGGGGCCTACTTGGATGCCAAATATTTGTTTGTGTAGATGGGTTTGTTACTCGAATGAAATGCAAACTAGATTGTGTGTAAGGAGAGGACACTGAGCAGCTGTTTTCACATCTGGACACTGGAGCGCTAGTGTGGGACACCAGAACACCATTTTTATTAGGGGGGCCACACAGGTGTTCCAGTGTATACTATAGAGGGGGCTACATCTGTGAAGCTTGTGCCAAACAGGTAAAGTATTGCAGCTTGACAAAGGCCAATAAAAAAAATACATCTTGGAACTCTGCCAAAATAGACAATTGTACCCCACTTCCAAGCAATGTTTCCTATTTCTAGTTCTGCCATCAAATATGTGTGCTAATTATACCATTTTTGTTTTACATAGGGGAGAAAAGACTCGGAGGACACCCCTCATCCGAGGAGACCACAGACCCCCCCACCTCTGGAAGAAGGGGAACTAACACCAACCCAAGAAGAGCAGGAGGAAGAAGATGTGGTGGAGATTGGCACCACAACAGGTGAGTGTCTGCGACCACAGGCTCAGGTAAAAGAGATGGATGGTGGCAGATTTTTGATACCTGTTTTTGTTTTCTTTCTCTCTTTTTAGGTGATCGTGATGTGAGGGATCCAGATCCTTTCACATCAGAAAGTGCCCAGATCCTGATCGGGGAGATCATGGGGTGTAATGTAGAACTGCAAAACATACAGCAAAAAATCAATGATGTGATTAAAAAAAATAACATCATTGATGTTTTGGGGCGAATTTAAAACCCCACAAAATCACTTTTTGGATTGTGGTCCAATCTTTTAAAACTTTTTGCAATGTTTTGAAAAGCCAAATTTGGAGGATGCACACAGTGTGCCAACATGTGCTATCTGCCATCACGGGAGATCAAGGGACGCGTTTTGGGGGTGCAACCCCTTCCTCAATTATAAAGTAGCGTTGAGGAAGGGCTTGCTCCCCCAAAACACGTCCCTTGATCCCCCCTGATGGCAGATAGCACATGTTGACATTCGTAAATTGGTGTGCATCTTCCAAATTTGGCTTTTCCAGGGGTGATTTCCCCCCCATCTGAACGCTATATCAAACCCAGTTCCTAAATACTGATGTCTGATATAGCCTACAGGTTTTACCTAATGTGAACTTTGTAAGTTCAAGTTTTTTGGCTTTCTTGTTGGTTTTACACAGGCCTGTTTTATCTTAAATGGACATTTCGATTTTTGATAATGCTACTCCAAAAATTGTTATACAACAAACATGTTGGTTTGTTTTAAAAACCTTTGGTAAATGCACATGTGATTGTGCAGGTATAAAAAAGTTGCTTACTCAAGAATGTGTGGATTATTGTCTCAACACTACAACACTTTTGGGGTGATGTAATTGTTGTTTTCAGCAAAAATGGGGGTTATTTCCTAAGGGCAAATCCTCTTTGCACTACAAGTGCAGTTGCAAGTGCACTTGTAGTGAAATGTGTTTTTGCATTTAGGAAATAACAGCCAACAGTGCTTTGTATAATAAGGTTACACAATCACGACATTTTCTGGACTCAACACATTTCTGTCAGGGTCAGCTAAAACAAACACAAGCAGTAAATGTCCACAAAGAATTTTTTTTATTATTATTATAAAAAGGCTTCACAGATTGTCTGGCATATTGATAGCCCCCCCTACCCGCAAAGAACTCCAGGTAGCGTAACCGGACATCACGGGCACTCAGGGAGGGCAAGCCAGGACGGCCGCTTTCAAGCGCCGTCAGTGTGGTTTGATGTATGATTCCGGCCTCAGGCCCAACTGAGCCAGCATAGTTGGCCAAATGTTTCCTTAAAAAGTTATGGAGAACACAGCACGCAAGTATAATATTGTTCAGTTTATACTCCGCCATATGGATGGGTGTCATAAATAGGCGGAACCGGCTGGCCAGGATTCCAAATGTGTTCTCCACCACTCTTCGGGCTCTGGCCAGCCGGTAATTAAAAACCCTCTGTTCCGGGGTGAGGGTCCTCATTGGGAATGGCCGCATCAGGTGGTCCCCCAGCGCAAATGCTTCATCAGCAACGAACACAAATGGGAGTCCTTCCACATTGTCCTCTGGCAAGTCCAAGCTGCCATTCTGGAGACGCCTGTAGAACTCCGTCTGGGTGATGACTCCCCCATCGGACATCCGGCCATTCTACCCCACGTCCACATACAAGAAGTCGTAATTAGCCGACACCACCGCCAACATCACTATACTATTGAACCCCTTGTAATTATAATAGTACGACCGCGAGTTGGGTGGTGGGACGATGTGGACGTGTTTCCCATCAATTGCCCCTCTGCAGTTAGGAAAGTCCCACCGCTCGGCAAAGTGGGAGGCCACAGTCTGCCATTCCTGTGGCGTGGAAGGAAACTGTTGAGTTGAGGAAAAAACAATAAACATTACTATTTTTACTCTGAAACATGGCCAGCAGATTAGACACAAACATGGGGCAACCTCCAGATAGCATTTATTAAGGGGAATTTAACAATGCCAAAGTATAAGGTACACCTATCATATTCCCCTTCCCCCCCCTCTCATGGGCCATTTCTAACATTATAGCGGGTGTGTGGAAATCTTGGACAGGTAACCCTCTTCACTTCATTGAGAGATGAATGCCTAAATAATGGGTATTACTTTGAACAGACCCTCCTTAGTTACACTATTGGCAGTCCACTGGACAGGTAAGAAGTGTCATAATACAAAGCTATAAATACACATTTGAGGACATTTGGACATTCTGCTATTACCTATCAAGATAATAATAGGATCCCAAAAATTTAAACAGTACCATTTACTAAAAACTATTTGGGGACACCACAAAAAAAAAGCATCTCTGCCTGAATTTAAAGCAAAAATAACATTTCTAAACATTTTAGGGGGTGTTTGGGGTAAAGCACTACTATGGAGCTGATAAAATACATTAAGTGACTACATGAGGTGAATATAGGCCAGGAGACACCATGCTGGGGAGGTTAGTGAAGGGCAAATATGTATGAAGGACCTAAAAAAATAATTACATAAAAATCCAGCATGCATGAGGACAAAGGGGACATTCACAGCATATTACAATCATGGTAATTAGGGAATGAGGAAAGAAATACAATATATTAGCAAACATTCAATACAATAAAATGTGATCTAAAAGGATAAAAATCTTACCTTCATATACTCCTTCTGTAGGACCTGTATGATGGCAGAACAGGTCTCTGGGATAATGATCCCCAGAGCCTGGGGGGAGATGCCTGTCGAGAACTTTAAGTCCTGCAGACTTCTCCCTGTCGCCAAATACCGCAGGGTAGCGACCAACCTCTGCTCCGGAGTGATGGCTTGCCTCATGCAGGTATCCTGCCTGCTGATATAGGGGGTCAGCGAAGCCAACAGACTGTGAAATACGGGGTCCGTCATCCTGAGAAAGTTCCTGAAATCATCAGGATTATTCTCACGGAGCAAAGGCATATGAGAGAACTGGTCATGCTGAAGCAACCAATTCTTGGTCCATGAACTCCTCCCCACCCTGTTCATGGACTGTACTTGTGTCAAGGTCAGGACCCCAACACCAACCCCCCGCACAGCACAAACTCTACAAGGAGTACGCATACGAAACATGGCTAGGAAACGGTCGGCTGCTCAGAACGAAATAACAGAACGCACTGAAGAACCGCAAGGCCTGTGAAGAGCGACCTGAAAAACTGTAACGAACGAACAAGAATACAAGGACTACTTAAAGTCACGTGGAACTTGCTGCACGCACTGAAGAGCAGATACAAACCCACAAGCACAAACTGAACGGCAGAAAACGATCTGAAAGCCACGAGTCTGAAAAAGCACGAATCGTCTCTCACCAAACTTTTACTAACACGAGATTAGCAAAAGGAGCCCAAAGGGTGCCGCGCTTGGTTCTGAACCGGCCTTTTCTAGTCTCGTCATACGTGGTGTACGTGACCGCGTGGTTGGCGATCGGAAATTCCGACAACTTTGTGCGACCGTGTGTAAACAAAAAAAGTTTGAGCCAACACCCGTCTGAAAAAATCCTAGGATTTTGTTGTCGGAATGTCTGAACAAAGTCCGACCGTGTGTACGCCCTATTATAGTTTTTCACTATACAATCCTATATGTATTCATATACAGTGGAACCTTTGTTTACAAGTGACATGGTTAACAAATGTTTTGAAAGACTAGCCACTTTTTTTCTTTTTTTTTTTTTTTTTAATTCTGACTTGGTTTGTGAGTGTCTCGCAAAACAAGCAGAATTCAAGCTAATGGGAGGTGCAGTGCCGCATTTGGCCAGAGGTGCGGGGGCGCTGGTGACATTTGAACAGTTTGAAGCCATTTGGAAATACTCAGAAATACTCTGTTCCTGAGCCTTTCCGAGTTCAGCTGAGCCTATACCTGAGTATTTCCAAGGCTTTCTGGTGCCCCCCCCCACCTCTGGCCACATGCGGTATTGCATGTAATATAAGTCAATGCTGAACAAATTATCTTTGTTTCCATTGACTTCTATAGGTAAACTCGCTTTGAAAAGGTACTATATTTTAAAAAAATATATAGATATAATTTTTTTTTATATATACATACAGTGTTCTTCAAATGTATTTTACCTGTTTTAATTAGGACACAAGCAGACCTTTTGACCCTGTCAAATTTTGATGTACATGGCTTTCCCATATTCCACATAAAACTTCTTATACTGGTGGTTTAAAAGTAATTATTGTGACGAATGCGGGTGTCAGATCCCTGCCCTCCTCTCTAACTTGCAACAAAGGACCGGCCAACCTCACACCATGCTGTCACTTACGTAATAATGCTACTCTCAGCTGTGCCCAGCACAAAGATTTTCCAGCTTGCGGGACCACAATCTAGGTGCGAGCAGCCCAAGAGTGATTGTCACTGGGCTAATTACACAAATAACCCTTTAACTGCCACCACCCCTGTTTAACGGACCGAGCCGGGGGAGACTCGTAATTTTAGCAATACCAATTATAATTTTAGAATAAGCGTCTACCACACACTGCCACCACAGACAGGTCTGCTCAGAGTCTTACTCTACAACAGTAGCGCCCTTCAAGAGGCAGGTTCGTTTATAGCTTGCATTAAGAGCTTTAGAGACAAGGTTAACACTTTTCAACATAAGGGTTTATTATGAAAAGGTCAAAGTTGATGCAAATAAAACATTTACAGAAAAAAGATGTTTCAAAAGATAAAGACAATATACAGCCACAAAGGAATAAGGTAGAATTGGGAAGGAAGAATACTTGCAATTAATGTCCGAGGGTTGATCAGAGTTCGATCGATGAGCTAGGTAATCGGTTCTCAACTTGGCAGATGTTTCTTATTGGATGGTAAAGGGAGAACTGCCCATTGTCTTGGCATCTCCTCTTTTCTGTCAAATCAAAGGGGGTGTTGACAGCGACCAGTAACCAATCGTCTGGTCATCTTGTTTAGGGGTTGGTTGCTGGGAGGTGTCTACACTCATGACCACATCCCAGGTAGATTTTGTGATACATGTTGATATATCTGCATCTATAGTGTTTACAGACTGCAGATATTCATATTATTCAGCGTGAGATTTCCTCCAAAACAAATATAAACATGCTATGTCTATAATGTCGAGTCCACGTAGGAGGAATAAGGGGTACCAGTGGTTTCCCATATGACCTGACATAGGGGTGTCTGGACTTGAAACGTTATGTATTATCTGAGGAAACTAAATATGTCCATATTATGGCTGTGCTATTACTAAGTCGGAAGTTATGAAACATGCTGAGATTTCATACTTATTCCACTGTTTTAAGCTGGATGTGTATTCAGACATTTTACAACCGGGGCCTGTTAGGTTTCTGAATGGAGAGGGTGACAGTTTCACGACAGGCCTGAACACTCTGCCCTTTCAACAAGCTGTTTTTTACTGACCTAGCCTGGTTCTGTTTTCTCTGTTGAGATAACCTTTTCTGTTGAACTTAAAAAGCTTTGAATTCCTAAGACCAGGGAGGAGGGAGTTCAGATTTCTCGGTAATGTATATGGTTAGCTGTCATGGCTGCTTCCACACAACATGGCAGCTAGCTACAGCTTTTCATGTCCAGTACGTGATATTGTTACAATTATCACTTATTCTTGACAATGGTTGTTTAACAACATTCCTTGAGGCTATCTTATCACGCTGTAGTTCAACTGCTGTCAAAGTGTTTCTCTTCTAAGTAGTTGATTTAAAAAATACAATGAACTATTCTATATTGTATTAATTCCTATAAACTAATACCTTTTCTTAAATTTGAACTAATGATAATTCCACTACTACATGAATAATATGTTATTTATCAAGCCTATGCAAGTTAATATGAAATACATTGGCTAATATGAAATTCTACTGCATGTTTCCCCCCCTGTTGAGGCTTTACACAAGCCTCACAGCAATTACAATACAGATCACCCATCATGCCCTGAGACCCTATGCACCTGACATTTATCACATAAATTGTGTGGTTTTTGATTGGACTGTTTTTTTATTTATTTTTTTTAAACTATCTTCTTTAGCTGCAACGTCTTCTCCATATGTGGCACGGAAGACATAGTTGTCGGTCTCAGTGGCATCATGATCATCCTTGTAACAGACAACAGTTACTCAGCAACATCACATCAAATATAATAGAAAAGAGGAACAATCAAATTAGCTAGTAAATAAAAGCCAAGTATGTGGTTCCAGGGACCATTCAGCAGACTCCCATAAGGCTCTGCCTTTTCCTGCATAGGTATTTTCAACTTAGCCAAGTGCTTGATGTGTCTGGAGAGATCTTCTTCATCATTTACTGATCCAGAATCATAGCACAAGTTGCTTTGGATGCTGTAAGACACAAGTTCAGTGCATACCTATTCTGCAAAGATACAAGTCTCAGATTTTCCAGTTCCTCCTTTTATTGCATGAAATCCTTCCTTTTGTAGCAATTAACATTTGTAACACGTTGCATCATGTCTTCTGTGATCACCTGACATTTGTCTGGATATAAAATACACTTCAAAATGATAGCTGTAAAAAAAAGTCAGTTTCAGGATACAATAGGCCTCTGGAAAGCATTTCAGGGCAACCTACAAAGCAATTGCTCCTACACTACACTGGGGCGGTTTGCAGGCGCTGTTGCGCTAAAAATAGCTCCTGCAAACTGACCCGAAACAGCTGCTGCTGTGTCTCCAGTGTGAAAGCTAAAACGATGGTAAAGTGCCGCCAATAATAGCGGCGCTTTACCGCTGACACCCCTCAGTATAAATCCCTTGAAGTACATGTTTTCAGTACAAAGTATTTTATATAGACTTTTTTTTTTAAGTTTCCCAACCTATACTATTTCCCATACGATAAATGTAAAATTCTTATTTCTTAACCTTGACTCCACCTACCAGTCACTTGTGATGTGTATGTCATACAGTCAGTCCAGATATTTCATTAGTTTTAATTCTGCAGTCTTCCCACAAAGTTTGCTAAACCCAACACCATTTCACTTTTTGTCCATCATTGCACATACTGTAGAATAGTATACAATAACAGTAAGCATGGGTCTCTTCTATCAGGCACTGCTATACTAAGTCAGTAGCCTCATTTTTATTTACTATGGTTTATTTTTGAACTTGTATCTTTAAACATGAATTATAAAACATCATATTAAATCTGTACACACATCATTTTTTAGTATCCCCCAACATATAAATGAGAGTTCTTGGCAAATATCAAGATATAAGTAATGTATATTATAAAGCATCAATACCATACATTCTTAGTGAAATGTTAATACTCATTACATCTCCCCTCTTAGTTTTATCATTTTTTTGAGGAAAAAAAAAAATATATAAAAATGTGTTTATAATGATTGAACATTTTCTCAAAGCGAAACTCTACTCACAAAAATGTTCATTAGCAAGAAAAATACATTCCACATTAATTATTATGCAGCCATTTTACTTAAGCCAAGAGCCTCTGAGCAGCAGTAGAATTTCAGGCTGTCAGCAGACTGGCCTCAATCAGTGCAAAAAGAGAGCACAACTGAGCATGTGCAGAGCAGGGATGAGACCGTAGATTTTAAACATGGGTATTATTTTTTACTGTGTTTCATATCTATACCTGCAAAAGGGGTCAGCCTCAAGTGATTCAGTAGGAATTAATTTTCTGACCAAAGTTCTACTTGAAGGTGTTTACAATAATATTTTGTATATACAACAAACAAAACAAAGTTAATTCTCTACATACAGAATATCACATACAATTATTTAGAATTGTCCATTACTGAAATAGTTCTAATGTCATTTTCTGCAACAGTCTCTTGTATGCATTCCACTTGCACTTATGTGAACAACACTAATGCTAATCTCACTCAGACTGTGACTACAATAGAAATTGAAAATGTCACTGTCACAAATGTGGATTTAAATGGACATTGAATTGTACCACTTCTTTTTATGATCTTTAATGTACTTTGTCTTCAAGAGTTACTGACCTACATTCCTCTAGTGGCTATGATTGAATCAAGACATCACATGTAAAATAATAATCTGTATAGAAACAAAACTGCACCAATTTAGTTATTTCTTTTAAACACATGAACATTTTATCTCCCACTGTACAGCATTAAGTCTAAGCAACTATCATTTGCCTCTAGAACTCCCAAAATTGGTGACAAAATCTATCCAAAGTTTCATATGGCCCACTAAATTGTATTTAATTTGGTCTACAACAGCCCTTACAACCTGTCCACCAATGAATATGAGTTTGGACACAAGGTTCTATTGTCTATGCCAAGCATAGAACAGAATGGAACTGATTTTTCATAAAAATGGGTACCATTATCTGATATCAGTGCTGTGTACACCCCAATCCTGGGAAACGCTTCCCACATCAGACACTTAGCTGTTGTCTTGTAGATTTGCATGACCATATGAAAAACTTCTATTTACTTTAAAAAGGGTCAGACATTTATTCAAGTATATCTATATATCTACAGCTTTGTTCTTTCATTGCAATATAGTCGATATACAGGCACACAAAATAGACTTTGTAGAACTACATTTTTTTTTAAACTACATTTTGATAATGTTCATAATTAAAAAGAAATCAAATAAAATTACACTGTCACTTGCACAGTCTGTTAAATCCAAAGAGGTTAAGAAAATGTGGATTTTTATGTCCCTACATATCTGAAAGAAGACAATAAAACCTGAAAACATTAATCGGTGTTATTATCAATGATGAAACAATGCCTTGATCAACATCCTGCAAACTTAAGATATATAAATATTTGAGTATACCATCACTAGCAACAAATATTTTTTATGAGTGAACAAAAGCGTCTCATTTTTATATGACCGTTTCTGTTGTCAGTAAAACTTTCTAAATTTAAAATAAAAATGTATCGTATGTCCTTTACAGGGGCCATAAGAAAATACAATGTCATTACAGTTTATTTAATTACATTTGACACATTAGCACATTGTGCTCATGTCTCCATAAAACATTTTTCCCCACATCAATAAATGTAACACTTTAAAACAGTTTTTTTTTTGCTAGAAAATTACTTAGACCCCCCCAAACATTATATGTGGTTTTTCTTCTAACACCCTAGAGAATAATATGGCGGTCGTTGCAATACTTTTATTTTTTTTGCACCGTATTTGCGCAGCGGTCTTAAAAGCGCACTTTTTTTGAAAAAAAAAAATCACTTTTTTGAATAAAAAAAATAAGACAACAGTAAAAAGTTAGCCCAATTTTTTTTTTAAATTGTGAAATACAATGTTACGCCAAGTAAATTGATACCCAACATGTCATGCTTCAAAATTGCGCCCGCTCGTGGAATGGCGTCAAACTTTTACCCTCAAAAATCTCCATAGGCGACTTTAAAAAATTCTACAGGTTGCATATTTTGCGGTACACAGGAGGGCTAGAATTATTGCTCTCGCTCTACCAGTCGCGGTGATACCTCACGTGTGGTTTGACCACCGTTTTCATATGCGGGCGCTACTCGCGTAGTAAACATCCCTTGTAATAGAAAAAAAGCATGACAGGACCTCTTAACTATGAGATCTGGGGTCAAAAAGACTTTAGATCTCATATTTATACTAAAATGCAATAAAAAAAAGTCATTTAACCTCTTCAGATCCGCTCTATTGCCAAATTACGGCAACAGCGCGGACCTACATTGCCGGGACGACGTCAATAGACTGCAGGGCGCCTGCAGGATGAGCTCAGTGATCAGCGAGTCTATGAGACTCGCCTGATCAGAGTAAGGGGTCGGTCCTGACTACCTTAACACATGATCAGCTGTCAGCTAATGACAGCTGATCATGTGATGTAAACAGAGCCGGTAATTGGCTACTTTTTCTCCTCGCGCTGACAGCGTGAGGAGGAAAAAAAAAAGCCGATCACTTGCGGCCATGAGAGGGACATCCGTCCCGATCACGGCGATCATCTTTGCCCCCTGCCAGTGACCTAGCAATAGGCAGCAGTGCCGCCTACCAGTGCCCACCAGCGTCACCCATCAGTGCCACAACAGTGCTGCACATCAGTGCCCATCAGTGGTACCTATCAGTGCCGCCTTATCTGTCCCCATCAGTGCTGCCTTAACTGTGCCTATCCGTGCCCATCAGTGCTGCCTCATCAGCGTATATCAATGAAGGAGAAAAATGACCTGTTTGCAAAATTTTATAACGAACTATGAAACTTTTTTTTTTTTCAAACTTTTCCATCTTTTTTTGTTTAGCAAAAAATAAAAATCCCAGCTGTGATTAAATACCACCAAAAGAAAGCTCTATTTGTGGGAAAAAAATGATAAAAATTTCATTTGGGTACAGTGTTGTGTGACCGCACAATTGTCATTCAAAGTGCGACAGCGCTGAAAATTGGTCTGGACAGGAGGGGGAGCCCAGTAAGCAAGTGGTTAAAAAAATGACATTTGAAAAAATGTGCCTTTAAGAGGCGTGGACGGAAGTGACGTTTTGACGTCGCTTCCACCCAGCAGTGTCATAGAGACGAGTGGGCGCCATCTTAGCCTCACTCGTCTCCAGGCACAGGATGGAGATGGATGCAATCGCCTCCGCCACTACCGACTGCTCCGGTAAGCGCTGGAGGGCACCGGATCGCGGCGGGAGGGGGGGCCCTCTCTCGCCACCGATAAAAGTGATCTCGCGGCAAATCCGCCGCAGGGACCACTTTTAGCTAAAAGCCGGCCGCCGCACGAAAATGGGGATACCGGGGTTATGGCAGCTAGCTGCTGCCATAACAACGATATACCCCTTCAAAGTTTGGACGTACATCGTCGTGCGGCAGTCGGCAAGTGGTTAAAGTCCAGCTGACTGTGGACTCCAGTGGATCCGAACTGGAACCCAGCCTGCCACAGAGGCTGGAAAAACCGGGCCAGATTCTGGTTCAGTCCCTTACAATGGAACAAATGTGAGGTGAAATGTACCCATTATCGTGTAAAGCCCCTGTTGCTGAGCGCTTGATCCAACCATACAGTGCACGCGAGAGAGGGCATCTGCGCTATTTTTGGAATTTTCACGGCCTGTGCTCCACCGTAAACCGAAAGGGCTGTAAAGCCAGGAACCACCTTGTCACACGGCCATTCTTCTCCCTGTTGTCACACATCCACTTTAGGGGAGCATGGTCGGTGACCAGTTTAAACGACCTCCCCATTAGGTAATACCTTAGGGCAGTGGTCATCAACCCTGTCCTCGGGACCCACTAACAGGCCAGGTTTGTAAGATAACTGAAATGCATCTCAGGTGATATCATTTGCTGCTCAGTGATTGCAGTATTCTAGTCTGCATCTCCCCAAGGTAATACATAAAACCTGGCCTGTTAGTGGGCCCTGAGGACAGGGTTGATGACCACTGCCTTAGGGAGTCTAAGGCCCATTTAATGGCAAGACACTCCTTTTCTACGATGGCATAGTTCTTTTCGTGCTTGTTCAGCTTCCAGCTTAGGTATACAACTGGGTGCTCCTCACCATCCCTGTTCTGTGACCGTACAGCCCCTAGGCCCACCTCAGAAGCGTCCGACTGTACGACAAACTCCTTGCTGAAGTCTGGGGCCACTAGTACTGGTAACCCCCAAAGGGTCTGCTTTAAATTCTGAAAGGCCTCCTTGGCTTCGGGATTCCACTTGACCATGACTGACCCGCAATCCTTTGTCAGGTCGGTCAGAGGGGCGGCCATGGTGGCAAAGTTGGGTATGAACCGTCTGTAATGCCCAGGAAGGCCCTCACTTGTTTTTTTATTGATCGGTTGGGGCCATTTTTGAATTGTCTCAACCTTATTGGTCTGTGGCTTGACCACTTCCCGGCCAATAATGTACCCAAGGTATTTGGCCTCCTCCAGGCCTATGGCACTTTTTTGGGTTAGCTGTAAGACCTGTTCTGCTTGGACACAGAACAGGTGTAATTCCCAATCTGGGCTGTGGATGACCACATCGTCCAAAAATGCAGCTGCATATGGGCGATGTGGTCTCAAGGCTTTTTCCATCATTTGCTGGAATGAAGCAGGGGCTCCGTGCAGAACAAAAGGCATCCGCTTATACTGAAACGAGCCCTCAGGAGTGGAAAAGGCAGTCTTCTCCTTGGCTGATTTAGTTAGCGGTATTTGCCAATAGCCTTTCGTCAGGTCTAGGGTCGTTATGTAGCGAGCCTGTCCTAACCTGTCCATGAGTTCGTCGACCCAGGGCATCGGGTACGCATCGAACTTGGACACACTGTTGAGTTTCCTGAAGTCGTTACAAAACCTGATACCATCAGGTTTTGGGACCAGCACTATGGGGCTCGACCACTCACTGTGGGACTCTTCTATCACGTCCAACTCGAACAACTTTTTAATTTCTTCGCGACTGCCTCTCGTCTGGCCTCCTGGGATTCTATACTGTTTTACATTTACGCGAACCCCTGGTTCCGTCACTATATCATGTTGGTCAGTCCGGGCAAGGGGGAGAAAAAGTCTCTATTTTTATGCACAAACGCCCTAACGCCACTTTGTTATGCCACGAACAGGGTATCCATTATGGGGACGTCAGGTGTCACCGGTACCCAGTCTGTTAGAGGCATGGACTTGGCCAGTAAAGTCTCTCTGTCCTTCCAGGGCTTTGAGAGATTCACATGGTAAATTTGGTGTGGTTTCCTTTTCCCTGGCTGGTAGACTTTGTAGTTTAGGGGGCGTGGCCAAAATGGCGCTGTGAGCGGACGCATGTCTGAGAGCTCCGCTAAAATCCGGGACTGTCTTATCCTCTAAAGCAGCATCAGCAGGTCTCTAAGCTGGCGGAATTTATCCACATGCACCGCCGATCATCCCGGCCAGCCAGAGGAAGGGGTAAAAAGTTAAAATTCCCCCCCCCGAGCCGGCGGAGACAGAGGCGGCCTGTGCAGGCCGCGTGGGGTCCGGGAGGCACGCTCTCAGCAACATGGCGTCCCAGACAGAGCAGCCAGAGCAGTCCCCCACTACACAGCCAGGCCTGGCTGATGTACTGGCTGCTATAGGAAATTGCCAAGCCTCCCTCGCCACCCTTACCTCCAAGGTAGATGCTGTGCAATTAGATGTTGGTCTAATAAGGCTGGACATGGATAAAATACGTGGCAGACTGTCTGCTGCAGAACAGCGTCTGGGGCACGTGGAGGACACTGTAGAGACTCATGGAGCTGATCTACGGGCTCTGCAAACCAAAATTAGAGCACTGGAATATAAATCCGAAGATACGGAAAATCGTAATGGGGGAACAATCTCCGTATTGTAGGTCTGGCGAAAGGAGCTGAGGGGAAATGTCCGACGGAGTTTATTGAGGGCCTACTACGTTCCTTCCTACCAGGGGCTCAATTTTCACCATTTTATGCGGTGGAGCGGGCTCACCGGATCCCTCCCAAGCCGGGCCCCCCTGGAGCACCGCCAAAGTTTCTGAACTTCCGTGACAGGGATGAAGTGCTTTGGGCTGCTAGGGTGCAGGGACAATTGCATCATCAAAATAAGCTACTTATCTTCCCTGACTACTCTGTAGAAACTCAAAAGCTCAGACGCTCTTTTGATCAGGTGAAGGCAGCCATGCGTCTTAAGGGCATTCGATACAGTGTTCTATTCCCAGCATGGTTAAGGGTTCAGGACGGAGAAACTGTCAGATTTTTTTACATCCCCCAGGGATGCTAATGCATGGCTGGAATCATTGCCCTCCAACCGCTGAACACTGCAGAATGATTTACTATAGTCCTGCTCTGATTATTGACTGCTGGTTGCTTAATCTTGACAAGTGAATTAACCTTGCACCTGTTGTGCCTTTTGTACTCCCTGTTGGTTTACAACACAAGATCTGTGCCCCTGGCTATGCCAGGTGATGTGTACTTTCAAGCCTGCCACTTCTTAAATCTATTGTGGGATAAAACCCTTTTTGCCCTCTACAAAATGTTCCTGAGATGATGGAACTCTAGAGATGGAAGATTGCTTCATGCTATACTGTCTTATTGCAGCAATGACTTATAGGCTCTTATGGAAACACAGTTTTCAGTGTAGTTCCTAAGTCCTGAAAGATGGTCACTGGCGGACTCTAGTGATCGTTATACGTATTGCAGGAACAATTTCTCTTATTTTCACTTGCAAGTGATGCACACCTACTAGTATATTTGCCTTTTTTTAAAACTCCACTCCAGGGAATCTTTCTCTCTACGGATAAACTGAGTCAAGTAATTGCCTCTTGTACCTGAAGAAGATAGCACTCTGACAGATTACCTGCCTGTATGCTGGTGTATCCTGCTTATCCTGGATGATTAAAGGATGATCTTCCTCATTCCTCCTATACAGAGAACATTTATTTATTTCTCTCTTTTTTTTTTTTTACTAGTTTTATCTAAGTATCTACTCACCCACATTAGGTCCAGATATGAGACAGTCCGACCAAACCTTTTGGTTGCCAGGCTTTTTTGTATCCTAATTCCTACTGGCGGCGGAGTCTTGTCAGACGCTTACTCTTTAATATCTTTATAAATGATATTGGGTCTGGGATCAAAAGTAACATTTCTATCTTTGCAGATGACACCAAGCTATGCAGTGGAATAACGTCCTTACAGGATGTCTCCAATTTACAAGCTGACCTCAATGCCCTGTCTAATTGGGCGTCTATGTGGCAGATGAGGTTTAATGTTGAGAAATGTAAAGTTATGCACTTGGGGGCTAAGAATATGCATGCATCATACATGCTAGGGGGAGTACAACTGGGGGAATCTGTAGTGGAGAAGGATCTGGGGGTTTTGGTAGATCATAAGCTCAATAATAGCATGCAATGCCAAGCTGCGGTTTCCAAAGCGAGCAAAGTCCTTTCTTGTATTAAGAGAGGTATGGACTCCAGAGAGAGAGATATCATTTTGCCCCTGTTCAAATCATTAGTAAGACCTCATCTGGAATAAGCAATTCAGTTTTGGGCACCAGTTCTCAAAAAGGATATCGGGGAACTGGAGAAAGTGCAGAGAAGGGCAACCAAACTGATAAGAGGCATGGAGGAGCTCAGCTATGAGGAAAGATTAGAGGAACTAAATTTGTTCACTCTTGAGAAGAGGAGAATAAGGGGGGATATGATCAACATGTTCAAATATATAAGGGGTCCATATAGTGAACTTGGTGTTGAGTTGTTCACTTTACGGTCAACACAGAGGACAAGGGGGCACTCTTTACGACTGGAGGAAAAGAGATTTCATCTCCAAATACGGAAAGGTTTCTTCACAGTAAGAGCTGTGAAAATGTGGAATAGACTCCCTCCAGAGGTGGTTCTGGCCAGCTCAGTAGATTGCTTTAAGAAAGGCCTGGATACTTTCCTAAATGTACATAATATAACTGGGTACTGACATTTATAGGTAAAGTTGATCCAGGGAAAATCCGATTGCCTCTTGGGGGATCAGGAAGGAATTTTTTCCCCTGCTGTAGCAAATTGGAGCATGCTCTGCTGGGGTTTTTTGCCTTCCTCTGGATCAACTGTGGGTATAGTATTGGGTATATTGGATTGTACGATTTTTTTTTTTTTTTAATTTTATGGTTGAACTGGATGGACTTGTGTCTTTTTTCAACCTCACTATGTAACTATGTAACTATGTAACCTTAGGTGGACAATTCTCTCCACTAAATGACTGTGCCCATTGGTTCACGCTCCCTGAACTTGGGGTTTTATTTTTCTTCCTTTTGATGTTTGGGGAACAAGGCATTCCTAGGTTGGGGTGGGGGATGCGGGGGGGGTTTAATGTTGGGACTGTTTTTGTTAACCCTTTTTTGTTTCAGGTGCTTTAGATTCGACACATGTTTGGACAGATCCCTCGACATAGTGCTGTACAGAATACTGTGTGTGTGGCTGGACTGGGATGCTACCTGCTTGGCATGGTGCATAACTGCATTTCCCCTATACCTCATATTTAATGGCTGAGTTAAAGGTAATTTCATGGAATGTTCGGGGGCTTAATACCGCTGTTAAGCTTTCCCTGGTGTTTCGTTTCCTCCGTTCCCACAACCCGCAGATCTGTATTCTCCAGGAGACACATCTGCAGCAAAACAAGACGGTATGCCTTAGGAAAGCCTGGGTGGGCCTTAATTATCACTCCTCCTTTTCCACCTATGCCCGGGGGGTCAGCATCCTGGTCCACAAGACACTACCGTTCAGGCTTATTGAGGTTAAAACAGATAAAGAAGGGAGATTTGTTGTTATACATGCTAATATATATATGATAAAAAAGTGGTACTAGTTGGACTTTATGTTCCCCCGCAAGCATCTGGCAAGGTCCTTCATGAGATTATGCAAATAGCGGTGCAATTTGATACCGCTTTGGTATATCTTTTGGGGGACTTTAACATGGTTCCACTGGTGGAACTTGATCGGCTGCAATCCTCGGCTCGGGACACTCTGGACCTCAGGCAGTGGGCAGAAACCTTTGCCCTCACTGACATCTGGAGGCACTTGTACCCGACATTGAAAGTTTTCACTTGCCATTCAGCCTCACGCAAAACACTATCTAGAATAGATCTTGTCTATGCCGCAGGCCCTGCATTACAATATGTACATGACCTATCTGTGCTTCCCAGGGGAATTTCAGATCACGCACCATTGTGCTTGACACTGACGCTGTCTTTTCCACCAGGGACTCGCCTGTGGTGCCTATCCAGATTTTGGGCTAATGATGAGAGGTTGTTGGAACCCCTAACGGCTTCTATCTGCAATTTCTGGACGGACAATGCCGAGTCAGCTACCCCTTCTGTTGTATGGGATTCTTTTAAAGCTTGGGTACGAGGGGAGTATGGGTATAGTATCACTCGACTTAAGCGTGACTCAACCCGCTCCATAGATGAGCTGGAGACACAGGCGGGCAGGTTGGAAGCTGAATATGTTTCCGCTCCTGGGGAAGACCGATATAGGGCGTGGAAAAGGGCTCTGCGAGACCTATCCACCACTAGGATGGCCCAGACGAAGAAGGCCTTGCTATATTCCGCTCAACGCGTGTTTAAACATGGTGGTAAGAATGGGAGGCTCCTTGCATGGCTGGCTAAAGGGAACATACCTTCAACCCCCATAGGCTCCATTAGAGACACTACTGGCCAGGTCCTTACTGCCCCTGGTAATATTAATGACCGTTTTCGAGAATACTTTCAAGAGGTCTACTCCTCTAGAGATGTCGCATCGGATTCCTCCATGCTCTCATTTTTTGATTCCCTGTCCATCCCTGTTTTGTCTGAGGAAGCAAGGAAGGGTCTGGAGGCTGACATCACACTTTACTCCAATTTTTCTGAACTTCTGGCCCCTAAGTTGACTTCACTACTCTCTAAATTTGCAACACTGCAAGCCCTACCTGACTCAATGAATGAGGCGGTTATTGTACTGGTTCCTAAACCCGGTAAGGACCCTCTTGATTGTGCATCGTACAGGCCCATCTCTTTACTTAATGTGGATGCCAAGATCTTTGCTAAGGTCTTGGCCACCCGATTATCTCATGTAATAGAAGACCTGGTGGGCATAGATCAGACGGGATTTATGCCGGGCAAGGACACAGATATATAAATATTGGACGCCTATTCCTTAACTTAGCTGTATCGCATGACAACACAGGGTCCAGAGTTATTGCCTCTTTAGATGCCGAGAAGGCTTTCGACTCCGTAGAATGGAAATTTTTATGGGAGGCTTTACGTAGATTCGGATTTGGTCCCAAATTTATTCACGGAGTACGATTGCTGTACAGTTCTCCCCGAGCACGGGTTCGCACTAACAACTGGGTCTCAGACTCCTTCGATCTGTTTCGCGGTACGAGGCAGGGATGCCTGCTCTCCCCCAGCCTGTTCGCCCTGGCGCTGGAGCCCCTGGCAATTGCCATTAGGAGTGCACCGGACGTCCTGGGCCTACGGGTGGGTATGTTGGAAGAGCGCCTCTCCCTCTATACCGACGACGCGTTATTGTATTTAAATGATGCTGGGCCCTCTCTTCAAGCTGCCCTGCGAATTTGCCAGTTTTGGGGGACTATCGGGAATTAAAATAAATTGGACCAAACCTATCTTATTCCCTATAGATGACGGAGCTAACTCTGGACCCCTCTCCTCCCCGTTGCAATGGGTTAAGGAATTCAAATATCTTGGAGTTGTAATCACAAGAAATCCCTCTGATTTCATCGTAAAAAACCTGGCCCCTGTCCTAAACACCCTACGTACAAAATGTGCTGCCTGGGAGAATCTGCCTCTGAATCTTTTGGGTCGCATTAGTCTCCTTAAAATGATGATACTACCTAAATTTAACTATCTGTTCAGGAATTGCCCGGTTTGGGTCCCCGTCTCGTTTTTTAAGGACATCGACCGTATAGTGGGATCCTTTATTTGGTCGGGAGGGAACCCTAGGTTGGCACGTTCTACTTTGTGGTTACCTGCGGATTTGGGTGGACTTGCCCTCCCAAATTTCCAGATATATTTTTGGGCAGCCATGTTGGTCACAGTCCACTGGTGGTTCCAGGGTTCTAGATCCAATGCTGCAATCTGTCTTGAGGCGACTATCCTGGGCTCACTGACTGACCTTCGCAATTTTCCCTATAGAGGACCCAAGGCATATTGCGAGGTGCCTGGGCCTACTAGGGCAACTTGGAAAGTATGGGAGGCGGCTAGGCGTAAATATTTAAAACCTGGCCAATTGTCTCCAGCTCATCCTTTATGGGGGAACCCATGGATAAAACAGTTCTGTATGATACCGGACCCGCAGGTGTGGGCCAGATATGGTGTAACCATGTTGGAACACGTAATGCCTGGGGGACAGCTGCTCTCCTTGCAGGAGCTTACAGCTAAATTTGGTTTACCCCGATGGATGGGGTTCCGGTACCTACAGCTGAGACATGCTGCCAGGGCTCAATTCCCACAAACCCCCCTGTTACAAATGGACCCCATTGAAGACCTCCTGTCTCCGGGAGACTTGACTAAACCCCTATCCTCTCTTTACAATGCGTTACTGGGAAGGGATTCCCCCAAGATAAATGAACTATGGGAAAGATGGCGGGCTGATATACCATCGCTGGATAAGGAGGGATGGGAGGACTGTCTAGAGTATGGCCCGAAATTAGTAATAGCATCTAAGGACAAACTGATTCAAGTTAAATTTATACACAGGACCTATTATACCCCACAGAGACTCCATCGCATATTCCCTGAGAGAGACTCCATGTGTCCTAAATGCAAAGCTCACATAGGTACGTTTATACATATGTTCTGGGAGTGCCCAGTCGTTGCACTATTTTGGACTAAGATATTTGAAGAAATCAACTCCAGGTTGCAGACCTATTCCACTCCTACCGGCTATGGCGTTGCTGGGGATACATGATGATGAGCAGAGGCCATATCATCTTAAATTACTAATTTCCTTCCTTCTTTTCTATGCCAAAAAAGAGATACTCATGAAATGGATAGATTCTTCCCCTCCATCTTTCTCAGCCTGGGAGGCACAGATTGAGGCAGTAATTCCCATGTATAAAATGACATATATAAACCGTGGTTGTCCATGGAAATTTGAAAAAGTTTGGGCTCCGTGGATGGCCTCATAGAGAGGCACATAGTACATTAAGATCATCTGCTTCAAGAGGGGAGGGTTTTGGAGGGTGGGAGGGTGGATGGTACTTGTTGTGAATGGTACTATTATCCTTGTGTACTAATTGCGGGTTTTGCACATTATTTTCCCTATTCTAAAGCATGTAACCTACGTATGAAGTGTATTGTACTGTGTCGATTGGTATTCTGTAATTCCAATTTATTTTTACAACAATAAAGCACCATTGTTTTTGTTAAAAAAAAGACTCTGTAGTTTACCTTCCCCACCCTTTCGAAAACCTCAAAGGGACCCTGCCACTTGGCTAGGAACTTACTTTCCACCGTGGGAACCAGTACTAACACTCTCTCCCCGGGGGTGAAATTACGGTCCTTGGCACCCCGGTCATAGACCCTCCTCTGGGCCTCCTGGGCTCGCTCCATATGTTCTCGCACCAGGGGCAGAACAGAACGATTCGATCCTGCATCAAGGAGACGTGCTCTATGATGCTTCTATATGGGGTGGCCTCCCCTTCCCATGTTTGGCTACATCTAGCAGCCCCCTGGGATGTCTACCATACAAAAGCTCAAAGGGGGAATAGCCTGTGGATGCCTGCGGAACCTCACGTATGGCAAACATGAGATATGGTAGCAAAAAATCCCAGTTTCTCCCATCTTTGTCGACCACCTTTTTCAGCATACTTTTCAAAGTTTTATTAAATCTTTCAAACAGACCATCCATTTGGGGGTGTTAGAGGTACGGAGATGGGAGATTTTGCATAGTCTACACAGTTCCTTGGTAACCCTAGACAAAAATGGGGTGCCCTGATCGGTTAAGAATCCTTTTGGGATCCCCACTCGACTAAACACCTGAACCAATTCCTTGGCGATAGCCTTGGAAGAGGTGTTGCGCAAGGGTTTGGCCTCAGGATAGCGCGTTGCATAGCCTAGGATCACCAGAATATGCTGGTGACCCCGGACAGATTTCACAACTGGCCCCACCAGTTCCATGCCGAAACCTCTCAAAGGGGACCTTGATTATTGATAGAGGGCTGCGAAAATGGGGCGACTGTGCCGACATTTGGCACTTGTGGCACGATTCGCAGTACGGTCTGGTAGTCCCGAGTGTCCCCATGGATGCAAATTACCCCAATAGTACTGGGGTGTAGTTTTGTGGGGTTCACAAAGTCATTCCTGACTAGGGTTACCACACTAGCAGAGTCTAGGGGGTACTTTGACGCAGTAAGTGGGCTTAGCACCATATAGCATTATGGTGTGACCAAATCCCCATATTTTTGATAATGTTTTTTGAAAATGTTTAGGTGTTTTAAACTAGCCTTGCTGGAGGTAAATGTCCTTTTTGCATGTGTGCGCTGTAATATTTTCTTCTATTGTATGGTCTTATGGCTGCACCATCTTTAATGCATCTTTTAGGGTGTGCCCCCCAAATATCTTTGTTTTTTTTTCATAAAAGCATAATCATATTGCGAAGGTTCATCATCTATAGGACAGTTTGCAGTAATATGCTCTAATGCATGGCAACGAAAACACCGTATGTTGCCTACCCCCTGTCCTCTTAACGGCCCCAGAGACCTTCCTGGCTTCTTTGGCCAGTCTCGAGGTGTAGGACCTATAGTCTCATCATCTGTAACAACAGTCTTATCAAATTTCCCCAAGCTCTTGAACCCCGGAACAGTCTTACCAGAACCGCTGGGTGATCTTGCACACCTAGAGACACCGTAGTAGGGCGTAGATGGGTTCATCAAGTCCTCAGTGGCAGTGTACCTATCCACTAGGTCCACCAACTGGGTTGCAGTTTTGGGGTTCCCCTGTCTGAACCAATTCCTCAGGGCAGCAGGGAGAGCACGCAGGTTCCGTTCCATTACCATACGCTCCACGATCTGAGGACTTTTCAAGGTCTCTGGCTGCAACCACTTCCTGGTGGGGTGGACCAGGTCAAACATTTGTGAACGGGGTGGCTTGTTGCTGTAGTAGGACCACTGATGTACGCGCTGGGCCCGAACTGCCATGGTGAAACCCAAGCATGCCAGTATCTCTGCCTTTAGAGTCTCATAGTCCTGGGCCTTATCTGGTTCTAGATCAAAATAGGTCTTTTGGGGTTCTCCTGTTAGAAATGGGGCCAACAGACCCGCCCACTGCTCTTTTGGCCATCCCTCACGGACAGCAACTCTCTCAAAAGTCGCAAGGTATGCCTTGATATCATCGGCAGATGTCATTTTCTGTAGGTGGTAGGAGGCACGTACCATCTTTGGTTCCACTAGCACAGGAGGTGGGGACCCCTTTTTCAGTTCCACTAGAGCCTCTGCGAACTGCTGGTTCATCTCCTTCTGGGCCACCTGTTGTGCTGCAACGACCACCTGTTGTGCTGCAGCGACCGCCTGTTGTGCTGCAGCGTCCTCTGTGACTTGGCGATTGGTTTCCCGCTGAGCTGCATTGGCCTGTAGCAGGGCCTTTATCATTTCCTACATCTTCAGAAGTTGCCCGCTGAATCCACCACGTGTGGGGAATATGCTTGTGGGTATCACCTTTTTCTGAATGACAGTCAGCAAACGGTCACTTTCTTAAAAATCTGGCGGATGCCAGGTGTATTTGCAGGAGGTTTGCAAAAGGAAAACAAACAAACAGTAAATTAAATCCTTGCCGTCTGGCGCTAACTAAACAGTCTCCTCTCTATATAGTGCGGGGCTGGTCCCCGTCACCCACAAAACATGCGGAAAAACAAACCTTTTTAGTCCAACTCAGAGCTCCTCTCACTCAGGTTCCTTCCTGAGTCTCAAAACCAGAGCGACCTGCTGTGCTCTCTTCCTGGATATTTAAAGTCCAGCTGACTGTGGACCCCAACATCCGGACTGGAGCCCAGCCTGCCACGGAGGCTGGAAAAACCGGTTCGGATTACGGCTTAATCCCTTACAATGGAACAAATGCGAGGTGAAATGTACCTATTATCGTGTATCTCGCCTCGCATACCGTCAGACCTAAAATATGTCTCATGTATATTGCACCCAAGAACATAGCTTCCAGGTCTTTCAAAATGTTATTAGTTAACTAGAGTTTCCTTAAGAATAATCATATACACATTTTATTGTTAATTAGATCATATTAATGCAGAGTGAACCTAATCCAAAAACTGACTTTGCCACCTGTAGTAGCATAACTAGGAACGTGAGGAATAAAAAAAAACAAAAGGAGTGAAATTTTACAAAGTATAACTTTAAATATAAAAACGTGCTAGCTGCTCCTGGAATAAAGTAACAAATTATTACTAAGTAAAACTAATAATCAGCCTGATGATTACAATATTTAGTAATCAGGTAGGACAAAATAAGTTAGAGCCAATACCAATACGGGACCTTGCTCGCTAGAGCTTACAAGCTAATATAAATTAAGACTCTCATTCTCTAACTCACCCCCCTGTATTTGCTACATATAGCACATATAATAAGATGTTTGCACTGTTTTTGCCAAGCATCACTCTTCACTATTCTTTTTAGAGAATAAGGCTGGCCATACACCTTCAGATTATCTGCAGATTTTCTATGGTTAGATGGAAAAAGTGGGAGATTCCTCCATCCACACAGTTTAGCGAACATGGAGAGATCTGTTGCACATTTTTTATCTAACCATAGAAAATCCTGCAGATAATCTATAGGTGTATGGCCAGTCTGCGAAACAAATATAAATAAACCCTACTGCTATATTTGTTAATATTATGAAGTAGGCAAATATATAAAGATGACAGTATACATAATACTGTGGACTAAGATAGGGGCATGACAAAATAAAGAACAAAAGCTACAAGAGAGAATAAGGACCCTCCCTACAAGAGTGATACGCTAAATATAAAATGCATCTTTCACTACTGCAGTCCATAATATAAAAGACAGAATACCTATTATCTACAATTTATATTCTAAGAAAATAGTGATCTATTCCCATGATAGACAGTTCCCCTTTTAGAAACCAAAAAAACAACAAATGTTTAAGAACAAGAAAGTATTCTGAGATTTTCTGCTCAGCTCATCAAGTTTCTGTCCAAAGTCACCAGACATAACTCCCTAAACGTGCCCCTTAGCCTCGGTTCACACTAGGACGACTTGGGATCCGACTTGTAAGCCCTCAAGTCGCCCCAAGTCGAGATTCACATTACAGGGAATCAGAGCGTCTTAATAGACACTACTGAAGTCGCTTCTACTTCAGAGCGTACTCCCTGTACTACTTGGTAGGCGACCTGTACCATAGAAATCAATGGAAGTCGCCTCTAAGTCGGATCTCTATCTACAGTCAAGCGACTTTACAGGGAAAAAATTTAGTTTGCCCAGGCAAACCCCTCCCTCCCAGAGAGCTGATTATCCTGTGATTGGCCACAGCCAAAGTCGCCTGTCCTGGAGGCGACTTGAAGTCGCGTTGTAATTTGTTTAAAGTCGCGTTGAAGTCGCCTTGCAAAGTCGCGCTGAAATCGTGTTGCCCCTGTGTGAATCGAGCCTTAGAGAGATACAGAGTACTGAGATGAACTGTCACAAAAGTGATTTAACCGCTTCAGCCCCGGAAGATTTTACCACCTTCCTGACCAGAGCACTTTTTACAACTTGGCACTGCATCGCTTTAACTGACAAATGTACAATCTTGCGACACTGTACCCAAATGAAATTTGCATCCTTTTTTTCCCAGAAATAGAACTTTCGTTCGGTGGTATTTGATCACCTCTGCCGTTTTTATTGCTTTATCGTACATCATAGGACACAGAGCCTCAAGTAATTACTTGGTGGGTTATGGGCCTACCTTCAGGTGTTGACACTGGTATAACCAATACAGGAAGTTGACTCCCTATATAACCCCTCCTCCTTCCAGGAGTCCTCAGTTTTTTCGCCAGTGTCTAAGGTGTTGGTCACGAGTTAAGATGTGCTCTGAGGAGCTCCAGGGAGGGATCCATGCTGGATTTAAAAAACCTCCACAACCATACTCGCCACTGAGGCCATAGGATGGTACCTGGGCCTCGCATTGAACAAGGTTTTGCCTGTAAGCTTCTCTTTGAGAGCTGGACCCTAGGAACCAGGACTCTTTTTGGTTTTTCATATTACCTAAAGTTGTTCCTGAGGGGTGCTGTACAGGTCCAAAGGAGCGGAAACCCTTTAAAAAGGGCCCCAGTCTTTGAAGGTTTAACTACGCTGCCTGCCGTAATGGGTGAAGGTTGGATCTGCCTGTTAAATCAGCAGTATCCTGCAGCGAGGATAAGGTAAGGGGAGAAGCCTAGGAACTGTAAAAAGTCCACCTATGCCCTTTTCTCCAAAAAAAAAAAAAAATATATATATATATATATATATATATATATACATATATATATATATATATATATATATATATATATATATATAAAATGTATAACTGTATGCCTTAAAATGTCTCCTCTAGAGGGAGTATATTACGCTTGCCTTTTTCAGCAGCTCTGTGTCTGGCTATAGCAGCGGGTGTGGTCCCTGCAGCCAGAGGGGAGTTCTTAATTGAACAGATGGTGTTCCTCTTCTGAGGGATCTAAAGGGGTTACAGCAGCAGTTTATGAACGTACAAAACCAGCCATTTGCATTTTTTTGTATAAAGTGAAGTCTTCCTTTAAAACTAGGAGCTTAACAAACACTGCTGATAAAAAAATCCCCTCCCCCTCCCCTCTCCTCCTGGAGAGGTGCGGTAACAGCTGACACTTATGTGTAATCAGGTTCTCAGTTCATATGCTAAAGACAGAAGTCTGTCACACTAAGACACAGGAGCGCTGGGCATGTAAAGGTGTGTAAACAGGCATTTTCAGCACAGGACATATTATGGTACTCAGTATCAAAGGTTGATTCTTATGATGACATTGTTTTCTTTTGCTAAAACTATTGTTCAGCAAATACCATAATTTGTTAAAGTGCCTCTGCTGTTGTGCTTAGCACATGTGATTTCCAGTGTACCACAAAGGTACCAAGGATTCCACCCCCAGGCGCTGGGAACTCCAGTCATGCCTCCACACTGTCATTCTCTCTGGAGATACCTGACATGGCAAGCCAGGGTGAGTCATTGGAAGCAATTGGTGGTGCAACTGCTTCTCACACTTCAGCCCCTGTATATGTGACTGAAGATGCATTCTCCTCTGCCCTGTTGGGCTTAGAAGGAAGATTAGCGGCTTTAATCACATTCTCCATCCAAGAGGATAGGAAGCATGCTAGATCCCCCTCCCCCACCTCAAACCCCTTTTTCCAAGGGAACAGTGGGCACAGGATGAGAGGTGATCACGGGGAAAAACAAGCCAAATTTTCCTCTGTGGAGGAAACAACAGTTGATGAACATTATGCAACCTCACAATGTGACAGATTGATGGTACAAACTTTTACAGAGATGGTTCATTCCACTTTTTATACTCCTCCTAACATAGTAAACTGAAAGTCCAGGTCCCAAAAAAACAAAAACAAAAAAAATTTTTACAGCGCTTATTTTATGCTGAATGGGATCATCTGGATAAGCATTTTTCACTCCAAAGAGTTTCTCAGTTCTCTGTCAAGGAGGAAAAATTCACAAAGGTTGGAAAGTACCAGCAGTAGACGCTGCGATTTCCAGCATCAAGATGCATAATTGCTTAAGCATCCAACAGATAAGGAGTTGGAATTTTTTGTTAATCCCCCTAACAATGGCGCTGTTTCCCCATAGATGCCATAAAAGACTCTATCCACCAGGCGTCTCGCCTTGCGCTTGTGCAAAAACACATGCTTAAGACCCTGTGGTTAAAAGGGTTGGTCAGCCGAAGCAGCTTGCAAAAAAGGGGTGGCTGACTAGCTTCCCTTTTCATTGGGGAAGGTTTGGTGAAATACATCCAAATGATTTCGAGCAGTAAAGCTCTTTTGTCCAGTAGAAGGTATAAATGTCCTTTTATTTAAAGTGAAGCCACAACAGCTCACAGGTTAAGTACTCTGACGGCCAGTGCAGCCATGGGAGACTTCCTGACAGACATGGGTTCAGATCCACATGTCGGCGTTCACTAGTGAAGGAGCCACTCCTCACAGGTTAACTACTCTGACGGCCAGCGTAGCCATGGGAGGCTTCCTGAAAGACGTGGGACCTCGTGCTCAGGTTGGCTCCTTGTGACCTTGGACAAGTCACTTAAACGGATTCCTTCCCCTGCGCAGGGGCAGCTGCCTCTAGGCAGCGGTGACGGCCTCCACCGTCAGACTCTAGGGCATGAATTCCAAGAAATACTGTTCAGATCTGTGCGACTTCAAGGTAGTCCCTGCACTACTTTGGTACCACTTTGATGCGACTTGAGGTCCATAAACCTCTAGAATGCACAGGCATTGTTTCCTGTCGCATCAAAATCGCGCCCCGACGTATTCTCGGCGGCAAAGGATCACAGTAAAATCACGCAACTTTGGGGTTGCAATAGTGGAAACTGAGCCTAAGAGAAGAAAATTTTCAGCCCTTGTATACATGATTGAAGATGCGTTTTTCCTCCTCCCTACAGGGCCTAGAAGGAAAATTAGCGACTTTAATTGCATCCGCTATCCAAGGATGGGAAGCGTGTTAGATCCCCTCCCCCACCTGAGATCCCTTATCAAGGGAACAGTGGGTAGAGGATGAAGGACTACCCTCAGGTAATCGGGAAGAAAGGCAAACCGAGTACTCCTCTGCAGAGGAGACAACTAAAGTTGAACTTTTTTTTCCGCCTCGCAATCTGAGAAATTGCTGGTACAACATCTCTTATAGAGATGATTTGTGCCTCTTTCAAGCTACCTCTAGTAGAGTCAGCTTATAGTTCTGTTTTTTCTTAGGTTCCTTGGAACCTTCACTGCCTTTTTCATGCGTTTCCTGTACATGTACAGAGCCACGCAGAAATTCAACAGATCCATTCTAGATCTAAAAGAATCTAAATCAGTTCCTGAAGATCCGCTCCTTTCTATGGAGTCGATCAAGTCAGTAGTTTCTATCCTGCAAGGAGAAAAACTTCTAGCGCCTATCGGCATCAGGGACGCATATCTGCATGTCCATATATTTCCCGCTCACCAAAGGTTTCTGCGGTTCGAAGTAGAACAGCAGCATTTCAGTTTATAGCCTTGCTCTTCGGGCTAGCTACAGCACCTCGAGTGTTCACAAAGGTGCTAGCCCCACCTGTAGCCAGGTCAAGGGCACAGGGCTTAAACAGTCTTGGCATACCTAGACGATCTATTGCTAATAGACCAATCGCTGTTCGGAGTAAGGTGTACGCATTACAACCAGTTACCTGGAAAGGTCTGGGTTGCATTCTCAACCTAGTAAAGTCTCCATTAAAATCGCTAAGAAAGGGCTACAGTATTTGGGTCTGATCATAGATACAGCCCAGAAAAAGGATCTTCTTGCCCAGAAAAAAAAAAAAAACACCACACCACTCTATAAAAGAGTTGGTACGGATGCTCAGGTCAAAAGGAGGTCCCTAAATTCACCTTTGCATGAGGTTGTTAGAAAGGATGGGGGCTTCATTCGAAGCAGTTCCCTTTGCCCAGTTCCATTCGAGACTGTTGCAAAACAGTATTCTATTTGCTTGGAACAAAACGATCCAAGCTTTGGACTTGCCAATGCGGCTGTCCCCGAGGGTGTCCCAAAGCCTCAATTGGTGGTTACTAAAGAATGTCCTAAAGGGTAAATCTTTCAGACCACTTATCTGGAAAGTGGTAATGACAGAGAAGACAACTGTCCAAGGACAGTGTTCAAGAACCGAAAGAGCCTTGCCCATCAACATCCTAGAGATTCGGGCAGTGCGTCTGGCTCTAAAAGCCTGGACTTCCAGGTTAAGGGATTGTCTATATTAATCACCAAAAGGGGCACCAATAATCTCTCAGTGCAGAGAGAAGTGAACCATATTCTAACTTGGGCAGAAAGAAATATTCCGTGCCCATCGGCAGTCTTCATTCCAGGAATAGAGAATTGGCACGCGCACTACATGTGCCGCCAGCAGATTATTCCCAGGTGAATGGTCTATTCACCCCGACATGTTTTGGGCTGTTTGTCAAGGATGGGGGACTCCGGATGTAGATCTTCTAGCATCCAGTGCAACATAAAGTTAGTCAACTTTGTGTCCACAACAAAGGATCCATTCTCATGCAGAACAGATGCGTTGATGATACTGTGGGATCAGCTTTTACTGATCTATGCATTTCCCCCTATTCAGTTGCTGCCTTGACTTCTTTGCAGGATCAAGCTGGAAAGAAAACCGATAATTCTGGCAGCACCAGCATGGCCCAGAAGGTCATGGTATGCAGAGGTCGTAAAGATGGCAGTGGAGGATCTGCGGTCCCTTCCACTAAGGCCAGACCTGCTCTCACAGGGGCAGATATTCCATCCTACTTTACGAATGCTAAATTTAACGGCCTGGCTATTGAGACCCACATTCTGAAAAGACGTTGGCTTTCCAGGGCAGTTATTTCTTTTTTTTTTTTTTTTAACAAAAACAGTGGTGCTTTATTGTTGTAAAAGATAAATTAGAGTTACAGAATACCATTCAACAGAGTACAATACACTACATATGTAGATTACATATTTTAGGATAGGGAAGACAATATGCAAAGCCGGCAAGCAATACGTAGGAATAATAGTACCATTCTCAACAAGTACCGTCCACCCGCCACCCTCCAAAACCCTCCCCTCTTGGGGCAGATGATCATAATGAACTGAGTGTTTCTCTACGAGGCCATCCACGGAGCCCAAACTTTTTCAAATTTCCACGGACAGCCACGGTTTATATATGTCATTTTATACATTGGGATTACTGCCTCAATCTGTGCCTCCCAGGCTGAAAAGGATGGAGGGGAAGAATCTATCCATTTCATGAGTATTTCTTTTTTGGCATAGAAAAGAAGGAAGGAAATTAGTAATTTAAGATGATATGGCCTCTGGTCATCATCATGTATCCCCAGCAACGCCATAGCCGGTAAGAGCGGAATAGAGGTCTGGAGTTGATTTCACCTACTATCTTAGTCCAAAATAGTGCAACGACTGGGCACTCCCAGAACATATGTATAAATGTGCCTATATGAATTTTGCATTTAGGACACATGGGGTCTCTCTCAGGGAATATGCGATGGAGTCTCTGCGGGGTATAGTAGATCCTGTGTATAAATTTAACTTGAATCAGTTTGTCCTTGGATGCTATCACTAATTTCGGGCCATACTCTAAACAGTCCTCCCATCCCTCTTTATCCAACGACGGAATATCAGCCCGCCATATTTCCCATAGTTCATTTATCTTGGGGGAATCCCTTCCCAGTAATGCATTATAAAGAGAGGATAGGGGTTTAGTCAAGTCTTCAGGAGATAGGAGATCTTCAATGGGGTCCGTCTGTAACAGGGGAGTTTGCGGAAATTGAGCCCTGGCCGCATGTCTCAGCTGTAGGTACCGGAACCCCATCCAACGGGGCAACCCAAATTTAGCCGTAAGCTCATGCAAGGAGAGCAGTTGTCCCCCAGACATTACGTGTTCCAACATGGTTACACTATATCTGGCCCAAACCTGTGGGTCCGGTATCATACGAAAGTGTTTAAGTCATGGGTTTCCCCATAAGGGATGAACCGGAGACAATTGGCCAGGTCTCAAATATCTGCGCCTAGCCGCCTCCCATACCCTCCAAGTAGCCCTAGTAGGCCCAGGGACCCCATAATATGCCTTGGGTCCTCTATACGGAAAATTCCGAAGGTCCGTCAGTGAACCCAGGATATTCGCCTCGAGACAGGTTGCCACATTGGATATAGAACCCTGGAACCACCAGTGCACCGTCACCAACATGGCTGCCCAAAAATATATCTGGAAATTTGGGAGAGCAAGTCCGCCCAAATCTGCAGGTAAACACAACGTAGTACGTGCCAACCTAGGGTTCCCCTCCGACCAAATAAAGGATCCCACTATACGGTCAATGTCTTTAAAGAACGAGACGGGGACCCAAACCGGACAATTCCTAAACAGATAGTTAAATTTGGGCAGTATTATCATTTTAAGGAGACTAATGTGACCCAGAAGATTCAGAGGGAGATTCTCCCAGGCAGCACATTTCGAACGTAGGGTGTTCAGGACAGGGGCCAGGTTTTTTACAATAAAATCAGAGGGATTTCTAGTGATCACAACACCAAGATATTTAAATTCCCTAACCCTTTGTAACGGGGAGGAGAGGGGTCCAGAGTTAGCTCCATCATCTATAAAAAATAGGACCGATTTGGTCCAATTTATTTTAACTCCCGAGAGTCCACCAAAACTGTCAAAAATACGCAAGGCAGCTTGAAGAGAGGGCCCAGCATCATTTAGGTACAATAATGCGTCGTCGGCATAGAGGGAGAGGCGCTCTTCCATCATACCCACCCGCAGGCCCAGAACGTCCGGTGCACTCCTAATGGCAATTGCCAGGGGCTCCAGCGACAGGGCGAACAGGCTGGGGGAGAGCGGGCATCCCTGCCTCATACCGCGAAACAGGTCAAAGGAGTCTGAGACCCAATTGTTAGTGCGAACCCGTGCTCGGGGGGAGCGGTACAGCAATCGCATTCCGTGAATAAATTTGGGACCAAATCCGAATCTACGTAGTCTCTCATAAGAATTTCCATTCGACGGAGTCGAAAGCCTTCTCGGCATCTAAGGAGGCAATAACTCTGGACCCCGTGTTGTCATGCGATGTTGCTAAGTTTAGGAATAGGCGCCTAATATTTATATCTGTGCCCTTGCCTGGCATAAATCCTGTCTGGTCTATACCCACTAGGTCTTCTATTATATGAGATAGTCGGGTGGCCAAGACCTTAGCAAAGATCTTGGCGTCGACATTAAGCAACGAGATGGGCCTGTACGATGTGAAATCAAGAGGGTCCTTTCCTGGTTTAGGAACCAGTACAATAACTGCCTCATTCATGGAGTCAGGTAGGGCTGGCAGAGTTGCAAATTTAGAGAGCAGTGAAGTCAGCGTAGGGGCCAGTAGTTCAGAAAAATTGGAGTAAAATTCAGATGGTAACCCATCTGCACCTGGGGCCTTCCCTCCCTTGAGGTGTCCCATGGCAACCTGGATCTCCTCAAGTGTGACGTCAGCCTCCAGCCCCTCCCTTGCTTCCTCAGACAAAACAGGGATAGACAGGGAGTCAAAAAATGAGGACATGGATGAATCCGATGCAACATCTCTAGAGAAGTATACCTCCTGAAAGTATTCTCGAAAATGGTCATTAATATTACCAGGGGCGGTTAGGGATCTGATCAGTATTGTCTCTAATAGAGCCTATGGGGGTTGAGGGTATGTTACCTTTAGCCAGCCATGCAAGAAGCTTCCCATTTTTACCACAATGTTCGAACACTCGCTGAGCGGAGTACAGCAAGGCCTTGTCCGTCTGGGCCATCCTAGTGGTGGATAGGTCACGCAGAGCCTTTTTCCACGTCCTATACCGGTCCTCCCCAGGAGCAGAAACATATTCAGCCTCCAACCTGCCTGCCAGTGCCTCCAGTTCATCTATGGAGCAAGTAGAGTCACGCTTGAGCCGAGTGATACTATGCCCATACTCCCCTCGTATCCAAGCTTTAAAGGAGTCCCATACAACAGAAGGGGCAGCTGATTCAGCATTGTCTGTCCAGAAATTGCAGATAGAGGCCGTTAGGGGTTCCGACAATCTCTCATCATTAGCCCAAAATCTGGATAAGCGCCACAGGCGAGTCCCTGGTGGAACAGACAGCGTCAGTGTCAAACACAATGGTGCGTGATCTGAAATTCCCCTGGGAAGCACAGATAGGTTATGTACATATTGTAGTGCAGGGCCTGAAGCATAGACAAGATCTATTCTAGACAGCGTTTTGTGGGAGCTTGAATGGCAAGTGAAGACTTTCAATGTCGGGTACAGGTGCCTCCAAACGTCAGTGAGGGCAAAAGTTTCCGCCCACTGCCTGAGGTCCGGAGTTTCCGGAGCCGAGGACTGTAGCCGGTCAAGCTCCACCAGTGGAACCATGTTAAAGTCCCCCATGAGGTATACCAATGCGGTATCAAGTTGCACCGCTATTTGCATGATTTCATGAAGGACCCTGCCAGATGCTGGCGGAGGAACATAAAGCCCAACTAGTACCACATTTTTATCAAATATATTAGCATGTATAATAACAAATCTCCCTTCTTTATCTGTTTTAACCTCAATCAGCCTAAACGGTAGTGTCTTGTGGACCAGGATGCTAACCCCACGGGCATAGATGGGAAAAGGTGGAATGGTAATTAAGGCCCACCCAGGCTTTCCTAAGGCATACCGTCTTGTTTTGCTGCAGATGTGTCTCCTAGAGAATACAGATCTGCGGGTTGTGGGATCGAAGGAAACGAAACACCAGGGAACGCTTTACAGCGGTATTAAGCCCTCGAACGTTCCATGAAATTACCTTTAACTCAGCCATGAAATATGAGGTATAGGGGAGATGCAGTTATGTACCATCCCAGTCCAGCCACACATATATTATTCTACATAGCACTATGTAAATGGTTCTGTTCAAACATGTGTCAAATCTAAAGCACCTGAAACAACAAAAAAATGTTAACAAAAACAGTCCCAGCATTAAACCCCGCCCCCCCCCACCCCGCATCCCCCACCCCAACCTAGGAATGCCTTGTTCCCCAAACATCAAAAGAAAGAAAAATCAAAACCCCAAGTTCAGGGAGCGTGAACCAGTGGGTGTAGAAACTTAGTGGAGTGAATTGTCCACGTAAGGTGACGAGAGACTCCGCCGCCATTAGGAATTAGGAGAAAAATGGCGTTCCAACCAAAAACAGGGTTATTTCGGACGTCTCATATTCAGACCATTGTGGGTGAGTAGATACGTGGAAAAAACTAGCAGCACATAGAAAATAGAAAAAAACGTTCTCTGTTTAGAATAAGTGAGGAGAAACATCCCGTAGCTCAGGAAGACAGGGTGCACCATCCTCTTAGGCAGGTAATCTGGCAAAGTGCTATCTCCTTCGAATTCGGTTAGCAATTGATTGTCTCCTAGATTGGAATTTCAGACTAGGCAATCATAAGAACAGGTGTATAACACTGCAAGTGGAAGAAGAGGAAGGATTTATCCTGTAATACGTGTATCGGTCACTAGAGTCCGCCAGTGACCATCCCATAGGAACTACGAACACCACTGAAATCTGAGCTTCTATAAGAGCCAAACAAGTCATTGCTGCAGTAAGTCAGTATAACATAAGCAATCTTCATCTCTAAAGATCCCAGCATCCCAGGAACATCTTGTAGAGGGCAAAAAAGGTTATCCCACAGTAGCAAGCTTGGAAGTAGATATCACCTGGCATAGCCAGGGGCACAACACTTATATTGTAAACCGACAGGGAATACAAAAGGCACAACGGGTGCAAGATTAATTCCCCTGTCCAGATTTAAGTAATCAGCGGCTAATAATCAGAACAGGAGTATAGAAGAGCATGCTGCAGCGTTTAACGGTTGGGGGGCAATGATTCCAGCCATGCATTAGCATCCCTGGGGGAGGTAAAAAATCTGGTAGTTTCCCCGTCTTGAACTCTTAACCGTGCTGGAAACAGAACACTGTATCGAATGCCCTTAAGACGCATGGCTGCCTTCACCTGGTCAAAGGAGCGTCTGAGCTTTTGAGTTTCTACAGAGTAGTCAGGGAAGATAAGTAGCTTGTTATTTTGATGGCGTATTTCTCCCTGCACTCTAGCAGCCCGAAGCACTTCATCCCTGTCACGGAAGTTCAGAAACTTTAGGATAAATGTGCGTGGTGGTGCTCCAGGGGGGCCCGGCTTGGGAGGGATCCGGTGAGCCCGCTCCACTGCATAGAAAGGTGAAAATTGAGCCCCTGGTAGGAGGGAACGTAACAAGCCTTTGATAAACTCCGTCGGAGATTTCCCCTCGGCTCCTTCCGCCAGACCTACAATACGGAGGTTGTTCCTCCTATTACGATTTTCCGCATCCTCGGATTTATATTCCAGTGCTCTAATTTTGGTTTGCAGGGCCCGCAAGTCTGCTCTGTGAGACTCTACAGTGTCCTCCACGTGCCCCAGATGCTGTTCTGCAACAGAAAGTCTGCCCCTTATTTTATCCATGTCCAACCTTATTAAACCAACATCTAGTTGCACAGCATCTACCTTGGAGGTAAGGGTAGTAAGGGAGGCTTGGCAATTTCCTATAGCAGCCAGGACATCAGCCAGGCCTGGCTGTGTAGAGGGAGGCTGCTCTGTCTGGGACAGAGCGCTGATAGCGCACCCCACGCAGCCTGCCCAGGCCGCCCCTGTCTCCACCGGTTCAGGGGGGAATTTTAGCTTCTTACCCCTTCCTCTGGCTGGCTGGGATGATCGGCGGTGCATGTGAAGGAAATTTGCCGGCTTAAAGATCTGCTGATGCTGCTGTTTAGGATTCCTCCACAGTGAGATGTCAGGGGTGGAGGTGCCCAGGAGTTCCTCCACTGCCCAAGCAGCTGCCCCAAGCCGCTACAGGGTCACTTCCTCAGGCCACAGGGTTCGGGCCCCCCTCCAGCCGGTCCGAGGGCTCCGATTCTCCAGGAAAGGCCGTGGTTCCGGCCTAGTAAAACGTAGGGAGGGGGGAGACTTCAGGTCCAGGCCCAGCTTAAGATCCATCCAGGGGTCGCCCCACCCGCCCCCAGCCGTGGTCTCTGGCAGCCGATGGGACCCTGCAGCTGAGCCGATCGCGAAGAGGAGCACCCGGTCTGCGGCGCGATCCGCCAGGAAAGGCCGCGGCTTCGGCCTGTACTTCCGAGGTAGGCCCGAGCGGCAGCGGAGTGCCGATCACGGCCCCGGGACAGCAAATTTTCCTCCCCCCTCAGCAGACAGGTCTTCCCCAGGTCCCCCTCGGTCAGCAGGAGTATTTTTGTAAAGTGTTTAGTGGCGATGGATCCGGATATATATTACGGATCAGCGGAGCTCCCTAGAAAAGCTGCCTTTCACAGCTCCATCTTGGCCACGCCCCGAGGGCAGTTATTTCTACTTTAATGCTAGGAAGCCAGCTTCTAGAGCTATATATTATAGAGTCTGGAAAGCTTATGTTTCCTGGTGTGAATCCAAGGGTTGGCACCCTCGGCGATATATTATAGGCAGAATTCTTGCCTTTCTACATGTAGGCGTAAAGATGAAGTTGGCCCTGAGTACTATCAAGGGCCAAGTCTCAGCCTTATCAATTTTATTTCAAAGGCCACTTGCTACGCATTCTTTAGTCCGGGGTTTCATGCGAGGAGTGATGCGGATTAATCCGCCAGTTAAAACACCCTTAAGCCCTTGGGACTTGAATTTAGTTTTGTCAGTGTTACAAAAACCGCCATTCGAACCATTACAGCATGTTCCCTTAGTCCTTCTGACTAGGAAGCTGATATTTTTGGTTGCTATATCCACAGCAAGGAGGGTTTCGGAATTGGCTGTTCCTTTCTGTAAAGAGCCATGTTTGGTTATTCATGAGGACAGAGTGGTGTTGGGCCCTCGTCCAGGTTTTTTAACAAAAGTGGTCTCAGGTTTCCACCTGAACCAAGATATTGTCCTGCCGTTTTTTTCCAAAACCATGTTGGTTATTCATGAGGACAGAGTGGTGTTACGCCCTCGTCCAGACTTTTTGCCAAAAGTGGTTTCAGGCTTTCATTTGAATAAAGATATTGTGATGACTTCGTTTTTTCCAAAACCATGTTCCAAAGAAGAAAAGTCACTACATTGTCTTGATGTGGTGAGAGCAGTGAAGATCTATTTAAAGAAAACTGCTCAGATTCGACTGATGTCTTATTTATTCTGCCAGAGGGTCCTAAAAAAAAGGACAGGCAGCTAAGTGGATTCGGCAGATTATAATTCAAACTTATGATTTAAAGGGAAAGATTCCCCCTTTTCAAGTTAAGGCGCACTCTGCCAGAGCGGTTGGTGCTTCTTGGGCAGTGCGTCACCAGGCCTCCATGTCTCAGATCTGCAAGGCCGTGACTTGGTCTTCAGTGCATACATTTACAAAATTTTATCAAGTAGATGTGAGATGAAATGAGGATATCGCCTTTGGGCGCAGTGTGCTGCAGGCAGCAGTATAATTCCTCAAGGTCTGGGGGTGCCCTACGGGTTGTGTCTCCCTCCCCTCAAGTAGCATTGCTATGGGACATCCCACCAAGTAATTACTTGAGGTCCTGTGTCCTATGATGTACGATAAAGAAAATAGGATTTTTAAAACTGCTAACCTGTAAAATCCTTTTCTTAGAGTACATTATAGGACACAGAGCTCCCGCCCCTCTGTTTTATGGGGTGAGAGTATATTGCTTATATTGCCTGGCTACAAAAACTGAGGACTCCTGGAAGGAGGAGGGGTTATATAGGGGAGTCAACTTCCTGTATTGGTTATACCAGTGTCAACACCTGAAGGTAGGCCCATAACCCACCAAGTAATTACTTGAGGCTCTGTGTCCTATGATGTACTCCAAGAAAAGGATTTTACAGGTAAGCTGTTTTAAAAATCCAATTTTTCTGCGCTATAAACAAAAGAACAGGGACAATTTTGAAAAAAAACCTATGTTTTACTTTTTGCTATAATAAATATCCCAATTTTTTTTTTTTTAAGTAATTTTTTCCTCAGTTTAGGCCGATATGTATTCTTCTACATATTTTTGGTAAAAAAAAAATCGCAATAAGCGTATATTGATTGGTTTGTGCAAAAGTTATAGCGTCTACAAAATAGGAGATAGATTTATGGCATTTTTATTATTATTTATTTTTCTACTAGTAATGGCGGCAATCTGCAATTTTTATCAGGACTGCGATATTGCAGCGGACAAATTGGACACTTTTGACACATTTTTCTGACCATTAACAATTATACAGCGATCAGTGATATAAAAATGCACTGATTACTGTAAAAAATGTCACTGGCAAGGAAGGAGTTAACTGTGTTCTCACTGTAGGGGGGATGGAACATGCCAGGGGAAGAGAGAGATCGGTGTTCATACTGGTCAGCAAGTGCTTAATGTTGTTTTTGCACATACGAGGAAACAGCTATTTCTTTTTTTCTTTTTTTCCTTTCTTTTCTTTTAATTTTCATCATTCTTTATTCGTTTTTTTTTTATAAAACAAAGCATGTAATTACACACAGACAGTAATAACTCCAATTATAGAAGTAAACTTTACAACCAACAAATATAGAGATTTAAAAGGGTAACTCCTACGTCATGCTTTTGAGAACCCCCAACCCCCCCGAAGCGCCCCCCTCCCCCACCCCTCTCTGAGAGTAATCTTTAGCAAAGGGATGCATAATCGGTTCTCTATGTATTCACCATACCAGCTACTTGGCCTGTCTACCCTTGTACACTTACCTTACCCCATTATACTGCCGGGTAGACTAGTGCCTCAACCCCTTTCAAGGTTACATTTAATTCAGAGGGCTATGCCCAACCAGTGTAGCCAGGGTCTCCAGATCTTTATAAATTTACTGTAGCTACTCCTCCTGGTGTAGACTGTCTTTTCTGTCCACACCAGATTATCCACTGTCCTGAGCCAATCTTCCAGAGTTGGGGGCAAGGTGGAAAGCCAGGATTGTGCTATTAATTTCCTAGCTTGATAAAGGCACCTTGCTATGGCAATTTCCGTATTGTTACTCCCATTGTTTTTACCTATCATGCCAAGGATGCAACCCCTGGCCTCTTGTTTCAGTTTAATCTTAAACCTATTTTCTATAGTCTTAACTATCCCTGACCAATATCTTGCCAGTTTTGGGCACCTCCATACCATATGTATTAGATCTCCTGTCTCCAGGCATCTAGGGCATTTATCATCCTGTCTACGGCCGAACCTAAATAGTTTCTTAGGGGTGTAATAGACTCTGTGTAACAGAAAGAGATGCGAAGCCTGCTGCGGCGGAGAGACGGACACCAGCGGACCAGCCTCCAAAAATTTTTTACACTGGCTATCAGTAATCTCCCCCACGTCCTCCTCCCATCTCTCCCTGACACGCAGACACTCTTGAAGGGTCAGCAGTCTTTCAGAGATTCGTCCATATGTCATTGCTGTCAAACGCTTGGTGGTATTTGTTCTAATAATCTTATTAAGGAGTGGTGCATTGCACCATTCCAGTGTAAGATTTCTAAATTGACTATCAAGGGCGTGCCTAATCTGCAGGTAAGTGTAGAATGTAATATTTGAGATACCGTATTCTCGCCTCAACTCGGCAAAAGATTTCAAGATGTTGGCTTCATATAATTAGGTCAACCTACATAATCCCTGACGCGCCCATATCAAATTTTTCTCCAATGCCAACAACTCTTTCAAGCATTTCTTATGCCATATGGGTGAGAATTCTGAAGGTCCCCTGTAACCCATGATTCTCTTAGTAGAGTGCCAAACCTTGGAAACTAATTTGTATGTTGGGGCCCATCCTGAAATGAACCAGCCTCCAGTGCTTCCGCCAGGGAATTATGTGGGCTATCCTGCATCATAAGTTTCCCATTAGTATTCAACATACTTTGGGATTCACAACCTCCCAAATGTTGTAATTGCGCCACCAAGTAATAACCATATGGATGAGGTATGGCCATACCCCCTTCCCTGACAGGGCGCTGGGGCGTTTGCAACCCAATCCTTGCCATCCCTTTCTTCCATATTAATTCTCTAAATAAGGTGTTTATATTTAGAAACCAGTTCTTCCCGATCCAGACTGGGGAGTTATGGAGCACGTACAATAGTTGTGGCATCCATATCATCTTGATCAAGTTGACTCTGCCTGCCAGGGATAGCGGGAGTTGACGCCAAATATCGCTTTTCCTTTTAAATCTTTCCAGCAGAGGGACTAAATTATCTCCGATATATTGGGCAGGGGACTAAATTATCTCCGATATATTGGGCAGGGTCACTAGATATGACTATACCCAGGTAGCGCATCTTTTCCGTTACCCTCAACCTCGATATACCCCCCCTATGAGTGCTGCACGTTGAGTCTATCGGGAGCAGTGTTGACTTTTCCCAGTTAACTATTAAACCCGATGCTCTCCCAAACCTCTCCACCAGCTGTATTGCATTTTCAAGGGATGGCCCCATATCCCCCAGGAAGAGTAGCACATCATCGGCGTATAGCGCCACTTTTTCCAACCTGTTCCTGGTCCCCGTATTCCGGGCGTACTTCTTATTACCTCTGCCAGTGGCTCCATCGCTAAAGCAAATAACAATGGTGAGAGCGGGCACCCCTGCCTGGTTCCCCTCTCTCGAGAGAGAGAGAGAGCCACTCCGTATATTCGTTGTTAATCTTTAATCTAGCTCTTGGGTGGGAATATAGGGTTTTCACCCACTTAATAAATTTCGGGCCAAACCCAAACCTCCCCAACACCCACCAAAGATACCCCCATTCCAGGCTATCAAATGCCTTGGCTATATCCAAGGCAAGAATCGCTCTGGAACCCTTGGTACTTGACGGAAGCTGGAGGTTAAGGTATGCCCTTCTGATATTAACACTGGTAGATCTATTTGGTATAAACCCTGATTGGTCCGAGTGTACCAGATCTGAGATGCATTTATTTAGCCTAGTAGCCATTACCTTTGCCAAAATTTTTATATCAGAGCATAGCAATGAGATTGGTCTGTATGAAGCTGCTTCGAGATGATCTTTCCCCTCTTTCTGAATCAGAACTATATTAGTCTCTGTCATCGAGGAGGGCAACCTACCCTCTGAGACCGCCCAGTTCAATGTTTTCAAAATCTCTGGAAGTAGCACCTCACCATAATATTTATAAATCTCCACAGGCAATCCGTTAGGGCCCGGGGATTTCTGATTAGGCTTACCTGCTACTGCTTGCTGTAATTCTTCATGGGTTATGGGGGAGTCCAGGCCTGTCCTTTCCTCTTCAGAAAGAAATGGCAGGTTGGCGCCCTCTAATAGTCTCTCTATTTCGCTCAATTCTAATTGTTGATGTGATTTATATAGGTTACTGTAATATTGAAAGAATGTCTTGTTAACCTTCGAGGGAACAGACGAGATTTCCCCGCTGGAGGTCCGGATCGCAGATATCGTTGAGGAGGGGGAATTAGTCTCAGCTAATAATGCCAGCATGCGACCCACTCTTTCCCCCTCTCCAAAGCACCTCTGTCTCTGGAATAGTTTCTTATTTTCAGCATTTTTAACTATGTCCATTTTGTACTCCTGCTGCTTTTTTACCCAGAGCTCCTGCTATCCTGGACTTGGATCTTCCACGTATTGCCTTTCCAGGTCCAGCACCTCCTTTCTGATCCGTTCCCCCTTTTCTCTCAATTGTCTCTTAACCCATGTTATATGCTGTAATAGGATGCACCTAAGAAACGCTTTCAGGGAGTCCCAGACCACCCCCTCTGACGCCGACCCTGAGTTATTTACAACAAACTCTTTTAATTTCTCCGATATATCTTTAGTTTTTCCTATTATCATCAACCATGTTGGGTTAAGTGCCCATACTCTCTGAGTGTTTCTAGCATGAGTATTTAGTGTCAGCGCCAGAGGCGAGTGGTCCGACACGCCCCTTGGTCTATACTCTATTTTACCCAGCAGGGTTGGCACCTCTCTATTACCTATAGCCAGGTCTATGCGGGAGAGAGTGCGGTGCGACCCTGAGAAGCAAGAATATTGCCGCTCCTCTGGGTTTCGGGTTCTCCAAAGGTCACACCACCCAATCTCCTCAAGTAACTGAGTGAGCCGTCCCTCAGACACCTTTTCCCCCCCTACCCCCTGGGGGAAACCTGTCCAGCTTACTATTAAGAACCGCATTAAAGTCGCCCACCACTATGAGCGGAGTATCATTTTTATCCTCCACGTATTCTAACAAGCAATACAAAATCTCCATCTTAAAAGGGGGAGAAATATACACATTGGCTATAATAAAAGATTTACTCTCTACCATACAGTGTAGAAAAACATAACAGCCCAACGCGTCGATCTTAACATCCCTACAGGAGAACGCCAGACCCTTTTTGACCAATATACACACTCCTCTCGAGTAGGAGGTGTACACTGAGCGGAATTGAGCTTGGAATTTTTTGTTCCGAATTAATAATTTGGACTCATTGGTCAGGTGCGTCTCCTGTAAGCACAATAGATCCGTGCCATGGGATTCCAGCTCTGAAAATACAGTGGCTTTTTTAATGGGGTCACCCATGCCCCTAATGTTCCATGAGGTTATAACTACCATACTAAGCCATTTTTAATATAAAAGAGAAGAAAAGGAAAAGAAAATAAATACAAAGTTCAAATATACAACCCTTGCGGGAGAAAAGCAGGAATGTAAAAATCTGTGTCCTGCGAGCGGGGACACCAACCGCCCCACTGCTCAGGCCCACCTGTATAAAATACCTATTTATTAGCTTAACCTCCAGTGCCTTAATCCACACTTTTATTATAAAAAAAAGTGAAACCTCCTATATCCGGTTACTCGGCCCTCTATGTCTACCAGATTTACTTTTAATAATTTTAAATGTGAGTAAGTGTTTCAAAATTCTATGTGTCTTTTTTATCTTTTCCCTCTGCAGTTTCTGTGCTGGTATAATACAACCCTTTAGTGTGATTTGAAATTTGTACACTCCTTTACCCTTGTGCATTCCCACCCCCTTCCCCCCCCTGCCTATCTTGGCCTACCCTAAGGGCATATCTTGTGACCTTTCTAACCCTATCAACCCACTCAATCAAACACCCCTTCACCCAAGCATGGGTAAAAAAAAAAATAAGACTTTCCCTTGCTTGACCTTCTCTCCCCCCCCCCAGCTACCCTCCCCCCTTAACCATAGCCACATATTGTGATATGAACAAAAAGACAACCATCCCCCAACATTTATAAACTCTCATTGGGAACTATCCCCAGCACAACAACCAACCCCTCTCCCTCTCCCATCCCCGCTGCAAAAAAAAAAAAAAAAACTTTTCATTCCTATTTTCTTCCCTTTCAACAATTAATACTCCAGCTCTAAAAGTTCCTTTTATTTTCTTCCAGCCATTTTGTGGCCCTATCAGCTGAATCAAAAAATTGTGTCCCTCCTGAGGCATCTATACGCAGGCGCGCCGGGTACAACAGTTGTTATTTTCATAGTACGCAGGCTGTGCTTAATTTCAGCAAATCCTGCCCTTTTCTTCTGCAAGTCCGGGGAGTAGTCTGGGTAAATTGAAATCCTAGCACCGTTGAAAAAAATTTCCCCCTTCTCTCTGAATTTTTGCATTAATGTCACCTTGTCTTTTTAGCTGAACATTTTCATAATCGGTGGTCTGGGGCGGGTACCTGATGAAATACGCCTGGTGGGCACTCTATGTGCCCTCTCAATCACGAAAAAATGTGAAAATGTCTCAGCCCCAAAAACCTCCCTGAGCCATCTTTCCAGAAATACTTCAGGACAGGAGCCCTCGCTTCCCTCTGGGAGGCCTAGAACCCTCACGTTCTGTCTGCGCATACGATTTTCCATTTCATCCATTTTTAATTTATAGGTATCAAACTGGGTCTGCATCAGTTTAAACTTTTTCTTCATTGGAAGTAGAGTATCCTCTACCTGACTTAATCTCTCCTCCAAGATGGAAGTCCTTTCCACAACGTTTTGTAATTCTTGGCTCATAGAACGCAGCTCCTCCTTAAGGCCTCTTAGCTGGTCACATAGATCACTCAGTGACCCCCTGCAAGCATTAACTGCACTCAGCACCTCTTTCAGTGTGGGCTCAGGCTCATTAGGTACCCCGGTATCAGAATTGACTTCAGGCATTTTTACTAGGGGGTCCCTCTCAGGACTTTTTTTATTTGCAGTTTTTATAGTTGCTAATGAAGTTGAAGTAACTTTACTTATGCTTTTTCTATCTCCCGCGCCTCCCGTCAGAGATTTCTCATGGGGCTGCTGATTGCCCTTAAATGGAGAGTGCGAGGGGGTATGGGCATACTTCTCCAATTTAGCCGCCGCTGTCGATGCAGATGCTGCTGAGTTCCCCTTGTCCTTAGCTGACCAGGTGGCCTGAGCAAGGGAGCTCTCCTGGGGGTGCTGGGGCTGTTCCTCCCCCTTTTTCCTGGTCATTTCTAAAGAAATGCCAAGTTATATATTAGCAACCCCAGAAAACCAAAAAGAAAGAGTGCCTGAGAAAAGTTCCTTTAGTCCTCTGTTCCTTACTAAGCTAGGGTGCTATTTAGACACTAGGAGTAACCCCCTCCACCTTATGCGCTGATGAATGACAACAGTTCCCCGGCAAAATACAGCGTTATTACAGAGAAAGGTAATCTGCCTGCTATTACCTTAAAATCTTCCCAGAAGCGGGGCCGGCGTCCAGCGCAAAATAGTCACATCCAGTGGGACCCCCTGTGAGCCTGTAATCCTGTATAATTGTCTTTACCTTTCTTTCTTCCTTCTGTTCCTTTCCTGCTTCCTTCCTTCTGTTCCTTTCCTGCTTCCTTCAATTTCCTCAGGGTGTACCGATAAGCTAGACGCTGCTCTACGTACTTCTCTGGTTCCCTTGGGGCTCTCAACTATCGCAAGAGCGAAGATTGTTGCTGAGTAACCAGCAGAGCTTGGTGTAAACAGTCTATAACGCCTTCGCCTTCCAGCTGAGCGGCTAAGCGCCGCCGCTGCCGAGTTCCTCCACACACCCTGCCGAAAACAGCCAGACGGATCACCGCCAGTGTAAGCTATAGGGACGGTAGAGCGGCTAGGGCAGCTAGGACAAAGGGAGAAAGGAGGCCAGATACCCAGGGCAACAGTATGCTCGAAACTGGATTAATCCATCAGGAATGGCAGCGGGGAGATGGAGCAGGGAGAGAGCTCACACACCTCCGTTCACCTCCACATCCGGTCACGCCCCCTCGCAGACAGCTATTTCTAAAATTGTGGCTATACCTTCCACTCTCCTACACACATACTGAAAGAAATACATTTTCTTGTCTAACATGTAAAACTTACAACTGTAAAAATCTTTTTTAAGCATGCCATTATTTACATTAGCAGAATGGAATTTATCTACAGATTCAAGCTATGCTGGGACTTGTGGTTCCACAACAGATAGTACTCAGAGAGCAGCTACAACAATGAGATATATACACAAATTGTATCTAAAGCCTCATACACACGATCGGATTGTTGGCCAACAGAGCGTCAGACTTTTGTCCAAAGGGCATATGCCAGGAACTTGTCTTGTATACTAACGGCACACAATTGTCGGCCAACAAACACAAACGTAGTGACGTACTACGTGGCATTTCAGCTCTTGAGCCCCACCCTTTGGGCACCTTCTGTTAATGTTGTGTGCTGTGAGCATTGATTCCGAGCATGCGTCTTTGTTCTTTGGACTTTTGTGTGACTTGTGTGCCATCCATCATTTGTTGGTGGAAAAGTTGAACAACAATTATCTGATGGAGCGTACTAACGGTCGGATTTTAGGCAGTCTGTCATCACACAATTCCCTGTCAAATCCGATCGTGTGTACGAGGCTTTAGTATTCAATTGGGGGAGGGATCATTACAGTCATCTGCACAATCAAAACGTCTAATATTCTTATGACTATAAACTTCAGTATTATTTATGTCACATTGATCATCTGCCTATTGCAGTATTTCAGCAAGAAAAAGGGGCTAATGACTACAAAACAAAACAAACCCTCTTTTCAGTTTAAGATCCTGTCATTACCTACATATATCTTCCTTCCTTCCTTCACATTTTGAATAACAATTACTCAGTCATGCAACACTGTACCCATATGAAATTTTTGTCCTTTTTTTCACACAAACAGAGCTTTATTTTGGTGGTATTTGATCACCTTTTGGGTTTTTATTTTCTGTGCTATAAATGAAAAAAGACTGAAAATTTTGTTAAAAAAATGCATTTTTGTTATTTGCAAAATTTTATAATCGAAATTAGGTAATTTTTCTTCATAAATTTGGGCCACAATTTATACTGCTAGATATCTTTGGTAAAAATAACCCAAATTAGTGGATATTATTTAGTCTGTGTGAAAGTTATAGAGTCTACAAGTTATGGTGCCAATCACTGAAAATTGATCACATCTGATCACACCTGATGTACTGAGGCCTATCTCACTTCTTGAGACCCTAACAAGCCAGGAAAGTACAAATACCCCCCAAATGACCCCTTTTTGGAAAGTAGACATTCCAAGGTATTTAGTAAGAGCCATGGTTAGTTTTTTGAAGTTGTCATTTTTTCCCACAATTCTTTGTAAAAAAAAAAAATGAAGATTTTTTTTTTATTTTTATTTTTTTTTCACACCAAATTGTCATTATAACAGGTTATTTCTCCCACATCGCATGTACATTCCACAAATGACACCCCAAAATATATTCTGCTGCTCCTCCTGAGTATGGCGATACCACATGTGTGAGACTTTTACACAGCCTGGCCACATAAGGCACAACATTGAAGAAGCAAATTCAGGCGTTCTAGGAGCATAAATTACACATCTAATCTCTTAACCACCTATTACAATTTTAAATTTATTGATTACCCCCATCAAATCATTTTTTGCAGCTATTACCTTTTGTACCACCACCCCCACCCTTTAGAACGTAAGCTCTACGAGCAGGGCCCTCCTGTACCTTTTGTATTGAACTGTACTGTAATTGTGTTGTCCCCCTTATATATTGTAAAGCTGTTGGCGCTATATAAATCTCGTATAATAATAATAATAATAATAATAAAGGCCCTGAAGCACCAGGACAATGGAAACGCCCACAAAGTGACCCCATTTTGGAAAGCAAACACCCCAATGTATAATCTGTGAGGCATAATGAGTCTTTTGAACGGTTCGGTTTTTCTCCAGAAGTTTTTGGAAAATGTGGGAAAAAATGAAGACGCATTTTTATTACACAAAGTTGTCCATTTCTAAGATATTTGCAACATATAGCAAAAATGGCACCCCAAAATATATTTTGCTACTCCACTAGAGTATGGCGATACCACATGTGTGAGACTTTTACACAGCCTGGCCACATACAGAGGCCCAACATTGAAGTAGCACATTCAGGCGTTCTAGGAGCATGAATTACACATCTATTTTTCTTTACAATCTATCACATTTTTGAACGCCCTTCATATTTCTAACACAGCATGAACATACCAAGAATTACACCCTAAAATACATTCTGCTGAGCAAAGGGTAAACAAAAGATTACCTGTGGTTTTAGTAGCACAGTTGTCCACAGGAGGAGAGCCATGATCCAGGCAGCAGGCAGGGATGTGGTCAGCGACAGTGAATGGAATTGTCCAGGCAGCAGGCAGGAATATTGTCCATAGTCAGTACAGGCAGGGATACTGTCCATATACAGTCCAGGGTCAGTGCAAGTAGAGACATTGCCAGCAGTGCCAAAATATTGGTCCTGGTAGTAAGCAGGAACATGGTTCAAGTAGCAAGCCAGGAAAGAATGGGGACAGGGGTAGAGGCTTCTCCCACCCAAATCTCTTTGAAGCCTCCGAGTCTCCAGACCCTAATCCGGGAATGAAAAACTAAAAAATTAGTTTTCTTTATCCAGAAAAACATTTCTGGAGCCCCTCACATATGTGAGACCCCTGTGTTCCCACTAGCATAGCAGGGTAAATGATCAGTCCAAGAGGCAGGCAAAAAACGTGGTCAAACAGTCCACGGTCAGTTCCAGAGCAGGCAGAGGTAGGTATAGTTTAGCGTTAGGCAGAAGCGTGGTCGTATAACAGGCCAGGGTCAGTTCCGGAGAAGGCAGAGGTATGTTTATCGTTAGGCAGAAGCTTGGTCATATAACAGGCCAGGGTCAGTTCCTGAGAAGGCAGAGGTATGTACAGTTCAGTGCAGTGGCATAAGGGCTGTGGAGGAAAATGACAGGAAATGAGAATTACGTTTACCATACTTCCCTAATAATATAGGGAAGCATGTAACGGCGAAAACTGTCACCTATACAGAGGCCTGGTTGGAAAGGACATTGTCTCTTCTAACTCCTCCCCTGGAGCACACCCGGCATTTCTTCTGATGTCTGTGGCCTGTTTCACGGGGGGGGGGGGGTATTTTCACAGGAAAGTGGCGTTCATGGAGTCTGCTCATGGAATCAGAGCGAATATTTTCTGGTGGGCTTTCAGGGTACAAAAGGGCGGAGATTACTTGTTCCTGGTAGTGCAGATAGGATACAGGGGTCTCAGTAGATTTTTGGTAAATAACATAGGCGTTCTACATGGCCAAACTGAAAAAATAAATGGACACTTTTTTTATACCAATGACGGGATTCTCTTGTGGGAAGGTAGGGTTCAATCATCTGATCATTGAAGTCCACTACCCCATAAACAAATTATAGTCATAGATACAAGCTGTTTTCTGGATTGGGCGTTTCTTCTGGAGACTTCCACATAGATGTCGTGAGCATATGGACGTTTCGTCTGTCCCTCCACTTGACAGCCAATAGCTCCTGGTTCCGCAAAGACGTCGTCTCCCCTCGTCGTAGCCTTTCATTGATGAGTTTTTGCGGGAAGCCCTTTCTATTGGCTCTTACTGTACCACATGCTGGGGTGTCCCTCTGTGTGGAGATTGCGGAAGAGGGGCAAGCTTGTATAAAAATTATCCACATAAAGATGGTATCCCTTTCCAAGGAGTGGATAGACAAGCTCCCAGACAACTTTGCCGCTGGCTCCAATATACTCTGGACATTCAGAGGGATGCAGTTGGGAGTCCTTCCCTTCATACACCAGGAAGGCATAGATGTACCCCGTGGCTCAGTCACAGAGTTTGTACATTTTAACCCCATATCAGGCCCTTTTTCTGGGAATAAACTGTTTGATGCCCAGCCTGCCTGAGAATTTTACAAGGGACTCATCCACTGAGATATTCTGGTCGGGGGTATATAACTGGGGGAATTTTTCAGAGAAATAATTTAGGAGTGGCCGAATTTTTAATAATTTGTCATTTCTGGGAGGGTACTGGGTGTTGTCATTATAGTGGAGGAACCACATGATCGTAAGGTATCTTGATCTTTGCATTATGGATGAGAAGAGTGGCATGTGGTGGATGGGGCTGGTAGACCAATAGGAGTACAATTCATTTTTTTATGGTGAGTCCTATAGTAAAAGTTAAGCCTAAAAAAAATTTTGAATTCCTCTACGATAAGCTCTCTCCACTCAAAGGGACAGGCATAACTAGAGCCAGGGTTGCTTACTATGTACTGCTGTGCATAGAGGTTGCACTGGGCCACAATAGACGATAGTAAGTCTTTGGTGAAAATTCAATGAAAAAAAATCAAGCATGGCAAAATCATCGGTGTTTACCTGGACACCTGGCTGGGGGGTGAAAGGGGGGATTTTAGCTGCTCTGGAATTAGGGGGAAGGGGCTGAGATGACATCCTACTGGTGCTTGGCCTTTGTTGCAGTGGTACTGCGCTTGAGGTGGACGGCCCTGCACTGCTGGTAGTAGGCTGCTGTTCCATGCCAGAACACCTTCTTTTCATGCGCACACATTCCTCTTCCTCTGTAGAAGACCCACTGCTTGTAACAGGTTCATAGGCCGAATCTGACTCAGACTCAGAGAGCTCCCCGCTGCTCTCTTCGCGTAGGCTGAAAATCTGGTAGGCCTCCTCACTGGTAAAATATTTTTTTGCCATACTGGTGACTGTGTTGCAATTCTAGACAGGTGTGGCTGCACTGCTGGGTGCTGGTAAAGCTGCACTGCAGAGTACTGATGTGCACTATTGGGCACTGTAGTGGCACTAATGAGTTGCACAGATGGGCATGGTAGTGGCACAGGTGGCACCGATTGCCACTGTAGTGGCACTGATTGTACTGTAGTGGCACTGATTGTACTGTAGTGGCACTGATGAGCACTGTGGTGGCACTGATGGGCACAGGCGGCACTGATGTGGCACAGGTGGCACAGATGAGCACTGTAGTGGCACTGGTGTAGCTCTGGTGGCACTGGTGTGGCTCTGGTGGCACAGAGATGGCACAGATCACTCGGATGTGGCATATTTCTTACAATTCACTCATAGAGCTAACACAAAGATTACAAAGAAATAAACTTACATTTATGAACATTCATTAACAAAATTTCATTAGCTTCTGTTTTCTATATAGCAATACACAGTCATTCCACCTAGCAAAGTATTCATACATATAAACACAAATTCCTGCTATATAATATAATATATATATATATATATATATATATATATATATATATATATATATATATATATATATATACACACATATATACAGTGGGGCAAAAAAGTATTTAGTCAGCCACCAATTGTGCAAGTTCTCCCACTTAAAAAGATGAGAGGCCTGTAATTGTCATCATAGGTATACCTCAACTATGAGAGACAAAATGTGGAAACAAATCCAGACAATCACATTGTCTGATTTTTGAAAGAATTTATTTGCAAATTATGGTGGAAAATAAGTATTTTGTCAATATCAAAAGTTCATCTCAATACTTTGTTATACAGTGGGGATGGAAAGTATTTAGACCCCCTTACATTTTTCACTCTTTGTTATATTGCAGCCATTTGCTAAAATCATTTAAGTTCATTTTTTTTCCTCATTAATGTACACACAGCACCCCATATTGACAGAAAAACACAGAATTGTTGACATTTTTGCAGATTTATTAAAAAAGAAAAAACTGAAATATCACATGGTCCTAAGTATTCAGACTCTTTGCTGTGACACTCATATATTTAACTCAGGTGCTGTCCATTTCTTCTGATCATCCTTGAGATGGTTCTACACCTTCATTTGAGTCCAGGTGTGTTTGATTATACTGATTGGACTTGATTAGGAAAACCACACACCTGTCTATATAAGACCTTACAGCTCACAGTGCATGTCAGAGCAAATGAGAATCATGAGGTCAAAGGAATTGCCTGAATAGCTCAGAGACAGAATTGTGGCAAGGCACAGATCTGGCCAAGGTTACAAAAAAATTTCTGCTGCACTTAAGGTTCCTAAGAGCTAAGTGGCCTCCATAATCCTTAAATGGAAGATGTTTCGGATGACCAGAATCCTTCCTAGAGCTGGCCGTCCAGCCAAACTGAGCTATCAGGGGAAAAGAGCCTTAGTGAGAGAGGTAAAGAAGAACCCAAAGATCACTGTAGCTGAGCTCCAGAGACAGGCATGTACTGGCCATCGGGACTACCGGGAGTTTCCCGGTGGGCCGATGGCTCTGTGGGCTGGCTTCAGTGACAGCGGACCGCCACCCCTCCACTCCTCTGTCTCCCCCTCCCCGCCGAGCTCTCCTCCTCTCCCTGCCTAGTTATGAAGCGGACTGAATAATGACATGCTCCTCGGGAGTCGGCACTGCGAAGCTCATCATACGATCCGGAAGGAGGGCTCAGGGCAGCCACACACAGCTGTGACATAAGCTTCTTTTGCACTCGTTCTCCTGCTCTTTTCTTTCCCCACTCTCCATCTAGATTCTCAGTGGCAGCAGACAGGATGGAGAGTGGGGAAAGAAAAGAGCAGGAGAACGAGTGCAGAGGAAGCTTATGTCACAGCTGTGTGTGGCTGCCCTGAGCCCTCCTTCCGGATCGTATGATGAGCTTCTCAGTGCCGATCTCCCGAGGAGCATGTCATTATTTAGTCCGCTTCATAACTAGGCAAGGAGAGGAGGAAAGTGCTGCGGGGGACCAGAGCAGCATGGGGGGGGGGATAGAGGAGCATGGAGGATCAGAGCTGCATGGGGAATAGAGGAGCATGGGGACCTGAGCAGGAAAGGGGGGGAAGGGAAATAGAGGAGCATAGGGGTCTGACCAGAGCAGCATGGGGACCTGAGCAGCATGGGGGGGAATAGAGTAGCATGGGGGGGAATAGAGGAGCATGGGGACTTGAGCAGCATGGGGGGGAATAGAGGAGCATGGGGACTTGAGCAGCAAAGGGGGGGGATAGAGGAGCATGGGGGACCTAAGCAGCAAAGGGGGGATAGAGGAGCATGGGGGACCAGAGCAGCATTGGGGGGGAGGAGCATAGGGGGGACCAGCAGAGCACATGGAGCACTATAGGAGCAGATGGGGGACCAGCGGAGCGCGCGGGTGACCAGCGCAGCACATGGGGGACCAGTGCAGCATGGGGGAAAATAGAGGAGCACAGGGGACCAGAACAGCATGGGGGGAATAGAGGAGCATGGGGACCTGAGCAGAAAAAGGGGGGGAATAGAGGAGCACGGGGAGCCAGAGCAGCATTGGGGAGGGAGGAACATGGGGGACCATAGGAGCAGGTGGGGGACCAGCAGAGCATGGGGGGAAAATAGAGGAGCACGGGGGACCAGAGCAGCATGGGGGGAATAGAGGAGCATGGGGGGACCAGAGAAGCACAGGGGTACTAGAGCAGCCTGGGGGGAACAGAAGATCAGGAGAGGAATGCAGAAGCATGTGGGGGACCAGAGAAGCAGGGGCGGTACCAGAGGAGCACGAGGGTACAGAGGAGCATGGGGGGGGACAGAGAAGCTTGGGGGGGAACAGAGAAGCAGGGGGAGGACCAAAGGAGCACAGGGGGGGCAGAGGAGCATGGGGGGACCACAAGGAGCATGGGGGAGGGGGCAGACAGCTGACTCAACAGCTATGGCCTGGGAGTTTCTCACTTCTGCCTAATCTTGAGAAACCTGTCAAAGTGGGCCGGTCTGGATGAAGTCCAGGGCCAAATTTGTGTCCCAGTCCAGCCCTGTCCAGAGATGCAGTCGGGAGATGGGAGAAAGTTGTAGAAAGTCAACCATCACTGCAGCCCTTCACCAGTCGGGGCTTTATGGCAGAGTGGCCCGACGGAAGACTCTCCTCAGTGCAAGACACATGAAAGCCCGCATTGAGTTTGCTAAAAAAACACCTGGAGGACTCCAAGATGGTGAGAAATAATATTCTCTGGTCTGATGAGACCAAGATAGAACTGTTTGGCCTTAATTCTAAGCTGTATGTGTGGAGAAAACCAGGCACTGCTCATCACCTGTCCAATACAGTCCCAACAGTGAAGCATGGTGGTGGCAGCATCATGCTGTGGGGGTGTTTTTCAGCTGCAGGGACAGGACGACTGGTTGCAATCGAGGGAAAGATGAATGTGGCCAAGTACAGGGATATTCTGGACAAAAACCTTCTCCAGAGTGCTCAGGACCTCAGACTGAGCCGAAGGTTTACCTTCCAACAAGACAATGACCCTAAGCACACAGCTAAAATAACGAAGGAGTGGCTTCATAACAACTCCGTGACTGTTCTTGAATGGCCCAGCCAGAGCCCTGACTTAAACCCAATTGAGCATCTCTGGAGAGATCTAAAAATGGCTGTCCACCAACGTTTACCATCCAACCAGGGGCGGATCCAGGGGGGGGGCAACAGGGCAATTGCCCCCCCCGAAATAATAGCACACACACTCTTAATGTAACTGTCTCCTGCGCTCCGCTGCCGGCCCGAGTCTCTCTCACATGTGCCGATCAGCGGCGCCGAGAGAGAGACTCGCGTGTGGTATGTACGGGTGGCGGCGGCGGTCACTGACACTGAAGGTGGGTGGAGCCTCTTCCCTGCTCTGCACTCGTTGCTAGACGCCAGGCGGCCCTGGCATTAGCAACGAGTGACGTCACGGTCAGTCACACTCACACTGCAGTGAGTGAGTGAGTCACGGCGTCACGTCGGAGGTCGGACTCGAGTCTCTCAGAGCCGACCGACGTGACAGTGTGACAGGGCCTGGAGCGGGCGGCTGCTGTGTGACTGAGGCTGAGCGAGGCAGCGAGCAGGCAGGTGTTGAAGCCGCTCCCCTTCTGATAATGTGACTGAAGGGACGTTGCGTCGCGGCCATCTTGGTACTCCCGCACTTGTCCACAGTAAGCCTAGTGTTTGTAAGTCGGCAAGCGGACATCTTTATACACCCACCAGAGTCTTGCTTATCATAGTTATTTTCAACAGTAAACTCAACTTATATTTCACTAAATAAGCTGAGTTTACTATTAAAAATAACTGTGAAAAGCAAGACTCCGGTGGGTGTATAAAGATGTCTGCTTACCGACTTCTAACTCTAGTCTTACTGCTGACAAGTGAGGGTGTACCAAGATGGCCGCAATGCAACATGCTTTTGCATGCATGTTCTGATGAGTTACAATATCTCTCACTGCCCGCCCTCACTCTAGGACACATCCACTGGCAACTTGGCAAGTGACAATCCGCATGTTGTGGCAGGCGACATTGGCAAGTGACAATCCGCATGTTGTGGCAAGCGACATTGGCAAGTGACAATCTGCATGTTGTGGCAGGCGACATTGGCAAGTGAAAATCCGCATCTTGTGGCAGGCGACATTGGCAAGTGACAATCCGCATCTTGTGGCAGGCGACATTGGCAAGTGACAATCCGCATCTTGTGGCAGGCGACATTGGCAAGTGACAATCCGCATCTTGTGGCAGGCGACATTGGCAAGTGACAATCCGCATCTTGTGGCAGGCGACATTGGCAAGTGACAATCCGCATCTTGTGGCAGGCGACATTGGCAAGTGACAATCCGCATCTTGTGGCAGGCGACATTGGCAAGTGACAATCCGCATGTTGTGGCAGGCGACATTGGCAAGTGACACGCTGCATCTGGTGGCAGGCGACGGTAGCAAGTGACACGCTCAGGGCTCCCAATGATTCTGCATTATGGTGAGTTGAACGATTTCATTTTACATTACAATGTAATAATATAAATAATGCGCCTCAATCATCCTGACACCACATCAACCATGGTGCTGTTATGATTGAAGCGCCAACACCAGCCATTGCCCGACAAATTGCCCGCAAAATTTTATGGCAGTGCCCCTCCCGAGACTAGGCTCTGGATCCGCCCCTGCATCCAACCTGACAGAACTGGACAGGATCTGCAAGGAGGAATGGCAGAGGATCCCCAAATCCAGGTGTGAAAAACTTGTTGCATCTTTCCCAAAAAGACTCATGGCTCTATTACATCAAAGGGTGCTTCTACTAAATACTGAGCAAAGGGTCTGAATACTTAGGACCATGTGATATTTCAGTTTTTCTTTTTTTAATAAATCTGCAAAAATGTCAACAATTCTGTGTTTTTCTGTCAATATGGGGTGCTGTGTGTACATTGAGGGAAAAAATTAACTTAAATGATTTTAGCAAATGGCTGCAATATAACAAAGAGTGAAAAATTTAAGGGGGTCTGAATACTTTCCGTCCCCACTGTATATCATTTGTTGGCAATGACAAACGTTTTCTGTAAATCTTCGCAAGGTTGTCACACACTGTTGCTGGTATGTTGGCCCATTCCTACATGCAGATCTCCTCTAGAGCAGTGATGTTTTGGGGCTGTCGCTGGGCAACATGGACTTTCAACTCACTCCAAAGGTTTTCTATGAGGTTGAGATCTGGAGACTGGCTAGGCCACTCCAGGACCTTGAAATGCTTTTTACGAAGCCACTCCTTCGTTGCCCGGGTGGTGTGTTTGGGATCATTGTCATGCTGAAAAGACCCAGCCACCTTTCATCTTCAATGCCCTTGCTGATGGGAGGAGGTTTGCACTCAAAATCTCACGATACATGGCCCCATTCATGCTTTCATGTACACGGATCAGTCGTCTTGTTCCCTTTGCAGAGAAACAGCCCCAAAGCATGATGTTGCCATCCCCATGCTTCACAGTAGGTATGGTGTTCTTTGGTTGCAACTCAGCATTGTGTTTCTACCAAACAGTTCTACTTTGGTTTCATCTGACCATATGACATTCTCCCAATCCTCTCCTGGATCATCCAAATGCTCTCTAGCAAACCTCAGACGGGCCCGGATATGAACTGGCTTAAGCAGGGGGACATGTCTGGCACTGCAGGAGCTGAGTCCCTGGCGTGTTACTGATGGTAGCCTTTGTTACGCTGGTCCCAGCTCTCTGCAGGTCATTCACTAGGTCCCCCTGTGTGGTTCTGGGATTTTTTTTTTTTTCAACAAGTTTTTTTATTGAAAGTGAAAATGCAGTACACGTTATGCAAGACGTACAATAGAGGAAATTTTTCAGCTTACAATATTTGGTAATGCATATTACATATCTTATTACAGAATTTAAGAATATAGGGTAAGTGTGGACTAGCTTCAGTAAATAGATAGTCATTGTACATTTGGTATATTTAAAAAAAAAATGTATTTTCATCTGAAGGTGTCAAAATGGTGAAGGGAAATATCCGAGTTCAAAAGACAGGATAAAATTACTTTGCAACCATACCCTCGGTAAATGAAATCTCAATGAGTTCTGTGTATTTAACTTATTCATATATGTTGGTGACAAGGGGTTTGGGTAGAGTCAGTAGGATTAGAGGTATATGTGGTTGGGGGGTTTCCTGTTTTCCTCTCTCTGCCACAGCCCTCCTCTCTCTTTCAGGGTATACCCGTTTTGTATTCATCTGTGGTAAGAAAATGTAGCCAGCAGGCCCATGTGTGATTGAATTTGGTGGGTGTGTCTTTCGTTTGATGTATGAGTTCTTCCATTTCTGCAGTCTTTTGTATACGTTTGTACCAGTCTGCTATAGTTGGTGGGTCGGGAGATTGCCATTTGCATGGAACACACATCTTTGCTGCGTTGACCATGTGCATGGCAAGAGAGCGAAGGTATGAACGTGTTGGAGTTGTGGAGTGGTGAAGGAGGAATTGCTCTGGGGTGTAGTCAAGTGTGTAGGTAGTTACTTGTTTGATAACTCTGTGAACCTCTTTCCAGAACGGTTGGATCTTGAGGCATGTCCACCATATATGTATGAGGGATCCAATGTCTGTATGACATCTCCAGCAGTGCTGGGGAAGAGCGGTGTTAAAGTGGTGTAGTGTAAGTGGGGTTCTGTACCACCTGGATAATATTTTGAATGCATTCTCTTGTATTTGAACATTAATGGTTCCCTTGTGTATGTGCGTATATATATTTTCCCATTCTTTTTCTGTGAGGATGATATTCAGTTCTTGTTCCCATTTTTTGTTGTGCCATAGTAAGTTTGAGTTCTGATTCGAGAATAACATGTTATAAGTAAGAGAGATTAAGTGTTTTTGAGGTTCCTCTGTCAAGCATAGGGACTCGAAAGCAGTGGTATGTCTTGCCCATTCTGGTTGGGGTTTGGGTCTATTAAAAAAATGTCTAATTTGTACATATGTCCAGAAGGGGAATGAGGCTGTATTCATTTTGGTGGCCAATTCTTCTTGAGTCAACAGGCGACCATCAGTAAAAAAGTGTTCTGCTCGAATGTTTGGGTGAGGCCAGTCTTCAGTTAGAAAGGAAGGATATGTTCCTGGTGTGAACTCTGGATTGTGTGCTAATGGAGTCATTGGACCTAGGATGGAGGAAATACCATGTTTGTTGCATGCTTCCCGAAAGGCGATCAGCGTTGGATTAATGAGTGGGTGAGATTTACATTCTGTGGGGACGTGTTGCAATGTGGTCCAGGGGAGTTGGGCTAATGGAAGGGGTGACATTGATTGTTCCAGTCGGATCCAGTCTTTATACTTAGTGTGTATGTTCCAATCTATGATCCTTGTGAGGTGACATGCTTGTTGGAATTTTTTTATGTCGGGTAACCCTATTCCTCCCTTAAGTTTGGGATATGTGAGCCTGGTGTAGTTAAGTCTTGGTTTTACTTTACCCCACACAAATTTTATGCAGGCTGTGCGATACGTTGAAAAGAAAGCAGGTGGGAGTTTGATTGGGATTGTTTGCAAAAGGTACAATATTCTGGGTAAAATGTTCATTTTAATGATTGCGTTTCTCCCAAACCAGGAAAATAACCCAGAGGCCCAGTTTGTTAAATCTTTAATTATGTTTTGTAGCAGTGGTAGGTGGTTTAGGGAGTATAAGTCAGTAAGGGATTTTGGGAGTTGTATGCCCAGGTAGGTGATTGCACGGTCGTTCCAGGTGAATGGGAATATTGTTTGGCAGTGTTGGTATGTTGCGGGTGGTAAGGTGACATTTAAGGCGTTAGATTTTGTGAAATTAATTTGGAGGTTCGTTAGAGTCTTAAAGGTATCAAAGTCTTTGAGTAGGTTTGGAATAGTGGTGAGCGCGGGTCAGTAAGAAAAAGCAGTATGTCGTCCGCAAAGGCTGCTAATTTATATGTGCGGTTTTTAATCTCTATGCCTTTGACATCTGGGTTCTCCCTTAGTTTTCTCAGAAGCAGTTCAAGTGTAAGGATAAATATTATAGGGGAAAGGGGGCATCCTTGGCGTGTTCCGTTCGATATGGAGAAGGCATCCGACAGGTGGCCATTAACGCGGACTCTTGCGGTTGGGTTAGCATATAGCGCCATTATAAGGTTTAGCAGTTTTGCTGGGAGGCCTAGAGCCCGTAGAGCTTCCGTCATGTAGTCCCAGGCCACTCTGTCGAACGCCTTCTCCGCATCGAGGGAAAGCATGAATCCTTGGTGTTTGGTGGTGGTCAGCCAATGGTGGACGTTTAGGGCTTTGAGCGTGTTATCTCTCGCTTCTCTTCCCGGGACAAATCCTACTTGGTCAAGGTGTATAAGCTGGGGGAGGAGGGGGAGAAGTCTGTTTGCTAATGTTTTGGTGTACCATTTGAGGTCTACGTTGAGTAGTGAGATGGGTCTGTAGTTGGAGACTATATTTGGGTCCTTATTTGGCTTAGGGATTACAGCAATGTGGGCGCTCAAGAGGTCTCTAGGGGGTTCCAAGGATGACGTGAACGAGTTGAAGGCGGATATAAAAAATGGGGTAAGTGTATCTGCGTATGTTTTGTAGTATCCTACAGTCAGACCGTCTGGTCCGGGACTCTTGCCTGTTTTTAGCTGTTTCAATGCTTGGGCAACTTCTTCTATGGTCAAAGGGTTGTCAAGATCTTGTGCCATGGAGTCGGAAATAGGGGATGGACTGTATTTTCGTAAAAAGTCAGTGATTAGTTGTTTTCTTGACCCTTCAGTTGCTATTGGGGTCGTGGGGGAGAGGTTGTATAATTTAGTGTAGTATTTAACGAAATGATTTGCTATGTCCGGTGTCGAGTTCATTTTTTTCCCTAAGGTATCTGTGATTGAGTGTATTGTCGTTGAAGCTTTTTTGTGCTGTAAGGATCTCGCAAGCATTTTACTGGCTTTATTGCCATATTCATAAAATGTTTTCTGCGATAGGATATATCTACGACGTATTTGTTTTCCTAGAAGGTCTAGCAGTTCCTGTCGGGTTTGAATAAGTTCAGTTAGGGTAGTTACAGCTTGTGCGTGTTTGTGTGCTTTTTCTAGATTTTGAATCTTTTCCGTGAGTGTTTTATATTGTCGTTGTCGTTCGCGGTTACGTTTCGCTGCTGCTGTGATAAATAGGCCACGGACCACGCACTTGTGGGCTTCCCAATTAGTAAGTGGGCAGGTGTCGGGGGGTTTATTGTCTTGGAAGTACTGTTTAAGGCGGTTTTCGACTTCAACTGCGATGGTGGGGTCTGTGAGTAGGGAGGGATCCAGTCGCCATATCTGTGAGCGAGGAATGGTATTAGGGAAGGTCAATGTCATGGAGATAGGGTGGTGATCAGAGAGAAACATAGCGTCTATGGATGCGTGTTTGAGCATGGGCAGGTTGTTTTGTGATATGAAAATGTAATCTTTTCTGGAGTAACGACAACGCGGCGGTGAATAGAAGGTGAAATCTCTGCCATTGGGGTATAACGTTCTCCAAGCGTCGTGAAGTAGCAGGGTTTGGAGAAGTGATTTTATTTTTCGGAGGGCGGTATAGGGGAAGAGGTGATGTTCCCGTTGAGGTGTCTTGCGTTGGGTTGAGTGGTATATTAAAGTCTCCGCCGAGAAGGAGGGTACCTTCCTGGAAAGTGGTTAACAAGTCAGTGATGTTGCGAAAGAAGGATACCTGGTTGCTGTTAGGTGCATATATGTTAGCTAGTGTGATTTTCTGGTGCAGGTATGATCCTTTCAGAAATAGGTATCTGCCATCTTTATCAAGCAATGTGTCGGTTAGTTGAAAAGGGCATTTTTTCCCTATGAGAATTGATACCCCTTTAGATTTGGAGAGTGGGTTGGTTGCATGGTATACTGTCGGGTAATGATGATTGTGTAATTTTGGTGTGGAGTCGGACCGGAAATGGGTTTCTTGTAAGATAATGTCAGCTTTGTTTCGGTGCATTGTTAAAAGAAGTTGAGAGCGTTTTTCTGGTATGTTGAGACCTTTAGCGTTAAGTGAGATAATTTTAAGAGTGGGCATGACTGCAGGGTTTAACGGGGAGCACATGTTGCCAATTTATCAGTGAGATTGCTGGTGGGAGCGTGTAATATGTTCGAGGGGCTGTGGCAGAGAGACAGGCAGAGAGATCGGGATGCTGGAAACTTTGAGTGTGGGTGTAAGTAGTAAATATAATTAAGTTTGTGGTGGTCTAGGAGCAATAGAGATGTGTGTGGTGGTTTTTGTTTTGGGGGGGGGGGGGGATGGGTGGGTGGAGGAGGAAAGGTGGGAAGAGGATGGGAGTATTCCGGAGACAGGTGGTAGAAGGATCACCTGTCCGGGTGGGTGGGATCCACAAGTGTGGATAGTCCGGAAAGTGTCAGTGGCGTGTGTTATTTGAGGTGAAATATGAGGAGATAAGCTCGTATTATGCCACTGTGTGGGGGTTGGTCTGTCCAAAGAGGGATGTAAAACAAGTTCTACAGTCTGAGCCGTCAGACTCATAGCCCATTTAGGCGCATGTGTTAATAAGTGGGGTTTAAGTGTTTGAGGTGGACACGTGGTACGGTGGGATAGTGATTATGTCTCGGGGTATGAGTAGTTGGGACACAAAAAAAAATGTATATTGGAGGTTTTATTTTTACTGCGTAGCAGTGGTGGAACCCTTTGGGGAGGATGTAGTGGTATGTGCTTACTGTGTATAGACGAAGTCTTGTGTGGCGTATACTGTAAAACTTTTAGAAAAGTAATAAACCTGTGTACAATAAACTCATATAATCTAAGTTTAATAACTCTGTAATTGCTTAGTTACCTTATCCCTCTCTGGGACTGTTTTATTATCGAGAGTGGATGGCATAACAGGGAGAAAGGCAATAAAGGAGGGGGAAGTTCTGCTGTCCCTGTGTCGTATGCTTCCCTTTCCTCTTCGTTGCATATCTTATATGTTGGTATAGGCCTTTCCCCTCTTTCTCATCTGTTTTCTGCAATGCCTGTGTTATTATGTATTAACAGAGCGGCTAGTTGCAGAAGTCAGAAGTGGCAATTATACACATATGTTTCGTAAAACGCTTATATGGTTAGAGCTCAGAGGTGGTTGTGAAGGTTTAGGCGATATGTAGACGTTTTGGAACCGGGTCGTGTATTATTTATGAAAGTGGTAGAGGTATGGGAAAGCACATTTGTGGGATATATATCGGGCATCGTTGTTGAATTGGGGGATAGAGAAGTTGTGTGCGGTTCTCTCTGTATCATAGGGGTTATTCAGATAGGGCAATTCGGTCCGTATAGGATCGGGGCACCTACGTTGTTAGCGCGAGGGAACATGGGGGGAGAGGTTAGAATGATCGTTAACTAAACCGCCTCTGAGCTCTTGCTGTCGCTAGATACAAAAAACAAGCATTGAGGAAACCCTTCAGGTAAACATTGCTCTGCAAGATTAACTAGGAAACCGAACTGATCTAGAAACAAAAAACATGTATGAGGAGATAGCAGATAGTAAATTACCCCAGTTAACATCTAGTGGAGAAGAGAAGTCAATCCAAAGATAAGTGTTGTCAACCATACTTTGTGTAGAGGGGTAGAATATCTTTGTGTTTCTCCTGTGGTTGCGATGCTCGGTGAAGGGAGGTTGATTGAAGTCTGCTTTCCAGGGTACGTTAGATTGTTTGCAGGGCAGCTGACCTGCAGTAGTACAGATAATCTGTGAGATATGTTTTTGTTCCATTGTTACCGTGGTCATCTGGTGTAAGTTAGGCATTGTGGGTTGGAGATCCGGCTTCGGTAGGAGGGTCGGGTCTGGGCGAGTTTCGGTATGAGTTGTGAATTTTGCGCGTTCCTCGTAGTCGGCAATGTCCGCCGGTGTGGGGAATAATGAGATCTCTGCAAAGTGTGGGGTGTGGATGGGGGACTGTAGTGGGGTTCGCATCTCCTGTGAAAGGTTGGAAAGGGCCCGCGTCAGTGTAGAACCTCTCCTTGGATTACGTTGGCGATGTGGTTTGCAGGTGGATAGGGGGTAGAAGCCAGCAGAGTGGATCGGTTAGAAAAAATAAAAATAACGTCAAAGAAGAAAAGGTGAAAAAAGACTCTAGCAGGGGTTCCAGTACTGCGTAGGGAGGGCAGTGGTATGGGATCTTTCAGTAGTCACAACGGGCTCTGCGAGGCAGGGGAGCAGACATTGGACTTCCGGTTGTCGCTGCGGTGTAGTGGTGGAGCCGGATCTGTGAGCCGATGGGGATCTTTGCCTCCTGAAGGTCGAGTTTTGGGCTTCCATCGGTTCTTCTCGGATTGAGCTTTCCGGGTGAGAGAAGGTAAAGTCCGCATACCAATTTGACACATCGACATAGGGTATGTTTAGGACTTGGCAGAAGTTCTCCAGTTCTTCAGGAACTCTCAATAGGGCAGAGTTGCCTTGATGTGTGGCTTGCAGGCCGAACGGGAACTTCCAGTGGTATCGAATTCCCTTGTTCCGGAGGACATCCAGTAGGGGCCGCAGGTCTTTACGGTGGCGGAGTGTGATCGCCGAAAGATCTTGATAAATGTGGATTGTGCGGCCTTCAAAGGTTAGTTGCTGTTTATCACGGGCTTTTTTTAAAATATCTTCCTTGAGGGCAAAATCGTTTATATGGCAAACGATATCTCTTGGCGGGTCGAGTTCTCTGCCACGAGGTCTGAGGGCCCTGTGTATGTGCTCCATGGCAATAGGCGTGTGGCGCGGTTGTTCAAGGAGGCGGTTGAATAGGTCTGACACTGCAGAGAGAATCTGGTCATTATCAACAGATTCGGGGAGGCCTCTCACCCTCAAATTGTGTCTTCTCCTTCTGTTGTCGAGGTCTTCAACGTGTCGCTGAAGATCTCGTAGTTGTAAAGTATGTGTGTCCACCTTATGATGTATTTTCCGGATAACGGTGTTATGTTGGGCCGTTGTATTATTAACCAGTATCCAAACGGCATTGCCCACTCAAAGATGGCCGCGGTTTAATTACCCACTTGGTCTACAATAAAATGGAGTCATTTCCACTTCCTGTCCCAATGATATAAAACCAACATGGCATTAGCCAATCCGGTGCCCTGAAGAAGTCACGTGATATGACGCAACGCGTAGGCACGTAACCGGAAATACGATAACGCGGACAGGAAGTGACATAGCGAGTACCGCAAACAAGCTGTCCCCACTGTTGTTTGGCACTTTTTTCGTTTACTTTGATGTAAGCAGCCATTTTATTATATTTTATTAAACTCCTTGGCTTAAACCTACTACACTATTGGAGCCTTTTTGTTTCCTATCACCACCATATGGAGCCTATCCATTAGAGGAAGTGACACCACCCCGGAGAAGGTCCAGGACGCCACTACCACCACCGGACCAGAGTAACTTCATATCTATTGAAAGCTACAGGCACTTATATTGTGCCAGGAAGGTGAGAGTTCTGGGAGCCCCGAGTGGGTGTCCTTTTCCACGAACAGTCACCAGATCACCTAGCAACGCATGTTCACTCACCAGTCACAAGTGTTATACTTTATGATTTCATGATTTGTATGATTCTATTAACACCTTAGTCACCTTGATGCACGTTTTGTATGGACTTTCATCCTGCATTTATTTGTTTAAACTGTGTTATCCCAGTTGGGATTGTATTTTGAAACAAGCAGGTTTTTCACTTGATTACCAATTTGTTGTTTGCGCAGAAACACGTTCACAATCTAACACGATTGCACACATTTGCATTGAGAGTCTGGTCATATGGGCCATAGTAGGTTTAACATGGGATAGGATAATTGTGATGTGTATTCGCTAAAAGGTATATAGAAGAAAAAGTATCTAAAAATTAAACATAAAATTCCGTTAAAAATATTAAAGGTTAAAAATCACTCAGGAAGCAGTTTAGGTCAAACTCAATGTTTAGACAATGGGGCCAGAAGGTATCTAAGGTAAAGATCCACTTGGATTCTAGTTTGCTTAAGGTTCCCACCTTATGGCCCCCCCGCCAATGTTTGATGTATGGGGTAATACCCCAAAAACTCAAATGTGTGGGATCTTTATTATGGCAGGTTAAAAAGTATTTGGACACGCAGTGTTTGTCATAGCCTTTGAGGATATTTTGGACGTGTTCCTTAATACGGATTCTCAGGGGTCTTTTTGTGCGGCCTACATATTGGAGGCCGCAACTGCATTCTAATGCGTAAACTGCCCCCTCGGTGTTACAGCAAATGAAATCTTTAATCGCATGATTCTCTCCTGTACTGGTTGAACTGAAATTAAATGCTTTCTTGTTTGGGCGTTTCGTCCTAAGGCAGGCAAAACACCTTTTGAAAGGATAAAACCCGTTACCGGTGAAGAAAGAAAACTGTTTTTTGGGGGGATCCACTATGTTTTTGACTACTATGTCCCTAATAGTAGGTCCCCTCTTATATATGAACTTTGGTTTCTTAGGGAGGATGTCTTGTAGTTGTTTGTCTGCCAGTAAGATGTGCCAATGATCCATGATTATCCTTTCGATCTTTTTATATTGTGCATTAAAATCCAGGATAAGAGGTATTCCCTCAACTGTATTTTTTTGTTGTATGGTTTTCTCTTTGATCAATTGGTTCCGATCGAGTGTGGAAACGTCGGCAATTTTGGCCTTGATAAATTTATGATCATAGCCTTTTGACTTAAATCTTTCACCTAATTTTTCTGCTTGTTCAAAATATGTTTCAATTTTGGTACAATTTCTTTTTATCCGCATCAGTTGTCCCTTTGGGATGTTAAAAATCCAATTTCGGTGGTGACAGCTTGTGGTGGGAAGATAGCTGTTTCTGTCAACTCCTTTAAAATGCGTTTTTGTACTGAATACTGATTCTTCTAGTGTAATACTGATTCTTCTACTGTAAGTCTAGGAAGTTGATTTTTTTCCCACTGATGTCCCAAGTGAGCGAGATATTTCTATCATTATCATTAAGTTTTTCAAAGAATTTGATTAGATCTTTTTCTTCTCCATCCCACAAAATGAAAATGTCATCTATATATCTTTTGTATATGATGAGCTGGCTAGGGCGGTCACTAAAAACATTGTATTCTTCCCACTGTGCCATGAATAAGCCGGCTATACTCGGGGCAAACTTGGCTCCCATGGCCACCCCGGTTTGCTGATGGTAGTAGGATCTATCGTACCAAAAATAGTTGTTTTTGAGACTAAATTCTAAACATTTAAGTAGGAACTTCCTTTGTGAGCATGGGAGTTCTGTGTATTTCCTTAAACCCCATTTTGCTGCTTCACACGCCTTGTGGTGGGGAATAATTGTGTATAAAGCTGATACATCAGCTGTGGCCATGATCCATGTTTGATTTTTTTCCTTGGATATTCTCAATCACTCGTAACATCTCTTTACTATCTTTCAAGTATGCTTCGGTTTTCTGGACTACCGGCTGTAGGAAGACATCTATGTACTGGCCCATCCTCGATGTTATTGACTCGATGCCATTAACGATTGGCCTCGGTGGTGGGTCGATCCTATTTTTGTGTATTTTTGGTACAGAGTAAATAATTGGCGTTCGACAGGAGTCTGGTATGAGGTATCTAACTTCCTTCTTGTTTAAGATTCCCTTCTTTGCTCCCAAATGTACCACTTGTTCAAGTGCTCTCTGACATCCAAAGACCGGATTTTTTAATAGTCTGGTGTAGGTGTTATTATCATTTAGCATGAGAGTCATTGTGTTGTGGTACTGTTCTTTAGAGAGGATTACAATCCCTCCTCCCTTGTCGGCTGGCCGAATGACAATATCCTGTCTCTTAGTGAGCTTCCGAATCCCACTTTTAATATGCTTTGGTTCTTCTTTTTTCTTGATTGGTACATCTTTTATTTCATCTAAAACAATTTTTTTAAAAACATCAATATATTTATTGTCTTTTGCTGGTGGGTTAAAAACGGATTTATTCCTGAGTGAGCTGTGTAGAATCCCATTATCTGATGGTTGTACTGTTTTGGGTAATGGGGGGTTTCCTGCCATATATTTTTGTATGTTTAACTTTCGTACAAATTTTTGAATCCCAATGTACGTCTCAAATTTGTTCAAATTTTTTGTGGGTGCATATTTCAGCCCTCTATCAAGTACTCCAATTTCTTCATGTGTAAGCTCTTTCCCACTTTCCCACACAGTTCCCGTATATCAGTGACGATGTAACCTCCTTTGCTGACAGCACCATACATATTAACCAAACTAGACGGAGCCTATTGGTTCTACAAGTCAGCTGACATCCTCCCATAGACAGATATCCAAGGCGGAACTAGCGGTGAGAAAATCTCTTGAAAAATGGCCGCCACACTAACTCAATTATACTCTGGGAAAATGGCCGCCCCATAATGGCCAATATTAGACTATTTAAGGACACGATTCTAGCCTGTGTTTATCCCCTGATGAAGTCACGTGATGTGACGTCACGCGTAGGGACGAGACAGGCTGCACACACAAACAGAGGCATACGAGCTCGCCGCTCGTCGGATTGACACCGCTGTTCTCAAACTTTTATGTGAGTACTTTTAATTTTTAATAAAGAGATTATTACTTACCAAAACGGGATTACACTATTGGCTTTTCTTCTGCCGATTACCCCCTACATATACAACCCCCCCGCACCTTACCTGAGGGAACCCCATCCTAGGATCCAGGACAGTGAGGGACGTGTTGGAGCCTATAGGTGGACGCCACAACTGTTATCCTGATATATGCTTTTGCCCTATTACCTTAAGGTAAGGGGCCATTACCTATCCGAGTGGTTTTGCACACGAAGAAAACACTGGATGTGATTCACTTCAGCACTTTAATTGCAACGTGTGCATGTTAGGACGTTGCTGTCACATTTTAATACACGGACTTTTATATGCATTATTTGTATGTTTCTCTTCCCTTTGTCAATTTTTTATTCTCATAAATTTCATTTAATTATGCATTTATTTCCGATGTATGCACTATATGAATATGAGTAAGATATTACTCTTGTAGTATTATGGTTGCACATTGCACTTTTTTGTCTGCACCGAACACTTTGCTGGTCTAATTGTAGATGCACGTTTTTATTCACCATGCACTTTATTTATGCTTAACCCATTGTTAGCTATTGGTGTTTAGGTAGTCCCAGCATCACGTTTATGAATTTAAAATTATACACATTTGATTTTAGGATATTTGAAGTGATTATTTATCCATATATGCCACTTTCTCATTAGCCATCGAAGTATAGAATATCTACCTTGGGTTATATGCACTATCTCTCACCTTTCACGGAATTTTACTTTATTTGTGATACACCCATACAATTTCTATCCATATTTAAATTGGTTTCATACTAAGGATTAGCGCAGAACCACTCACTTATATATATCCATTTAAAAGGTCAGGTGTTTACCTTATCGGTGCATGCGGCTTTTCCACTCCTAGCCGCTTCCATATCTGATAGCGCGGGAATAACCCCCCTACTTACTAACCCTCTACAATGGTAGCCCTTTTTTTTTTGTCAATTTCCACCCAGGGTATCTCATCCTGTACAATGCACCTTAAGGTACCTACAGTGGAGAAAACCCAACCTGCTATCAGAAAGATCTGCCTGGTGGACAGCGATACCCCAACAACAACCACCTGCCCCTCCTAGTGCTGGCAAAATACAGCACAACACAATGCGGAACCTTCAATAATAGGTGTCTGCTAACCTGATATAAATTGTGCAATATTGTGTTGAGCTCAGTGCCTCACCAGCATGGAGCTAGGCAAGATCAGATTTGAGGTGATGCTGTCTCCGTACGGGCCACCAACTGAAGTAGAATAATAACGTATCGAACCAGGCAGGACCTCAGTGATGCAGGTTTATTAACAACAGCTGGGAAAATACAGGTTTATGTTTAAAGTATTACAAGATGCAGGTCTAATGTATATAGTTTCTTACAATGCAAGCATATTAGGTACAACATGATTGGTTGCTAAGATCTATGTCAATGTAACTAACAATAAATCTGACACCTGTCATACAACCAGACAAACGTATTAATTCCCAGAATACCTAAAGGTTTATTTAAATTATTTATAACTAGTTTTGACTATGTTTTTACCCATTAAACTACTTGTGTAGAGACAGTATGGCACCTAGTCATGTTAAATCAAACCCTCCATATCCTGATAAGACTTCACCAACTCAAGGATAACAGATTTACGACTTGGGAAAATGAATTTGCAACAACCCCACTAGGGATGAGCTTCGCGTTCGAGTCGAACCCATGTTTGACACGAATATCGGCTGTTTGATTGTTCGCCGAATTGCGAACGTTATGGGCCGTTCGCGCCAAATTCGTGTGGCGCGTCACGGCCCATAATTCACATCGCAGTGCATTGCTGGCTGATGATTGGCCAAGCATGCACTATGACCCGCATGCTTGGCCAATCACAGCGCTGTCGGTAGAGAGAGCTGTAATTGGCCAAAGCTAGGGTGGCTTTGGCCAATTATGGCTCAGGGGGTTTAGAACACGCCCCCCAATATATAAGGCCACCTGCACGGCGGCCCTGTGTAGTGTGTTCCGGCGTGCTGAGAGATAGAGAGAGAGACAGTGTCATTTCATTTGAGTTAGCTAGATTAGGCAGGACAGTCAGTGAGTTAGCTGCACTTACAGTGTATTGTGTGTATATATATATATATATATATATGCATCCCAGGTGTTGCACACATATATATATATATATATATATATATATATATACACACACACACACTGTATTCAGTTTACCTAGATCCGTTCCTGTTATCTTCCTACTGACAGGCAGGCTTGTCTTGTTACAATATTTACAGCTACCTGAAGAAAATTGCTGGTGTTCTTTTGATCCTATTAGTACCACTTTCCGGCAGCTAGACTATTTACAGTTAGTGTAGTGCGTCCTCCTCACAGTGTTCAGTTAAAGCTACAAGTTAGTTTAGTGTGACCTCTGCACAGTGTTCAGCTAAAACTACAAGTTAGTGTAGTGCGTCCTCCTCACAGTGTTCAGTTAAAGCTACAAGTTAGTGTAGTGAGATCTCTGCACAGTGTTCAGCTAAAGCTACAAGTTAGTGTAGTGCGTCCTGCTCACAGTGTTCAGGTAAAACTACAAGTTTGTGTAGTGCAACCTCTGCACAGAGTTCAGCTAAAGCTACAAGTTAGTGTAGTGAGACCTCTCCACAGTGTTCAGCTAAAGCTACAAGTTAGGGTAGTGTGTCCTCCTCACAGTGTTCAGCTAAAGCTACAAGTTAGTTTAGTGTGACCTCTGCATAGTGTTCAGCTAAAGCTACAAGTTAGGGCAGTGCGTCCTCCTCACAGTGTTCAGCTAAAGCTACAAGTTGGTGTAGTGTGTCCTCCTCACAGTGTTCAACGAAAACTACAAGTTAGTGTAGTGCGACATCTGCACAGTGTTCAGCTAAAGCTACAAGTTAGTGCATCCTCCTCTAAAGCTACAAGTTAGGGTAGTGCGTCCTCCTCAGCGTTCAGCTAAAACTACAAGTTGGTGTAGTGCGTCCTCCTCACAGTGTTCAGCTAAAACTACAAGTTAGTGTAGTGAGACCTCTGCACAGTGTTCAGCTAAAGCTACAAGTTAGTGTAGTGCGTCCTGCTCACAGTGTTCAGCTAAAACTACAAGTTAGTGTAGTGTGACCTCTGCACAGTGTTCAGCTAAAGCTACAAGTTAGTGTAGTGCAACCTCTGCACAGTGTTCAGCTAAAGCTACAAGTTAGTGTAGTGCGTCCTCCTCATAGTGTTCAGCTAAAACTACAAGTTAGTGTAGTGCGTCCTCCTCACAGTGTTCAGTTAAAGCTACAAGTTAGTGTAGTGAGACCTCTGCACAGTGTTCAGCTAAAGCTACAAGTTAGGGTAGTGTGTCCTCCTCTCAGTGTTCAGCTAAAGCTACAAGTTAGTTTAGTGTGACCTCTGCATAGTGTTCAGCTAAAGCTACAAGTTAGGGTAGTGCGTCCTCCTCACAGTGTTCAGCTAAGGCTACAAGTTGGCATAGTGTGTCCTCCTCACAGTGTTCACCGAAAACTACAATTTAGTGTAGTGCGACATCTGCACAGTGTTCAGCTAAAGCTACAAGTTAGTGTAGTGCATCCTCCTCTAAAGCTACAAGTTAGGGTAGTGCATCCTCCTCAGTGTTCAGCTAAAGCTACAAGTTGGTGTAGTGTGTCCTCCTCACAGTGTTCAGTGAAAACTACAAGTTAGTGTAGTGCGACCTCTGCACAGTGTTCAGCTAAAGCTACAAGTTAGTGTAGTGCGCTCTCCTCACAGTGTTCAGCTAAAACTACAAGTTAGTGTAGTGCGACCTCTGCACAGTGTTCAGCTAAAGCTACAAGTTAGTGTAGTGCATCCTCCTCACAGTGTTCAGCTAAAACTACAAATTAGTGTAGTGAGACCTCTGCCCAGTGCTCAGCTAAAGCTACAAGTTAGTGTAGTGCGTCCTGCTCACAGTGTTCAGCTAAAACTACAAGTTAGTGTAGTGTGACCTCTGCACAGTGTTCAGCTAAAGCTACAAGTTAGTGTAGTGAGACCTCTGCACAGTGTTCAGCTAAAGCTACACGTTAGTGTAGTGCATCCTCCTCACAGTGTTTAGCTAAAGCTACAAGTTAGTTTAGTGTGACCTCTACACAGTGTTCAGCTAAAGCTACAAGTTAGGGTCGTGCGTCCTCCTCACAGTGTTCAGCTAAAGCTACAAGTTGGTGTAGTGTGTCCTCCTCACAGTGTTCAGCCAAAACTACAAGTTAGTGTAGTGCGACCTCTGCACAGTGTTCAGCTAAAGCTACAAGTTTAGTGTAGTGCGTCCTCCTCACAGTGTTCAGCTAAACCTATAAGTTATTTTTTTGCGAGCTCTGCACAGTGTTCAGCTAAAGCTACCTGTAGAAGGTTGGTGGTGTTCTCATACTACAGGCAGGCAGTTGATTTTGCTAGCTGCAGTATCAGTATATATCTCCCAGCTTAGTGCAGCCACAGGCCATTAGTATGCCTGGAAGGCCAACAAGGAGAGTCAGACAGTCACAAGCCAATAAAAGAGGGCAAGCAGGCTCTGTCTAGAGAAAAAAAGAAAGAAAACCTGCGCTACCAAGCAAAAAATTGTGTGACTGCAGCTGCAACAAAAACCACAAATATCAATGAGGTGAAAAATTTAAATAAAAAGAAAAAAATTTGTGCGCTTGCATTAGATACTTAAATCTATATTCCTGTGTGATTGTCATAAATAGATGAATAAATGAATAAACACCATCAGAGTTAATTTTAAGTGTAAGTGAATAAAAAGTCGCTATGCGACACAGCAAATGGCGATATGTAAATCAAATACTAATATTAACCATTCCATACAGATAAATATAGAAAACTTGTGTGCAAAAAACAAGGTTATTCCACCCAAGTGCAAAGTCATAAGTGAAAGAGTTCAAAATTGCGTCATGAGTCGCAAAAAAAACCCATATCCAAAGTTCATAAGTTGCATTCCTTAGTGTGTATAAAGGAATAAGGGGAGGTGAAGGGACCTCCAACCACCAGTGGATCCAAAGGTTAATAACAGATGTATCCTTACCAGACGCGTTGGACCTCCTTTATAGCAAGGTCTTAGAAGCATACAGATTTAGCCCTTTGCAGGGACAGGAGATGACAGCTCACCACACGACCGGAGATGATTCCGACACTTCCGCGTTGATGTAAATACTCCCTCGTTTTAAACTCGTGAATAAAGAAAGGGAGAAAAAGAAACTCCAATAGTGTAGTAGATAAAAAAATGGGAATTTTATTGCCTCAGACAACTAGGCATCATACAAAAACAACCAAAATATCAAAGCCGGCAAAATATAAAAACAGCAGAGACGCTCGTGCTAAATTACATGGGGCTCTATGGCGATCTGACATCCACTGCGTAGCCACGCCCTACATGTTTTGTGATAGGTCACGTCTTCAAAGGGGCACAGGCGACGCAGTGAACCATCGCCATTTATAATACTTCCTCACACTCAAGCCTCGTTTTCATCTAAAATGCAATTACAATCTGAGCACGTGCAAAGGATACCAAGCCTCGATATGGCTCCCATTATAATGCTTCCTCACAATTAAGCCTTGTTTTCATTTGGAAATCCAGTTACGATCTGAGCATGTGCAAAGGATACCAAGCCTCGATATGGCTCCCATTATAATGGTTCCTCACATTTAAGCCTCGTTTTCATTTGGAAATCCAGTTACGATCTGAGTTATGATCTGAGCATGTGCAAAGGATACCAAGCCTCGACGTGGCTCCCATTCTGGAACACAACTAGGAAGCTTGTTCCGAAATGTCATTAAAGCACTTTGTATAGCCAAAATTTCTTTCTAATCTTAAACCGGTATATGTCATTTAGCAGTTTTCATGTTTTTGTTTTTTTTTGTCATAATGTCCATTACTGTAGGAATAGTGGCCCTATAGTACATATAAGAGGACAATTTGACCCAAAGATGACCAATTGCTGAGGCTTATAATAATAAGCCTCAGCAATTGGTCATCTTTGGGTCAAATTGTCCTCTTATATGTACTATAGGGCCACTACTCTTACAGTAATGGACATTATGACAAAAAAAAACCAAAAACATGAAAACTGCTAAATCCAAACGATGTATTACTTATTCCTTCCTTAAGACCACAACTACTTTATTATTGAGAAATAGTGTATTTTGGGGATATATTACTAAGAATCGTCATGCATTAGTTCTTATGTTTATGTATGTGCATTTCTACACTCAAAGGGCAGCCATATCTGGACATGGTATCCCCTTACATTTTTTACAAAAACTACAATGTAGCCAAGCACAGAAAAAACGAGAAAGAAAAAAAGAACAAAACAGAATATTCTCACGAGTATCGGAATCAATGCGTCCATCAACAACATCGCCTAAGCATTGTCGACATCCACGTTAAGCCCATGAGGTTTTAAACATTTCATTTTATATATCCACTCCATTTCAACTTTGGATATAGCTCGTTTTTTCGGACCACCCCTCCATGGTGTCTTAAGTCTATCTATGGCTATAAATTTTGTACCCTTAGGATCTTGCCCATGTACATCCAAATAGTGTTTGGATACTGGGTGACCTATAAACCCTCTTTGGATGTTTCCGATGTGCTCGTTCAATCTAACCTGAAGGGGTCATACTGTACGGCCCATGTATTGTAATCCGCATGGACAAATTAAAAGGTATACTACGTGGGTGGTGGAACAGGTAATGAAGGATTTAATTGAAAAGGTCCTTGAAGTACTGGTAGAGTGAAACTGTTCCACCTTACGGTCTTTGATGTCATTAATAGCACAAACAGCACAGTTTTTGCATTTATAATACCCAACCAGGTTCTGAAAGAACATGGGTTTTCTGATGGTAGGGTAGCAGACACCAGGGGCTATAGCTGATCTAATAGAAGGTACTCCTCTAAAAATTACGTGAGGTTTCTCAGGAAGTAGAAGGCCTAATACACTGTCATTTTTTATAATATGCCAGTGCTTGTACATCAATTTCCTAATCAAGGAGTATTGATGAGAATAGCTCGTTATAAAGGGGCAAATGGACTCTTTTCTTTCAGGAGTTTCCACCCTACTTTTTTCTCTGAGGAGTGACTCCCTATTTAACAACTCCACCTCCCTCATTTTTTCCTCAAGGAAAGAAGATTCATATCCTTTTTCCAGAAACCTCTCGGTAAGTATCTTAGATTGAACTCTGAAGTCACTGATGGTAGAACAATTACGTCTAATACGTAAGTATTGACTTTTAGGAACTGAATCAAGCCACGCTTTATGGTGGCAACTGTCTCTGGGAATAAATGAATTGCGATCTGTGGTCTTGAAATAAGTAGAGGTATACAGAGAGTCTCCCGCCCCTTTAATTACAAGATCAAGGAAGTTCACAGATTTTAAACTGGCCTCATATTTAAATTCTATCCCTCTGTCGTTCCTATTTAGATTTTCCATAAACTCACAGAGGGATTCATGGGTGCCGTTCCATAGGAGGAGGACGTCATCTATGTACCTTGCCCATAGGACTAACTCCGATCTCCGTTGGGCATAGATGACGTCCTCCTCCCATTTCCCAATGAATAAATTAGCCAGACTGGGGGCAAACTTCGCCCCCATGGCAACGCCCTTTGTTTGAAGGAAATATTGATTCCTATGCCAAAAAAAGTTGTGTGTGTGGTGGCATATTCAAGAAGTTCCATTATGAACCGCTTTTGTCTCCTTGGGAGTGAGGGGTCCTTATACAGGAAGTATTTTACTGAGGATATACCCCACTTGTGGGGGATCGTGGTATGCAGGGATGTAACATCGGCACTAACCAGCCAATGTCCCTCCCTGTATCCACAATCTCTTAAAAGGTTGATGGTATGTTTACTATCCCGAATATAAGCTTGTAATGATCTGACCAAGGGTTGGAGAAAACCATCAATGTACTTGCCAACTCTTGAAGTGATGGAATTTATTCCACTAATAATTGGGCGGCCAGGCGGATGTATGGGATTCTTGTGGATTTTCGGCAAGTAATATATAATGGGTATCCGTGAGGATGCTGGTATCAGAAATTGTTTCTCTTTTTTGTTGATAATACCTGATTGGAACCCAAAGTCAACAATTCCCTCTAGTTCCTTCCTGTATTTTATACGGGGGTCGGATTTGAGGAGAGTATAAGTAGTGGAGTCACCCACTAACCTATCCAACTCCTGTAAATAATCACTTTTGTTAAGTACCACAATACCCCCACCCTTGTCAGCTTGCCTAATGACAAGGTCTTTGCGTTTGCAAACCCTGTTCAAGGTCCTTGGTCATTCCATTGTTCTTAATTTTTAAATGGTCCAGGTCCCTTAGAAGAACGTCTCGAAATACCCTAATTGAAGCTGGTAGACCGCCTGGGGGATTAAATAATGATGCGTTTGCAAGGCCCGAGTGCCTAATATTAGTGAGATATTGGCTTTGGGTGTTAATAGGGCTAGATAGTAGATACCTTTTGATGTTTAACTTTCTGGTGTATTTGTGAATATCAATATATGTTTGAAATTTGTTAAGTGACTTGGGGGGTGCAAATTTAAACCTTTATCCAAGATAGCAGTTTCGTCTTGGGTCAAGGGAGTATTACTCAAATTGAAAATACCTTGGCCAGTTAGACCCATTTTCTTTTTGCTCCTTGTTCTCCTCCCCCCTCTGACTCCTCTCTTTTTTCTAGTGGTCTTTGGTAGTATTGGTCTCCTCGGGGAAAACCCCAATGCTGAGGTTGGGAATACTCTTCCCATTGTGGATAATTAGAAGTATGCTGATCCGTCCGCATATCTCTTTGAGGTCGAGGGGGTCGATCTCAGTTAGATGTATCTCTCCTTGGGGTATGATTGCCCGAATATGGACCTCCATACTCTTCATCCTCCTTATCTTGATAATGTGTGTCTCTTAGAGGTTGGAAGCGATTTTGGGTGCGGACGGAATATCTTGGAGGATATTCCTCCTCATAGGGCGTACCAGGGGGATCGTAATAGTTAGGGTAATGACCCTCACGATGGCTCCCTGTTCCCCCACGAGGGTGATGATCCTCCTTATGTTGAGTATAATTCCTTGATTTTTGATTCTTTAACTTCTTTTTAAATGGCTTTGGTCTGGCCATCGGAGTATGAACTGGTGGCCGAGGATAAGGGGCAGGATTATGTCTTACTGGTGACCTGTAAGAAACCCGTCTAGGGGGATTGGAATATTGGCCCTGGGTTACCTGAGTTCTCTCTGGCGCCCCCGGCTGTCTACCTCTATTCTGACTTGGGGGAGCAGAAGTGTCCATACTTTCAGTGGTTTCCGCCTCCTCGGCTGCGATCTTAATTTGCCACTGAAAGACCGACCTATTTTTGTAATCACCCAGGTCTCTAGTAAACTTTTTCCTTTTCTTATTTTTCTGTTCAGACTTTTCTTTCTCTATTATTTTCTTGAGATTAGAGGATTGTTCTTTATATTCCTCACTATTACTATGAGGGGATAGTTTCTCTTTAATGAGCTTAATCTCTATGTCTAGTCTGGTTAATTTGGCTTTCTTCCTAGGAATCAGAAAATCCCAGAATTTGATTCCTGCCTCATTAAAGTATCCGAACCAATCTTGGAGATCTGATTCGCCCTTTTGAGGGCTGACCTCCCATCGCAGGCTTCTTGGGACCATTGATTCAGCCACATAGTGTTTAAGGAAAAATATATCCCATTGGGTGTGTATCTCAGAAATCATGAGGTTTTTTAGCCTCATGAATAAGCCTTCCAGATCCCCCTCTGGTTCACTAGTAGCATCAAACACATCCTCCTTGGTTATTATACGTTTAGAGCGGTATTCAAAGACATCCATATTGAACAAAAATAATCATAAAAAATAATCTTAAAAAATACCTAGAATATGCTATTACAACAAATTTGAATTTGTTCCTGAAGTGCTTGAGCAGCAGGTAGTTTGATATTAGGCTAACTGGATAAAACGAAAAAAAGAAAGAAAACCACAAATATCAATGAGGTGAAAAATTTAAATAAAAAAATTTGTGCGCTGGCATTAGATACTTAAATCTATATTCCTGTGTGATTGTCATAAATAGATGAATAAATGAATAAACACCATCAGAATTAATTTTAAGTGTAAGTGAATAAAAAGTCGCTATGTGACACAGCAAATAGCGATATGTAAATCAAATACTAATATTAACCATTCCATACAGATAAATATAGAAAACTTGTGTGCAAAAAACAAGGTTATTCCACCCAAGTGCAAAGTCATAAGTGAAAGAGTTCAAAATTGCATCATGAGTCGCAAAAAAAAACGCATATCCAAAGTTCATAAGTTGCATTCCTTAGTGTGTATAAAGGAATAAGGGGACGTGAAGGGACCTCCAACCACCAGTGGATCCAAAGGTTGATAACAAATGTATCCTTACCAGACGCGTTGGACCTCCTTTATAGCAAGGTCTTAGAAGCATACAGATTTAGCCCTCTGCAGGGACAGGAGATGACAGCTCACCACACGACCGGAGCACATACATAAACATAAGAACTAATGCATGACGATTCTTAGTAATATATCCCCAAAATACACTATTTCTCAATAATAAAGTAGTTGTGGTCTAAGGAAGGAACAAGTAATACATCGTTTGGATTTAGCAGTTTTCATGTTTTTTGGGGGGGGGGGGGGGGTTTGTCATAATGTCCATTACTGTAAGAGTAGTGGCCCTATAGTACATATAAGAGGACAATTTGACCCAAAGATGACCAATTGCTGAGGCTTGTAATAGATGACATATACCGGTTTAAGATTAGAAAGAAATTTTGGCTATACAAAGTGCTTTAACCACTTGACGACCGCCTCACGCCGATGTACGTCGGCAAGGTGGCACGGACAGGCAAAATCACGTACATGTACGTGATTTGCCTTCCGCGGGCGGGGGGTCCGACCGGACCCCCCCCCCGGTGCCCGAGGCGGTCGTGTTTTGTCCCACGGCGATCGGAGGTGAGGGGGAGGCCATCTGTTCGTGGCCCCCCCCTCGCGATCGCCGCCAGCCAATCAGATCACTTCCTTTGCTGCTGTATGCTAAACAGCAGCAAAGGAAATGATGTCATCTCTCCTCGGCTCGGTAATTTCCGTTCCGGCCCGAGGAGAGAAGACTTCACTGTGAGTGCACAACACTACACACACAGTAGAACATGCCAGGCGCACAAACCACCCCGTTCACCCCCGATCACCCCCCCCCCCCCCCTGTCACAAACTGACACCAAGCAGTGTTTTTTTTTTTTTTTTTCTGATTACTGCATTGGTGTCAGTTTGTGACAGTTACAGTGTTAGGTCAGTTACTGTTACCCCCCTTTAGGTCTAGGGTAGCCCCCTAACCCCCCCTAATAAAGTTTTAACCCCTTGATCACCCCCTGTCACCAGTGTCGCTAAGCGATCATTTTTCTGATCGCTGTATTAGTGTCGCTGGTGACGCTAGTTAGGGACGTAAATATTGAGGTTCGCCGTCAGCGTTTTATAGCGTCAGGGACCCCCATATACTATCTAATAAATGTTTTAACCCCTTGATTGCCCCCTAGTTAACCCTTTCACCACTGATCACCGTATAAGTGTTACGGGTGACGCTGGTTAGTTCGTTTATTTTTTATAGTGTCAGGGCACCCGCCGTTTATTACCGAATAAAGGTTTAGCCCCCTGATCGCCCGGCGGTGATATGCGTCGCCCCAGGCAGCGTCAGATTAGCGCCAGTACCGCTAACACCCACGCACGCAGCATACACCTCCCTTAGTGGTATAGTATCTGTACGGATCAATATCTGATCCGATCAGATATATACTAGCGTCCCCAGCAGTTTAGGGTTCCCAAAAACGCAGTGTTAGCGGGATCAGCCCAGATACCTGCTAGCACCTGCGTTTTGCCCCTCCACCCAGCCCAGCCCACCCAAGTGCAGTATCGATCGATCACTGTCACTTACAAAAGACTAAACGCATAACTGCAGCGTTCGCAGAGTCAGGCCTGATCCCTGCGATCGCTAACAGTTTTTTTGGTAGCGTTTTGGTGAACTGGCAAGCACCAGCGGCCTAGTACACCCCGGTCGTAGTCAAACCAGCACTGCAGTAACACTTGGTGACGTGGAGAGTCCCATAAGTGCAGTTCAAGCTGGTGAGGTGGCAAGCACAAGTAGTGTCCCCCTGCCACCAAAAAGACAAACACAGGCCCGTCGTGCCCATAATGCCCTTCCTGCTGCATTCGCCAATCCTAATTGGGAACCCACCGCTTCTGCAGCGCCCGTACTTCCCCCATTCACATCCCCAAGCAAATGCAGTCGGCTGCATGAGAGGCATTTTTATGTCCTCCCGAGTACCCCTACCCAACGAACCCCCCCAAAAAAGATGTTGTGTCTGCAGCAAGCGCGGATATAGGCGTGACACCCACTATTATTGTCCCTCCTGTCCTGACAATCCTGGTCTTTGCATTGGTGAATGTTTTGAACGCTACTATGCACTAGTTGAGTATTAGCGTAGGGTACAGCATTCCACAGACTAGGACACACTTTTTACAAGGTCTCCCAAGATGCCATCGCATTTTGAGAGACCCGAACCTGGAACCGGTTACAGTTATAAAAGTTAGTTACAAAGAAAGTGTAAAAAAAAATAAAAAAATATATATATAAAATAAAAAAAAATAGTTGTCGTTTTATTGTTCTCTCTCTCTCTATTCTCTCTATTGTTCTGCTCTTTTTTACTGTATTCTATTCTGCAATGTTTTATTGTTATGTTTTATCATGTTTGCTTTTCAGGTATGCAATTTTTTATACTTTACCGTTTACTGTGCTTTATTGTTAACCATTTTTTTGTCTTCAGGTACGCCATTCACAACTTTGAGTGGTTATACCAGAATGATGCCTGCAGGTTTAGGTATCATCTTGGTATCATTCTTTTCAGCCAGCGGTCGGCTTTCATGTAAAAGCAATCCTAGCGGCTAATTAACCTCTAGACTGCTTTTACAAGCCGTGGGAGGGAATGCCCCCCCCACCGTCTTCCGTGTTTTTCTCTGGCTCTCCTGTCTCAACAGGGAACCTGAAAATGCAGCCGGTGATTCAGCCAGCTGACCATAGAGCTGATCAGAGACCAGAGTGGCTCCAAACATCTCTATGGCCTAAGAAACCGGAAGCTACGAGCATTTTATGACTTAGATTTCGCCAGATGTAAATAGCGCCATTGGGAAATTGGGGAAGCATTTTATCACACCGATCTTGGTGTGGTCAGATGCTTTGAGGGCAGAGGAGAGATCTAGGGTCTAATAGACCCCAATTTTTTCAAAAAAGAGTACCTGTCACTACCTATTGCTATCATAGGGGATATTTACATTCCCCAAGATAACAATAAAAATGATTAAAAAAAAAAAATGAAAGGAACAGTTTAAAAATAAGATAAAAAAGCAAAAAAATAATAATGAAAAAAAAAAAAAAAGCACCCCTGTCGCCCCCTGCTCTCGCGCTAAGGCGAACGCAAGCGGCGGTCTGTCGTCAAACGTAAACAGCAATTGCACCATGCATGTGAGGTATCACCGCGAAGGTTAGATCGAGGGCAGTAATTTTTGCAGTAGACCTCCTCTGTAAATCTAAAGTGGTAACCTTTAAAGGCTTTTAAAAATGTATTTATTTTGTTGCCACTGCACGTTTGTGCGCAATTGTAAAGCATGCCATGTTTGGTATCCATTTCACTCTTCACTGCCTATCACAGTTTCGGAGGCCATGGAATGCCCAGGTGGCACAAAACCCCCCCAAATGACCCCATTTTGGAAAGTAGACACCCAAAGCTATTTGCTGAGAGGTATAGTGAGTATTTTGCAGACCTCACTTTTTGTCACAAAGTTTTGAAAATTGAAAAAAAAAAAAAAAAGTTTTTTCTTGTCTTTCTTCATTTTCAAAAACAAACGAGAGCTGCAAAATACTCACCATTACTCTCAGCAAATAGCTTGGGGTGTCTACTTTCCAAAATGGGGTCATTTGGGGGGGTTTTGTGCCACCTGGGCATTCCATGGCCTCCGAAACCGTGATAGGCAGTGAAGAGTGAAATCATAAATTTACACCCTTAGAAATCCTGAAGGCGGTGCTTGGTTTTCGGGGGCCCCGTACGCGGCTAGGCTCCCAAAAAGTCCCACACATGTGGTATCCCCATACTCAGGAGGAGCAGCATAATGTATTTTGGGGTGCAATTCCACATAGGCCCATGGCCTGTGTGAGCAATATATCATTTAGTGACAACTTTTTGTAAATTTTTTTTTTTTTTTTTGTCATTATTCAATCACTTGGGACAAAAAAAAAATATTCAATGGGTTCAACATGCCTCTCAGCAATTTCCTTGGGGTGTCTACTTTCCAAAATGGGGTCATTTGTGGGGGTTTTGTACTGCCCTGCCATTTTAGCACCTCAAGAAATGACATAGGCAGTCATAAACTAAAAGCTGTGTAAATTACAGAAAATGTACCCTAGTTTGTAGACGCTATAACTTTTGCGCAAACAAAAAAATATACGCTTATTGACATTTTTTTTACCAAAGACATGTGGCCGAATACATTTTGGCCTAAATGTATGACTAAAATTGAGTTTATTGGATTTTTTTTATAACAAAAAGTAGAAAATATCATTTTTTTTCAAAATTTTCGGTCTTTTTCCGTTTATAGCGCAAAAAATAAAAACCGCAGAGGTGATCAAATACCATCAAAAGAAAGCTCTATTTGTGGGAAGAAAAGGACGCAAATTTCGTTTGGGAACAGCATTGCATGACCGCTCAATTAGCAGTTAAAGCGACGCAGTGCCAAATTGGAAAAAGACCTCTGGTCCTTAGGCAGCATAATGGTCCGGGGCTCAAGTGGTTAATGACGTTCCGGAACAAGCTTCCTAGTTGTATTCCAGAACGGGAGCCATGTCGAGGCTTGGTATCCTTTGCACATGCTCAGATCGTAACTGGATTTCCAAATGAAAACGAGGAAGCATTATAATGGGAGCCATATCGAGGCTTGGTATGCTTTGCACATGCTCAGATCGTAACTGGATTTCCAAATGAAAACGAGGATTGAATGTGAGGAAGCATTATAATGGGAGCCATATCGAGGCTTGGTATCCTTTGCACATGCTCAGATTGTAATTGAATTTTAGATGAAAACGAGGCTTGAGTGTGAGGAAGTATTATAAATGGCGATGGTTCACTGCGTCGCCCGTGCCCCTTTGAAGACTTTACCTATCACGAAACATGTAGGGCGTGGTTACGCAGTGTATGCCAGATCGCCATAGAGCCCCATGTAATTTAGCATGGGCGTCTCTGCTGTTTTTATATTTTGCCAGCTTTTATATTTTGGATATTTTTGTATGATGCCTAGTTGTCTGAGGCAATAAAATTCCCTTTTTTTTATCTACTAAACTATTGGAGTTTCTTTTTCTCCCCTTCTTTATTCACGAGTTTAAAACGAGGGAGTATTTACATCAACGTGGAAGTGTCGGAATCATCTCCAGTCGTGTGGTGAGCTGTCATCTCCTGTCCCTGCAGAGGGCTGAATCTGTATGCTTCTAAGACCTTGCTATAACGGAGGTCCAACGCGTCTGGTAAGGATACATCTGTTATCAACCTTTGGATCCACTGGTGGTTGGAGGTCCCTTCACGTCCCCTTATTCCTTTATACACACTAAGGAATGCAACTTATGAACTTTGGATATGCGTTTTTTTTGCGACTCATGACGCAATTTTGAACTCTTTCACTTATGACTTTGCACTTGGGTGGAATAACCTTGTTTTTTGCACACAAGTTTTCTATATTTATCTGTGTCTAGAGGCAACAGTGCTGGTCGTGGAGACGTTGCATCCTCATCAGCACGTGGCCGTGGGACACGCTTGGCCTTTTTTTCGGCAGCTGGCCGTGTTGAGCCGCAACATGCGGAAGACTTGGTCGAGTGGATGACCAAGCCGTCCTCATTCTCCTCATCCTCTCTCACCATGCTCAGGGTACTTTGTCTGGCAAAGCAGCGGCCCCCTCGGCTCAATGTCATCAGTGACTCCTTCCCTAGCCCCACCATGTCCTCCTGAGGAGTCCCTCGAACTGTTTGGCCACAGTGTTAGGTACATGCTCCAGGAGGATGCCCAGCGTTTGGAAGGCTCTGATGATGATACTGAGCTAGATGAAGGCAGTAACGTGAGCACGGACAGAGGGAGTGCCCAAGAAGGGCAGCAATCTGGCAGTCATGCTCCCCCTGCTGCAGAATACTGCCAGGTTTGCTCCAGTGATGAGGAGGGAGGGGAGGATGAGGTCACTGACTCAACGTGGGTGCCTGATAGAAGAGAGGAGGAGGAGGAGGCGGCACATCACCAACGACGCAGGATGCCCTCCAGGGGCCAGCCTAAGGGCAGCACACTGACTGCATCACACCCCAAAGCTCCGCATGTGCAGGGCGCTGCAGTCTCTGCGCGTTATTCAAAAAGTTCTTTGGTGTGGGCCTTTTTTGAGACGAGTGCATCAGATCGCACCACTGCTATTTGCAACATATGTCTCAAGCGTATCTCGCGTGGCCAAAACATCTCCCGCTTGGGCACCACATGCTTCACCAGACATATGTTGACCTGCCATGCAGTTCATTGGCAAGCATATCTAAAAGACCCACACCAAAGAACAAAGAGGACCTCTCCTTGCTCCTCATCAGCTGAGATCTCCAACCCCACTATACCTTCAGTCCTCTCTGAGACCTGCACTGAGAGGAATGAAGGTGTACAATTAGGTGTGTCACAGCCAAGTACTTGTGGGCAATCTGCTTTCGGTACACCGACGTCAGATTGTACCAGGCAAATTTCACTGCCCCAGCTGCTGCACCGCCGAAAGAAGTTCGCTCCCAGCCATCCACATGCCCAACGGTTGAATGCTAGCTTGGCAAAATTGCTAGCACTTCTACTGCTGCCTTTTCAGTTGGTAGACTCTGCCCCCTTCCGTGAGTTTGTGGAATGTGCGGTTCCTCAGTGGCAGGTACCCAAACGCCACTTTTTCTCACGGAAGGTGATTCCGGCTCTCTACCGGCATGTGGAAGGCAATGTCTTGGCTTCGCTAGACAGGGCGGTCAGCGGTAAGGTGCATATTACCGCTGACTTATGGTCCAGCAGGCATGGACAGGGACGTTACCTAAGTTTCACTGTGCATTGGGTGACTCTGCTGGCAGCTGGGAAGGATGCAGGACAAGGTGCAGTAGTGTTGGAGGTTGTTCCACCACCACACCTCCAAAATGCCACTACCAATGATTGTGACACACCTCTCTCCTCCACCCCCTCCTCTTCTTCTTCCTCCATGGCCTCTTCCTGTGCTTTGTCCTCGGAACCAGCGGTGCTCCGTAGCTGTTCAAGGGGCTACGCAAGTATGCAGGCCAAAAGATGCCATGCGGTGCTTGAGCTGGTGTGCTTGGGGGACAGGAGCCACACTGGGGCAGAGGTTCTGTCAGCTCTGCCGGGACAGGTTCAGAGGTGGTTGACGCCACGCCAACTTAAGGCAGGAATGGTGGTTTGCGACAATGGCACCAACCTCCTCTCTGCCCTCCGACAGGAACAAATGACCCATGTGCCCTGTTTGGCTCACGTCCTTAACTTGGTGGTGCAGCAGTTCTTGGGCAGGTACCCGGGCTTACAGGATGTCCTGAGGCAGGCCAGGAAAGTCTGTGTGCATTTCCGCCGGTCATATAATGCCAGTGCTCGGCTGGCAGACCTCCAAAAGGAGTTTAACCTGCCCAAGAACCGCCTAATCTGTGACATGCCCACCAGGTGGAACTCAACATTGGCCATGCTGCAACGGCTGCACACGCAGCAGAGGGCCATCAATGAGTACCTGTGTGACTATGGCACCAGGACAGGGTCAGGGGAGCTTGGTTTTTTTTCCCCACGCCAGTGGGCCATGATCAGGGATGCATGCACTGTCCTGTCACCATTTGAGGAGGCCACGAGGATGGTGAGCAGTGACAGTGCATGCATCAGTGACACTGTCCCCCTTGTCCACCTGTTGGAGCACACACTGCGTGGAATAATGGACAGGGCACTTGAGGCAGAACAGAGGCAGGAAGAGGAGGACTTCCTTAGCTCTCAAGGCCCCCTTTATCCAGACAGTGTTCCTGCGTGCCCGCTGATCACACAGGAGGAGGAGGATTGTGTCAGTATGAAGGTGGAGCCTGGCACTCAGCATCAGCAGCAGCCTTTAAGGGATCAGTCCCAAGAAACACATGGAATTATACGTGGCTGGGAGAAGGTGGCTGAAGACCATGTCGTTCTTAGTGACCCAGAGGACTCCGGACCGAATGCCTCAGCAAACCTATGCTGCATGGCCTCCCTGATACTGCAAAGCCTGCGTAAGGATCCTCGTATTCGTGGTATCAAGGAGAAGGACCAATACTGGCTGGCAACCCTCCTTGATCCACGTTACAAGGGTAAGGTTGCGGACCTTATCTTGCCATCGCAGAGGGAGCAGAGGATGAAACATCTTCGGGAGGCCCTGCAGAAAGGTCTGTGCAACACGTTCCCAGAGACTGGGAGGTTACAAACACCTGTTTCTGGACAACGTGTTGCTGAGGCTTCGGTCAGTCAAAGAAGGAGCGGTGGAGAAGGTGGCCGTCTGACCGATGCGTTCAGACAATTTTTTGGTCCGCAGCCCCAAGGTATGATCGGTTCCAGCAACCATCGCCAGCGTCTGTTTTACATGGTGCAGGAATACCTAGGGGCAAGATCTGACTTGGACACCTTTCCCACCGAAAATCCTCTGGGTTACTGGGTCTTGAGGATGGATCACTGGCCAGAGCTTGCACAGTATGCAATTGAGCTAGTGGCCTGTCCTGCATCCAGCGTTCTTTCGCAACGCACATTCAGTGCTGCTGGAGGCTTTGTAACCGATCACAGGGTGTGTCTGTCCACCGACTCGGTCGATCGACTGACCTTCATAAAAATGAATCGGTCTTGGATCACCACCAGCTACCAAGCACCAGATGCTGATGTAACCGAATAATTTTTTTTTAAATCTCAGATCCCTTCAAAGACTGCCTATGCTAATGCTGAGTGACTATCCTGAGTAATTATCCTCCTTCTCCTCAATGATCACGCTGATAGCTTGTAAGAACATTTTTGGTTCTGGGCGCCACCACCAGTGCCTAAGGCCCAATTTTTCAGCCCCTGTTTAACAGGGGCGTGTAATTACAATTTTTGATGCAATACTTTGCAGCAGGGCTCGATTCTGCGTTCCAACTAGAGTATCTGTGAGGGGTTGCAGTGTTGTGGCACCAGCACCAGTGCCTAAGGCCCAATTTTTCAGCCCCTGTTCAACAGGGGCATGTAATTACAATTCTTGATCTAATATTTCACAGCAGGGCCCGTTTCTGCGCCCACCAAGAACGAGTGAGGACTTATGCCGCGTACACACGAGCGGACTTTACGGCGGACTTTGCCCGGCGGACTGGATTTCGTCGGACAATTCGATGTGTGTGGGCTCCAGCGGACTTTGTTTTCTCAAAAGTTGGACGGAATTAGATTTGAAACTTGTTTAAAATTTATCCGTTGAAATCGAGTCCGGTCGAAAAGTCCGCCGTCTGTATGCTAGTTCGACGGACAAAAAGCCACGCTAGGGCAGCTATTGGCTACTGGCTATGAACTTCCTTGTTTTAGTCCGGTCGTACGTCATCACGTACGAATTCGACGGACTTTGGTGGATTGTGTGTAGGCAAGTCCGTTTGTTCACAAAGTCTGTCGGAAAGTACGTCGAAAAGTCCGCCGGGCAAAGTCCGCCGTAAAGTCCGCTCGTGTGTACGCGGCATTAGTGTTGTGGCACTAGCACCACCACCACCAAAGGCCCAATTTTTCTGCCCCTGTTCAACAGGGGCATGTAATTACAATTCTTGATCTAATATTTCACAGCAGGGCCCTGTGAGGGCTTACAGTGTTGTGGCCACAACAACACCTAAGGCCCAAATTTCTGCTGAGTATATATGGCAGGCCCCTACTTTCAAACATCCAACTTACAAACGACTCCTACTTGCAAACGGAAGGAGACAACAGGAAGTAAGATGAAATCTACCCCTAGGAAGGGAAATTCTCTCCTGTAAGAGTTAATATGGGAAAAACGTTTCTCCTTTCCACTGATGCTTTATCACCAATCCTTGTTTCACAAAAAAAACCCCAAATTTTCAAAAAAATTTGTCATTGGGACAAAAAATTAGGTGAAATCTTCTGAAGAGGAGCACAGACAGCAAAACAAATGTCACAGGGGTGATAATCCTTCCCTATGTTTTCCAAAAAGCTTAAAATAGATTTTTTGGCTGGAGCTAAACACGTTAAAAATGTACCAGTTCAAAATTACAAACAGATTCTACTTAACAACAAACCTACAGTCCCTGTCTTGTTTGCACCGCCTGTATACTGCTGTTCAGAGTATATAGGGCCTGGTGGCCCCACGCCTTTCCTTTTTTTTAATTTAGGTGCGGGGTTCCCCTTAATATCCATACAAGACCCAAAGGGCCTGGTAATGGACTGGGGGGTACCCATTAGGGGTGCTGAAATTAATCGCAGCATTGATGCATCGCGATTCGGGTGTCCCCAATGCGGCATCGATGCATGCGACCAGAAAAATCAATGTCTTGCCCCGCCCCCTCCCGGGAGAGCGCTCTGTGCGTAAAGCTGTTACTAGTGTGTGTATTTTCCGCTCATGTGACTCTCGGCCGCGCCTCCGTCCTCTCAGTCTCTCCTGATTTCAGCACCGCCCACTGACTGGAGCTATCAGGTCAGAAGAGAGGCGGGCGGGGCTGACATCAGGAGAGACGTGAGAGGAGGGAGGCACGGCCGAGAGTCACATGAGCGGAAAATACACACACTAGTAACAGCTTTACGCACGGAGCGCTCTCCCGGGAGAATTCCCTGCTCAGGAGAGATGTGACAACCGGCGGAACACCGGCGGCTGGAGTGGAGATCGGGGGGAGATGGTGAGCAGGCAGATCGTCCTGCTTATTACAAGCTGCCACCGGCAGAGCAGCATGTAAGTACAGAGGGGGAGGGGGGGCGCAGTGACACAAGTCCATATCATACAATTGTCTTCTATGTGCAATTGTGCATTCATCACACCACAACTCTGCATTATTGTCCGCAGTCTGTGACCATCTCCTGTACCATGTCCACAGTCTGTGACCATCTCCTGTACCATGTCCGCAGTCTGTGACCATCTCCTGTACCATGTCCGCAGTCTGTGACCATCTCCTGTGCCATGTCCCCAGTCTGTGACCATCTCCTGTGCCATGTCCCCAGTCTGTGACCATCTCCTATGCCATGTCCCCAGTCTGTGACCATCTCCTGTACCATTTCCGCAGTCTGTGACCATCTCCTGTACCATGTCCGCAGTCTGTGACCATCTCCTGTACCATGTCCGCATTCTGTGACCATCTCCTGTGCCATGTCCGCATTCTGTGACTATCTCCTGTAGCATGTCTCCAGTCTCTTACCATCTCCTGTAGCATGTCTCCAGTCTCTGACCATCTCCTGCAGCATGTCTGCAGTCTCTGACCATCTCCTGCAACATGTCTGCAGTCTCTGACCATCTCCTGTAGCATGTCTGCAGTCTCTGACCATCTCCTGTAGCATGTCTGCAGTCTCTAACCATCTCCTGTAGCATGTCTGCAGACTCTGACCATCTCCTGTAGCATGTCTGCAGTCTCTGACCATCTTCTGTAGCATGTCCGCAGTCTCTGACCATCTCCTGTAGCATGTCTGCAGTCTCTGACCATCTCCTGTAGCATGTCCACAGTCTCTGACCATCTCCCGTAGCATGTCCACAGTCTCTGATCATCTCCTGTAGCATGTCCGCAGTCTCTGATCATCTCCTGTAGCATGTCCGCAGTCTCTGATCATCTCCTGTAGCATGTCCGCAGGCTCTGACCATCTCCTGTAGTATTTTGGAAGAGAGCCTGGAGCTCCTCTGCTGTCTCTTTTTTTCTTAAGAACAGATAGAATAAAAAAAATGGAGTTCTCCTGACTACTTGAATTTTTTTTTGATGAAAACCATGAGCACCTGTGGACTTGCGCTGTAATCGTGATATCGAATCGAATCGTTGACTTGATAATCGTAATCGAATCGAATCGTGAGGACAGTGAAGATGCGCACCCCTACTACCCATGCTGTTTGTCTCACTGATTTTCATCCATATTGCCAGGACCCGACATTACATTAAAGCCGCAAGCAGTTTTAAATGACTTTTTTTCCTTTAAAAATGACATTTTGTGAAGGGACTGTTCTAAGCACGGGAAACATGTGCCACTTTACAGGCATACTATAGACACCCCCCTGGTACGATATTTAAAGGAATATTTCACTTTTTTTTTAAAACTTTAAGCATCATTAAAATCACTGCTCCCAAACGGCCGTTTTTTAAAAGTTTTTTTTGCATTGATACTTGTCCCCTGGGGCAGGACCCAGGTCCCCAAACCCTTTTTAGGACAATACCATGCAAATTAGCCTTTAAAATGAGCACTTTTGATTTCGAACGTTCGAGTCCCATAGACATCAATGGGGTTCTAACGTTCATGCTAATTTTCGGTCCGTTCGCAGGTTCTGGTGCGAAACCCCACCTTTATGTGTTATATGTCTTATGCCACGTACACACGATTGGACATTCCGACAACAAAATCCTGGATTTATTTCCGACGGATGTTGGCTCAAACTTCTTGCATACACACGGTTGTACAAATATTGTCGGAAATTCCGAATGTCGAGAACAATTTGACATACAACACGTACGAGGAGCCGAGAAAAATGAAGTTCAATAGCCAGTGCGGCTCTTCTGCTTGATTCCGAGCATGTATGGAATTTTGTGCGTCGGAATTGTGTACACACGATCAGAATTTCCGACAACGGATTTTGTTGTCGGAAAATTTGAGAACCAGCTCTCAAATTTTTGTTGTCGGAAATCCCGATGGAGCCTACACACTGTCGGAATATCCGACAACAAGCTCACATCGAACATTTGTTGTCGGAAATTCCGACCATGTGTACGTGACATTATAGCTTTTCACTATACAATCATATATATGTATGTATTTATATATTGGTTTCACAAAAAGGTACTATATTATTTACATATATTATATAAATATATACATACACACACACACAAAGCTAACTACTTCATTCAATATTGTCTAATTTAATAGTGTTCTCTTATTCAAATGTGTTTTAACTGTTTTAATTGGCACACAAGCAGACCTTTTTGACCCTGTAAAATTTAATTAATGGACATAGATTTCCCATATTCCACATAATTACTTTTAAACCACCAGTATAAGAAGTTTTATAACTTATTCTTGACAATGGTTGGTTTATTAGCCTCAAGGAATGTTATCTTATCAAGCTGTAGTTCAACTGCTGTCAAAGTGTTTCTCTTGTAAGTAGTTGACTTAAAAAAAAAAGAATTATAAATATTATTGTAATAACTCCTATAAACTAATATTTCTTATTTTGAACTAATAATAATATTGATGATCATTCCACTGCTACTACACTAATAATAATATGAATATTAATTATATGAATAATAATAATGGTATGAGTAATATTATCAATAAAACATATGCAAATTAATTTGAATAATATGGACTACATAGGCTAATATGAAATTCTACTACATAAGTCAGCCAGCACGTTCAAGCAGAGGCCGGTCTCTGTAGGGGCTATAAATACTGTGCTGCCCCCAGGGAGGAGGACATCCTTTAATGGGGAAACTGCTGCGCATTGGCGCCAAGAGGCAATTTGGTGGAAGATGGTGCGATGATGCACTGTGTTACCCTGCCGCCAACCTACACTTCAAGGGCAGTGGTGTGGGAGGAAGTGCAACACAGGCACACATGGAGACCAGGAAGTGCACCGTTCCAGCTCCACCTACTGCCAAAGATCTGCTCCAATCCAAATGGGCCAGGGAGGATCTGGCACGTCAAGTGGTACATGTGGCCGGCCGCCAAAGATGCACACAGTGCTCCGCCCACTCCAAGGCATGCAGCAGCTCAGTCTTGCCAGAAAGACACTATATACGGTAAATATAAGAAGTACAATGCTAATTAGCCAGTTCCGGACTAGCCATGCAGTTTTACTGCGGCAGGTTGGTCCGGCTGCGCGAAATCATGTTACTATACGTGATGCTGGGGGGCGCGCACCCCCCCGCCGCCCCCGACAATCGGATTTGATCAGGAACTGATCAATCCCCAGGCCCAGCCACTGAAATCTGGCCTGGACCTAGTGATCGCTCCTGACAAATGATATCCTTCCCCTCTCTGTGTAACTGTAAACACTGACAGGGGAAGTGATGTCATCTCTCCTCGTGTCGGTCTTTTCGTTCCGGGCCGAGAGGAGAGAGCATCAAAAAGTGAGTTGCACCAACACTACACTGATGCCAGATCACATAGGCACATAATTCACCCCCCGATCACCCCCTCAGTTAACCTCTTCACCACCTGTCACTGTGTCACCCAGTACAGCAATCAGATTTTTTTTTGATCGCTGTACTGGTGTCATTAGTGACAAAAATCAGTGTTAGGGAAATTAGTCTTAGGCCCGATAGGTCTAGGGACCCCCCTATCCCCCAATAAAGGTTTAACCCCTTGATTACTCCCTGTCACCTGTGATCACAGTATAAGTGTCACGGGTGACGCAGTTTAGCTAGTTTATTTTTTTATAGCGTCAGGGCACCCGCCGTATTTTACCCAATAAAGGTTTAACCCCCGATCACCCAGTGGGTGATCAAAGTTAGGTTTTAGCGTCAGATAGGGTCTCCGTAGCCCCAGGCAGCTTCAGATTAGTGCCAGTACTGATAACACCCACGCACTATACGCCTCCCTTAGCAGCATAGTGTCTGAACGGATCGATATCTGATCTGATCAAATCTATACTAGCATCCCCAGCAGTTTAGAGTTCCCAAAAACGCAGTGTTAGCGGGATCAGCCCAGATAAATGCTAGCACCTGCACTTAGCCCCTCTACCCAGCCCAGCCCACCCAAGTGCAGTATCAATCGATCACTGTCACTTACAAAACACATAACTGCAGCGTTCACAGAGTCAGGCTTGATCCCTGTGAACGCTAACAGTTTTTTTGGTAGCGTTTGAATCAGTTGCTAACAGTCAGGAGCTTTTTTACCTGTGAGTCTCACTAGTATACCAGTAAATTTAGAGACAAAAATGTCAAATCGAAGGTACACTAGTGAAGAGGCCTACACGTTTCTGAGCATGACAGATAGTGAAGAGGAAGTCACTCATCTGTCAGATTCAGGCTCAGAATACAATCCTGTAGATGACAGCGGCACCCTGACAGATAGCTCTGACGACGGAGTTGTGGTCCCTGCCAAGGTCACGCGTACCAGACCCTGATCTTCTTCTGCTGTCGTTGAGGTGCAAGAACCGCAGGTCCCTCGTATGCAGCAGATAGCCAGTACTAGCGCCGCTATTCCTTCTGGTGAACTGGCAAGCACCAGCAGCCTAGTACTTCCTGGTCATACATCCAGCAATGCAGTAACACTTGGCGGCGTGATGATTCCTATAAGTGCAGTTCAAGCTGGCGAGGTGGCAAGCACGAGTAGTGTCCCGCTGCCACCAAGAAGAAAACAAACACAGGCCCGTCGAGACCATAGTGCCTTTCCTGCTGCATTCGCCAATCCTAATTGGGAACCCACCACTTCTGCAGCACCCGTACTTCCTCCATTCACTGGCCAACCCGGAATTCAGGTGGAAACAGTTGATTTTACGTCACTTGCTTTTTATTCGCTGTTTTTCACCGAAGATATCTATAGATCTATTGTGGACCAAAGCAATTTGTATGCTGGTCAACTCATCACCGCTAATCCTCAGCTGACCCTTGCCAGAGATTGGAGACCAATTACGGTTTACGAATTGAAGACCTTTCTGGGCCTATCCCTCCTCATGGGCATAACCAAAAAGAGTGAGTTGCGGTCATATTGGTCCACTGACCCATGACCAGGACACGATACAAGCAGATCTTGCGGTTCATGCACTTCAGCGACAATGAACTCTGTTGTCCTCGGGGTGACCCTGTATTTGATCGGCTCTACAAAATTCGGCCCCTCGTAAACCACTTAAACCAACGTTTTGCAGCCTTGTTTACTCCCGATCAAGTTGTCTGCGTTGATGAATTCCTGATTACGTTTTCTGGCCGCTTGTTTATCAAACAGTATCTTCCCAGCAAGCGTGCCAGATACTGGGTCAAGATGACAGGGCCACAGGCTATACATATAGTTTTATGGTTTACGAGGGAAGAGATAGTCACGTAGAGCCAGAGAACTGCCCACATAGGGAACGCTGGTAAGATAGTGTGGGACTTGGTTTCACCCTTATTCGGAAAGGGGTACCACTTGTACGTGGACAATTATTACACGAGAGTGACACTTTTTAGTCACCTTTTTGATTATGGAATTGGCGCATGTGACACTGTGCGATCTAATCGCCGGGGATTCCCCCAATGGCTTGTAGAATCCCGACTTAGATGGGGGAGGGAGCCTGCACTTAGATGGAGGAAGGAGCCTGCTTGAGGTGTAATAATTTGTTAGCAGTAAAATGGAGGGATTCACGGAATGTTTTCGTTCTGTCCTCGCTTCACGCAGACACGGCAGTCCAAATTCCTACGGCGACTGGTGTTGTGGAGAAACCCCTCTGTGTCCACGAATACAACCTTAAAGTGGATGTAAACCCCCAATTTTTTTTTTTTTGATGTCATAATGTAGAGTATAAGATTTCCTATCATTTAAGCCCAGGCTTGCCACAAAGAGTTAATGCATCTCTAAGCAATCCTCTTTTATTGTTCAGTGAGATAAATCTTGACAAACAGAGAAAAACTTTGTCAAATCCTCCCCCTTGCTGTGAGTGACAGGTGATTTACATATCTCGTGTACTAGCCTAATGCCGCATACACACGAGCGGACTTTACGGCCGACTTTGTCCGGCGGATGGGATTTCGTCGGACAATTCGATCGTGTGTGAGCTCCAGCGTACTTTGTTTGCTCAAAAGTTGGACGGACTTAGATTTGAAACATGTTTTAAATCTATCCGTCAAACTCGAGTCCGGTCGAAAAGTCCGCTCGTCTGTATGCTAGTTCGACGGACAAAAAGCCACGCTAGGGCTGCTATTGGCTACTGGCTATGGACTTCCTTTTTTTAGTCCGGTCGTACGTCATCACGTACAAATTCAACGGACTTTGGTGGATTGTGTGTAGGCAAGTCCGATCATTCAGAAAGTCTGTCGTAAAGTACGTCAAAGTCCGCCAGTCTGCCGTAAAGTCCGACCGCGTGTACGCGGCATAAGACATGCATTATTTTTTAATTCCCACCCCCACTCCTTTCTTCAGCAGCTCTGCAAGGATTGGCTGTTCCACATGATTTGGCATGCTGAAGTCATTTGGTTACTTTCCTGTCTTTTCACTGGATGTTAGGGATCATAGCAGAAGTTCAGTGTAAGAAACACACAGGAGAAATGTATATTGACAAGGGGAGTGTAGAGGTGGGCGGGGAGTCTACTGACATTACGACTCCACCCACCAAGCTCCAGACAACAGACCCATCCACAGAATCTGCAGTTTTTCGGGTCTCATAACAGACAGAGGGGAGACATTTGACAGGTAAAGATACATGCAGGAGGCATGTATATCCTTATAGATAACACCTATGGCGGTAGTTTAGAAAGGATGACATTGGGTTTACATCCACTTTAACATGGGAGGGGTGGACCTCTATGACCAGTTGTTGGCGCCGTACCTAATTGCCCATAAGGCCAGACGCCGGTACAAAAAAGTGTCTGTATACTTATTTCAATTGGCTTTGCTGAACGCTCATGTGCTATACAGAGCTTCAGGACAGACTGGATCCTTCCTTAAATTTCAGGAAGAGATCGTCAGAGCCCTTCTGTTTCCCGACGGTGCTCTTGCCCAACTTCCCAATCCAAATGCAGTGAGCTGGCTGCATGAGAGGACTTTTCCTTTTGTCCTCCCTGGTACCCCTACCCAAAGAAACTTCCAAAAAAGATGTTGTGTCTGCAGCAAACGCGGATTTAGGCGTGAAACCCGCTTTTATTGTCCTTCCTGTCCTGACCAACCTGGTCTCTGCATTGGTGAATGTTTCAAACGCTACCACACACTAGTGGAGTTTTAGCGTAGGGTACAGCACCACACAGTCCTAGGCACACTAACACAAGGTCTCGGGGTCTCGAAAGATGTGATGGCCATCACATTTTGAGAGACCCTAATCTGCAATGTTCAGTTTACAGTTTTTATAAAAGTGAAAAAAAAAAAAGAAAAACACACAAAAACACAAAAAAGTATAAAATAAGAAATCCAAAAATATTTGTGGTATTTTTCTCCTCTCTCTCTATTTTTCTCCTCTCTCTCTTGTTCTCTCTCTTATGTTCGCTCTCTACTGTCCGCTCTACTGTTCGCTCACTATTCTTCTATAACTATCGTTCTCTCTATTTTTACTTTGTTTTATTGTATTTGCTTTGCAAGTATGTTATGTTATACTGTAATGTTTGTTTTATTGTTAACCATCATTTGCTTAGCAGGGACACCTTTCAGCTGCAGCACGGGGTTATTTATCTTGACAGCAACAGCGTTTGCTCCCACAATACATAAAGCCGTGACTCCAGCGCTGTCGGAGGTGATTTCACCACCACAGTTAAAAAAAAAGAGCATATATGCCGAAGCATGGGTGCAGCAGGAGTGGAGGAGCGATTTGCTCCTAACATTAGGGGCGGATTGCCCCCATGCTTCGGCATATATTTTTTTAGGCACAGATTGCAATGTTTTATTTTGATTATGTTTTCCTGGTGCATCATACATTTGTGTTGTGACTCTGCCCCCACAACCTAATAGGACTGGTTAACTATAAATCAAAGACAGACCCGGCTCACAGCATTCTCCTTTTTTTCCCTCACCTGATCAAGACTGGAGTCGCGAGGTATCACTTACCGCTTGTCGCCCCAGCCAGGTTCAGCCTCTCCTGGGTGGAAGTCCTTCCTGTACAGCCTTCTAAACGAAGCTATATGGTTGGAGCCCCATTCTGGTGGTGCAGGCTTCTCAAAGAAAGCGTTAAACAAGCTTTGACGTTAAGTGACAGCGTTTCCTTTTGCTTTCCATATGCTTTTTACTTCTTTTCTCTGTGTTATGGGCATTTGCCATTTCCAAGATGGCTGCAGCAGTGCAAGTACACTCATGAGAGGCAGGAAGTGATGCGGCCTCTGTGTTTCCTGGCTAGAGCTTTTCCAGGATGGTGATCTGAACATGCTCAGGCACTGATATCACTAATGGCAAATGTGAGTTCTAAATGGTTTTATGGCATTTTTGGGCAACAAATTGTAGAGCTCTCTACTCATGCATGCTGGATGCTTATGTGGTCATTGTTTGCAGGTATGTTTTCCCTTTTTATGGCATTCACCTGTGTTTTTGATATCTCCTTCTCAGTGTTGCTCTAGAATCATTGTGCTCTTTATGGCATTCACCTGGGCTCTTCCTATCCCCTTTTCTATGCTTGCTCTGGGATCACTGTGTTGGGCTCAGTTTCCACTAGTGCGACTTGTCACTGCAAAGTCACATGTCAAGCCGTTCTTGGTGCAGACTTCTGGGAAATTATGTTTAGGGGGGTGTTCTGTACACATTCTGTGTGCAGAGCACCTCCAGATGATCATGTTTAATTGCAAATTACAGAAAACTACAGCCCTGAAAAAAAAAAATCAGCCCGTCTGGAAGAAGTGAAAGGACAAGGTGGTAGCAGCTTTGTAAGAGCTGAAATTGGCGGCATACTCTGTGGTGGATGTGTCAGGCATTTAGGAGGGATGTGTCCCTCCCTCCTAGATTGTAAGCTCTAATGAGCAGGGCCCTCTGATTCCTCCTGTATTGAATTGTATTGTACTTGTACTGTCTGCCCTAATGTTGTTGTAAAGCGCTGCGTAAACTGTCGGCGCTATATAAATCCTGTATAATAATAATAATAATAATTTATTGATGTTTTTCAAAAGAGGTGTTCCCCGCGGTCAGGGCAAGGAGTGCATTATGGCTGAAGCCATGGTTGGTGGATCCCGCAAAAAAAAAAAATGGTGCAAGACACCAGAACACAGATCCAATCTATTTGGGAGTAGACAGGATACAGCCACCCCAAGGGTGACCATTAGCAGGTCAGGGCAAATTATCATCTGACAAAAAACAGAAAATTCAAAGGTCCAGCATACAGGTGGTGACTCCCAAGTAGACACCAGGAGGCAAAATCCTACGGACCGGGAAAAAGATTGGCTACCAAGTCAAGTATGCTCAGTGCAGGTAGTGCCTACCTTGTGTCAAACCAGAGAGGTCTTCATGAATAAGATTTACCTAAGAATACAGGAAAATTATGTAGATCTCACACAGCAAAAGCCTGGAGTCCTTTATCACCTAAACCAGCCAAGGTTCCACAGTTCTTACAACTGGGGCTGAACAGGGGCCTAGGTTCAAATATGTGTAAATATGCTCAAAGTTCAGCTTTGTCTGCACTTGCAGGGGTTTAAGGAGTCCTTAACCCTTGGTGATGCAATTCTTAAAAGGCTTGCATGAAGTTATAGGACTCCCAGGAAACCATTGTTCCCTATGTGGAACTTGCTTATGGTCCCCATTTCTATCAAAGACTCATTTCTATCCTACTCTGCAAAACCCTAAAGACCGTATTTTTGGTTGCTACAACCTCTGTGAAGAAGGATGTAGAACTGCAGGCTTTGCACTCAAGGAGCCTCACTTAACATTATACCCGGACAGAACAGAATAGTCCTAAAACTCCAGACTGCTTTTATCCATGGGGTGTCTTTCTCCTTCCAATTTAACCAGGAAGTTAATTTCCCGTCTTTCTCGGTTGAGTGTGGGAACCACATCTCCTGTAGGTTGAGCTAACGCTGGTGACCTGCTTGGCAGCTACCCTTTCATTCAGGAAAGCTGAAATATGTACTTGGTTCCAGCATGGTTTAAGGCAGGGTCAGTCAGCATCAACATGTTCAGTCACCTCCTAGATTGTTAAGACAATTAAAAGAGCCTACTCTTCAAGGCCTTCCTGTTTTGGAGGTCTTAAGAGCACATTTAACTAGGGCAGTGCCAGCTTTGTGGACAGCTCAGCGCTGAGTGTCTCCTGAGGTTATTTGCAAGTCAGCAATATGGTCCTCCCAGGACACCTTCATTACACTTTTATAGGTGAACCCAGCTCGCGACAGTAAAATTTGGAAAAATTCTTGGTGCATACTTGCGCTACTGATGATTACAACATTTTTCTTGCACTCTCCCATGTGGCTAGTTAGTCCCCATATGTATGCTACCATGATGCACATGGAAAATTGTATACTCACCTTTCCGTAATTTTCCTTTCTTGGTGCATCTTCATGGCAGCATACATATACCCACCCAAATGGTGAGAGTTACAGAGAATGGTTCAGCCAGCTGACCATAGAGCTGATCACAGACCAGAACGGCTCCAATCATCTCTATGGCCTAAGAAACCGGAAGCTACGAGCATTTCATGACTTAGGTATTGCCAGATATAAAAGGCACCATTGGGAAATTGGCAAAGCATTTTATCACACCAATCTTGGTGTGGTCATATGCTTTGAGGGCAGAGGAGAGATCTAGGGTCTAATAGACCACATTTTTTTCAAAAAAGAGTACCTGTCACTACCTATTGCTATCATAGGGGATATTTACATTCCCTGAGATAACAATAAAAATGATTAAAAAAATGAAATGAAAGGAACAGTTTAAAAATATAATAAAAAAGCAAAATAAATAATTAAAAAAAAATAGCACCCCTGTCCCCCCGTGCTCACGCGCAAAGGCAAATGCAAGCGTCGGTCTGGTGTCATATGTAAACAGCAATTGCACCATGCATGTGAGGTATCACCGCGAAGGTCAGATTGAGGGCAGTAGTTTTAGCAGTAGACCTCCTCTGTAGATCTAAAATGGCAACCTGTGAAGGCTTTTAAAGGCTTTTAAAAATGTATGTAGTTTATCGCTGCTGCATGTTTGTGCGCAATTTTAAAGCATGTCGTGTTTGGTATCCGTGTACTCGGCATAAGATGATCTTTTTTATCTCATCAAACATTTGGGCAATATAGTGTGTTTTAGTGCATTAAAATTTAAAAAAGTGTATTTTTTCCCAAAAAATGGCGTTTTAAAAATCGCTGCGCAAATACTATGTGAAAAAAAAAAACGCAACACCCACCATTTTAATCTATAGGGCCTTTGCTTTAAAAAAAATATATATAATGTTTGGGGGTTCAAATTAATTTTCTTGCAAAAAAACATTTTTTTTCATGTAAACAAAAAGTGTCAGAATGGTCTTCAAGTGGTTAGAACAGTGGGTGATGTGTGACATAAGCTTCTAAATGTTGTGCATAAAATGCCAGGACAGTTCAAAACTCCTCCAAATGACCCCTTTTTGGAAAGTAGACACCCCAAGCTATTTGCTGATAGGCATGTTGAGTCTATGGAATATTTTATATTTTGTCACAAGTTTCGGGAAAATTATACTTTTTTTAAATTTTTTTGCACAAAGTTGTCACTAAATGATATATAGTTCAAACATGACATGTGGAATTACACCCCAAAATGCATTCTGCTGCTTCTCCTGAGTATGGGGATACCTCATGTGTGAGACTTTTTGGGAGCCTAGCCGCGTACAGGACCCCGAAAACCAATCACCGCCTTCAGGATTTCGAAGGGTGTAAATTTTTGATTTTACTCCTCACTACCTATCACAGTTTTGAAGGCCATAAAATGCCAAGATAGCACAACCCCCCCCCCCCAAATGACCCCTTTTTGGAAAGTAGACACCCCAAGCTATTTGCTGATAGACATGTTGAATCCTTGGCATATTTTATATTTTGTCACAAGTTTTGGGAAAATTACACTTTTTTTTTTTTTTGCACAAAGTTGTCACTAAATGATATATTGTTCAAACATGGCATGGTTAGATGTGGAATTACACCCCGAAATGCATTCTGCTGCTTCTCCTGTGTACAGGGATACCACATGTGTGAGACTTTTTGGAGCCTAGCTGTGTACAGGACCCCGAAAACCAATCACCGCCTTCAGGCTTTCTAAAGCCAGAAAATTGTGATTTTACTCCTCACTACCTATCACCGTTACGGAGGCCCTGAAATGTCCAGATAGCACAAAACCCCCCAAAATGACCACATTTTGGAAAGTAGACACCCCAAGGTATTTGCTAAGAGGCATGGTGAGTATTTTGCAGATCTCATTTATTTTTGAAAATGAAGAAAGAAAAGAAAAATGTATTTTTTTCTTTTTTCAAATTTCAAAACTTTGTGACAAAAAGTGAGATCTGCAAAATAATCAACATGCAGATAGCGTGGGGTGTATACTTTCCAAAATTGGGTCATTTGGGGGGGGGGGGGGGTTGTGCTAACTGGGCATTTCATGGCCTCCGAAACTGTGATAGGCAGTGAGGAGTGAAATAAAAAATGTACCCCATTAGAAAGCCTGAAGGCGGTGATTGGTTTTCGGGGTCCTGTACACTGTTAGACTGCCAAAAAGTTCCACACATGTGGAATCCCATACTCAGGAGAAGCAGCAGAATGTATTTGTGTAATTACACATATAACCATGCCATGTTTGAGCAATATATCATTTAGTTACAGTGACAATGTTGTGTAAAAAAAAAAAAAAAATTGTAATTTTCCCGAAACTTGTGACAAAATATAAAATATTCCATGGACTCAACATGCCTCTCAGCAAATAGTTTCAAGTGTCTTCTTTTCAAAATGAGGTCATTTTTGTAGGGGGGGGTTGTGCTATCTTGTCATTTCATGGCCTCCGAAACTGTGATAGGTGAGTGAGGAAGTGAAATCACCATTTTACGCCCTTATGCCCCGTACACACGGTCAGACATTGATCGGACATTCTGACAACAAAATCCATAGATTTTTTTCTGACGGATGTTGGCTCAAACTTGTTTTGCATACACACAGTCGCACAAAGTTGTCGGAATTTCCGAGCGCCAAGAACGCGGTGACGTATACCACGTACGACAAGACTATAAAAGGGCAGTTCAGTACCAAGCGCGGCAGCCTTTGGGCTCCTTTTGCTAATCTCATGTTAGTAAAATTTGGTGAGAGACGATTCGCGCTTTTTCAGACTCGTGGTTTTTAGTTAGTTTTTCTGGTGTTCAGTTTGTGCTTGTGGGTTTGTATCTGGTCTTCAGTGCCTGCAGCGAGTTACCATTGACTTGTCATTGTGTTCTTGTTCGTTCGTTACTGATTTTCAGGACGCTCTTCACAGGCCTTGCTGTTCTTCAGTGCGTTCTGTTACTTCGTTCTGAGCAGCCGACCGTTTTCTAGCCATGTTGCGTGTACGTACTCATCGTAGAGTTCGTGCTGTGCGGGGCCTTGGTGTTGGAGTTCTTACTTTGACACAAGCCCAGTCCATGAACAGGGCGAGGAGGAGTTCATTAACCAAGAATTGGTTGCTCCAGTGTGACCAGTTCTGTCAGCTTCGTGCCGGCAAAAGGGCACCTCCAAATGTGAGTGATTTTAACCTTTGATATCTTTTTAAAATAAATGGTTTAAACATATTGCGCTATGATTGCCGTCTGTTTCTATGCTTTCCTATGAGGAGTATTAGAACACAAGTTGTATACTGGTGAGAAGTGGTACCTGTGTGGAATGGTTATCCCTGAATGAACCAAAGGCGTACCCCTAGTGGAATATCTGGTGAGTGGCCAATCTGAATGGTGGAGGGTCCCACTCAGTCACATATTGAAGTAACATAGGAGCACGCCAGTCACTTTGAAGGATACAAGATTTTGCAACATGTCTGAAGGACTCTTTTATTTGTTATGTATATGATTTACTGGTCTAAAGTTTAAATATATGCACATGTAATATTGATCATTGGTAATTGATAAGGAACACAGGTGGTGTTATATAAAAAGGGGGCAGCGCACTCACACATATTCATTAATATTTTTACCCATCTAAGTGAAGGGTCGTTTTTGAGTGCAGCATACCTAATATTTGGTGCATAGTAGAAGGAATTAAAGTTTGGTTTTGCGCCGGTGACACGCACATAGATATTCACGGTTATATATTTAAACATATATTTTTTTCACGGGCAGCATAACATGGAGGTTTTCTCATTTCTGGCGAATCGGCAGCTGGATCTGGGGCAACTTTTCCAAAATTATGATAACACCACGGCACTGAATTTAGAACAAAGTTTTAAACACTTGAAAAATGCTATGGACAAACAAATTAGAATTTGGTGGGATATTAACACATTAGATCAATACAGAGAGGCTAAAATCACCCCTAGGAGGTTAAGATGGGACCTAGGTCCCAATGATGGTATAACAGATGAAAACCTATCAAGGACTTGGTTTGATTTTTTTAATGGCTGTGAAAACAGACTGTTAGACATGATCATTGAAAGGAGAAGAATCAAATTAAAAAAAGTAGAATCCACCATAAGTACAATTAGAGACAACATGTTACCCCATGTTGAAACAAATGAGTACAAAACAAGGGCGGCTAAATTACAAGAATTCCTAGCTAAATTGGACAATGAAGTAAAAAATAAAAAGGTTAAAAAGTACCAAAGGGACAAAAAGGATTACGCAGAGGGAAAAGTATACAGGTGGCAGGAGGAGGAAAAACCCACAAACTCTGCAAACACATCCCTGGATGAGGAGGTTAACATCGGGGAGGTGCTTGCAGATGTGGGAATGAGTAGAATATCAGGGACCCCTATCGCCAACTTGACTAGAAAAGATACTGGAGCAACAGTACAAACCCCGTATGATAATCAGAAGAAAATAAATACCCAGAAACCCGACCAAGGGAACAATAGCACATATACGGCCCCCTACCAACCCCCGATGGGACCATATCCCAGACCTTGGAGAGGAGGTTATAGGGGGAGGGGGAGGGGCTATTATAACTATGGCCCGAATTACGGTCCACCCATGTGGCAGGGGGAATGGCGGGATTGGAGGGAGCCCTACAAACCACCCATGCCAGTATTTCAAACCAGCAGGGGGGGCTGGAACAGGAACCCCCAGGAAACTGGAGGCAGTATAAATCAAAGAGAAAAAGAGGTTGTAGAGGGGGAGGCAAAAAGAAAAAGAGCAAATTAGGAGAGGGTATTTTCAACCTAACAGATATAACATTCACCCATGAGGAACTGTTGGTATTAGATAGGGGCATCAAGTATGCACCCAGTGCAACCTTTAACCAATTCGAAGCATTCATTGATTTGCAAAAGTTTATTCGGAAACTAAATTTAAAAAAATACCACTTAGAGAAAGGAGAACCCCAACATCAAACTAATGAAATGGAATACACACATAGTCAGTTGAGGAACAGGTCCACGTTTAACCCTAGGTCGAACACCAATCAACACATCGAGGTGTTTAAGAGAATAGTAGAGAAGGAATTGAGAAACATTAAACCAGTAAAGTGTAATAAAGACAGAATATGGCAAGGACTGAAGAAACTAGAAAAAAGAAAAAACATAGTAATTAGGCCAGCGGATAAAGGGGGAGGGGTAGTGATATTAACCAAACAGGACTACCATGCAGAATTGGAGAGACTAGTTAAAGACATAAGTACATACCAACCCCTGAAAAAGAATCCCAATAGAGAATTAAAGAAGAAATTAAAAGAGTATTTGAATAAGGGCATAGCCGACAATATTATAAATAAGAAAGAAGGTAGATATTTGTTGACAGAAGCACCAAGAATACCAGTAATATACCAGGTTCCTAAAATCCATAAGAACAAAACTAGACCACCAGGAAGGCCTATAATCAGTGGCATAGAATCAGTCTATTCAAGATTGGGGGAATATTTGGATATATTCCTCCAGCCCATAGCGGGAGAGGGTAAGGCATTCCTCAAGGATAGCAAGGATGTAATTAACAACCTAAAGAGTTTACAGGTGGACGAATCCACACTATTGGTAACAATGGATGTGGAGTCGTTGTACACCAACATAAAACAAACGGACGCTTTGGCAGCTGCAGCATGGGGAATGAAGAAATTATCGGACCTAAAATTGAAACAAAGAAGGTTTATACTGGAGGGATTAAGGATGGCCATGGGGAATAATTTCTTCTGGCACAACCATAACTATTATAGGCAGATAAAGGGAGTAGGGATGGGTAACAAGTATGCACCAAGTGTGGCCAACATCTTCCTCAGTAAATGGGAGGAAGAAGAGATTTTTGGAAGATGCTGGCCACACCTGCTGTTATACAAACGATTTATAGATGACATTTTGATAGTGTGGAAGGGCAGTCAACAACAACTGGAAGCATTTATCCAACATATTGGCCATAATAAATATGATATTAAATTTACAGCTACAGTACACCAACAAAAAATAAATTTTTTGGACTTAGAAATTTATAAGAACAAAAACAAACTGGGAACTAGAACACACTTCAAAGATACGGACCGGAATGGTTACATCCCGATGGGGAGTTGTCACCACCCCCATTGGAAAAAAGCAATCCCAAAAAGCCAGTTTATTAGGATAAGACGAAACTGTGACCAAATAGAAGATTATTTTCAACAGACAGATATATTAATTAAGAGATTTATAGACAAGGGGTACTACAAAGACACACTGGAAGATACGCGTCTTAAAATAGCCAATATGGATAGAGAGCTAACACTAACTAATAGAATTAGAAGTCAGAACCATAAGGATAAAGTACCATTTATAACAGCATTCAATAAACAATATAAAACATTAGAAAAAATTATAACAAAACATTGGCCCATAATTAGTAATGATCCACAGTTGAGCAAGGTCCTGCCAAACAAACCAGCGTTCGTATACAGGAGAGCTAGGAGGATTAGGGATAAAATAGTAAAAAATGTACCAGACCCCCCTAAAAGGATGACAACCTTCTTTGAGCAGGAGGGTTTTTTTAGGTGTGGAAAATGTAAAGCGTGCAGGTCTACCAATAAAAGTGACAGAAAAACAACTAATTTTGTATCAAGCAGCAACAAGCAAACCTTTAAAATTGATAAACTCATAACATGTGCTAGCACACATGTTACCTACGTGTTGGAGTGCAGCTGTGGGCTGCAATACGTGGGTAGAACAACTAGAGCTCTATCGGTGAGAGTAGGAGAACACGTTAGAAACATCAAAAAAGGATTTAAACACCATAGTGTATCTAAACACTTCAGGGATGTACATGGTAGAAACCCCCAACATTTAAAATTCTATGGAATAGATAGAATAGAAAAAGATTGGAGAAACACTAATATGAGAAGGGAGGTATCAAAAAATGAAACCCATTGGATATTTAAAATGGAAACTATGAAACCAAAAGGGATAAACGTGGAACTCGACATCAACTGCTATCTAGAAAATTACTAATTAGCATGGAAATATTTTATATTCATTATTATTATTTTCATATTTATATTTTTTTTATTTTACCTAACTTATATTTTTTCTATTTTTTATTTCAATATATTTTTCATTTTTTATTTTAATTTTATTTTCATTTTTATTTCCTTTTTTTTCTTATTCTTAATTTTTATTTGTTTTATTTTATATATTTTTTACTTCCTTTTTTTCATTTTTTCATTTTTTCATTTTTTCATTTTTTTCATTTGTACATTTTTTGACTTCATTTTATTTTTTATCACAATAAAATAGTCTTATATATAGAAAAGTATAGAAATAGGGGTTATACATATAAACTATATACGGTTCTTAGAATGTCTGTTTGAACTATGTCTGATTATGGCAAAGAATGGGTTTTTTGCTGTCCCATATTGTACATGAACGAACGGCGAGGGCGGAATGGGCAGAAGGTTTTAAAAAATTTAACAAATGTGTAATGTGTTTAAGATATTGTAAAAGCCTCTCCAGCAGATATAGATGGGTAAATATCCCCATCAATTGGAATAAAAATTAAGAAAATGCAAAGGGGAATTAGTGATATAAGCGTGTATTATACAAAAAGGGAATACCCTTAGTCAAAATGGCGATAACAGAAAGGAAGTTACAGATGGGAGCAGTACCTTAGTTAAAATGGCGGAATGCACACTTCCGGCCACACAGAGTATAAATAGAAAGGGCACCAATCAAACGGCAGCTTCCTGATGACGCATTTGATGATGCGAAACGCGTAGAGGCTGCTGGGAGACTTTCATGCACCACGTGACCGGACGAAAAACGGAAACGAGGCTTGGAGTGCAAGCCAAGCGTGGAGACCGCTTATAACACCAGGCGAACCATGCTATTACACACTCGTCCGTAACTGCTGGAAAAGCTTCGTGCCGGCAAAAGGGCACCTCCAAATGTGAGTGATTTTAACCTTTGATATCTTTTTAAAATAAATGGTTTAAACATATTGTGCTATGATTGCCGTCTGTTTCTATGCTTTCCTATGAGGAGTATTAGAACACAAGTTGTATACTGGTGAGAAGTGGTACCTGTGTGGAATGGTTATCCCTGAATGAACCAAAGGCGTACCCCTAGTGGAATATCTGGTGAGTGGCCAATCTGAATGGTGGAGGGTCCCACTCAGTCACATATTGAAGTAACATAGGAGCACGCCAGTCACTTTGAAGGATACAAGATTTTGCAACATGTCTGAAGGACTCTTTTATTTGTTATGTATATGATTTACTGGTCTAAAGTTTAAATATATGCACATGTAATATTGATCATTGGTAATTGATAAGGAACACAGGTGGTGTTATATAAAAAGGGGGCAGCGCACTCACACATATTCATTAATATTTTTACCCATTTAAGTGAAGGGTCGTTTTTGAGTGCAGCATACCTAATATTTGGTGCATAGTAGAAGGAATTAAAGTTTGGTTTTGCGCCGGTGACACGCACATAGATATTCACAGTTCTGTCACATGCCTTTGCTCCGTGAGATCCATGAGAATAATCCTGACGATTGCAGGAACTTTCTCCGGATGACGGACGCCGTATTTCACCGTTTGGCTTTGCTGACCCCCTATATCAGCAGGCAGGATACCTGCAGGAGGTAAGCCATCACTGCGGAGCAGTGGCTAGTCGCCACCCTGCGGTACTTGGCAACGGGGAGAAGCCTTAAGTTCTCGACAGGCATCTCCCCCCAGGCTCTGGGGATCATTATCCCGGAGACCTGTTCTGCCATCATCCAGGTCCTGCAGAAGGAGTATATTAAGGTAAGATTTATCCTTTAATATCACATTTTATTGTATAGAATGTTTGCTAATGTATTGTATTTCTTTCATCATTCACCAATTACCATGATTGTAATATGCTGTGAATGTCCCCTTTGTCTTCATGCATGCTGAATTTTTATGTAATTTTTTTTGTCCTTCATACATATTTGCCTTCACTTACCTCCCCAGCATGCTCTCCTGGCCCTATATTCACCTTGTCTACTCAATTAACAATGTATTTTGTCAGCTCCATACTAGTGCTTTACCCTAAATACCCCCTAAAATGTGTAAAATTGTGATTTTGTGCTTTAAATTCAGGCAGAGTGCCAGAGTTTTTTTGGGGGGGTCCCAGAATCATTTGGAACTCTCCCTCCCCAACTGCTAACTCAGCTGATACCAATCCTCTATCTATCCTCAATCCTCTATCTGCTGACTTTGTCAAACTCATACACACTATACCCACCTCTTTTGTGGTCATATTTATGGATGAATTCCCCAAAAGCATGTAGTGCAAGGGCCTGACTGAATACTTTCAAATGGTAATGTTCATAGTTTTTGTATCCTATTATTATCTTGATAGGTAATAGCAGAATGTAAAAATGTGCTAAAATGTGTACAGTGTGTATTTATATCTTTGTATTATGACACTTCTTACCTGTCCAGTGGGCTGCCAGTAGTGTAAGTAAGGAGGGGCTGGCCAAAGTAACACACATTATTTATGCATTCAGCTCTCAATGAAGTGGAGAGGGTTACCTGTCCAAAACATCTCCCCCCCATAAAATTTCTAAAATGGCCCATGAGAGGGGGGGGGGGATCTGGTAGGAGGACCTTTATACCTTTGTCTTTAAATACTCCCTAAAATAAATGTTATACTGATGTTGGCCAAGAATGTTTGTGTCTAACCTGCTTTCCATGTTTATGTGAAAAATGATTAATTTTTTATTCTTGTTTGACTCCACAGTTTCTTTCCAACCCACAGGAATAGCAGACTGTGGCCTCCCACTTTGCCCAGCGGTGGGACTTTCCTAACTGCGGAGGGGCAATTGATGGGAAACACGTCCACATCATCCCACCACCCAACTCGGGGTCATACTATTACAACTACAAGGGGTTCAATAGTATTGTGATGTTGGCGGTAGTGTCGGCTACTTACGAGTTCCTGTATGTGGACGTGGGGAAGAATGGGCGGATGTCAGATGGTGGAGTCATCGCGCACACGGAGTTCTACAGGCATCTCCAGAATGGCAGCTTGGACTTACCACCTCCAGAAGACAATGCGGAAGGACTCCCATTCGTCTTCCTTGCGGATGAAGCGTTTGCGCTGGGGGACCATCTTATGTGGCCATCCCTATGAGGACCCTCACCCTGGACCAGAGGGTTTTTAATTACCGGCTGGCCAGAGCCAGAAGAGTGGTGGAGAACACGTTTGGAATAATGGCCAGCCGGTTTCACCTATTTCTTACACCGACACACATGGCAGAGTATAAACTCAATCACATCATCCTGGCTTGCTGTGTTCTCCACAACTTTTTAAGGAGAAATTCTATGAACTATGCTGGCTCAGTTGGGCCTGAAGCCGGAATTATTAATCTCAATGAACCAACCCTGACGGCGCTTGAAGCTGGCTGTCCTGGCTTGCCCCCCCAGAGTGCCCGCGAGGTCCGTCTAAGATACATGGAATACTTTGCGGGTAGGGGGGCCATCAATATGCCAGACAATGTCTGAGACATTTTTTAAATAAAAAAATATTTTAAACTGAACAAATATTTGGTTTGATTTACTGCTTGTCTTTCTTTTAGCTGACCCTGACTGAAATTTTGGGAGTCCTGAAAATGGCGTGATTGTGTCAAATTAGAAAGAACTGTGGGTGTTATTTACTAAAGGAAAATACACTTTGCACTACAAGTGCACTTGAGACTGCACTGAAACTGCACTTGTAGTGCAAAGTGGATTTGCCTTTAGTAAATAACACCCATTGTCACTGTAAACACCAATTTTACAACACAAAAATGCTTTTGAGCGTTGAAAGAAGAAGCCACACATTGTTGAATCTCAATCTTTTTAATCAAAGCACAATCACATGTGCATTTATAAAAGGTTTTTAAAACAAACCAACATGTTTGTTGTATAACAATTTTTTAGGTGACATTAAAAGTAGTCCTTTTAAGGTAAAACAGGCATGTTTAAAACCAACAAGAAATACACAAATCTAGAACTTACAAAGTTCAACTTTTGTAGAAATTGAAGGCAATATCAGACATGAGTATTTATAAACTGTGTTTGATATTGCGTTCAGATGGGGTGAAGTCACCCCTGGAAAAGCCAAATTTTGAAGATGCACACAAATTGCCGAATGCCAACATGTGCTAGCTGCCATCATGGGGGATCAATGGACGTGTTTTGTGAGTGCAACCCCTTCCTCTCAGCTACTTTATTATTGAGGAAGGGGTTGCACCCCCAAAATGTATACATTGATTTCCCGTGATTTAACGAATAGGAACACATGTTGACACACTGTGTGCATCTTCAAAATTTGGCTTTTTGAGAATATGTAAAAAATGGTTAGAAAATTTTCTGGAAAAAACAGCAAAAAAAATTGGGGATTTCGAGGGGTTTTAAACACTCCCTAAAACATCAATGATGTTCTTCATTTTGTTTTGAACATCATTGATGTTTTGCTTGATGTTTTCCAAGTCCCTATTACACCCCATGATCTCCCCAATCAGGATCTGGGTACTTTCACTGGTGAAATGACCTTCATCCACAACATCACCTAAAAATATAGAAAACAAAAACACAACATGTATTATAAATATGCCGGCATCCATCTCTTACCTGAGGCTGTGGTCGCAGACACTCTGTTGTGGTGACAATTTCCACCACGTCTCCCTCCTCCTCCTCCTGTTGTGTTTGTGGGATTTCCACTTCTTCATGAGGTGGGGGGTCTGTTGTCTCCACTGATAAGTGGTGTCCTCCGAGTCTTTTCTCCCCTATGTAAAAAAAAAATAGGTATACTTAGCACACAGATATTTGATGGCAGAAATAGGAATATGAAACCTTGCTTGAAAGTGGGGTACAATTGTTTATTTTGGCAGAGTTCCAAGATGAAGAAATATTTTGTCACTTTCTCAAGCTTGAATACTTACCTGTTTTGTACAAGCTTCACAGATGGAGTTACCCCTATAGTATACACTGGAGCACCTGTGTGGGCCCCCTAATAAAAAGGGTGTTCTTGTGTCCCACACTAGTGCTCCAGCGTCCAGATGTGTAAACAGCTGCTGAGTGTCCTCTCCTTACACAAAATCTAGTTTGCATTTAATTTACAAACCCATCTGGACACCAAAATTATTTTAAGAGAAGTAGGCCAGAAAAAATATATTGAAATACATCTGGACAAAACATGGTGTTTTATTGGCTAAATGAACAATGTTTCCTTCAAACGAATAATGTGTCCATGAACATGAAAGTTACCATTTTAAACTGTACAACAGTAAAGAAAAGCACATGGAGCAGCACGAACGTTATAAAAATAACGAATAGGAACACAGGACAACTACTTACTTTTTTGCAGCACTCTCCTGATCCTTCTATACTGATTGTGCTCCCTTAATTTGAGGTCCGACCACCGCTTCCTCAGTTGATCCTTGGATCGTCGTACCCCAAAATTACGGTGCAGACTCTTCAAAATTTTAGTCATGATCTTGGCCTTTCTGGCATTGGGGTTGGGGTAAGGTCCATACTTCCCGTCATAGTTGGCCCTCTTCAGGATGTTGACCATCTCCACCATTTTAACAAAGGACATATTTGATGCCTTAAATCGTCTCCTCCGGGATCGTGACGTTTCTGGCTCCGGGCTTTCCTCTTCCTCCTCGTTGTTGCTGTAATTAGCACACACCTGCTCTATCTCCGCCATGTGCTCTTCCCCCACTGCGCTGAACGAGAAGGGGCGGGGAATAGACTAGAAAGAACGATCTGTGAGTGGAGGAAGGAGTATCGGAAGCGCTGATCGTGATAACGAAGGTAACATTTAAACTTGGGCCTATACTGCTTAGAAATTGAGGCCTATGTTGGGACAAGATTAGGAGACTAGCCTGACATTAGGGTTTGTCTTGTGTTGTGTCTTGCAGAGAAAATGGATATATTGAATGATCAGGACTATCCCCATATTCATTGATATGTTCAGGGAGCTGCCCTGTCTGTGGCAGGTAAACCACCCACATTATAAGAATCAAACAAAGAGGAAGGCAGCGCTGGATCAATTGCTGAAAATTGTGAAGCCGGTGATTCCCACGGCAGACATCACCTATTTGAAGATCCTAATTGGTGGCATGAGGAGCACTTATCTAAGGGAGCGCAAGAAGGTCCAGGATTTCCAGAGATCAGGAGCTGCAGATGACATTTATGTACCCAGGCTGTGGTACTATGACAGGCTGCATTTTCTGGCAGGCCAGACTGAACCCAGTCCAGCACTCTCCAGTCTTCCTTCCATGCTTCCGTCCCCCCAGCTGAGGCTTCTGATGTCCAACCTGGGCCTTCTAGGCAGCAACATGTGGAGGAGCCCAGCTTGAGCCAGCTATAGCATTCTTCAAAATATTTCTGTTGGTCAAATTAATGATGTTAAATCTGTTATTTTGGAGTACAAATTTCTGATTGTGATTGATGAACCAAAAACTAAAACGATGTCCCTTTTTCATACACAGGAAAGTCTCAGCCAGGAGGTGGCCCGGGCCCAGTAGCCTGCCCGATACCCAGGTCCCTCCGCTCCACCTTCAAAAAAAAAAAGTGTCAGGAAGAGGAGTAACCTGGAGGAGGCAGCAATTGGCCTATTTTGGAAGGCTATTTTGGAGGCCCTCAGAACCCCCACAGTGTTGAAGAGGACTTTGCAGACATAACAGCCTGCAAAATGCAGCAAATGGAAGTGGGCTAACGCCTCTTATGTGAGTTTATCATTTTACAAGCACTAAATAAGGGGTTGAGGGGCCAACTCAAATGCCAAAGCCACATTTGTGAGCTCACCCATGGTCCTCCTCCTCCAGGTACTCCTTCTCCTCCTGCCACACCTCCAACACCAGAGGCACAGCCGGGAAGGAAGCGTCTAAGGAAGAACAGAGAGTGATGGCCTGGGTTCAGTCTGGTCTGGCAAAAGATGCAGGCACAGCCTGGGGACATACATATCATCTGCTGCTGTTCATGATCTCTTAGACTTCTGGACCAGATTGTACTCCCTTATATATGGACTCCTCAGGCCCCCGATTTTGCAGTAAAATAATTGATGTGTACCCTGGGGACCAAAAGCCTTGCCAATCTCTGCTGTTTCTCCAGCGTTGTCTTCCCTCTTTGTTTGGTTATGACCCCTTAATAAAGGTATTTTTGTTTCAATTATACTCGCCTATGTGTGTTTTCCTTCAAAAAGGACAGTTTGTTTGTGAGGAGGCAGGTACATTTCCAAAATACAATGTGAAATAAACAAGAAACACCAACACCAAGCAATCTCCTTGAGATTAAATAATACAAGATAATAATCGTGTTGTGGTAACTTGACACACAAAATACACCCAAAAATATTCTGGAGTTAAAAAAATAAATAAATAAATAAAACACAAGATCAGACGTTAAAAAAATCCCCAAAAAATTATTTAATCTAAAAACATAAAAAAAAAAGATTTTTTTTCGGTAGAGGTGACAAATAAAAATATTATATTGATGAAATCACGGTAAATAATAAAGAAAGAAGTTTGTGAGAACTCTGTGTGAATATCAGCAGCAAAACAACTTCATTCTTCTAGCATTATAAAGAAGAAGAGAGTGCGCTGCATTAAACAATTTAAAACATTGCAGCGTGACGAAAGTGCTACATCCATTCTGAACGCTAATTTTACCAGACCGAGCAGTTATTCTGAGCATGCGTGGCACTTTGTGCGTCGGAAAATTTTATAGCCTGCTCTCAAACTTTGTGTGTTGGAAAATCCGATAGAAAAAGTCAGATGGAGCCCACACACGGTCGGAATTTTGCGATAACAAGCTCCGATCGCACATTTTCCGTCGGAAAATCCGACCGTGTGTACGGGGCATTAGAAAGCCTGAAGGCGGTGATAGGTTTTCGGGGTCCTGTACACAGCTAGGCTCCTAAAAAGTCTCACACATATGGTATCCCCGTATTTAGGAGAAGCAGCCAAATGTATTTTGGGGTGTAATTTCACATATGCCCATGACATGTTTGAGCAATAGATCATTTAGCGACAACTTTGTGCAAAAAAAAAAAAATAGTAATTTTCCCGCAACTTGTGGCAAAATATAAAATATTCCATGGACTCAACATGCCTCTCATCAAATAGCTTGGGGTGTCTACTTTCGAAAATGGGGCAATTTGGGGGGGGGGGGGTTGTGCTATCTTGGTATTTTATTGCCTTCAAAACTGTGATCGGTAGTGAGGAGTGAAATAAAAAATTTACACCCTTATGCCGCGTACACACGGTCGGACTTTAAGATAGGACTTGTCCGATGGGTGCCGATGGACCAAATCCGGCAGACAATCCGATCGTATGTGGGCTTCACCTGACCTTCAGGAGGCTTTTCCAGTCGCAAATCTGACGAACTTTAGATTTGGAACATGCTTCAAATCTTTACATCGTAACTCCGCCGGACCCAGAAATCCGCTCGTCTGTATGCTAGTCCGACGGACAAAAACCCACGCTAGGGCAGCTATTGGCTACTGGCTATCTACTTCCTTATTTTAGTCCGGTGTACGTCATCATGTACGAACCTGTCGGACTTTGGTGTGATCGTGTGTAGGTAAGTCCGGTCGTTAGAAAGTCTGTTGAAAGTCCGCCAAAAGTCTGTCGAAAGTCTATCGAAAGTCTGTCAGACGGGCTGTTGGCCTTTTGTAGCTGAAAAGTCCGATCGTGTGTACGCGGCATTAGAAATCCTGAAGGCGGTGATTGGTTTTCGGGGTTCTGTACGTGGCTAGGCTCCCAAAAAGTCTCACACATAAAGTATCCCCATACTCAGGAGAAGCAGCAGAATGTATTTTGGGGTGAGATTCCACATATAACCATGCCATGTGTGAGCAATATATCATTTAGTGACAACTTTGTGTAATTTTTCTTTGTCATTTTTCAATCACTTGTGACAAAAAAATAAAAGATTCAATGGGCTCAACATGCCACTCATTAATTTCCTTGGGGTGTCTACTTTCCAAAATGGGGTCATTTTGGGGGGGGGGGGTTGTACTGCCCTGCTATTTTAGCACCTCAAGAAATGAGATAGGCAGTCAAACTAAAAGTTGCGTAAATTCTAGAAAATAAACCCTAGTTTGTAGACTCTATAAGTTTTGCGCAAACCAATAAATATACTCTTATTGACATTTCTTTTTACCAAAGACATGTGGCTAAATACATTTTGGCCTAAATCTATGACTAAAATTGAGTTCATTAATTTTTTTTTATAACAAAAAGTAGAAAATATCATTTTTTTTCAAAATTTTCTGTCTTTTTCCGTTTACATCGCAAAAAATAAAAATCGCAGAAGCAATCAAATACCATCAAAAGAAAGCACTATTTGGGGGGCGTGGTTTAGGCATGCTGTAGAGCGGACGTGTTCTCTCTGAGCTCCGGCGCCGTCACAAGAAAATCAACCTATACCGACACATTATCGCAGCAACTACCCCAGACAGCGATGAGGAAGAGGTCAGGCAAGCCCCTGCCTAAAAAAGGCACCTCAGCAGGCTCGATCAAGCGGTTCCTATCCACAGAACCGGAGGATATGGAAGACACTGACGGCCTAGGCCGATCACCGCATGGCGTACATTCTGGGACAAGCTCCGCCTCCCGCAATAGGCCAGATCTCAGGCGCTGCTCTCCGGATTCCTCGGCCGGATCGGAAGGTGAGGAGAGCACGCTCAGACGCTCGGGAGTCACGGCTCTAGTAAATGACCTCCCCACCAAGTCAGACATAGCCTCTATGTTGCTGAATCTCGAACGGGTCATTAAGAAAGAGGTATCAGCGGTACGCTCGGATCTATCCCATGTCCTGGAACGAGTAGAGGAATCCGACCAGCGCTTAGATCGCCACGCGGCCGCCATTAGGACCCTGCAATCCTCCACACGCCAACTTGCCATAGCCCACAGAATGGCTCTATACAGACTGGAGGATCAGGAAAATCGCAACAGGCGTAATAACATCAGGATTAGAGGCCTCCCGGAGCAATGAGAGATGATGATCTCCTCCCCTCTATCCGAGGTATTTTCAATGGCCTTTTGGGCCTAGCCGCAGACAACCCCTTAAAAATTGATAGAGTCCACAGGGCCCTTCGCCCCCGCAACCTCGCCTCTGACACTCCACGGGACGTTATTTGCAGGGTGCATCATTACCCTGAAAAGGAGCTTATCATGAAAAAGGCCAGGGAATCAACTTCACTGGACTTTGATGGGGCTACCCTTTCCTTTTTCCCGGACCTGACAAGGGAGACTCTAGACAGATGTAGGGCTCTACGTCCTCTCACAGAAAAACTGCGCTCTGCCTCTATTAACTACAGGTGGGGTTCCCCTGTGGCCTTAATAGCAAATAGAGATGGTAAAACGGCTGTCCTTCGGTTCCCAGAGGACCTGGAGAAATTCTGCATGGACATGAGCATATCTCCACCGGAGTTTCCAGGGTGGCAGGATGTCATCCCGCCCTTACCGGGTAATGCTGATCCGAAATGACAGAAGGTGGACCGCAAACATCGCTCCCCTGCAATTGGAACACCGCCTCAGCCAAGCTGAACCGCGAGCCGGAGTACCTGCCATCCAACCTACCCTCCCACCGCCGGACGGTAGTGGAACATTTCTTTAAGCAAGTATACCAAATTTAATGCCGTTCCCAGTCATTTATTCTTTTAGATCAGGTATGCATGTCGTTCCTGCTTTAACTGAATCTACCATGAGTATGTTCTAGACTGGTTTCAGTTATCGGATTGAAGCTAAGGTTTATTGTTCTCTGTTACTTGTTATATATAAGTAGCCATGCGGTAATGCCATTAGGTATCATGGTCTATGTTTCATGTTTGGTTTAATTCACTAAAATTTGAAATTTCTGTTCTCATATGTATGTGCCGGGGCTTCGGGATACTGTGTATATTCCCTCTTGGAGTCCGTGTCTGGATCCCCGGGGTCCTTCATCCCCCCTCTAGCGGGAGCTCTGGGATCCAGGGCTCTCGTGTTCCTGCCCCTCTTTGGGCTGTGGATGTGGGTGTGCTGGATCTCATCAGCATCCTGTTTCTGCATCGCAGTTATATGCGTGCACTTGCAGCTGCACCCCCCTGTGTGTTCTATGCTGATTTTATTGAATTGGGCTAATCTGCTCTCTCTCTACTTTGTTTTTTCTACTTTTTTTTACTCCCTGTTCTTCTTCTTAATCACCCCCCTCCTGTTGACCCTTCCTCCTCTGCCTCAGTCCTGTCTCATCAGCAAAATGATGATCACGGACCTCCTCTGCTGGCCCCCATGGCTACGTTAACTCTACTCTCATTTAATGTATGGGGTCTTTATGCCCCTGGTAAAAGACACAGTCTGTATAGAGAGCTGGGTCACTTGCGGAGTGAGTTTTTCTGCAAGAGACCCACCTCACACACACTACTTCAGTAAAACTTTACTCTCAACAGTACCCCACGTGGTACTATAGTTTGTCTGATGTTCACAAAGCAAAAGGTGTGGCCATTGGGTTCCCCCGTAACCTTTTTACTTTCCTGACATCTATTGGGTCTGTTACATTGTCTTTATACACATGTAATACTATATTATTCTACATTGCCCCGTAGTCTCTCTGTCCATACCATTTTCTTAACCATGCATTCATGCATTCATGCATTTACTATATTCCATATACATTTATTGATCTTATTACTTACATTGCAGATACAACATTCATGCATCCGCCCCTGAACAAGCGAGCAGGGTCTCGCGAAATGCATAGGGCTTTATTGATGCTTGTTTTATGCCGGTACATGCTGGGTATTTTTGATGTCTGCATTATGTTCATACCTCCCTGTCCACATGTATGTACATTTTATCATCTTATTTTGTATGTGTATTTACTGACCCAGCAACTTTCAAGTTTTATTGTTGCTCATTGATGTATAACATTTGTAATAAATGTTTGTATATTTATGTTAATCTGTGTTGTGTACATTGGCTATTATGCCTGGTAACTCACAATCATTGTTGTTACCGCTCCGTTACATAACATTTTGAAATGAATAAATTGATTTTGTCTCAGTGTTCGCTGTGGACATTGGCTAAACCTCTCTCACCTCATCTAAAGTCCCAGGGCTATTTTTCTTGTTTTTTTGTGCACTATTAGGGATGGAGGTGTCAGAGGGGTCACACCAGACCTTAATCTTCCTTTTTTTGATTGAACCCGGGTGGAAGACACCCATTCAGCCCACACACTGGTCTGTTGTTACCATTAGCCTTTGTCCATATTACATCTAGTGTATTATCACCCTTTGGCCAGTTATATTTGCATACTGCTCCCAGGGGGCCTTGCTGGGCTGAGCTGTTCCCCTTTCGCTGTTTGTCTTTTGTGGCAGTGGTTTCCATCCAGCTTGGGGGCTGCGATGTGCATAGGGGAGCTCTGTTCCTGATCTCTTGCTGTCCTCTCCTGTCTGTTGACGGGGGTGGCCACCTGCACATCGGCGCCATGTTTTCCACGCCCATACACTGACGTCTCCCTGAGGTAACTCAGGTGTGGGCTGTGTGGGTCATCCTGGACGGTTGGGTGGTTGTTGCATCTGTGCACCCCCCTTTGATGGTGGATGTCTTTTGGACGCCCATGCGTCACCGCCCGTACATGACGCTGGGGGCGTAGCCTTCGGGGTCTTGTGGGTATATCTGGACGTTCAACAAGGCTGGGATTCTGATTCACTACTTGGCAATTGGATAGAGCGGTCACATCTCTAAGAACAAACTGACAACCATTGGATGTTTTTCACTCCATTGAGGTACAACCTTTTTACTTTCCTGACATCTATTGGGTCTGTTACATTGTCTTTATACACATGTAATACTATATTATTCTACATTGCCCCGTAGTCTCTCTGTCCATACCAGTTTTATAACCATGCATTCATGCATTTACTATATTCCATATCTCAGTTAGTTTGTTCATACCAAGATACTCTTATAAGCTTAATTCACTTACTCACATCTCTATGTATATATAGATTAAAGCTTAGAACCCTATACAATAAGCTCATTTTGCATTTATGATGCTCTCTGATATATGTGCATCCTTGCAGACATTTTCCAGACACAATTTTAAGGGGCTAAGTGGAGACCGCAGTGAGAAATACCCCTATCCAGACCGTGCTGATCCTCCGGATGTTCCCCTATTGTGGCCTTTGTTTTGTTCCGCCTCCTCAGCTCCCGAGCTGGATGCATCACACTGCTGCCATCTTGATATCCAGCGTTTGGCGATTTATCTCAGACTTCGGTAAGTATGAGGTCTCTGCATCAGGCCTCTCTTGCCAATCATTCCATCTGCCCCCATTTACCAACCACATACATTTATTGATCTTATTACTTACATTGCAGATACAACATTCATGCATCCGCCCCTGAAGAAGCGAGCAGGGTCTCGCGAAATGCATAGGGCTTTATTGATGCTTATTTTATGCCGGTACATGCTGGGTATTATTGATGTCTGCATTATGTTCATACTTCCCTGTCCACATGTATGTACATTTTATCATCTTATTTTGTATGTGTATTTACTGACCCAGCAACTTTCAAGTTTTATTGTTGCTCATTGATGTATAACATTTGTAATAAATCTTTGTATATTTATGTTAATCTGTGTTGTGTACATTGGCCTGGTAACTCACAATCATTGTTGTTACCGCTCCGTTACATAACATTTTGAAATGAATAAATTGATTTTGTCTCAGTGTTCGCTGTGGACATTGGCTAAACCTCTCTCACCTCATCTAAAGTCCCAGGGCTATTTTTCTTGTTTTTTTGCGCAGGGGGACCGCAGTCAATGCTAAGTGACCCGTCTGGTCAATTTTTGTTTTTGAGGGGACCCTGGGTACTATGCTCTGTACTCTGGCGACACTCTATTCTCCCAACCGTGACCAGGCAGGATTTATAGCCCGCACGCTTTCAAAATTGAGGGACTTCTCCCGTGGGTGCAGTCTCCGTGCAGGTGATTTTAACACATCCCTGGAACCTGTTTTAGACACATGCAAGGGGCGCTCTAGTCTGTCTCATAAGCACTTAAGGTACATTCGAAAACAGCTACACGAATCCCAGTTAGTGGATGCCTGGAGGGTTATGCACCCGCGGGAGAGAGATTTCACCTATTATTCTCAGGTTCACCAATCCTACTCTAGAATTGACCTATTTCTTATTGACCACAACCACCTTCCACTATTAGAGAAATCTGTTATTGAAACCTCTCATATATCGGACCATGCACCGGTCTTGATTAATGTCAAAATTCCGTCCTTGCCCCTTAAACCCACCAACTGGAAACTGAATTATCATTGATGAAATTGATAGGAAGCAAGTGATGGAAGAATTGTCTCTTTATTTCAAAGAGAACTCACAGCCTGATATTTCATCAGGGATATTATGGAAAGCACACAAGGCCCATATTCAAGGCAAATTAATAGAATTGGGAGCTAGGAAAAAAAGAGAACGTACGTTTCATCAATATAAATTACTTGATGAAATTAAACTGCTCGAGCGCCAACATAAAGCTAACCAATTACAGGCAACATTCCACACCCTGACAGAGAAGAGAGAAGAACTGAAATCCCTCCTACACATAGCTACCAAACAACAGTTCCGAAAAGTAGCCCAAAGCTATTATGAAGGAGGTAACAAGCCCAGTAGATTGCTTGCCCGCTCCCTTCAGCAGAAGAAGACTGCTTCTTTCATAGCAAAAATTAAAAACTCAGCAGCTAGTATGGTACACGACACGCCTAGTATAGCCAAGGAATTTAGGGAATTTTATCAACGCTTATATCATGTCCAACATTCAATTAAGGATCAGGGGGTAAAGGAAAAACTCATTAATGACTATCTAGAACGAGCAAACTTACCCAGACTATCACCTGACATCCTAGCCTCGCTGGAGGGAGACTTTACCACTGCGGAGTTGCGCATTGCCTTAAAAGCCATGGCTAAGGGTAAAGTACCAGGACCAGACGGTTTCACGGTGGCATACTACCGTTCCTTTGCAGATATATTGCTACCCAGACTGACCGACTATGCCAATGTGACCTCTAGGGGTAGTTACCTCCAACCCGAGACTACTCATGCTCATATTACAATCATCCCCAAACCTGGTAAGGATCCCAGTGACTGCAGTAGCTACCGACCTATTTCGCTATTGAATATTGACACTAAAATATACGCCAAAGCTATTGCAAATAGACTCCTCCCCCTGATCCCGCAATGGATTTCAAAAGATCAAACAGGCTTCATCCTGGGTAGAGAAGCAAGGGACAACTCCCTCCGCACACTTTCACTGATGTCGCACGTCCACGGAACCTCCCAGCCCACCCTACTGCTTTCGACCGATGCTGAAAAGGCGTTTGATAGGATGGACTGGGAGTTTCTCATGGCAACCTTGGCCCATCTAGGCATTGGCACTTCTCTCATAACCCAAATCTCAGCGTTATACCACCACCCTACAACGCAACTACGTATTAATGGCATGCTAAGTGACCCCTTTACCCTACACAATGGAACACGTCACGGCTGCCCTCTGTCACCAATTTTATTCGCCTTATCTTTAGAACCGTTTCTTTCTATAGTTAGACATAACCCAAGTATCCACGGGATAATAGTAGGTAAATCTGAACACAAATACGCTGCTTATGCAGATGACATCTTGTTTTATGTACAACAACCCCTGATAACTCTCCCTAATCTCATGTCAGAACTTTCAATATACAGCACCATTTCTAATTTCAAAATCAACATGACAAAATCTGAAATACTGAACCTGACTATCCCCATTTACACCGCGGCACATTTAAAACAAACCTTTCCTCTCAGTGGCACAGATCTCTCTACACAAATATGGATACCCCGGAGATGCAGAAATTTGTCCCCTACCACTTCACCATTGACACGCTCATCACTTATGACATGGGACTCTCTTTGTAAGACATACAACTGGCTTCATAATTCTCCTCTACTGCCTCTTGCTGGACATAACTATTTCCCCCCTGGAAACGTTGATTCTGGAACCCAAACCTGGAGCCTGGGCGCCAATACCCTACTTCATCAAGTGACTAACCCCTCAGCTATAATGCCCCTGACTACATTATTACCCAACGTACACGTTTCAATCATGGACCAGTGGAAATATCGTCAATTAGCAGCTTTTGTACATTCCCTTCCGAAACCTTTGAGATCTCTCTCAGACCTTACTCCATTGGAAGCTGCATTTTCCGAGGATCAACCGGTGGAGAAACCCATTTCCCACTTCTATCACATTCTACTAACACTGGCCTCCACTGGAACTCCTTTCTTTATTCATAATTGGGAACGAGACTTACAAACAGAATTGTCACCAACCCAAAAAACTGACATTCTCACATTGGCCCACACCTCCTCTGGGGCATCCAAACTGGCGGAAGTAAACTACAAATTGTTATCAAGATGGCATTATACACCTGTAGTACTACATAAAACCTTCCCTCAGATGTCTCCCTTGTGCTGGAGAGATTGCGGGGAAAGAGCAACACACGCGCATATTTGGTGGTACTGCCTATGGATACGCCCATTCTGGCTGACTATCTTACATTGGATTGGGGAGATCCAGGGTTGGGAGGTTCCCAATGACCCGTGGTTCGTCTTGTTTCATTGTTCAGGTAAACCAGTAGGACCATACAAAAAATCCATAACACCACACCTTCTAAACGCAGCGAAAACACTTATACCCCAATATTGGAAAAAGCCGAGTATTCCGTCACTACGTCAATGGGTAGTGAAAGTAGATTATACTTACCATATGGAAGACCTGACTCTTTCTCTTAGAAATAAATCTGATCTTGCAAAAAAGATATGGTCCTGCTGGTTTGCCTTTAAATACACTAAGACGTATGCAGAAATTATGTCTCAACCTATGTAATTGGCTTATGGTTAAGAATATCGCATAGATGTAGTCGGATCGAGGCAGATCCACCACCCCCCAACCCCTCCACCCCCCCTCTCCCCTCCCCCCTTCTCATATCTCACTTCTATCTTTACTCTTTCTTCACTCTTTGATATTTTTTCTTTTTTGTTTTATTAACACAATACTGTTTAGGGATACATACGTTATCAAAGGTTATTATGCCTTCATATTGTCAACCTATACGATCCGTGTATTCAAATTTTTCCTGCAATATATATCGGTTGTTATTTGTTGCATTTTGTGCTGTATGTCTCTTTTCTCAATAAAAACTAATTTAAAAAAAAAAGAAAAAAGAAAGCACTATTTATGGGAAAAAAAGGACGCAAATTTAGTTTGTGTACAACATTGCATGACCGCGCAATTACCAGTTAAAGCAGCGCAGTGCCAAATTGTAAAAAGTCCTCCGGTCATTGGGCTGCCAAATCCTCTGGGGCTGAAGTGGTTAATATACAACATTCAACAAAAAAATAAAAAGCAAAAATTGAGAGAAACACTAACAAAATATAGAAAAATGCATACAGATTGCCCACCCGGAAGAGAGAACACAGCAAAAACCTTTGTAGGACATGAAAATATATAGATCTTGTGAACACAACACCGGACTGTAAATTAGATCTAAAAAAGTGTTTAAGAATACCCCACACTGTTGAAGAGTAACCTCCTGTTATAAAACCTTGTAAACAGGGCTTAAAGTTAAATGCTTTGATGAGGCCCTAAGGTCAAAGATCCATCTCAGCTCATGTAGTAATAAAATCTTGTTGAAATTGATGCCCCCCCTTGGATTAGGATGGATGCGATCAAGTGCCAGAAACTGCACTTTTGGAATAGACTCACTGTGCACCGTGGCAACCTACTGTTAATTCTGGATCTCTCTTGCATATACTCAAGGTTTGGATGGATACGTCTCCAGAACTCCAGCTTAGTCTTCTTGACATAGTAACATCCATACTCACAAGAGAGTAGAGCTACCATGCCGGGAGTTTTGCAGTTGACATAATAACAAAAGGATTCCCACATAGCTAGGCGGGACTTTAAAGGAGAACTCTGAGCAAAAACTTTTCCATGTCCTTGTTGCTGATCTCCTACCTTCAGACTATGCCATCCATCTTCTGAGCTCTGTAATATGCAAGGAACAGAGGGGCACCAGACTAAGTGCAGCATTTCAAATCCATGATTTAATAAACGACAAATAGCAATTCACAAGATAGCTGATTAATACAGGCACAGTATTAGTGAAGTATGAACGTCCTTCTGGGAGCCTCTCCAAGTCATCCTAATGCCACTGCATCCTTGGACACAAGCCGTGCTCCTGGATGGAAGTCAGAAGTGGCCGAACACTGTTGTGATCAGCGTGGAACGCAAGATGGCGCTGGGCCAGACATGATGTCACAAGGAGGGAGTGTTGGACGTGCTGACGTAGAGTGGGCAGTAACGCGTTTTGAAGCAGCAGCTTCTTCTTCAGACTTGATTGTCAATCCTATATAAGGAAAGCAATACAGAGGAAAGAACATTGTTGGCTAACACGTGTCAATTATAGGTAAATGAATAGGGAGGACACGCTAGGAGGAGACAGGGAAAACTAGCTAGTGGGATGGAACTACCATATATTTATGCGGAAATTAAAAATATATACCAGATATATGGATAAAATACATTAACAAAAAAGTGAGTTGACTGGTCCAGTATTAAAAGCAATCATTTATATAAAAAAAGGGAAAGTTAAAAATGAATTAATGAAATAAACCAAGAGATTACTAGTTCAATAGTGGTAATAATCTGTGTATATTCTCTTATTGGTATGGGGATTATTACGAGGTATATAATTATAAAGAATATTTAGAAATGTGTATGTATACGCAATATGGTTTAAATATGAAAATATACAAATTATATGCAACATGTATACAAGACATGGAGGGGAAAGGTGGGACTTTAAATGAGGCACAAATGCTGAGAAGAGGGAGGGGGGGCACGTAGAAAGCATCGCAGCTCCCGGGTACAGACCAAAAAGGGGGACCCCAAGTGGCTGGGGTCGCAGAACATCGACACTGGCGTGACGCAATGGTGCTGTGTGATGGCAGGGATACCACATTACTGTACCCCAAAATGCAAGAACCCGGGTAAGGTGACATTGCCACCCAGGATCTGCAAGCCTCTCACTTGGGCGGCAGGGGAACACTGCCTACCCAGTCACCCCATCTCCATCCCTAATTGGTTACAAGACATGGAGGGGAAAGGTGGGACTTTAAATGAGGCACATATGCGGTGTGCCTCCATCCCTGTAGTATATGATGAACAAAGGGAAAGTGGGACTTTAAATGAGATGGATGACTTTGTGGAAGCAAGTTTGAATAAATAAATGCAAATTTTTTATTAGTAAACATATTGAATACAATGAATATGTCAATACATGTCTAATCCACCCACACAAGACATACAGGTGCGGCATGGATAAAAATTTACAAGAGTATAATAATTCAAAACAATTCATGGTTACATTGCATGGAATAGGTTTATATAAGTACATATCACACAAAAGACAGCACTAGCAGCGAGAATGTGAATATAAAAAAGAGAGTTTTTAGGACCATAATAGATATATAAAAATGTCAAAATTGTTAATCTGCTGCAGACCAGGGTTGATATGTCCATTACAGACATAAATCAGCATCACGTGTGCCCGACGCATTTCGTGTAGAGACACTCTTCAGGGGCGGATGCTCAGGTATGTCTACAGAGTATAAAATTGATAAATCATATTAGTCTATTTATTGGGTAATGTGAAGGAATGGCAGATTTGCCCAACCTAGATACTCACAAAAGGTCCAATGCGGTGAGGTGCTGCGATCATGCGATCAGGGTCCCCAAAGTAGTCTCCCCCGGGAGCTGAGGTACTCATGGCCGTGTGCAGCAAGGCGCCCATGACGGAACCTCCCGATGGTCCATGACACAAAAGCTGGTGCGTGGGTGAAAAACCAGAGTAACCCAAAATGGTAACCTGGGGTGATCTGAAAAGAGTGTACATGGGAATGTGTGAATGAGTGAGCAAAAAATGAGAAAAATTATTTAAAAAATGATTAAAAGATGATGTAAAAAATGTAAAAGAAAATGTGAGTTAAGTGAACAAAGTGATGGTGAGCTGACATAACAAAGAAAGAATGTAGGAGTGTAAGGTGGTAAAGAAGAGGAAAAGATGGGGCAAAGGGTGAAAAAACATACAAGATGCAAAGAAACCAAAGGTGGCGTGAGAGAGTGTGTGTGGACCTAGTGAGAGACTTACGTGGAGACAAGGCTTGTACCTGAAGTGATGTGCTGAGCTGCAATGAAATGACTGAAAAGTGTAGCAGCAACAATTGTGTCAGGGGAGGCCGTTTATAGGAGCCCCACACGTGCACGCCGGCCAGTACCAGCGTCACGCTGGCGTAGCATAGGCTGGGAGGGGCTCCAGTGGAGGCGGTGTCCCCGCCCTCCGCAGAAGCCTGATTCCCCGCCAGAGCGGCTCAGATGAAAATCACATGCGCTACGTGCTGATGTCAAACATGACATCACACGCAGGGTAGGATGCGTGGCGCCGATGCTCTGTAGGCACCCACCCACTACCCCACGCAACTGATTTATGTCTGTAATGGACATATCAACCCTGGTCTGCAGCAGATTAACAATTTTGACATTTTTATATATCTATTATGGTTCTAAAAACTCTCTTTTTTATATTCACATTCTCGCTGCTAGTGCTGTCTTTTGTGTGATATGTACTTATATAAACCTATTCTATGCAATGTAACCATGAATTGTTTTGAATTATTATACTCTTGTAAATTTTTATCCATGCCGCACCTGTATGTCTTGTGTGGGTGGATTTGACATGTATTGACATATTCATTGTATTCAATATGTTTACTAATAAAAAATTTGCATTTATTTATTCAAACTTGCTTCCACAAAGTCATCCATCTCATTTAAAGTCCCACTTTCCCTTTGTTCATCATATACTACAGGGATGGAGGCACACCGCATATGTGCCTCATTTAAAGTCCCACCTTTCCCCTCCATGTCTTGTAACCAATTAGGGATGGAGATGGGGTGACTGGGTAGGCAGTGTTCCCCTGCCGCCCAAGTGAGAGGCTTGCAGATCCTGGGTGGCAATGTCACCTTACCCGGGTTCTTGCATTTTGGGGTACAGTAATGTGGTATCCCTGCCATCACACAGCACCATTGCGTCACGCCAGTGTCGATGTTCTGCGACCCCAGCCACTCGGGGTCCCCCTTTTTGGTCTGTACCCGGGAGCTGCGATGCTTTCTACGTGCCCCCCCTCTTCTCCCTGCCCAGTATGGGCAGGGAGTTGCGTGGGGTAGTGGGTGGGTGCCTACAGAGCATCGGCGCCACGCATCCTGCCCTGCGTGTGATGTCATGTTTGACATCAGCACGTAGCGCATGTGATTTTCATCTGAGCCGCTCTGGCGGGGAATCAGGCTTCTGCGGAGGGCGGGGACACCGCCTCCACTGGAGCCCCTCCCAGCCTATGCTACGCCAGCGTGACGCTGGTACTGGCTGGCGTGCACGTGTGGGGCTCCTATAAACGGCCTCCCCTGACACAATTGTTGCTGCTACACTTTTCAGTCATTTCATTGCAGCTCAGCACATCACTTCAGGTACAAGCCTTGTCTCCACGTAAGTCTCTCACTAGGTCCACACACACTCTCTCACGCCACCTTTGGTTTCTTTGCATTTGGTATGTTTTTTCACCCTTTGCCCCATCTTTTCCTCTTCTTTACCACCTTACACTCCTACATTCTTTCTTTGTTATGTCAGCTCACCATCACTTTGTTCACTTAACTTACATTTTCTTTCACATTTTTTACATCATCTTTTAATCATTTTTTATATATTTTTACTCATTTTTTGCTCACTCATTCACACATTCCCATGTACACTCTTTTCAGATCACCCCAGGTTACCATTTTGGGTTACCCTGGTTTTTCACCCACGCACCAGCTTTTGTGTCATGGACCATCGGGAGGTTCCGTCATGGGCGCCTTGCTGCACACGGCCATGAGTACCTCAGCTCCCGGGGGAGACTACTTTGGGGACCCTGATCGCATGATCGCAGCACCTCACCGCATTGGACCTTTTGTGAGTATCTAGGTTGGGCAAATCTGCCATTCCTTCACATTACCCAATAAATAGACTAATATGATTTATCAATTTTATACTCTGTAGACATACCTGAGCATCCGCCCCTGAAGAGTGTCTCTACACGAAACGCGTCGGACACACGTGATGCTGATTTATGTCTGTAATGGACATATCAACCCTGGTCTGCAGCAGATTAACAATTTTGACATTTTTCTATATCTATTATGGTCATAAAAAATCTCTTTTTTATATTCACATTCTCGCTGCTAGTGCTGTCTTTTGTGTGATATGTACTTATATAAACCTATTCCATGCAATGTAACCATGAATTGTTTTGAATTAGTATACTCTTGTAAATTTGTATCCATGCCGCACCTGTACGTCTTGTGTGGGTGGATTTGACATGTATTGACATATTCATTGTATTCAATATGTTTACTAATAAAAAATGTGCATTTATTTATTCAAACTTGCTTCCACAAAGTCATCCATCTCATTTAAAGTCCCACTTTCCCTTTGTTCAGCATATGCATCATGTATTTCTACATAAAAAGCATATGCCCAGTGGAAAAAAAAGGGAAAAAAATGTTCATCTACAGTGCCTTGCAAAAGTATTCACCCCCTTGGCTTTTTACCTACTTTGTTACATTACAGCCTTTAGTTCAATGTTTTTTTAATCTGAATTATATGTGATGGATCAGAACACAATAGTCTAAGTTGGTGAAGTAAAATTAGAAAAATATGTACATAAAACTATTTTTCAGAAATAAAAAACTGATAATTGGCATGTGTGTATGTATTCACCCCCTTTGTTATGAAGCCCATAAAAAGCTCTTCAGAAGTCACATAATTAAGTGAAATTATGTCCACCTGTGTGCAATCTAAGTGTCACATGATCTCTCATTACATATACACACCTTTTTGAAAGGCCCCAGAGGCTGCAACACCTAAGTAAGAGCCACCACTAACCAAACACTACCATGAAGACCAAGGAAATCTCCAAACAAGTAAGGGACAATGTTGTTGAGAAGTACAAGTCAGGGTTAGGTTAAAAAAAATATCCAAATCTTTAATGATCCCTAGGAGCACCATCAAATCTATCATAACCAAAGGGAAATAGCATGGCACAACAGCAAAGCTGCCAAGAGACAGCCGCACACCAAAACTCACGGACCGGGCAAGGAGGGCAATAATCAGAGAGGCAGCACAGAGACCTAAAGTAACCCTGGAGGAGCGCAGAGTTCCACAGCAGAGACTGTACATACGACGACAATCCGTACGCTCCATAGAGTTGGGCTTTATGGCAGAGTGGCCAGAAGAAAGCCATTACTTTCAGCAAAAAACAAAATGGCACATTTTGAGTTTGTGAAAAGGCATGTGGGAGACTCCCAAAATGTATGGAGGAAGGTACTCTGGTCTGATGAGGCTAAAATGCAACTTTTTGGCCATCAAAGAAAACGCTATGTCTGGCGCAAACCCAACACATCACATCACCCAAAGAACACCATTCCCACAGTGAAACATGGTGGTGGCAGCATCATGCTGTGGGGATGTTTTTCAGCAGTTGGGACTGGGAAACTGGTCAGAGTTGAGGGAATGATGGATGGTGCTAAATACAGGGATATTCTTGAGCAAAACCTGTGTGTGATTTGAGACTAGGACGGAAATTCACTTTCCAGCAGGACAATGACCCCAAACACACTGCTAAAGCAACACTTGAGTGGTTTAAGGGGAAACATGTAAATGTGTTGGAATGGCCAAGTCAAAGCCCAGACCTCAATCCAATAGAAAATCCGTGGTCAGACTTAAAGATTGTTGTTCACAAGCGCAAACCATTCAACTTGAAGGAGCTGGAGCAGTTTTGCAAGGAGGAATGGGCAAAAATCCCAGTGGTAAGATGTGGCAAGCTCATAGAGACTTATCCAAAGCGACTTGGAGCTGTAATAGCCACAAAAGGTGGCTCTACAAAGTATTGACTTTAGGGGGGTGAATAGTTATGCACATTGACTTTTTCTGTTATTTTATCCCATTTGTCTTTTTGTTTTTTTTTTCTTTTCCACTTCAGTGAACCTTTTCTGAGAGACTTTTTTCAACTTTACAGTTCAACTTCAACCTTACTCGTTTTCACGACATTGTGGCATTTTTATAATTCTCTTTTTTTTTTTATCACTGTTGAATATTAATAAATCCATTACCTCGTATTACGTTAAATAGGACCTCACTTCGGCTGGCACCAGCCCTTAATACACATCCAAAAACATAGTTACCCCCAATATACCCAACCCCTCACCCCCCCCCCAAAAAAACACTCCCCCCTCCCTTTCCTGCCCTCTACTCCTCTTTACTCCTACCAGTTCTAATCTTTTCTTATCCCTAACCTCTTATACTGCGACAAATTACCCATCTTCTACGGGGCCACACTTCGTTTTTTCTTTATTGACCCATCACCTTGAAGCACCTAATCGAGCACTTATACTCTACCCATCCCTTCCATTTCTCTATATATTCTTCCATTCCCGTCCCCTTGCAAAACCTTAGATATTTGAGATTTTGGGTTTCGTTGATTTTACTAAACCAATCCTGCAGCTTAGGTCTCCTTTTTTCCTGCCAATATTTAGGTATAAGGCTTTTGGCCGCATCCAAAAGTTGTGGTAGTAGTGTTCTCAAATACTTCCTATTTGGCATTCTAATCCCATGGAATAAACATCCCCATGGGTCATCCGGCACTCCAATATTGGTTATTGATAATTTGCCTGATCTCCCCCCCAAATTTTTTAATTTCTGGGCAGTGCCACCAGATATGCGCCATTGTTCCAATTTCTTTACACCCCCGCCAACAATGTTGCGATGTTTCACTCTGGAACTTATGTGGTCTATCAGGGACTATATACCATCTCGCCAGGCACTTGTAGTTTAACTCTCGCATCTTACAATTAACCGATGTGGCATATGCCCGCCTCAGTACCTTCCCTTTCTCAGGTTCTTTAAGCTGTATACCCAATTCCATCTCCCACTTCTTAATATATGGCGGTGTCTCAGATCCCTTCAATTCTATTAACACTCTGTAAATCTTGGAAATCCCCCTACTTTATCGACACATAGTTTCTCCAGGGGACGTAAGTTTTTATCTGATCTAACGGGTTGTGGGAGGGTTTCAATAAAGTGGTTTAATTGACTATATCGCCATTGGTCTATAGCCATAAGTTCATCTTTTTTTTTTTTTAAATCCTGGTATGTGCAAATTTTACCCTGTTCCATTACATCTTTTAGTTGGGCTTCCTCTTGTGGAATCCATTTCCCCAAAAATTCCTCAATCCCCGGTGTGAAGTATTCTGTATCCTTCAATGGAATTAAGGGTGAGTTGAACTCCCATTTCTCCTTTTTGTGCAGATTATCCCAAACTTTTAGTCCATCTCTAGTGATCTCATGTGTATCCGTGCTAAGTTTTCTATATTGTGGTGGAATCCATATTATCTTTCCCAAACTTTTGAAATCGTGCTATTCATTTTAACCCAACGTTTTTCCTTTTTATTTTTTGCCCATTCTATTATTCGTGATAATACAATTGCCTCATAATAACTTATAATGTCCGGAGCCCCCCACCCCTCTTTCTCCTTATCTTTTTTCAATTGTGCAAAACTTATACGTGTTTTTTTTCCCTCTCCAAATAAACTTTAAAAATAGTGTATGCAGTGTTTTAAGATAGGCCAGTGGGAGTGAGATTGGAAGCATTTGCATCTTATACATAATTTTGGCTAGGATTGCCATCTTGAGTATATTAATTCTACCTCCCCATGATAACTGTCCTCTTGTCTAGTCTTGAAAGATCTTGGCTATTTCTCTGGTTTTATATCTCATTTCCCCTGTCTTTTGTCTTTATTTTCTAGATGTAGTTATTTTCTTTTAATAACTTTGCCAGATATTTCCCAGGTTTGTTCCCGCCCATGTACCTTTCTTTCTTGTTCGAGATCGTGTATTTCTTTTGTTAAAGCTATTTTATCTTGCTTTCTTCTTTTTTTCCAACCCAGCTTTAATAAAGATGCCCCTGATATAGGCTTTATGGGCCTCCCAGACAATGGCCTCTGTTATCTCCTCAGATTCATTCATCATGAAATACAGTTCAAGTTCTTCCCTTAATTGGTTTTCTATTTTTTTATCATGCAATAAGTCTTCATTTAACTTCCATATATTACTCTTTGCTAGAGGCTCACCAATATTCAGTTGTAAACTCACAGGCGCATGGTCTGAGAAGGTCATAATTCCAATATTTGTGCTAGTCACTGCCTCTAACCACCTGTGTTCGATCAGGAAGAGGTCTAATCTGGAATACGTCCCATGCACGGGGGAGTGGAATGTGTAGTCCCTTGAGTTAATGTGCTGTGACCTCCATACATCTACCAGTTGACATTGCTGCAGTTTGTGTTTTACTTTGTTCCTCCATACCTTTCCCGTCTCCCGTGCATGCGACGTACTGTCGTTTCCTGGTTCCAAGCAAAAATTAAAGTCAACGGCCATTATGGCCCCCCCTTTCTTAAATTCCATATAATCCACCAAGATCCCCAAGAGGTATCTATTTGGATTTTTGTTTGGGCCATATATGTTTGCCATTGTGCATTCAGTTCCATTCAGTTTCCCTCTCAAAAATAAATAACGCCCATCTGGGTCAGTCTTTCTCTCTTCTAAATCAAACCTTACTCCCCTGGCAAACCCTATGGCAACTCCTTTACTGCGGCTTACAGAAGAATCTCCATAGAACCATATTGGGAAATCTTTTGAGTAAATCTTTTGGCTTTTACCCTGAAAAAAAATGTGTCTCCTGCAACAGTACTACCTTTGCTTTAAGATGTTTTAGTTCACCCATTATGTTGGCGCATTTTGTGTAAGAATTTAGGCCGTGTACGTTATATGAGATTATATTTAAACTAGACATTATTTCTCAATTCCCTGACTGTACTCTGTATTAGGCCCTCCATATGAGTAGGGGTCTGTATAATTTGCTTATCATTTTTTCCCCGGTAGGTATCCTCTCTTATCTTCATCCCTTGCCCCTCTCCCACCCTCATCCCCATCCCCCTCCCTCTCTAGTACCTCTATATTCCGTACACTATATTTTATTTTCTCTTATAATCATTTTGCTTTAAAGACTGGTTGTCAGGATTGCTGTTCCTCTATAGTTTCGCTGTTGTAAGTTCTTTCCCACTAACCCAGGATTTCTATCATTGGCACGTCTAGGCGGTTGCAGAATTTTGGTGTATCTTCCGGGAATCTTAGAGTAGCCGATCCGCCTTCTTTACGTCCAATTAGGCAGGCTGGGAAGCCCCATGAATATTGAACATTGTGTGATTTAAGCTGATTCAGTAGAGGTTTTAGTCTTCTTCTCCTGGCCAGTGTCTCCGCTGCCAGGTCCGGGAAGATCTGCAGATTTATCTCCTTGAACTTCACTGGTTGGTTATTTTTCAGACATACCTTTATCTGTTCTTTATCCTGGTAGTTGTGGAATCTTGCAATAACGTATCTTGGGACATCACCTGCTATTTCTGGGGGCTTTCTGATCCTATGTATTCTTTCAAACTTAATTTTACTACCTACGCCAGGTGTACTTATCATTTGACCAAAGATTTTGTCCATTTTGTCTTGCAACTCCTCCTTTACTCCTGGTATCTCTGGTAGTCCTCTAATCCGGAGGTTTTTCCTTCTGTGCCTGTTCTCTGGGTCCTCCATTCTATACAATGTGTTCCTCTGTTCTTTCTGCATCTCCTCCATCTGGACCTTTAACCTTTTTAGCTCATCTCCCTGCCTGTCCACCTTAGTTTCCACATCTTAAACTCTTTTTAGTAGATGGTTCATGTCTTCATGTAAAGCAACTATTTCTCCTTTTATGGATGTTTCCAGCCTCGCGAACATTTCTGCAATTTCACCCTTTGTTGGAAGCTGTTCTCTTTGTCGGGGTTCCATTGTTGTTTCTTCTTCTAATATCTCACTACTTGCCATAGGGACCTCTAGCTCCGCCACCTGACTTCTCAGTCCCGTCTTTAATACGCCCTCAGAGGTTTTACTTTTGGCCCCCGATTGTTTACCCGGGCTCTCTTTGTCACTCCCCTGTACCATGTATTTTCTAATGGTTCCCGGGCTTGCACTTGTTCTGGGCGGGTTAGCAGCGGCCCCTTTAGTTGATTTACCCCTCATTTCTTCTTTAACAAGTTCTTTAACACTTTGTTTTATCCTAGTATCCTAGTGCCTATCCCCTTTTCTCTTTTTTTCTCCTTTTTTTTCCCTTTTCCCTTTCCCCCGCCTACTCTTCCCTATTCACCTTCACGTAGGGACAGTGGGGGAGGGGAGGATATTGTCTTTAATACTACTTTATCCAATTGTTTCTAGTTATAGGCACCTGGGTGTAGTGTTAAGTATATTAGAAAGTTTACGAATAAATCTATGAACAATTCATGGGTAGTCGCCGTCATATAGAAGAAAAAAGTTCCAACTTTTTAACCACCATTATAGACTGTGCACCTGCGACTATAGATATTAGCAATTGATGCCGCTTTTGTCGCCAGACCAGAAGTAAAAAAAAAATTCCTTCCCTTTTTCTTTCCTTCCTCTAGTCAAGCGAGTGCAGTTTTACCCGCCTTATACAGCCCCTACACGCTGGCTAGTCATTGCTAACAGTCCAATCAGTTGTTTCGCCTCCTATTTTTCTATAAAATGTTCCCGCTCCAGTCAACATCCTACTTGAACTATCAATAGGAAGTATCAATGGGTAGTACGCAGTATATAGTCGGCATGTGATTTGTCTATGGTTTGTATGTTTCATGTACCAAGAGCATAGATATAGCTTTCATATGAGGCTTTCATAGGAACTCAAGCAACAGTGTATCAGTCTGCAGTCAATTCCCACGTCTGCCAGAGTTTTCACATATCCGTTACATATGGCTCTCCTTTAACATTTAAAAAGTAATTTTACTTACCGTTCTCGTAGATCCGATGCATGAGGGATCACTGCATCCTGTGTCTTGTTTCTCTCTGGAACTCACGTGCACGTGCAGTAACAGGCAGTCAGCGGTGTCTCGCTTCCTGGAGTCAGTGATCCATCCTGCAGGGCGTCGACTCTCCACAGCCACCGCCGAGACTCGATTCACCTGCTCCTCTCACGATCGAATGGACCGGGAGCGCTCTTCCTCGCCGCAACTCCTATTGCAGCGCCGTTCTCAGCCGCACTAATGCTCACCGTGACCTAGACTGCATCACAGGGAGAGGGATCTCTCCGGGCTTTACGGGGATAGCATTGGCTCCTCCTCAGCGGCCACTTCCGGACCTCCCTCCCTCCTCCATTTTATCCTATTTGTTGTTTGCTTCACAATAATAAAAAAAAAACATCTTCAAAGTTGTGGGCATGTTCTGTAAATTAAATGATGCAAATCCTCAAACAATCCATGTTAATTCTACAAAACATGAAAAATGCCAAGGGGGTGAATACTTTTGCAAGGCACTATATATGCAAACAAATGGGTAATTATTCTATCTTTGGCGAGACAAATCACTATAATTGTTTCCAATTAAACAATTATAATCTGATGACATTCATAAAGCAATGTTCGAATTAGAAATAAATTCAAAGAAACATTAGAATATTGTAGTGTGCAGTAGGGGAATTAGTTGGGGAATATAATAAAAGAATACACCTGTAGAAACTTGCAATGAAGTGGGGATATACTCCATTATTATCATAATTACGGACAGATCAGTATGACAAGACACTAGAAAATATAACTGAAAAATAATGGTGCCTACATAAAGAGATATTCCTATGACCTATTTATATACCAGTATGAATGTGTAATAATAGTTCATATCAGGAGGGAATAGCAGATGAATATTTTTGTATACATACAGGAACATGGATATTCCCATATCTTGTATAGTAGTGACCAATTTCTCGCATGAATCTTATTGGGATGGTGTAAATATGGAATTAAATAACCATACTGACTTCAAATTCTTTGTTCATATCCTTTGGCGCCAGGGTATCAAGGGTAAAGATCCAGAACGTTGCTTGTCAGCACAGCCGTTGGAAATGTTCTGCCGGGAAGAAAGTATCTGGAATGGATTCAAGGACCCATACTTTTAAATCCCTAGAGGAAGAAGTGGTGGGGAACGTTATGTTTGGGAAGACCTGCCTCCACAAATCTACAGTGTTCTCCAGACCTAGCCCGCAGGGTCCTGATGGTACAGCCCATATATAGCATACCACATGGGTGCCAGAGACCGTACACTACAAACATGGAGGAACAATTATGAAAGGTGTTGAAGTGGAAGGTTTTGCCCTTGTGGCTAAATGTTTTTTTGTCCATGTTGGACATGATCATATGTCAGACATTTAGGCTCCTTTCACGCTGGAGCGGGAGGTGCGTCGGCGGCAAAGCGCCGCTATTTTTAGCGGCGCTTTACCATCGTTTCAGCGGCGGTATTTGGCCACTAGCGGGCGGTTTTACCCCCTGCTAGCGGCCCAGAAAGGATTCAAAACAACCGCAAAGTGCCTCTGCAGAGGCACTTTGCCGGTGGTGTAGCCCCGGTGCCCCATTGATTTCAATGGGCAGGAGCAGTGAAGGAGCGGTATACACACCGCTCCTTCAGCGCTCCAAAGATGCTGCTAGCAGGACTTTTTTTCCCCGTCCTGCTAGCGCACCACTCCAGTGTGAAAGCCCTCGGGGCTTTTACATTGGAGACAAAGCAGCGGCACTTTCAGGGTGCTTTGCAGGCCCTATTTTTAGCGCTGTAGCGCCTGCAAAGTGCCCCAGTGTGAAAGGAGTCTTAGGATTTTTACATTGAAATATCCCAATTAGAGGGATCAGTGTTAACTGATTTTTCTTGGTAAATGATCTGGTGGGTTTCATTTTACTAGGCAACTTTCTCTTTAATGTTCGGTGCCTTTCTGTAAGCAAATTGTGGGATCGTTGGAATGGTGCTTTTTAGATTCTTCTGTAATATAGACCAATGTTTTTCTGAACACTCTCCATTTTCTAATGTTTATTGTAATATTGCGTGATGAATCTCACACTTTTTGGCTTAGGAATGTCATCAGTGTTGTAAAAAGGAAAGCCTAATCGATAAGGTCTAGATGGTAAACCCTTGTCAACAACTTTTTGTTTTAGTGAGACACTCTACGTATTATAATCCTCCAACCTCGTCAAGTTATGCCGTAGATGGCAAAATTGGCTTTTCGAGATGTTTTTTACCCATCTCGGGATTGACATCCCTTAGCCAAAATCAGGAGTGTACGAAAATCCAGGTGTGAGATTCATTCACGCATTATCACAATAAACAGCGGAAAATGGAGAGTGTGTTCAAAAAACATTGGCCCATATTACAACAGGACCCTTATCTAAAAAGCATCATCCCAACGATCCCCCAATTTACTTACAGGAAAGCACCAAACATTGAAAGGAAAGTTGCCCCTGGTAAAATTAAACCCTCCAGATCATTTACTGAGAAAATTCAGTTAACATTGATCCCTCTAATTGGGATCTTTCCATGTAAAAAGCCTCTATGTCTGACATGTGCTCATGTTCAACATGGACAAAAAAATCATTTAGCCACAAGGGCAAAACCTTCCACTTCAACACCTTTCATAATTGTTCCTCCATGTTTGCAGCGTACTGTCTCTCCTACCCATGTGGTATGCTATATGTGGGCTGTACCATCAGGACCCTGCAGGCTAGGTCTGGAGAACACTGTCGATTTGTGGAGGCAGGTCTCCTCAAACATAGCGTTCCCCACCACTTCCTGGAGTACCAGAAAAATCCTCTAGGGATTTTAAAAGTATGGGTCCTTGAATCCATTCCAGATACTTTCTCTCCAGCAGAACGTTTACAATGGCTGTGCCGACAAACCTTCTGAATTTTTACCCTCGATACCCTGGCGCCAAAGGGTATGAACAAAGAAATTGAAGTCACTACTGTTATTTAATTGCATATCTGCACCATCCCAATAAGATTCATGTGAGAAAATGGTCACCATTACACAAGGTATGGGAATATCCATGTTCCTGTATGTATACAAAAATGTTCATCTGCTATTTCCTCCTGATATGAACTAATATTACACATTCATACTGGTATATAAATATGTCATATAAATATCTCTTTACCATTATTTTTCAGTTATATTTTCTAGTGTCTTGTCATAATGATCTGTCCGTAATTGTGATCATAATGGAGTATATCCCCACTTCATTGTGAGGTTCTACAGGTGTATTATTTTATTATATCCCCTTTCCTTCCCCAACTAATTCCCCTACTGAACACTACAATATTCTAATGTTTATTTGAATTAATTTCTTTATGAGCTCTGTCATCAGATTATAATTGTTCCATTGGGAACCCCTCTACATGTAAAGTGATTTGTCCCGCCAAAGATAGAATAATTCCCCATTTGTTTGCATATAAATTGTTGACTAGTTCTGTATTTTCTGCATACACCTCAATCATTGTAGTAGTATGGACATATACATATCTAGATCTGAGAGATCTTACAACAAATAGGTAGTTCGATCCGCAATACACATTTATTAATAGGGTTACATAATCTATACAAAGTACACACCCAACAGTATTTACAACACAATGTACAGTGTAGGTCTCCTGGCTTACATGGTATTTACAAATTACCCACAACACCCATATTTACAGTACAGTATAAAATACAAGTATATTAGATTACCTGTTAACTTCAGGTCAGCCCATGGTGACTGCTGTCTGTTCCCACACCAAAGAGTGAGTTAGCTTGGTCACAAAGAATTATATCCCCCCCCCCCCCCCTCCTTTCTGTAGTGTGGCTAATATAATTCTCCCTAATTGGTCACTGTACCTAGTAAATGTATATTGGGCACAGCCTGATTGGATGAGTCAAAGAAGGCTGTTGTTTACTACCCAGGGAAGATGTTATCAGGGAGAACAAAAGGCCAACCTTTGAAGTTGAACTAATTACAATAACACCAACACAACACTCAGTATTTTAAATATATTTCCCTCTAACTGAAATATATTTCTAATTGCAATATTTTACAGCGATTAATGGAGATTTCACATAATCCCATAAGGCAACAGATGGCCCCTTGTGGCCAGTTAAAAATATGAGACTCGGCCACACCTAGAATAATGGTTTATGTGCAATCTCCTTCAATATCTGGCACGTTTGACTTTGTCCTCTGAAATGAAATAAAACTCTTTGAGAAGAAAAAAAAACTTTTAAACTCTCCATCTCTACAGTTCACACTTCTGGATCCCAGTATTGGTAGTCATCACTTGTTCTGGATGTCATAAGTCCAAAATAGAAATCATGAGAAACAGCACCAAAACAAAACAATAAGGAAAAAAAAACAAAAACATGAGGATCCTTGTTCTCAACAGTCCAATAATAACAATAGTCCGATAATAACAGTACGAAAGTCCATAAGGCGATTCTGGTCCTGTTGCCCTTGCTTCTGGGACGGCCTTCACTGGTGATTCCAAGTGGATACAGCATACAATAATAGCCTGGGGACCAGCTTTTCCTGGCTTTCTAAGATTATACTTTATTAATGTGGACAAAGGTAGAGAAATAAAAACACAAGTACATTTAAAACATATGCATTCAACTGAATGCTTGTCTGGTAAGTCTGAGCCATAAGGACCTTTGATTAGAATTGCCATAGATATACTGCGACATAGTAATGAGACCCCTTTCCCAGTGACATGTGTAACAATTTGAATGGTTACGCCCTTCAGCCAGGTGTCGGATTTTCATCCCCCCATCTTTCTTCCTCCATTGTCATATGCCTGCAAGTACCTCTGCCCCACCTTCTGTGGAATACCACGTTGTGTGTGCGTGTATGACCCTTCACGTGTTCCGGGGAGTTTTGTTGCCATCGCAACTCACCACTAACTCCTTTTACTGAAACTGGGAACAGTTCAACCTTGGCTGGTGCCAAACCTTTGGGCATATAGCTCCGTCCTTGGCTACCGTGTGTAGCTACTGTATGAATCCTGCCTTTAGCAGGCTACGGAAGAGGTCATCACTTTAAGAGTTCTCAGTGCAGATTAGGCAGTGTTGCCTATGCAGACAAAAATAACTTGATTTCAGAATACGGATAAGTGTGATGTCATCAGTCACTAGTGGCTTCAGGAACAATCAAACTAAATTACTCTTAAGTACAATTGTACTATACTCCCTGCTATTTGCCAATCACTATGAGTCTCACCAGTCCCAGTATATCTATATGATATTCACACAATGCTCTTTGAACTTGGTTATGGCACAAAAAAGAAAACTGACCAACAAACAAAAAAAAATAAAAATTGATCAATGACCACATATGATGACTGCCCAATATTAGAACTGTAGAGAGGATTGTATGTCACATATACACAGAAAATAGTCACATGACTGTTGCTAACACCCAGGTGTTACTGTCATAGTTGGTAATAGCTACAATCACATACATTTATATAACAATTATCCAATGTCGAAAGATAGAAAAAAAAACTGTTGGAACTTGGTCCATCCCCAAAATGCTATAGGGAAGCTTTAATATTCTATATCAACATTTCTAACCATTTTAAATGTTCTCCATATAATGTTCCCCCCTACTCCCCTCTTTTTTTAAATTTATTTATTTATTTCACCCTAGTGACACCAAACTCAAGAATCACCATACAAAAAAAATATAAAAAATAAATAAAGGTACTATAGGAAAGAAAGAAAAATCGTAAACATTAAAAAAAAAGGATAAAAAAAAAAAATTAAAAATCGTTCTTCCCCCTTTGTTTTTTTTTTTGTAAAGAAAAAAAATACCGTTAAGAAAAAAGAAGAATAAAAATGAGAGAAAAAAAAATGTAACAAATTAAAAAAAAATTGAATCTGTATTCTGTCAAAAAAAAAACATTGAAACTGCCTTCAAACATTGTAGCTATTCAAAAGGTAGCACCCTCTGTCGGTGGTGATTAACATATTAATTGACTCTCGGTGCAAACCATTTGCAAGTCAATCAGGCCACAAGAACTTGTATTACAGAGAGCAGGATCTCTGTTTAAAAAAAAAAAATGTTTACATTTTTTTTATTTTTAGAATTTAGTTGGGTCTGACTGCAATTAATTAGATTCAAGGCTTCTCCTTAAAACAAAAACAAAAATTATGTTTTAAGGTCCTCTGTGTTTCAAAGTACTTTGTCCAGTCTGGGTCCAATCATTTGTCCTTGTCTGTGTATTTCTCCTAAAATGCAAAACTCAAAAATTAATAAAACCTCACTGTACCTCTCTGAGAGGTTCATAATGGACTAAACTAGTAGTGGATGATTGGAACAGACTTGCAGCTGAGATAATGCGTCCATCCATTAAGTACAGTCGAAAATGTACAGACACACCCACATATCTGTACTCTGACAAACAAGAAGTTATAGGAAAACCTGGTGTGTTTGTAAGTACTTAAAGTTTAAGAAGACAACATGTAGACATAAAACCTTTACACATATTAACAGCACATGCGTCAATTTGGAAGGAAAAACAAAACACAAGACCTACTGAATCCATAAGATGCCACAAGGTGCAAAGCAATGCATTGTTATGTATTTTCCACGTTTTAGAGTGAATGAAACTTCACTCTAAGCCACAGAAAAGGAAAAAAATAAAAAATAAAATAAAATATCCCTACAGTTTCTCAGAGTCATAGGGATCGAGATCTCATATCTGTGCATAGGTTATTTATTTGCGAATACGTGTAAACCAAAAAACAAAAAAGTATTAATTTAAACTGGTACCAGTATTGAGCTCATTACAAACGAGAAAAATTAATAAAATAATCATAAACAGTACAAAGCATGTGCATTAGTGTGATCACACTTATTGTTGGCTATAAAAACAATGGTGAGTATACCCCTACAAAAAAAAAATCTTTCTTTACACATGGACAGTTCATACCCATGCATTCCATCACTCAGACACACACATTCATTTAGATTGAACCCATACATCCTGGATAGAGCTTTGATAAATCGCAAATGAATTGTTATGTGTTTACGCAAACAGGAGAAAGGAAACAAAAAAAACAAACAAAAACCAAGAACACCAACCAAAAACAAATACATAAATAAAAAATATATAAAATGAAGCAAGAGTAGGCTTCTGTACTAAACACTACTTGTATCCTATACCTTTGAATATTTATGGCAGTCTTCTGATCCTTTGGGGAAGATAAACACCTGTATTACTAATAACCATGTTTGAATACCTAGCCTAATATACATTACCTTAGGTGTATGTATTTATGTATAAATACATCTATATTGATACACCTGATTAATATGTAAATACTTTTTCATGAGCTCCCTGCACCTGGAAAATATAACTTAGACAAAAGTTATTACCCTTTTCCCTTTCTTTCACACAAAGAAAACAAACACTGCCACATTATTACATTTACATATTTACATTGGTATATGTTCACTGACATTCACCCTCGGATCTGGTGAAAACAAATGACTCAGATCATAGACATCTGAATGACACATTAGATCTGGTATTTCTTTTGCTTTTTCTACATTGCTTATATTTAAGGTTTGTTCCCAGTAAGGTGAAGTCCTAGCAGATAGCATAGATAGGTTGGCCCCCCCTCCAGTATTTTCTGCTTGAATGGAACAGATGGTTTTCTGTGGGACCTTAACAATTTGATCAAAAGATTGTTTTATTTCTTTCAGTTCTTTCCTACACTGTACCACATCTGCATGGCATGCTTCATATTTTACCTTAAGAACATGTTGTGATGTTTCCATTATTTTATTGGTATTTTCCCAATTATGAATATGCGACTTCAGTAGTTCAATCTCATTTTCAAGAGAGGTAATTGTGCTAATTAACTTAACCTCTTTCAGAACTGATCTCCTGTGCTGTAATCTGAGATCACTTTCCATGGATTTTTCATTCAAAGGGGAGCATGAGGCTATTTGCCTTTGACTAGTACCTGGGGGGCCATGCCTATAGATCTTATCTTTGGAAGCATTGTAATTGTAATGGTGCCTCTTTCTGTTTGAAAAGGTGGCAAATTCTCCTGTAGTGTGACTTGCTAAACAGGTTTTGTTGTTTGTACTCTGGTGATAAATCTTTGATTTCACAGAATTAGACCTTTTGGCTACATGAAAAAAATTGTGCATACAGTCCATGATGCATTGATATGAATCTTTAAGGGGATTTATAAAAAATCCACATTTAATTTTAAATTTTGGATGGGCATTAGCTATTAGGAGGGTTTTGTACTCTGGGTCCTCTCTGTGTACGTTTCTCAGTTTGCCTACATAGTAAGCTGACCATAACCTGTTTGCATAAAGAAGTGGATTCTCATTATTTTCCTGTTTTGTTCTATATGCTGCTTTTAAGCCTAGGTCAAAGGGATATATTATTTTTAGCAATTCATCTACAGTTTCATTGTAATCTGCTCTTCCTTCTTTAACATGGTCTGGTAGGGAAGACCATGTGTCTAAGTTAACTGTTAATAGTAAAACTTTAACCTGATCTCTGGAGTTGGCAACTCCCAGCAATTTACATCGTTGCAAGACATTATCTGCATGAAATGTTATGTGCACTCCTGGCAACAGTTTGTCAATATTGTTAGCTGCAAGTAGCACATTTTCTAAAGACTGTCTGTCCTCCCTATCCATCTTTTGTGCTGTGCTCTCAATTCCTGTTGATATGCATACATACAGGAAACAGCTCTCTTTTTTTTTTTTTTTTAAATAGACTGAATCTTCATGCATAGAAACATTGGGCAACAGCTCTTTTCATCTCCTTCTAATGCATCTGGACTCTTCATGTACCAATTCTATATTATATTAGCTTTTAACAAAAGTTATGTGTTCCTCGTAGGCTCCCTATTAATTACACACTGTAGAACACAGCTATTTCTTATAGCCCATTTCTATATCGAGCACATAGAGCACCCAATGTTCATTTTTTTAGCATTCAAATGAAAAACCCTTTCAAAGTGTGCCTTTTGTAGATATTGCAACCCCTTGAGATATTGCTGAAAGAGACCACCAAATTTTTCTGTCCCTTCGTGTTCGCCATTTTGTTGACTAGTTCTGTATTTTGTGCATACACCTCAATCATTGTAGTAGTATGGACATATACATATCTAGATCTGAGAGATCTTACAACAAAGAGGTAGTTCGTTCCGCAATACACATTTATTAATAGGGTTACATAATCTATACAAAGTACACACCCAACAGTATTTACAACACAATGTACAGTGTAGGTCTCCTGGCTTACATGGTATTTACAAATTACCCACAACACCCATATTTACAGTACAGTATAAAATACAAGTATATTAGATTACCTGTTAACTTCAGGTCAGCCCATGGTGACTGCTGTCTGTTCCCACACCAAAGAGTGAGTTAGCTTGGTCACAAAGCATTATATCCCCCCCCCTCCTTTCTGTAGTGTGGCTAATATAATTCTCCCTAATTGGTCACTGTACCTAGTAAATGTATATTGGGCACAGCCTGATTGGATGAGTCAAAGAAGGCTGTTGTTTACTACCCAGGGAAGATGTTATCAGGGAGAACAAAAGGCCAACCTTTGAAGTTGAACTAATTACAATAACACCAACACAACACTCAGTATTTTAAATATATTTCCCTCTAACTGAAATATATTTCTAATTGCAATATTTTACAGCGATTAATGGAGATTTCACATAATCCCATAAGGCAACAAAATGAACTGTTTTTCCCCCTTTTTTTTCTTCACTGAGCACATGCTTTTTTATGTAGAAATACATGATGCATATAATTTTTATATTTTCATATATAAACTTCATATTGCGTATACATACACATAACATTTATAAATATTCTTTATAATTAATTACCTCGTAATAATCCCCATACCAATAAGAGAATATACACAGATTATTACCACTATTAATATATGATATTGGTCATTTGACATATGTTCTTACACACCCCTCTAGTGCCACTATATACTCCTTTCTTGTGTTCCTCTGTAATAGCCTGCTGATTTTGAAGAAAAACTGTTACTGCCCTGGGATTTCCCGTTTGTAAGACCGGTGGCTGCTATTCCTCCTGTACTCCCAGCCACTGGTCTTGGCACTTCCTGTTTGTAGTTCTCTACAGCAAGCAGGGACTTGTAATTCCGCCCGGCTTGCTGTAGTGGGCAGAGGGGTCTTACCGCCCATGGATGTGGTGTCCTCCTTCCTCCTCTGCTCTCTGCCAGCATGCCCCTGCCGTCGCCCGCCCGTCATCTCTCAATGCAGCAGGGATCGTTAGGAGACACTGGCCGAATGACAGAGCGGGGATCTCTGGCTGTGATAGATCTTGTATGTGAAACACCGGTCGCTGTAAAGTCTCGCCTCCTGGACTGATATTGAAACAGTGTGCTGTCTATCACAAAGCTGGTCCAGGAGGCGGGACTTTACGGTGATCGGTGTTTCACATACAAGATCTGTCGCAGCGGGAGATCTCTGGTCTGTGTCATCCAGCCGGTGTCTCATAACGATCCCTGCTGCACATATGGACACTGAAGAAAAAAAGAAAAAAGTTTAACCCTGCGCTTACCCAAACAGGACAGCAGCTCACACAACAAACAAGGATTTTGTCAAAATTTAAGTACATAGACAAGTGTAGCGCTATAGATTTTAAGAAGCTTATTGATGTAACTTATGTAAATTTATAAAAATGAAAAAAAACGTCTATATCGATCCACAATAGATTCAAAGTTGACAAATTAACAAGTAAAGTCTCTGATGTTCCTCAGGTATTTCTTAGACTGCAAAAGACTGCTGTTAGTCCAAAAGGTATATAATTCCTTATTCACCACGTGGATAACGCATGCAAAGATATATGTGTGATGGACCCTCCACATAGAAAAAAGTGAAGGCCTTACCAGAAGGATTGAACTCATAGGAACGTACGTTCAATGAGTCAATCTAGCTTGTATCACCAACAGGCAATCAAAAGGAAGGACCTCACAACTGGATGGCGACAAAACTCCAAACATATCCAGACTCCTGACGGAACTATCTTTGGAATGGATGGCAAACTTTCACATAGATCATCTCAGAGGGATAGCCTGAGAGTTGTCTTTCACTACATGCTCGTATCCTGCAACTATCCAGTGTGTTGTATCCACATAGGTTTGTGGAGCATCATGTCTCAGCTCTTTCTCTCTGTGTTGCGGCTAGGGATATGCTCATATACACCATACAAGCACTGATTGCTGTTAGAAAGGTCTCAAAGCTACAGCAGGAGGAGGAATATTTCTAATACTGAATTACAGCAGAGTACAGTGTGTATAATATATAATTATGGGCATGTGTCTACAGTTCGGTAATGATTACATAAAGTAAGTAAGGGAAATATGCTTATCTGCTGTTGTGGTTGGAGGGGGAGAGCAAAAACATGCTTTGCATTAGGCCTCTTTCACACTGGGGCGGTGGGTGCGTCGGTGGTACAGCGCCGCTATTTTTAGCGGCGCTTTACCGTCAATTTCGCTGCGCTATTCGGCCGCTAGCGGGGGGCGCATTTGCCCCCCGCTAGCGGACGAGAAAGGGTTAAAACCACCCGCAAAGCGCTGCTGCCTGCGGTATAGCCGTGCTGCCCATTGATTTCAATGGGCAGGAGCAGTGGAGGAGCGGTATACACAACTCTCTTTCACCGCTCCAAACATGCTGCTAGCATAACTTTTTTTAGCGTCCTGCCAGCGCAATGCTCCAGTGTGAAAGCCCTCGGGCTTTCACGCTGGAGAGACAGGACCGGCTCTTTCAGGGCGCTTTGCAGGCGCTATTTTTAGCTCTGTAGCACCTGCAAAGTGCCCCAGTGTGAAAGGGGTCTTAATAAGGCTGTAACCTACCTAGCCTGCTGTGTGTTACTGAGTAAAATGGCTGGCTGGCTGCAGAATGAGGGGGCTTGTTCACATTTAAGATATACAGGCCTGACTACATGACTAGATCTAAGCTGGATATGCAGGGATTTCGGAGGCGGACAGAAGAGGATAGGATAGCACTGTTTGCGGATGACGTCCTTTTTTTTTCTTGGAGATGTCCAAACATCATTAAAAACAGTGATACAAATGGTTGGAGAGTTTGGACGATTTTCTGGTCTGGTTATCAACTGGGACAAATCGGCCTTGCTTCCGGTCGACCCACTTGGTAGCCAGATACCGTCAGGAACTCCCAACCTAAAAGTTGTTGATAATTTGAAATATCTGGGGGTTTGGATCGCTAGCGATATAAATTTATATCTTAATGACAACTTAGTCCCTCTACTACTTAAATTGAAACATAAGGGAGATATCTGGAGCCGACTCCCTCTGTCTAATAGCAGGACGTTGCAATTTAATTAGGATGATTTGGTTGCCCCAGATACTATACCTCTTCCACAATTCCCCAATCTGGATAGGCCAAAAGTGGTTTAAAAGAATAGAATCCCTGTTTAGGGATTTAATTTGGAAAAAGGGCCAATCCAGAATTAGTTTGCAAACGATGCAGTTGTCGCTCAAAGAGGGTATGAAGGTTCCACCCCAAGGTCATTTTTTGGTATCTCAACTACAGGACGTAGCAGGTTGGGGAGCCCATAGAGGGGGAATTCAAGTGCAAGGATGATGTTGATGGGGGCCCCGCATAGTTCATTGATAGAGGTCTGATGCCACGTATACACGACCGGACTTTACGGCAGAAAAGGTTCGACGGAATCATTCCATCGGACATTCCGATCGTGTGTGGGCTTCATCTGACTTTTTCTTTCAAAAATTCTGACGGGCCTAGAAATAGAACATGTTTTAAATCTTTCCGACGGAATCAATTCCTATCGGGAAAACTGTTCGTATGTATGCTATTCCGACAGACCAAAAACGATGCAAGGGCAGCTATTGGCTACTGGCTATTGAACTTCCTTTTTCTAGTCCCATCATCGCGTTCTAAACGATCGGACTTTGGTGTGATCGTGTGTAGGCAAGTCCAATTCAGCGGAACTCCGTCGAAAAAAACGTCAGAGTTCATTCCGACAGAAAAACCGGTCGTGTGTACGCGGCATTAGAAGCAGATTCACGCTAGCTCCAGACGAGGCAGATTGAGAGCCCAGAATCCAGAGCTTGGAATCGGCCGAAGCAGTACCCCATCGGCTCAGTGGTATGCAAGCGGGGAGACAGCGGGAGACTAAAACCTCCCGGCGCAGCTAAAGGGGTGAAAATAGCCAAGGAAGGGGGGCAGCAGCCGGAGATACAGCAGTTCTTCGGATAGACAAGCTGTGTTGTACTAGTGAGAGACCTGCCACACTAATTACACAAACACAGAGGGAGGTGAGGATGAGTCTGGAAGCCCTTCAGACTATCCCACGGAGACCTCAGATGCATGCTGTGGTAGCTGGAAGATTACCTTTGCAGTGTGGGGATATGGAGCCAGGTAATCTGGGAATGGAGGATTTGATGAGAATGCTCATATTGGCTCTCCCTACTAGAGCGGATATAGAAGCTATCATTTTAAAGACAGAGGAAACACATCATAAAGAATCTCAACAGGTGCATACAGAGCTGCAAGTACTAGCAGAGCGTGTAACAGATGGTGAGGCGGGATTGCAGACCCTGGAGAAAAGAGTGGCTGGTCTGGAGAAAGAAAAGCTCACCCAGGCAGATGATGCAGTGACACTACAGTTACAGCTATAGTTGGAGGACCTCGAGGACCGCAGCCGTCTAAACAATGTTCGGCTCAGGGGGATCCCAGAAACTACGGATCAGGAAAATCTTTAGGACACAGTAAAGTCTATTTTAAAAAAATTGCTTGAGGATGCTACACCCCTGAACTTGGTGCTCGATAGAGTACATAGAGCCTAGGGTACGAGGCCCAGGGATTTAAGTCGCCCCTGTGATGTGATATGCTGCTTGCATTATTTTATGCATAGAGAAGCTATATTAATGAAAGCATGGGAAGTAGGAGAGATAGACTTTCAGGGTGTACAACTGAAGATTTTACCGGACTTGTCAAGAGCCACACAACGCAGAGCATTGCTTCGTCCGGTGTTGGAGCGGATATGAGAATGCGGCGGTACATACCGTTGGAGATTCCCAATCTCATTTCTTATACAGAAGGGGGGTTCTTCATTTTGGCTGCGATCTAAAACAGACCTACCAGATTTTTTTTTTGTTTTAGGTATTGAACCATTCCCGGTTCCTGACTGGTTACAGTTATATACACGGAGATAAGATAAAGCTATAAAGAGCCTATATGCATTCTGACAAGATAATTAAACTCCGGAGGGGACATTGGGGGTAATAGAAGGACAATAACTTTGTCTCTAGGGAGATGGGGGGAGGGCAAATATGTATAATTTTTCCTATTTTTTTTTTCTTGGCACTTTTAGGGGTTTTTTTGTGTTAGGCCCTCTGCGGGGTTTTTTTTTAAAAAAAATTTACACAGTAGATAGCCCTAAATATAAAGATATGTAGTGGGATGCCCCCGTATCCCCTCTCCTTTTTGGATAGCAATAGATGCACTAAATTATTAATATCTTTTTTTTTGTTTTTTTTGTTTGGGTTATTCGATTTTTGAACGAGGTGGAGGTCTTGTGGTGTGTACAGATTCACGGATGGACATTTGGGTTGGTTTCAATACAGGGGATGGGTGGGGGGTGAATGTGGGGAGTGGGAAGTGGTTACTCATGAGATGTGGGATTGGAAGGGGACACTATGATATAAGTAAAAGGGTGAGTATAGGATATAACACAATACACAAAGTACGATAAATTACACTGAGATAGTAGTACAACTTAATACACTAATACACTAATATATAATATAAGGTGAGACTGTTGGGGAAGTAGGAGGGGGGAGATAAGAGGGGCAGGAAAATGTAAATAGAAGAATCAATGGAGGGCTGGGAGTTGAAGCACTGGGGAGGTTTGGGGGGGTGAAGGGTGGGAGGAGAAGGGGGGGAGATTCCCCCAGTGGGGTGTTTTTTGTTTTGTTTCTCCCCTCCTCCCTAAGTCATACTCTCCGGAGATGTAAAAAGAGGGGAAAGGGGGAGGGAAGGGAAGGAAAGTAATCCTTTTATTTTTTATTTTTATCTTCCCCTTTTGCCTTCAACGGTTGGTTTTCTTTTTTTTTCGAACAGATCTCTTTGGGGATTTTTGTGTTTTTTTTTCTTTTTTTCTCCGTGTTAGGCCCTCTGAGGGGGGTGGTTTTTATTTTTTGTGTGTTAGGCCCTCTGTGGGTTTTTTTTCCGTGTTAGGCCCTCTGCGGGTTTTTTTTCCCCCTCTCCCTCCCCATCTCTTCTCTCCCCCTCTCTCTTGCCTGGGTTCCTCCTGAGTTTAGAGATTTCCCCCCTAGTTGGGGTGAGAAGTAAAAGAAATGGGTACCATTTCAATAATGTCACTGAAAAGCGACGTATACTTCTTCAGGATTTGAAAAGATTAAGGTCTGACATAGCATTTGTCCAGGAAACGCATTTTAAAGAGAATAGCCTCCCTTTTCTTAGGAACAGATCTTTTCCAATAGGTTACCACGCTACTAATCCTGTTGCTCAGACAAGGGGGATGTCTATATTGATTTCGAACAAGATTCCATGGTCACGTACAGAAACCTTGTTGGATGCCGGGGGGCATTACCTGCTCCTGAAGGGTAAAATTGGGGGGGACAAGAGTAACCTTGGCTGCTTTTTATGCCCCTAATATACAACAAGACACCTTTTTAAAGACATTTTTAGATAAAACTATGAGATTTACAGAGGGTCAATTGATTATGGGGGGAGATTTGAATGCATCTCTAGTTCCAGGTGAGGATACTTCTTCAGGGGTCTAAGCTGTATCCTTGGGTGTTCGGAATCGAATTGTTAGGTCACTCTACGGAGCAAGATTAGTGGATACATGGCGCCTCTTCTATTCTGGAGAAAGAGATTACTCTTTTTTCTCAGCCCCACACAAAACATACTCTTGTATAGATTATTTTTTTACTCCGCATAGTCAATTGCATGCAATAGAGGAAGTAAATATTGGGAAGATAACCTGGTCAGACCATGCACCAATTCTTCTGAAGTATAATCTCTCAGATATTCAACTACCTGGTCATGCGATGTGGAAACTGAATGAAAGCCTCCTACAAGACCCCTCTGTGATAGAGTAGGTACGTAAAGAGGCAAGGTGGTATTTTCAGACTAACGACACTCCCAAATGTAATTCAGGAGTGATTTGGGAAGCCCACAAAGCAGTGATGCGGGGAGTTTTGATCAAGCATGGGGCTAGGATTAAAAAAGAGAGAGAAGCCAAGATAACATCGCTAATGGCAGATATACATCGCCTAAAGAGATGCTGCATAAACGAACCCCTACTTTAACCATGGAACGGGATCTTTTGACGACTCGCAGACAGATCATAGATTTACTTCGGTATAAAGTTAAAAGAGCAATACAAGTAGGAAAAAAGCAGAGCTATGAGTTTGGGAATAAATGCGGTAAACAACTCGCTGACTCTCTGAGGGAACAGCAATTAAGGACCTATTTCCCAATGTTTATGGAAACTGAGGGTGAAAGATATCTGCTGCCAAGAGAAATAGCGCAGAGGTTCTGGGACTTTTATTCAGCTTTGTGCAATTTACACCCGAACCCCCAAAATCAGACTGCGGTAGAGGAATATGTGTCAACTTCTGGTTTGCCTAGCCTGGCATCTATTGCATGGCAGGAATTGGAAAAACCAATCACATTGGAGAAAGTTCATGAAGCGGTGAATTTGGCAAAGATGGGGAAGGCCCCGGGCCCAGACGGTTCTACCGCCCAATATTATAAGCTGCTCTTTCCTATTTTAGGACCTTATTTGGTTAAAATGTATAATGGATTGGGAGATTCAGGTTCGTTCCAGATGGAATACCTGAAATCGTTAATCACGATCTTACCTAAGGAAGGTAAAGACCCATCACAAAGCGGGAGTTATAGACCGATATCCCTTTTAAATGCGGATTTGAAGCTTTTCTCTAAGATCTTGGCGATGCAGCTCCAACAGTATCTACCCTCCCTGATCTATTTGGACCAGGTAGGGTTTGTCCAGACACGGGAAGCACGAGATAATATGATTAGGACTTTTAATTTAATTCATAAAGCTAATACTTCCAAAATCCCATCCTTATTTCTGTGAACAGATGCAGAGAAAGCTTTCGATCGCATTAATTGGCAGTTTGTTTGCGGTGTTAAGACAAGTAGGGATGGTCCACCCGCCGGTGATCGGGAGAACACACAGAACATGCCTATGTAGGGGGCGGACATGGAGTGACGTAGGACGTCCGCACGGGGGAGGGGCCCAATGTCGGCACTGGGGTGAGGGCGGAAGCCGAGTCTCTCGTTCGTTCTGGATACACCGAGCGGGGTGAGAGCCCGTGAGATGCCTGGACGAGACCCGGCGGGCGGCCGCTCCTCCGCATGACCCCCACCTCCCTGCAGAGGTAGCAGCAGGTCCAGCAGACCCCCCTCAAACGACAAAGTGGAAACAGCAGAGATGGGATCTCGGAGCAGTAGAGGGTGAAAGACCGGAGGAGAGAGACTTTGTCAAAGCTATCAGACCCCCTGAAGTGGGGTGGAAGGAGCCAGTAGAAGACGGCAGAAGCTTCCAGGCTATAGCCGGCGGGCGCGGGGAACGGATCGTGCCCTCCGCATGGCAAACAGTGAGCTTTGCATTCCTCCAAGGTACTCACTACGAGGAAAATAAGGTAATGATAGCTGGTCAGAAACACGCTGGCAGAGCGAAGAGAAGGAGGATATGAAGGTAGGACAAGTCTAGCCCTGCTTTATTCAACATTAAATTGTTATAAGTGAACGGTGCATTGTATAGTACTGACCTCAATTAAAGCTGTAGCAGCAGGGGGGCTATTCGAGATCTGGACTGTTATACTTATATATCTGAGTGCTTTCCCGGATGAGTTAAAGACGATTAAACCGAGGCCCTTCCTGATTCACCCACTACTCTCTATGGTATGGTATGAGATTATACGTGCAAATCAAACAAGTGAGGTGCAGTGACTAAACGTGGTCTCCACAAAAATAAAGGCAACAGAAATAACAAAGTGTGGGTAAGAGTTAAATCCTGCTATAAATTAAGGGGATACTAACAAAAATCATACAACCGGCATATAAATCTGGACTGTCACACCGACGCCTCAGAGGGCGGCGCGCTCTGTCGGACCTGTTTCCTCCTTTATGAAATATATGTTTTTGTTTTTTTTTTTCTCTGCTGAGTCTTCAGCAATAATGTGAGATTGGGACTGTTATACTTGTCAATTTGTGTGCTCTCCCTGGAGGAAGTTAAGTGTGTTTAAATTGGGGTCTCCCCCTGATTCTACCCTTCATCCTTATGATCTGATGAGAGAGACTATCTGTGAACTGAATAGAGTATGTATGAGAGTCGAATCTAGTTGTTAATTGAGGTGATCGTGACAAAAATCTTTCTATATACTCAATATCAGGACTGTTACACCTGTGCCTTTGAGGACTTGACTGGATCTGTCCTCCTCCTTCTCCTTTAGTCACACGGACGGTGCGGTGGGTTTTCTGCTTCAATTTTTTTTTTTTTTCCTGTTTTTCTTGTCCACTCCCTGCCGAGCTCTCAGTAGCAAGCCGACAGCAGGTGAGACCAGTCCGAAAATTTCTAAGCAAACTACATATCCCGTTCATTAGGGATAAAGAGTAAACAAATAGTGAACAGGGGGGGAGGAAGTATGAGTACATGAGTACATGAGTAACAGAACCCCAGAACTCAAGGGAGAGTCTGAATACTAGTTCTATACAAAAATATCTAAAAGTGGCGAATTTGAAGAGCCCCGGAATGGAGGCTAAACAAACAGGAGCAAAGGATAAGAAGAAAGACCAGCAGAAGCAGAAAGGGGGACAGGGGGACAGAGAAGATCAAGAGCCGGAAGGAGCATCCGCCTGTGCCAGTGTCGAAGAGCAAAGAATAATGGCGCTTGTACCAAGTAAATCTGAAATGATTGACATGTTTGCCAAACTAGAAAATGTGATAAAAGCTGAAATTGTAAACGTCCGTACTGACATGGGACATCTCCTGCGCAGAGTGGAGGATGCGGAAGAGGCGTCAGGAAATTTCGCTAAAGAAATCTGCGAGTTAAAAGAACAAGTCAAGAAAATGCAGATTGAAAATCGCATGCTGGCTTTCAGATTAGAAGAACAAGAAAATCAGAATGATCGACTGGCTACCTTTGATCAATTGAGGGCCCAGTTTAATGTACCCAAGATATGGTTGTTTCAGTATATGCAGTTGAAACACGCAGCGAGAGTGCAGTTTGGAGGGGATACAATTTTGGTCCAGAATACAGATTTGGAGAAGGCTTTGTTAGACCCCGAACCATCTGGGCGAATCTCTAGATATTACGGGGCAGTGGGACCAGGAATAAAGACAATAACAACCAGAGCTAAACAGCGATGGGTAGAGGCTGTCCCGGAGTTGTCGGAGGAGCAGTGGCAGGAGGTACTGGATACATATGTGGTGACTGTTATTTCATCAACGGACAAAATGATTCAGTTTAGGTACCTTCACCAACAGTATTATACTCCTGTGAGACTATACAACATGCAAAGAAATGAAACAGCTCTCTGTCATAAATGTAGGGAGAAAGATGGCACTTTCATACATATGGTGTGGGAGTGCAGGAAGGTGAGGCCACTGTGGTCACAGGTAACTGAATTCATCTCTGATAAATTCGCCTTACCTAACGTTTGCTCACCCTTACGCTGTCTCCTGGGGGTTTTTGATCAGGAGGAGATAAATACATGTACTAAACTGTTCCTTAGGATTTTATATTTTGGGATGCGGAAACTTATTGCCAGACGCTGGATTCATGAAGAACAGCTGACATTAGGAATGTGGATAAAAATAGTTAATGCAGATGTGCTGATGTACAAGATGACATATGAAGCCAGGGGAGCTCCCAAGAAATTTAGGAAGGTTTGGTTTAGATGGGTGGATTCGAAAAACACGCTGGAAGAGGAAGAGCCATCGAATGAGGGACAGTGAGGGCTGTTGTGTATTTTGTTAAGGGGAGATAGGGGGAGTTGGCTTCTTTCCATCTCATATGAAATTTTAGAGCATAAGATTTCTTTTTTGATTAATGCTTGGAACACCGAATGCGGACATCTCAGAGGGGAAATGGGCTTTGTTTTATTGTTATTGGGAGGTTACCTCCTCTTTTTTTTTGAAGGAGGGTTTTTTTTTCCCCCTTCTTTTGTTTTTCTGTTTTTCTAAAAAAATGCAAAATGCACATATACATTGCAAAAGTAGGGTGGAAATGGAAATCTATGAGACATATGTCAAAAAGACGGATATATTTATCTGTGATAAATACTGTGATGGATATGTAATTTCTATTTATTTTTTTTTTGTTGGACATTGTAATCCCAACTACTGTTTTGTATGTTTATTCTGATATGTGCGCAATAAAAATTCTTTTCAAAAAAAAAAAAGAAGAACAAGAAAATCAGAGTCGACGCCAAAACTTACGTATTAGATCCATCCCGGAACAACAGAATGAGGACCTGTGGGAGAAGATGAGAAAGATATTCAACCCGATTTTGGGCAGGCATGAAGATGAGGCTCTGAGGATTGACAGGGTCCATAGAGTAAGGAAGCCCCCAAACATAAAACAAGAGATTCCCAGAGATGTTATCGTGAAGTTCCACTCGTATGAGGATAAAGAAAAAATATGGAAGAACTTAAAGGGGGCCCCCCCAATAAGCTTTGAAAACAAAAACCTACAGGTGTTCACAGACTTGTCAGCAGGAACTCTGGCGCGGAGAAGACAGATGAAGCCAGTTTTAGACCAGCTCAAGAGGTCTAATTTGAAGTATAGCTGGGGATTTCCAACATCCCTGATAGTCATGAAGGACGGCAGATCGCACAGAATGCGATTCCAGGAACAGATGCAGGACTTCTGTGACAGTCTGGGTATTCCCATCCCTGAACTGTCATAAGGGGAGATATGAAGTGTTGGGAGGGAGATTGTTCAGCTGGGGTGCTGGTAGGGGGAGGGGGGTGCCTTTTTCGGGTTTTTTTTTTTTTTTTTGGTGCTCCCCAGCTGAAAATCTCTTTCTAAAAATCTTTTACTGAGGTATACGGGAGGGGACCTCAAACTCAGTTATCACAATGCAGGTGTTGGGGACAAGGAGGGGGAGAGTACTTCCTGTTGACAAGATGCTTCTGCGGGAGGAGGGGGAGGGTCTGCGGGGGGGGGGGGGCTGTCTCGCTTGGCTAGGGAGTCGGTCTTCTGTCCCTCCGGCTCCCCCCTTTGCTCGTGGGGGGGTACCAGATGCCGGCAGGGGAGTCCCACCCCGAGGAAGGAGGCGCATTGAGGGAAATGGGTGATCTCCCAACATGCGGGCTCGGAGTCGGTTTTCTACCGAGGGGAGGGTGTGGAATGGGGTGGGGGGTGGGGAGGGGGAGGGAGGGGAGGGGGAGGCGGGGTGTCGGGAGGGAGAGGTACCTGCAGGTTGGGCTTCGGGGGATCAGGAGGGAGGGGAGAAGGGTGTGATTGATTGATATGCCAGAGCTCAAATTCTTATCATATAATGTGAAAGGATTAAACTCGCCAAAAAAAAGACACAAATTATTGGGGGAGCTTCAGCACCTGGGTGCCGACGTTGTATTCCTTCAGGAGACCCACCTGACCCTAGATTCCAGAATTAGGCTTTTCTCTCCAAGGTTCCCTATGTGGTTCTACGGGGACACGCCCCTCAAGAGAGCAAAAGGGGTCGCTATTGGGTTTTCGAAAGCATCGAATTTCTCACTAGCAGATAGAATGACGGACCCCGAGGGTCGCTATATTTTATTGAAAGGCAAAATGGGGAACAGGATGTTTACCTTGGTAAATGTATATTGTCCCAACAGAAACCCGACAGCTTTTTTGGGACAAGTGCTGGCGAAGCTCATGGAGTTTAGGGAGGGGGAGGTGGTGTTGGCGGGGGACCTCAACTTTTGCCTAGATCCAGATCTGGATAGTACGTCCCGTGCCCAGGGGATAAGGAAGGCTTCTATCCGCTCAATCGGGCGGAGGTTATTCCGCTGCCAGCTAATGGATGCATGCAGAATGCAGCATGCCAAAGAGAGACTTCACCTTCTTCTCCCCTGTGCACGGGACCTACTCCAGACTGGATTAAATTTTTGTGGACCACAGTATGTTGGAGTGGGTAAAGGAAACCAGAATAGAAATTTTATCCCTTTCAGGTCACTCCCTGGTAGTGATGAAGGTGAAAATCCCAGAATGGCAACGACAACCTTTCTCGTGGAAACTTAATGAATCCATGTTGAAGGATCCAAAGGTAGTTGAAAGGGTCCAGGAGGAAGTGGACTTCTTCTTTTTTTTTTTTTTCTTTGATAATCTTTATTGGCATTTCTTAAATTACATACCTACAACAAACATATTTAAAATAACCAGGTTCCATGCAAACGTAGTGAACTAGACACGGGGCCGCATACCCCCCCCGTCCGTTCCTACCCTGCTCTCGTTACATTTATTTATTATTTCACCAGTTGGTTTTTCATACTACAGATTCAAGCATCAGGTAGACCTTTTTCCCCTATCCCACCTATTGTCCCTATTCCCCTCCCACCCTAAGGCTATGTCCCACCTCATTTCCCTTGGTCTTGACATCCAATACTTATTAACCATGGGTTCCACATCTTTTCAAATTTTTTAAGGTTCCCTCTTCTAACATATAGGGCTCTCTCCTTCCATACTATATCATTCACTATCTTAACCCACTCCTCAACTGTCGGGGGGGGGATTGTTTGCCATCTTTGCATGATAAGCTTCCGTGCTTGGTACAGGCATCTCAAAACTGCTGTTTTGGCCGCTACCTCCTCTGAGCCCCACTCTTTATAGCCAAAGATACAGAATCTGATATCTGCCTCCAAGGGTATCCCCCATCTACTACTAATAGCCTCAACTACCCCAAGCCAGTAACGTACTAGCCTGGGACATCTCCATGTCATGTGTATCAAGTCACCCACCTCCCCGCACCTAGGGCAGCTGGCATCTGATCTTACACCAAAACGAAATAATTTTTTTGGGGTGTAATATGCTCTGTGCATCAACATTAAGTGAGAGAACCTCTGTGCAGGAGAGGCCGAGACCTCCTGCCCTATCTTCAGTATTTCCCTCCATTGTGCATCTGTTAATTTCCCCACATCCGTCTCCCATCCCTCCCTGCAACCAAGATGCATTGATCCTGTAATAGTTTTCCCGCACAGTTGGACATATATCCCTGAGATAAAACCCTTTATCTTCCCGGGTTTAACCACTTTTTGAAGCAGTGCAGCATCTGTCCATACCAGGGGACCTGCCCTGAATTGAGCATCTAAAGCAGATCTCATTTGTAGATACCTGAAAAAAGTTTGTCTAGGAATGCCATTCTCCTTCTGGAGATCCTCAAAGGTTTTTAATACATTCCCTTTGTACAACTGGGATAGCCTATTTATGCCCCACCTCGTCCATTCCTTAAATTCCCCCATGGCCATGATCTCCTGCAAGTTCCTATTATGCCAGAGGGGGGCATATTCTGTAAACCCGACATATCCCATTATACTCTTAGTTACCTTCCAGACTTTAAATCGAATGACACAGGAGAGGTATCCCCCTCTATTTTATGGGAAACACACAAAGCCTACATTAGAGGGATCTTCATGTCTCTGGGAGCAGGGCTTAAAAAAAAAAGAAAGGAAGAAAGGGAAAGGCTAATAGAGGAAATTTTTTCTTTGGAACAGGTACATAAAAAGTCTAAGGGGCAGAGTCAGGATTGCTATCGCCAATTAATCGCCAAAAGGGAGGAGTTGAGGGATCTGATGGAGCAGGATGCTAAGAAAGCCCTTAGATAACGAAGGATAATTACCTCTGGGCGAATAGGTCGAGTAAACACCTGGCTGGATTGATAAGAAAAAAAAGGGGGCGAAATTTTATTGAAAAAATTCAAAATAAAAAAGGCGAGGCAATAGTGACCAGTAGAGGCATGGCAGAGGAATTTAAAAAGTTCTATGCGTCTTTGTATTCTATTGGGCAACATGGAGCAGAGGACCCCACGCGTAGGAGTAGAAGGGAGGAATTTCTGAAGGAGGCAGGATTAGTGGAGTTATCTCAGAGGAGAGATCTATTCTAGATAGACCTATTGAGGAGGAGGAAATATTTGCCGCATTAAAAGATTCTCCAAAGGGCAAGAGCCCTGGTCCAGATGGATTCTCCACTATCTATCTAGAAAAATTAAAACACATTCTGGTACCCAGGCTGTGTCACTACTGGAACGAATTAGGCACTAACTGTGAAATGGAGAGGGAAGCTCTAGCCGCAAAGATAACTTTGATATTAAAAGAGGGGAAGGATGTCAGGCTTTGCTCAAGCTATAGACCCATTTTGCTGCTGAACACAGATGTCAAACTTTACGCGAAAGTACTGTCCAATGGACTGAAGGAAAAAATGTCCTATCTGGTTCACCCAGACCAGGCAGGTTTTGTACCTGGGAGACAGAGTAGGGACAATGGGGTGCGAGCGGTACTCCTGAGGGAAACCAGCAAACAGGGTGGGCCCCCAGCTCTATTCCTGTCGATTGACTCCGAAAAAGCGTTCGACAGGGTAGACTGGGGGTTCATGACGAAAACTCTTGAAGTCATGGGAATTGGACCGAGGTTTATCTCGTGGATCAAAATACTCTATAATAATCCCACGGCCTCTGTCAAGATGAATGGAGCCCTTTCAAAGCCCTTTAGTATGGCAAACGGGACTAGGCAGGGCTGCCCTCTCTCCCCTCTTTTGTTTGTGCTGACCCTCGAGCCTCTACTGGCCACTATCCGTAACAATCCCGACTGTAGTGGGGTGAAGATAGGAACTGAGGAGCATGATGCCGATGATGTTCTGTTCTTCATCACGAATCCCAGAATTACGCTCCCAAACCTGTGTCAGATTCTTAGAGGTTACGGGGACATCTCTAACTTCAAAATAAATGTAAAGAAGTCAGAGATATTAAATATCAGTATAGGAAAACAAGAGGAGGCCCACCTAGCTGAAGTTTTCCCCTTCCCGTGGAAAGAAGAAATCAAGTATCTAGGGATAAAATTAGCCAACACTTATAAAAAACTGTATTTAAAAAACTATATCCCATTGCTGGATGAGATCAGGCAGGAAGCTAGGAGACTATCGTCAAGACCTCTCTCCTGGTTTGGACGTGTAAACGCGGTTATAATGGTACTGACACCTAAAATATTATATAAGTTTCAGATGGTACCCATTCCTCTGCCCAGGTACTATTTTAGAGCTCTACGGAGCTTGATTGCGAAATTTGTCTGGGGAGGCAAAAAAACACGTATTTCTTATGCAACTCTAAGCAGGGGGAAAAAAAAAGGCGGACTTGCCTTGCCTGACTTTAATAGATATTATATAGCTGTAGTTTTAGCACGAGTTATTGATTGGTCTAAGAAGGAATCGGAGAAAAGATGGGTAAATATAGAACACAATCTAAGCAACACTAATCTAGGGCACGTTTTGTGGAATCCACCTAAATTTAGAGCACTTAGCAGTAATACGGCTGTCTTGACACGCAACACTTTTAAATATTGGGACCTAATACACAATAGAAATAAATGGACATACAATTCACCATTGATTTACATGAAAAATAATATATAGTTTGAACCTGGGATGAGGGAGGTGGGGGGGGGGGGGGGGGGGGAATTGGTTAAAAGATGATTGTATTCAATTAAAAAATTTTTTGAGTAAAGGGAGAATTCGCACGTTAGCTGAGTTAAGGAAGGAATCAGAGTTCTGGGTGATAGATGGTTGGAGGTTCCTCCAGCTTTTGCATTTCATAGACAAGCTACCAAAACCACTAAGAAGTGAAGATGAGTATAGACCGCTTGAGCGGCTCTGTGCGAAGGAGCAAACAGGCGGTGTGATCGCTCAATTATATAGGATCTTGGGAACAGAGATGGAACTGGAGGGGCCTCCTTACATCAAAAGGTGGGAGCAGGAGTTGGGGTCACAATGCAGTAAAGCGTTATCAGAAAAGATCCTGCAGTTGGTACACTATTCAGACTAGACACAAGAAGAACGGAGATTCATTATAAATGTCTTGCAAGATGGTACGCCACCCCAGACAGATTAAGCAAAATGGATAGTTCGAAACCAAGTACCTGCTGGAGGGGGTGTATATGTTTGGGAACAATGGCTCACATGTGGTGGGAATGCCCCACCATTAGGATTTACTGGAAAAAAATCATATCCTTGATTAAAGAGATCACTGGGGAAGAAATAGTAGAGGACCCTTGGGTTTGTCTCTTCCATGGTACAACGATGTCGGTAAAAAGATACCGGTCCTCCCTGGTCCCTATAATGCTTGATGCAGCTAAAAGACAGATCGCCAGGAAATGGCGGGAACTGTCAAATTCAAATATACGAGACTGGCTATTTAACATAAACGAAATATATAATATTGAGTGTTTGGACGAGGGGGGACTGGTACCAGACGAGGGGGAGGAATGGACGGGGAAATGGGCAGGTTGGCAAAGATTTAAAAGGTCTTGGAGTGACTTGGAGGAGATAATAAATACAGTATAAATGGCGGAAGTTCATTGGAGACTGGCAAGACTTAACCTAGAGGGTGGTCCCTTTGGTAGTCCTTCTGCAGTAAAGGGGGGAGGGAGGGGTAGGGGTCTGAGGGTTTGGGGTGAATGTGATTAATATGTGACTTTTGAAATGTAAATGGTAATGTTTTCGGTGGGATATGGTTTTGTATTGATAAAATTATAAATAAAGAATAAAAAAAAAAAAAAGACAAGTAGGGATGGGTAACAATATGATTAGATGGGTTTCGAGTATCTATACACAACCAACAGCTCAGGTTAAGGTGAACGGGGTGCTATCTCAGCCTTTTAGTGTCACGAATGGAACGAGGCAGGGATGTCCACAGTCCCCAATATTATTTGTTTTGTCGTTGGAGCCCTTAACGTGTAGGATCTGGTCAAATCCAGATATAGGAGGTATATCAATAGGAGGTATTCAGTATAAAACTTCGGCGCATGCAGATGATATGTTGTTTTCATTGACTAATCCGATTAAATCCATTACCCAACCTTCTTCAAGAAAAAGAGACATATAGCTCCTTATCAGACTTTAAGATCAACGTATCAAAATCCGAGGCAATGGGAGTTGGGATATCTAGCAACATATTAGGAACACTGAAGGCAAGTTACAAATTTAAATGGTCAGATCAAGCCTTGAAATACCTGGGAACATTTATCCCAGCAAATCTTTCCCATACATACAATCTTAATTTCCCACCAATATTACAAAGAGTGCGAGTCCTCTTGGAAAGGTGGCAGAGAGGGTTCCACTCCTTGTTTGGGAGGTGTAATATTATTAAAATGAATATCCTGCCGAAGTTTTTGTATTTATTTCAAGCATTACCTATCGCTATATCTCAATATTATTTCAAACCGATACATTCCCTTTTTGTCAGATTTATCTGGGCAAATAAACACCCAAGACTTAGCAGAGCCCTGTTGACTATACCCAAACAAAAGGGTGGACTAGCTGTACCAGACATGTACAAATACTATCAGGCGGCTTTATTAAGCCGCTCGATCGATTGGAGTAAACATGGAGATGGGAAGTTATGGCCAGGCCTGGAGCAGGCTCAGAGCAGTGCTTTACTGCAACGAGCCGCTTGGTGTTATAAAGACCTTCCGACTATTAGGAAGGCACACTCTGTGATAGGACCCACCCTAAAGATAGGCTTTGAGCTTTTTTCTAAGGGTAAACTTTCAGCAATAATCTCACCGTTGTTTCCAATACTGGGGAATCTCCAGTTTGGGCCAGGTCTGAGGAAAGGAAATTTTACAGCATTGATGGAACAGGGGATCTTCCAGGCCTCTCATTTTTTAACAGGGGAAGCATGGCCCACGATATTTTCATTGACAACAGGATCTTTACCATACTGTTTGGATTTTTGGCGTGCGGTACAGCTGAGACATTTTTTTAACACTTTAATCCTGCCAAGTAGTTATGGGCGCACTCTAACAATCTTTGAGGAATATTGTAACGGAAGCGGTGTATTCCACCAAACCCTTTCTAAAACGTACGCGCTGCTGTTAGCACCCTCGGAGGACTTTAGGTTGCCCTTTTTTAGGGGGTGGGAGAAAGATCTGGCTTGAACCTTTACGGAAAGAGCAGTGTACTAATATGTGTAGCGCTGGTAGATTTTTCAATCGACCGCTTATAGGTAAATTTAGTGGGTCATATGTTCTGTACATAGTTCAGATTCAGTTTATTGTCAGATTTAGCCTCTGTTCCAGTTTGGCTGTGTTGAGTGCAGTTTCACACTGTGCCTGTGGGTGTTGTTGTCACCATGGGTCGGTGTTGGAAAGGCAACATGCTGAAGTGTATGAGTGCTCTTCTGTCCCGGAGATAACTCAACGGAGGTGGTCCTCCAAGTTGCATTCTGGGAGAGGATATTTATGGGACAGACGCCATGTTTCGGGGAGCTTTACCTCGTGGCCCTCCTGGCCTAGAGGCATGTGTTAGTGAGTCTACCTCGCGGCCCTCCAGCCTGGAGGGTTGCATTGCGGCAACCGAGCGGGTGGACCGAGAAGCCTGTCTGGGGCCTGCTATTGCTGGGATGGTCCTGTGCTGTCTGTCCTGCGGGAAGAAGCCGGACAATCGGGAAGATCCAGGGGAGGACCTATCTTGGAAGGGACCATGCAAGGCTGGTCCTTAGAAGGGCCTGGTGACTCGATTGGAGGATGTATCCTAAACTACCCTACTGCACAAGTACTGCCGGGTCGGCTTAAAGGTTCTGGTACTGTGTTTGCTGTTCATCGAAACCACTACATCCTGTGGCAGAGGATCGTACGGGTTTTATTTCACTCAAGTCTGTGGCAGAGACTTTTTGTTTGTGCTGCATACCGGCTGCTAGGTTGGTGAGAGAGACCTATCCGGGCGGGCAAAGATTTAACCCTGAAAGGAAAGTATATTCATTCCTAAGATTCTAATTACTCAGTGCTACACCAAGAAAAGGTATTTGAACTTCCCTGCAACTCTTCTTCTACCTCTTTCCTGCTACTTCTTCCAGTTATCTCCCATTAAAGCATTGGAAAAGTACTCAAGTGACTGGTGCCTACATTGTCTGATAGTAAGCTCAATGGGACCCTAGACCCGGTGTTGGTGAAATCACAGGTAAAAAGGTAACGGAGACAGCCCGCAAAAAATCAGCAGCTCCACCGTGAGTTAGTGCTACATGTGGGGGCGTCGTCCAGGATTGTTTGCCATTATCCTAAGCAGCCCTGAGAAGTATTTCACAGAGAGTTTATGCTAGAAGAGGCCTCTGGACTTTGTCACTTTTTCCAGGAAAAGAAGGGATTAAATTGCAGGACTTTTCTGACTGCGTAGGCTGCGGGTGAGGAGTAAAAGCCCGGGAGCTACGTGATCAGAGGAACAAGTGGGAGGAGCCACATCCACTTGTTGCCGCGTGGTACGCGGGTATGTGTGCCTTGGAGCCAAAGGAGAAGAGAAGCCTAGTGATTGTATTGAGAGGATCAGAGTGCAGCCATGTCTTTTTTCCCATTGGTACCGTCGACTATGCGACTATGGGGTCCAAGATGTTCCCTACGAGTACCGCTGCGAGTGCTATGCTGACCGGAACCCTGCTTACAGATACCAGCATTCGTTTGAAGCCGCAGGGGCGGTTCGTACTTACACAGTTGGAGATATCGAAGGGCTGGGCATGCTTTGACACAAGTGTGAAGGACTGGCCATACATCTCCGTCCATTTGTTCGATGTTTGCAGTGCGGAGAATATTTGTTCACAGTGGAGCAACCTACAATGTCGCCCCGTGCTTATCGTGTGGACTGGTCTACAGGTATCGCTACAGTGGAAGCTGCTGCCATTGCTGTTGGAGAGCAACAGGCCAAGACCTTGTCTGCTACCGAGAGTGTTTCCGATTGAGATGTCACTGTCACTGCTTCATCAGCGGACATCACCTTCATTTCTACTTCTACCTCACCTATCCCCGTTGCACCTGTCCAAAGGAAGGTGAGATATGTGAAGGCTTCCCGCGGCCGTGGTCGAAGCCTACCCCAGAGACTACCCGAGCCGGAGCCAGAGGAATATATGGATCCGGAGAAGTCCACGTCAGGAACGGGTGAGAGATCAAAGGAGAACATATCTGGGACTCTTTGTAAATATTTGCCAGCAGAAGAGTTGAGAGACTCGGAGATAGATTCTATGTCAGATCTCTCCGGTGATGATGATTTGTTTGAGACAATGTCACAGGAACTATTGTGGGCCCAGGATGAAGATGTTGCTTCTGCCCTAACTTTCTCAGAATGGACAGCCCTGAATTCTGGGAAGACATCACCTTGTGTGGAGCCGCACAGTACTACCAAAGAGACATTGTCTAAAGTTGCTAATTTGCTTAAGTTTGAGCCGACACCCATCGGATCTATGGTGCGTAAATCACTGAATTCTTGTGTGCCTCCTGGTTTGGGGAAAAATGGAACTTTGCTTAGACTTGCATGTTTGCAGAGAGTGCTCACCAAACGAGTTGCCACAGAATATGGTCTGGAATTTCCCTATGTTACTGTCATGACCTTGCAGTAATACATTCATGATACTCTGACACCTGCATGCTTAAGTAATCTTCCCTCTGTGTGGCTCCACCCTAGCCTCAACAGGAACCACTATTTAACACCGTATTCTCCAAGCCTGCCTTGCCGTGCAATATTGTGTGTTTGGCTTCCTGTTTGCCGTGTGCTCTAAGTTTGTCTTTGTTTCTGTTACCGATCTTGGCGTGTTCCCGACTATTCTTGTCTGCTTGTGACCCTGACCTTTGGCGCGTTCTTGACTATCCCTGTTTGCCTGTGACCCTGACTTTTGGCGTATTCTCTGTTATCCTTGTCTGCTAGTCGCCCCGACATTTGGCTACCTCCTTACTATTCCTTAGTCACAACCTTTCTGCATGGCCTTTCTGATAGAGTGAAGGACGAATTAGCAGAAAGAACCATCCCCACTGATCTGGACGAAGTTATCTCCCTGTGTTACCAGATAGATATTCGTTTTCAGGAAAGGACCTTAGAAAAGCGACGCCAGCACTCCTCGGTTCTTAGTCAGCCCGAGCTCCCCTCTTTTCGTCCTGTGGAGCATCTCCTGCCAACTAAGGAACCCATGCAGCTGGGCCAGACCAGGCCATCCCCCGAGGAACGTGCTAGGCGCAGAACTCTGGGCCTGTGTCTCTGCTGTGGGGGCAAAGGTCATTTTCGTGACACATGCTCATTTCGTCCAGGAAAAGCTCGGGTAATCTGGAAGGTGGAGTATTGGACCCAGAAAAGTCATATTCTCGTCTCCTTCTTTCGGTGTTTCTTCATGTTGGCGTTTCCTCCCACTCGGCCTTGGCTTATCTGGATTCGGGAGCCGCTGGCAACTTTATGGACTGGAGAACTGCATCTTCCATGAACCTTACCCTTTTACCCCTCACCACTCCATTGGTGGTCTCGGCGATTGATGGCACTGTTCTTCCAGGGGGGCCTATCCGCTTCCAGACCCCTCCTGTTAAGATGTCGGTAGGGATACTCCACCAGGAGTGGATATCCTTTCTTATCCTTCCCTTAGTCTCAACTCCTATCGTATTGGGGCTTCCTTGGTTGCAGCTCCACTCTCCACACATTGACTGGACTTCTGGGCAGATACTGGCTTGGGGTCCCTCCTGTTTCTCTTCCTACCTACTCAAGGTTGCCCCTAAGGGGAGACTTTCCGTGGCTACCACCTCAGTATCCTCTGCCCTTCCCGCTGCATATAGCGATTTCCGGGATGTGTTCTGTAAAAAGTCAGCTGAGGTGCTTACTCCTCACAGGTCCTTTGACTGTGCCATTGACCTTGTTCCCGGAGCAGCTCTACCCAGGGGTTGTACCTACCCTCTGTCCATCCCAGAGACCCAGGCCATGTCGGAGTATGTTGCAGAAAATCTAGAAAAAGGATTCATCCGGAAATCCTCATCTCCTGCAGGAGCAGGGTTCTTTTTTGTTGCCAAAAAGGATGGTGCCCTAAGACCCTGCATTGACTACCGAGGCCTAAACGCAGTAACGATCAAAAATCGATACCCTCTACCCCTAATATCGGAACTATTTGACAGGTTGAAAGGTGCCTCCATTTTTACCAAGTTGGATCTCAGGGGTGCATACAATTTGATCCGAATACGGGAAGGGGATGAATGGAAAACTGCGTTTAACACTAGAGATGAGAAGGGGGGAATTTGGGACTTTAAATGAGGCACATGTGTGGTGTGCCTCCATCCCTGGTTCAGAAAATAGATAATGGGAGTGGTGGGACTTTAAATGAGGTCCATGTACAACGTAGAGGTGGATGAAATAAAAGTGCATATTTATTTATCATAAAACTGCATCAGACATATCAATGAAAAAACCACATAAGAAAAAAACATTGTAGTAAATGTCATTCCATAAATATTCATACACACATATGTATGTGCGCATGCAATGAGGCATCCAGAGTACATCAAATATGTTAGCTAGATGTCATATGCAGTCTCAGATGATAGCTTAATACATACAATGAATACATATATATATATACACATAACAGCAGCACTTGGCGATGAAACATATAAATAGTATAAAACAGTGAAATCACAATTGATTGACAGAAGATGGTCTCAGTTGATGGTATGATGTGAGCATGTATCTGTGTGACCAGTGTCCGACGCGTTTCATGTAAACCACTCATCAGGGGCATCATCAGGTGCTCAAGAGAATCTATAAGAAGTGATAGAGTAAAAGTTAATCTCAGAGAGCAGAGTCACTTCCTAGTTCCGGGTCCACCACGATGGAGCGCACGTGTCACTTCCGGCGTCGTGTAGGTCACGCCCTGACGCGTTTCGTCATATCCTGACTTCAACAGAGGGCGTGATACATATGTACATACATATGTGTGTATGAATATTTATGGAATGACATTTACTACAATGTTTTTTTCTTATGTGTTTTTTTCATTGATATGTCTGATGCAGTTTTATGATAAATAAATATGCACTTTTATTTCATCCACCTCTACGTTGTACATGGACCTCATTTAAAGTCCCACCACTCCCATTATCTCTTTTTTTAACACTAGAGATGGGCATTACGAGTACTTGGTCATGCCCTTTGGTTTGTGTAACGCCCCAGCGGTGTTCCAAAACTTTATTAACGAAATCTTCAGGGATCTGCTTTACCAATTTGTTGTCATCTACCTGGATGACATTCTCATCTTTTCGGATAGTCTGTCGGTTCACAGAGACCATGTCCGGATTGTACTTCAGCGCCTTCGAGAAAATAATCTGTACGCCAAGCTGGAGAAATGTTCTTTTGAATGTTCTGAAGTCCTGTTTCTGGGATGCTTCGTCTCTAACTTGGGTCTTTGGGAAGGTCTCGGCCATTACCAACTGGCCTCTTCCTGCCAGCCTCAAAGCCACGCAGCGCTTTCTTGGGTTCACTAATTATTACAGGCAGTTCATTAGGAACTACTCCTCTATTGCTGCGCCAATTATCGCCTTGACCAAGAAGGGTGCCAATGCCAAGGAGTGGTTACCCGAAGCTGTCTCTGCCTTTCATGATTTGAAACAGGCCTTCATTTCTGGACCTTTGTTGAGGCGACCTGACCCGAGGGATCCATTTTTTATTGAAGTGGATGCTTCCTCAACTGGGGTGGGAGCTGTGCTTCTTCAATCCTTTGGGAAAAAACGTCTACCATGTGCGTTTTTCTCCAGAAATTTTTCTCAGGCGGAGAAGAATTACGCTATTGGTGATCGGGAACTTCTTGCGATTAAATTGGCGTTGGAGGAGTGGCGTCATCTCTTGGAGGGTTTCCCCACATTCCATAACAATTTTCATTGACCATAAAAATCTGCAGTACTTAGAGAATGCCAAACGATTGAATCCCAGACAAGCCAGGTGGAGTCTCTTCTTTTCCCGTTTTAACTTCACCATTACATTCAAACCTGGTTCCTGCAACAGTCGGGCTGATGCACTCTCTAGATCTTTTGACATTCAGGATGAGGAGCCTACCATTGAACCTGAGCCGATTATCACTACTTCATGCATCCTTGCCCATTCAACCACCCTGAAGTCAAAAATTCCTCCTGGCAGGACCTTCGTCCCCACTGAGCTAAGAGCTAAGATCCTTCGTTGGGGACATGACTCCAAGGTGGCAAGTCATGCTGGATTTCTTCGATCCTTCCTCCTCATCAGTCGCCACTACTGGTGGCCTACTCTCCGTTTGGATGTCAAAGACTATGTTAAGGCTTGTCATGTCTGTGCCCAGTCTAAGTCCTCCACGCAGGCTCCTGCTGGTCTTCTCATGCTTTTGCCCATTCCCAAGGAGCCCTGGTCTCACATAGCCACGGGGGAGGGGGAGGCCTCATAAGAGGGGGGGTACTGTCATGACCTTGCAGTAATACATTCATGACCTGTCTGTCTCTTACCTAGTCTGTGTATCAGCCTTGAGGCTTGTACTCTCACACCTGCATGCTTAAGTAATCTTCCCTCTGTGTGGCTCCACCCTAGCCTCAACAGGAACCACTATTTAACACCGTATTCTCCAAGCCTGCCTTGCCGTGCAATATTGTGTGTTTGGCTTCCTGTTTGCCGTGTGCTCTAAGTTTGTCTCTGTCTCTGTTACCGATCTTGGCGCGTTCCCGACCATTCCTATCTGCTTGTGACCCTGACCTTTGGCGCGTTCTCGACTATCCCTGTTTGCCTGTGACCCTGACTTTTGGCATGTTCTCTGTTATCCTTGTCTGCTAGTCGCCCCGACATTTGGCTACCTCCTTACTATTCCTTGCTGTCCTGGGCTGCTGTTTCCTCTCCATCCTCCTGTAGCCTACCATGAGCGTGAGCTGGGAGACCCTGGGGGCCGTGACCTGGAGCCAGTTGCAGCCCAGTCCATCCTCACCACTAGAGGCTCTGGTGAACACCAACTGGCTCTTAGACTCCGCGCCCTGGGGAATCTATGCTCTAACTCACTGTGGGATCTGTGTTGGTGCTCCAGGGGACCAGCCTTCCTGAACCACCCCGAGTTCCATCTGCAGCAGTCAGCCTTAGGGTCCACTATCATAGCGGTGCACTCCTGACCCCAACGGGGGGCATCTGTCACCTGGATACAGGTGACCTGACAGTTACTCAGGAAATTATGCAGGAAATTGAGGCCAACCGGGAACAATGGTACCGTGAAGCTGTTTGGGACTATTTGTCAGTACCAAAACCTTTCCGGAAAGCTGGGTATTCTGTTGCCATGGATGAACGCTTCAATGGATGTTTGCTGCATTGGAACTATGGTCGGCACATCTATTCTGACAAGGTGGTCATTTGCAGACCTGGAAAAGATGAAATTGTGTACTTTATCACTACCGTGGATAAACTAGGGAAGAAACTGATATTACCAGATCCCCAGTTTTATTGGTGATTATGCAAAGGAACTGTTGTCTTCTGTTCTTTTAAAAAAAGAAAAGAGAACTTCGGGGTATATAGCTAGATAGTGTTAGTGTTTAGAGATCTCGGTGGTCAAGAGATTTTGTTCACCTCAGCGCTTTTATATCCAAAGACTTCTGTGATAACCAAAGTTTCTTTTACAGGAAAAATAATAATATGCCCCGAGATAGGGATGGACTTTTCAAGTTACTTCAGTTTATTAGAGGAAAATATGTGGGAAGAGAGTGTCATTCGTTTGTGGAATGAGGCTTTGCTCCTGAATTGTCAGTGATGCTACTGTACATATTTCGTGTGTGTCTAACTTTGTTTTTTTCAGGAACAACTAGATCTCCTATCAAGCTGTTACGCTTTTCAGCTAGATAGATAGTGGGGTTTTGTGATGTCTATCTAATAATGTCTAATGTGATTTCTTTTGCTGATGTGAATATGTTGTTGTCTAAGTATTAAAACTGTGACATTTCTATACTGTCTTTTCTTCTTTCTCATCCAAGTTCCAAGTTCAAATACCTACTCTCAGGCTTGAGAGTTATATTTTGACAGACGTTGAGGACAACGTCTATTGTAGTGGGGGGAGTATGTAGCGCTGGTAGATTTTTCAATCTACCGCTTATAGGTAAATTTAGTGGGTCATATGTTCTGTACATAGTTCAGATTCAGTTTATTGTCAGATTTAGCCTCTGTTCCAAAGATGCAGGTGTGGCTAGATGGTTGTGTTAGATACGGCACCTCATCCCAAAGTGATTGAATAACTAATAAATAAAGGGGCAGGGGATTATAACGGTGCTAGAGAGAAAGGTATGACAATGAGAAAGAGATATAAAATTACAAATATTCTATTTCACAATAAATACATAGATAGAGCAATAGAATAATTAACAATAAAAAAAACATAAATATTGCGTGTGACCCAAATGCAGTAGGGTGGGCCAGATGGAGAAGGCCTTTGAAATAAGGGCTCGGTTTCCTACATGTTTTGCCAAGGCATTGGTTTCCTCAGGGAACAAGAGCTCTAATGCAATATCAAAAAAATCTATACATTGGGATACAAAAAACATCATGTAAATAAATAGGAACACTAGAATGGATAGTTATAAATGTTACTAGATAATGGCATGTTATGGCTGGACACCTTCACACGGGGAAGCAACCACGTACAGGCCCCGGGATCCCAAACATACCTGAACAACAGACACCCAGGGGGCGCGCGGCAGAAGACCCCCGGTAGGGAGGAGGGCAGGCTGCACCGTGTTTGTGCTTGCAGGGGGCACACAGAAAACCTGGCAATTGAATATATTGATATTTAAGAGATAATAGTAGGTATGTGGATATTAGGTATTAATTGAACATTTAGTTTAAGGAACAAGGGGAGGTAATGCATTATACATCAATTATGTGGGGCATAGAGGCCTCTAAAGAACTTACACTATTAATTAAAAGCAAGTTGATTAATCAAGGGGAAAGCGCCTGTGGATGGATGCCAGAATATACAGGAACATATGGTGAATGATGTTAGGTAATGACCTAAGGGAGGACATAAACAAATTGGTATTGTGTGTATGATTTTGTAGAAGGGTAAAAGAAATAACAAAAAAATGCTTACCTAATGAGCTATTTGCAAGACATGTGACTAACACCAGATACCAGTGTTCACATGATTTGCATAAGAATAGGATTAAAAAATGGCAGGGAGTTGCTAGGTCCTAAAAGAGGGTAATTAAAGAGAAACCAAGTTAGAAGTGAAGGAGCAATTTAGTTGGGAATAGGAGATTGAAATGAATGGCAAAAGACAGCTTACCTAGGAAGCCATTCAAGAAACATGTAACTATGTAGGCATCAGTGTTCACAGAATTACCACAGGAGTCACAAGTTGAGCACTATCAGAGAGTTAATGAGTCCTGGGGAGAGATGGATAAGAGCTAAGTAGAATATAAAAGGGCAATTTGTTAGGAGTAGCTGAGAAGATAGATCATAATCCAAGATTACCTGGCTAATATGTGCAGAGCAGAGACAGGCTTTTCCTACGTCCAGCGTAGTGATCTAGGACTTGCCGGCTACTTATGTGCCCCCCACACCTGATCAGATAGTGGACGCTAGAAAAAGGGCGTCCGCGCGTGTGCACTGGACAGCACCCGGGAGACTACAAGCTCCGGCATGCATCGCGCGCGCATGCCCAGGCAGTACGGCCCCGCACGGCCAATGGGAGGATGGAGACGCCACGGAATGGGCGGTCCCAAGGCGCCACCAAACCCCCATCCGCCGATGAATTGCAGGAAGCCAGGCAGCGTGAGCAATGCGCGGACGCCTGGGGCAGACAGGGATTGTACTGCCCCGGGCATCCGTACAAGCACCAGCAGCGCTAGCTCTGTCCAGCCCGACAGGGGGCCAGAACAGCGCCACCCCATGGGATGAAAGAGGAGCAGGCAATGAAAGCAATCCAGGGGTGGGACCCCCCAGTAGTGAAGTGAGACACGGGCAGGGGCGCAGGGTGAGCGGAAGATTCCCAAATCAGCCCGACAGTCCCCAGGGGTCTCTGGGGCAGAGGGAATATCCCTGCGCCTCGACCCGCAGTATCCAGCTACAAAGACCATACGAAACATAGAGAACCACAGGGTCCAAGTTAAACAAAAAATATGAATTGAATGCAAACAGATACAAAAACTATTGCGACACTGATACAAATAAAATATGTATGATAAAGCAGAAAGCATCATAAAAAAGAGAATAGGGAAATGTTGATTCGGCAATGTCATAAGGTGCAAATACAGGGGTAGATGTTAACATGAGCATATTTTATAAACCACTGTTATTGTTGTAATAAGATGTCGAGAACTATGCAAGAAGAGCACAGCGACAAACCATGGCAAAAGGAAAAAAAAAAAAAGAGACAAGCAAGAGGAAACGAGAAGATGGAAGGAAGAGAGAAATAGTGGGAGAAACACTATACATGGCGTGAGTGGGAAAGGGACATGTAGAGCCTAGATACATGAGATTTTGGGGTAGATGGAATGAACTTGAACTAGCGGGTATCATAACTCACAAGAAAGGTTTGAAGCTTATGTGTTCATTAATCCCGGGAAATTTTGTGGCCTGTAAAGTGTGGATCTATTTGGTTTCCAATTGTAATAATCTGTTATCTATGCTCCCACCTCTGGCATGTAGAGGAACATGTTCGAGTGCGGAGAATTGGATAACATAAGGGTCAGAGTTGTGATGAGCAGCAATGTGCCGATTGATGGCTGTAGTAGTGATATTTTTGTATAACGGTTTAATGTGGTCTCGAATGCGAACCTGAAAGGGACGCTTGGTTTTTCCGACGTAATACGAGCCACATTGGCGTTGGGCCAAGTATACGATTCCTACGGTGGCGCATGTGACTCGATGTTTAATGGTGTAAGTTCTTCCATTAGGCAGGATTACTTCCCTAGAATTAATTACAAAGGCGCAAACATCACATTTGTCACACTGGTATGTTCCAGTGCCAGTGGGTATATGTGGAGTGTCACTTGAATGATGACTTTGAATTAGTCGGTCTCGAAGTGAGGGAGATCGACGATATGTGATATCGGGGTGAGTTTAAATATATTTTGAAATTGTGGGATCTGCCGTTAGTAGGGGCCAAAATTGGTTAAGAATGTGTCTGATTTGGGTATGTTGTTTGGAATACTGGGTAATCAGTCATACAGGTTGTCTAGTGTCTGGGGATTTGTCAGAAAAAACAACATCCTTTCTATTGTATTTTTTCGCCTTGTTGAAGGCTTTTTTCAAAAGAGAGTGGCTGTAGCCTCTATCCAGAAGTCTACTGTAGAGTTCCTGTGCTGCCTGGAGAAAATCTCCCTCAAGAGTACAATTTCTTTTTAGTCTGAGATATTGGCTGAATGGAATGTTTCTCAGCAAGGACTTGGGGTGAGCACTACTGGCGTGCAAAATTGTATTACCCGATGAGGGTTTCCGATATAGGGCAATGTGTATCTGGCCATTGGAGTGTAGACTGATCTGGAGGTCCAGAAAGTGGATCTGCGACTGGCTGCATTCCATGGTGAATTTGAGATTAAACACATTCTGGGTTAGGTGCTCAACAAAGAGCATGAGTTCATCTTTAGTGCCTGACCAAAACAGTAGTATATCGTCTATATACCTGTACCAAGATATGACCTTGGACAGGAGAGCAATGGAATGGGCCGTGTCGAACAATTTTCTCTCCCACCCCCCCAGGTGCAGGTTGGCGTAGGCAGGGGGCTGTTCCAGTTTGGCTTTGTTACGTGTAGTTTCACACTGTGCCTGTGGGTGTCGTTGTCACCATGGGTCGGTGTTGGAAAGGCAACATGCTGAAGTGTATGAGTGCTCTTCTGTCCCGGAGATAACTTGGCAGAGGTGGTCCTCCGAGTTGCATTCTGGGAGAGGATATTTATGGGACAGACGCCATGTTTCGGGGAGCTTTACCTCGTGGCCCTCCTGGCCTAGAGGCATGTGTTAGTGAGTCTACCTCGCGGCCCTCCAGCCTGGAGGGTTGCGTTGCGTCAGCCAAGCGGGTGGACCCAGAAGCCTGTCTGGGGCCTGCTATTGCTGGGATGGTCCTGTGCTGTCTCTCCTGCGGGAAGCAGCCGGACAATCAGGAAGATCCAGGGAAGGACCCATCTTGGAAGGGACCATGCAAGGCTGGTCTTAAGAAGGGCCTGGTGACTTGATTGGAGGATGTATCCAAAACTACCCTACCGCACAAGTACTGCCGGGTCGGCTTAAATGTTCTGGTACTGTGTTTGCTGTTAATCGAAAACCACTACATCCTGTGGCAGAGGATCATAAGGGTTATATTTCACTCAAGTCTGTGGCAGAGACTTTTTGTTCGTTCTGCGTACCGGCTGCTAGGTTGGTGAGAGAGACCTATCCGGGCGGGCAAAGATTTAACCCTGAAAGAAAAGTATATTCATCCCTAAGATTCTAATTACTCAGTGCTACACCAAGAAAAGGTATTTAAACTTCCCTGCAAATCTTCTTCTACCTCTTTCCTGCTACTTCTTCCAGTTATCTCCCATTAAAGCTCAATGGGACCCTAGACCCGGTGTTGGTGAAATCACAGGTAAAAAGGTAACGGAGACAGCCCGCAACAAATCAGCAGCTCCACTGTGAGTTAATGCTACATATGATACACAATATATTTGAGTCGTCAATCTGCATAAGAATGCAGGAGACAAATTTTAAGATTCTGTCCCGGTGGTACCGCACCCCAGCATTCCTAAACAGATGCTACCCGGAGGTATCAGATAATTGCTGACATTGCGGGGGGGAGGAAGGGGACGTTAATGCATATTTTTTGGTCCTGCCCCAGAATAGAGAACTTTTGGAAGGAAGTCCGGAGAATTGCTCAAAAATTTAGTGATCAGGAGATTCCGGAGGATCCATCTTTCTTCCTATTACAAGATACTAAAAACCCAGTTAAATCATATAAGAAATCTATTCTATGTCATCTGCTGAATGCAGCTAGAGCATGTATTCCACTCACTTGGAAGCAGGCACAACCACCAACAGTAGGATTGTGGCTTAAAAGAGTAGAATAATTGAACCTTATGGAAGATTTGGTTTGGACATCCCGGCAAAAAAGAGGGCTATATCTGAAAACATGGTCTCCATGGAATCTTTTCATTAATACAGAAGAGAGAAAAAACCTTATAGATGTAAGTTCTAATGACTGAAAACAGAAGATGTGGCCATTGGATTCTTGGCAGGAAAGGAGGATGTGGGGGAGAGGGGGAGGAGGAGGAGATGGGGAGGCAGGAGGGGGGGAGGCGGGAGATGTGCTCTGCCCCTCCCTCCCCTTAGGGTTTTATTTATTTTTTGTTTATTTTTTTTTGGTGTTTTGTTTTTGTTTTGTTTTTTGATATCTTTGTTGTTTTTATTTTTTTTGTAAATAGAGAGGTAAGAGAGAGTTAGACACTTAAGGAAACTATAGATAGAACCCCCCAGGACGGAGTTGGAGATATATTTTGATTAGGGACGGAGGAGGATCTCTGCCTTAATGCGTTTGGGGGATTGTAATGAGGTTTTGACTTTGTTGTGTTTACAAAGAATGGTCTTGGCTTTAGAAGAAAATGAATTTATTTGTATATTAGATTAGCATATAGACATGCATAATATGTTATATTTGATGTTGGTAAAGTGTATGCCTTTCTTCCTCTTAAACCAGTAATAAAAATATTAAATATGAAAAAAAAAAAAAGAAGCAGATTCATTCATTGATAGATGTCCGACGATAAAATTAATTAGCAAAGTATGGCAGTCAACGAAGGTTCTATTGGGATATAGAGGAATATCAGAATATGTTCCTCTTTGGAACAATAGAAATTTTGTTGAATTAGGAGACATAGAGAGGTCTATGGAATGGGTGAGCCAGGGTATCAATCGTCTAAGCCAATTATATGTGGGAAATACTATGAAAACATTCCTAGATTTGAAACAGGAATTCAATCTACCAAATAATTCATTCTATAAATACTTCCAAATCAGGCATGCTATCCAGAAGCAGTTCAGGTCGCAGACAGTTGAATGGACCCAGATTCCCATCTTAGCACAAATAATGACTTTAGATTCATCTAAAGGTCTAATCTCTGGGTTATATGCAAGACTAGAAGCTAGAACAATAGATCGAGCAGGTCCTTCTAAGAGTAGAGAGAGATGGGAGAGAGATGTCGGGCCAATGACTAAGTGGAATGGGATCCTTAGACGAGAAACACTCGTCTCGATCTCTCCCTCACAGAAGGTATCCCACCTTTTCCTAATTCATAGAGTATATTATACCCCCCAAAAAATTTTTAAACTTGGATGGCGACAAAACGATCAGTGCCCCAGGTGCAGGGCATCTGGGGACTTTATTCACATGTTATGGAAATGCCCGAAGCTATTCAGATACTGGGTAGAGATTGTGAATGGGATAAACAAAACCTTTAAGACTGCAATTGAGCCGATGGTTAAGACCTGCTTACTGGGGAATATGGAGGGGGTTAATGTTTTGAAGGACACCATTGAAGAGAGGGCGTAGGTAGTTAAAGTAATAACATGTTTTACATTGTAGTATATTACACTATATTTTATAAAGTTGTATTTTTTAACTTTGTTTTGCTATTTGTGTAACAATATCTTAATGAATAAATAAAGAATAAGTATTAAAACAAAAATAAAAAACATGTACAGGCCTAGTGTACCCTCCCACATAAACTGCAATTCCCAAAGCATGATGGGAAGTGTAGTTTGATTATAGTGTAGAGAGAACGGAGAGGATATGATTTAATCCCTGTTCAAATAGAGGGTGAATTTTTTGAATTTCAGAGAGGACTTCCTGACAATTCAATTAGACGTTTCTCTTCAATGGTAAGGAATTTCACAAATGTAATAACTGTTTAGTGTTTTGTGTGTGTGTGTGTGTGTGTGTGTGTGTGTGTGTGTGTGTGGGGGGGGGGGGGGTACTAATGAGGGATTTATAGCAGATCCCGGAGTTCTGCTTTTAAAGACAACTTAGACGGCAATTGAAATTACTATAAAACACACATTTATTTGTATACATTAAAATTCCATCTTGATGGTTCATACAACATTTCTAAAAAAATAAACAGCTGAAGTTATATGCACATTGTATAAATGAAACAGCAATAGCTCCACTCTAACCTGCCCCGCTTGAGGAAGAGGTTAGTCCTTTCTTCAGGGGTATACTCGGGAAGATTCATATATTCAAAGTTTCTATGAGTAAAATACAGTGGCGGCCCGTCCATAGGGGGCGCCTGGGCGCCGCCCCCCCCCCTCCAGGCAGCAAAAAAAAAAAAAAAGTCAAAAAAAAAAAAAAAAATTTTTTTAATACTGGCCCTTTAAAAACAAAAAAAAAGAAGGAAAAAAAAGGTCCTTAAGTGCACTGTGTTCCGACGCCGGATACAGTGCGACGCCGGACACAGTGCACTTATAGGAAGCGCCACGTCTATGCAATCACGAGATTGCAGATGTGGCGCTGCATTTGCGGGCGTTTAGCCCGCCTTGGGGCGTTTTCTGAAGCGCCGAGTAGCTTCCGCCCGGCCATAGCAATAGATACTACAGGCGCCGGGCGGAAGCTACTTGGCACTGCAGATTTGATTGACATCTGCCCTGAGGCAGATGTCACTTCCTGGTTCTCTCTCTCATTGCGCCCGAGAGAGGAAGCAGGAAGAATGCTGGTGCCAGTGTGAGGAGGAGGACACCGCAGGAGACTGAAGGTAAGTACCGCTGTGTGGAGAATCGGGGGGACACCTGCTGAGGGGGGGCTCTGGTGGGGGGTTCTGATGGGGACAACTGCTGTGGGGGGTTCTGATGGGGACAACTGCTGTGTGGGGCTCTGATGGGGACACCCTGCTGTGGGGGGCTCTGATGGGGACACCCTGCTGTGGGGGGCTCTGATGGGGACACCCTGCTGTGGGGGGCTCTGATGGGGACAACTGCTGTGGGGGGCTCTGATGGGGACAACTGCTGTGGGGGGCTCTGATGGGGACACCCTGCTGTGGGGGGCTCTGATAGGGACACCCTGCTGTGGGGGGCTCTGATGGGGACACCCTGCTGTGGGGGGCTCTGATGGGGACACCCTGCTGTGGGGGGCTCTGATGGGGACACCCTGCTGTGGGGGGCTCTGATGGGGACACCCTGCTGTGGGGGGCTCTGATGGGGACACCCTGCTGTGGGGGACTCTGATGGGGACAACTGCTGTGGGGGGCTCTGATGGGGACAACTGCTGTGGGGGGCTCTGATGGGGACAACTGCTGTGGGGGGTTCTGATGGGGACACCTGCTGTGGGGGGTTCTGATAGGGACAACTGCTGTGGGGGGCTCTGATGGGGACACCCTGCTGTGGGGGGACTCTGATGGGGACACCCTGCTGTGGGGGGACTCTGATGGGGACACCTGCTGTTGGGGGACTCTGATGGGGGACACCTGCTGTTGGGGGACTCTGATGGGGGACACCTGCTGTTGGGGGACTCTGATGGGGACACCTGCTGTGGGGGACTCTGATGGGGACACCTGCTGTGGGGGACTCTGATGGGGACACCTTCTGTGGGGGGGCTCTGATGGGGGACACCTGCTGTGGAGGGACTCTGATGGGGGACACCTGCTGTCGGGGGCTCTGATGGGGGACACCTGCTGTGGGGGACTCTGATGGGGGACACCTGCTGTGGGGGACTCTGATGGGGACACCTGCTGTGGGGGGACTCTGATGGGGGACACCTGCTGTGGGGGGACTCTGATGGGGGACACCTGCTGTGGGGGGGACTCTGATAGGGACAACTGCTGTGGGGGGGACTCTGATGGGGACAACTGCTGTGGGGGACTCTGATGGGGACAACTGCTGTGGGGGGCTCTGATGGGGACACCCTGCTTTGGGGGGCTCTGATGGGGACAACTGCTGTGGGGGGCTCTAATGGGGACACCCTGCTGTGGGGGGCTCTGATGGGGACACCTGCTGTGGGGGGACTCTGATGGGGGACACCTGCTGTGGGGGACTCTGATGGGGACAACAGCTGTGGGGGGCTCTGATGGGGACAACTGCTGTGGGGGGCTCTGATGGGGACAACTGCTGTGGGGGGTTCTGATGGGGACAACTGCTGTGGGGGGGCTCTGATGGGGACAACTGCTGTGGGGGGCTCTGATGGGGACACCCTGCTGTGGGGGGACTCTGATGGGGACACCCTGCTGTGGGGGGACTCTGATGGGGACACCTGCTGTGGGGGACTCTGATGGGGACACCTTCTGTGGGGGGGCTCTGATGGGGGACACCTGCTGTGGAGGGACTCTGATGGGGGACACCTGCTGTCGGGGGCTCTGATGGGGGACACCTGCTGTGGGGGACTCTGATGGGGGACACCTGCTGTGGGGGACTCTGATGGGGGACACCTGCTGTGGGGGGGGACTCTGATGGGGGGACACCTGCTGTGGGGGGGACTCTGATGGGGGACACCTGCTGTGGGGGGGACTCTGATGGGGGACACCTGCTGTGGGGGGGACTCTGATGGGGGACACCTGCTGTGGGGGGGGGGACTCTGATGGGGGACACCTGCTGTGGGGGGGGGACTCTGATGGGGGACACCTGCTGTGGGGGGGGACTCTGATGGGGGACACCTGCTGTGGGGGGGACTCTGATGGGGGACACCTGCTGTGAGGGGGACTCTGATGGGGGACACCTGCTGTGGGGGGACTCTGATGGGGACACCTGCTGTGGGGGGACTCTGATGGGGACACCTGCTGTGGGGGACTCTGATGGGGACACCTTCTGTGGGGGGGCTCTGATGGGGGACACCTGCTGTGGAGGGACTCTGATGGGGGACACCTGCTGTGGGGGGACTCTGATGGGGACACCTGCTGTGGGGGGACTCTGATGGGGACACCTGCTGTGGGGGGACTCTGATGGGGGACACCTGCTGTGGGGGGGACTCTGATGGGGGACACCTGCTGTGGGGGGGACTCTGATGGGAGACACCTGCTGTGGGGGGGACTCTGATGGGGGACACCTGCTGTGGGGGGGACTCTGATGGGGGACACCTGCTGTGGGGGGGACTCTGATGGGGGATACCTGCTGTGGGGGGCTTTGATAGGGGACACCTGCTGTGGGGGGCTTTGATAGGGGACACCTGCTGTGGGGGGCTTTGATAGGGGACACCTGCTGTGGGGGGCTTTGATGGGGGACACCTGCTGTGGGGGGACTCTGATGGGGACACCTGCTGTGAGGGGACTCTGATGGGGACACCTGCTGTGGGGGGACTCTGATGGGGACACCTGCTGTGAGGGGACTCTGATGGGGACACCTGCTGTGGGGGGATTCTGATGGAGACACCCTGCTGTGGGGGACACCTGCTGTGGGGGGCTCTGATGGGGACACCCTGCTGTGGGGGACACCTGCTGTGGGGGGATTCTGATGGAGACACCCTGCTGTGGGGGACACCTGCTGTGGGGGGATTCTGATGGAGACACCCTGCTGTGGGGGACACCTGCTGTGGGGGGCTCTGATGGGGACACATGCTGTGGGGGGACACTGATGGGGACACATGCTGTGGGGGGACACTGATGGCAACTCTGATGTAAGGGGACAGAGGCTGCATTTGGGGGGGGGGACAGAGGCTGCATTTGATGTGACACAGGCTGCATGTAAGAAGGGACTGCTGGGGACACCTGATGGCATCTGGTGACAGGCGACGTGGCAAGTGACACACTCAGGGCTCCCACTGATTCTGCATTATGGTGAGTTGAATGATTTCATTTTATATTACAATGTAATAATAGTAATAATGAGCTTCAATCATCCTGACACCATAACAACCATGGTGCCGGGATGATTGAAGCGCTAACACCAGGTGTTTGGAGTATCTTTATCTGCTGATTGTTAAACTTTGTAGAATACACATTTCTTTTGTTGTGTAGGATCTAGGCCTGCTGTCCCTCTCTCCCTCGCCCTCTCCCTCCATCCCTCGTTCATCTCAGACGCTAACCACACCACCTTAGAGCCACGCCCACTATTTTGCTGAAACCACGCCCATTTCCATCAAGTGGGAGGGGTCAAAAAGGAAGGGCGGGGTCTGGCGCCCCCCCATCCTAAAACTTCACCAGCCGCCACTGGTAAAATATGACATTCACCATTTTTACATACACAGTGATGAATAAGCAGTTTCCTCTGTGTTGGTATACAATGATCACCTACCAAATAAGATCAAGTTCTCATACAGCCATACACTATTAAAAAAACCAAGTTCACCTTTGGCAGATGGAGAGACCAATGGTATGTTTCCACCAGAGGGCCCCAATCGACCCCACTGAGGTCCCCCAAAATAGGAATCAAAATGATACACACGGGTAGAACCTAATTTATATAAATTATGCAGTGTACAACTAGGGGTAGCACTGTTATGCCCCGTACACACGGTCGGATTTTCCGATGGAAAATGTCTGATCGGAGCGTGTTGTCGGAAATTCCGACCGTGTGTGGGCTCCATCGGACATTTTCCATCGGATTTTCCGACACACAAAGTTGGAGAGCAGGAGATAAAATTTTCCGACAACAAAATCCGTTGTCGGAAATTCCGATCGTGTGTACTCAAATCCGACCGACAAAGTGCCACGCATGCTCAGAATAAATAAAGAGATTAAAGCTATTGGCCACTGCCCCATTTATAGTCCCGACGTACGTGTTTTACGTCACCGCGTTTAGAACGATCGGATTTTCCGACAACTTTGTGTGACCGTGTGTATGCAAGACAAGTTTGAGCCAACATCTGTCGGAAAAATTGCTAGGATTTTGTTGTCGGAATGTCCGAACAAAGTCCGACCGTGTGTACGCCCTATTAGTGTGTCAAATATGTCCCTCCATTTATTTATGTACTAGTAAAGAGCCGAATCCTCCAGAGTACCCCATTATTTATGTGATAGCATACAGTGCCTTGAAAAAGTATTCACACCCCTTAAAATTTTCCACATTTTGTCATGTTACAACGAAAAACGTAAATGTATTTTTTTGGGGGATTTTATGTGATAGACCAACACAAAGTTGCACATAATTGTGAAGTGGAAGGAAAATGATAAATGGTTTTCAATATTTTTTACAAATAAATATGTGAAAAGTGTGGCGTGCATTTGTATTCAGCCCCCCTGAGTCAATACTTTTGTAGAACCACCTTTTGCTCCAACCACCAGGCCGTGGCCGCTCTGCTGCCAGGCCGTGGGTGTGGCAGAGGGCGGGCAGCATGAGAGAGCAAGGCGGGCGGGCAGATGAGAGAGTCGGGTGGATCAGAGAGGAGGGCGGATGAGAGAAGCGGGCTGGCAGCAGAGATGACATCATCTCTCTCCGCCCGCCCTGCATCACCGCTCTTCTGCCCTCGCAGCACGGGCCTCTTCAATGTCAGAGGTGCAGCAGGGAGCAGAGAGATGACATCATCTCTCACTGCCCACCCCACATCACCGCTCTCCTGTCCTTGCTCAGAAACAACCACTGCACAGAGGCCTCCCTCTGTGCTAAATGAACCAGTGCTGCCACCAATGCAGTCACAATTCACATCTGATGACTTAGCAGGCGACATGGCAAGTGACATTCCTCATCTGGTGGCACTGGCAGGCAACGTGGCAAGTGACAATCTGCATCTAGTGGCAAGCAGCGTGCCAGGTAAAAATCTGCATCTGGTGGCAGGCAGCCTGGCAAGTGACGTTCCTCATCTAGTGGCAGGCGACGTGGCAGATGACGATCTGCATCTGGTGGCAGGCAGCGTGGCAAGTGACATTCCTCTGTATCTAGTGGCAGGCAGTGTGGCAAGTGACATTCCTCATCTGGTGGCAAGTAGCAAGCTACATCTGAAGGCAGGTGACAATCCACATCTGGTGGCAGGCGATGTGGCAAGTGACAATCTACATCTGGTGGCAGGCAACGTGGCAAGTGACATTCTGCATGCGACGTGGCAAGTGCATGATCTGATCAGGGCTCCCACGGATTCTGCATTATGGTGAGTTGAACTATTTTATATTACAATGCAATATAAATTTAAAAAAAGTCTGGTGTCACCAGTGACACACCTCCATCCCTAATAGTACAAGGTATCACCCTCTGGGACTTTATATGAGGTGTGCACAATAGGCAGATGAAATTGACAAATATAAATACAATAAAAACATTTATTGCAGAAATAATCACACATAAAAGTCATCGAAGGGTTCCGGTCTATCTTGCAGAGCGGAGCAGTGCGACGGCGCTGGCCGGAGAGAAGCAAGACCCAGTACACTGGAGGGAGCTGTCCTACTACACAGACCTGATCGGGTGAGAGGGCTGTTGCCCAAAGTTTTCCTAAAGCACTATTACAAACCTGATTCTGTAACAGTTTCCTGGGACCTGTAGCCCCACACAGGAGAATTGAAGGAACTAGAGACTGATTTTAAATAGGTCTCAAGCCTACCCTTCACTGCAATATTAACACTGTGTTACACAAAGTTAATTGCATCAGAGACAGTTACGGGTTACTACACTACAAGAATATACCTTCATCATCTACTTTGTTTAATCTTGGTGTATTTAACCGCTGGATTACAAATTATAATTCATAATTGCTAGCAGAAGACAGAAGACAAAGAAAGGACTTCCTATTCCATTGCAAGGCCTTGCATCCTAGTTGTGATTAATAGAGAGTTTACACTCTAAAGCAGGGGGAGCTTCCTAGGGATTGTTTTTTGTGCTATACATTGTCTTTTTGTGGTTACAAGCGCGCACTGGAAGTGGGAAGGTGCCCAGAATTAAGGTATTTCCCATTCTGGCATTAGTCCCACTTGGAGATGCGCTTCCCAAGATCAGTTAATACCATTTTATGTGTACAATTTATTGTGTATATTTATTGGGTTGTTGCGCTACATTGGTGTGACAGTACCAGTATTGTAATACTACTTTCATATTCCAGTAAAAGTTACGTTTTCTGGTTAAGTACAACTTGTGTGGAAAATTGTTTCTTTTCCAACAGGTGGAACATCGGATACCCAGGTAATAACAAAGGTATACTGTTATTATATTGTACATTGTGAGGTTATCCCTATCATTAGCTCCACACCAACACTGCACCACAGTTGTGTCAAGGGGTTGAGTCAAGTCATTGGGGGTGGTAAGGCATAGTACAGGCCCAAATCAAAAATATCAGCAGCTCCTTTGGGGGTCAGTGCTACACATGGGGGCATCGTCCGGGATTACTGTTACTCTGCAAGAAAGCCCATCCCCTTGGCACCAGTATGGACCCTTCTACTGTGGTCCAGTGGTGCGCAGCAGAAGGCGCCCGCTCAGAAGTGAGTGTGGCGATTGAGCTCCCTGGTGAGGCTTGGGAAAAAAGAACAGATCAGTCAAATTGTAAAGACATTATCCCCAGATAGAAAAGCATGGGTGATTCCCATCAAACCAGATGAAGAGACTTCTCGCACTTATGCACTGTTGGAGTGGAGAGAGGGAGTACCAGAGAGCTTCAAAGGCAGAAGTGTACAGCTGGGAAACAAAACAAGGTTTTACATAGTACACCCAAAAGTCTCAGATGAGGATTTCATCAGTGCTCCCCACTGGGACACAGCTAGAGAAACAGTCCCTGACCCGGCGTCTCTGGCCATGATCGGGCCAGAACTCCTTGCAGCTTTGGGGGACTTTGTGTCAAAGTGCCAGAAGAACAACACAGTGTGCATAGAGGCTGAGTACAGGAGGCTGAGAATTTTTTCAGGAGAACAGCCTGTGCTGGCTGGAGAAGAAGAATTTGACGCATGGATAGAACAAGCCATGCAGGCTCTGGAAGAGTGGGAGCTGCCAGAGGCCCAAAAAAAACAGCGCATCAGTGAGAGTCTGCGGGGAGTTGCTGCAGAGACTGTCAGGAACCTGAGGTTCAGTAATACCACCTGTACAGCCTACGATTACTTGGTTATGTGACAAGAGGAGTTCGGGTGGCTGGAAAAGGCAACCGAATAAATCTACCAGTTTGAACATACTCTCCAACGCCAAGGAGAACGCCTTTCTGTATATATTAGATGACTAAATAAGATGCTATACCAGATTGTGTTGAAGAAAGGGATGAGGCCCTCTGTCATAGACCAAGCCTGAATACAGCAAATCCTGAAGGGGGCTCTACATTCTGATCCAGTTTGGCTCCATTTGAAAACCTCAGTGGGTGTCATGTCGCTCAAATACCCTGATCTCATCAGAGTAGTAAGAGATGAAGAAGCCATGTTAGATGATCAGCAAGCGACTGTTCACCCAGCCTATACATCTCTAGTTGAAGTCAGGGCTGAGAGGCAGTGGAAAAGGACTCTGAAATCGCCACCTTGAAATCTCAAATGGCGCAAGTGATGGAGATGATGACCACATTAATGGCAAAATTCTCAGAGGCAACCACAGAAGGAGAGATCGCGACCAGAGCACCTCAGAATAAATCCGCTGGCTCAAACCAGAGGCCAGTGAGTGATGAAGTCTGCTTTAATTGTCGAGGAGCCGGACATTATCGGCGAGTATGCCCAAGTCCAGTGAAGCCTGAGGCATCACGCCAAAAGCCGGCGGGAAACTTCAGAGGGCCCCTGTGAAGGAGTCAACCGGGTGCCCTGTTGTGTCAGCTAACTCCAAAAAACACAATGAAGTGAAGGGATCACGGGAGGGGTCAAAACTCACAGAGAAGGCTCCCGTGACCATCTCAAAGCAACCCAGCACCTCACTCTTCCACCCAGACTACTAAAAGAGGGGGAGTTAATGCACGCCAGACCTAGAGGGTCACACAGGAAGCCAGGCGGAACTCGAATCCCCGCAAGAAAGGAGTTCAGGTCAAAGTCACTAAACAGGTCAAACCGGCTACCCCCATTAAATTACCACCCAGATTAGTGGGACCTTCTCCCGATGTCCCCATTCAGGTGGGGGGAATCTACACCAGAGGTCTCCTGGATACTGGGGTCCAAGTGACTCTCCTTTACAGAGACTTCTATGACAAGTACCTCAAACACTTGCCACTACAGAAGTTAGAAGAGCTGCAAATATGGGGCATTGGGACTCAGAATTCCCCTATGATGGCTACCTACCCCTCAGACTTACCTTCGACCCGAGTGTGGCAGGGCAGGCCGAAACCTTCGACACCTTGGCAGTGGTGTGTCCTCGCCCTCCAGGGGCTGATAGAAGTTCCCTCTTTATTGGGACCAACACTGATCTGGTAAGAAGACTGCTCACACCACTTGTGCAGGAGAAGAGCACCCCAGCCAAGAGTGTGCACCCCATGCTAACACAGGTATACCAAGATCTTGTGCAGGAACAGAAGGCCCCACCCAAAGGAGTGGGAAAAATCTGGTGTCTAGACAAGAGTGAAAAGCTGGTGCAACCGGGTGAAGTAGTCTGCCTAAAAGCCTCTATCAAACTAAGTTGGAGACAGCCTGGTCCCTTCATCATCCTTGAGACAGAGGGGCAGAAAGAAGACAAGGGCCTGGAGGTTATCCTTGAAGTGTTGTCAACAAAGGCGCTGAAGAGAAGTAAAGGAGGAGTCTCGGTCAGTGTTCGCAACACAACAGCCTTGCCTGTGAAGGTGCCTGCCAGAGTGCTACTGGGACAGGTCAGTCAAGCAACCCCAGTCTCACCGTATGGCATCATGGGAGAACAAGACGGAGAGATTCCCCTGGTAGAGTTCTACCCAAAGAACACACCTCTTACACCTGCCTGGATGGAAAGAGCCAAGAACCAGCTCCTGAGATGGAGAACTGCCTTCTCAAAAAGTGAGTTTGATGTGGGGCTTGCAAAGAGTGCTGAACACCAAATTCGGCTAGAAGACAAACCCTTCCGAGAAAGGGTCAGACGGATTCCACTGGGAGATCTGGAAGATCTGAGAGAACAGATGGCTGAGCTGAAGAAGACAGGAATTATCAGAGAGTCCCGAAGTCCATATGCCTCACCAATAGTGGTGGTGAGAAAGAAGAATGGGTCATTACGGTTGTGTATTGACTACAGGATACTGAACCGAAGGACCATTCCTGACCAATACACCACACCTCGGATAGAAGATGCCTTACAGAGCCTGTCAGGGGTGAAGTGGTTCAGTGAACTGGATCTAAAAAGTGGGTATTACCAGATCCCCATGTGCTCTAAAGGGTTGGTAAAAGACCGCCTTCATAACCCCTGTAGGGTTCTTCGAGTTCAATCGCATGCCACAAGGCCTGTCTGGGGCCCCGGCAACTTTCCAGAGATTGATGGAGAAGACTGTGGGCGACATGAACTTAATTGAGGTGCTGGTGTACTTGGATGATATCACAGTGTTTGGCCAAACACTAGAAGAACACGAAGAGCGCCTGGAGAAAGTCCTGAAGAGACTTCACGACGAAGGCTTGAAGCTCTCGATGGAAAAGTGCCAGTTCTACCAACCCTCAGTAAACTACCTAGAACACATCGTGTCCGCAGAAGGAGTGGCAAGAGACCCCAAGAAGATAGAAGCCGTCACCTCTTGGCCCAGACCCACAAATGTGACTGAACTTAGATCCTTCTTGGGTTTTTGTTCGTACTATCGGAGGTTTGTAGAAGGGTTTGCCAAAATAGCTCATCCACTTAACCAGGAAGAAGCTGGCTTAGACTGAGATAAACCTGGTAAACCAAAGGAGGGACCCAGGAAGAAGAAAGAGTCCATACAAGACAAGTGGACTCCACAATGCGAAGAAACCTTCAGACAGTTCTAGCCTACACAGACCCTACCAAACCCTACGAACTGCATGTGGATGCCAGCCGAGACGGGCTAGGTGGAGTGCTTTATCAAGAACATGACGGGCATCTAAGACCTATTGCCTACGTGAGATGAAGTTTAATCCCTGCTGAAAGGAACTATCCCACTCATAAGCTTGAATTTCTGGCCTTGAAGTGGGCTGTGGTGGACAAGTTGAAGGACTATCTGTATGGTGCGGAGTTCATGATCAGACAGACAACAACCCCTTCACATACTTGCTCACCACCACAAAGCTGGATGCCACTGGCCACAGGTGGTTGGCTGCCCTTTCAGCATTTACCTTCAGCCTGAAGTATAGACCAGGAGCTGGTAACCGAGATGCGGATGCATTGTCAAGAAGACCTCACTGTTCTCAGGGTCACCCAGAAGAGTGGACCCAGCCCACCCCTGAAGGAGTGAGAGCTCTCTGTGAAAGGGGCAGAACAGCAAGGGAAAGGAGGAGCCAGGGCTGAAGAGGTCAGAGTGTCAGCCGCAGGAGTGCCTAAATGCTACTGTAATATTGCTCAACTTACAGAAGAGGGTTTACCCAAGTTAACTAGAAAAGACCTCAGAAGAGACCAACAGGAGGATCCACTCTGCAGTCTAGTATTGAAAGCTTTGGAGAATCAAGACCCTGACTTACTCCTAGAAAGCACTCAGAGAGAAGCTTGTCTACTACACAAAGAGTGGGATCGGTTGCAGCTGCAACAAGGGGGTGGTCTATCGAAGGGGCCCCTCTGAAGATCCTGAAGAGAAGTGGCAATTGTTTCTACCGAAGAAACACAGAGAAAAGGTACTGATCGCCTTACATGATCACCATGTCCATCTGGGATCAGAAAGGACTCTACAGCTGGTAAGGGACAGGTTCTACTGGCCCTACCTGAGGGCCAAAGTGGAGAGCTACTGTCGTTCCTGCCTCAGGTGCATACAGAGGAAGACCTTACCCCAATGAGCTGCCCCAATGGGCCATTTAGAGAGCCAAGGGCCAATGGATTTAGTCTACATAGACTTTTTGCGTTTAGAGTCTGATCTGAGCGGACAAGGAAACATTTTCGTAGTCATCGATCACTTCACCCGCTATGCTAAAGCATTTCCCACCAAAGATCAACAAGCAGCCACTGTGGCAAAGATTCTGGTGGAAAAGTTCTTCGTCCATTATGGTTTACCTCAACGGATCCATTCAGATCAAGGGAGGGATTTTAAAAGTACTTTGATTAAAAGACTGTTGGATCTACTAGATATCCAGAAGTCCAGAACTACTCCCTATCACCCACAAGGAATTGAAATGGAAAGACACTCATATGAGAAAAGAAATGGCTGCACACCCCGGATATTATAAAAATAAGGGATTGTCCCCCGTGAGGGGTTTTTTAGGCAGCAAAAAGGGAAAAAAAGTACTGCATGAAGTTACGTAAATGAGATTTTTAATGATAACAAAGTATCAAAAGAAGCTATAAACACTGTCAATCAAAACATGAGCTGTGGTACAAAGAATGAAAACAACATTACTGACATAAGTGACAATAATATACAGTATTCAAACATTAGGGTGAAATTTTTTTTTTTTTGTTTAATAAGTTTTTATTAAAGAAAAACAGAGCAAAGACAAACATAGGGTACATAAAAGGTACATATTTAGAAGTCAAAATGATAGATTTAGGTTGACACTGTATCAACTATGACAGTAAAATATGAACCATACACCCAACAAGTAACTATATATTTATAAAGAGTATTATTGCAGCATCTAAATAAAAAAGAAGGGGAGGTTCACAGTATTTGAGTCCTTAAGCCAAACATAATGAAAAAAGATCTGTGCATTGGTTTAGCAAAAGTATAGAGTAAGAGGAAAAGGGAAAGGAGGGAATAAAAGAATTAGGGGAGAGGAAAAAAAAGAAAAAAGAAAAAAAAAGAGTATGGATAGAAAGAGAGGATAGAGGAAAAGAGAGAGCAAGAAGTAGGAATGGGGAGGGGGGGGGGAGGGATGAATTGCTGGCACACATGTTATCACATTGAAAAGAACCTAAACATCAGAATATAAACAGCTACTCCTAGTTAGTTAATTTAAGGGGTTTGTGTTATAATGTCTTTATAGGTGGAAGTGGATTGAAATTTTATCCAGGAATCCCATGTTATAGAATGTTTCTTGGAGGTACCTCTGATGTTGTGTGTAATACTCTCCATAAGATGTACGTTATCAACCATTTGTAACCAAACTCGAACAGAATAGATTGTTGGTTGTCCCCATAAAGTCGGGATTAAAGCTTTGGCCGTGTTCCGCAAGTGGGGGATAATTGAACGTTTATATAATCTCATAGGAGTAGTCGTAGAGTGAAAGAGGATAGCCCAAGGGTCATTGGGTATATTCGTATCTGAGATCTGTGTTATCAGAGTACGAATGGCATCCCAGAAAGGTCGAATCAGTGGGCAAAACCACCAGACGTGTGCGTGAGTAGCGTTGTTCCCACAATTCCTCCAGCATAATGGGGAACTGGCTGGGAACATTTGGTGTAGGGTGAAATTGATACATGAATCGTGTATATGAAATAATGACGCGTTTCGACCCCACCAGGTCATCTTTAGAGGATTGTTGTAAGCTGTAAGAATATTTACAAGTGTTGAAGTTCATAATAGAAAAATAAAAAGAGAAAACAGTAATGGACACGTTCATATATAGTTACTGATCATATTGTGTTAAGCCGTGTTTGATAGCCTTTAAAAGGGAAACTCCCCTTGCTTGATCCAAGCATACTCAACCGGTCCGCACGATCACAGGAGGGATCCAAACTGTTCATACGTATCTTACGAGGAGTCACACATATAAGGCAATCCCAAGAGCCTAGGGGAGTGGCGGAGGGGGATAGGCAGTGCCTGCAATGAAGGTATTATATGCTTATAGTACTCAATATCAAAAGTAACAAAGGTAATGAATGGACGACTAGAGAGAACGGTTTAAAGGGTTTGTGTGCATATATATGTTGTTAACATGTCTCTACTCTATATGTATTAAGTATCTCTTGTTGTAGCCAATGTATCAGTGAATAACTGGAGGGAGGGAGGAATGAAGGGGAGGGAAGATATGAGATGTGAGCCGTTATGTGGTCCAAATTTGGAATCCACTTACTATATCATATGTAAATTGTTTTAAGTACTCCAATAAGACAAAGAAATTTGTGGGTGTAGATTGGATCTGCCTGATGTTAATTAGGATGACACCAATCAATGTTTCCCCTGTTGGTTTGTTACAATCACTAATGCTAATTTATTTGGAATACTAGTAGCAACACATTTAGATACTTTTGGTGAAGCAATATGTGGATGTCCCGTGGCACTTTAACAGCTCACATCTCTCAAAGATTCTTAACAATTTATTTTTATTGCAATTATATCAAGAACACTGGTTATCGTTAATATTCATGCAATGGATATTGATGTAATGGCTTTTATGTTTTACATTGGATCACTGGTCATTGAATATCGATTACCGATGATTCTCACACTACAGATACTGACGTACAATATAATGCTATCCATGTATCATGCATTCTTTGGTCATTGACCTTTTTTCTTCCTCTTTCCCCTAACTAACTTGGTCCTTGACCTCCAGTCCGCCGGTTTGCTTGGTGTGGAGCTGCTGCCACTGCGTGTCTTCCTGGCAGGGTAGGGAGGCACTAGGACCCTGTGCTTCCCTATGCACCCAACAGGTGGCATCACCACCTGGGGTGTAATTATTCCCTGCCAGCTTCATCCCGGATCATTCCCGAACGCCGTGCTCATGCCTGCACACGTGCGAACCTTCGCGCGTGCGCGTGACGTCACAATGTTACGCAATTGCGGCAGAAATGGCGGCGGAGCCGGGACTTTTTTCCTCTGGAACGCCGGGAGAGCCACACATGGACTGCCGCATGTCCAGGGCGGTCCCTGCCAGGGAGGGTGAATGTTGGGAGTGGATCCTAGGCACCTGCACACTATTGAGGCAAATTATCAATGGTATGTTTCCCTATATAAGGGGATGGAACATTCCGGGGATTTTGTTGCATTCCCCAATGTTCCACTTGGACGCTCACACATTTGCTGTACTCTTTGAGAACTGGTAAGCTTACCTTCATATATGTATCAGACTCCATGGTGTGTGCTTCACGCCATGGACGTCTCTCCACATCCCAACACCATAGATGATCTAATAGACTCACTGATATAATTTTTTGACACTACAGATCCTCTTATACTGTGTACATACCCAGTTGGAATATCTGCAGTGTGACTTTATATATATATATATATATATATATATATATATATATATATATATATATATATATATATATACTTTTTCTTCCTTTGCTGGAATTACTTTTCCTGCAATACACAAGGTAACTAACTTATTTTAGTTCAAAATGGCCCTCACTCACCCTCACCTCTCACAACACATTCACTTTTTTTGTGGTCTCGGTGTGTTTCTTTTCTTTTTCCCCTCTTTTTGTTCATGGTTTGGTTGTCTTGTTTTTCTTTTTTCTTGTTTCTTTTTTACACTTTATCACATGTCACTTTCACATACACACTGCCTATATTCACGTTTCGACACATAGCACCATTATCCATGCCATTTTTCAACCCAGTGTATCTGGATCCCCCTCACTCATTCCCTCTCCCTCTTTCCCTTCCCCTCCTTTCCAGCCCCTTGTTTCTCCCCTGTGGGGTTTTTTTTTTCTCCCTCCTTCCAACCTCACTAGTTTTACCACACGTTATACTTCCCTCCCCTTCGTTCCTCCCTCCCTCCAGTTATTCACTGATACATTGGCTACAACAAGAGATACTTAATACATATAGAGTAGAGACATATTAACAACATATATATATATATACACACAAACCCTTTAAACCGTTCTCTCTAGTTGTCCATTCATTATTTGTTACTTTTGATATTGAGTACTATAAGCATATAATACCCCCATTGCAGGCACTGCCTATGCCCCTCCACCACTCCCTTAGGCTCTTGGGATTGCCTTATATGTGTGACTCCTCGTAAGATACGTATGAACAGTTTGGCTCCCTCCTGTGATCGTGCGGACCGGTTGAGGATACTTGGATCAAGCAAGGGGAGTTTCCCTTTTAAAGGCTATCAAACGCGGCTTAACACAATATGATCGGTAACTATATATGAACGTGTCCATTACTGTTTTCTCTTTTTATTTTTCTATTATGAACTTCAACACTTGTAAATATTCTTACAGCTTACAACAATCCTCTGAAGATGACCCGGTGGGGTCGAAACGCGTCATTATTTCATATACACGATTCCTGTATCAATTTCACCCCAATGTTTGAATACTGTATTTTATTGTGACTGTTATGTCAGTGATGTTGTTTTCATTCTTTGTACCACAGCTCATGTTTTGATTGACTGTGTTTATAGCTTCTTTTGATACTTTGTTATCATTAAAAATCTCATTTACGTAACTTCATGCAGTACTTTTTTACCTTTTTTGCTGCCTAGAAAACCCCTCACGGGGACAATCCCTTATTTTTATCACCCACAAAGAGACCCTCAACCTGAGAGGTTTAACGGAAGCTTCTCAACATGCTGGGGACCTTGACCTCTGAACAAAAATCGCATTGGAGCAAACATATCACTGCCTTAGTGCATGTCTACAATAGTACCAATAGTGATACTACAGGATATTCACCTTACCGGTTAATGTTTGGGGAGAGGCCAGGCTACCGATAGACTTAGCCTTTGGAACTTCCTTGGATCACACTTCAGAGACCTCTCATCGAGGATATGTTGACAGGCTGAGGAAGAGTTTGAAGATAGCCTATGAGAAGGCCCAAGCCACATCAGACATCAGAGGAAATAGGAACAAAAGGAACTTTGACTTAAAAAAACAGGTTCAGGACCTACAACCCGGTGACCGGGTTCTACTAAGAAATCTGGGCATCCCAGGCAAGCACAAACTGGCTGATCCCTGGAGGTCACAGCCATATGTGGTATGCAGGCAACTACCAGGACTCCCAGTTTATGAGATTAGGCTGGAAGGGAATACTGGACCAGTAAAGACCTGGCATAGGAACCACCTCTCACAGAAGCAGTCAGAATAAATCTAGAAGAAGATCTACCTTCTACGTCTACATCGTCTACGTCTGCACGTCTGGTGCATCGACCAGTAACTAGATCTCAGCCTGAAGGAGATAGTGGGACTCTTAGACCTGAAGCTCCAGAGTTTGTACCACTGTCTGGACACTCTGAGGAATACTTGTTCCCCACTGGCATAGAGATGCAGGAGTCTGAAATGGAGGAAAGTAACACTTGCCCAGAAGTGGTGACTATACCACAAGACAGATCAACAGAAGAATAGGTGGAGTCTCAAACTCCTCTGTTGGGAACAGACGCTGAGGACTTTTCTTCTAGTGTTGAGTCCGAAGTACAGGAAAGTAAAGGAATTGGAGAAAATGTCAGTTTGTCTGAGACGCCAAAAGTACAGAGAACAAAGAGAGTAATTCACCCACCAAGAAAGCTGACTTATGATACCTTGGGTGAACGCTCTGAAGGGACTCAATTTACTGCCAGAAGAAATGTTGAGATGCCTGGTCCCTCTATTGCTGAGTCAGGACGAAGCAACCCAATCTCACGCCTTGACACATCTGTACCAGGCACTATGGTGTCAGCTGTAGGTACACAGAGCAGTCTCCCATCACAGGAAAATTGGTGGGAGGCTCCTCTGTCAAGTTTGTGTTGTAAAATGAACCATTTAAGTTTGGACTCTGGTTATGAAAATGCGACTTGTTTGTTATTATACTAACCTCTTTCTCCGCATGTAACTGATAGCATGTAACAGGCAAAAATGTTTGCTAAAACCAAGATTCAAATATCTTTGGATACCAAAGATTTAAACAGGGGGAGTGTGTAGCGCCAGCATTTTTGCTTATTGATGTAGTACAATGTTAACTTATGAACAGTGTTATATTTTAATATGTGGCACCATCTAGTGGCCAAATTGGTGAATAGACTTTATTTTATTTTTACTCATTGAAGAACATCAGAGGATATGACAGGAAGTGACTTTTATTTACTTTCCACAAATACCTACCTACCCAGCATGCCGTGTGATTTACCCAGCAGGACTCAGTACTGAACTGCATGCTGGGTAGGCTATAAAAAGGCACCGCGCAGCCATCTTAGGTCTTTTTGGATGCATGGCCTGAGAGGACCTGTGCGGAGGTGTTCCACAGAACGCGGCCTACACCTACCAGGAGCAGCACGACCAGCGACTTTGCTTTGCACCAACGGGCTGGAGAGACGCTGGGACAGAACAGAGAAGGATCCGGGCTGACAGTCGGAGTCATCGGAGGGTTCCAGTCTATCTTGCAGAACGGTGCGATGGTGCTGGCCAGAGAGAAGCAAGACCAAGTACACCGGAGGGAGCTGTCCTGCTACACAGACCTGGTCGGGTGAGAGGGCTGTTGCCCAAAGTTTTCCTAAAGCACTATTACAAACCTGATTCTGTAGCACAGTGTGCTGGGACCTGTAGTCCCACACAGGAGAATTGAAGGAACTAGAGACTGAGTTCAAATAGGCCTCAAGCCTACCCTTCACCTCAATATTAACACTATGTTACACAAAGTTAATTGCATCAGAGACAGTTACGGGTTACTATACTACAAGAATATACCTTCATCATCTACTTTGTTTAATCTTGGTGTATTTAACCGCTGGATTACAAATTATAATTCATAATTGCTAGCAGAAGACAGAAGACAAAGAGAGGACTTCCTATTCCATTGCAAGGCCTTGCATCCTAGTTGTGATTAATAGAGAGTTTACACTCTAAAGCAGGGGGAGCTCCCTAGGGATTGTTTTTTGTGCTATATACATTGTCTTTTTATGGTTACAAGCGTGCACTGGAAGTGGGAAGGTGCCCAGAATTAAGGTATTTCCCATTATGGCATTAGTCCCACTTGGAGATGAGCTTCCCGAGATCAGTTAATACCATTTTATGTGTACAATTTACTGTGTATATTTATTGGGTTGTTGGGCTACGTTGGTGTGACAGTACCAGTATTGTAATACTACTTTCATATTGATTCCAGTAAAAGTTACGTTTTCTGGTTAAGTACAACTTGTGTGGAGTGTTGTTCCTTTTCTAACAGGTGGAACATCGGATACCCAGGTAATAACAAAGGTATACTGTTATTATATTGTACATTGTGAGGTTATCCCTATCATTAGCTCCACACTAATGCTCCGTACACACAGTCGGATTTTTCGATAGAAAATGTCCGATCGGAGCGTGTTGTCGGAAATTCCGACCGTGTGTGGGCTCCATCGGACATTTTCCATCGGATTTTCCGACACACAAAATTTGAGAGCAGGATATAAAATTTTCCGACAACAAATTCCGAACGTGTTTACACAAATCCGACGGACAAAGTGCCACGCATGCTCAGAATAAATAAAGAGATGAAAGCTATTGGCCACTGCCCCGTTTATAGTCCCGACGTACGTGTTTTACGTCACCGCGTTCAGAACGATCGGATTTTCCGACAACTTTGTGTGACCGTGTGTATGCAAGACAAGTTTGAGCCAACATCCGTCGGAAAAAATCCTAGGATTTTGTTGTCGGAATGTCCGAACAAAGTCTGACCGTGTGTACGGGGCATAACACTGCACCACAGTTGTGTCAAGGGGTTGAGTCAAGTCATTGGGGGTGGTAAGGCAGAGTACAGGCCCAAATCAAAATATCAGCAACTCCTTTGGGGGTCAGTGCTACAGTAGCATAAACAAAGGCAAAGCCGATACAATTGTACATTGTTAAAGATCGCATTGCATTAGAAATACATGAGTATGCATAACATCTATAATACCCGAAGCGTTTTGCGAGATGTGACTCGCTCTTCAGGGGTGGATGCATGTAGGATATATCTGGAAATGAATGCTCAAAAAAGGTAATGTAACACATGAATAAATGATGAACAAATGGTAAGAGGGACCTTACAGAAAAAGAAAAGACCACATACTCGCCAATCGGCAAGGCCTGGTGCCTGTGGCTGTGTTCACCGAGGATGGCAGCAATATATTCTTGGGAAGGGAGCTGAGGGAGCAGAGCCAACCAAAAATCCAGACCAAGGAACAACGGGAAGGCAGACATGGCATGGGTAGAAATGAGTGTAATTAATTAAACATTGCTACATTGGCAAAATAATCTTGAAGTATATAATGGAATGCATCAATGCATGTATAAACCAACCTATTGCGATGGTAAGATGGATAAAGGCCAAGGAGGAACGTGTACAAAACTGCAGATATGTGAAAAGGGATGTGAAATAAGGCAATCCCTAAAAGGAAAAGGGGAAATGTGAAAAAGTGTAAATATAAAAAAAACATAACCTGGCACAAGAGAGTGCATAAGAAGGATGAAAGATGTATACCTGTGTAGAATCAGTAGCTTGCAGCAGTATAGTGAACTGTTTCATAAATGAAACATCCCAGCCATGTATGCTCTCCCATTTATAACCCCACAAGGGCTCCAACGGGTGCCGCCCTTGGATAATCAGTTCAGGTGTCAACTATAATATAGTATATGTATATAATCGACCATTGCTAAATTAGCAAAATGATCATGAAGTATATAATGGAATGCATGAATGTATATATAAACCAACCTTTTTTTTTTAATTCCTAATCCTTTATTAGGTTTTTCATTGATACAAAAATGTAATAATATAAAAGAAGAAAAGAAGGTTTTTACAGCATTATAATCATAATTATTTCCAATATGTTATCTTTCCTCTGTTTCCACCCTATGTTATATACCACCAACCCTTTTTTTTTTCCCTCCCCCCCCCCCCAACTCTTGCACTTCTGCCTAGATTACCATCTTACTTCCTTCTTATCTCCTATGGTCATTCTTTGCTAAGTAGCACTCCTTCTTCCATTTAAGAAGTATAACCCATTTCTTTAAGCCATGGTCTCCACATTTTTTCGAATTCCTTGAGGTTTCCTCTTTTAACATAGACTACTTTCGCCTTCCATATTCCCTCGCTTAAAATGCAGATCCATTCGCTCACTATAATGGGGGGCTCTTTGATTGCCACCTCTGCGCAATCAGTTTTCGTGGCTGAAAAAAACACCGCAGCACTACCACTGTGGTACTCCTCCTTTCTCCTGGCTCCTTTCTGTATCCTAGTACACAAAGCTTAGGGTCCATCTCCAATGTCTTCTCTTATACCTTATTTACTATTTCTATAACTCCCTCCCAATATCGAAATAGCTTTGGGCATCTCCACATCATGTGTAAAAAATCTCCAGTTCCCTGGCATCTAGGGCAGCTAGCATCAGCTCTTTTACCAAATGTAAACAATCTCTTAGGGGTATAATATGTCCTATGTATTAACATCAATGTGATACTTTATGTGAAGGAGAAACTGATACCAACAGCCCCAGTTCCAGTATTCTTTTCCACTGTACCTGTGTTATCTCCCCTATATCCTCTTCCCATTTCCTCCTCCTATCTGGGAGTGCTAAACCCATGTTTATTTTATTATGTATCTGTCCATGTAACACGGAGATAAGTCCCCTGGTCCTATCCACTACCATTATCTTTTGGAGAAGGGGAGTTTTATTCCAATCTAATGCATGTATCCTTAATTGGGCTGCTAGTGCATGTCTAATCTGTAAATATCTATAAAATGTGTTCTTTGGTGTATCGTATTTTTTTCTCAAATCCAGGAATGTTTTCATAGTACTTCCTCCATAAAGTTGTATTAACCTATTTATACCCTGTATTTCCCATTCTTTAACCTTTTCTATTGATAGTATTTCCTGCAAATTCTTATTATTCCAAAGCGGGGTAAACTCCGACATCCCTGGGTATCCCATCAGTATTTTAACTGTTTTCCAAATCTTTATAACCGCATTTGTTGTGGGATTGTTATGAATAAAAGATTCCGCCTCTATCACTACTACTACAGTATTATGGGGGGCTCCCGCCAGAAATTTTCTCCAGCTTGCGCTACCCCCCTTCTTTCTCACATCCCATTAAGTGTTGCAGCTGAGCCGCTAGATAATAACTTCTAGGGTGTGACACTGCTAAGCCCCTCTCCTCCGTCGGTAGCTGCAGTGTCTGGAGCCCAATCCTTGCCTGGCCCTTTTTCAAAATCAGCTCCCTGAAGAGAGATTACATTTTTTTAAACCATTTTTTACAAATCCTTACCGGTGAGTTATGTAGCAAATACAACAATTGTGGCATCTGAATCATTTTAATCAGACTACACCAACAGAGGAAGCCGGATCCAAATTTTGCATTTTTGGTTAAATTTATTCAATAATGGTACTATATTCTTACTAAAATATTGATTGGGGTCCTTTGTCAGGCATATCCATAAATATTTCATCGCATCTACCACCTCTAATTGGGGCATCTCTAGCACAGTCAAGGTATCCATAGGGTCCACTGGAAGCAATTCTGACTTCTCCCAATTTATTAACAGTCCCGTAAATCTTCCAAAGTCCTCGACTAATTTTATTGCCACTTTTAGGGATTGGCCAAAGGAGAGGAGAACATGATCAGCATATAGTGCGATTCTTTGCTCTCCCGTATTCCTTTGGAATCCTTTCAATTCTGTGCTTGTCCTTATTGCAGCTGCCACGGGTTCCATCGCTAGGGCAAAGAGCAGGGGTGACAATGGACAAGACAGTCCCTCTGCTCATTTCAATACTTCCAGAGTATTCATTGTTAATTCTAACTTTAGCTCTTGGGTCTTTATATAACATTTTTAGCCATCTAATGAAAGAAGGACCGAACTTGAATTTCTCCAAAACATGCCAGATATATTCCCACTCTAGGCTATCAAAGGCCTTAGTCACATCCAGAAACAACACGGCTCTTGAACCCATATTCTCTGATGGGGTTTGGATATTCAGGAATGCCCTCCTAACATTCATACTAATGGACCTGTTAGCAATAAATCCTGTTTGATCTGGATGTACTAATTTTGGGGCGATTTGCTTTAGCCTATCTGATAGTACACCCCTCACATTTTTGTAAATATTTTCTTCTATCTTTTCATGTGACAACACTGAAGAAATGACACTTTGCTACAATGTAAAGTAGTGAGTGTACCGCTTGTATAACAGTGTAAATTTGCTGTCCCCTCAAAATAACTCAACACACAGCCATTAATGTCTAAACCGCTGGCAACAAACGTGAGTACACCCCTAGGTGAAAATGTCCAATTAGGGTCTAATTAGCCATTTTACCTCCCCGGTGTCATGTGACTCGTTAGTGTTACAAGGTCTCAGATGTGAAAGGAGAGCAGGTGTGTTAAATTTGGTTTCATTGGTCTCCCTCTCTCATACTGGTCACTGGAAGTTCAACATGGCACCTCATGGCAATGAACTCTCTGAGGATCTGAAAAAAAGAATTGTTGCTCTACATAAAGATGGCCTAGGCTATAAGAAGATTGCCAAGACCCTGAAACTGAGCTGCAGCACAGTGGCCAAAGACCATACAGCGGTTTAACAGGACATGTTCCACTCAGAACAGGCCTCATCATGGTTGACCAAAGAAGTTGAGTGCACGTGCTCAGCGTCATATCCAGAGGTTGTCTTTGGGAAATAGACGTATTAGTGCTGCCAGCATTGCTACAGAGGTTGAAGGGGTGGTGGGTCAGCCTGTCAGTGCTCAGACCATACATCGCACACTGCATCAAATTGGTCTGCATGGCTGTCGCCCCAGAAGGAAGCCTCTTCTAAAGATGATGCACAAGAAAGTCTGCAAACAGTTTGCTGAAGACAAGCAGACTAAGGACATGGATTACTGGAACTGTGGTCTGATGAGACCAAGATTAACTTATTTGGTTCAGATGGTATCAAGTGTGTGTGGCAGCAACCAGGTGAGGAGTACAAAGACAAGTGTGTCTTGCCTACAGTCAAGCATGGTGGTGGGAGTGTCATGGTCTGGGGCTGTATGAGTGCTGCCGGAACTGGGGAGCTACAGTTCACTGAGGGAACCATGAATGCCAACATGTACTGTGACATACTGAAGCAGAGCATGATCCCCTCCCTTCAGAGACTGGGCCGAGGGGCAGTATTCCAACATGATAACGACCCAAAACACACCTCCAAGATGACCACTGCCTTGCTAAATAAGCTGAGGGTAAGGGTGATGGACGGGCCAAGCATGTCTCCAGACCTAAATCCTATTGAGCATCTGTGGGGCATCCTCAAATAGAAGGTGGAGGAGCGCAAGGTCTCTAACATCCACCAGCTCCGTGATGTTGTCATGGAGGAGTGGAAGAGGCAAAAAGGAAATGCTGCTCTGTAAGTCTCCGTGCTTTCATAGGTACTGCCGCCCTACTAAACAGTATTGGGTGCTGGCTATGCACAAGGTAATGGAAATAGGAAAGTCCTGGACTGCCGCACTCCATAAAAAAGCATCTTTATTGAATGTAGATAAAATCCAAAATCGCAGACAAATAACAAAAGTGGACACAACGGGAATCAAATCGCTAACGCGTTTCACATCCAAAGATGCTTACTCATAGCTGATTTGATAGAAAACCAAAAATGTATATATAACAAAAAGAGGGGGAGGGAAAAAGTAAAACATCCAATCCGTAACAAGGCAGTTAAATGGACACACCTGATACACAATTGGAGCTAAATTCCTAAAAGACAAATAAGGTGCACATAATGGTTCAACATGGTATGACACAGTATAGAAGAACAGATGGCATTGATAAAATAAGCCAAAATTAAATTTACAGAAATATAACTATAAATAACCTATTATGATGCATCTATAAATAGGAATATAGCAAAAAGACAACAAAAATGCATATTATTCTGAGACATGTCAAATATCCATTGCAGCGCAAAAATGAGGAAAAGGATAGCAAGAGGGAGTGTGTATGTGATACGAAAAGTAAAAACCACACAGAGAGTTTGTTGTCTTAAATACACTGTCATTTCTAGGTTGCTATACAAAGTAGCGTTTATATCTTTTAAAACGATTAATCAAGGAAAAGATACCAATGACAAGTGTGCAAAAAGCCAGTCCTCTGGCTCAATGTTGGAATCCATAATCAACTCAGCCTAATAAATGGAAAACTGAAAAGAACTGAAAAAAACTGAAAAAAACTTTGAAACCCTAAAAACCAAAAAGATTACCATTTAAACCTAGGCTGGAAACAAGACTGGAATTCAACATGACTTCAGTTTCCCTTTCTTCGCTATCCATCATAATTTCATCACTCTGAAAGAGAAACTTTTTTTACAGGGAGACGGGAGTCTCACTACTTTAGCTGCAGACAACATCTATACCGCTGGCGAAACAAAAGAGTAACCATTCAATTGGGATAATCAGAACAATGACAGAGGGCAAAATGGAATCCACTTCCTATTCCAATATAGATACTATATTTAACTGTAATGTGCAACATAAATAAATAAACTGTTTGATTGGACGGAACTTAAATCTCCCTCAATCTACTGCCAATTCCACGCGCATCGCTTTCCAAGAAGAAAACTCCACAGGAAGACGAAAAGTCTCATTCCTACCGCTGCAATGAGTATTCGCAACGCTAGCATGGCAGGGAGTAAACATATAATCCTAGACCTAATTAGGACAAAAACTAATTGGCAAAATAAAATCCAATATCTAATTGAATAATAAATCCAATGTCTAGATATTACATGAGGAATGGGTGAACTTTTGAAACTAGTAATAACATGTCAGAACGAACATAGCTAGCATGTCAGAGACTAATGGCCAAAGGTGTTTTGTTTAGCTGTTACACCTAAACTGGGTAGACTTTTAGATTTAAACGGGGCTTGAATCTCCCTCGATCTACTCGTGGGCTCTAAGCGCATCACTCTCCAGAAAAAATCCGCACCAAGAGACATAAGTCTCACTTTTTCCACTGCAAGCAGAATACACACTGCTAGCATAGCAGGGAGTGAACCTGTAATAAAAACCTTAATTGTAACAATGACTAATTGGCAAAATAAAATCCAGTGTTCATTGAATAAAAAATTCAATGTTTGAATATTACGTGAAAAATAAATAGACTGCTGGAATTAATGATGCCCTGTCAAAACCGAAATCAGCTTGTATGAAAGGGAATGTCAAAGGTTAAAGACCAAGGATACTCTATTGATAGAAATGGGATACATCCTATTCAAAATTGAATCCTGAGGGACTTTTTTTATTCATTTTACATAAAATGAACTTGTCACCACCTCTAGGCGGTTTGACGATTTTGTCAATGCCTTGAATCACTAGGCTAGATGTGTCTTTGTGATGGACACTGTTCCAATGTCTAGCGACATTGGTAGCATGGTCCTTTTCTATATCGTAAAGGTGGTTGTAGAGACGATCCTTGAGTCTCCGTATCGTTCTGCCTACATATTGTATGGAGCAAGCTGTACATGTAATAATGCATATAACATAACGTGTATTGCAATTAACAAAAGAATGGATTTTGTGAGATTTGCCTGTGGATGTGGATGTCACTACATCACCTTCTTTAATATAAGAACAATAAGAGCAGCCCTGACCACCACATTTAAAGGTTCCTTGAAAAGATAACCAATTCTTGGTTTTATCCTTACTCGAAAAAAGCTTTGGCAAGGGATGGAGCTTTTCTAGATACAGTGCGTATGCCTCCCTTCAAAATTTGTGAGTATATTGGATCATGGGATAAAACTTGAAGGTATTTGGCGACAATCTTTTTTATTTTTTGAAACTCTGAACTGTAAGGAGTAGAAAAAGATCGGAATTGAAGTAGCTTGTTTGGAACAATGAGCTCTGGCAGATTTTTCCATGAGCAATTTAGAGCGAGTTGGAGAAACTATGCAGGAGTTCATCATCATGTGTCTAGAATATTTACTTACTCATAATTTTTTTATGTTTAACGGGGACTACTACCTTCAAAGATGCGGAGCCTCCATGGGAGCAAAATTTTCCCCATCCCTGGCCAACTTATACATGGGATGGTGGGAAAGACTCTGCATTTTTGGAACTAGTAGTCCACGCCCTAGGGACACTGCGTTTTATTGTCGATATATAGACGACCTGTTGTTTATTGTTTCAGACCCGCACGTTAACATGGAACAGTGGTTAGAATATATGAATGATAACACACTTAATCTAAGGTTTACAGGGAAATTAGATACCAAGTCAATTGAGTTCCTGGACGTTTTACTAACTGGAGAGGACAACAACATTACCTCTAACTTATATAGAAAAACCTAGTGCAGGTAACACACTGTTACGGGCTGATTCCAGTCACCCGAAACACCATCAACAGCATCCCAGTAGGTCAGTTCCTCAGACTTAAAAGGCTATGCAGCAAACCAGATGATTTTAATCATGAGGCTGTTTTGATGTCTGCTAGGTTTGAGGAAAGAGGCTACTCTAAATCCATTATAAACACAGGGCTATCTATAGCCCAAGAGACACCTCGCTCTAAATTGCTCATGGAAAAATCTGCCAGAGCTCATCCTTCCAAACAAGCTACTTCAATTCCTACCTTTTCTACTCCCTACAGTTCAGAGTTTCAAAAAAATAAAAAAGATTGTCACCAAATACCTTCCAGTTTTATCCCATGATCCAATATACTCACCAATTTTGAAGGGAGGCATACGCACTGTATCTAGAAAAGCTCCATCCATTGCCAATGCTTTATCACCCAGCTTTTTTTCGAGTAAGGATAAAACCAAGAATTGGTTATCTTTTTAGGGAACCTTTAAATGTGGTGGTCGGGGCTGCTCTCATTGTTCTTATATTAAAGAAGGTGATGTAGTGACATCCACATCCACAGGCAAATCTCACAAAATCCATTCTTTTGTTAATTGCAATACACGTTATGTTATATACGTTATTACATGTACAACTTACTCCATATATTATGTAGGCAGAACGATACGGAGACTCAAGGATCGTCTCTACGACCACCTTTACGATATAGAAAAGACCATGCTACCAGTGTCCATCACAAAGACACATCTAGCCTAGTAATTCAAGGCATTGACGAGATCGTCAAACCGCCTAGAGGTGGTGACAAGTTCAACATTTTATGTAAAAGGGAAGTCCGTTGGATAAATACTAGATGTCCCTCAGGACTCAATTTTGAATAGGATGTATCCCATTTCTATCAATAGAGTATCCTTGGTCTTTAACCTTTCACATTCCCTTTACGTTTCGCATACAAGCTGATTTAGGTTTTGATAGGGCATCATTAATTCCAGCAGTCTATTTATTTCTCATGTAATATCCAAACATTGAATTTTTTATTCAATGGACACTGGATTTTATTTTGCCAATCAGTCATTGTTACAATTAAGATTATTATTACAGGTTCACTCCCCGCTATGCTAGCAGTGTGTATTCTGCGTGCAGCGGAAGGAGTGAGACTTATGTCTCTCGGTGCGGGTTTTTTCTGGAGAGTGATGCGCTTAGAGCCCACGAGTAGATCGAGGGAGATTCAAGCCCCGTTTAAATCTAAAAGTTTACCCAGTTTAGGCGTAACAGCTAAACAAAACACCTTCGGCCATTAGTCTCTGACATCTCTTTTAAGTCCCACATGCAAGCTATGTTTGTTCCGACATGTTATTACTAGTTTCAAAAGTTCACCCATTCCTCATGTAATATCTAGACATTCGATTTATTATTCAATAGATATTTTATTTTGCCAATTAGTTTTTGTCCTAATATTGTCTAGGATTATATGTTTACTCCCTGCCATGCTAGCTTTGCGAATACTGATTGCAGCGGTAGGAATGAGACTTTTCGTCTTTCTGTGGAGTTTTCGTCTTGGAAAGCGATGCGTGTGGAACTGGCAGTAGATTGAGGGAGATTTAAGTTCCGTCCAATCAAACAGTTTATTCATTTATGTTGCGCATTACAGTTAAATATAGTATCTATATTGGAATAGGAAGCGGATTCCTTTTTGTCCTCTGTCATTGTTCTGATTATCCCAATTGAATGGTTACTCTTTTGTTTCGCCAGCGGTATAGATGTTGTCTGCAGCTAAAGAAGTGAGACTCCTGTCTCCCTGTAAAAAAATGTTTCTCTTTGAGAGTGAAGAAATTATGATGGATAGCGAAGAAAGGGAAACTGAAGTTATGCTGAATTTCAGTCTTGTTTCCAGCCTAGGTTTAAATGGTAATCTTTTTGGTTTTTAGTGTTTCACAGTTTTTTTCAGTTCTTTTTAGTTTTCCAATTATTAGGCTGAGTTGATTATGGATTCCAACATTGAGCCAGAGGACCGGCTTTTTGCACACTTGTCATTGGTATCTTTTCCTTGATTAATTGTTTTAAAAGATATAAACGCTACTTTGTATAGCAACCTAGAAACGACAGTGTATTTAAGACAACAAACTCTCTGGACGGAATATTTTCAATACACATATATTTTTACATGTAGTATCACTTTATTTGTATTTTTCTTTAATTTACTATATTCTTTTTCTGGTATGCATAATTTTTTCCTATAAGCCATATGAAGATGTTTCATTGTCATTTACATGTAATATCCATGGGATCAGGATAGTATAGGCAGTGTTTGAAATGTGTGGTTTTTACTTTTCGTATCACATACACACTTCCTCTTGCTATCCTTTTCCTAATTTTTGCGCTGAAATGGATATTTGACATGTCTCAGAATAATATGCATTTTTGTTGTCTTTTTGCTATATTCTTATTTATAGATGCATCATAATAGGTTATTTATAGTTATATTTATGTAAATTTAATTCTGGCTTATTTTATCAATGCCATCTGTTTTTCTATATTGTGTCATACCATGTTGAACCATTATTATTTGTCTTTTAGGAATTTAGCTCCAATTTAGCTCCAATTGTGTATCAGGTGTGTCCATTTAATTGCCTGTTAAGGATTGGATGTTTTACTTTCCCCCTCCCCCTCTTTTTGTTATATATACACTTTTGGTTTTCTATCAAATCAACTATGAGTAAGCATCTTTGGATGTGAAACGCGTTAGCGATTTGATTCCCGTTGTGTCCAGTTTTGTTATTTAAGAATATGTTTAGGAAATGCTGCGCCAACTCTCATTGGAAAGGGAAGAGGGAAAAAGTCCTAGAGGACGAAACGCGTCAGTTCCAGTTCATTTGTGAGCCTAGTTTTTACCGCCCAGTTTTTTAATTATTTGTTGAATATAAAAAAAACGTTTTACCAATAAATTCTTTTAACGATTCAAATGGATTTACACTATGTGGAAGTTTTTCTTTTATTCCTTGCCCCTTCACGTTATTGAGGTGGTGTCTGGTGGTTGATCCAAGCTGGTTCGAAAGGACACCTGGGTCCGGTCCAACCCATTCAGGGATACACCATTTGGCGCCATTCTTCGCTCCTTCAAGCCAAGTCTACTGACAGTATCCAAATCCGAATAACTTGACGGTTTGACCTACTACACTGTTTGACGGTACAAGCCTTTCTGACTCACCGCCAACGGCCTGTGAGTCCACTCGTTCTGGTAAGGGCACTTTATGTTTATTTGCCTGAGATGATATTGTCATGCTGAGAGAAGAGCCTACCCCACATGCAGAGATGTTCCTGATAGTCCCTTTTAACAAATGTGAGGACCGGGAGCACCTATAGTGACACCTAGACACCGTGACCAACCCATTTTGTAGTGACGGACATTGTTATTCTACATACTTATTTGTCTGATACACTCGTGATGTGTCATTATGCAATTAATCTGTTAGACACATATTGTTGAGCTTACCTATATTATATTGAGGTGTTTTCTATTATTTATTTGGATTGGTTTTTTAGTTCTTACAATTATTTAGGCCATGCCTTTTACAATATATTCACTGTATTACGAATGAATACTACGAGTTATATGTAGTTTTATTTTCCAACACTTTTTATATTTACTTTCTCATCAAAGTATTTATTTATTTCTCTCTTTTTGTTTTTGTTGAGATATCTCTGGGTACACATCCCTTGGGAATACCTTGGGTTCAACGCTATTTATTTTAGGGTAACACACCCCTCCCCTATTTTTTATACTTATTATCACTACTGATTGTGTTTTTTGACTTTTTCACCAATACCTTTCTAGCGCCACACTTTGTTGTTCCAGTTTTGTTATTTGTCTGCGATTTTGGATTTTATCTACATTCAATAAAGATGCTTTTTTATGGAGTGCAGTTGAGGAGTGGAAGAGGATTTGTCACGTACCTGGTGATGGAGCTTGATATGCAGAGGACGGCCTCTCTTACAACTCTGACTTGGAGCCCCTGATAGAGCTGACAGGAAGCACCGAGATGCAGAGTCGCACGAGTGCCTGGCGGGATCGCTGAACCTGGAGCTAAATCGGAGCACTCGGCTGGCTGTAGAGGTGTCTGTAGGAATCCCAGAGCAGTGGTAGGCAGGTAGCTGGAGCGAGTAGACAACCGATCCCCACAGGAAAAAGTGCAGATGCAGCAGAAGGAATGGTGGCACCCTCGAGGCTGAAGAGAAGGCAGGTACCGGCAGGCCGGGTCATACACAAACGGGCACGTCAGGAACAGAGGCTGAAGCAGAAGCGGAATCAGATCACAGGCCTGGTCATCAACAGGCTAGCAGCGGAGTGGCAGAAGGAGCAGGCAGGTGCCTAGTGGAGGACAAGCCAGGGTCGGATGCAGGCAGGAAACAGGAACGTCAGGAAGCAAGCCAGGTCACAACAGGAACGGAAGTCAGGTAAGTAATTGCAGAATACACAGGTAACGCTGTAGAGCAGACAGCACTGAGTCTGGAAACTGGCTGAGTTTAAATAGCCTGTTTGGGCGGCAAAAGCTGTCACAAGGTGCATGCGCACCAATGGCATCCTGACAGGGGCTGAGGTAACAGGTCATCTTCTTCTGCAGCCATCTTGGGTGCTGGCATGCCCTTCCTGACATGCAGAGATAACAGGTCGTCTTCTTCGACAGCCATCTTGCGTGCTGGCATGCCCTTCCTGACACTGCTCCCCCCCCAAAGGGCAGCCTCCGGATGCCCAACTTGGCCCACTTGTCAGGATGGGAGTTCTTAAAAGCTTAAACAAAATTTCGGGCATGGATATTACCTTCAGGTTCCCAGGAGTTGCCCTCTGGCCCATACCCTTTCCATTTTATCAGGAACTGGATCTGATTTCTTCTCTTTCTGCAGTCTAAGATTGTTTCCACCTCAAACTCTTCCTCCCCGTCAATAATTACAGGTTCAGGCGGGCCTGAACTTCGTCCTGGGAAAGGGGCAGAAATGGCAGGTTTCAACAAGGTTATGTGGAACACAGGGTGGATTCTAAATGACTCAGACAACTCTAATGCCCCGTACACACGGTCAGATTTTCCGATGGAAAATGTCTGATCGGAGCGTGTTGTCGGACATTCCGACCGTGTGTGGGCTCCATCGGACATTTTCCATCTGATTTTCCGACACACAAAGTTTGAGAGCAGGCTATAAAATTTTCCGACAACAAAATCCATTCGCCTCAATTCCGACCGTGTGTGGCCAGTTCCGACGCACAAAGTGCCATGCATGCTCAGAAGAAATTCCGAGACGGAACAGCTCGGTCTGGTAAAATTAGCGTTCGCAATGGATACAGCACCTTCGTCACGGTGCAATGTAAAAAATGGTTTAATACAGCGCACTCTCTTCTTCTTTATAATGTGAGAAGAATGAAGTAGTTTTGCTGCTGATATTCACACAGACTTCTCACAAACTTCTTTCTTTATTATTTATCGGGATTCCCTCAATATATTTTGATTTGTCACATCTGACAAAATTATTTTTGGGTTGTTTTTTTTTTTTTTTTTAAAGGCTGTTTTTTGTTTTGTTTTTAGGTTTGTATTTTTTTTCAAGGCTGATCCTTGTTTTATGTTATTTTTAGTTTTACTCCATAATATTTTTGTGTGTGTTTTGTGTGTCAAGTTACCACAACACCATTGATATCTTATATTATTTAATCTCAAGAAGGTTGCTTGGTGTTGGTGTCCCTTGTTAATTTCACATTGTAGTTTTGAAATGTCCCTGCCTCCTCACAAACAAACTGTCCTTTTTGAAGGAAAACACACATAGGCAAGTATAATTGAAACAAAAAATCCTTTATTAAGGGCTCAGAACCAAACAAAGAGGGAGGCAACGCTGGATAAACAGCAGAAATTAGCGAAGCCTTGGACCCCTTATCTAAGGGAGTGCAGTCTGGTCCAGAAGTCCCAGAGATCCAGAAAGCAGCAGATGACATCTGTGTCCCCAGGCTGTGGTCATACAAGAGGCTGCATCTTTTGCCAGACCAGACTGGACCCAGGGTCATCACTTTCTGGTCTTCTTTCCATGCTTCCTTCCCGGCTGTGGCTCTGGTGTTGGAGATGTGGCAGGAGGAGGAGTAGGACCTGGAGGAGGAGGAGGAGTAGTATTAGGACCTGGAGGAGGAGGAGTCATTGGCCATCCTCCATCTGCAGCATTTTGCAGACAGTTATGCAAGCAAAGTCTTCCTCCACAGTGTGGGGGGTTCTCAGGGCCTCTGTAGCCTTCCAAAAAAGCAAAAATAAAATTTAAGTACAGCGCTACGTTTAGAAAGAAAGTGAAAAGCAGCCAACACACCTATAGACTCAAGGCAGAAAAAAATAAAAGAAACAAAAGTGTGGCGCTATATATCACATCCACAGCCGTGTGTATTACAATAAAGACATAAAAATAGTGAATACTACCAAAAAATGTATAATCATAAAGTGGATAGTGTCAAATAATTAATCAGTGTTGATCACATATAAAGTAAATACACAATAATGCTTAATCATCAGATGTGCCAGTGATTAGTAGAAACCCGTGCTGGTTCCATGAGCCAGACACCAAACATAAAAAACATAAAACTTTAACCACTTCCCGCCCGCCCTATAGCGGACTGATGTCCGGGAAGTGGTTCTGTTATCCTGACTGGGCGTCATATGACGTCCAGCAGGATAACATGCCGCAGCGCGCCCCCGGGGGCGCGCATCGTGGCGATCGGTGGAGCGGTGTGTCAGTCTGACACACCGCTACACTGATCTTGGTAAAAAGCCTCCGGCGGAGGCTCTTTACCACGTGATCAGCCATGTCCAATCACGGCTGATCACGCTGTCAATAGGAAGAGCCGTTAATCGGCTCTTCCTCACTCGCGTCTGACAGACGCAAGTAGAGGAGAGCCGATCGGCGGCTCTCCTGGCAGGGGGGGTCTGCGCTGATTGTTTATCAGCGCAGCCCCCCCGCAGATCTCCCCACTGGACTACCAGGGATGCCACTAGGACCACCAGGGAAGGGGCAACGTGGATGGCCAGGTATGTACCCCATGGCCATCCACATGTGCCCAATCTGTGCCAATCAGTGCCCACAAATGGGCACTGATTGGCACTATTATGCCAATGATATGCCCAGATCTGCCCAGCAATGCTATATCAGTGCCACCTGTCATTGCCCATCTGTGCCACCTGTCATTGCCCATCGGTGCCACCTGTCAGTGCCCATCTGTGCCCATCTGTGCCCATCAGTGCCCACCTATCAGTGCCCATCAGTGCCACACATCAGTGCCACACATAAGTACCCATCAGTGCCACCCATATATACCAATCAATGCCACCTACGAGTGCCCATCAGTGCCGCCTATGTGTGCCCATCGGTGCCACCTATGAGTGCCCATCAGTGCCGCATACCAGTGCCACCTATCAGTGCCCATCAGTGCCACCTATCAGTGCCCATCAGTGCCGCCTATCAGTGCCCATCATCAGTGCCCGTTAGTGCCACCTCATCAGTGCCACCTCATTGGTGCCACCTCATCGGTGCCCATCAGTGCCGCCGTATCAGTGCCCATCAATGCAGCTATATCAGTGCCCATTATTGAAGGAGAAAGCGTACTTATTTACAAAAAAATTTAACAGAAACAAAGAAAAACTTGTTTTTTTCGAAATTTTCGGTCTTTTTTTATTTGTTGCGCAAAAAATAAAAACCACAGAGGTGATCAAATACCACCAAAAGAAAGCTCTATTTGTGGGAACAAAATAATAAAAAAATTGTTTGGGTACAGTGTAGCATGACCGCGCAATTGTCATTCAAATTGCAACAGTGCTGAAAGGTGAAAATTGGGCTGGGTGGGAAGGTGTCTAAGTGCCTGGTATTGAAGTGGTTAAAAGTCCATAAAAAATGTGTAGAAAAATAGTGAAGAAAACATCAACAGAGTTCAAAAGGGGTGATGCATGGCCAGATGGTATTCACAGAATTTTAGTCGCACCAAATCTGGCGAGTGGGCAGAAGTCGCACCAAAGTCGCACCAAAACTGGTGAGTGGGCAGAAGGAAAACCACAAGTGTGCATAGATTGTACATCAGTGCCAGGGCCAACACCAGGAGTAGAGGAGGCTTACCGGAGAAAATTGACCTGAAATGGCGTACGCCAGACAAGTCAAAAAAGCATAATAACCACTGGTTCAGGGAAATGCATCTTGTCAGATGTCATCAACAGATGGTGGAAAGAAAAAGGGGGGGCCCGCACGGCTTCCTCTCCCATAGGTAATCCAGCATAAGCCAAACGTGTAGTTTCATATGCCATGCAAGGAGCAAACAAAACTCACATAGCGTAATAACGTTTTAAAACACTAGTTTATTAAAATAATAAAAAACAAACTCACATTTGGAAGAACGGAACAGAGCTCAAATATGAAATAGCGGCGACCGTGAGGGGTCCACCCGACATGTTTCAGCTAAGGAGCCGTCATCTGGGGACCAGATCAAAAGTCTGCACCGGAATTTCGGGGTACGACGATCGAAAGATCAGCTCAGGAAGCAGTGGTCGGACCTGAAATTAGGAGAGCACGAGCAGTACAGAAGGATCAGGAGAGTGCTGCAAAAAAGTAAGTAGTTGTGCTGTGTTCCTATTCTTTTTGTGTTTATTACGTTCGTGCTGATCCATGTGCTTTTCTGAACTGTTGTACAGTTTAAAATGGAACTTTCATGTTCATGGGCACATTATTCGTTCGTATCAAACATTTTTATTTCGGCCTATAAAACACCATTGTTTTGGCCATATGCATTTGACCACATTTTTTAGGGCCTACTTGTCTGAAAATAATTTGGTTGTGTAGATGGGTTTGTAACTAGAATGAAATGCAAACTAGATTTTGCGTAAGGAGAAGACACTCAGCAGCTGTTTACACATCTGGACACAGGAGCACTAGTGTGGGACACAAGAAAGCCCTTTTTATTAGGGGGCCCACACAGGTGCTCCAGTGTATACTATAGGGGGGGTTTCCATCTGTGAAGCTTGTACACAACAGGTAAAGTATTGAAGTTTGACAAAGGACCCAAAAAATTCTACATCTTGGAACTCTGCCAAAATAGAGAATTGTACCCCAATTCCAAGCAATGTTTCATATTTATAGTTCTGCCATCAAATATCTGTGTGCTAAGTATACCATTTTTTTTTTCACATAGGGGAGAAAAGACTCGGAGGACACCCCTCATCCGAGGAGACCAGAGACCCCCCACCTCTGGAAGAAGGGGAAATCCCACAAAGACAAGCAGAGCAGGAGGAGGAAGATGTGGTGGAACTAGTCACCACAACAGGTGAGTGTCTGCGACCACAGGCTCAGGTAAGAGATGGATGCCGGCATATTTATAATACATGTTTTTTTTTTTGTTTCTATCTTTTTAGGTGATCGTGATGTTGTGGATCCAGGGCATTTCACCTCGGAAAGTGCACAGATCCTGATTGGGGAGATCATGGGGTGTAATGTTGCATTGGAAAACATCACATCAATGATGTTATTAAAAAAAATAGAACATTATTGATGTTTTGGGTAGAGTTTAAAACCCCTCCAAAGCCCTTTCTTTTATGGTGTGCTACAATTTTAAAATTTTTTGTCGAATTGTAGAAAAGCCAAATTTTGAGGAGGCACACAGTGTGTCAACATGTGCTATCTGCCATCACGGGAGACCAATGGACGTGTTTTGGGGGTGCAACCCCTTCCTTAATAATAAAGTAGCTGAGAGGAAGGGGTTGCTCCCCCAAAAACACGTCCCTTGATCCCCCGTGATGGCAGCTAGCACATGTTGACATTCGTAAATTGGTGTGCATCTTCAAAATTTGGCTTTTCCTGGGGTGACTTCACCCCATCTGAACGCAATATCAAACACAGTTCCTAAATACTCATGTCTGATATTGCCTTCAAGTTCTACCTAATGTGAACTTTGTAAGTTCAAGATTTGTGTCTTTCTTGTTGGTTTGAAACATGCCTGTTTTATCTTAAATGGACATTTCTACTTTTTCTAATGCCACCCCAAAAATTGTTATACAACAAACATGTTGGTTTGTTTTAAAAACCTTGTCAAAATGCACATGTGATTGTGCAGGTATTAAAAAGATTGTTAATCAAGAATGTGTGGATAATTGTCTCAACGCTACAACACTTTTGTGGTGCTCTAATTGCTGCTTTCTGTGACAATGGGTGTTATTTCATAAGGGCAAATCCACTTTGCACTTGTAGTGCAAAGTGTCTTTGCCTTTAGTAAATAACACCCAACAGTGCTTTGTATAAGGTTACACAATCACGCTATTTTCAGGACTCACCACATTTCTTTCAGGGTCAGCTAAAACAAACACAAGCAGTAAATGTCACCAAAGATTTGCTTAATTTTTTTTTTATTTTATAAAGGTTTCACACATTGTCTGGCATATTGATAGCCCCCCTATCCGCAAAGAATTCAAGTTATCTTAGCCAGACATCACGGACACTCAGGGAGGGCAAGCCAGGACGGCCACTTTTAAGCGCCGTCAGGGTTGGTTCATTTTGAATTCCGGCTTCAGGCCAAACTGAGCCAGCATAGTTGGCAGAATGTTTCCGTAAAAAGTTGTGTAGAACGTGTAATGTGATTCAGTTTGTACTCCGCCATATGTATGGGTGTAAGAAATAGGCGGAACCGGCTGGCCATGATTTCAAACATGTTCTCCACCACTCTTCTGGCTCTGGCCAGCCGGTAATTAAAAACCCTCTGGTCCGGGGTGAGGGTCCGCATAAGATGGTCCCCCAACGCAAAAGTTTCATCCGCAATGAAGATGAATGGGAGTCCTTCCACATTGTCTTCTGAAGGTGGCAAGTCCAAGCTGCCATTCTGGAGACGCCTGTAGAACTCCGTCTGGGCGATGACTCCACCATCGGACATCCGGCCATTCTTCCCCACGTCCACATACAGGAATTCATAATTAGCCGACACCACCGCCAACATCACAATACTATTGAACCCCTTATAATTATAATAGAACGACCCAGAGTTGGGTGGTGGGACGACATGGACATGTTTCCCATCAATTGCCCCTCCGCAGTTAGGAAAGTCCCACCGCTGGGCAAAGTGGAAGGCCACAGTCTGCCATTCCTGTGGCGTAGAAGGAAACTGTTGAGGAAAAAAAAAATTAGTCTTTTTGCACATTAAAACATGGAAAGCAGATTAGAAACAAACATTCTTGGCCAACATTAAGATAAAATTTCTTAATGGGAATTTTTAAACACCAAAGTATAAGGTACACCTATCATATTCCCCCTCCCCCCCTCTCCTGTGCCATTTCTAACATTATAGGGGAGGGGAGCTCTTGGACAGGTAACCCTCTCCACTTCATTGAGAGACGAATGCCTAAATAATGTGTATTACTTTGAACAGCCCCTCCTTAGTTACACTATTGGCAGCCCACTGGACAGGTAAGAAGTGTCATAATACAAAGATATAAATACACACTGTACACATTTTAGCACATTTGGACATTCTGCTATTACCTATCAAGATAATAATAGGATACAAAAACTTGAAACAGTACCATTTGAAAGTATACAGGCAGGCCCTTGCACTACATGCTTTGGGGAATTCATCCATACATCTGAGCACAAAAGAGATGGGTATAGTGTGTATGGGTTTAGCAAAGTCAGCAGATAGATGATTGAGGATAGATAGAGAATTTGTATCAGCTGACTTAGCAGTTGGGGGGAGGGAGGGTTCAAAATGATTTGGGGACCCCCCAAAAAAGCCTCTGGCACTTTGCCTGAATTTAAATTACAAATCACATTTCTAAACATTTTAGGGATGTTTGGGGTAAAGCACTACTATGGAGCTGACAAAATACATTGTTAAGTGACTACATGAGGTGAATATAGGGCAGGAGAGCATGCTGGGGAGGTAAGTGAAGGAAAATATGTATGAAGGAGAAAAAAAATAATTACATAAAAATCCAGCATGCATGAGGACAAAGGGGACATACAGCATATTACAATCATGGTAATTAGGGAATGAGGAAAGAAATACAATATATTATCAAACATTAAATACAATAAAATGTCATTTAAAAGGATTAAAATCTTACCTTAATATACTCCTTCTGCAGGACCTGGATGATGGCAGAACAGGTCTCTGGGATAATGATCCCCAGAGCCTGGGGGGAGATGCCTGTCGAGAACTTCTAGTCCTGCAGGCTTCTCCCCCTTGCCAAGTGGCGACGAGCCTCTGCTCCGGAGTGATGGCTTGCCTCATGCAGGTATCCTGCCTGCTGATATAGGGGGTCAGCCAAGCCAACAAACGGTGAAATACGGGGTTCGTCATCCTGAGAAAGTTCCTGAAATCATCAGGATTATTCTCACAGATCTCACGGAGCAAAGGCATATGACAGAACTGGTCACGCTGAAGCAACCAATTCTTGGTCCATGAACTCCTCCCCACCCTGTTCATGGACTTGACTTGTGTCAAGGTAAGGACCCCAACACCAAGCCCCCACACAGCACGAACTCTACGAGGAGTACGTATACGCAACATGGCTAGAAAACGGTCGGCTGCTCAGAACGAAGTAACAGAACGCACCGAAGAACAGCAAGGCCTGTGAAGAGCGACCTGAAAAACAGTAACGAACGAACAAGAACACAATGACTAAAATAAGTCACGCGGAGCTTGCTTGCACTAAAGAGCAGATACAAACCCACAAGCAAAAACTGAACAGCAGAAAACGACCTGAAAACCACGAGTCTGAAAAAGTGCGAATCGTCTCTCACCAAACTTTTACTAACACAAGATTAGCAAAAGGAGCCCAAAGGGTGCCGCGCTTGGTTCTGAACTGGCCTTTTCTAGTCTCGTCGTACGTGGTTTAGGTCACCGCGTTCTTGGCGATCGGAAATTCCGACAACTTTGTGTGACCGTGTGTACGCAAAACAAGTTTGAGCCAACATCTGTCGGAAAAAATCCTAGGATTTTGTTGTCGGAATGTCCGATCAATGTCCAACCGTGTGTACGGGGCATTATTCATACGCAACCTCATTGATCCGTCTCTCCACCGGAAATGGTCCTATAAATTTAGGGCACTGTTTCTTCGAGGGACAGGCCAGTTTCAAATTAGTAGTTGCTAGCCACACTTGGTCAACAGGGTTCAAGATCAATTCTCCCCTTCTTTTCCTGTCAAAAACTTCCTTATTGTATGCCTGTGTCTTGGCCATTGTTTCCTGTAGCAGTTTGTTATTGGCGTTGAAGAAATTTATCGTTTCGTAAACAGCTGGTACAGGGGAATCTGGAATTGTATTAGACAAAAAAGAAGGGTGGAAACCATAGTTTGCAAAAAATGGAGATTGCTTTGTAGCAGAGTGTACTAAATTGTTATAAGAAAACTCAGCCAGGGGAAGCAGAGAAGCCCAATCGTCTTGAGAAAATGAGGAGAAATTGCAGGTACTATTCGAGGGTTTGATTAGTCCTCTCTGTCTGCCCATTCGTTTGTGGGTGATATGCAGAAGAAAATGAAAGTTCAATCCCGAGTGAATCGCATAAGCCTCTCCAGTAGGGATGAGCTTCATGTTCGAGTTGAACCCATGTTCGACTCGAACATCGTGTGTTCGGTCGTTCGCCGAATTATGAACGATATGGGCCGTTCTCGCCAAATTTGAGTGGCGCATCATGGCCCATAATTCACTGCGGCATCGCAGTGCATTGCTGGCTGATGATTGGCCAAGCATGCACTATGACCCGCATGCTTGGCCAATCACAGCGCCGTCTGAACAGAGAGCCCTAATTGGTGAAAGCCAAGGAGGCTTTGGCCAATTATGGCTCAGGGGGTTTAGTACATGCCCCACACTATATAAGGCCGCCTGCACGGAGATAGAGAGAGAGACAGACAGTGTCATTTGATTTAAGTTAGATAGAGCAGGCAGGTCGAGTCAGTTAGCTGCAGTTACAGTGTATTGTATATATATATGCATCCCGGGTGTTGTGTGTGTATATATATGTAGCGCTGGTAGATTTGCGATCTACCATATGTTAGGTAAATTTAGTAACTTCAAGGTAAGGTCTGCTCGGGCCTGCAGCACACCGCTCAGCGCCAAATGAATCAATTGATGTCAAAAGAGAGCAAAACTAAAGACTGGGGGAGATGATACCACTCAGTAACTATGCAGAGTGATCTTGAAGGGCAGCAGCCGTTTTAAAAAATCATAAAATTGAAAGCAAATATTATAAATAATAGTATATATAAACCAGACGAGTAGACATATACTACAAACAGCGCTAATTGTTGAGCAAAGATATATATAGAGACTGAGGAAGCCAGTGAGTCCAGGGGGCTGTAAAGAATTGCCAAATCTGTTGAGAGCAAGCAGAGGAACTGCTGACAAGAGAGCCAGGTGGCTTGAGCACTGCGCAAACTGTTAGACATGTGCACACTGAAATATTTCGGCATTCTTCTGTTTGGAGTTGTGGCCCCCCCCCTGAACCCCCAGGAGCGGTATTGAGAGAGTGGTGTTGAGAAGATCTTTTGTTCTTGGAAGGCTTTTAAAACTAGCAGTTCTGGTGAGTTCGATCCCCTAGGGGGAGAGTGTCAACACAGGGTGAAATTCTGCTGACCGGTGGAAGGCGCACACTGGGATACGACTGTATTGTCACTGATGGACTTTCTTCTGAGCACTTCACAGACTCTATACCTCTCTGTTTGATTACTTTTGTGCGTGGTTGGCCGCATGATTTTATATATATATCTTTGCTCAACAATTAGCGCTGTTTGTAGTATATGTCTACTCGTCTGGTTTATATATACTATTATTTATAAAATTTAGTAACTTGTTCGTTAAATAGGTTAAGTTTGCCTCTGTTCCAGCTTGGCTGACGTTGTGTGTGTTTCCGGACTGACCGGTGGGTGTCGCTGTTATTACCGGTCAGTGTTGGAAAGGCAACGTGTCGAAGCGTATGGATGCTCTTCTGTCCCGGAGACAACTAAGTGGAGGTGGTCCTCCGAGTTGCATTCTGGGCGAGGGTATTTATGGGACAGACGCCATATTAGGGGGTTCATTTTACCTGCTGGTCCTCCTGGCCGACAGGTATGCGTTAAAGAGCAATCTCGTGGTCCTCCGTTCCGGAGGCCCACGCCGCTGTGGCGCAGGGGTGGGTCCAGAAGCCTGTCTGGGGCCTACCACAGCAGCCGAGGAATGGTCCTGAGCTGTCTATCCAGAAGGGAAGAAGCTGGACAACCGAGGAGATCCCAGGGGAGGACCCGTCATGGAAGGATCATGCAGTGTGCTGGTCTGGAGAGGGGCCTGGTGACTCGGTTGGAGGACGTATCCTAAAAGTAACTATACAGCATAGTGTTGCCGGGTTGGCTTAAATGTTCAAGCACTGTGACTGACTTTCATTGCAGAAAAACCGATACATACTGTGGCAGAGGATCGTACAGGTTTATCCCAAACAAGTCTGTGGCAGAGACTTTTGTTCGTGCTACGTACTGGCTGCTAGGCAAGTGAGAGAGGCCTATCCAGGCAAGCAAAGAGTGTGTCCCATGAGGGGAGCGCATTCTATTGTAATATCCAGATTCTACCAGGACATTTGTCAAGAACCTTACAAGAAGATATTTGAATTTCTTCTGCAGTTTCCCTTCTGCCTCTTTCCTGCTACTTCCTTAGTAAATCGTTTAATAAAGCATTGAAAACCATACTCAAGTGTTGGTGCGTGTATCATCCAGAGGTAAACTCAACGGAACCCTGGACCCGGTGCCGGTAAAACAGAGGGAAGGAGAATGAAGGTAACAAGCCCGCTTAAATCAGCAGCTCCGCCGAGAGTTAGTGCTACACGTGGGTGCGTCGCCCGGGATTTGTTGACCGTCAATTCTCGCAACCCAGAGAGGTGTTTTACCGGGAGTTTACAGAGAGAGCTGGACTTTGAAAAAAATCCTTCAGGAAGAGAAAGGTTAAACTGCAGGACTTTGTTTCTGAATGCGTAGACGGCGGGCGCCAGTGAAGGCCCGGGAGCTACGTGACCAGAAGAACAGGTGGGAGGAGCCTACCCTGCTTGTTGCCGCGTGGGACGCGTGTATGTGTTTGGCGCCAGAGGAGAGGAAAGGCCTCGTGATCGTGCTGAGAAGATCAGAGTGTGGCCATGTCTTTTCCCGCGATGCAGCCAATCATGGGACCGAGAATGTTCCCTGCAAGCACCGTTATGAATGCTGTGCTATCTGGAACTCTGCTCACAGATACTGGAGTTCGTTTGAAGCCGCAGGGGAGGTTTGTCAGATATTGATGGACTGGGTATGATCTGCCACCGATGTGAAGAATTGGCCGTACATCTCCGTCCATTTGGCCGATGTCCGCAATGTGGAGAGTACTTGTTTGTGGTGGAGCAACCTACCACGTTGCCCCGTGCTTATCGGATAGATTGGGCAACAGGTATCGCCACAGTAGAAGCTGCTACTGCTACGGAGAGAGAACGACAGGCCACCACTTTGCCTGTTGTTGCTGATAATGTTCTGGGAAGAGACACTGCTGCTGTCGTCTCGTCAGGGGACATTACTTTGATTTCTGCGTCCACTACACCTACCCCTGTTGTGCCTACTCAAAGGAAGATGGGATATGTGAAGGCTTCCTGTGGCCGTGGTCGAGGCCTACCCCAGAGGTTACCTGAACCGGAGCTACCGGAGTCCATGTCAGGAACGGGTAAGCCACTGATGGGGAATGTATCTGGGACTGTGAGTAAATATCTACCAACAGAAGAGTTGGGAGATTCGGAATTAGAATCCATGTCGGATCTTTCCGGGGATGATGACCTATTTGAGACTATGTCACAAGAGCTGTTATGGTCACAAGGTGAAGATGTTGCCTCTGTTATTTCCCTGAATGGACAGCTCTGAGTTCTTGGAAGACGTCACCTTGTGTGGAGCCACACAGTACTGTTACTGGGACTTTGCCAAAAGTTGCTAGTTCACTACAGACATTGGCTGGGTCTATGGTGAGCAAGTCATTGGATTCTTGTGTACCGCCTGGTATGGGGAGAGACAGATCTTTGCCCAAACTTGCACGTTTGCAGAGGATGTTAAACAAGTGTGTCGCTGCCGAGTATGGTTTGGAGTTCCCCTATGTGCCCCAGGATATAATGCAGGTGATTGAAACTAATTGGGAACTTTGGTACAGTGAAGCTGTTTGGGACTATTTGTCTGTGCCTAAGCTTTTCCGAAAGACTGGATGTTCTGCTAAGATGAATGAACGTTTTAGTGGATGTTTCATGCACTGGAACTTCGGTCGGCACATCTATGCTGACAAAGTGGTTATCTGCATGCCCGGAAAAGATGATGTTGTCTATTTCATTACCACTGTGGATAAAACGGGAAAATAACTGACATTGCCAGATCCCCGGTTTTATTGGTAATTCTGGACAAAAGAACTTTGCAAGTAGTTAGCTAGTTAGTGTCAGTGTAAAGAAATCTGCGTGGTCAAGATTTACATATGCTGCTCCGTGTTTTAAATCCAAGGACTTCTTTTTGCTAGCCGGATTTATTTTTTTTCTTTTATCTGAAGAAATTATAGTACAGGGATGGGCTCCTTAAGTTTATTCCGATATGGATAAAAGGAAGAGAGGCTCATTTTCTCTACAAATGAGGCTTTGCTCCTAATATTGTACAGTATATACATATGCGTGTGTGTTTAATAAGTTTTCCTTTTTCAGAAATTTTAGGATCTCCTATCAAGCTGGGAGGCTTTTCAGCTAAGATAGATAGTGAGGTAATGCATAATCGTAGGATGGTTTTGTTTGCGGATGTGAACATAATGTTTTATAGATGTAAGTCTTATAGAGTCTTTCCACTGTCTTTTCCTCTCTCTTTTGCCCCATACACACGGTCAGATTTTCCGATGTAAACTGTCCGATCGGAGCGTGTTGTCGGAAATTCCGACCATGTGTGGGCTCCATCGGACATTTTCCATCGGATTTTCCGACACACAAAATTTGATGAGAGCAGGATATAAAATTTTCCGACAACAAGCTAAAATGAAAGATTATCAGACACTTAAACAGAATGACAACATGACTAACTTACCTTTCTGGACCTACCTACAAGTTAGAAGCTATGTTAGCACTAACCACAAGGTGGGAGACTTTTCCAGACCTATAACGGATTTTGAGTCGGTGTGCCATATGGGAGAGCCAATCCGTGGGGCTACCTCAATTATTTATGCGTGGCTACAGAATTTAAAAGCACCCCTGGATGACAGACTCAGAGAGCGGTGGTCGGAAGCTTTACAGGTAAACATAACTCCGAAACAGTAGAGGAACGCTTGCATTTTATCACATAAGTGCTCTATCAGCACCAAAGTACAGGAGACAGCTTACAAACTGCTGACTCAATGGTACTTAACCCCAGCAAAATTAAATAAGGTGTTCCCTCAGAAATCAGACCGATGTTGGAGATGTCTTGGAGACAGTGGAACTTTGCTACATGTCTGGTGGCATTGCCCCTTGATTGCTCATTACTGGGACACTGTCTGAGACCACATCAAAAGAATCACTGAAACCTCTCTAACTCTAAACGCGGCCTGTTGCCTGTTGCATATTTCCAGCTGGCCTTTGAGGAAATACAAGCGCTCGCTCACAAAACATTTGTTGAATGCCGCCAAATTTCTCATTCCAATCCATTGGAAATCAAGTCGGGTACCAACAGTGAAGGATTGGCTACATAGGGTCACAGAAATCTATGAAATGGAAGACACTCTGGCGCAAGCAAATGAACAAGTTGAAAGCTTTCTTAATACCAGGCGCCCTTGGAATGTTTTTAAATACTCCCAAATCTTCACCGACACCATCAATGCTCAGGCTTAGGCACTAGGCTAGAAATAGTTTTGGATTAGGTGTAATATTAGAACTGTAGTGGAATAACCACCTGGTCGATGTGGGTGGTCACGGTCATCCTCATTTTTCCATAATGACGTAAAATTAGATGATACACTGAACATAAACTCTATTTTTCTTCTCTATATTATTGTTTTTGTTTATGTTTTTTCTTTTCTTATATGTATACCTTACCCTCCTTTCTTTCTTTATATATACAACCTAATCAGAGGGTTGATTCTACCATCACACGTATTATCATAAAAGGACTAGGCGAGAAGGGTTGTGACAGTAAAGGCATATTAATGAGGTGATAACATTCATGTGGTGGACACAACCGTTACTACAGATTTTAATTTTTGTTATGTTTCACACCAATGCATCATGGATAAATGTAAACTCTGGTCGATTTACTGAATCATATGTATGGACATAAGCTTAGTTGTGGAATTCTCTGATCTGTAATGTTTATATAATTTCTCTTAAAAAAACTTCTTTAATGTAAAAGAAAAAAAATTTCCGACAACAAAATCCGATCACGTCAATTCCGACCGTGTGTGGCCTGTTCCGATGCACAAAGTGCCACGCATGCTCAGAAGAAATTCCGACACGGAACAGCTCGGTCTGGTAAAATTAGCGTTCGCAATGGATACAGCACTTTCGTCACGCTGCAATGTTAAAAATGGTTTAATACAGCGCACTCTCTTCTTCTTTATAATGTGACAAGAATTAAGTAGTTTTGCTGCTCATATTCACACAGACTTCTCACAAACTTATTTCTTTACTATTTATCGGGATTCCCTTAATATATTTTGATGTGTCACATCTGACATCATTATTTTGTTTTTTTTGTTTGTTTTTAAGGCCGATTATTTTTTTAGGGTTTGTATTTTTTTCAAGGCTTATTTTGTGTTTTTGGCATTTTTATTTGTACTCCGGAAATTTTTTGTGTGTGTTTTTTGTGTCAAGTTACCACAACACCATTGATATGTTGTTCTATTTAATCTGTAGGAGATTGTTTGGTGTTGTTGTCCCTTGTTAATTTCACATTTTATGTTAGAAATGTACCTGAATCGTCACCAACAAACTGTCCTTTTTGGATGAAAACATACATAGGAGAGTATAATTTTCCAAAATAAAACTTTTATTAAGGGCTCACAACTAAACAAAGAGGGAGGCAACGCTGGAGAAACTGCAGAAATTAGCAAAGCCTTGGACCCCCAGGGCAGACATCAATTATTTTCAAGCAAAATTGGTGGCCTGAGGAGTCCTTATCTAAGGGAGTGCAGTCTGGTCCAGAAGTCCTAGAGATCCGGAAAGCAGCAGATGACATCTGTGTCCCCAGGCTGTGGTCATACAAGAGACTGCAGCTTTTGCCAGACCAGACTGAACCCAGGGCAATCACTCTCTGGTCTTCCTTCCACGCTGTGGCTCTGGTGGTGGAGTTGTGGCAGCAGGAGGAGGAGGAGGATAGTCCAACTCAATCACGTCGGTCTTGGGTGTTAGTTCCCCACTCACCCCCTTAGTTAGGACTTTATAAATAAGTTGCTCACACAGGAGGCGTTGACCCTCCTGCATGCCCTGCAGTTTGGTGGCAGCCATGCAGGCAAAGGCCTCTTCAGGAGTGGGTAAGGCTCGGAGGGACGCAGAAGCCTCCTGAATGAGCCTGAGCGCTGAATCCTGCATGGGAGTCGTCTTCCTCGCTCTTTTATATGGAAGGCGGAGGGGAGGAACCTGCGATTCAGTCAGGCTGCAACTGGTCCCAGGCTTCTCCTGGCTGACATTTAGCCCCGCCTCCTCCTGGCTGCAACTAATCCCAGCCTCCTCCTGGCTGAGGTCTTCCTGTGTATGAAAAAGGGACATAGTTTTAGTTTTTTATTCATCATTCACACACAATTTTCACCTCCTGACTGTTGCAAATTGAATGTTAACAAATATAACAGACTAGCATTCTGAGCCCAGTTTTTTTCATTCTTGTCCCAATCATTTTTGCCCACTACTGTCTATTGATATGTAAAACACTTTTTGCAATCAGCAATTAGTGATCAATAATAACATCTAGTAAAGATAATTTCTTTATTGACAAGAAATCTGTAGAGGAATGCTATACCTGACTCCAGCTGGGCTCCTCCACTTCTTCCTGGCTGGAAGGCCCAGGTTGGACATCGGAAGCCTCAGCTGGGATGGAAGGAAGAGTGGAAGGATGAGTGGAGAGGGATTCCCTGACTTCAGTGTGGTCTGACAGAAATCGCAGTCTCTTATAGTACCACAGCCTGGGGACATAAACGTCATCTGCTGCAGCTCCGGACCTCTGGGAATCTGTGACCTTCTTGCGCTCCCTAAGATAAGTGCTCCTCAGGCCACCAATTTTGGTTTTTAAATAAGGGATGGTTGCTGTGGGGACCACCGGCTTCACCAACTCCAGCAGTTTCTCCAGCGCTGCCTGCCTCTTTTGTTTATTATAATAATGAGGATGTCTCACCTGCCACAGACAGGGCAGCTCTCTGTATTTGTCTATGAACAGGGGGAGGAAATTGTGGTCATTGAAGCCATCCATTTTCTCTGCAAGACACAACACAAGACAAACCCTAAGGTCAGGCCAAACTCTCCTAATCTTGTTACAATATAGGCTTCAATTTCGAAGCAGTATAGGCCCAAGTTTAGATCTTACCTTCGTTATCACGATTGGCGCTTTCAATGCTCCTTCCTCCGCTCACAGATCTACGTAAGACGCACACGTGTTACGCTTTATACACACTGCGCATGCGTGTAACTCCGCCCGCCCCTGACGTTCTTTCTAGTCTATTCCCCGCCCCTTTTCGTTCGGCGCAGTGGAGGAAGAGCACATGGCGGATACACAGCAGGTGCGTGCTAATTATAGCAATGAGGAGGAGGAGGAAAGCCCGGAGCCTGAAAGGTCACGATCCAGAAGGAGATTTAAGGCCTCAAATATGTCCTTTGGGGAGATGTTGGGGATGGTGGACATCCTGAAGAAGACCGACTATGATGGAAAGTATGGACCTTACCCCAACCCCAATGTCAGAAAGGCCAAGATAATTGCGAAAGTGGTCAGGAGTCTGCTCCGGAAATTCAGGGTACGACGATCGAAAGATCAGTTCAGGAAGCAGTGGTCGGACCTGAAATTATGAGAACATGAGCAGTACAGAAAGATCCGGAGAATGCTGCAAAAAAGTAAGTAGTTGTCCTGTGTTCCTTTTCTTTATGTTTCTTACGTTCGTGCTGCTCCATGTGCTTTTCTTACAAGTGTACATTTTTAAATGGAAAATTTCATGTTCATAGGCACATTATTCGTTCGTATCAAACATTTTTCTTTCAGGCCTATAAAACACCATTGTTTAGGCCATATGCATTCGGCCACAGTTTTTACGCCCTACTTGTCAGAAACTATTTTGGATCTGTAGATGGCTTTGTTACTAGAATGAAATGCAAACTAGATTCTGTGTAAGGAGAGGACACTCAGCAGCTGTTTTCACATCTGGACACTGGAGCACTAGTGTGGGACACAAGAACACCATTTTTATTATGGGGCCACACAGGTGCTCCAGTGTATACTATAGGGGGGGGCTTCATCTGTGAAGCTTGTACCAAACAGGTAAAGTATTGAAGCTTGACAAAGGACACTGAAAATGCTACATTTTGGAACTCTGCCAAAATAGACAATTGCACCCCACTTCCAAGCAATGTTTCCTATTTTTATAGTTCTGCCATCAAATCACTGTGTGCTAAGTATAGCATTTTTGATTTACAGACTCAGAGGACACCCCTCATCCGAGGAGACCAGAGACCCCCCACCTCTGGAAGAAGGGGAAATACCCCCAACCCAAGAAGTGCAGGAGGAGGAAGAAGACATGGTGGAACTAGTCACCACAACAGGTGAGTGTCTGCGACCACAGGCTCAGGTAAGAGATGGATGCCGGCATATTTTCGATCCTTTTTTTGTTTGGTTTTTCTCTTTTTAGGTGATCGTGATGTTGTGAATCCAGATCCTTTCACATCAGAAAGTGCCCAGATCCTGATCGGGGAGATCATGGGGTGTAATTTACAATTGGAAAACCTCAAGAAAAACATCAATGATGTTATTCTAAAAAAATAAAAACATCATTGATTTTTTGGGGCGAGTTTAAAACCCCTCCCAATCCCTTTGTTTTTTGTGTGCTCCAATGTTCAAAATGTTTTTTTTTTTTAAATTTCTTTATTTTGATACACAGAAGGCATAGAAATACAGTCTAGGTTACAGCAGATGATGTATTCCATACAAAAATACTTTTGAGTCATATGAAGTGTAACTGTAGCCCAAAATCCAAGTTGTTTACCAAATAAAAATGGCAGCATATATATGTTCTAGCCAAAAGTATATCTGTTTCATACATAATATATTATATCAAGGATGCCTATCAACGGGCCTCCTTGCATAGAACTTACATTGTTTGTGAACAGTTTTGATATCTATTAAAGTATTTAAACCTTTAAAGACAGATATGTCTTTTGCTATATAGGTGAGTGTTACCAGCTCATTTCAAAAAATGTCATTCATATTATATTCGTAATCGCCGTCACCACGGCTGCTTAGTGAGCTGATTGAGACATAAGGTACTAAAGAGAGGAAAAAAGTAGGAAGTGGAAAGAAAAGCAGGGTATGGAAGGGAAAGGGGATGCAAGGGAGGGTGAGAAGAGGGCAAAAAAAGAAGGGGTTGTAAAGGAATGGCTGCGACACCGCCCCCAGCACGATCCCACCCGCCACACCCCAAAGGGGTGTACAGGTATATCTGTTTCAATGTGGTTTTTTGGGGCTGTATCTCAGGTGGGCGGAGAATATGTCTCTGCCATGTCCTGCAGATATGCGTCTGTACCCACAAAATATCTCCAGGGTCTCCATTTGTCCATAAATTGTTCCTCTTTGTTTTGTAGAGTTGCCGTTAGTTCCTCCATGCGCAAAATACAGTTAACTTTTGAGTACCACAGGACCCTGGACGGAGGGAGAGGACTCCGCCAGAGCGCCGGAATGCATGTCCTAGCTGCGTTTAGGAGTTGCATTGTCAATGTTTTCTTGTATTTTTGAATCGGTCTTGTGGTCAGGTGTAGAAGGCATGCGGCCGGGTTGTCTTTGAGATTGACCGAGGTCAGGCTTTGAATAGTCGTGGTCACCTCCTCCCAAAAAGGTCTCAGGAGTGGGCACGACCAAAAGACGTGAAGCATACTTCCCACTTCCCTGTCACATCTCCAACACCTATCCGACAGCGACGGACTCATTTTATGTAACACATATGGGACTCTGTACCACCTGGTCAGGATTTTATATCCCGCTTCTTGATAATGGCTCGCAATCGAGGACTTATGTGCTAAGACCAAGACCTTCTTTCTTTGTTTAGTGGAGAACTGAGTCCCCAGGTCCCTTTCCCATTTCAGGAGGAACTCTGGGGTTGAGTCCCCCCCCTGGTTCGTCAGTAGACTGTATAGAAACGACAGTGTGTGTCTAGTTGGTTCCCCAGTTTTGCAGAGGGATTCCAGGGGAGTGTGGCCCCGTGGTGCATAGTGTAATTTCTGGAGGGTCTTTAGGTAGTGTCTAAGTTGAAGAGTGCTGAAGCTGTCTAATGGAGGATCTATGAGTCTGGAAAGTGTGGAGGCAGCTGGGAGTTCTCCCTGGGGCCAAATCTCACCCAGGGACTGTTTTTCACCAGACATCAACTGTCTCAATCGGCGACTTGTGAGTCCGGGGGTAAAGTCCGGGTTACCTATAATCGGCGTCATGGGTGAGGGTAGTGGTGATATGTCTGTGGAGCGGAATATTTTCCTCGCTACCCGGAGGGTGGCGCCTATTAGCGGGTGGGATTTCATGTCCACCGGCGGGGTGGACATGAGCCACGGGGATGGGAGTAAGGGAATAGAGGAATCTTCAACTTCCATTCCCACCCATTGTTTGGAGTCTCTGTTACAGTGCCAATCGGCAATCCTGGCTAAGTGAACCGCCTGGTAATATCGAGAGATATCCGGGAGACCCACTCCCCCCTTATCTTTGGGTTTGGTCAGTGTTTGTATTTTCGCTCTGGGGGATTTATGAGACCATATAAACTCTCTAATGATAGACTGAATTTGCTTAAAGAAAGTAGTTGGTAACTGGATCGGTAATGTTTGAAGTACATATAAAATCCGGGGTAGGGCTGTCATTTTCAGGGCGGTACAACGCCCAAACCAGGTCAAGGTAAGTCTGTGCCACGTCTGGAGATCTATCTTAAGTCTCTGGAGTAGGGGGATGAAATTGCAGGTGTATAGATGTGCCAAGTCCGGGGTGATGTCCACCCCCAGGTAGCGGATAGATTTCTCCGCCCATCTGAAAGGGAAGGATTTACTCATGTTTACAGCTTCCCTAGCTGGTAGTGTGATATTCAACACCGCGGACTTGGCACAATTGACTTTGTAGTTCGATAATTCTCCATATGTCTTAAGAGCTGAAAGGATGTTGGGAAGTGTAATCTGTGGGTTGGAGACGAAAAAAATCAGGTCGTCGGCGAAGGCCGCAATTTTGTGGTGGCCGGAGGGTTTAGTAATTCCCGTTATATTAGGATTCCCACGAACGCTACACATGAACGGCTCGAGTGAGAGAATGAAAATCAGTGGGGACAAGGGGCACCCCTGTCTCGTCCCGTTTGAAATATCAAAGAATTCCGAACGCCACTCGTTAACCCGTACCGCCGCCGAGGGAGCCGAGTACAAAGATGAGATCCAGCCTCTCATGTTTGGGCCTAGTCCAATATGCTCCAGAGTGGCCCGCATAAAATGCCAGGCCACCCTATCAAAAGCCTTCTTTGCGTCCGTGGAGAGGAGCAGAAAAGGCTTCTGGACTGATCTCGCTTCATGTATAAGATTGAGAACTCTAATGGTATTGTCTCTCGACTCCCTCAGCGGCACAAACCCCGCCTGGTCCAGGTGGATCAGTTGTGGAATATGCGGTAGGATTCTATTGGCGAGGATTTTGGAAAATAATTTCAAATCTACGTTAAGTAACGCAATCGGACGGTAGTTACTGCAGTAGTTGGGGTCCTTTCCTTCCTTTGGGATCAGAGATATAAATGCCCGTAGGGAGTCTACCATATTAGTACTACCCTCCTTTAATGTGTTGTATGCCTTGAGAAAGTGTGACGATAGGTTGGGCTCAAAGGTCTGGTAATAGGTCAGGGTGAAGCCATCCGGCCCCGGCGCCTTCCTGGGTTTCGTTTGTGCCAGCGCCAGCACTAGTTCTTCCTGAGTAATGTCCGCTTCAAAAGCGTCACTTATTTCAGTTGGCAAAGTAGGCATACCCGAGGACCTGATGTACTCACCCGCCAGCCTCTCCTTCTCTTCTAAAGAACCCACGGGTTCCCCCTTGTGTAGGTTGTATAATTGTTGATAATACTTAACGAATTCGCTGGCTATATCTCTGGAGGTGTGAGCTTTCGCCCCTTGTGAGGTCACTATTGATGGAATGTATGTGCGCTGTCTCGGGCCACGCAGAAGCCTGGCCAACATGGTACTTGGTTTATTGGAAAATTCGAACATAGATCTTCTAGCCCAAGCCAGATTCTGTAGCGTTTTGTGGTACAGAAGGTCTTTCAAGTCACCTCTGGCCTTCAATAGAGCCTTGAGGTGTGTTTCGGCCAAGGACTTCTTGTGTAGCAGCTCGAGAGATCGCACCTGGGATATCAAGGAATCAATCTGTTTGGTTCTTTCCCTTTTTTTTGCGGCCCCGATCCTAATTAGTTCACCTCTTATTACACATTTATGGGCCTCCCATATTGTCATTGAAGACAACTGTGGGCCCGTGTTTTCTGAGAAATAGTTGGTTAGTGTCCTGTTTATCTCTGTGCGTACTTCCGGGATCTGCAACAGGGACTCGTTTAGTTTCCATGTTGGGGGGGATCTAAGTTCTGTATCCCAGCACATGGTTACATGTGTGGGAGCATGATCCGATAGGGAAATGTAATCAATTTGGGATGAGGTGACATACGGGAGATCCTTATGTTGAATCTGGAAAAAGTCTATCCTGGAGTAGGTTCCATGCACCGCAGAGAAGTAGGTGTAATCCCTCTCCTCAGGGTGCATGGTCCTCCAGGGATCGACCAACTGCAGGCTGGCTAACTCCTGTTTAAGTTTTTTCAAGTAAGCGAAGGATAAATGCGACGCTCCTCTTGAAACGTCGAGTAGTGGTTCCGGGGCAAAATTAAAATCACCGCCCATCAGGAATAAACCCTCACGGAACTCTAGTATCAAGGGAATGAGTGAATGCAAGAAGGACAGGTGGTCAGAGTTGGGGAAATAGACATTGACCAGGGTCACTGTGGTATTTCTGATTTTGCCCTTTAAGAGCAGGTATCGCCCATGTGGGTCCGCTCTCTCCTCTAACAGCGTCCACTGTAAAGATCTGGCTATCAATATGCTAACCCCCTTTGATTTCGACAAAGGGGAGGGAGCGTGATACACATTGGGAAAGTCCCTGTTACTGAGTCTGGGAACTGCCGACTTTTTGAAATGTGTTTCCTGAACAAACGCCACCTGTGAGTGTGATTTTTTCAGGTCTGAGAGTAATCTGGAACGTTTCTCCGGTGTCGCCAGACCCCTAACATTGAGGGAGGTAAATTTTATCTCTCCTTGTGTGCGTGGACCCGTGGGATTACCTGGGGGGGCCATGTCGCTCACCAATACCGAAACAATAAATATAAAAATGAAGAAAATGTCCAGGGAGGTATAAAGCGGGGGGGGGGGGGGCGGGGGCGGGACCGCCTCCAGAGACTAGGGGGGGTGGAAAAATAAGAGGAGGAAAAGGCAGAAAGGAAGAAGTAGGGGGGAGGACTAAGAGAGGGACGGAGGAAAAGGGAAGTGAAAGTTTGGAGAAGAGAAAAGATAGTGCTAAGAAGGACAACTAAGTTATCCTACTGTTGCTAAACTAAGCCTTGCGCACGTATGCGCTACCTATTAGTGGGTGTGGAAGACTAGACTCTGCGACACAGTGGGAGACGTGTCGACAGGAGAGAACCGGTATAATGAAAGATACCAGACTATTACCGCTATAAATGGAACAGAGAAATAAAACATAAAAATAATAAAGATTCCAAACAACAATTCTATTTGTCATATTACTAGACCTTCAGGCTGCGTGTGTGTGACCCCCAGATGTGAACACAGGGAAGCGCACATACCCACTACTCGTCTGCAACATACCTATCTCAATGAACCTTAATGCCCAAAATCAAAACAGTAGTAGGCTATAACAACCATTTTAGACATTGCCACTCAGTAGCGAGGTGCAAGGCCTTCTAATAACCCCACCACATAATAAGCCCCTTAAACTGTACAGGACCCACTCACGGAACCGTGTGTATGTTTTATAAGATCAGGAAGGGTAGTCCAGTCAAGATTCCGGTGCGGTGAGATTGTCTCTCGGGGATATCCTGGACCTTGAGCGCCACTGTCGTCTACCGGATCTTTGGGGTCTTGGTGATGTAGAACGTGGGTTGTTGAAGGTGATTGGAAAGTCCAGCCAGTTGGGCACGGAGAAGTCGGGGCACCCCAAGAACCCGAACAGGTCGGGAAGCTGTTCCGGCCATCGCAGCACGAATGAGTTGGTCCCTTTCAGAACAATCAAGTGGAAGGGGTGTCCCCATCTGTATGTGGCTCCTGCAGATCTGATTGCATCAAGTAAAGGTCGTATTTGGCCCCTCATGCGTAGGGTGAGTCGCGATAAATCAGGGAAGAGTTGCACAGTCGCACCATCAAAGTCCAGGGGGCCCTGGGTCCATGACTTCTGTAAAATTTCCTCCTTGATTGTGTAGTAGTGAACTCTCGCCAATACATCTCTCGGTGCCGGGTCGTCTCTCTCTCGCCTAGGACCCTGCACACGGTGCACTCGGTCCAGTTCCAGCTCATCTGTAGGTGGTCTGCCCAGCAATCGGTTAAATATGGCCACTATCGTAGCTCTGAGGTCACTCCCTGATGTAGCTTCAGGTAGGCCGCGCACTCTGATGTTGTTCCTTCTGCTGCGATTCTCTCCATCATCTATGGAAAGTTGCATCAGGATCAGGCGTCTTTTATAATCAACATGAACTTTTTCCATAGCTGACATTCTGGATTCCAGCAGGGAAGTGGATGTTTCTACCTCAGATACTCTAGAGTCTACTGTATCTATCCTCTGCTTAAGGTCATGGATTTCCTTAGAGAGGGTATTCACAATAGTGGCTGCCGAGTCAGAGATATCTTTTTTAGTGGGGAGAAGGGCAATCAGCTCCTTCCAGCCTTCAGGCAGTGCTGGCCCCTGAGTGCTGGCGGTCTGTACAGACTGTGCGAACGAGCTACTGTCTATCTCCGGGATTTCTGGGGAGAGGATCGGGGAGTCCGGTCTGTGGGGGATAGACCCGTTACCTTGAGAGGCACTGGGGGGCCCTTTGCTCGTCTTCTTGAGCGATGTTGTGCCCGCGTTGTTGTTGCGCGGCGGCGCCATCTTGGATTCGGAGGCCTGTGACGGAGTGGCTGTATTCCGCAGGAAATAAGCTGATATGTCCGCGTTTTTGTTGGCTGCAGGTGTTCCCGGAGGTCTGTCCGTCATGGACATATAGTTGTTTGCACGGTAGGTGCACTAGATCCGGTTCCCAGCCTGAGCGAAGCACGGAGCTCCCAGAAAGAGCAGCCTCACAGCGCCATTGCCAAGCCACGCCCCGTTCAAAATGTTTTAAAGATTTGTAGTAAAGCCTAATTTGGAGGATGCACACAGTGTGCCAACATGTGCTATCTGCCATCACGGGAGATCAATGGACGCGTTTTGGGGGTGCAACCCCTTCCTCAATAATAAAGTAGCTGAGAGGAAGGGGTTTCTCCCCCAAAACACGTCCCTTGATCGCCCGTGATGGCAGCTAGCACATGTTGACATTCGTAAATTGGTGTGCATCTTCCAAATTTGGCTTTTCCTGTGGTGACTTCACCCCATCTGAACGCAATATCAAACACAGTTCCTAAATACTTATGTCTGATATTGCCTTCAAGTTCTACCAAATGTGAACGTTGTAAGTTCAAGATTTTTGTCTTTCTTGTTGGTTTTACACATACCTGTTTTATCTTAAATGGACATTTATCTGTTTTATAATGCTACCCCAAAAATTGTTATACAACAAACATGTTAGTTTGTTTGAAAAACCTTTTCGAAATGCACATGTGATTGTGCAGGTATTAAAGAGATTGTTAAGCAAGAATATGTGGATTATTGTGTCAACGCTAAAACACTTTGGTGGTGATGTAATTGGTGTTTTCTGTGAAAATGTTTTTTTTTTCCTAAGGGCAAATCCTCTTTGCACTACAAGTGCAGTTTCACTGCACTTGTAGTGCAAAGTGTCTTTGCCTTTAGTAAATAACACCCAACAGTATAAGGTTTACACAATCACGCCATTTTCTGGACTCAACACATTTCTGTCAGGGTCAGCTAAAACAAACACAAGCCGTAAATGTCCACAAAGATTTTCTTTTTTTTGCTTTTTTATTTGATAAAGGCTTCACATATTGTCCTGCATATTGATGGCCCCCCTACCCGCAAACAACTCAAGGTATCGTAACCGGACATCACGGGCACTCAGGGAGGGCAAGCCAGGATGGCCACTTTCAAGCACCTTCAGTGTTGTTTCATGTATCATTCCGGCCTCAGGCCCAACTGAGCCAGCATAGTTGGCCGAATGTTTGCGTAAAAAGTTATGGAGAACACAGCACGCAAGTTTAATATTGTTCAGTTTATACTCCGCCATATGGATGGGTGTCAGAAATAGGCGGAACCGGCTGGCCAGGATTCCAAATGTGTTCTCCACCACTCTTCTGGCTCTGACCAGCCGGTAATTAAAAACCCCCTGTTCCGGGGTGAGGGTCCTCATAGGGAATGACCGCATAAGATGGTCCCCCAGCGCAAACGCTTCATCAGCAACGAAGACGAATGGGAGTCCTTCCACATTGTCCTCTGGAGGTGGCAAGTCCAAGCTTCCATTCTGGAGATGCCTGTAGAACTCCGTCTGGGCCTGTACTCCGTCTGGGCCTGTAGAACTCCACCATCGGACATCCGGCCATTCTTCCCCACGTCCACATACAAGAAGTCGTAATTAGCCGACACCACTGCCAACATCACAATACTATTGAACCCCTTATAGTTGAAATAGTACGACACCGAGTTGGGTGGTGGGACGATGTGGACGTGTTTCCCATCAATTGCCCCTCCGCATTTAGGAAAGTCCCACCGCTGGGCAAAGTGGGAGGCCACAGTCTGCCATTCCTGTGGCGTGGAAGGAAACTGTTGAGGAAAACAAAAGTAAATTAATATTTTTGCACATAAACATGGCAAGCAGATTAGACACAAACATTCTTGGCCAACCTCCAGATAGCATTTATTAAGGGGAATTTAACAACACCAAAGTATAAGGTACACCTATCATATTCCCCCTCCCCCCCTCTCATGGGCCATTTCTAATATTATGGGGGGTGGGGTAATCTTGGACAGGTAACCCTCTCCACTTCATTGAGAGATGAATGCCTAAATACAGGGTATTACTTTGGCCAGCCCCTCCTAAGTTACACTATTGGCAGCCCACTGGACAGGTAAGAAGTGTCATAATACAAAGATATAAATACAGTGACTTGCGAAAGTATTCGGCCCCCTTGAACTTTTCAACCTTTTGCCACATTTCAGGCTTCAAACATAAAGATATAAAATTTTTATTTTTTGTGAAGAATCACCAACAAGTGGGACACAATTGTGAAGTGGAACGAAATCTTTTGGATTTTTGAAACTTTTTTAACTAATAAAAAATGAAAAGTGGGGCGTGCAAAATTATTCGGCCCCCTTGCGTTAATACTTTGTAGAGCCACCTTTTGCTGCGATTACAGCTGCAAGTCGCTTGGGGTATGTCTCTATCAGTTTTGCACATCGAGAGACTGAAATTCTTGCCCATTCTTCCTTGCAAAACAGCTCAAGCTCAGTGAGGTTGGATGGAGAGCGTTTGTGAACAGCAGTTTTCAGCTCTTTCCACATATTCTCGATTGGATTCAGGTCTGGACTTTGACTTGGCCATTCTAACACCTGGATACGTTTATTTGTGAACCATTCCTTTGTAGATTTTGCTGTATGTTTGGGATCATTGTCTTGTTGGAAGATAAATCTCCGTCCCAGTTTCAGGTCTTTTGCAGACTCCAACAGGTTTTCATCCAGAATGGTCCTGTATTTGGCTGCATCCATCTTCCCCTCAATTTTAACCATCTTCCCTGTCCCTGCTGAAGAAAAGCAGGCCCAAACCATGATACTGCCACCACCATGTTTCACGGTGGGGATGGTGTGTTGAGTGTGATGAGCTGTGTTGCTTTTATGCCAAACATATCGTTTTGCATTGTGGCCAAAAAGTTCGATTTTGGTTTCATCGGACCAGAGCACCTTCTTCCACATGTTTGGTGTGTCTCCCAGGTGGCTTGTGGCAAACTTTAGACGAGACTTTTTATGGATATCTTTGAGAAATGGCTTTCTTCTTGCCACTCTTCCATAAAGGCCAGATTTGTGCAGTGTACGACTGATTGTTGTCCTATGGACAGACTCTCCCACCTCAGCTGTAGTTCTCTGCAGTTCATCCAGAGTGATCATAGGCCTCTTGGCTGCATCTCTGATCAGTCTTCTCCTTGTCTGAGCTGAAAGTTTAGAGGGACAGCCAGGTCTTGGTAGATTTGCAGTGGTCTGATACTCCTTCCATTTCAAAATGATCGCTTGCACAGTGCTCCTTGGGATGTTTAAAGCTTGGGAAATCTTTTTGTATCCAAATCCGGCGTTAAACTTCTCCACAACAGTATTACGGACCTGCCTGGTGTGTTCCTTGGTCTTCATGATGCTCTCTGCGCTTTCAATAGAACCCTGAGACTATCACAGAGCAGGTGCATTTATACAAAGACTTGATTACACACAGGTGGATTCTATTTATCACCATCAGTCATTTAGGACAACATTGGATCATTCAGAGATCCTCGCTGAACTTCTGGAGTGAGTTTGCTGCACTGAAAGTAAAGGGGCCGAATAATTTTGCACACACCACTTTTCAGTTTTTTAACTGCTAAAAAAGTTTAAAATATCCAAAAGATTTCGTTCCACTTCACAATTGTGTCCCACTTGTTGGTGATTCTTCGCAAAAAATTAAAATTTTATATCTTTTTTGTTTGAAGCCTGAAATGTGGCAAAAGGTTGAAAAGTTCAAGGGGGCCGAATACTTTCGCAAGCCACTGTACACACTGTACACATTTGAGGACATTTGGACATTCTGCTATTACCTGTCAAGATAATAATAGGATATAAAAACTTTAAACAGTAGCATTTGAAAGTATACAGGCAGGCCCTTGCACTACATGCTTTGGGTAATTCATCCATAAATCTGAGCACAAAAGAGATGGGTATAGTGTGTATGGGTTTGGCAAAGTCAGCAGATAGATGATTGAGGATAGATAGAGAATTGGGATCAGCTGACTTAGCAGTTGGGGGGAGGGAGGGTTAATAAAAATGATTTGGGGACACCACAAAAAAAAGTCTCTGGCACTCTGCCTGAATTTAAAGCACAAATCACATTTCTAAACATTTTATGGGGTGTTTGAGGTAAAGCACTACTATAGAGCCAATAAAATACATTGTTAAGTGACTACATGAGGTGAATATAGGGGCAGGAGAACATGCTGGGGAGGTTATTGAAGGCCAATCTGTATGAAGGACTAAAAAATTAATTACAGAAAAATTCAGCATGCATGAGGACAAAGGGAACATTCACAGCAATCATGGTAATTAGGGAATGAGGAAAGAAATACAATATATTATCAATCATTATATACAATAAAATGTGATGTTAAAGGATACAAATCTTACCTTCATATACTCCTTCTGCAGGACCTGGATGATGGCAGAACAACTCTCTGGGATAATGATCCCCAGAACCTGGGGGGAGATGCCTGTTGAGAACTTCAAGTCCTGCAGGCTTCTCCCTGTCGCCAAGTACCGCAGGGTAGCGACCAGCCTCTGCTCCGGAGTGATGGCTTGCCTCATGCAGGTATCCTGCCTGCTAATATAAGGGGTCAGCGAAGCCAGTAGACAGTGAAACACGGGGTGCGTCATCCTGAGAAAGTTCCTGAAATCATCAGGATTATTCTCACGGATCTCACGAAGCAAAGGCATATGAGAGAACTGGTCACGCTGAAGCAACCAATTCTTGGTCCATGAACTCCTCCCCACCCTGTTCATGGACTGGACTTGTGTCAAGGTCAGGACCCCAACACCAAGCTCCCGCACAGCATGAACTCTACGAGGAGTACGTATACGCAACATGGCTAGAGAACGGTTGGCTAGTCAGAACGAAGTAACAGAACGCACTGAAGAACAGCAAGGCCTGTGAAGAGTGACCTGAAAAACAGTAACGAACGAACAAGAACACAATGACTACTTAAAGTCATGCGGAACTTGCTTGCACGCACTGAAGAGCAGATACAAACCCACAAGCACAAACTGAACGGCAGAAAACGATCTGAAAGCCACGAGTCTGAAAAAGCGCGAATCGTCTCTCACCAAACTTTTACTAACACGAGATTAGCAAAAGGAGCCCAAAGGGTGCCGCGCTTGGTTCTGAACTGGCCTTTTCTAGTCTCGTCGTACGTGGTTGACGTCACCGCGTTGTTGGCGATCAGAAATTCCGACAACTTTGTGCGACCGTGTGTACGCAAAACAAGTTTGAGCTAACATCTGTCAGAAAAAATCCTAGGATTTTGTTGTCGGAATGTCCGAACAAAGTCAGACCGTGTGTACGGGGCATAAGTCTATCCAAGTTATAAGAAACTCAAATACTTCCTCCCAGGCTTGTTACTGGTTTTGGACAGACGGGGACAACGTCTACTGTAGTGGGGGGAGTATGTAGCACTGGTATATTTGCGATCTACCATATGTTAGGTAAATTTAGTAACTTGTTTGTTAAATAGGTTAAGTTTGCCTCTGTTCCAGCTTGGCTGACGTTGTGTGTGTTTCCGGACTGACCGGTGGGTGTCGCTGTTATTACTGGTCAGTGTTGGAAAGGCAACATGTCGAAGCGTATGGATGCTCTTCTGTCCCGGAGACAACTCAGTGGAGGTGGTCCTCCGAGTTGCATTCTGGGCGAGGGTATTTATGGGACAGGCGCCATATTAGGGGGTTTGTTTTGCAGCCACCTGCTGGCCCTCCTGGCCAACAGGTATGCGTTAAAGAGCAATCTCGTGGTCCTCCGTTCCGGAGGCCCACGCCGCTGCGGCGCAGGGGTGGGCCCAGAAGCTTGTCTGGGGCCTACCACAGCAGCCGAGGAATGGTCCTGAGCTGTCTATCCAGAAGGGAAGAAGCTGGACAACCGAGGAGATCCCAGGGGAGGACCCGTCATGGAAGGATCATGCAGTGTGCTGGTCTGGAGAGGGGCCTGGTGACTCGGTTGGAGGAGGTATCCTAAAAGTAACTATACAGCATAGTGTTTCCGGGTTGGCTTAAAGGTTCAAGCACTGTGACTGACTTTCATTGCAGAAAAACCGATACATACTGTGGCAGAGGATTGTACAGGTTTATCCCAAACAAGTCTGTGGCAGAGACTTTTGTTCGTGCTACGTACTGGCTGCTAGGCAAGTGAGAGAGGCCTATCCAGGCGAGCAAAGAGTGTGTTCCACGAGGGGAGCGCATTCTATTGTAATATCCAGATTCTACCAGGACATTTGTCAAGAACCTTACAAGAAGATATTTGAGTTTCTTCTGCAGTTTCCCCTCTGCCTCTTTCCTGCTACTTCCTTAGTAAATCGTTTAATAAAGCATTGAAAAACGTACTCAAGTGTTGGTGCCTGTATCATCCAGAGGTAAACCCTAGACCCTGTGCCGGTAAAACAGAGGGAAGGAGAGTGAAGGTAACAAGCCCGCTTAAATCAGCAGCTACATATATATATATATATATATATATATATATATATATATATATATATATATATATATATACACTGTATTCAGTTTAGCTAGATCCTGTTCTTCTCTTCCTAATATACTGACAGGCAGGCAGGTGTTTTTACAGTATTTCCAGCTACTGTACTGTGTACCCTGCACAGTCTCACCTACAGTATAGCTACCTGCTGCCAGGTGCTTGAATGGGCTCATTGAAGTATTTCCAGCTACTGTACTGTGTACCTTGCACAGTCTCGCCTACAGTATAGCAACCTGCAGCCAGGTGCTTGTGTAGGCTCATTGAAGTATTTCCAGCTACTGTACTGTGTACCCTGCACAGTCTCACCTACAGTATAGCAACCTGCAGCCAGGTGCTTGTGTAGGCTCATTGAAGTATTTCCAGCTACTGTACTGTGTACCCTGCACAGTCTCACCTACAGTATAGCAACCTGCAGCCAGGTGCTTGTGTAGGCTCATTAAAGTATTTCCAGCTACTGTACTGTGTACCCTGCACAGTCTCACCTACAGTATAGCAACCTGCAGCCAGGTGCTTAAGTAGGCTCATTCAAGTATTTCCACCTACTGTACTGTGTACCCTGCACAGTCTCACTTACAGTATAGCAACCTGCAGCCAAGTGCTTGTGTAGGCTCATTGAAGTATTTCCAGCTTCTGTACTGTGTACCCTGCACAATCTCACCTACAGTAAAGCTACCTGCAGCCAGGTGGAAAGCAAGGAAAAAACCTGGACGGCCACACTTCCGTGAAGAAAAAAAGCACCTTTATTGTAGCAAAAAAATATAGACAAACAGGTCACATAAAAAGTGGATGATTCAGGACAACCGCTAACGCCTTTCACATCAACCGATGCTTACTCATAGCTAAGTTGACGGTTGTCACAACATGTACATATAACAGGTAGGTGATTAAAAGCCATGTGAAACACCTGACAAAAGGTGAAGGGCGAAAAAAAGAGACAAAAGAAAAGCACCACCCCCATTACACACTTAACCTTCACAAGCCCAGAAAATACGGAATGCTAGTGAAAAATCTATTGAATTAAAAAACTTGCATCTCGACATAAAATTCTGGACAATCGCAATTGTTTGCACAATACCTAGGATAAATACAGTATGTCCACACATATGAATATATATACATGTATATAGTTAGTAGATATCCAATAAATACATGAATGTGGTTATTGTGATCAGTGCTAAACTTATGCGATCCACATACACGCTACAGTGCGCTTCAAAGTTATCCAAATGAAAAATGTCAAAAAAAAGGGGAAAGAAACATTTTCAAATATAACAAATATGAACAAATAAGTAAACATGGATTCACCCCTATATGCACACTCATTTATAAATGCTACTACAACACTACTTATTTATAGGTGCACAATGGACCAAACCTTTTTTGGATGGTGCCAAAACCGTGCCAATAATATAGAGCACAATAAAAGAGGGTAATTCTACTCATATATTATATCTTTTAGGCACTACGTGGACCGTCCAAGAAAAAAGTGCACGGGAATGCGACTGTGAAAAATAGATAGCTCAAACTATAACAGATATAAACCCCCAGAGTGACATAAAGAATTTGTACATACCGTATATACTCGTGTATAAGTCTAATTATTCAGCCCCTTTTTTGGGTCTGAAAGTGCCCCTTTCGACTTATACACGAGTCACCGCCGTCTGCCTACATGATCAGTGTGTCATGCAGGCAGACGGCGGCCAGCGTGTGCTGCAAAGACTCGGCTCTGGGCTCTCACAGTTCAAAAGCCGCGCCTCCTCTTCTGTAATAGGCAGTCAGTGTACAGCCTATCACGGACATTCTCTCATCCTCGTCCGTGGTATGAGGATGAGAGAATGTCCGTGATAGGCTGACCGCTGACTGATTGGAAATGGAGTTTTTTGGACGAGGAGGAGGCGCGGCTTTTGAACAGTGAATGGCCGCCGAATACTACACGGTGATCGGTGCAAAGCGGCGCACGGAGGATGCACAGGACACAGGTAGGATGCACACACATGCACACAGGTACACATGGCACATACACAGGACACAGGTACATATACACATGCACATATATACATGACACAGGTACATATACACATGCACATATATACACAGGACACATGACACATATGCACAGGACACATATGCACATATGCACAGGACATAGGGAGGTATACAGCTGAAGATGGGCATTGTTGACCATCTTTTTCCACTTACAGTAGCTGTGTATTTCTCACCCTCGTCTTATACTCGGGTCAATGCGTTTTTCCCATTTTTTTGTGGTAAATTAGGGCCTCGACTTATACTCGGAACGACTTATACTCGAGTATATACGGTATAGTAAAAATAGTAAAAATAGCCCGCTAATAACCAGAAATATAAACCTTGCCGACTGTCTGGCAAAGAGTAAAACCCTATACCGATTAGAATATGTGAAGCGGAATATAAGGACTAATTTATACATTAGTCCTTATATTGGGGTGGTGGGAAAGGCACCGCATCTTTGAGGCTGGTGGCCCCCGCCGTTCTGATACCATCTTTTATTGCAGATACATTGATGATCTCTTGTTCATTGTTTCTAATCCCAATATTGATTTTGATAATTGGTTAATGTATTTAAACGACAATATGCTTAATCTGAAATTCACAGGCACCATAAATTCTAAAACCATAGAATTTTTGGACGTTACGCTAACAGGAGATAATGGTAAGATAGTTTCCAGTCTTTTTAGGAAGCCTAGTGCTGGTAACGTGTTGCTACGGGCAGATTATTTCCATCCAAGCCACACTATTAACAGTATCCCTATAGGCCAATTTTTGAAAAGGCTGTGTAGTAAGCAATCAGACTTCAATCAAGAATCTACACTCATGGTAGCGAGATTTGAGTCCAGAGGTTATTCAAAATCAATTATCAATAGAGGCCTTAAAATAGCGAATCAAGTATCTAGAAACAAACTCCTTGCTGACAGACCTTCTAATAAGCATGCCAATCTCAAAAAGTCTAATCTTATTCCGACCTTTTCTACCCCCTACAGTGAAGAATTTGATAAAATCAAAAAGATAGTCACAAAGTATCTTCCAATTTTGCATCACGACCCAGCATACTCTCACATTCTTAAGAAAGGGATTCGTACTGTCTCCAGAAGACCCCCATCCTTAGGTAGCCTTTTATCACCTAGCCTTTTTTCTAGTGCAAATTCATCCAGCACATGGTTATCTTCTCAGGGCACATTTGGGTGTGGGGGCCGTGAGTGTTCCTACTGTCCTTGCATTCATAAAGCAAGCATCGCAAAAAATCATTCAACTAATGTAGCACGACACTGGAATATTAACCACCAGAAAACACGAAAAGTCTAGTTATCCAGGGGATTGAGAAAATTAAGAAACCACTTAGAGGAGGGGATAAGTTTAATATTTTGTGCAGACAAGAGGTTAAATGGATTTTTATTCTTTTTTTTTTTTTTTATAAATCTTTATTTATTTTTCAAACAGAAAATATTTTACATACACATAAAAAAACCCTCCAGCTGAGAGGGTCTTAATATATTTCATAACATCGTCTCTCCGTATCCCCCTAACTACTTTCTGAGATTGCCTCTCCCACTGGACCCCCCCCAACCTCCCCCCCATACCCCCCACCCTCCTCTCCCCTCACCCCCGCAGACTCGCGTCCTCTCTTTCAGTCCTTAACAACCTTACCTTACTCCCCTTGAGCTATCTTAACACTACTTCCACAAATTTCTCTGTTTTTTTAAAAGCCCCCCAAGGATTCCACTTCCCTTTTTCTCCCTCTTGGCTCCTGTCTAGATGTTCCTTCCGCTCCATATTCTCTAATCTGTAAATTTCATCTACTTGTGTAATCCAATCTTTAATCTTTGGAGGTTCTATTTCTTGCCATTTCTTTGGGATAACGTTTTTAGCTGCATTAAGTAGAATTGGTGTCAATGAGGACTTATACCCCTTCTTCCCTCCTTCCAGGCCATGAAACAGGCAGCTCCAGGGGTCCAACCGCATACTCTTCCCTGTTATCCCCTCTATCAACCCTGTCACTTCCTGCCAGTAAATTTTGATTTTGGGGCAATCCCACCATATGTGCGCCATTGTACCTGGACCTCCACACCCTCGCCAACAGTTAGGGGATTTATCTGGAGAAAATTTACTCACTCTGGCCGGGGTCATATACCACCGGGCTATACACTTGTAGTTACTTTCCCTTGTTTTCATATCCACTGCTGTCCCATGCGTAGCCTTCAGGATACGTTTCTCATTTCCCTATCACATTGAGATCCCAGATCCTCCTCCCATTTTCTGATGAACGGGGGCGTATCCTGTCCGCCCCTACTGATCAGAATTTTATACACCTCCGAAACCGTCCCTTTTAATTCTTCTCTAAGTGCCATTTTCTCTAACCCCCTGTAGTTCGCCTCCTCCCTTAAGGGGCCTGGGAGGCTTCTAATAAAGTGTTTTAATTGACTATACCTCCACCCATTTATTAATAGTACTTCCCTTAATGCTTTTAATTCTTCCAGTGATTTTAATTTACCTCTACTTATTATATCCCTTATTTGTGTTCCCTTCTCAAGAATCCAATTACCTCCTATCGATCCCATTCCTGGGGGAAAAAACAGGTTATATTTTATATAAATTAACGGTGAGTTATAATCCCATTTATTTAGTTGGTGAATCTGATCCCAAACTTTAAGTGTATGGTGCGTAATATAGTGTGTTTCTTTACCTAGGTTCCTGTAGTGTGGTGGGTTCCAAATCATATGGCTCAAACATACCTTACTTAACCCTATTTCTAAATTCACCCATCTTTTGTTATTGCTACTCTTACCCCACTCCAGTGCCCGTGCTATTACAATTGCTCTATAATAATTTCTAAAATCGGGGAGGGCTAACCCCCCACGTGTTTTCTCTCTACATAACACCCCGTGCGCAATTCTCGGTTTCTTGTTACCCCACACATATCTACTAATTATCTCCGACAGGACCCTGAAAAATTCCCGGGGGACTGGGATGGGAAGCATCGGCATTTTGTACAGCACTTTAGGTGCGAGCACCATTTTTACAATGTTTATTCGCCCCGTCCAAGAGGCAGGGCCATGCGTTATTAATTTTATTTCGGTTCTTATTTCATTTAGAAGAGGTATATAACTTATCCTATACAGGCCACCCCTGGAGCCCGTCAGCCTCACTCCTAAGTACTTGATATTATCCCTCCATGGAAAGTGGAACACCTCGGCTAATCTATTAGCTTCCAGCTTATTTATATTGATCTTTAAAGCTTCAGATTTTTCTATATTAATTTTAAAGTTTGCTAGTTCACTGTACCTCCTTATTATGGCCAACATATTAGGGATTGAAATTCTGGGCTTTGAAATATAAAAAAGAATATCGTCGGCAAATGCCGCCATTTTGTGTTCCTCCTCACCTACTACACATCCACTGATGTCCGGGTGTCTTCTAATCAAATTAAGGAGTGGTTCCAGGGCCAAGACAAAGAGGAGCGGGGACAACGGACAGCCCTGCCTGGTACCGTTCTGCATAATGAAACTAGTAGAGGGCACATTATTCACCCTTACAAAGGCCGCAGGGTGGTTATATAGGATTTTTATCCTTCTTAACATTGCTGGCCCTATTCCCATTTCCTCCAGCGTGCTAAACATAAATCCCCAGTCTAACCTGTCGAACGCCTTCTCTGCTTCGATCGACAGGAGTAGCCCTGGGGATCTGCCTGCCTTAAATGCCTCCAGTATAAGGAGAGACCGCACCCCATTGTCTCTTCCCTCTCTTCCGGGAACAAATCCCACCTGGTCCGGATGAACCAGGCAGGCCATTTTCTCCCTCAGCCGGAGGGCCAATACTTTCGCATATAATTTGGTGTCTTCATTTAATAGCGCGATCGGCCGATAACTCGAGCATAGGGTGCGGTCTCTCCCTTCCTTGGGAATCAGTGTCACTGCTGCCAATAAGGCTTCCCCACACATTTCCTGGTCTCCAAGGCCGTTCCACATCCGGCATAGCCTTGGAACCAGGAATTCCTTACATTTTTTATAAAAACTTGTCGTGAAGCCGTCCGGCCCGGGGCTCTTACCCCCTGGGGATTGCTTCAACGCTCTAAAGACCTCATCTTCCGAAATTGGTCTTTCCAGCTCCAATGAGTCTATTTGTGACAAGGTGGGGAGGGCTGCTTCCTTTAGGAATTTTCTTACCATTTGTTCCTTCTTCCCCCCCTGTTTTTCTTTTTGTACCACTGCATAAAGAGACGAAAAATAGCTTCGGAATTCCTCCGCTATTTCTCTTGTTGAGTATCTCATTTCCCCCTTTTTGCTCTTTACCCTCTCTATGTAATTCTCCACTCTTTTCTTCCTAATAGTTGCGGCCAGGTGTTTCCCCACTTTATTCCCCTTTATATGGAAATCCTTACAGTATTTATACTTTCTTTTGAGGGCTTCTGTTTCTAACAAATCTCTCAGCTCTTCCCTTTTTTTTGTCAGTTCACTTTGTACCTTTTTGCCCGCTTCCTTGTTGGTTTTGTGAATATGTTCTAATTTGTATATTTGTTCTATTAGTCCCTTTTGCCTTCTCACTCTTTCCCTCTTCTCCCCTGTACCAATTGATATTAACAAACCTCTAATGTAGGCCTTGAAAGTCTCCCAAACAATTGTCGCCGGGACCTCCTCAGATTCATTAGTGTGAAAAAACCCCTCAATCTCTCTCTGTACCCTTTCGGCAATATGCTCTTTCTCTAAAAGAAATTCATTCAGCCGCCAAGTGTATGGGATCCTTTGAAGGCCCTTAAGCACCAATGTCATTACTACTGGCGCGTGGTCTGACAGGGTCTGGATCTCAATCTTTGAGCTCATCACAGAACCTAGTAGGCTATGGTCAACTAACAAATAGTCCAGTCTTGAATAGGTCACATGCACCTGTGAATAGAATGTGTAATCCCTCTCCTTAGGGTGCAACACTCTCCACACATCAATCAACTGCTGGGCCTGTAATTTCTTCCCAATTCTTGCACATCCCCTTTTATCTTCCCACTGAGAGTCAGTTGACCTATCCAAGGCTGGATCTAGACAAAAATAAAATCGCCCGCTAGGATCACTTCCCCTTCTTTGAATTCCTCCAATCCAATCAGGGTCCGGGCAAAGTACCCCATTGGATCTCTGTTTGGACAATATATATTAACCAGTGTATAGATTTTTTCATTTATCTTTATTTTCACGAACAAAAATCGTCCTTCTGGGTCCACTTTCTTGTCCACTAAATTAAATTTCATCCGTTTTGAGAATCCGATGGCAACTCCCTTCGCACTTTTGGATGGGGAATCACCATATATCCATACCAGGATACCTTTTGATGACAGCTTAATACCCTCCTCATGCACTAGGTGTGTTTCCTGCAGGAAAGCTATATCTATATCCAATCTCTCTAATTCCTGACCCAATTTCCACCTTTTCCCTGGTGAATTAAGTCCTTTCACGTTATATGATAGGCATCTAATTTCCATTGCCACCCAACATTGTATGTGCCTTCATATCCCGCAGAAGCACCTCTACTTTTCTCTGAGTAGGCCCTCCACCTTTGCACAAGGAAATACAAGAGTTAAGACAGGAAGAGAATAGGCAAACCAAACAAAAAAGGACAATGAGGTCCCTTAAGCTGTACCCTAAGTCTGGGGATGCAAGGGAATAGGTAAGCAAAAAGAAAAGATAAATAAAGTCTCTTAAGCTGAACCCTGAATCTGCGGGTGCCCACCCTCCCCTCCCCCCCGCACCCCACCCCCCCATCCCCCCCTCCTCCCCCTCTGTCGTTTCCCGACCTCAGGACCGTGGCATCTACCATGTTACCTTCACGCCAACGACCCCTCGTGTACAGGGTGTTGCTCCCACCATGGGGCTAAGAGGACCCCCTCCCCCCACATTACATGGAGTCAAGGGCGGAAGAATTTCGCAGTACACACAGCCTATCTATCGATCTCACTTTTAACCTTGTAACCCCCCCCCCTCAGAAAATCTTTCCTTCCAAGTCCTGTGGAATCCTTATGTTTAAATTTGTGCAGAAGTCCTGTAAGTCCTCCATCCGTTTTAATCTGAAGCTTCTACCCTCTGTTATTACCAATAGTGAAAATGGGTGACCCCAACTATACTTCATATTGCCCTCCCTTAGAATGTCCAACAGTGGCTTTAGTTGTCTTCTCCTCGTGAGGGTTCTAACTGACAGATCTGTAAAGATTTGAATGTCCTTGTTATTATACTTCAGCGACTGGACTCCTCTCAAATTCTTCCAGATCCTTTCTTTTTCTTCATAATGATGAAACCTCACAATCACATCCCTGGGTGAGTCTTCTCTAGCGTTTGCAGGTTTTCTTATTCTATGGACTCGCTCTACTTTAAGCTCCTCCTCCTTATTTCTTCCCAATACGGGATTAAAAATTTCCCTCATTATAGAGAACAGATCTTCTCCTCCCTGTTCTGGGATGGCTCTGATTCTTAGGTTTTGCCTTCTGTATTGATTCTCCTGCTCTTCAAATCTAAGGAGCAATTCCCTGTGATCTGATTGCAGGTTTTTAACTTGCATTTTCAAGTCCTCAATCACCGCCGTATGCTGCTCCGTTATCTCCTTCACAGTTTCCACTCTTTTCAATAGATGTCCCAGATCTTCTCTGATATTAAGGATCTCTGCCTTCAACACGTACTCTAGTCTAATAAAAATGTCCTGAATCTCTGTTTTTGTGGGTAAAACCTCCATATTTACTTCTGTACTTATTTCTGATTCAGGCTCTGGTGAGGCTGCTAATCTGGAATTGTTTCCTGTCGCTCCCTTATTTTTAGTGGGGTCTTTCTTTTTGTCTTTTCCACTTCGTTGTTTATTTTCCATACTTGGGCTTCTAGCTTGTGTTTCTGTCATATATTTTTGGATGGTACTTGTATTTAAGCTGTCCCTAGATTTTTTTGCCTCTGCAGCCTTAGTGGTGCGCCCTTTCATATTCTACTTCTCCCACCTTCCACCTCTCTTGTATGGCTTCTTGGGTCTCCTTGCTCCACTCTGTACCCCCTGATTGTACTCTCCTTATATTCTTGCAACAGGTAGTTGTACACTTATAACACTCAGGGCTTTATTCAGAGTCCTACCTGGTGTTGTCTTGTAGCAGGGGTCGCAGAGCTGATGTTCCTCCTCCTGCAGGGCTGACAGGGACGCTCTTCACAGATTCCAACGTTCCAGAGACTCCACAGCTTGCTTCACAAAATGTTTATTTTCTGTGCTGTAAAACGAAACCGCCGAATCCCTCTCCCCCCATGGACGGGAGGTGGGGATGAGGGAGATAAGTGCTTGCCTGGGGGGGGGGGAGCGGGCGGAAGGTGCCTCGGCAGGCATCTCGGGGGAAACACCTAATCCGGACCGGCTTCCCTTCCGGATGAGCCTGGGGTTTCTGGGGTTCACCTTCCCCGTACTGCGCATGCTGCTGCCGCTGCCGGTCCCGTCGCTAGCTCCGGGTTCAGGCTCTGGTTCTCTTCCCCTGCTAGTTGCTGACTGACTAGCGACCGATTCCATGCTGTTGAAGCAGCTGTCTCACGGGCTCAGCGTGGCTCTCACCTCACACTGTCTCCCTCACCATTCTCCTCCTCCTCTGTCCTCCACCTCCCCACCGCAAGGCTCCTCCCCTACCCCTCACACGTCATCCCATTGCGTCACCAAATGGATTTTTATTCTAAACACTAGACAGCCCTCTGGTTTAAACTATGAGTGGGATGTGTCACATTTCTATTAAAGTTATTAGAGTATTGTCACTTGTATAGGTGAGGATCCAAGTAAGTTTTTTTTTTTTTCTTTTTTTTTCAGTTTTTAACATCTTACTTTTTAGTTGAGCTGTGTAGATGTTGCTGTACATTTTTTGGTTTTTGTTTTTGCTTCAGTAGCACAATTAATTTTATTTAAACATCTAGGACATTGTCTAAATGTCCAGGTGAGATGTCTTTTCTCACCTGGACATGTCTTAGATTGTAACATCTACTAGTAGCACACAGTGATCATTAATATGTTTTTGTTTTACAGACCATTAGCGGTCTATAGTTATTACTATTGGGCCTACACAATACAATAACTGGGATGAATTCAAACCCACTAATGTGTTGTGTACTGCAGCATATGGAGTGAGACTCTTGCCTTCACGGCGTAACTCACTCTGTTCAATTAAGCTGGGACACGACCTTCTAGCTGAGATTTTCCTTTTTTTCTTTCTTGTTCGCTTAAGTAGTATCATTTTTTATAGATCGGAACTATTATCAGTTAATTCCAGTGACAATTATAGCCCTCTTGTAACACTTTGGTGGGGATGTCTTTAATTCCATCAACGTATGATAGACTGCCGTGTACCAAGTAGTATTTTTGCCTTAATCGCAATTTTCACCCCACTTCACGTATGATAGATTGCCGTGTACCAAGTAGTATTTTTGCCTTAATAGCAATTTTCACCCCACTTCAATGGATGGGGTGCATCCAGTAATACCGATATCGCGGTCCACAGTCTACAGTATATGCTATCCCCCCACTCATATATTTTATTCACCTAATGTCATTAAATGTCCAGAATAACACATTTTTGGTCCGTAGCAGCACATTAGTTAGTAACACTCAGGTTTAAATCATTTTTTATGGACTGTAACATATGAAGAGAGACTTCATTATTATTGTTCTTTTCTCCCTTAAGGCACAGTCTGACTTTTTGATCAACACTTTTCTGACGCTCTTAAATCTTTAGATACGGATATCTCGTATTGATATCAATTCCATCTTTTTGTCATTTACATCTGGAAAACACAGTCTATTCCTATTGACCTCTATTCCTATTGACCCATTCCTGTTGCCTGTCCTGCAATAGTGTATGTGGAGAGGTTCAGGCGGGTTTTTCTTTCATTTGGAGTCCTTATATTCCGCTTCACATATTCTACTCTGTATAGGGTTTTACTCTTTGCCAGACAGTCGGCAAGGTTTATATTTCCGGTTATTGGCGGGCTATTTTTACTATATGTACAAATTCTTTATGTCACTCTGGGGGTTTATATTTGTTATAGTTTGAGCTATATATTTTTCACATTCGCATTCCCGTGCGCTTTTTTCTTGGACGGTCCACATAGTGCCTAAAAGATATAATATATCAGTAGAATTATCCTCTTTTATTGTGCTCTATATTGTTGGCACGGTTTTGGTACCATCCAAAAAAGGTTCGGTCCATTGTGCACATATAAATAAGTAGTGTTGTAGTAGCATTTATAAATGAGTGTGCATATAGGGGTGAATCCATGTTTATTTATTTATTTATTTGTTCATATTTGTTATGTTTGAAAATGTTTCTTTCCCCTTTTTTTGACATTTTTCATTTGGATAACTTTGAAGCGCACTGTAGCGCGTATGTGGATCGCATAAGTTTAGCACTGATCACAATAACCTTTGTTCCACACAGTACTTTGTTCCAATAAAGTTTTAGTATATTTTTGGTATATTCTCATCCATACACATTCATGTATTTATTGGATATCTACTAACTATATACATGTGTGTATATATATATATATATATATATATATATATATATATATATATATATATATATATATATATATATATATATATTCATGTGGACATACTGTATTTACCCTAGGTATTGTGCAAACAATTGCGATTGTCCAGAATTTTATGTCGAGATGCAAATTTTTTAATTCAATACATTTTTCACTAGCATTCCGTATTTTCTGGGCTTGTGAGGGTTAAGTGTGTAATGGGGGTGGTGCTTTTCTTTTGTCTCTTTTTTTCGCCCTTCACCTTTTGTCAGGTGTTTCACATGGCTTTTAATCACCTACCTGTTATATGTACATGTTGTGACAACCTTCAAATTAGCTTAGCGTTGTCCTGAATCATCCACTTTTTATGTGACCTGTTTGTCTATATTTTTTTGCTAAAATAAAGGTGCTTTTTTTCTTCACGGAAGTGCGGCCGTCCAGGTTTTTCCTTGCTTTCCACATTTTGTGCAGAGCCAGCACCTGTGAGGCTGAGGGAGGGCATTTACTATCATCCAGGAGTGGTAGTCCTGTGAACGGCTTTCCCTTCTTACCTGCAGCCAGGTGCTTGTGTAGGCTCATTGAAGTATTTCCAGCTACTGTACTGTGTACCCTGCACAGTCTCACCTACAGTATAGCAACCTGCAGTCAGGTGCTTGTGTAGGCTCATTGAAGTATTTCTAGTTACTGTACTGTGTACCCCGCACAGTCTCACCTACAGTATAGCTACCTGCAGCCGGGTGCTTGTGTAGGCTCATTGAAGTATTTCCAGTTACTGTACTGTGTACCCTGCACAGTTGCACCTACAGTATAGCTACCTGAAGACAAGTGCAGGGGTTATCATACTAATAATACTACAGGCAGGCAGTTGATTCTGCTAGCTGCAGTATAATCGGTATATATATATATATATATATATATATATATATATATATATATCCCAGTTTTGTGCAGCTCACTGTAGGCCAATAGTATGTCTGGAAGACCAACAAGGAGAGGCAGACAGTCACAAGCCAATAAAAGAGGGCAAGCAGGCTCTGTGTCTAGAGGCAACAGTGCTGGTCATGGACACCATGCATCCTCATCAGCACGTGTCCATGGGACACGCTTGGCCTTTTTTTCGGCAGCTGGCCGTGTTGAGCTGCAACATGCGGAAGACTTGGTCGAGTGGATGACCAAGCCATCCTCATCCTCCTCATCCTCTCTCACCCAGGCTCAGGGTACTTTGTTTGGCAAAGCAGCTGCCAACGCGGCCTCTTCCCTCGGCTCAATGGCATCAGTGACTCCTTCCCTAGCCCCACCATGTCCTCCTGAGGAGTCCCTCGAACTGTTTGACCACAGTGTTGGGTACATACTCCAGGAGGATGCCCAGTGTTTTGAAGGCTCTGATGATGATACTGAGCTAGATGAAGGCAGTAACGTGAGCACGGACAGAGGGGGTGCCCAAGAAGGACAGCAATCTGGCAGTCATGTTCCCCCCTGCTGCAGCATACTGCCAGGTTTGCTCCAGTGATGAGGAGGGAGGGGATGATGAGGTCACTGACTCCACGTGGGTGCTTGATAGGAGAGAGGAGGAGGAGGATGCACTTCACCAACGAGGCAGGATGCCCTCCAGGGGCCAGCTTAAGGGCAGCACACCGACTGCATCACACCGCAGAGCCCTGCATGTGCAGGGCGCTGCTGTCTCTGCGCGTTATTCCAAAAGTTCTTTGGTGTGGGCCTTTTTCTGAGACGAGTGTATCAGACCGCACCGCTGCTATTTGCCACATATGTCTCAAGCGTATCTCACGTGGCCAAAACATCTCCCGCTTGGGCACCACATGCTTGACCAGACATATGTTGACCTGCCATGCAGTTCATTGGCAAGCGTACCTAAAAGATCCACACGAAAGAACAAAGAGGACCCCTCCTTGCTCCTCATCAGCTGGGATCTCCAACCCCACTATACCCTCAGTCCTCTCTGAGACCTGCACTGAGAGGAATGAAGGTGTAGAATTAAGTGTGTCACAGCCAAGTACTTGCGGGCAATCTGCTATCGGTACACTGGTGTCAGATTGTACCAGGCAAATTTCCCTGCCCCAGCTGCTGCACCGCAGAAAGAAGTTCGCTTTCAGCCATCCACATGCCCAGCGGTTGAATGCTAGCTTGGCTAAATTGCTAGCACTTCAACTGCTACCTTTTTAGTTGGTAGAGTTTGCCCCCTTCCGTGAGTTTGTGGAATGTGCGGTTCCTCAGTGGCAGGTTCCCAAACGCCACTTTTTCTCACGGAAGGCGATTCCGGCTCTCTACCGGCATGTGGAAGGCAATGTCTTGGCCTCGCTGGACAGGGCGGTCAGCGGTAAGGTGCATATTACCGCTGACTCATGGTCCAGCAGGCATGGACAGGGACGTTACCCAAGTTTCACGGTGCATTGAGTGACTCTGTTGGCAGCTGGGAAGGATGCAGGACAAGGTGCAGTAGTGTTGGAGGTTGTTCCGCCACCACGCCTAAAAATGCCACTACTGGTGATTCTGACACACCTCTCTCCTCCACCCCCTCCTCTTCTTCTTCCTCTATGGCCTCTTCCTTTGCTTTGTCCTCAGAACCAGTGGTGCTCCGTAGGCGTTCAAAGGGCTACGCAAGTACGCAGGCCAAAAGATGCCATGCGGTGCTTGAGCTGGTGTGCTTGGGGGACAGGAGCCACACTGGGGCAGAGGTTCTGTCAGCTCTGCAGTAAGGCAGTAATGGTGGTTTGCGACAATGGCACCAACCTCCTCTCCGCCCTCCGACAGAGACAAATGACCCATGTGCCCTGTTTGGCTCACATCCTTAACTTGGTGGTGCAGCGGTTCTTGGGCAGGTACCCGGGCTTACAGGATGTCTTGAGGCAGGCCAGGAAAGTCTGTGTGCATTTCTGCCGGTCATATAATGCCAGTGCTCGGCTGGCAGACCTCAAAAAGGAATTTAACCTGCCCAAGAACCGCCTAATCTGTGACATGCCCACCAGGTGGAACTCAATGTTGGTCATGCTGCAGCGGCTGCACACGCAGCAGAGGGCCATCAATGAGTACCTGTGCGACTATGGCACCAGGACAGAGTCAGGGCAGCTTGTTTTTTTTCCCCACGCCAGTGGGCCATGATCTGGGATGCATGTACTGTCCTGTCACCATTTGAGGAGGCCACGAGGATGGTGAGCAGTGACAGTGCATGCATCAGTGACACTGTCCCCCTTGTCAACCTGTTGGAGCACACGCTGCATGGAAAAATGGTCAGGGCACTTGAGGCAGGAAGAGGAGGACTTCCTTAGCTCTCAAGGCCCCCTTTATCCAGACAGTGTGTCAGCATGGAGGTGGAGCCTGGCACCCAGCATCAGCAGCAGTCTTTAAGGGATCATTTACAGTCCCAAGAAACCCATGGACTTGTACGTGGCTGGAAGGAGGTGGCTGCGGATCATGTTGTCCTTAGTGACCCAGAGGACTCCGGACCGAATGCCTTAGCAAACCTACGCTACATGTCCTCCCTGATCCTGCAAAGCCTGCAGAAGGATCCTCGTATTCATGGTATCAAGGAGAGGGATCAATACTGGCTGGCAACCCTCCGTGATCCACATTACAAGGGTAAGATTGCGGACCTTATCTAGCCGTCGCAGAGGGAGCAGAGGATAAAACATCTTCGGGAGGCCTTGCAGAAAGGTCTGTGCAACGCATTCCCAGAGACTGGGAGGTTACAAACTCCTGTTCCTGAGGCTTCAGTCAGTCAAAGAAGGAGCGGTGGAGAAGGTGGCCGTCTGACCGATGCGTTCAGACAGTTTTTTAGTCCGCAGCCCCAAGGTATGATCGGTTCCAGCAACCATCGACAGTGTCTGTTTTACATGGTGCAGGAATACCTAGGGGCAAGATTTGACTTAGACACCTTTCCCACCGAAAATCCTCTGGGTCACTGGGTTTTGAGGATGGATCACTGGCCAGAGCTTGCACAGTATGCAATTGAGCTACTGGCCTGTCCTGCATCCAGCGTTCTTTCAGAATGCACATTCAGTGCTGCTGGAGGCTTTGTAACTGATCACAGGGTGCGTCTGTCCACCGACTCGGTCGATCGACTGACCTTCATAAAAATGAATCAGTCTTGGATCACCACCAGCTACCAAGAACCTGGTGCGGATGTAACCGAATATTTTTTTTTTAAAGGTCAGATCCCTTCAAAGACTGCCTATGCTGATGCTGAGTGACTATCCTGTTATGCTGAGTAATTATCCTCTTCCTCCTCAATGATCATGCTGATAGCTTGTAAGAACATTTTTGGTTCTGGGTGCCGCCACCAGTGCCTAAGGACCAATTTTTAAGCCCCTGTTAAACCGGGGCGTGTAATTTTTGATGCAATTCTTTGCAGCAGGGCTAGTTCCTGCGCTCCAACTATAGTATCTGTGAGGGGTTACAGTGTTGTGGCACCAGCACCAGTGCCTAAGGCCCAATTTTTCAGCTCCTGTTTAACAGGGGCATGTAATTACAATTTTTGCTGCAATTCTTTGCAGCAGGGCTAGTTCCTGCACTCCAACTAGAGTATCTGTGAGAGGTTGCAGTGTTGTGGCACCAGCACCAGTGCCCAAGGCCCAATTTTTCAGCCCCTGTTTAACAGAGAGGTGTAATTACAATTTTTTATGCAATTCTTTGCAGCAGGGCTCGTTCCTGCGCTCCAACTAGAGTATCTGTGAGGGGTTGCAGTGTTGTGGCACCAGCACCAGTGCCTAAGGCCCAATTTTTCTGCCCCTCTTCAACAGGGACATGTAATTAGAATTCTTGATCTAATATTTCACAGCAGGGCCCGTTTCTGCACCCACCAAGAGTAACTGTGAGGACTTACAGTGTTGTGGCACCAGCACCACCGCCACCATCACCAAAGGCCCAATTTTTCTGGCCCTGTTCAACAGGGGCATGTAATTACAATTCTTGATATATTTCAGAGCAGGGCCCGTTCCAGCGCCCACCAAGAGTAACTGTGAGGACTTACAGTGTTATGGCACCAGCACGACCACTACCATTACCAAAGGCCCAATTTTTCTGCCCCTGTTCAACAGGGGCATGTAATTGCAATTCTTGATCTAATATCTCACAGCAGGGCCCTGTGAGGGCTTACAGTGTTGAGCCAACACCAACACCTAAGGCCCCAATTTCTGCAGAGTATATAGGGCAGGCCCCTACTTTCAAACATCCAACTTACAAACGACTCCTACTTGCAAACGGAAGGAGACAACAGGAAGTGAGATGAAATCTACCCCTAGGAAGGGAAATTCTCTCCTGTAAGAGTTAATATGGGAAAAAAGTTTCTCCTTTCCACTGATGCTTTATCACCAATCCTTGTTTCACTAAAAACCCCAAATTTTTAAAAAACAATTGTCATTGGGACAAAAAGTTAGGTGAAATCTTCTGAAGAGGAGCACAGACAGCACAAACAAATGTCACAGGGGTGTTAACCCTTCCCTATGTTTTCCAAAAAGCTTAAAATAGATTTTTTTGCTGGAGCTAAACACGGTAAAAATGTACCAGTTCAAAATTACAAACAGATTCTACTTAACAACAAACCTACAGTCCCTGTCTTGTTTGCACCGCCTGTATACTGCTGTTCACAGTATATAGGGCCTGGTGGCCCCACACCTTTCCTTTTTTTAATTTGGGTGCGGGGTTCCCCTTAATATCCATACAAGACCCAAAGGGGCTGGTAATGGACTGGGGGGTACCCATGCCATTTGTCTCACTGATTTTCATTCATATTGCCAGGACCCAACATTACATTAATAGGGCGTACACACGGTTGGACTTTGTTCGGACATTCCGACAACAAAATCCTAGGATTTTTTCCGACGGATGTTGGCTCAAACTTGTTTTGCCTACACACGGTCGCACAAAGTTGTCGGAATTTCCGATTGCCAACCACGCGGTCACGTACGACGAGACTAGAAAAGGCCGGTTCAGAACCAAGCGCGGCACCCTTTGGGCTCCTTTTGCTAATCTCGTGTTAGTAAAAGTTTGGTGAGAGACGATTCGCACTTTTTCAGACTCGTAGCTTTCAGATCGTTTTCTGCCGTTCAGTTTGTGCTTGTGGGTTTGTATCTGCTCTTCAGTGGGTGCAGTCAGTTCGTATCAGAGTTTTCTGTGTGATCTTGCCTGCTCGTTGCTGTTTTTCAGGTCGCTCTTCACAGGCCTTGCTGTTCTTCAGTGCGTTCTGTTACTTCGTTCTGAGCAGCTGACCGTTTTCTAGCCATGTTTCGTATGCGTACTCCTCGTAGAGTTCGTGCTGTGCGGGGGCTTGGTGTTGGGGTCTTGACCTTGACACAAGTCCAGTCCATGAACAGGGTGGGGAGGAGTTCATGGACCAAGAATTGGTTGCTTCAGCGTGACCAGTTCTCTCATATGCCTTTGCTCCGTGAGATCCGTGAGAATAATCCTGATGATTTCAGGAACTTTCTCAGGATGACGGACCCCGTGTTTCACCGTTTGTTGGCTTCGCTGACCCCCTATATTAGCAGGCAGGATACCTGCATGAGGCAAGCCATCACTCCGGAGCAGAGGTTGGTTGCTACTTTGCGGTATTTGGCCACAGGGAGAAGTCTGCAGGACTTGAAGTTCTCGACAGGCATCTCCCCCCAGGCTCTGGGGATCATTATCCCAGAGACCTGTTCTGCCATCATACAGGTCCTGCAGAAGGAGTATATGAAGGTAAGATTTTTATCCTTTTATATCACATTTTATTGTCTTTAATGTTTGATAATATTTTGTATTTCTTTACTCATTCTCTAATTACCATGATTGTAATATGCTGTGAATGTCCCCTTTGTACTCATGCATGCTGGATCTTTATGTAATTATTATTTTAGGTCCTTCATACATATTTGCCCTTCAATGACCTCCCCGGCATGGTGTCTCCTGCCCTATATTCACCTCATGTAGTCACTTAACAATGTATTTTATCAGCTCCATAGTAGTGCTTTACCCCAAACACCCCCTAAAATGTTTGGTAATGCTATTTTTTATTTAAATTCAGGCAAAGTGCCAGAGGCTTTTTTTTGTGGTGTCCCAAAATAATTTTTAGTAACCCTCCCTCCCCCAACTGCTAAGTCAGCTGATCCCAATTCTCTATCTATCCTCAATCATCTATCTGCTGACTTTGCCAAACCCATACACACTATACCCATCTCGTTACTGGTCAGATTTATGGATGAATTGCCCAAAGCATGTAGTGCAATGGCCTGCCTGTATACTTTCCAATGGTACTGTTTAAAGTTTTTGTATCCTATTATTATCTTGATAGATAATAGTAGAATGTCCAAATGTCCTCAAATGTGTACAGTGTGTATTTATATCTTTGTATTATGACACTTCTTACCTGTCCAGTGGACTGCCAATAGTGTAACTAAGGAGGGGCTGTTCAAAGTAATACCCATTATTTAGGCATTCATCTCTCAATGAAGTGAAGAGGGTTACCTGTCCAAGATTTCCACACACCCCATAATGTTAGAAATGGCCCATGAGAGGGGGGGGGAGGGGGAATATGATAGGTGTACCTTATACTTTGGCCTTGTTAAATTCCCCTTAATAAATGCTATCTGGAGGTTGCCACATAATGTTTGTGTCTAATCTGCTTGCCATGTTTCAGAGTAAAAATAGTAATGTTTATTGTTTTTTCCTCAACAGTTTCCTTCCACGCCACAGGAATGGCAGACTGTGGCCTCCCACTTTGCCCAGCGGTGGGACTTTCCTAACTGCGGAGGGGCAATTAATGGGAAACACGTCCACATCGTCCCACCACCCAACTCGGGGTCGTACTATTATAATTACAAGGGGTTTAATAGTATAGTGATGCTGGCGGTGGTGTCGGCTAATTACGACTTTTTGTATGTGGACGTGGGGAAGAATGGCCGGATGTCCGATGGTGGAGTCATCGCCCAGACGGAGTTCTACAGGCGTCTCCAGAATGGCAGCTTGGACTTGCCAGCTCCAGAGGACAATGTGGAAGGACTCCCATTTGTGTTCATTGCTGATGAAGCATTTGCGCTGGGGGACCACCTGATGCGGCCATTCCTGATGAGGACCCTCACCCCGGAACAGAGGGTTTTTAATTACCGGCTGGACAGAGCCCGAAGAGTGGTGGAGAACACATTTGGAATCCTGGCCAGCCGGTTCCGCCTATTTCTGACACCTATCCATATGGCGAAGTATAAACTGAACCATATAATACTTGCGTGCTGTGTTCTCCATAACTTTTTACGGAAACATTCGGCCAACTATGCTGGCTCAGTTGGGCCTGAGGCCGGAATCCTACATCAAACCACACTGACGGCGTTTGAAAGTGGCCATCCTGGCTTGCCCTCCCTGAGTGCCCGTGATGTCCGGTTACGCTACCTGGAGTTCTTTGCGTGTAGGGGGGCTATCAATATGCCAGACAATATGTGAAGCCTTTTTCAAATAAAAAAAAAAAAAAGAAAATCTTTGTGGACATTTACTGCTTGTGTTTGTTTTAGCTGACCCTGACAGAAATGTTTTGAGTGCAGAAAATGTCGTGATTCGGTAACCTTATACAAAGCACTGTTGGCTGTTATTTCCTAAATGCAAAAACACATTTCACTACAAGTGCACTTGCAACTGCACTGAAACTGCACTTGTAGTGCAAAGAGGATTTGCCCTTAGGAAATAACCCCCACTTTTGCATCAAACAGCTATTACATCACCCCAAAAGTGTTGTAGTGTTGAGACAATAATCCACACATTCTTGAGTAAGCCACTTTTTTATACCTGCACAATCACATGTGCATTTACCAAAGGTTTTTAAAACAAACCAACATGTTTGTTGTATAACAATTTTTGCAGTAGCATTAGCAAAATTCGAAATGTCCATTTCAGATAAAACAGGCCTGTGTAAAACCAACAAGAAAGCCAAAAAACTTGAACTTACAAAGTTCACATTAGGTAAAACCTGAAGGCTATATCAGACATCAGTATTTAGGAACTGGGTTTGATATAGCGTTCAGATGGGGGGAAATCACCCCTGGAAAAGCCAAATTTGGAAGATGCACACCAATTTCCCAATGTCAACATGTGCTATCTGCCATCAGGGGGGATCAAGGGACGTGTTTTGGGGGAGCAAGCCCTTCCTCAACGATACTTTATAATTGAGGAAGGGGTTGCACCCCCAAAACGCGTCCATTGATCTCCCGTGATGGCAGATAGCACATGTTGGCACACTGTGTGCATCCTCCAAATTTGGCTTTTCAAAACATTGCAAAAAAATATAAAAGATTGGACCACAATACCAAAAGTGATTTTGTGGGGTTTAAATTCGCCCCAAAACATCAATGATGTTATTATTTTTTTTAATAACATCATGGATTTTTTGCTGGATGTTTTGCAGTTCGGCATTACACCCCATGATCTCCCCTCACATCACGATCACCTAAAAAGAGAGAAAGAAACAAAAAACAGGTCTCAAAAATCTGCCACCATCCATCTCTTTTACCTGAGCCTGTGGTCGCAGACACTCACCTGTTGTGGTGCCAATCTCCACCACATCTTCTTCTTCCTCCTGCTCTTCTTGTGTTGGTGTAAGTTCCCCTTCTTCCAGAGGTGGGGGGTCTCTGGTCTCCTCGGATGAGGGGTGTCCTCCGAGTCTTCTCTCCCCTATGTAAAACAAAAATGTTATAATTAGCACACAGATATTTGATGGCAGAACTAGAAATAGGAAACATTGCTTGGAAGTGGGGTACAATTGTCTATTTTAGCCGAGTTCCAAGATGTATTTTTTTTTTATTGCCCTTTGTCAAGCTGCAATACTTTACCTGTTTGGTACAAGCTTCACAGATGTAGCCCCCCCTATAGTATACACTGTAGCACCTGTGAGGGGCCCCCTAATAAAAATGGCGTTCTTGTGTCCCACACTAGTGCTCCAGTGTCCAGATGTGAAAACAGCTGCTCAGTGTCCTCTCCTTACACACAATCTAGTTTGCATTTCATTCTAGTAACAAACCCATCTACACAAACAACTATTTGGCATCCAAGTAGGCCCAAAAAAAATGTGGGAAAATGCATATGGCCTAAACAATGGTGTTCTAGAGGCCGAAAGAAAAATGTTTGATACGAACGAATAATGGGCCCATGAACATTAAAGTTGCCCTTTTAAACGTTACAATTAATAAAAGCATATGGAGCAGCACGAACGTAATAAAGACAGAAAGAATAGGAACACAGCACAACTACTTACTTTTTTGCAGCACTCTCCGGATCTTTCGGTACTGCTCTGGCTCTCTCAACTTCAGGTCCGACCACCGCTTCCTGAGCTGATCTTTAGATCTTCGTACCCCGAAATTCCTGTGAAGGCTTTTGATCACTTTCGCCATGATCTTGGCCTTTCTGATGTTGGGTTGGGGTAAGGCCCATACTTCCCGTCATAGTCGGACTTCCTCATGATGTCGACCATCTCCAACATCTCCCCAAAGGACATATTTGTGGCCTTAAAATGTCTCCTTCTGGATCGGGACATGCCTGGATCCGGGCTTTCCTCCTCCTCGTTGCTATAATTAGCACACACCTGCTCGAACTCCGCCATCATGCTCTTCACCCACTGCGCCGAACGAAAAGGGGAGGGGAATAGACTAGAAAGAACGTCAGGGGCGGGCGGAGTTACACGCATGCGCAGTGTGTATAAAGCGTAACACGCGTGCATATTACGTACGATCTGTGAGCGGAGGAAGGAGCATTGGACGCGCCGATCGTAAGAAGGAAGGTAAGAGACAAACTTGTGCCTATACTGCTTCTAGATTGAGGCCTATATTGTAACAAGATTAGGAGAGTTTTGTCTGACATTAGGCTTTGTCTTGTGTTGTGTCTTGCAGTGAACATGGATATGCTACTCAAAGATAATGACTTCATGTCAGTATTTCTAGAGATGCTAAGGGAGCTGCCCTGTCTGTGGGAGATTAACCACCCCCATTTCAAGAACCAAGCAAAGAGGAAGGCAGCACTGGAGCAATTGTGTGAAATTGTGAAGCAGGTGATCCCCACGGCAGACATCACTTATTTAAAGATATTAATTGGTTGCCTGAGGAGCACATATCTGAGGGAGCGCAAGAAAGTCCTGGATTCACAGAGATCCGGAGCAGCAGATGACATCTATGTCCCCAGGATGTTGTACTACGACAGGCTGCACTTTCTGACAGGCCAGACTGAACCCAGGCCATCCCTCTCCAGTCTTCCTTCCACGCTTCCTTCCCCCCCGGCTGAGGCTTCTGACGCCCAACCTGGGCCTTCCAGGCGATATGTGGAGGAGCCCAGATTGAGCCAGGTATAGCATTCCTCTAAATATTTCTGCTTGTCCAATCAATGATGTTAACTAGATGTTAGTTGGGAGTACTAATTTAGGATTGTGATTGATGATGCAAAAACTAAAACCATGTCCCTTTTTCATACACAGGGAAGTCTCAGCCAGGAGGTGGCCGGGCCGAGCCGGCTGGCTGATCTGCAGGTCCCTCCACCCCCCCTGAAAAGAGAAGTGGCAGTAGGAGGAGTGCCCTAGAGGAGGCTGCTATAGGATTCTTTTGGAGGGCTACAGAGGTCCTGGGAGCACCCCACACCATGGAGGAGAACATTGCTGCCTTCATTGCATATAAAATGCAGAGGATGGAGAAGGGCCAACAAGTCATGTGTGAGGCACTCATATTGGAGGCTCTTGAGAAAGGTATGAGGGGCCAAATGACACCTCAGACACACCTTTGTGATGATCCTCCTCCTCCTGCAGGTCCTCCTCCTCGTCCTCCCTCTCCTCCAGGTCCCCCCAGTCCTCCTCCAGGTCCCCCCAGTCCTCCTCCAGGTCCTCCCAGTCCTCCTCCAGGTCCTCCCAGTCCTCCTCCAGGTCCTACTCCTCCTCCTGCCACATCTCCAACTGCACAGCCACAGCCCGGAAGGAAGCGTGGAAGGAAGACCAGACAGTGATTGCCCTGGGTTCAGTCTGGTCGGCCAAAAGATGCAGCCTCTTGTGGTACCACAGCCTGGGGACACAGATGTCATCTGCTGCTATCCGGATCTCTGCGAATTCTGGACCAGACAGCCCTCCCTTACATATGGACTCCTCAGGCCACCAATTTTGATGTTGAAGAATTGATGTCTGCCGTGGGGGTCCCAGGCTTCGCTAATTTCTCCTGTTGATCCAGTGTTGCCTTCCTCTTTGTTTGGTTCTGATCCCTTAATAAAGGAATTTTTGTTTTGAATTATACTCTCCTATGTGTTTTACTTCAAAAATGACAGCTTGTTTGTGAGGATTCAGGTACATTTCTAATATACAATGTGAAATGAACAAGGGACACCAACACCAAACAATCTCCTTGAGATTAAATAATAAAGAATATCAATGGTGTTGGGGTAACTTGACACACAAAACACACCCAAAAATATTCTGGAGTAAAAATAAAAATAACATTGAACAAAGATCAGCCTTGGAAAAAATCCAAACACTAAAGAAAAAAAAAGGCTGAAAATCCAAAAAAAAAATAAAATAATAATAATATAAAACTGTCAGATGTGACAACTAATAACAATATATTCAGGGAATGCCACTAAAAAAAACACAAATAAAAGTTTGTGAGAAGTGTGTGTGAATATGAGCAGCAAAACTACTTAATTCTTGTCACATTATAAAGAAGAAGAGAGTGCGCTGTATTAAACCATTTTTAACATTGCAGCGTGACGAAAGTGCTGTATCCATTGCGAACGCTAAGTTTACCAGAACAAGCTGTCCCGTCTCGGAATTTCTTAGCATGCGTGGCACTTTGTGCATCGGAACAGGCCACACACGGTCGGAATTGACGCGAACGGATTTTGTTGTCAGAAAATTTTATCTCCTCCTGTCCAACTTTGTGTGTCGGAAAATCCGATGGAAAATGTCCGATGGAGCCCACACACGGTCGGAATTTCCGACAACACGCTCTGATCGGGCATTTTCCATCGGAAAATCCGACCGTGTGTACGGGGCATAAAGCCGCAAGCAGTTTTAAATGACTTTTATTCCTTTAAAAATGTAATTTTGTGCAGGGACTGTTCTAAGCATGGGAAACTTGCACCACTTTACAGGCATACTATAGACACCCCCAGGTACGATATTTAAAGTAATATTTCACTTTTTTTTTTTTTTACTTTAAGCATCATTAAAATCAGTGCTCCCGAAAAAACGGCTGTTTTTAAAACTTTTTTTTGCATTGATATATGTCCCTTGGGGCAGGAGCCGGGTCCCCAAACCCTTTTTAGGACAATACCATGCAAATTAGCCTTTAAAATGAGCACTTTTGATTTCGAATGTTTGAGTCCCATAGACGTCAATGGGGTTCTAACATTCGTGCAAATTTTCGGTCCGTTCGCAGGTTCTGGTGCGAACCGAACTGGGGGGGGGGGGTGTTCGGCTCATCCCTACTCTCCAGAAGCTGGATGTAAACTGCACCCCATGGTCGGACACAATATTGGCCGGAATCCCGCGAAGCCGATCTCCTTGACAAAGGTTTGAGCTGTTTCTCGAGCAGATGGTGTGCCCTTCATGGGCAGGAAGTGTGCCATCTTAGATAGTCTATCGACAACTACAAAAATGGTGTTGTGGCCCTCAGATGGGGGAAGTTCTACAATAAAGTCTATTGAGATCATCTCCCAAGGTCTACTGGGGACAGGTACGGGTTTTAGTAGACCCCAGTCTCTGTATCTGCTGGTTTTATTGCGGATGCAAGTGGTGCAAGATTTCACATATTTCCTACAATCTTTTTCCACCCCAGGCCACCAAAAGGTCCGTTGTACTAATTCAGTTGTCTTGCCAATGCTAAAGTGACCTGCCAGCAAATGATCATGGCATCGCCCCAGGATGGCCATTCGGAGGTCTTCCGGCACAAAGACCTTGTCTTCATGCCAAAGTAGCCCTTCCTTTGCCAGTAGAGAGACCCCGGCTGTTGAAGGGTTCCTTACTAGAGTTTGTTTAATTTTGTTTTATTAACTCTCCTTGAAGTAACAGGAAGTTCCCAGGGGATAGAATGGTATCTGAACATGAGATTTCTTCAGATTTGCTGAACATGCATGATCGCGCATTGGGTTTTTGCACCCTTGCATCCGGGCCTGAACGTTAAGTGAAAAGTGAATCTAGAAAAGAATAGTGCCCACCTGGCTTGTCGGGGGTTTCAATCTTTTTGCTGTTCTTAAATACTCGAGATTCTTATGATTGGTATAGATCAAGATTGGGTGTGCAGGCCCCTCTAGCAGGTACCTCCATTCCTCCAGGGCGGCTTTGATGGCCAAAAGTTCACGGTCCCCGATATCGTAGTTGCTCTTGGCATTTGACAGCTTGCGGGGAAAAAAAGCAACAGGATGCAGTAGAGCCTTAGCTCCCTGCCTCTGAGATAATATTGCTCCGACCGCTGTTTCTGAGGCGTCTACTTCCAAGACGTAGGGCAAGGCTGGGTCAGGGTGTTTCAGGACAGATGCAGATGTGAAAAGTCTTTTTAGGGTGTCAAAAGATTTCTGAGCTTCTGGAGACCAAGAAAATCTTGTACCTTCCTCGTTGGACACCCTTCTTATCACTGGGGACAGGCCAATCCAGGATGGCTGTAACCTTCTGGGGATCCATCTGGATGCCTTCGGTGGAAATGATTAAACCCAAGAATTGGATGCTTTGGCGTTCAAATACACATTTCTCTGGTTTTGCATAAAGTCCGTGTTGTCGAAGGCGACTCAATACATTCTTGACGTGACTACGGTGGTGATCTAGACAGGGAGAGAAGAAGATTAGTATATCATCAAGATAAACAACAACAAATAGATCCAGGAAATCTCAGAAGACATCGTTGATGAAGTGCTGAAAGGTAGCTGGGGCATTGCAAAGTCCAAAGGGCATCACGAGGTATTCGAAATTCCCAAACTGTGTGCGGAACGCTGTCTTCCATTCATCCCCCTCTCGGATGCCAGGTTATAAGCACCTCGAAGATCCAATTTTTGTGAAAATAGTGGCCGTACCGAGTCGCTGGAAATATTCAGGCACAAGTGGAAGAGGGTAACGTTTTTTTTACAGTGACCTTATTAAGTTCACGGTAGTCCACACAGAGCCGTAATGAGTGGTCCTTTTTTTCTACAAAGAAGATCCCCGCACCTGCAGGAGACGTGGAAGGGCGAATGAACCCCTTTTTAAGGTTGTCATCAATGTAGTCTTTCAAAGCAACAAATTCAGATTCAGATAGAGGAAAGATCCTGCCAAAAGGAACTTCAACCCCAGGGAGGAGCTCAATTGGACAGTCATAGGCCCTGTGAGGAAGAAGCGTTTCTGCCCCCTTTTTGCTGAAAACATCCAAAAAGTCGTGATATGGTACTGGAATAACTTGGCGGGCTTCGGACTCCACATCGATGCATAGCAGGGGAGATTGGTTCTGATAATTCTTTTGCCAGCAATGCTAAAAGGCAATAGGGGAAAAGAAACTTGATTTCTTCTGTAACCCAGTTAAAGCGGAGTTCCACACAAAAATGGAACTTCCGCTTTTCGGAACCCTCCCCCCCCCGGTGTCACATTTGGCACCTTTCAGGGGGGAGGGGGGTGCAGATACCTGTCTAAGACAGGTATTTGCACGAACTTCCGGCATAGACTCCCATGGGAGTCTATGCCTCTTCCCGTCCCGACCGCGCTGTCTGCTGGGAACACACAGCTCCCAGCAGAGAGCGGGGACCACTTGGGACGCGCAGCGCGACTCGCGCATGCGCAGTAGGGAACCGGGAAGTAAAGCCGCAACGCTTCACTTCCTGATTCCCTCACCTAGGATGGCGGCGGCAGCTGCCGAGAACCGAGCGGGTTCTCGGCGTCCCCTGCCAACATCGCTGGACCCCGGGACAGGTAAGTGGCCATGTATTAAAAGTCAGCAGCTGCAGTATTTGTAGCTGCTGGCTTTTAATATTTTTTTTTTTTTTTGGCAGTGTGGGTGAACCCCCGCTTTAATGTGAGGGTTAAGAGCTTTTAACCAAGGCATACCCAAAATCAGCGTTTCTCAACTCCAGTCCTCAAGGCGCCCCAACAGGTCACATTTTCAGGATTTCCTTTATTTTGCACAGGTGATTTGATCAGTTGCACTGCCTTAGTAATTACCACAGCCTTTTCAAATCTGAGGGAAATCCTGAAAACATGACCTGTTGGGGCGCCTTGAGGACTGGAGTTGAGAAACACTGCCCAAAATGATTGGGAACAGAGGGGAGGCGATGGCATCTAGGCGTAGAAGCTCTTAATCGTTCTTGGCAATGGTGGTAGATAATGGGATGGTTCCATGAGTAACCAATCCAGATTTAATGGGGGATCCGTCTGCCAGATGTACAGAAAGTCTCTGAGCCTTGGGTAGTAGAGGAATGTGATGTTTGGCAGCAAAAGCTAAATCTATGAATCAGCTGCAAGCTCCAGAGTCAATTATAGCGGGAGTCTGGATAATTCCTCCTGGGAGCAACAAAATGGGAAGAGCAAGATGAGCAGAGTTATAGGGTAGAGATAGAGGAGAAGCGGATGTAACTGAGAGGCACTTACGGATTTTGACCGGGCAAGACCTCACATAATGTCCTGTTTCTCCACAGTACAGGCAAAGATTTAGCTGGCGTCTGCGCTGGCGTTCTTCCGTAGTCAGAGAAGGGCGGAGGAGGCCAAGCTGCATGGGTTTAGGTGCGTCTGAAGCGGATGCTGCAAGAGCAGGTGAAGCGGGACTGAAAGAAACAGGCACTCGTGGAAGCATCCATACTGGGCGTGACTGGTCGGTGGCTCGTTCCGACCTACGTTCCCTCAGGCGACGGTCATTTTGGATTGACAAATTTATAGGTGTCTCTAAGGTGGAAGGGACACCTATTCATGCTAGCTCGTCCTTGAGATGATCAGGAAGGCCCAATGTGGAACTGGTAACGCAGGGCAGCATTGTTCCAGCTGGTGTCAGAACTCCAGCGCCCAAATTCAGAAACATAGTCCTCCATGGCCCTGCGACCCTGCTGAAGCGTGTGAAGAGCAGCTTCCACAGTAGTGGCTTGCTGGGGGTCTTCATATAACTGGGCCATGGCTCCAAAAAAGGAGGCTAAGTTCGTCAGAGATGTGGCCTTTTGCTCAAGGAGCCCAGGCCTGCGGTTCCCCCTGAAGCAAGGAGATGACAACCCGACCTTGGTGGCTTCCACGGAGAAGGTACGTGGTTGTAGCGCAAAATAGAGTTTGCATGCATTGCGGAAGGCTCTGAACTTGTTGTGTTCTCCGTGGAACTTTTCAGGAGTTGGGACTCTGGGTTCAGGTGGTAGCATAACGACTGCGGGAGCTGCTGGCATCCCAGAAGTGGAAGGTGCTTGAGCAGGAGCAGAGGCAGACAAGGTCTGTATTTGGCCTTTCAGCTGGGTATAACACTGCTGTAAGTCCTTTACGGCTTGTGTTAACCCGGCTAGGTGTTGGCAGAGTTCCTCCATAGGAGAGGGTCCTTGCACAGGCTCAGACATGGCTGTCTGCTACTGTCACATACCTGGTGATGGAGCCTGATATGCAGAGGACGGCCTCTCTTACAACTCTGACTTGGAGCCCCTGATAGAGCTGACAGGAAGCACCGAGATACAGAGTCGCAGGAGTGCCTGGCGGGATGAACCTGAACCTGGAGCTGGATCGGAGCACTCGGCTGGCTGTAGAGGTGTCTGTAGGAATCCTAGAGCGGTGGTAGGCAGGTAACAACCCCACAGACAGAAGTGCAGATGCAGCAGAAGGGATGGTGGCACCTTCGAGGCTAAAGAGAAGGCAGGTACCGGCAGGCCGGGTCATACACAAACGGGCACGTCAGGAACAGAGGCTGAAGCAGAAGCAGAAATCAGATTACAGGCTGGGTCGTCAACAGGCTGGCAGCGGAGTGGCAGAAGGAGCAGGCAGGTGCGGAGTGGAGGACAAGCCAGGGTCGGATGCAGGCAAGAAACAGGAACGTCAGGAAGTTAGCCAGGTCACAACAGGAACGGAAGTCAGGTAAGTAATGCAGGATACTCAGGGAACGCTGTAGAGCAGACAGCACTGAGTCCAGTGGCAACTTGTGAAGCTCTGGTGAACTCCATGCCCAAGAGGGTTAAGACAGTGCTGGGAAATAATGGTGGCCACACAAAATATTGACACTTGGGGCCCAATTTGGACATTTTCACTTAGGAGTGTACTCACTTTTGTTGCCAGCAGTTTAGACATTAATGGCTGTGTGTTGAGTTATTTTGAGGGGAAATCAAATTTACACCGTTATACAAGCTGTACACTCACTACTTTACATTGTAGTAAAGTGTAATTTCTTCAGTGTTGTCACATGAAAAGATAGAATAAAATATTTACAAAAATGTGAGGGGTGTACTCACTTTTGTGAGATACTGTACTTTTAGCTAATATTTTGACATCTGAGCATAACAGGGATATCGGTCTATATGATGCTACATCTAGTGGATCCTTTCCCTCTTTATGTATCACTATAATAGTTGCCTCTAACATCGAGGCGGGCAGTTCCCCCTCTAGCTCCGCTCCACTCAATGTCCAGAGCAACTCGGAAAGTAGAACTTCCCCATAGTATTTGTATATCTCCACCTAGAGTCCATCTGGCCCGGGGGATTTTTGATTAGCCATCCCGGCCACAGCTTGTTGTAACTCCCACAGGGTTATTGGGGCTTATAGCTCCTCTCTATCCTCTTGAGTAATGGTTGGAATCTCCACCTTCTCCAAAAATGTGTTCATTTCTCCTTCCTCCCCCTCCCTCTGAGATTTATATAGTTTCTTGTAGTAGTCATTAAATGTGTCTACCATCTCATTCGTGGGAGAGGAGGTCTCTTCATTTGTAGTTTTAATTGCCTTTATAGCTGAGGAGGGGGAATTAGCTTTCACTAAGTTGGCCAGTATTCTTCCCACACTTTCCCTTCTCCAAAGGAACACTGCTTCGGAGAGAGTCGCTTATTCTCTGCCTTTCTTATTATTGCAATTCTATACCCTTGTTGTTTATTAAGCCATGCTTGTTGTTTTTCTGTGGTTGGGTCCTTTACATAGTTGATTTCTGCTTCTATCACCTCCTTCCTAATTCTTTATTCCCACTCCTTGGAATTTCGCTTAATTTTGGACACCTGCTGTATCAGAATCACTCTAAGAAATCCTTTTAGGGTATCCCAAAGTACCCTGTTTTTTGCCGTTCCTTTGTTAAACTCTACAAATTCTTTCAATTTTATTAAAACCTTGTCTGTATTCTTCATCAGTTCAAACCAAAATGGGCTTATTTTCCAAACCCCCTGGGCTCTTTTTCCTCCTATGCTCAGTGATTGCACCAATGGCGAATGATCCGAGACCCCTCTAGGCAGATATTGTATATTTTCCACATTCTGAAACGCTTCCCCATTTCCCAGAGTCATATCTATCTGGGAGAGTGTGGAATAAGAGCTCGAAAAGCAAGAATATTGCAGATCGCTCGGATTCCGCTCTATCCACATGTCCATCAATTCCACTTCCTCCAGAAAATGGCACAACTGACCCTACCCCTTATTCTCTGGATGCGTCCCAGGAGGAAATCTATCTATACTTTTATCAAGGACCTCATTAAAGTCCCCCATTATTATAACCGGCATGTCTTCCTTATCCACCATGAACTCCATCAGTTTATACATAACTTCTAGTTTAAAAGGCGGAGGGATATATATATGTTTGCCAAAACATATTGCCTATTCTCCAACAAGCAATGAAGGAAAACATATCGGCCCAATTTATCTATACTGGCCTGTCTGCAGGAAAAAGCCACCCTAGTTCTCACTATTCTACTCACTCCCCTAGAAAAGGAGGAGTATACCGAATGGTATTGATATTGATATTTCCTATTTTTTAATTGTAACATTGTAGGTTTTGTTAAGTGTGTTTCCTGCAGACAAGCCAGTCCTACACCATGTCTCTCCAACATGGAAAAAACTGCAGCTTTCTTAACCGGAATACTCAACCCCCTAACAGTCCAAGAAACTATTAAGTATTTTAACCAGTTCAGATCCGCGCTATAGCCAAATGATGGCTACAGCGTGGATCTACATTGCGGGGTCTACGTCCATTGACGTCGTCCCCTTTCCTCGCTCCCTGCGCGCTCTCGTGAGCGCGCATCAGGGAAAATCTGTGTTGGCCATGTCCCTTGGACACAGCCAATCGCAGATCGCTGTAAATGGCCAATCACAGTGGCCGTGTACAGCGCGATCGCCGTGGCCAATGAGAGATGATCTCAAATGTAAAAATATGAGATCATCTCTCATTGCTGGCTCTCTCTCCTCACACAGAAACTGAGTGTGAGGAGACAGAGCTTCTGTGAAGAATTGTGAGTGAATTTTACAGTACAAAAAACAAACGGTGTGCCCAAACAGTGCCCAATCAGTGCCCACAGTGACAATTAGCATATATAGCTAGTGCCATCTGTGCCCACCTTTGCGCATCAGTGCCCACTTGTGCCAACAGTGCATCATCTGTGCCATCAGTGCCCATCTGTGCAATCAGTGCGCATCTGTGCCACCTCATCAGTACCCATCTGTGCAAACTCATCAGTGCCCATCTGTGCCAATCAGTGCCCATCTGTGCCGCCTCATTAGTGCACATCTGTGCAATCAATCAGTGCACATCTGTGCCGCCTCATCAGTGCCCATCTGTGCTGCCTTATCAGTGCCCATTTGTGCCAACCCAATAGTGCCCATTTGTGCCACCTCAACAGTGCCCATCTGTGCCACCTCAACAGTGCACATCTGTGCCGACTCATCAGTGCCCATTTGTGCCGCCTCAACAGTGCCCATCTGTGCCACCTCATCAGTGCCCATCTGTGCCACCTCATCAGTGCATATCTGCGACAACCTGTGCTGCCTCATTAGTGCACATTTGTGCAATCAATTAGTGCACATCTGTGCTGCTTCATCAGTGCCCATCTGTGCCGTCTCATCAGTGCACATCTGTCATTTTGGATTGACAAATTTATAGGTGTCTCTAAGGTGGAAGGGACACCTATTCATGCTAGCTCGTCCTTGAGATGATCAGGAAGGCCCAATGTGGAACTGGTAACGCAGGGCAGCATTGTTCCAGCTGGTGTCAGAACTCCAGCGCCCAAATTCAGAAACATAGTCCTCCATGGCCCTGCGACCCTGCTGAAGCGTGTGAAGAGCAGCTTCCACAGTAGTGGCTTGCTGGGGGTCTTCATATAACTGGGCCATGGCTCCAAAAAAGGAGGCTAAGTTCGTCAGAGATGTGGCCTTTTGTTCAAGGAGCCCAGGCCTGCGGTTCCCCCTGAAGCAAGGAGATGACAACCCGACCTTGGTGGCTTCCACGGAGAAGGTACGTGGTTGTAGCGCAAAATAGAGTTTGCATGCGTTGCGGAAGGCTCTGAACTTGTTGTGTTCTCCGTGGAACTTTTCAGGAGTTGGGACTCTGGGTTCAGGTGGTAGCATAACGACTGCGGGAGCTGCTGGCATCCCAGAAGTGGAAGGTGCTTGAGCAGGAGCAGAGGCAGACAAGGTCTGTATTTGGCCTTTCAGCTGGGTATAACACTGCTGTAAGTCCTTTACGGCTTGTGTTAACCCGGCTAGGTGTTGGCAGAGTTCCTCCATAGGAGAGGGTCCTTGCACAGGCTCAGACATGGCTGTCTGCTACTTTCACATACCTGGTGATGGAGCCTGATATGCAGAGGACGGCCTCTCTTACAACTCTGACTTGGAGCCCCTGATAGAGCTGACAGGAAGCACCGAGATACAGAGTCGCAGGAGTGCCTGGCGGGATGAACCTGAACCTGGAGCTGGATCGGAGCACTCGGCTGGCTGTAGAGGTGTCTGTAGGAATCCTAGAGCGGTGGTAGGCAGGTAACAACCCCACAGACAGAAGTGCAGATGCAGCAGAAGGGATGGTGGCACCCTCGAGGCTAAAGAGAAGGCAGATCCCTGTTATGCTCAGATGTCAAAATATTAGCTAAAAGTACAGTATCTCACAAAAGTGAGTACACCCCTCACATTTTTGTAAATATTTTATTCTATCTTTTCATGTGACAACACTGAAGAAATTACACTTTACTACAATGTAAAGTAGTGAGTGTACAGCTTGTATAACGGTGTAAATTTGATTTCCCCTCAAAATAACTCAACACACAGCCATTAATGTCTAAACTGCTGGCAACAAAAGTGAGTACACCCCTAAGTGAAAATGTCCAAATTGGGCCCCAAGTGTCAATATTTTGTGTGGCCACCATTATTTCCCAGCACTGTCTTAACCCTCTTGGGCATGGAGTTCACCAGAGCTTCACAAGTTGCCACTGGACTCAGTGCTGTCTGCTCTACAGCGTTCCCTGAGTATCCTGCATTACTTACCTGACTTCCGTTCCTGTTGTGACCTGGCTAACTTCCTGACGTTCCTGTTTCTTGCCTGCATCCGACCCTGGCTTGTCCTCCACTCCGCACCTGCCTGCTCCTTCTGCCACTCCGCTGCCAGCCTGTTGACGACCCAGCCTGTAATCTGATTTCTGCTTCTGCTTCAGCCTCTGTTCCTGACGTGCCCGTTTGTGTATGACCCGGCCTGCCGGTACATGTTAAGTTTCTCAAGTCTAATTTTAATTCTGTCCTCTGTTAACCATGGAGGTGCTTCCTGTGTTGTGTCATGAGGATAAACACTGCAGTTTTGGTTACTGAAGCCCCCCGATTCACTCGTGAAGACTGAGGAGAAGAATAAATTCAATACCTTCGCCATCTCCCCATCCTTTGTAACCAGATGTCCTTCCTCATTCTTTATGGGGCCAATATGGTCTGTCCTCCCTTTTTTACTGTTTACATACTTAAAGAATTTCTTGGGATTTTTTTTGCTCTCCTCCGCTATGTGTCTTTCATGTTCTATCTTAGCCGTCCTAACTGCACCCTTACATTTCTTGTTGCATTCTTTATAAAGTCTGAATGCTGAGGATGATACCTCAACCTTGTATTTTTTGAAGGCCTTCTCCTTTGCTTTTATATGCATTTTTACATTGGAGTTAAGCCATCCAGGATTTTTGTTCGCTCTTTTAAATTTATTACCCAATGGGATACATTGGCTAATGCCCTTATTTAATATGCTCTTAAAGCAAACCTATCACAGTTTGGGAGGCCATGGAATACCCAGGTGGCACAAAACCCCCCCAAATGACCCTATTTTGGAAAGTAGACACCCCAAGCTATTTGCTGAGAGGTATAGTGAGTATTTTGCAGACCTCACTTTTTGTCACAAAGCTTTGAAAATTGAAAAAAGAAAAAAAAAATGTTTTTCTTGTCTTTCTTCATTTTCAAAAACAAATGAGAGCTGCAAAATACTCACCATGCCTCTCAGCAAATAGCTTGGGGTGTCTACTTTCCAAAATGGGATCATTTGGGGGGGTTGTGCCACCTGGGCATTCTATGGCCTCCGAAACTGAGATAGGCAGTGAAGAGTGAAATCAAAAATTTACACCCTTAGAAATCCTGAAGGCGGTGATTGGTTTTCGGGCCCTGTACGCGGTTAGGCTCCCAAAAAGTCCCACACATGTGGTATCCCCATACTCAGGAGAAGCAGCTAAATGTATTTTGGGGTGCAATTCCACATATGCCCATGGCCTGTGTGAGCAATATATCATTTAGTGACAACTTTGTGCAAAAAAAAAAAAAAAAAAAAGTGTCACTTTCCCGCAACTTGTGTCAAAATATAAAATATTCCATGGACTCAACATGCCTCTCAGCAAATAGCTTGGGGTGTCTACTTTCCAAAATGGGGTTATTTGGGGGGGGGGGGGTTTGTGCCATCTGGGCATTTTATGGCCTTCAAAGCTGTGATAGGTAGTGAGGAGTGAAATCAAAAATTTACGCCCTTAGAAATCCTGAAGGCGGTGATTGGTTTTCGGGGCCACGTACGCGGCTAGGCTCCCAAAAAGTCCCACACATGTGGTATCCCCGTACTCAGGAGAAGAAGCTGAATGTATTTTGTGGTGCAATTCCACATATGCCCATGGCCTGTGTGAGCAATATATCATTTAGTGACAACTTTTTGTAATTTTTTTTTTTTTTGTCATTATTCAATCACTTGGGACAAAAAAATGAATATTCAATGGGCTCAACATGCCTCTCAGCAATTTCCTTGGGGTGTCTACTTTCCAAAATGGGGTCATTTGGTTTTTTTTTTACTGCCCTGCCATTTTAGTACCTCAAGAAATTACATAGGCAGTCATAAACTAAAAGCTGTTTAAATTCCAGAAAATGTACCCTAGTTTGTAGACGCTATAACTTTTGCGCAAACCAATATACGCTTATTGACATTTTTTTTTTACCAAAGACATGTGGCCGAATACATTTTGGCCTAAACGTATGACTAAAATTGAGTTTATTGGATTTTTTTTATAACAAAAAGTAGAAAATATTTTTTTTTTCAAATTTTCGGTCTTTTTCCGTTTATAGCGCAAAAAATAAAAACCGCAGAGGTGATCAAATACCATCAAAAAAAGCTCTATTTGTGGGAAGAATAGGACGCAAATTTTGTTTGGGTACAGCATTGCATAACCGCGCAAGTAGCAGTTAAAGCGACGTAGTGCCAAATTATAAAAAGTGCTCTGGTCAGGAAGGGGGTAAATCCTTCCAGGGCTGAAGTGGTTAAGCATCATTAAAATCACTGCTCCCGAAAAAACTACAGGTTTTTAAAACTTTTTTGCATTGATACATGCCCAGACTTTGACGGCTGAGAGCAGAGAGAAAATTCTCTGCATACCAAAGATCGGGAAACCCTTTGTCAAGATCGCAACGGGAAAAACAAAAATTGCGATAACGATTCATCGTGCAGCACTACAAGGTGGATGGGCACGTTTGTTTGAGCTCTCTCAAGCTCCAGGTCTTGAAGTCCCAGCATGGTTCTAAAATCAAGGGATTGACTGATCAGATCCATTTTGTGTGTTTTAAATAATTATAATATATAATTTTTTTTTTTTTAAATTAAATATGGAGCGGACCATACAGCAAGAAATTGCACCATCAATCTTAAGATTCAAACCAGCTGATTCTCCTCCCACATTTGACACCTCAGAACCTCGAGGAGTCATCAGCCTCACCACAGACCCAAGGGGATTCGTCTTCTCCTGCCCCTAGTTTCTCAGTTTGAGGTTCCTGGGCAATGGACAAGAACCTGTGCGATTAAAATCACTAAACTTTTTTTTTTTTTTAAACCCATCATAGCTGAGGGGGAAAAAAAAGATCTTTTGGTAAAATACACAGGGGTTGCAGTGTTGAAAATGGTTGCAAACATTTCAGGGCCCCGATGCTCATTCTGACCAGCCACTCCCTCTCAGGGGAGGATGCCATTTGTAGAGATGAGTAGGCTTTCCAGAGCTTGAAGGGGACCCAGAGCTCTATTTTGGGGGTGTTTTACCCCCCTTCTGATGGTAACCCTGCTTTGTGCATTGGTCTAAGGTCAGAAGAAATAGCATCCACTTCTTGAACAATAGTCCAGCCACCGCTATTAAAGCTCAGCCTTATGCAAATAGTAAATGGGTTAAGCAGGAAATGCCTGTGTCGCCAAAACCTCTCTTTCATGCTCCCTTTGCTCTCATGTCTCTGCGACAATTTTGCAGCCAGCACAAGTGGTGTTTTTGTTTTTTTAAAAACGCACTCCCACGTTGGAGGACGCCAACACCGCGCTAAGCCTCGCCCTCACATCGCGCCCCCTCCTCTTTCAAAAAGAGTTTTCCCGCGCAAGCACGGGCCTCCGATACAACAGGATCAGCTTGTGAGTGAGGTGAGTGAGTGATGGCGTGGAGACCTGGAAGCCGCCCCGTGTAGGGGCGGTGAAAGAAAAAACGGCATTGCCGATTGTTTTCAGTTCTCCATTATACTCAGACTCATGAAGGAGGAAAGTGTTCAGCCCAGGTGGGGGAGTCTGGAGGAAGCAAAACCCCCCCAAAACTCACCAGAGGTTTGCCTGCTGGCTGGATAAAAAGAGTCTGCTGCTTCTGTGACACAGCGTGATCTCTGAGCAAAGCATGAGAAGGTACATGCTCCATACAGCCCCCAGTGGTGACACATAGGCATAACAACATTTACTTTAAAGGAGACAATAAGAAAATTTTTAAAATTACTTATAAAAACTCCTTACCTTTTCTGCCGCAGGGTTTTCTGTGGTAAACCAACAGACCCGATCTTCACCCTTCACGGTGGGTTCCGTTAAACCTTCAGGAGCTGGGGATCCTCGAGGAAACCCACAATCCTGGACCTGCAATAGCACAACCGGCAGTAAACTTTATGGCCTTAATACCAAAAAGTACTGGATTCCGGGGTCCAGCTCTCAAAAGAGAAGCATTCACAGGCAAAGACCTTGTTTCTTCGGACACGAGGCCCGGGTACCATTCAATTCAGCCAGAAAGACACCTTGAATGAATCCATCTGCATAGCTAGCCCCAGCAATGATTGCTCAAGAGGAGCTCAGCTCAGCACATCTTTACTCCGTGAACAACACCTAGACACTGGCGAAAAAATTGAGGTACTCCCAGTAGTGGGAGAGGTTATATAGGGAGTGCACTTTTTGTCTTAGGGCGTGCCAGTGTCCATCACCTGAAGGTGGCCTATAACCACACACACACACAGTAACTACAAAGACTGTGTCCCGATGTATGAAAAGAAAGTTTGTTCCCTATGCTAGGGTCACCAGTACGGCATTTGTACATGGATATAATAGCCCCTCTCAAGAGTCTCCTCTCCAGAGAGAATAAGTTCAATGCTTGTAGTCTTTCCCCATAGTGGAGATCCTCCAGTCCCTTCATTAGCTTTGTTGCCCTTCTCTGGGCTCTCCAGTTCCAGCACATCCCTCCTGAACACTGGTGCCCAGAATTGGACGAGATACTCCAGGTGCAGCCAGACCGGAGTCTTTTAGAGTGGGAGAATTATCGTTTTTATCTCTAGAGTGAATCCCCTTTTTAATGTATGCAAACATTCTGTTGGCTTTGCTTGCCATTGCTGAGCCTGTCATCGACTAGGACTCCCAGGTCCTTTTCCATCCTAGATTCCACCAGAGGTTCTCCCCCTAGCAAGTAAATTATTGGCACCCAAATGCATTACTTTACATTTTCCACATTAAACCTAATTTCCCATGTAGTTGCCAACGCACTTTCCACACCGAACCAAAGTACTCCCCATTACTCACCCCTGTAGCCAGTTTCCAATCTAGGTACTCCTCCTATGGTCGTAGCCGACAGACCTTAGTTTGTACAGTAAACATTTGCGGGGAACTGTATCAAATGCCTTTGCAAAATCCAGATAACCACATCCACAGGCCTTATTTTTATCTAGATGGCAGCTCACTTCTTCATAGAAGGTTAATAGCTTGGTCTGGCAAGAACAATTCATGAATCCATGCCGATTACTGCTAATGATACCGTTTTCATTACTAAAATCTTGTATAGTCCTTTATTACCCCCTCCAATAGCTTGAAGTTAGGCTAACTGGTCTGCAGTTCCCCCAGGATATATCTTGGCCCTTTTTAAATATTGGTGGCACGTTGGCTTTTCTCCAATCAGCCGGTATCATTCCAGTCAGTAAACTGTCCAAAAAATTTAAGCACAATGGTCTGGCTATCACCTGACTGAGCTCCTTCAGGACCCTCAGGTGCAAGCCATCTGGTCCTGGTGACTTATTTATGTTACGTTTTTCCAGTATATTTCTAAATTCTGTCCTCTGTTAGCCATGCTTCCTGTGACATGCTCCTTCCGCCCAGTCTATATTGGGATAGTTAAAATCCCCCATTATGACACTTTCCATCCTTGCCGCCATTCCAAACTCTGATAGGGGGTCCGCGCCTCCCTCTGGTTAGGGGGCCCTATAGCATACGCCCAGTATTACTTTCCCCTTAGTTTCCTCCCTTTGAAGCTCCACCCATAGGGACTCCGCCTCTCTTGCTCCATTAGTGATGTCGTCCCTCACATTCACATCATTCTTGATATACAGGCATACCCCTCCCCCTTTTTTACCCTCCCTATCTCTGCAAAATAAGGATTACCCCTGGATGGTTGCCAACCCATCATGAGAGCTGTTAAACCAAGTCTCCGAGATTCCCACAAAATCGAATTCCTCTCCGTACATCAGCAGCTCCAGTTGCTCCCATCTCGTCCGCCAGACTTCAAGCATTAGTGTAAAAGCCTTGTAGTTTTGCCCAGTTGCATACCATCTCCTTGTTGGTTATGAAGCTACAATTTGGATTTTTATCCATTTACTTACCTTGGGTTTAGGTATTTTAGTCTCCCCTACCGCTAATGCCGCCCCCCCCCCCCCAATACTACCCGCTGAACCTTGTTCCACACTGGCTGTCTCTACATCTCGACCCTCCCCTCCCGTCACCTAGTTTGAAAGCCCCTCTAACTTTTTGGACATCTTCTCTCCCAGCTTAGCTGCACCTTCCCCATTTAGGTGCAGTCCGTCCCTGCTAAAGAACCCGTAACCGACTGAAAAGTCAGCCTAGTTCTCCAGAAACCCAAACCCCTCCTTTTATACACCAGCTCCTCAACCACTTGTTTACTTCCCTAATTTCCCTCTGCCTTTCTGGTGTGGCTCGAGGTGCCAGTAATATTTCTAAGACTACTACCTTGGAGGCCCTATTCCTCAATTTAGCACCTAAGTCCCTAAAATCGTTTTTCAGGACACTCCATCTTCCTCTGACTTTGTCATTGGTGCCAACGTGTACCATGACAGCTGGGTCCTCCCCAGCCCCTCCCAATAATCTGTCCACCAGATCCACAATGTGCTGAACCCAACCACCCAGTAAATATACAGTTTGGCGCTTATGGTCCTTTTGACGAGTAGCCCTCTTGGGCCTAATTGCGTCCCCTACCATCAGAATCGGTCTGTCCTTTCCCTTGGCTTTACCCCCGCCCTCACTGGAGGAGTTTTTCCCCTGACAGCTAGGGGCATCACTCTGCTCCAGCAATGCTGAAACCCGGACTGGTTTCCGCAATATCACGTAACGGCGTACTTATTGGGATGTTCCAGCCCAGGACTGGCCTTCCTGACTCTTTCCCCTCTACCCTTCCTTAGTGTTCCAGGGAAACAACGTGCTTACATTTTGTGGAGCAGTATTCGCCCTCAATCGGATGATCAAGGAACGCATACATGCCACAAGATGTACACCAAGTCGCATGTGTTATGGAAAGTACCAGTTCCCAAAAAGGTCACATTCTTCCTGGCTAACCCCCCACAATTTTGCAGTTAAGTGGGGTGCGGTTACAACCCCCAACGCTTTAGCTGGGCATATACAGATCAAGATAAATGCTTATGCAGTATCAGATGATGTGATCGTAGAAAATATCTACAGAATATCTAGAAGGAAAAATAAAAAAAGGCAAGTAAAAGTTTTTCTCCTTCACTATAATCAGCAAACCTTGGTAAGGCAAGGTTCAGTTCACATATATGCAGTTCAACTGAGTACTTGGTGCTCTCTTTTACCGAAGTTCACCTTTAGGTCTGGTAGGGGACACCTTTTTATATTTAGGTTGCAATAAGTATTTTTTTTTTAACAAATTAAAAGATTTATATTCACAGGAAACTTTCATTTAACATCAACATTGTAATAGTAATACAAAAACTATAGTGGACTTGACAATACCATATATTACCTGAAAAATCCCTTCAGGTTATGATGGCTTCCCGTCTGTAGGCCTTTACTTTACACAACGTCCTAGATTTCCTACTTGCTATACACAGCTTCTCTTCTCCTCATTCCTTTGGTTTATTTTTACATTCTACAAAATACATATCCTACATGGTACCATGCTGTCCTCCTCTTAGCCCCTCTGTGGTTCAGAAGCCAGGCTCTATCAAATGTGACACAAGCTGTGCATATTCACAGGGAATAGCAAATATAGGTCACATAAATAAGCAAGTAAATGTGGAATAATTCAAAAGTGGATAGAAATAATAATTGAATTGCAATGAATATGATTTTTGACCGCATACGCTTTAAAGTGAAAAAAAAAATGGAAGCAAAATGCTTTAAACTTAGTTTATTAAGAAATTTTAAACCCGCTCTTACAGTATTATGAAAAATTAGGCAAATATAGAAGCTAAACAAAGCGTGGAACAGCTGAATGTGTATGAAACAAACGGCAACTTCTGTGGAACTTAAGCTAGGTTCTGTCAGAACCAAAACTTGAAAGCCTAAAGGCATTACTAATCCTGCCAAGTACATTATGAGGTTTGAAAAGGGTTTTCCTACTAGACCTGATTTACCCTTTAAAAAAAAAGTAACACTGATGCGCGCACCCCACCTATGCATATTCAAACCTATCAATTTGTTTTATGTAGCGCAAGTCAGTGTTCATCTCTCGTCAGCTTCTTAATTCCATCTGTTATGCCCAGTCCTACCAGTACAGCATAGACAATGTGACCTTAAATTTCCTGGTTGCTCACTTACAAGAATTTACAGATACCAATAATGAATCCACAGACCACCAATACCATAAAGCTGGTGTACCATAGATAATTAGAATAAATAGAGTAAGTGCCAGAAAAGAGGAACCATGCAGCTCCACTCTTAGTAGATCCCTGGCTGTCACAGTTATGCCAGAGTTGGGGATAAAAAAAATAAAAAAAATCAGCTGTTAAAAATTATAGTACTTTCAGGTCGAGTTCCACTCTGTACACTGGGAATCGCTGATTACACTGGCTCTAGCCACTTAAATACAGTAGTACTCAACGTTTCTGAAGACAAGTCTCAATACCAGTTTTATCTTTGGTATGCAGAGAGGGAGTGAGGGGATGGGAGAAGAGCCTGGGCAAAACAAGGTAATGCAAACAGAGCAGTAACGTACTGTGAATCCAATTACAATTTATTGAGTATATAAAGCCAGCACAGCCTAAGTTTGCCTCCCCCCCAAACAAGAGCACCTGCAACAGCTAAAATAAATACATTTACATAGAAGGCGAAAACAGATCTATTAAGATAGAGAATGGGATCTCCTGAGCTGATGTCAAGTGCAACGTTTAGGCTGTTGCTGCACATGTGATTTTACATGTGCACCATTGTATGGTATGGTACAGGACATCAAGGTATCAGTAACCGGTTACACAGAATCCGTTTCACATATTACTCAAAATAGTGTACTCCATATGATGATATTGCTTTCTGCTGCAAGACCAAATTGGAAAAAAAGAAAAAAAAAATCCCCAACAAGCCTAGGGTGACCAATTGTTCAAGTCTGATATCCTGTGTAGTAAGGGTCTCACAAAAAACAAACCAACAGAGAGGCTATTTAAATCACTAACAAAAAGAAAAAGAAATTAATATGAATGCATGTGTAGCTCCAGCCTTAACATTATAACAGCAGCACTGATGGAACATCCTTTAAAGTCAGTGGTTGGTGCTGAAATGAGGTTACAATTGAAATATGAAGATGTTAATAAGACTTGTGTTAACTGTCAGTTCAGCCTTCTTCGGTGTGTCATTATGCTAGGGAGACTATCATGCAACAGTGACAATGAAAGTCCTCTGTTTCCAAACCATAATGCATTAGTATTAGTATTGGACTGTGTTCACACACCAGACTGGTTGAGATAACATCAGAAGAAAACTTGATTCCACCTTGTGCCTCCAAAGCACACAAATCACAGATTTATTACAGTTTAATAGTAAAAGTCACACAAGAATACAATGGTAAAAACACAGTTAGGGGAGGAAAAAAAAATGTATACTGGACAAAACATGCAGCAAAAAACACCCTGCTGCTAATATTTTAAGCTGCTGAGCCGACTTGTCTATTATAAACAGAGCAGTGCAACTATTTGGAACAATTTATACAGTGTGTTATTGACAAAGTGACACACCACCAGCTCATTTCTCTTCACACCATTGGTTTTCTTTGCGTACCTAGAAAAACAAAATTTTTAACCAAACATTAGAGAAAAGATAAAAAAAATAACTAAAAAAAATAAATCTCTGCACTGTTTGGACCCTAAAATCCAGAAAAACTTGCAAAAAAATGTTTCTAATCTATTTATCTGTCTATTGTGATCGCGGACACATTAGAATTCCAGCCGTTTTTAGGTTTATTAAAAGTCAGCAGCTACAAAAAGTGTAGCTGCTGACTTAACACACACTCACCTGTCCCACGATACAGCGATGTGGCCGCCCGAACCCTGGGTTCTCATCCTTGCCATCACAAGTGTGGGCACCCAGCTGTGACAGCTTGCTGCTTCACAGCCGGGTGCGCACGCTGTGCCTCCTCTAAGGTCAGACAATCTTCTGGGACCTGTGACGTGTCCCAGGGGATTGCAGGGAGGGAGGGGGAGAGGATAACTTACACTCGAGTTGCCTAGGTGGCTCGAGCGGAAGTGGGAGCTAGGTTCCCCCCCAAAAAAAATTACATGCCAAATGTGGCATGTAAGGGGGCGAGGAGTCCTTAAAGCAGAACTTCCACTTTTGGGTGGAAATCTGCTTTAATATCAGCCAGATAACATACACTATATTGTCAAAAGTGTTGGGAAGTCTGCCTTTACACACACAAACTTTAAATGGCATCCAGTCTTAGTCCGCAGAATTCAATATTGATTTGTCCCACCCTTTGTAGCTATAACAGCTTCAACTTTTCCAGTAAAGCTGTCCACAAGGTTTAGGACTGGGTCTATGGGAAGGTTTGACCATTCTTCCAGAAGCGCATTTGTGAGGTCAGGCACGGATGTTGGACAAGAAGGTCTCCGCTTTAAAACATCCCAAAAGGTGTTCTTACATAGTATGTGAGGTTGAAAAAAGACACAAGTCCAACCTATGTGTGTGTGTGATTATATGTCAGTATTACCTTGTATATCCCTGTATGTTGTGGTCATTCAGGTGCTTATCTAATAGTTTCTTGAAACTATTGATGCCCCCCTGCTGAGACCACCGCCTGTGGAAGGGAATTCCACATCCTTGCTGCTCTTACAGAAAAGAAACCTCTACATAGTTTAAGGTTAAACCTTTTCTTCTAATTTTAATGAGTGGCCACGTTTCTTGTTAAACTCCCTTCTGCGAAAAAGTTGTATCCCTATTGTGGGGTCACTAGTATGGTATTTGTAAATTGAAATCATATCCCCTCTCAAGCGTCTTCTCCAGAGAGAATAAGTTCACTGCTCGCAACCTTTCCTCACAACTAATATCCTCCAGGTCCTTTATTAGCTTTGTTGCCCTTCTTTGTACTCGCTCCATTTCCAGTAATCCTTCCTGAGGACTGGTGTGCAGAACTGGACAGCATACTCTAGGTGCGGCCGGACCAGAATCTTGTAGAGCGGGAGAATTATTGTTTTATCTTTGAAATTAATCCCCTTTTTAATGCATGCCAATATTCTGTTTGCTTTGTTAGCAGCAGCTTGGCATTGCATGCCATTGCTGAGCCCATCATCTACTAGGACCCTAGGTCCTTTTCCATCCTAGTTTCCCCCAGAGGTTCTCCCCCCAGTGTATAGATTGCATTCATATTTTTGCCACCCAAATGCATTTTACATTTTTCTACATCGAACCTCATTAGCCATGTAGTTTGCCACCCCAATAATTTGTTAAGATCTTTTTGCAAGGTTTCCACATCCTGCGGATAAGTTATTGCCCTGCTTAGATTAGTATTGTCCACAAATACAGAGATTGAACAGTTCACCCCATCCTCCAGGTCGTTTATGAACAAATTAAACAGGATTGGTCCCAGCACAGAACCCCGGGGGACCCCACTACCCACTCCTGACCATTCTGAGTACTCCCCATTTATCACCACCCTCTGAACTCGCCCTTGTAGCCAGTTTTCAATCCATGTACTCACCCTATACTATGGTCCATGCCAACAGACCTCATTTTGTACAGTAAACGTTTTTATTTGGAACGGTGTCAAATGCTTTTGCAAAATCCAGATACTCCACGTCTACGGGCCTTCCTTTATCTAGATGGCAACTCACCTCCTCATAGAAGGTTGATAGATTGGTTTGGCAAGAACGATTCTTCATGAATCCATGCTGATTACTGCTAATGATACCGTTCTCATTACTAAAATCTTGTATATAGTTCCTTAACATCCCCTCCAAAAGTTTACATACTATTAATGTTAGGCTAACTGGTCTAATTCTCAGGGATGTATTCAGGCCTTTTTAAATATTGGTGCTACACTACACTTTTATCCAATCAGCTGGTACCATTCCAGTCAGTAACAATTAGGAACAATGGTCCGGCAATTATTTGACTGAGTTTCCCCAAGTACCCTCGGGTGCAAGGCATCTGGTCCCGGTGATTTATGTTAAGTTTCCAAAGTCTAATTTTAATTTTGTCCTCTGTTAACCATGGAGGTGCTTCCCGTGATGTATCAGGAGGATAAACACTGCAGTTTTGGTTACTGAAGCCCCCCCCCCCCCCCATTCCCTTAGTGAAGACTGAGGAGAGAATTCAATACCTTTGCCATCTCCCCATCCTCTTAAAGCAAACCCATCTCTCCTCAGTGTTATTTGTTCCTAAGATTTTATCCCAATTTATTCCTTCTAGCAAGGTTTGTAGTTTAGGGAAGTTGGCTCTTTTGAAATCAAGTGTCTATGTATTCCCCTTATGTTTCCTATTTGTGCGAATTATACTGAAGCCAATTGACCTGTGCACACTGTTACCTAAATTGCCCCGTATTTCCACATCCGTGATCAGTTCTGTATTGTTGGTAATCAGTAGATCCAGTAACGCTTTATTTCTAGTTGGTGCGTTTTATGACCCATAAAATTGTCCTGCAGGACATTTAGGAACTGGCGTGCCTTAGAAGAATGCGTGGTTCCCTCCGCCCAATCTGTTTGGATAATTAAAAGCCCCCATTATGATAACACTTCCCATCTTTGCTGCTAATCCAAATTGTGATAGGAGATCTGTCTCCCCTTCCTCCCTCAGGTTAGGGGGCCTACAGCATACTCCCAGTATTTTCCCCTTAACTTCATCCCTTTGGAGCTCTACCCATAAGGATTCCACCTCCTCCCTAGCTCCCTTAGTGATGTCATCTCTCACATTCACTGGTACATTAATCACATAAAAATATATATATAAAAATATATATATAAAAATATATATATAAAAATATATATATAAAAATATATATATAAAAATATATATATATATATATATAAAAATATATATATATATATATATAAAAATATATATATATATATAAAAATATATATATATATATAAAAATATATATATATATATAAAAATATATATATATATATATATAAAAATATATATATATATATATATATATATATATATATAAAAATATATATATATATATATATAAAAATATATATATATATATATAAAAATATATATATATAAAAATATATATATATATAAAAATATATATATATATATATAAATATATATATATATATATATATATATATATATATATATATATATATATATATATATATATATATATATATATATATATATATATATATATATATATATATATATATATATTCTCCATCCCCCTTTTTTACCCCCTCTATCCTTGCGATAAAGGGTATACCCTTGAATGGTTGCCAGCCAATCATGAGAGCTGTTGAACCAAGTCTCTGAAATTCCTACAAAATCCAAATCCTCCTAGTACAACAGTCTCTCTAGTTCACCCATCTTGTCCGCCAGGCTCCTCATGGCAATGGTGAACATATCACATAGTTTAGACCCGTTGCATATTATCCTCTTATTGGGTGTTCTGAGATTGCAACTAGGACTTGCTACTATACTTGCCTTGGGTTTATGTGCTTTGGTCAACCTACCACTAATGCCCCCAATACTACCCTCTGGAATATGTTCCGCGCCGACTCTCTACCTTTGGACCCCCCCCGTCGCCTAGTTTAAAAACCCCTCTAACTTTTTGGCTATCTTCATTCCCAGCTGATCTGCACCCTCCTCATTTAAGTGCAGTTCATTCCTTCTATAGTACTGGTTATCGACTGAGAAGTCGGCCCAGTCCTCTAGGAACCCAAACCCCACCGTACTACACCAGCTCCTCAGCCATTTGTTTACTTCCCTAATCTCCCTCTAATTTTCTGGTGTGGTCGATGTACCAGTAGTATTCAACTTCTGTCGGGTTCCTCCACCCCAAACTCGCTCATCCAAGTCTTTATGGACCTTGCTTTGTGCACTAGTAAGAAGTCATTTAGGAACAAGAAGAGGCCATCCCCAAACTGTTCCCACAAAGTTGGGAGCATGAAATTGCCCAAAATGTCTCGGTATGCTGACTGCCTTAAGAGTTCCCTTCCCTGGAACTAAGGGGCCAAGCCCAACCCTTGAAAAACCCCACACCATAATCCCCCCTCCACCAAATGATTTGGACCAGTGCACAAAGCAAGGTCCATAAAGACATGGATGAGCGAGTTTGGGGTGGAGGAAGTTAACTGGGCTGCACAGAGTCCTGATCTCAACCTGAAAGAACACCTTTGGGATAAATTAGAGCAGAGACTGCAAGCCAGGCCTTCTCGTCCACATCAGTGCCTGACCTCACAAATGCGTTTCTAGAAGAAAGGTCAAACATTCCCATAGGACACACTCCTAAACCTTGGACAGCCTTCCCAGAGAAGTTGAAGGTGTTATATAGCTGCAAAGGGTGGAACTCTATGGACTAAGACTAGGATGTCAACAAAGTTCATGTGTGTGTAAAGGCAGGAGTCCCATTACTTTGACAATATAGTGCATCCCAAGCATTACATTTAGGCCCTATTCACACGGGAGATAAGCAATACACAGCTTCTCACATGTAAAAGCTCATGGAGCGATTACATGCGAATGATCAGCCCTGGACAGTCTGTCTGCGTCCAGGGCTGAGCAAGAACTGTCTGTATAGCAACCAGATTCTCCTCTTCAAAAACATGGACAAAATGATGCCTGTAATGATCGTGCGTACTGGGCACAAGAATAGCTGTGTGTGGCAGCCTTTCTCAGGTCACAAGTCTTCCATGTCATTTTGTCATAATAAAGCATAGCACAGTAACCCTTTGCCTCTCTCCCCCTCTTCTCCTTTAGCTCATACAATCCATAATGTTTTCGTTGCATGCCAGACATCTCTAATCTGCCTGTTAATAGGACTAGCAGAATCTAATCCAATGCACATTTCAGGGCCCATAAAAGTGCCTGACTTAACAGCTTCAGTAACTAGAAAGTTAACAGACATTGGGTCATAAATACCTTAGTTGGAATCCCTGAAATAAGCATATCTGTCTCTCAGTAGAATCCATCATCCCAGCATATGTAAAAACTTCTGAAATCATGACTGTATAGCCAGAATAAAGTAATATTCACCACTTCTATAGTAGACGTTATGGAAAACCAAGGTAACCCCCTTAGCATATATTTTAAAGCAAATTTCACGCTGGACAATAATCTGCAGCTATTAAGAGATATGAATATAGAAAACTGTATCTGGGCCATGGTCATGTGGTGACATCCCAGCAACCACCCCTTAGACCAGACGATTGGTCAGATGGTCTGTCAACACCCCCTTGATGTGAAGAAAAGTGGAATGCATCCACATTTTGGGAGCACTAGTGTATCATCAAGCAAAAGAATACTCGTCAAATTATAAGAGTCAATAGATCACTTTGCTCACTGAAATCTGCTGAAACAGGACCTGATAATACTCTATCTTCTGTGCTTTTGTCTCTTTATATCATTTTTTTGTAATTTATTTTTTATTTACACCATTTACCTTTTCATTATTAACCACTACCATACCAGGCCTATTCTAGCACTCCTCTCCTACATGTAAAAATCATCATTTTTTGCTAGAAAAATTACTCAGAACCCCCAAACACTGTATATATATTTTTTTGCAGACACCCTAGGGAAAATGGAGGTCTTTGCAACTTTTTATTGCGGTAGGAATTTGCGCAGCAATTTTTCAAACGCATTTCATGAAAACAGTTTTTTGAAATTCTTTAAAATTGCCCACACTCATGGAATGGCGCCAAACTTCGGTACTTAAAAATCTCCATAGGAAACCCTTTAAGTTTTTTTACAAGTTACCAGTTTAAAGTTGCTCTTGCTCCAACGCACGCGGCAATACCTCACGTGTGGTTTCAACAGTGTTTACATATGTGGGTGGGACTTGCGTGTGCGTTCACTTCTATGGGAATGGGGGTGCTTTAATTTTTTTTATGTTTATTTAACTTGTTTTATTTACTTTCTCTAAAATAAATTTTTTTTCATCACTTTTATTTCTATTACAAGGAATGTAAACATACCTTGTAATAGGAATAGTGCGTGACAGGTCCTCTTTATGGAGAGATATGGGGTGTATAAGACCCCACATCTCTCCTCCAGGCTGAAAAACAACCAAAACGATCCCATGCTTTTCAGCCGCGATCGTGGCTTTGTTTACAACCGTGTCCTGGACGTGACATCATAACGTCGCATCCAGGCCTCCGACGGTCAGAGATGACTGGTGATCATCCAGCGGCAGCTGATTCTTTCTCCGGGTCCCCGATGGCACGGGAGAGCCCTGAGAAGCACCAGAGGGTGGCAGGAGGGGGGATTCTTCCCCTCCCGTCGCCTGTAAGAACGATCAAGCGGCAGAACTGCCACTATGATCATTCTTATGGTGCACAGAATCGCTGGCTCTAAAAGATGATACCTGAATGATGCCTCTAGCTGTAGGCATCAGATATCCCCCACTGAAAGTCAAAGACGTAATATGAAGTCCTTGGGCTGGAAGTGGTTAACCACTTAAGGACCACCCACGGTCGTTATAAGTCAGTACTTTACGCCAAATACCGTTATGGCAGCAGCTAGCTGCCATAACACCAGTATTTTTAGAAAACAGCCGGCGGCCCTCTTTCAGATTAAGTGGTCTCAGTGGCACATTAGACACATTCCTTGTGCTAGGAATAAAAATGACCCTTTTATTCATTTAAAAGAACAGTGGGAAAAAAAAAAACGTAAGTCGCGCCCGCATATGAAAACTGTTCAAACTACACATGTGAGGCATCGCCACGATCGTTCGAGCAAGAGCAATAATTCTAGCACCAGACCTCTAGCACTAGACCTCTAGCACTAGACCTCCTCCTAACTCAAAACTGTTCACCTAACTCAAAAAACTGTTAACCTGTAGAAATTTAAAAAACGTTGCCAATGGAGATTTTTTAAGTGCCAATGTTTGGCGCCATTTCACGAGCGGGCGCAATTTTGACATGTGTATCAATTTACTCGGTGTAACATCTTTCACAATATAGGAAAAAAAAATTGACCGACTTTACTGTTGTCTTTAAAAAAAAGTGTATTTTTTTCCAAATAATTGAGCTTGCAAGACAGCTGCGCAAATACGGTGTGACAAAGTATTGCAAGAACTGCCATTTTATTTTCTAGGGTGTTAGAAAAAAATATATATAATGTTTGGCGTTACAAGTAATTTTCTAGAAAAAAACAAAAAAAAACAAACTTGTAAACAAATCTCAAAAAGAGGCTCGGTCCTTAAGTGGTTAAAGTAGAACTGTAGGCAAAACTTTTTCCTTGTGCATCCATGGCAGCATACTAGTGATAGGCTCTGCCCTCAGGACAGTGAATATCTTAAGAAAAAGGTTAATGACTCCATCATTCTCCTGTTTTTCCTCATACCTCAGTGACATTGCGATAGTCCATACCGCTGCTCCATTCAATGCAGCTTCCGCCTGGTTTCAGCCTCTCCCAGATGCAGTCCTGGGCCGCTAAAAGCGCCGATAGGCTGAGGAGTCCCTTCTGTGGGTCTTTTGGGACTTCAGTAGCTTTCCTAACCAGGAGCATTTTTACTGGTCTCTTCAGAGCATTTTCCTCTTTTTATCTTGGCTCTTTTCTCTCCTCTGACTCCCTTCTTGTCTTTCTTCATGCTGTATGCCTTCTAGAGTTACTCCCCTTGGATTTAGGCGTTTGGATCTCTCTTTACTGTGCAGACGGTAACTGTGTGTAATCTGCTCCTAAGAGTCAGGGCGCGTGTTTGACATCAATGTTTGTTAGTTTCCTCTGTGTTGTGCGCGCTGTGCATGCGCCAGGATCCCAGAAATTGCAGGGGGGGGGGGTGTGTTTTGCGGCACGCAGTGGCCAGGAGAATCTCACGGAGCTACTGCTCCTGCATAGGTACAGTGCGCATGCGCAATGTGGGGAGGCCGTGGCGGCCATCTTGGAGAAGGGCAAGAGCCCTGTCTGGTGTTCCTGTGGGCAGTGGGTGGTACTGTGCTAATCAGGGCCGCCCACTCCTGTACTTAAGCACTGCAGCAGATTCACTAGGCATGCTATCTCTTAGAGGGTTGTCTGAATTAAGCTCCTGCTGGTATCTAACCTGCCTCTGTGTGGTAGGTTTTTTTTTTTTAAAGAAAGGTGCGTTTACACTGCTATTTTCTCTTTACCCCCCCCAGTCCTATACGCCCAAGAAGACTTCCAGGCATGAGCCCAGAGACACCAGTGGGAACCGTCATGGTCAGTCATCCAGACACCATTGGTGGATATAGGTCCTCAAGGGGTCATCACCCACCCCATAAGTCATGAAGGAACCAGAAAGTGCTGGGCATGTGGAGCAACCCCAACGGCAGACAAGCTAGTCTGCAAAAATTGTTTGAGACCAAGCCGCAGACAGGGAATCATAGGGCCAGCAAGTTCCTAATCTGCTGAAGGTGGTTAGATTCCTTTTCTGAGCTAATGGCCTTGCTGCCATCGCAGCAAGCCCCTCAACATATGGAGAAGGAGAGGGAGTCTGTACTCCCAGGACCATCTACGGGCGTACTCTACCAGCGGTAAATTTACCCACAAAAGCACCGGTGGGTCAAGATCCATCAGAAGATTCTTCTGATGAATCAGACCCAAGTGGCTTCAGTTTTGCATTAGTACAACCCTACCTACAGGCAGTAAAACAGGCGATTGGCTGGGAGGGTCATCGACATAAGATGCTCAGCCAGAGCTATGCTTCATACCATCATGGCTAAACGAGCTTTATCCCAGTAATCTCAGTTCCCCTGGAAGAAAGATTTTCCGGTTTCTACTCGGCTCTCATCCTCGTCCCCAAAAAAGATGGGGGCTGGAGACAGGCAATAGACCTGAAACGAATAAACAGTTACATACATCTGGATTCCTTCAAGATGGAATCACTCCAAACGATCATACAGGCCGTTCAGCCGGGAGATTGGATGATATCCATAGATCTCAAAGATGCATCAAGATCAAGTCAGTGCTACTACGCATGGACAATCGGGTGGCTGTATCGTATATCCAGGGCAAGGGAAGAACACAGTCGGGCCTTATTGAGAGAAGTGGAACCCATCATGTTATGGGAGAGAGGAACTTCATGGATCTGAAGGCAATTTATCTACCAGGTCGATTGAACCAGGAAGCAATTCACCTTTCGCAGAACTCCCAGGATACCAACAAGTGGCTTCTCCAGCCCCTGGTCTTCAACTGGATGGTGGATCTCTGTCATTTGTCAGAGATAGACCTCTTTGCCTCGGCTACCAAAACCAAATTACCCAGGTTTATCTGGCGTCTCCCTCACCCCCAAGCAGAAGCGATGGATGCGCTACTGAGCCCGTGGAGATGCACCCTGGCCTATGCATTCCCGCCTTGCCCTCTTATTACAAACTTCCTGACGAGATTACCAACAAAACAACGATGGCAGTCCTCCTATATTGGCCAAGACACCCGTGGTTTCCCTTGGCCATGCATCTCACCATTCAACGGCCAGTCAAGATTCCGATCATGCCACACTTCCTCAAGGGAACTTCTCGTATCCCAACCCTCTCAGGTTGAATCTTCAGGTCTGGATACTGAAAGGCGGAGGTTCCAAATCACTAGGGTGTTCGAGGGCGATTTCAACACTCGGGAAAGCCAGGAAACTGGCAACGAATAACATGTACGCTAACGTTTGGGAAAAGTTCAAAGCCTTTTCTGTTGGCAAGGGGGCAGACACTTCTTCTCCATCTACCTTTTTACTTTTGGACTTTCTCCAAACAGGCCTCGACTTAGGTCTAAGTCTCAGCACTCTTAAAGTTCAAGTTGCAGCGATCTCGGCTGCCACACACAAAAGATGGGCGGAAGACCCCCTTATAGTGCAATTCTTCAAAGCAATAAGGAAAATACGCCCTCCAATCAATCTTTTTCCAAGTGGGACCTGTCCCTTGTGTTGGAAGTGTTTTTCGGAACAACCCTTTGCTCCATCTGAAGAGGCCTTAGTGTGGAATTTGACTCTAAAGCTAGCTCTCCTTATAGGAATAATGTCAGGCCAAAGAGTCTCAGAGTTGCAAGCACTAGGGGCGGAAGAGGAGCATATCGTCTACCTAGAGTGAAATTGTGTATAATATGCGGTTTTGTACCAAAAGTATCTACTCCTGCTTCCCTGGTGATTCCTTGGGCTTTACCAGTCTTTCCAGATTCTACCTTGAACCCACTACATGAATTACATGTTGCCCATGTTCTCAAATGTTATCTCAACCTCCCTACCCCTTTTAGAAAATCTACAAACCGGTTTGTACTTCCAGGGGCCAAGAACAAGGGCAAGGAAGCCTCAGCCAGGACGATCGCATTGTGGATAGTAAAATTAAGCCAAAGAGCGTACAGGACTAAAGGACTAAATCCCGTTTCCTCGGTCAGAGGCCACTCAACCAGGGAAGTCGCATCATCTTGGGCCGCTAGGGCGAATGCCTCGGTGGACACAATCTGCAGAGCAGCAACGTGATCTTCTCAGCACACATTCATGATGCACTATATGCAACCCAGGAACTCTAACCTCTGTAGATTTTGGCAGAAAGACAATTGAATCAGCTTTTGTTTTGTCCAAATAAATCTCTTTTCTAAGCATTATCCACCCATCTCAGCTAGTTATTTATCACTAGTATGCTGCCATGGGTGCACCAGGAAAACAGAAAATGGTTTCATACTTACCGTAATTTTCCTTTCCTGATGCATATCCATGGCAGCATACACACCCTCCCTCGGTATTCTATATTATGGAGAATGATGGGGGGAGTCGCTAATCTTTTCTTTTATGGTATTCACTGTCCTGAGGGTGGAGCCTATCACTAGTATGCTGCCATGGATATGCAACAGGAAAGGAAAATTACGTTAACCACTTGCTTACTGGGCACTTAAACCCCCCTCCTGCCCAGACCAATTTTCAGCTTTCAGCGCTGACACACTTTGAATGACAATTGCACGGTCATACAACACTGTACCCAAATTAAATTTTTATCATTTTTTTCCCCACAAATAGAGCTTTCTTTTGGTGGTATTTAATCACAGCTGGGATATTTTTTGCTAAACAAAAAAAAGATGGAAAAAAAAAAAAAATCATGTTTCATAGTTTGTTATAAAATTTTGCAAACAGGTAATTTTTCTCCTTCATTGATATGCGCTAATGAGGCGGCACTGGTGGGCACTGATAGGCTGCACGGATAGGCACAGTTAAGGCGGCACTGATGGGGACAGATAAGGCGGCACTGATGGGGAGAGATAAGGCGGCACTGATGGGGAGAGATAAGGCGGCACTGATGGGGAGAGATAAGGCGGCACTGATGGGGAGAGATAAGGCGGTACTGATGGGGAGAGATAAGGCGGTACTGATGGGGAGAGATAAGGCGGTACTGATGGGGAGAGATAAGGCGGTACTGATGGGGAGATAAGGCGGCACTGATGGGGACAGATAAGGCGGCACTGATGGGGACAGATAAGGCGGCACTGATGGGGACAGATAAGGCGGCACTGATGGGGACAGATAAGGCGGCACTGATGGGGACAGATAAGGCGGCACTGATGGGCGCTACTGATGGGTGGCACGGATAGGTGGTACTGATGGGCACTGATCGGAACCACTGATGGAGGGCACTGATGGGCAGTTATGGGCACTGGTAGGTGACACTGATGTGCATCACTGTTGTTGTGGCACTGATTATGGGCGCTGATGGGTGGCACTGTGGGCGCCACTGCTGCCTATTGCTAGGTGTCACTGGCAGGGGGCACAGATGATCGCTGTGATCGGGACTGATGTCCCTCTCACGGCCGCTGGTGATTGGCTTTTTTTTTCCTCCTCACGCTGTCAGCGCGAGGAGAAAAAATAGCCGATTACCGGCTCTGTTTACATCACATGATCAGCTGTTATTGGCTGACAGCTGATCATGTGGTAAGGGGTCGGGACCGACCCCTTACTCCAATCTGTGATCAGGCGAGTCTCAGACTCGCTGATCACTAAGCGCGCCCTGCAGGGGGCGCGCAGACCGCTCGTGCACGGGACAACGTCAAAAGACGTAGTCCCGGCAATGTAGGTCCGCGCTGTTGCCGTCATTCGGCAATAGCGCGGATCTGAAGAGGTTAAGTATGAAACAATTTTCTTTTTTTTTCCTTTGCGGGAATTTCTCTTCACTTCCTGTCCCATAGCCAAACAGGAAGTGAGAGGAAATCACTGTAAATTAAGGGAATTCCTTGGGGACCCCTTGGCCACCAGAACTAGTGTCCCCATTGGAAGATTTCTCCTCCTACTTTTCTGGGGACAACCAAAAATTTGTGATTTTTTTTTACTATCAATGATAATGGTAAACAGGATAAATCGAAAGGGTAAATCTCCCTAATGAGGGCACAGACAGCAATATAAACTGACAAATATTCTAATCCCTCTCCACCCTTCCCAAAACAAAAAAAACGTTTTGCCTTTAGTTATACTTTAACAATTTTTTCTGGGATATGGCACTGCGTCGTTTTAACTGACAATTGCACGATCGTGCGACGTTGTACCCAAACAATATGGACGTCCTTTTTCCCTTACAAATAGAGCTTTATTATGATGATATTTGATCACCTCTGCTGTTTTTATTTTTTGCGCTATAAACAAAAAAGAAAAAATAGGACTTTTAAAACAGCTTACCTGTAAAATCCTTTTCTTGGAGTACATCATAGGACACAGAGCATTAAGTATTTACTTAGTGGGTTATAGCTACCTTCAGGTGTTGACACTGGCACACCCAATACAGGAAGTCGATTCCCCTATATAACCCCTCCTCCTTCCAGGAGTACCTCAGTTTTTTTAGCCAAGCAATATACTTACACCCCATAAAAAGAGGGGCGGGACCTCTGTGTCCTATGATGTACTCCAAGAAAAGGATTTTACAGGTAAGCTGTATTAAAAATCCTATTTTCTTTATCGTACATCATAGGACAGAGAGCCTAAAGAATTTACTTAGTGGGACGTCCCATAGCAATGCTACTTGAGGGGAGGGAGACACAACCCGTAGGGCACCCGCAGACCTTGAGGACTTATACTGCTGCCTGCAGCACACTGCGCCCGAAGGCGATAATCTCATTCCTTCTTCCATCCACTTGGTAAAATTTTGTGATTGTATGGACCGAAGACCAAGTTGCGGCCTTGCAGATCTGAGCAAAAAAGAGGCCTGGTGATGCACTGTCCAAGAAGCACTAACCGCTCTGGTAGAGTGCGCCTTAAGTTGAATAGGGGGAATCTAACCCCTTAAATCATAAGTTTGAATTATAACTTGCCAAATCCACCCAAGAGTGGATTTCGACGCTGCCTGTCCTTTTTTAGAACCCTCTGGCAGAATAAACAAGACATCAGTTTTACGAATCTGAGCAGTTTTCGTTAAATAGATTTTCACTGCTCTCACTACATCAAGACAATGTAATGATTTTTCTTCCCTGGAACATGGTTTTGGGAAGAACGATGGCAGGACAATATCTTCATTCAGATGAAAGCCTGAAACCACTTTTGGCAAAAAGCCTGGACGAGGGCGTAACACCACTGTGTCCTCATGAATAATCAAATATGGCTCTTTACAATAAAGAGCAGCCAATTCTGAAACCCTCCTTGCTGAGGATATAGCAACCAAAAATATCAGCTTCCTAGTTAGGACTAAGGGAACTAAAGAATGCGTAGCAAGCGGTCTTTGAAACAGGAAGAATATATAAGTGCGCTTGCAATAAAGTGACATAAATCAGTGATCATAAATAGTGCGTGACAAAAAATGATCAAAAAACGTGATTAAAGTTCATAAACTCCTTAGGAAGTATATGATGGAGTCCATTCATAAACGCACAGAGCCAGCAAGTCTAGTGGGGAAGGGTCACACATCAAGATTCCATCCACCTTAACCCGCATAAGAGGAGAGGGGAAAAGGGATATGTGAAGGGAACATCCAGGCTGAAGGTGAATCCAGATGACAATAAGATAATGCCCTTACCGGAACCGGTGGACCTCCTTTAGAGCAAGGTCATACGCACAGGCAGATACAGCCCTCTGCGGGGACAGATGGACTCCCACGTCTGGATCCTCAGATGTCTGACGTTCCAAGGGCGAGCAAATCCGAGATGTCAATCTAGCAAGAAGCACTCACAGAAGAAAGTGTTGGTCCCATCATCATAGACCTTAGACTCTGTGCTCCTATAGGGAGGAACACCGAGTCTGAGGTCTATGATGATGGGACAAACACTTTCTTCTGTCTTCCTAGATTGACATCTCGGATTTGCTCGCCCCTGGAACATCACAGACATCTGAGGATCCAGACGTGGGAGTCCATCTGTCCCCGCAGAGGGCTGTATCTGCCTGTGCCTATGACCTTGCTCTAAAGGAGGTCCACCGGTTCCGGTAAGGGCATAATCTTATTGTCATCTGGAGTCACCTTCAGCCTGGATGTTCCCTTCACATATCCCTCTTCCCCTCTCCTCTTATGCGGGTTAAGGTGGATGGAATCCCCGCTGGACTTGCTGGCTCTCTGTGATTATGAATGAACTTTATCATATACTTCCTAAGGAGTTTATGAACTTTAATCACGTTTTTTGATCATCTTTTGTCACGCATTATTTATGATCACTGATTTATGTCACTTTATTGTAAGATCACCGATTTATGTCACTTTATTGCAAGCGCACATATATTCTTCCTAGTTTTCACTACATTGATATTTGTGTTTTTTGTTGCAGATGCAGCTCTTTTTGTCATTTTTTTGCTCTTTTATTATTTATGTAGGTCTTTGAAATAAAACCGATAAGGCTGAGACTTGGCCCTTAATGGTACTTGGGGCCAACTTCATCTCTACGCCCAATTGTAGAAAGGCAAGTATTTTGCCTATAATATATCTCCGAGGGTGCCAACCCTAGGATTCACACCAGGAAACGTAAGTTTTCCAAACTCTATAATATACAGCTCTGGAAACTGGTTTCCTTGCATTGATTAAAGTTGAGATAAGAGACCTGGAAAGCCCACGCTTCCTTAGAATGTTAAATTTAGCGTTCGTAAAGTAGGATGGAATATCGGCCCCTGCAGTAGCAGGTCTGGCCTTAGTGGGAGAGGCCAAGGACCCTCCACTGCCACCTTTACGATCTCTGCGTACCATGACCTTCTGGGCCATGCTGGTGCTACCAGAATTACCGGCTTTCTTTCCAGCTTGATCCTGCAAAGTCGTCAAGGCAGCAACTGAATCGGGGGAAAAGCAAAGGATCAGCGAAAACTGATCCCACGGAGTTGCCAGCGCATCTGTTCCGTATGCGAGTGGATCCCTTGTTCTGGACACAAAGTTGACTAACTTCATGTACAAGCTGGATGCTAGAAGATCTATGTCCAGAGTCCCCCAGCTTTGGCAAACAGCCCGAAACACTGAGGGGTGAAGAGACCATTCCCCTGGGAATAACTGCTGGTGACTTAGTCCACCTGCCAATTTTCTACTCCCAGAATGAAAACTGCCGATAGGGATGGGACATTCCTTTCTGCCCAAGTTAGGATATAGTTCACCTCTCTCTGAGCTGATAGACTCTTGGTGCCCCCTTGGTGATTGATATAGGACACAGGCATGACATTGTCGGATTGAATCCGGACTGGACAAGGTTTTCAGAGCCAGATACAACAATCTCTAGGATGTTGATGGGCAGGGCTCTTTCGAGTTTTGACCACCGTTCCTGGACAGTCGTCTCCTCTAGTACCGCTCCCCAGCCTGAGAGGCTGGCATCTGTCGTTACTACTTTCCAGATTATTAGTCTGAAGGATTTCCCCTTCAGCAAATTCTGGCTTTGTAATCACCAACTGAGGCTTTGAGACACTCTTGGGGACAGCCTCATTGGCAAGTCCAAAGCTTGGATCGTCTTGTTCCGAGCAGAGAGGATTCTGTTTTGCAACAGCCTTGAATGGAACTGGGCATAGGGGACTGCAGCGAATGAAGCTACTATCTTTCCTAACAACCTCATGCAAAGGCGAATTCAAGGATATGCTTCTGACCTGACCATCCGTACCAGCTCTTGTTTGGAGCTGATCTTTGCTGGAGGCAAGAACACCCTTTTATGGGCTGTATCTATGATCAGGCCTAAGTAATCCAGCCTTCTTACTGGTTTTAAGGAAGACTTCTCTAAGTTGAGGATCCAACCGAGACTTTCCAGGTAACTGGTTGTAATGCGTACGCTTTGCCTTAAGCGAGTCACGGACTAGTCTATTAACAATAGATCGTCTAGGTACGCCAACACAGCTATGCCCTGTGCCCTCAACCTGGCTAGAGGTGGAGCCAGTATTTTTGTGAATACCCGTGGTGCTGTGGCTAGCCCAAAGGGTAAGGCCGCGAACTGAAAGTGCCTAGTTCCACTTTGAAATCGCAGAAACCTTTGGTGAGCAGGAAATATAGGGACATGCAGATAAGCGTTCTTGATGTCGATGGACGCCAGAAGTTCTCTGCCTTGTAGGATGGAGACCACTGACCTGATCGACTCCATTCGAAATGAGCGAATTTTTAGGAACCGATTTAGATTTTTTAGATCCAGAATGGGCCTGACATCTCCTTTCGGTTTTGGTACCGTAAACAGGTTTGAATAGAAACCTAAACCTTGTTCTTCTGTGGGGATCTGTAGGATTACCCCTTGAGTCAATAATCGGTCTAATGCTTGAAACAGGGATTGTCCTTTCCCTGGATCTTAGGGAAAGTTCGATCTCAGAAAGTGAGATAGTGGAAACTCCCGAAACTCTAGTTTGTATCCCAGAGTCACTGTGGAGAGAGCCCATCTGTCCTGAGTTTCCTTCTGCCAGACTTCTGCGAAATGCAGAAGTCTTCCCCCCACCTTGAGGGGAGACGCCTCTTCATGAAGAGGTCTTCGTATTCTGCTTTGTAGCCTTGCGGTTCCAGGTCTTCCTTTGAGCCTGGGCCTGACCCTGCGATTTTCCTCTGGAATCTGACAGTGGAAGCCATTGCCACTGCTTAGAGGCGGATGCGCTTGGCGCAGGAGAGAAAGTCAGTTTAAATGAAGGACATTTATACTTTTTGACTGGCAAGAGTACTTTTTCCACTGGAAATTGTCTGAATATATTTATCCAAATCATCGCCAAATAGTCGCTCCCCATGAAATGGGAAACTAGACAGTAGGTTTTTGCAGGGTGCTTCAGCAGACCAACCCTTTAGCCAAAGGGTCCTACACGTGTACTAGCACAAGTGCAAGGCGAGACGCCTGGTGAATAGTATCCTTTATAGCATCTATGGCAAAACATAATGCTTTTGGTAAATTGGCCAAGTCACTGGCCTGTTGTGCAGGGAGCTCGTTAAGGGCCTCTGTGAACTGGTCTTTTAAGGACTGACAAATGCCTATAGCTGTAATTGCAGACTGAGCAACAGTACCTGCTAAAGAAAAAGGGGATTTTAACAGGAATTCCAACTTTTTATCTGTTAGATCCTTTAGCATTTGTGCATTGTCCATTGGACAAGTTAAACTTTTATTCACACTGGAAATTTCAGCATCTACTGCTGGAACTTTCCATTTTTTGGTGATTTTTTTCCTCCATAGGATAGAGAACTGAGAATCTCTTTGGAGGGAGAAAATGCTTATCCATATGATCCAATTCGGTATAAATAAGCTTCTCTAGTAATGTGTGGACTGGAAACGCATGCACTGGTTGTGAAGGTTTCAAGGAACCCAAAGAAGAAACCAGACTTTCAGCTGACTCTGTTAGGGGTAGCATGAAAGTGGAGCAAACAGTGTCCATAAGGATTTGTACCTCAGATTGTGAAGCTGAAACTTCAACTGTTGTTTCCTCCGCAGAGGAGTAATCGGTTTGTTTTTCCCGATCGTTTGAGGGTAATGCCTCATCCTGTCCCCACTGTTCCCCTGTAAGGGGTTTGGAGTGGGAGAGAGAGATCTAGCACCCTTCTTATCCCGTTTAATGGTGGATGCGATTAAAGCCGATAATCCTCCTTCTAAGCCCTGCAGGGCAGAGGAAAACGCATATTCAGTCACGTATACAGGGGCTGAAGTGTGGGAAGCAGCTGCACCACCAATTGCTTCCAATGACTCACCCTGGCTTGCCATGTCAGGTATCTCCGGAGAGGATCACAATGTGGAGGCATGTCTGGCGTTCCCAGCACCTGGGGGTGGTTTTGGTGCCTTAGTAGTAAGCCTTGAAGCCATAGTGCAAAGCAAAAAAAGCAAAAGGTACTCTAAGAACTGTTCTATTTATTTGAACAATAGTAGAGAAAACAATGGTAGCATAGAATGATCTAATGCTAAATACATTTTTTTCCGGTACTGCAAATGCCTGTGTAAACCCATCACGTGCACCAGCGCTTCTGTGTCCTGTGGCAGCCTTGCTTCAGCTGCTCTGATAGACACTGTTTCCCAGAGTATCAGCTTTAAACTTTTTCAGGTATGAGCCTGTTTATCTTGCGCCACACCCTTTCCTGTGCTTTAGCAAGACTCACCTCAGAGGGGAGGCGGGGAACGGGATTTACACAGCCTTTTTATCAGCTTTCCAGATTTATGCTTGTTTAAACATAACATGTATCCCCATCCACTCAGTTTCCCCATTTAGGGGGAGAGGAGACCCCCCCCCCCCAGCTGCTAAGACACACACTGTATTAGCACATATTTAAACAGGGTCTATACACCATTACTCCCTCTAGAGGAATTTTTAAGGCATTTTACAATATATTTGAGAGAAAAGTCATAGGTGGACTTTGCAGTTCCTATGCTTTCTTCTTACCTTTTCCTCACTGCTGTAAACAGACAGATCCAAACTTCACCCATCACGGCGGGCAGCGTGTTTAAACCTTCAAAGACTGGGGCCCTTTTAATAGTCCTTTGGACCATGTATAGCACCCTTTCAGGACAGCTTTAGGTAATTTAGCAAGACCAAAAAAAGAGTCCTGGTTCCTAGGGTCCAGCCTCCAAAGAGGAGCGTTACAGGCAAAACCTCGTTCTTCTATGCGAGGCCCGGGTACCATCCTGGAGCCGCAGTGGTGGGATGGACCTGGTTGTGGAGGCTTTTTAAATCCAGCATGGATCCCTCCTGGAGCTCCGCAGAGCACATCTTCACTTGTGCCAACACCTTTAGACACTGGCGAAAAAACTGAGGTACTCCTGGGAGGAGGAGGGGTTATATAGGGGAGTCAACTTCCTGTATTGGGTGTGCCAGTGTCAACACCTGACGGTAGCTATAACCCACTAATACTTAAGGCTCTGTGTCCTATGACGTACGATAAGTAAAGACGATTTTTGAAAAAAATTTTTTTTTTACTTTTTACTATAATAAATATCCAAAAAAAAAAAAAAAAAAAAAGACTTCATCAGTTTAGGCTAATCTGTATTCTTCTACATATTTTTGGTAAAAAATAAGGGATAGATGTATGGCATTTTTATTATATATTAATTTTTTTCACTAGTAAATGGTGGCGATCTGCAACTGTTAGCGGGACTGCGAGATTGCGGTGGCAGATCGGACACTTGACACTTTTTTGGGACTATTAACATTTATACAGCGATCACAGCTAAAAATAGCCACTGATTACTGTATAAATGTCACTGGCAGGGAAGGGGTTAACACTAGGGGGCGATCATGGGGTTAAGTGTTTCCTAGGGAGGTATTTCTAACTGTGGGGGCAGTGTACTGACTGGTGGAGAGATCACTGTTCCTGATCACTAGGAACAGCAGATCTCTCTCTATTACCGTTAGAACGGGGATCTGTTTGTTTACATACACATAGAGCGATGTCCGCCAGCGACCCGCGATCGCTCCACAGAGAGCCAGAACGGGGATCTGTGTATGTAAACAAACAGATCCCCTATCGCTCCTAAAGAGGCAATTCACTCAGGGGAGCCAACCTGCCGCAGTATAATGACGACGGCTGGTTGGCAAGAGGTTAACCGCTTGCTGACCAGGTGCTGTCAAACTACAGTAGGTCGGCACGATCCTGCGAGCCGTCGTAGCTATACGTTGGCTCCTTTAAGCGGGATAGCAGGCACACACTGCACTGCGGGGGTGCCAATGCTCGTGGCCGACAGTCGCGATGACTGCCGGCCACAAGTGATCGCTGGCACGCGAGGCAGAACAGGGAAGTGTGTGTAAACACACAAATCCCTGTTCTGCGAGGAGAGAGATTGTGAGTTTCTAATAGCTAGGAATCACGATCTGTCATTTCTTCTGGGTCAGTCCACTCCCCCTACAGTTAGAAACACACAGGGAGCACAATAAACACCTTGATCGCCCCCTAGTGTTAACCCCCTTCCTGGCAGTGAAATTTTTACAGTAATCAGTGCATTTTTATAGCACTGATCGCTGTATAAATGCAAATGGTCCCAAAAATGTGTCAAAAGTGGCCGCTATAATGTTGCAGTCCGATAAACATCGCAGCTCAAATACTAATAGATCGAATAATAATAAAAATGATATAAATCTATCTCCCATTTTGTAGACGCTATAACTTTTGCGCAAAGCAATCAATATACACTTATTGCAAATTTTTTTTACCAAAAATATGTAGAAGAATACATATCGGCCTAAACTGAGAAAAAATGCTTTTTTAAAAAAATGGGGATATTTATTATAGCAAAAAGTACAAAATAGTGTTTTTTCAAAATTGTCACTTTTTTTGTTTATAGCGCAAAAAATAAATACCGCAGAGATGATCAAATACCACCAAAAGAAAGCTCTATTTTGTGGGAAAAATCGGAGTTACTTACCGGTAACGTCCTTTTCCAGGAGTCTTTCAGGACAGCACCATAGAGAGAGACCTTGGCTCCTCCCCTTCTGAGGAAACACCGCCTTCAACTTTAAGCTTTAAACCTCACCGCTCCCCCCCGGCCCCTCAGTTCTTCAAGAGGACCTCCGGTTAGCTGGGGAGACACAAGAACACGTCATAATAACTCTGATCTTACCTGACGTTCTTCTGCGATGAACTCTTCACGAATGTCCCTAAAGTAGGGTGGGTAACTGTGCTGTCCTGAAAGACTCCTGGAAAAGGACGTTACCGGTAAGTAACTCCGATTTTCCCATTTACGTCTTTCAGGACAGCACCATAGAGAGGATGAGCGAGCACCTTACCTTAGGGTGGGACTACTGCCTGCAGAACCTTACGCCCAAAAGCCTGGTCTTTTGCTGACAGAAGGTCCAATCTGTAGTGTTTCACGAACGTGTCGAATCTGGACCACGTTGCCGCTCTACAGATCTGCTCCGGAGACGCACCAGCCCACTCGGCCTGAGAGGTCGCCACTGCCCTAGTGGAGTGTGCCCTGATACCCTTAGGGGCTTCCAACCCGCTAATTATATAAGCCTGGCTGATGGCTAACCTTAACCACCTAGCTATAGTGCGCCTAGAGGCTCTGCCTCCCTTCCTGGTTCCTGAAAATAACACAAAAAAGGAATCAGATTTTCTAAATAGTTTTGTATCCTCCAAGAACTGCAGGAGACACCTTCTTACATTTAGTTTATGAAACCTATGTTCCTGTTCCCTCACAGGATTCAAACAAAAGGTGGGCAAAAAAATTTCCTGGCCTCTATGAAAAACCGAGGCCACCTTCGGCAAAAAGGCCGGATCGGTTTTAAAAATTACCTGTTCCGGGAATATCTGAAAAAAGGGTGCCCTAATGGAGAGGGCCTCGGGTTCACTCACTCTTCTTGCCGTAGTGATTGCCACCAAAAACACCGTTTTGAGGCTAATCCATTTTAGCGTACACGTCTCCAATGGCTCAAAGGGTTCCCCTGTAAGCGCTTGTAAGACCAAAGAAAGATCCCACACTGGGAAGGAGGAGACCTTCAAAGGTCTCTGCCTACTCAAAGCTTTAAAAAATCTAACGATCCAAGGATCGGAGGCTAGTTGTTTCTCCAGAAACACACTCAAAGCGGAAACCTGTCATTTCAGGGTGCCAAGGGCTAACCCCCTGTCCGCCCCTGCTTGCAGGAACTCTAAGACCGCTATAGAGCTGTGAACATCAAAAGAAGTTTCTGTGCACCAGCTATTAAAACGCTTCCACGTTTTTTGGTAGATAACCTGGGTTTCTTTTTTCCTGCAATTTAGGAGGGTCTTCACTAAGCTATCTGAGAAACCCCTGCTCTTCAGCAATTCCTCCTCAGTAGCCAAGCCGCGAGGTTCCATCTCCCTACCTGGGGACAACAGATTGGCCCCTGGGAAAGGAGATTCTCCTGAACTGGCAAAAGCCAGGGGGGTTCCGCTGCCAGACTTCTCAGGATGGAGAACCAAGGCCTCCTGGGCCAATGTGGCGCAATAAGAATGAGGGTTGTGTTTTCCAGCTGGAACTTTCTTAGGACGGCTGGGATCAGTACAGGTGGGGGGAAGGCATAACACCTGTCGAAAGTCCAACTCTGAGCCAGTGCGTCTACCCCTAGAGCTCCATCCCACCTGTTTAGGGAGAAGAAGAGATGCACCTTCCTGTTTTCTCTCGAGGCAAAGAGGTCTATGCATGGCCTTCCCCATTTCTGGGATATTGCCTCGAAAACCCCCTGGTTCAGAACCCAGTCGCCTTCTCTCAGCCGTTTCCTGCTGAGGAAATCCGCCACCAGATTTTGTTCCCCCTTCAGATGCACTGCCGAGAGGGATAGGACGTTTACTTCGGCCCATTTGAGAATGCTTTCTACCAGGGTCCACAAGGGTCTGCTTTTGGTACCCCCCTGCCTGTTTATGTAGGCTACAGCTGAGGAGTTGTCCGACCGGACTCTCACATGCTGTCCCTGAAGTTCCTTTTGAAAAGCTCTGAGTGCCAAGGCTACTGCGCTCAGCTCCTTCCAGTTGGAGGATCTTCTTGCGTCCTCCCTCCGCCAGACGCCCTGAGCCACCCGGTCCTCCATATGCGCCCCCCAACCCATGCCACTCGCATCGGTCGTGACGCATCTGGACACCGGCAGAACCCACTCCAGACCCTGTGAGAGATTGGCCTCTTTTTGCCACCACCATAGGGATCTCTTGACCTGGTCTGGTATAGTTATCAGGGAGTCCAAAGACCCCTGACTGTGGTCCCAAATACTCAGGATGAAGAGTTGTAAAGGGCGAAAGTGTAACCCTGCCCATTGAACTGCTGGAAGTGCTGCCGTCAGTAACCCCAAGGCTGACATAGCCTTTCTTACTGATATTTGTTTGCTGCCCTGGAGTAACAACATTGCCTTGTCTACCTTCTGGATCTTCTCCATTGGCAGGAAGACTTTCTGTTTTGTTGAATCCAACAGGTAACCTAAAAAGATTACCTTTTGCGATGGAGTCAAATTGGACTTTTCCAGATTTAAGAGCCAACCTAGACCCTCTAGAATGTTCCTTGTAAACTGCAGGTCCTGCGACAGTTGTTCCGCGGAAGAGGCAAAAAGTAGTAGATCGTCTAAATATGCGATCACTGAGATGCCCTTGATCCGTAGGAAAGCCAAGACTTATACACTGACTTTGGTGAAGATGACGGGGGAAGAGGATAGCCCGAAGGGAAGGGCCCTGAACTGCCAATGAAACGTCCCTTCTCTGGTATTTACCGCCAGCCTGAGGAACCTTTGACACTGATCTGCAATGGGAATGTGCAGGTAGGCATCCCTCAAGTCTACCGATGCCATGAAGTAGTTCGGAGGAAGGAGCGTTTTTACCGAATAGATCGAGTCCATTCGGAACCTCCTGTAGGTGAGCGAGACGTTCAGAGGCTTCAGGTTCAGGATGAGCCTGAACTTCCCCAAGGGTTTGCGCACCACAAAAATGTGGGAGTAAAAGCCTCTGCCCGTCTCTCCTTCTGGAACTCGAACTACCACCTCCTGTTCCTCCAACTCCTGGAGGGAGGAAAGGAGAGCCGCTGACCTTTCTGCACATTTCGGTAGCGTGGTTACCAGGAGTCTGCATGGTGGAGGTTCTGCAAACTCTAACCTATACCCTCTTCTTATGACTTCCAAAATAAAATGGTTGGAGGTGATCATCTCCCACTGTGGAAGGAAGGCCCCCAATCTTCCTCCCACCGTTATTCTGTCACTTTGTCTTTTTGGGCTGTTCAGGAGGGCGAAAAATAGCCCCCCCACGCCCTTTCCCTTTTTGTCCCCACCCCTTTTTCTGTTGATCAGATTTTGGGGGGTCCAATTTCTTCCAGGGCCGAGACTTTCTTTTAGTCTCTGCAGGTTTTCTTTTAAAAGGAAATGCCTTTTTTCTGTCAGCCGTTCGATCCAACACGGCTTCCAGACCTGGTCCGAAAAGCAAGTCCCCCGTGAGAGGAATGCCGCAAAGTTTAACCTTGGATGCGGTATCTCCCTGCCACGTTTTAAGCCATAAGGCTCTTCTTGCCGAATTGGACAATGCGGCTGATCTTGCGGACATACGCACCGATTCAGCCGAAGCATCTGCCAGGTAAGCTATTCCTTTAAGGAGCATGGGAAAAGACGACAGGATTGTTTCCTTAGGCGTTCCTGCCTCTATGTGTGCTTTAATTTGCGTCAGCCAGTACTCCATGTTTCGTGCCACCACCATGGACGCCATGGCGGGTTTGAGGTTCCCTAGGGAAGAGTCACAGGATTTTTTCAAGAGGGAATCTATCCTCTTATCCATGGGATCTGGGAGTGCCCCCATGTCCTCAAAGGCCAAGTCAGTGTGCCTGGAGACCTGCGAAAAGGCTGCGTCTAGCTTAGGAGATTTGTTCCATACCAGCGCCTCCTCCTCTGCAAAGGGGAACCTACGCTTAAGTGCTCTTGAAAGGAAAGGTTTCCTTTCGGGGTCTTGCCACTCTTTTTTGATGGCGTCGACCAAGACCTCATGGAACGGGAACACCTTCCTTTTATGTTCCCCTAGTCCCTTATACATCTGGTCATGGAGTGATAGCTTCTTCCTTTCCTCCTGGATTCCTAGGGTGGTATGAATGGCTCCTAGGAGCTCCTCCACCTCTTCCAGGGAAAGCTTGTAGCGAGAGGATCTTGTGGATTCCCCTTCCACCTCCTCTCCCTCTGATTCCCCCTGGGGATCTGAAGACCCGCTATCAGGCTCTTCCTTAACCTCGAGTCTGGCACCTCCTGGATTCTCTCCACTTCCCGAGGGAGCATCCATTAAGGACTGAGGAACACTCTGCTGTGCTGGTGGAGAAACAACCTGCGGCTGTGGCAACTGAAGACTGGAAAATAGTGTCTTAAAAGTCTGCACAGTATTAGAAAGCTCCTTAACGGATGCTGCTAAATCTGAAGACTGTTCTCCAGACTGCTCCCTTACTAACCCCTCTATACATTCCCTGCAGAGGGGCTTAGACCAAGATTCCCCCATTGTGATTCTGCATGAGGGGCATTTTTTCTTGGTACTGTGGGGCGACTTGCTTTTCTCTGTAGCTTTGCCCTGTAAAACAAGTTAAAAAGGAGGGAGCAATCAGCAAACTTATCCACCAGCACTACCACGGAGGGCCACCAGGGGTGCACTTCCCGGGACCGACCACCACCAGGGACCCAGTCACAACCCTTTCCCCCCCTCACCACCAAGGGGAGTTCTACACCTGTGGAGCTTACAGGAAGCGGTAAGGGAACACCACCCCAGGGTTCCTCTTACCTTGGAGTGGCTGGTGCAGGATTCTCCTGGAGCGGTTCTTGAAGCCTCTGCTTCCGACATCTCCTTAGATTGTAGTGGTGTTCCAAACCCCTGTATGCTGTCCCCACAGCAGGTCAGAGGCAGCACCAGCCGAACGCGCGGTCCGTTTTCATCACCGCGACCGGAACCGGAAGTCACGGGTCAGACGGAAGCACTGACCTCCGCCGGAAATGACGTCACCCGCCCTCCGACCCAGCGCTCAGAGCTCCCACGCTGGCTGCTAGTGCAGGGCGGTCTCCTGTGCCTCTGCCTATGCCACTGCTAGGCAAAAAGAAAACGGACCCCACCAGCTTACAACTTCACTAAGAGAAGCTGGGGGAGCGTGATGTGCAGTCTTCTAAAAGGTACCCAGCCACACTAGCCCTTTAGACTGCAGTCTTTTTAAGAAAATGAGCAGGAGAGAGACAGAGAGAGAGAGCGCCCGATCCATCCCCCTCTGCTCAGTCTGCAATTAGCCTCAGCCTCCCTGGCTGTTCAGCCCTGGTTCCTTGCGATGTCTCCCCACCGGAGGAAACACCAGAACTGAGGGGCCGGGGGGGAGCGGTGAGGTTTAAAGCTTAAAGTTGAAGGCAGTGTTTCCTCAGAAGGGGAGGAGCCAAGGTCTCTCTCTATGCTGCTGTCCTGAAAGACGTAAATGGGAAAAAGGACGCCAATTTTGTTTGGGTGCAGCACCGCGCAATTGTCAGTTAAAACTACGCAGTGTCGAATCGCAAAAAATGGCCTCGTCATTCAGCAGCCAAATCTTCTGGGGCTGAAGTGGTTAAACACGCACTTTTTTACCCTGAAAATAGAGGGTAAACTGTGCCTGCATGTTAAAGGCCGTTATATTTTTTTTCTACCATTGGGAGGGTGTCAGGCCGGCCACACCGCCTCTCCTGGCACAGCGCTGCCATACTTTAAAAACTTTAGAAAACATTACTGCTAACCCTTTCTCAAAAAACGCTCCTGTGTCACTCGCAATATAAATGGAAGCCTGTAACACCTCAAGTAACGCCGCTCGTTCTGGCTGCTCTCCTCCCGCTTTGCCTCGAGTGTAGCTTTTGATTGGAGGAGAGTGGTCATGTGCCCATCAATGAAACAGCAGAGAAGAGTCAAATTACCGTGTCCACAAGAGAGCGGCGTTATTTGAGGTATATAGAAGCTTTGATTTACAATGAGAGTGACAAAGTTTGAGCGGTGTATGAGAAGGGGCTGACAGTGATGTTTTCTCAACTTTAGAGTATGCTGGCAATGCTGTCCCAGGAGACTAGGGGGTCTCCTGAAAGTGCGGGGGGGGGGAGAAGATGACGACTTTAGGGGGACAGGGGCTCCGTGTGCTGTGCAGGGGCTCCGTGTGCTGTGCAGGGGGACAGGGGCTCCGTGTGCTGTGCAGGGGGACAGGGGCTCCGTGTGCTGTGCAGGGGGACAGGGGCTCCGTGTGCTGTGCAGGGGGACAGGGGCTCCGTGTGCTGTGCAGGGGGACAGGGGCTCCGTGTGCTGTGCAGGGGGACAGGGGCTCCGTGTGCTGTGCAGGGGGACAGGGGCTCCGTGTGCTGTGCAGGGGGACAGGGGCTCCGTGTGCTGTGCAGGGGGACAGGGGCTCCGTGTGCTGTGCAGGGGGACAGGGGCTCCGTGTGCTGTGCAGGGGGACAGGGGCTCCGTGTGCTGTGCAGGGGGACAGGGGCTCCGTGTGCTGTGCAGGGGGACAGGGGCTCCGTGTGCTGTGCAGGGGGACAGGGGCTCCGTGTGCTGTGCAGGGGGACAGGGGCTCCGTGTGCTGTGCAGGGGGACAGGGGCTCCGTGTGCTGTGCAGGGGGACAGGGGCTCCGTGTGCTGTGCAGGGGGACAGGGGCTCCGTGTGCTGTGCAGGGGGACAGGGGCTCCGTGTGCTGTGCAGGGGGACAGGGGCTCCGTGTGCTGTGCAGGGGGACAGGGGCTCCGTGTGCTGTGCAGGGGGACAGGGGCTCCGTGTGCTGTGCAGGGGGACAGGGGCTCCGTGTGCTGTGCAGGGGGACAGGGGCTCCGTGTGCTGTGCAGGGGGACAGGGGCTCCGTGTGCTGTGCAGGGGGACAGGGGCTCCGTGTGCTGTGCAGGGGGACAAGGGCTCCGTGTGCTGTGCAGGGGGACAAGGGCTCCGTGTGCTGTGCAGGGGGACAAGGGCTCCGTGTGCTGTGCCGGGGGACAAGGGCTCCGTGTGCTGTGCAGGGGGACAAGGGCTCCGTGTGCTGTGCAGGGGGACAAGGGCTCCGTGTGCTGTGCAGGGGGACAAGGGCTCCGTGTGCTGTGCAGGGGGACAAGGGCTCCGTGTGCTGTGCAGGGGGACAAGGGCTCCGTGTGCTGTGCAGGGGGACAAGGGCTTCGTGTGCTGTGCAGGGGGAAAAGGGGTCCGTGTGCTGTGCAGGGAAAAGGGGTCCGTGTGCTGTGCAGGGAAAGGGGTGCAGGGGCTGTGGAAAGCTTTTCTTGAAACTTCCCTCTTAAAAATTAGGGTGCGTGCTATACGCCGATAAACACGGTATATCTCTAATTTCAAACTAAACGAATCCCTGTCTCTTGAAGAGCTCTATTGTAGTATAAATTTCTAAAAATACCTCTCTCTGGTGATGGCATGTGTAAAGACGATTTTTTTTTCATGATTGTTATTGCCAAGTTTGTGAAAATTTCCTGCTTTTCGGTAAAGCAGCTGGTGGCCGTTTAACCACTTCAGCCACGGAAGATTTTACCCTCTTCCTGACCAGAACACTTTACAATATGGCACTGCGTCGCTTTAACTGTGCGGTCGTGTGCCGCTGTACCCAAACAAAATTTTTTGTCCTTTTTTCCCACAAATAGAGCTTTTTGGTGGTATTTGATCACCTCTGCAGTTTTTATTTTTTGCACTATAAACAAAAAAAAAGTGCAACAATTTTGAAAAAAAAAAAATTATATAGATTTTTTACTTTTTGCTCTAATAAATATCCCCCAAATTTAAATAAAAAAACAAAAAAAAAAAATTTCTTCATCAGTTTAGGCCAATATACATTCTTCTACATATCTTTGGAAAGAAAAAAAAAAAAAAAAAGTCACAATAAGCATATATTGGTTTACGCAAAAGTTATAGCATCTACAAACTATGGGAAAGACTTGACATTTTTATTATCATTTTTTTTACTAGTAATGGCAGACACTTGACACTCTTTTGGGGACCATTGACAATTATACAGTGATCAGTGCTATAAAAATGCACTGAATACTGTGTAAATGTCACTGGCAGGGAAGGGGTTAACACTAGGGGGCGATCAAGGGGTTGTGTTCCCTCAGCGTGTTCTAACTGTGTGGGGATGGGAGTGACTAGGAGATATGGCTCCCCTCCTTTGACTGCACAGGGATTTGTGTGTGTAAACACACAAATCCTCGTGCACGCAATCGCACGTGGCCGGCGGCGATCGTGCCAAGAGCGTCACTGTTGCTTAAGTGATAGTGCGGGGTGAGGTTGAGGAGTCTTTTGCCACGAGTTGGTGAGAAGGGCAGTGGTCTGGCCCCGCATATCGTCACAATACCCACACTATATTTAGTTGAACAAAAAAACAAAAAAAAAAACAAAAAAAAAAAAAAAAAAAAAAAAAAAACTCACTTGTGCCTCTTCCTCTTCAGTAAAGTCATTTTTTATGTTGAATGTCTTCCTGATTTCTTCTGGTGTTTTGCCTTTAATCATGTTAGCCACCGTTTTGCAGGTAACATCAAGCAATCCTTTGATATCCAAATAATTGGCCGCCTAGAGATGAAGGGGATTACAAATTAATATAATCATAATACTACTATAGTCACACACCATGTGCCATATGAAGAGAGAACGTTTTAGCCTAACACATACCAAGTAACCTAGTAAACGTACACCATACTCACCAGTATAAGTTCAAAAAGTGTTCCTTGGTCAACTTTAAGAAACTCTTGGTCCCATACAGGAATATCATCTGTTCTCTTTTCCTTATTTTCATCATCCTCAGGTGGAGGAGGGTCATCTTTGTGATGAGTACACCACTGTATAACCTAGAAAATGGCACAAAAAAAAAAGTTAACTTTCCATGGCCAAAGGTTTCTGTAGAAGGTACACTGCTGCACCTCAGTTTAAATATATATATATATATATATATATATATATATATATATATATATTTATATATATTTGGGGGTTCTAAGTAATTTTCTAGCAAAAAAAAAAAAATGTTTTAACTTAACAAAATCTCAGAAAGATGCTCGGTCCTTAAGTGGTTAAAGTGACATTAACCACTTGACCTCTGGAAGATTTACCCTCCATGACCAGGCCAAATTTTGTGATATGGCACTGTGATATTTGCCTATTGCAACGCTGTAACCAACCAAATCTTAAGTCATTTTTTCCCACGAATAGAGCTTTCTTTTAGAGGTATTTGATCACCACTGCGGTTATTTCTTGCGCTATAAACAAAAAAAGACCAACAATTTTGAAAAAAACACACACTAATTTTTTACTTTACTATAAAACATATCCAAAAAAAAAAAATATCACACAATTTAGGCCAATATACAGCATCTCACAAAAGTGAGTACACCCCTCACATTTTTGAAAATATATTATACATCTTTTAATGTGAAAACACTGAAGAAATGACACTTTGTGACAATGTAAAGTAGTGAGTGTACAGCTTGTATAACAGTGTAAATTTCCCCTCAAAATAACTCCCACAGCCATTAATGTCTAAACCGCTGGCAACAAAAGTGAGTACAACCCTAAGTGAAATGTCCAAATTGGGCCCAAAGTGTCAAAATTCTGTGCGGCCACCAATTATTTTCCAGCACTGCCTTAACCCTCTTGGGCATGGAGTTCACCAGAGCTTCACAGGTTGCCACTGGAGTCCTCTTCCACTCCTCCATGACGACATCAAGGAGCTGGTGGATGTTGGAGACCTTGCGCTCCTCCACCTTCCGTTTGAGGATGCCCCACAGATGCTCAATAGGGTTTAGGTCTGGAGACATGCTTGGCCAGTCCATCACCTTTACCCTCAGGAAGGCAGTGGTAGTCTGGGAGGTGCGTTTGGGGCTGTTATATTGGAATAATGGCCTGCGGCCCAGTCTCCGAAGGTAGGGGAACATTGCTCTGCTTCAGTATGTCACAGTACATGTTGGCATTCATGTTTCCCTCAATGAACTGTAGCTCCCCAGTGTCGGCAGCACTCATGCGGCCCCATACCATGACACTCCCACCACCATGGTTGACTGTAAACAAGACACTTGTCTTTGTACTCCTCACCTGGTTGCCGCCACACCTGCTTGACGCCATCTGAACCAAATAAGTATCTTGGTCTCCCAGTATGCGTGTATGGTCTGAGCACTGACAGGCTGACCCCCAACCCCTTCAACCTCTGCAGCAATTCTGGCAGCACTCACACCTCTATTTCCCAAAGACAACCTCTGGATATGACGCTGAGCATGTGCATTCAACTTCTTTGGTCAACCATGGCGGGGCCAGTTCTGAGTGGAACCTGTCCTGTTAAACCGCTGTATGGTCTTGGCCACCATGCTGCACCTCAGTTTCAGGGTCTTGACAAGATTCTTCTTATAGCCTAGGGCATCTTTATGTAGAGCAACAATTCTTTTTTTTCAGATCCTTAGAGAGATGTTGAACTTCCAGTGACCAGTATGAGAGATAGAGCGGTGGTGGAAGGGGTGGGGACCTTCACTAGCGAGTCCAGCGAATCCTGCTGGTGATCCCAGACTTTTTTTTTTTTTTTTGCCACTTCAGAAGATTCCTAGAGAGACTAATTCAGCTTTCTCCCTCATATATGTCTCTTCTCATCTCTTCATCACTGTGGCATATATATTTTTTCAACCGAAGGAAACAGGGGTTTACAAGGAAATAATTGTATAGAACCTAACCTCACCTGATGGGGCTCAACCCTTAGTTCCCCTTCTCTAAAATTTTATATTTATAAATCTCTCTGTTTACATATCTAAGTGAAAAAAACAAACAAAAAAAAAATGCTTATGATCTACTTGGTGGGTAGTTTAAATCCTGCTTTTTTCTGCATAACTCCATGTTTTTTTAAACTCCTTCCAACATTTCCATTTGTCTACTTCTATCTTTTCCTCTTTATAAAAAGAAAACTGCTCCATGGTATAGGTCTCTTCCACGGCATTTATCCAGTCCCACATCTCCGGACTTTCTTTTCCCCACCAATTTTTGGGGATTAATCTTTTTGCTGCGTTTAATAGATGTGGGACCAGAGATGTTCTATATTGTTTCACATTCCCTTCTATGCCGTGGAAGAGGACCACCCACGGATCCTCTTTCACCTCTATTTTTGTAATCTCCTTAATCAAGCTCAAGATTTTTTTCCAATATTTTTTAATTACCGGGCAGTTCCACCATAAGTGAGCCATAGTACCCATCCCTCCACAGCCCCGCCAACAATCTGCCGATTTCCCATGTTGAAATTTACTTATCCTATCTGGCGTTGCGTACCACCTTGCCATACATTTATAATTCATCTCGGCCGTTTTTATATCTGCCGCTGAGCTATGGGCCAAAAACAACATTTTATTAATCGTGCTCGTGTTTTGTGTTCAATTCCTTTTCCCATTTTTTGATGAATGTGGGTACCTCTGCTTCTTCTTTCAGTATTAGTTTATATAGCTTAGATATTGTATTTTTTGTTTTTTCCGAACAACATAATTTTTCTAACGCTGTCAAATTTTCTCCGGATCTTATTGGTTGAGGTAGATTTTTCACGAAGCGGTCTAGTTGCATGTACCTCCATTCATCTATCACCCATGTGTCAGTGTTTTGTTTCAACTCAGTAATTGTGACAATTTTCCCTTAAGTATTTCTCTAAGCTGTACTTTATCTTTTTTTATCCAGTTCCCACCTATATTTCTTTTCCCTGGTGCAAAATATTCATTCTCCTTTAATTCCATCAGGGGAGAATTATAAATCTTATCTAATTGTTTATATACTACATCCCATATCTTTAAAACTATTTTTGTCAAACAGTGCGTTTTCTCATCTACCGTTCTGTGATTCGGAGGGTTCCAAATAATAGATCCTAAACGTGTTTTACTATAATATTTTTGTATATTCACCCATCTTTTTTCTTGGTTATCCCTAGCCCATTCTATTGCTCTTGATAAGATTATTGCTTTATAATATTTTAGGATATCTGGCACCGCAAGGCCCCCTTTGTCTTTATCTTGTTTTAGGGTCTTTAAAGATATTCTTGATCTTTTGTTTTTCCATATTATATTGGAGATTATTGATTTCAGTTTTCTAATGTATTCCTGTGGGAGTTTAATAGGTAACATTTGGAATTTGTACGTGATCTTTGGTAGGAGAATCATTTTTATGGCGTTAATACGCCCCATCCATGAAAGAGGTTTTGTCTGGAGTTTTTTCCCTTCCCTCTTTATTTCATCCAAGAGATGGATATAGTTTTTTCTATATATCTTTTCCGGGGAGTTCGCGAGCCTTATTCCCAAATATTTAATCTCTTTTTTCCAGCGGAATTGGAAATCTCTCTTCAGTTTTTCCTCCTCTATTTTATTCACATTTATCTTTAAAATTTCCGATTTCCCCATATTAATCTTAAAATGTGTTATTTCGCCATATTGTTTTAATATTTTAACCAATCTTGGTAATGTATTTCCGGGGTTACTTATATAGAAGAGCACATCGTCCACATATGCGGCCAATTTATGCTCCTCTTCTCCCACCTTAAATCCTTCAATGTCAGGGTTATTTCTGATTGTTGCGAGGAGGGGTTCTAGGGCCAGCACGAAGAGAAGGGGAGACAGGGGGCATCCCTGTCTTGTCCCTCTCTTCATCTCGAAAGGTGACGACAGGGTTCCGTTGATCTTAATAGCCGCCTTGGGTTTTCTATAAAGTGCTTTAATCCGTCCTATCATCTTTGGACCTATTCCTATTATCTCTAGGGTTTGAAACAGGAACTCCCAGTCCACCCTGTCAAACGCCTTTTCGGCATCACTTGACAGGAGCAGACCTGGGAGTCCCTCCTCCCTTCTCTTCTGGAGCAGCAATAGGGTTCTCATCCCATTATCTCTTCCCTCCCTTCCTGCTATAAAGCCTACTTGGTCCGGATGGATCACCCCATTCATCAATTCTTTCATCCTCGTGGCCAGTACTTTTGAGTATATTTTTGTGTCCACGTCATCAATGATATTGGTCTGTAGCTAGCGCATAGAGTCGCATCTTTGGCCTCTTTGGGGATCACGGTGATTGTAGCAAAAAGCGCCTCACTACTTAATTCAAACTCACCTCCCACCCCGTTCATGTACTTACACATTTTCGGTACTAGTATGTCTTTAAATTTCTTGTAGTAATATGTGGTGAACCCATCCGGACCCGGACTTTTCCCCTGTGTACTATCCGCTATTGCTCTATATATCTCCTCCTCTGTTATTGGTTTCTCCAGAGCCTCTCTAGAATTTTCTGTAATCTTGGTTAGTTTGGCTAGCTTTAAGAATTCCTCTATCTTCCTGTTTTTATTTTCCTCACTTATCTGGTCTCCTTTCATCTCCTCCGTATATAGTTCACTATAGTAGTTTTTAAATACTTCACCAATCTCTTTGGTTTCATAAACCATCTTCCCCTGTTTATCCTGTATCTTTCCTATAAAGTTTAGGGCTTTTTTTTTCCTAAGCATTCTGGCTAGATGTTTTCCCGCCTTATTTCCCCACACATATCTTTCTTTAGCTATTTGGTTAAATTTTTCCTTTGTTTCTTGTTCCATCAACTTTTTTAGTTCATCCCGTTTTTTTATCAGTGCTAGGTATGTTGTTCGGTGGTGTCCTCTGTGTTTTTTATGTTCTTGTTCTAAATTAAAAATTTCTTTTATAACATTTCCCATTTTATTTTTCCTTTCCTTCTTTCTCCTTGCTCCCTCTTTTATTATTATTCCCCTTATGTAGGCTTTATGTGCTTCCCATATCACCGACCCCGATATATCTCCTGTTTCATTTGTTGCAAAATAATATTTTAGTTCTCTCTCTATTTTTTTTGGAGATATCTTCATTTTGCAATAGATCTTCATTTATTCTCTATAGTGACTGCCTTCCTTGAGCCCTGGATATCTGCATCTCCATCTCAATAGGGGCATGGTCTGATATTGTGATTATTCCTATTTTTGAGCCTATTATCCTGTCTAAAAGTCTATGGTCTACTAAAATGTAATCAATCCTAGAGTACGTCCGGTGCACAGGGGAATAGAACGTATAATCTCGTGTTTTACCATTCATGACCCTCCAAATGTCTACCAATTGATTTTTATGTAGTTCCTGTTTTATCTTCATCTGTCCGTTATTCGTCCCCTGTGCCCCGGACGTACTATCAATCTCTGGTTCTAAGCACATATTGAGGTCACCCATTACTATAAGTTCCCCCTTCCTAAAATCCATTAATTTCTGCAATATGTCCTTCAGAAATTGTATTGGGTTTTTATTTGGGGCATATATGTTGGCGAGGGTGCATTCTATTTCCCCAAGTATTCCTTTGATGAATAGAAATCTCCCTCCTGGGTCCTGCATCATAACTCCTAATTTAAACTGTACCCCTTTAGCCAATCCTATCGCCACTCCCCTTGCTCTTTTCGTTATTGCATCTCCATAAAACCAATTCGGGAATTCTTTTGATCTTAATCTAATATTTGATTCATATGTTAAATGGGTCTCCTGCAGGAACACCACCCCTGCCCCATAGGTCTGTAGTTCCCACAAAATTTTATGCCTTTTCAAGTATGAGTTTAACCCTTTTACATTATAGGATAGGAATTTAAATGTTGTCATTTTTCTGGGTTTGCTACCTTTTGTACCTCTGGCCTACCATGAACTACCCCTTTTTCTGTTGCGGCGTATGCACAATGTACCTCCCCTCCTCCCCATTCCCCTTCCTCCCACCACCCCCCCATCTATCCTCCCCCCTCTCCCCTCCTGGCCCCATATGGGCCCCTAGTTTGTCCGACGCCCCGAACATCAGGACGACCAACAAACCCATTTGTCCCAAGGTATGGGACCCAGTGTACCCTCTCACCCCTTCCTTGGATTGAAAATTTGAAGGGGTGTTGACCCGCTATCTTCTATTTCACGTGATCTGTGTGCCCTTCCCCCCCTAATCCCCCCCCCCCCCCCCCGTCCAGCCCGGTATATCTGGTATTTGCAAGTCTAGTTTTCCACAGAACCCTTCCAGATCTTCAATTTCACTGATCTCCCCTCTTTGTATCCTATCAGGCAGGCTGGGAACCCCCAGCTATATCTGATGTTTTGTTGCCTCATTTTTTCTAAGAGGGGTTTAAGATGTCTTCTTCTTGTTAAGGTTTCTTGAGATAGATCGGCGTACACCTGTATCTCCGCTCCTTCATATACCAGGGGTGGTTTTCCCCTTAGCCTTCCCCAAATCTCCAACTCTTTTCTAGTACTGAACTAAACAGCAAATCCCTTGCAAAGGGGATGCTACGCAGCCTGTTCATTGATGCTGCATCTCCAAGTCAGGTTTTTTAGCCATAAGGCCCTTCTAGCAGAGTTAGTTAGCGCTGCGGACCTAGCCGACATGTGTACCTGTACGCCCATTTGTCTGTCCATGCCATTGTTTTAACGTAAATGTACATGCAGCGGTCGGCAAGCGGTTAAAGGGGTTGTAAAGAAGGTCTTTATATCTATACATTTATCTATACATTAAGATAAAAAGCCTTCTGTGTGCAGCAGGTGCCCCACAGCACCCCCTAATATTTACCCAATTACCCCTAATTCTCCTCATGTGCTAAGACACAGCAGCAATGCCATTGGCTTCCACTGCTGTCAATCAAAGTCAGCTATACAATCAGGGAAGAGAGGGGGCAGGGCTGGGGATCCGTGTCTGAATGGAAACCCGGAGCTGTGGCTAAGCTCGGGTGCTCCTATAGCAATGTGCTCTACAATGGCGCAAGTGGAAAAATTGTCTGGGACTTTTCCAAAAAGGTGATCATATCTAATATCTACAGTGGCTTGCGAAAGTATTCGGCCCCCTTGAACTTTTCAACCTTTTGCCACATTTCAGGCTTCAAACATAAAGATATAAAATTTTAATTTTTTGTAAAGAATCACCAACAAGTGGGACACAATTGTGAAGTGGAATGAAATCTATTGGATATTTTAAACTTGTTTAGCAATTAAAAAACTGTAAAGTGGTGCATGCAAAATTATTCGGCCCCTTTACTTTCAGTGCAGCAAACTCACTCCAGAAGTTCAGCGAGGATCTCTGAATGATCCAATGTTGTCCTAAATGACTGATGGTGATAAATAGAATCCACCTGTGTGTAATCAAGTCTCTGTATAAATGCACCTGCTCTGTGATAGTCTCAGGGTTCTGTTGAAAGCGCAGAGAGCATCATGAAGACCAAGGAACACACCAGGCAGGTCCGTAATACTGTTGGAGAAGTTTAAAGCCGGATTTGGATACAAAAAGATTTCCCAAGCTTTAAACATCCCAAGGAGCACTGTGCAAGCGATCATTTTGAAATGGAAGGAGTATCAGACCACTGCAAATCTACCAAGACCTGGCTGTCCCTCTAAACTTTCAGCTCAGACAAGGAGAAGACTGATCAGAGATGCAGCCAAGAGGCCCATGATCACTCTGGATGAACTGCAGAGAACTACAGCTGAGGTGGGAGAGTCTGTCCATAGGACAACAATCAGTCGTACACTGCACAAATCTGGCCTTTATGGAAGAGTGGCAAGAAGAAAGCCATTTCTCAAAGATATCCATTAAAAGTCTCGTCTAAAGTTTGCCTCAAGCCACCTGGGAGACACACCAAACATGTGGAAGAAGGTGCTCTGGTCCGATGAAACCAAAATCGAACTTTTTGGCCACAATGCAAAATGATATGTTTGGCGTAAAAGCAACACAGCTCATCACACTCAACACACCATCCCCACTGTCAAACATGGTGGTGGCAGCATCATGGTTTGGGTCTGCTTTTCTTCAGCAGGGACAGGGAAGATGGTTAAAATTGAGGGGAAGATGGATGCAGCCAAATACAGGACCATTCTGGATGAAAACCTGTTGGAGTCTGCAAAAGACCTGAAACTGGGACGGAGATTTATCTTCCAACAAGACAATGATCCCAAACATACAGCAAAATCTACAAAGGAATGGTTCACAAATAAACGTATCCAGGTGTTAGAATGGCCAAGTCAAAGTCCAGACCTGAATCCAATCGAGAATCTGTGGAAAGAGCTGAAAACTGCTGTTCACAAACGCTCTCCATCCAACCTCACTGAGCTCGAGCTGTTTTGCAAGGAAGAATGGGCAAGAATTTCAGTCTCTCGATGTGCAAAAAACTGAGACATACCCCAAGCGACTTGCAGCTGTAATCGCAGCCAAAGGTGGCTCTACAAAGTATTAATGCAAGGGGGCCGAATAATTTTGCACGCCCCACTTTTCATTTTTTTATTAGTTAAAGTTTCAAAAATCCAAAAGATTTCGTTCCACTTCACAATTGTGTCCCACTTGTTGGGGATTCTTCACAAAAAATAAAAATTTTATATCTTTATGTTTGAAGCTTGAAATGTGGCAAAAGGTTGAAAAGTTCAAGGGGGCCGAATACTTTCGCAAGCCACTGTACCTTGATCATTTCTATACCAGCCAACTTTAGTAACCACAAGGCTACAAAAAGGGGGGGGGGGGGGGGAATCAGCAAGTCTGAGGAAAGAGAAAGTGCTGGCCATGAAGTAGAAGGATAAGTGATGTACAGTGGATATAAAAAGTCTACACACCCCTGTTAAATGTCAGGTTTCTGTGATATAAAAAAATGACAAAGAAATAATTTCAGAACTTCTCCCACCTTTAATGTGACATATAAACTGTACAACTCAATTGAAAAACAAACTGAAATCTTTTAGGGGAGGGAGGTAAAACTAAAAAAAAGTGTGCACACCCTCCTCTAACTGGGGATGTCACTGTGTTCAGAATTAAGCAATCTTACTCAAACTCATGTTAAATAGGAGCCTGTACATGCCTGCCATCGTGTAAAGCATCTCTGATTAACCCTAAAGTTCACTGTGTTCCATAGAACAGCGGAAGACAGTCATCATCAAGTGGAGAAAATATGGCACAACAGTGACATTACCAAGAACCAGACGTCCCTCCAAAATTGAGGAAAGATGAGGAGAAAACTGGTCAGGGAGGCTGCCAAGAGGTCTACAGCAGCAAGGAGCTGCAGGAATATCTGCTAAATATTGTCTATTTGGCACATGTGACAACAATCTCCTGTTTTCTTCAGATGTCTGGGCTATGGGGTAGAGTGGCAAGATGGAACCTTTTCTTATGAAGAAAAACATCCAAGCCTGGGTAAATTTTGAAAAAACACATCTGAAGTCTCCCAAAAGCATGTGGGGAAATGTGTTAAGGTCTGATGAAACCAAGGTTGAACTTTTTGGTCATAATTCAAAAAGATATGTTTGGCGCAAAAACAACACTGCACATCACCAGAAGAACCATATCCACAATGAAGTATGGTAGTGGCAGCATCATGCTTTGGGGTGGTTTTTCTTCAGCTGGAACAGGGGCCTTCGTCAAAAGGTAGATGGAATTATGAACAGTTCCAAATACCAGTCAATATTGGCACAAAACCTTCAGGCTTCTGCTAGAAACCTGAACATGAAGAGGATTCAGCCATGGCGTTACAAATGCTCCCGGAGTCGCACAGCTCACCTGGAATCTCCCACTGTGGCTGCTCCAGGACAACCTGTGTTGTAGGCCATCCCTGCTGTTGCTCCAGTCTCTATGTAGGCACCCGCTTTGAGTATTACCTCTATAGGAGGCATGTCTGGTTCTGCTCCGCTTCCCCAGCGATTTGGGGGTGATCCAGTCCAATGCAGAGGGTTTCTCAACCAGGTTAAGATATACTTTGAGATGCTACCCCAGGCATTTCCCACAGACAGAAGCAAAGTAGGTTTTGTGATATCTTTGCTTTCTGAGCCTTGGCAAACCCTCTATGGGAAATGCAAAGGAGTTACCCCGAGTTTGTGGCTTCTTTTAAAAGGGTATTTGATGTTCCTGCACGCTCCGCTTTTGCTGCCAAGTGCCTCATCTCCAGAGTACGAGAACTGTTGCCGATTATGCCATTGAATTCCGTACTCTGGCAGAGGTTGCTTGGAACAATGAGGCCCTCGTGGCTGCTTTTTCTCATGGTCTCTCGGATACCATCAAGGATGAGATAGCAGCTAGAGATATACCCACTGAGCTAGAGAGGTTGATCATGTTTAACAGTCATTGACTCCAGACTCAGAGAAAGACTCCTTTAAGGAGCGCTTGAAAAAGCCTCCTGTACATTTGTCTCTGAACTTTGCAGTCCCACCCTTGCCTCCCTCACCTCCCATGCCTCCTGGTACTGAGTCAGTCTGAAGATGAACCCATGCACTTGGGCTTCACGAGTCTCTCTGTGGATGAGAGAACCCTTAGGAGGAGGCAGAGATTGTGCCTTTGTGGCCAGGCAGGTCACTTTTTGAAGACTTGTCCTACCAGTCCAGGGAATGCCCGAACCTTGAGGTCCTGTCATGGACAGACCTTAGGTGGTGTTTTGTCCCCAGTTATCCAAAAGGATAAGCCCCTGGTTTCGGTCACCCTTTCTTGGGCAGAGTCGTACGTTGAGATATAGGCTCTAATCGACTCTGGGGCTGCAGGCCTGTTCATTGATGCCGCCTTTGTATCGAAGCACTCAATTTCACTGCAGCTGTGTGAAGACCTCTACAGCCTGCCCATGTGACTCGTGAGACTGTTCCATTGTCCATGACCGTTGGGGCTCTTCACCATGAGATAATCCAATTCAAATTTCCTCATCTAAGTTCCCGCTGGTTATCCTTGGTTACAGAGGGACAACCCATCTTGATTGGCTCCATGCGGAGGTTCTCTCCTGGGTCGCCAAAATGCAGTAAGACATGCTTCCAGAAGGTAGCCAAGGTCCTGTGCATCTTTTCACTCTCCTCCCTGCCGGATGAGTACCGTGATTTTAGAGATGTCTTTCACAAAAGTCAAGCTGGTAGTTTGCCTCCACACCGGTCGTATGATTGCACATTTGACCTTCAACCAGGTGCCATACCCCCTCGTGGCCGGGATTACCCTTTGTTGGTCTTGGTGGATAAGGCCATGGAGGTGTATGTTGCCGACGCGCTCTCAAGGTTTCATACGCAAATCCTCATCCCCTGCTGGTGCTGGTTTCTTATTTTGAAGAAGAGTGGTGAACTGAGACCTTGTATTGATTATAGGGGTCTAAATTGTTTCACGATTAAGAATGCCTATCCGATTCCGTTGATTAGTTATTTGACCGCCTCAAGGGAGCAACGGTTTTCACGAAGCTTGATTTGAGAGGGGCATACAATCTTGTGAGGATTAAGGAGGGCAACGAAGGGAAAACTGCGTTTAATACCAGAACAGACCATTATGAGTACCTCGTAATGCCTTTTGGCCTTTGTAATGCCTCCGGCAGTTTTCCAGGAATTTATTAACTGTGTCATCCGAGATTTGTTGTAGTTATGTGTGGTGGTTTATCTCAACGATATCCTCATATTTTCCAAGTTCCTGGAGAGCCACCACACAGATGTCTATCCTGTGCTTCAGAAACTAAGAGAGAACAATCTCTATTGTAAAAAATTATATAAATAGATCTTGCGAGCCACAGAAGGGTTAATGCCTCTAGAGTAAGTTCCTGGTAAAAGCAAGCTGCAAACACTAATCACGTTTCATACCCGTGTAAATAGCACTAAAAATAAATAAATGTGTCTGCGCTAGAGAATTATAAACCATATAAATCAATGCAAAAATCAAAAAATATAATCTAACAATAATAAGTGCTCACAATCTGTGATAAAAAAATAACACAAGTGCAACATGCATAAAGTATTAAGAATCCAAGTGTTGACGCAGGATTGAAAGAGCATTCACCCCTTCAATAAGGTGATAGGTAAAGTTCATAAAGCTCATAAATAATGAATACAAAGTGCACAAATATAGTGTCCATAATCAGATATCCATCATGCTCATCCAAGAAGTGCACAACAATATACCATGCTTTAGTGCTCTCCAGTGACCCCCAAAAACACATGCGCTCACCTCAGAGCGTGTGACACAGTACTCAAACTATGTCAAATCACGCTTGGGAGCCACTCCTGGGCTCTAAAAAGGTATACCGGTGTGGATTTACAACTTGCTCAAATAACGTCCCGATTCATAAACAAAAGAGAAGAGACTCCATAGCGTAACATAGCAAAGGATTTTATTCTAAAAATAAACACTCCCCTCCTAGGGGTACTCACATTGTATGGGTGCGTGAGTGCACCATCCTAGTCAGGGCTTTACATAAAAAGCAGATCGCTGGTATGGAGTGCGGTGTGGTGTACTCGTCTAACCTCTTCCTCCTTGCTGACAGCTCCGTCCTGGCCCCTCCCCTACGCATGTTTGGCACAGGGATCACGTGCCTTCATCAGGGGGATCTAGGGGGATGAAGGCACTTGATCATGCATAGGGGAGGGGCAGCGTAGGGGAGGGGCCAGGACGGAGCTGTCAGCAAGGAGGAAAAAAAAAAAAAAGTGATAAAAAATTTGAACTAACCGTGCCACCCCTGCCATCCAGTTGCCATTTTTGGGAGGGTGGTTCGGTTGGCGGGGAGGGGGTGCATTGCGGAACCTGGCCTTGGGGTGGCAGGGAGAGCAAATACGGCCCTGCTTGTACCACACACAATTGAATGAGAGCTCCACAATAGGCAGACGACATGAGCCCACGCTGGAACACAGGGACAAAATGTATCCGTGTCCCAGCACAAGCCCATGCCATCTACCCATGCGGAGCCCCCACCCAATCACGCGTGTTTTTTATACCATCTTTGCTTGGTCCTGAATGTAACCACTACTGTATCCTCCTGTTCTCTTTTAGCCCTGTTTTTGTACTGTACTGGATCCCACAGTGCTGGACGGCTCTGAGGATGCACAACAAGCGGGCATACTGTATCTATCCTGCCGCCACAGTGAGTGTTTTTATACAGTTCCAGTCTAACTAGAATAAATTGGTAATAAATTGGCTGGCTGCTACATTTTTTTCCTTCTTGTTCTTTTCTAGAGTGCACTTCATTCCACATTTTTTGTCTTCAACATGCCGCAAAACAAATCTGATGTAAGTGCTGGTGATACAGCAAAGAAAAGAAGATCCATTACCATGGAAAATAAAGTAGAACTAATAAAAAGATCAGAAAAAGGTGAAACTCCATCTATTGGCAGAGCAGTGGGCTACAAATCGGTCAACGAGCGCAACGATTTTAAAAGATAAAGGTAGAATAATGGAGCATGTGAAAGGCCATACCCCAATGCATGCTACGATTATTACCAAGCAACGCAGTGGTTTAATTGTTGAGATGGAAAGGCTGCTGACAATTTGGATAGAAGACCAAAATCAGCGTAATATGCCTATCAGTCTTACTTTTGTTCAAGAAAAGGCTTGAAGCCTTTTCAACGATTTAAAAGCTGCCCATCCAAGAGAAGATGATTGCAATGAAGAATTTGGTGCAAGTAGGGGTTGGTTCAATCGCTTTAACCACTTTACAACCGGCCCATAGCCGAATGGCGAGGGCAGGGCGGTTGCTTAACTCTGGGATCATGTCATATGATGTCTTCCCAGAGTTCCCCTCTAGCGCGCACCTGAACATATCCGTGACCGCCGGGTCCAGAGGACCCGGCGCATCACGGATCCCGGTAAATGGCCGCTGATCGCGGCAGTTTACCATGTGATTGCTCCGTCAAATGACGGAGCGATCACATGTAAACAAACCGGCGTCATCTCATGACGCCGGTTTCTCTCCTCCCCTCCTGTGTACTGATCGGTACACTGTTAGCGGAGAGGGGGATGGATGGCTGCAGCGCTGTGGGCTGGTTGTGTAGTGCCCACAGCGCTAACCAGTGACATCCCTAACGCTGTGCCATGCCCCCAGAATAATGTGCCCCACCATACCCCGAAACACCCAGCCATGCCCTACCATACCCAGCAGTACTCGGTGATACCCTGCCATGCTCAGCTATACCCTGCCATGCTCAGCCATACCCTGCCATGCTCAGCCATACCCTGCCATGCTCAGCCATACCCTGCCATGCTCAGCCATACCCTGCTGTACTCGGCCCCTGTATGTGGCCAGGCTGTGGAAGTCTCACACATGTGGTATCGCCGTACTCAGGAGGAGAATCTGTTTCGGGGTGTCATTTTTGGTATGTACATGCTATGTGTTAGAAATAATGTATAAATGGAGAACTGTGTTAAAAAAAAAAAAAAATGCGTTTTAACCACTTCCTGCCCGCCGGCTGTCATACGACGTTCTTTAATTTGTGTGGGGATATCTGAATGATGCCTGCAGCTACAGGCATCATTCAGATATCAGCTTTTTTAGCCAGCGAATCCCTACACCATAAGAACAATCATAGCGGCTGTTCCACTGCTTGATCGTCTTATGGGAGGCGAGAGGGGATGTCTCCCCTCCCGCCACCCTCCGGTGCTTCTACCGACTCACCGCTACAATCGAAGCCAGGATTTTTTTATTTTTATTTTTTTCAGGCTTCCCAGCCTAGAGGTGAGATGTGAGGTCTTATTGACCCCATATCTCACTGTAAAGAGGACCTGTCATGCCATATTCCTATTACAAGGGATGTTTACATTCCTTGTAATAGGAATAAAAGGTCAAAAAAAATATTTTTTTGAAAAAAGCATCAAACTAAAATAAAAGTAAAATGAATTAAAAAAAAAAAAAAAAAAAAAAAAAAAAAAAAAATTTTTAAAGCGCCCCTGTCCCTGTGTGCTCGCATTCAGAAGCGAACGCATACCTAATTCCCGCCTACATATGAAAACGGTGTTCAAACCACACATGTGAGGTATCGGTGCGATCGGTAGAGCGAGAGCAATAAATTTGGCCCGAGACCTCCTCTGTAACTCAAAACATGTAACCAGTAAAAAATTTTAAAGCATCGCCTATGGCGATTTTTGAGTAGCGAAGTTTGGTGTCATTCCACAAGCGCGTGCAATTTTGAAAGGTCACATGTTGGGTATCTATTTACTCGGCGTAACTTCATCTTTCATATTATGCAAAAACATTGGGCTAACTTTGCTGTTTTGTTTTTTTTTAAAGCACAAAACTTTTTTTCAGAAAAAAGCGTTCAAAAAATTGCTGCGCAAATACCGTGCGAGATAAAAAGTTGTAATGACCGCCATTGTATTCTCTAGGGTCTTTGCTAAAAAAACATATATAATGTTTTGGGGTTCTATGTAATTTTCTAGCTAATAAATGATGATTTTTACATGTAGGAGAGAAATGTCAGAATTGGCCTGGGTACTCCAGAACGCCTGAAGGTGCTCGATGCATGTTGGGCCTCTGTATGTGGCCACGCTGTGTAAAAGTCTCACACATCTGGTATCGCCACACTTGGGAGTAATAGCAGAATGTGTTTTGGAGTGTAATTTGTGGTATGCATATGCGGTGTGTGAGAAAACCTGCTAATATGACAATTTTGTGGAAAAAAAAAAAAAAAGTAAAAAAAAAAAAACTTGATTTTGCAAAAAATTGGGAAAAAAAATGACAACTTCATCTTTCTAAATACCTTGGAATGTCTTCTTTCCAAAAAGGGGTCATTTGGGGGGTATTTGAACTTTTCTGGCATGTTAGGGTCTCAAGAAATTAGATAGGCCGTCAGTACTTCAGGTGTGATTTTCAGATATTGGCACCATAGCTTTTGGACTCTATAACTTTCGCAAAGACCAAATATCCACCAATTTGGGTTATTTTTACCAAAGATATGTAGCAGTATAAATTTTGGCCAAAATATATGAAGAAAAATTACTAATTTGCAAAATTTTATAACAGAAACTAAGAAAAATGCATTTTTTTTTTTTTTACAGATTTTTGCGCTATAAAAGAAAAAAGACTGAAAAAAAATAAAGAACCCAGCGGTGATTAACCACTTCAGCCCCGGAAGGATTTACCCCCTTCCCTACAATTTGGCACTGCGTCTCTTTAACTGCTAATTGCGCGGTCATGCAATGCTGTACCCAAACGAAATTTGCGTCCTTTTCTTCCCACAAACAGAGCTTTCTTTTGATGGTATTTGATCACCTCTGCCGTTTTTATTTTTTGCGCTATACACGTAAAAAGACCAAAAATTTTGAAGAAAAATGATATTTTCTACTTTTTGTTCTAAAAAAAAATCCAATAAACTCAATTTTAGTCATACATTTAGGCCAAAATGTATTCGGCCACATGTCTTTGGTAAAAAAAAAAGGCAATAAGTATATATTTATTGGTTTGCGCAAAAGTTATAGCGCCTACAAACTAGGATACATTTTCTGGAATTTACACAGCCTTTAATTTATGACTGCCCATGTCGTTTCTTGAGGTGCTAAAATGGCAGGGCAGTAAAAAAACCGCCACAAATGACCCCATTTTGGAAAGTAGACACCCCAAGGAAATTGCTGAGAGGCATGTTGAGCCCATTGAATATTCATTTTTTTTGTCCCAAGCGATTGAATGACAAAAAAAAAAAAAAAATTACAAAAAGTTGTCACTAAATGATATATTGCTCACACAGGCCATGGGCATATGTGGAATTGCACCCCAAAATACATTTAGCTGCTTCTCCTGAGTATGGGGATATCACATGTGTGGGACTTTTTGATAGCCTAGCCACGTACGGGGCCCCGAAAACCAATCACTGCCTTCAGGATTTCTAAGGGCGTACATTTTTGATTTTACCCCTCACTACCTATCACAGTTTTGAACGCCATAAAATGCCCAGATGGCACAAAACCCCCCCCCCCAAATGACCCCATTTTGGAAAGTAGACACCCCAAGCTATTTGCTGAGAGGCATGTTGAGTCCATGGAATATTTTATATTTTGACACAAGTTGCGGGAAAGTGACAATTTTTTTTTTTTTGCACAAAGTTGTCATTAAATGATATATTGCTCACACAGGCCATGGGCATATGTGGAATTGCACCTCAAAATACATTTAGCTGCTTCTCCTGAGTATGGGGATACCACATGTGTGGGACTTTTTAGGAGCCTAGCCGCGTACGGGGCCCCAAAAACCAATCACCGCCTTCAGGATTTCTAAGGGTGTACATTTTTGATTTCACTCTTCACTGCCTATCACAGTATCGGAGGCCATGGAATGCCCAGGTGGCACAAACCCCCCCCCAAATGACCCCATTTTGGAAAGTAGACACCCCAAGCTATTTGCTGAGGCATGGTGATTATTTTGCAGCTCTCATTTGTTTTTGAAAATGAAGAAAGACAAGAAAAAAAATGTTTTTTTTCTTTATTTAATTTTCAAAACTTTGTGACAAAAAGTGAGGTCTGCAAAATACTCACAATACCTCTCAGCAAATAGCTTGGGGTGTCTACTTTCCAAAATGGGGTCATATGGGGGGTTTTGTGCCACCTGGGCATTCCATGGCCTCCGAAACTGTGATAGGCAGTGAAGAGTGAAATCAAAAATGTACACCCTTAGAAATCCTGAAGGCGGTGATTGGTTTTCGGGGTCCCGTGCGCAGCTAGGCTCCCAAAAAGTCCCACACATGTGGTATCCCCATACTCAGGAGAAGCAACAGAATGTATTTTGGGGTGTAATTTCACATATTCCCATGGCATGTTTGAGCAATATATCATTTAGTGACAACTTTGTGCAAAAAAAAAAAAAAAAAAAAAAAAAAAAAAAAAAATTTTGTCTCTTTCCCGCAATTGTGTCACAATATAAAATATTCCATGGACTCGACATGACTCTCAGCAAATAGCTTGGGGTGTCTACTTTACAAAATGGGGTCATTTGGGGGGGGGTTTGAACTGTCCTGGCATTTTATGCACAACATTTAAAAGCTTATGTCACACATCACCCACTCTTCTAACCACTTGAAGACAAAGCCCTTTCTGACACTTTAATTACATGAAAAATTTTTTTTTTTTTTGCAAGAAAATTACTTTGAACCCCCAAACATATATTTTTTTTAAAGCAAATGCCCTACAGATTAAAATGGTGGGTGTTTCATTTTTTTTTTCACACAGTATTTGCGCAGCGATTTTTCAAACGCATTTTTTGGGAAAAAACACACTTTTTTAAATTTTAATGCACTAAAACACACTATATTGCCCAAATGTTTGATGAAATAAAAAAGGATGATCTTAGGCCGAGTACATGGATACCAAACATGACATGCTTTAAAATTGCGCAGTGGCAACAAAATAAATACATTTTTAAAAGCCTTTAAAAGCCTTTACAGGTTACCACTTTAGATTTACAGAGGAGGTCTACTGCTAAAATTACTGCCCTCGATCTGACCTTCGCGGTGATACCTCAAATGCATGGTGCATGTGCTGTTTACATTTGACGCCAGACCGACGCTTGCGTTCGCCTTAGCGCGAGAGCAGGGGGGACAGGGGTGCTTTTTTTTTTTTTTTTTTCTTTATTATTTTTTTGCTTTTTTATCTTATTTTTAAACTTTTTTTTAATCATTTTTATTGTTATCTCAGGGAATGTAAATATCCCCTATGATAGCAATAGGTAGTGACAGGTACTCTTTTTTGAAAAAAATGGGGTCTATTAGACCCTAGATTTCTCCTCTGCCCTCAAAGCATCTGACCACACCAAGATCGGTGTGATAAAATGCTTCCCCAATTTCCCAATTTCGCTATTTACATCCGGCGAAATCTAAGTCAAAAATGCTCGTAGCTTCCGGTTTCTTAGGCCATAGAGATGTTTGGAGCCACTCTGGTCTCTGATCAGCTCTATGGTCAGCTGGCTGAATCACCGGCTGCATTCTCAGGTTCCCTGTTGAGACAGGAGAGCCAGAGAAAAACACGGAAGACGGTGGGGGGGGGGGCATTCTCTCCCACTGCTTGTAAAAGCAGTCTAGAGGCTAATCAGCCACTAGGATTGCTTTTACATGAAAGCAGACCGCTGGCTGAAAAGAATGATACCAAGATGATACCTAAACCTGCAAGCATCATTCTGGTATAACCACTCAAAGTCGTGAATGGCGTACCTGAAGACAAAAAAATGGTTAACAATAAAACACAGTAAACGGTAAAGTATAAAAAATTGCATACCTGAAAAGCAAACATGATAAAACATAATAACAATAAAACATTGCAGAATAGAATACAGTTAAAAAAGAGCGAGAGAGAGAGAGAGAGCGAGAGAGAGAGAGAGAGAGAGAGCGAGAGCGAGAGCGAGAGCGAGAGCGAGAGCGAGAGCTATTATTTTTATTTTATATTTTTGTTTGTGTGGTTTTTTTTTTACACTTTTTTTGTAACTAACTTTTATAACTGTAACCGGTTCCAGGTTCGGGTCTCTCAAAATGCGATGGCATCTTGGGAGACCCTGTGAAAGTGTGTCCTAGTCTGTGGAATACTGTACCCTACGCTAATACTCAACTAGTGAATGGTAGCGTTCAAAACATTCACCAATGCAAAGACCAGGATTGTCAGGACAGGAGGGACAATAATAGCGGGTGTCACGCCTATATCCGCGCTTGCTGCAGACACATCTTTTTTGGGGGGGGTTCGTTGGGTAGGGGTACTCGGGAGGACATAAAAATGCCTCTCATGCAGCCGACTGCATTTGGTTGGGGATGTGAATGGGGGAAGTACGGGCGCTGCAGAAGTGGTGGGTTACCAATTAGGATTGGCGAATGCAGCAGGAAGGGCACTATGGGCACGACGGGCCTGTGTTTGTCTTCTTCTTGGTGGCAGCGGGACACTACTTGTGCTTGCCACCTCACCAGCTTGAACTGCACTTATGGGACTCGCCACGTCACCAAGTGTTACTACAGTGCTGGTTTGACTACGACCGGGGTGTACTAGGCCGCTGGCGCTTGCCAGTTCATCAAAACGCTAAAAAAAAAAACTGTTAGCGATCGCAGGGATTAGGCCTGACTCTGCGAATGCTGCAGTTATGCATTTAGTGTTTTGTAAGTGACAGTGATCGATCGATCGATACTGCACTTGGGTGGGCTGGGCTGGGCCGGGCGGAGGGGCAAAACGCAGGTGCTAGCAGGTATCTGGGCTGATCCCGCTAACACTGCGTTTTTGGGAACCCTAAACTGCTGGGAACGCTAGTATAGATCTGATCGGATCAGATATTGATCCGTACAGATAATATACCACTAAGGGAGGCGTATGCTGCGTGCGTGGGTGTTAGCAGTACTGGCGCTAATCTGACGCTGCCTGGGGCGACGCATATCACCGCCGGGCGATCAGGGGGCTAAACCTTTATTTGGTAATAAACGGCGGGCGCCCTGACACTATAAAAAATAAACGAACTAACCAGCGTCACCCGCAACGGTTATACGGTGATCAGTGGTGAAAGGGTTAACTAGGGGGCAATCAAGGGGTTAAAACATTTATTAGGTAGTATATGGGGGTCCCTGACGCTATAAAACGCTGACGGCGAACCTAAATATTTACCTCCCTAACTAGCGTCACCAGCGACACTAATACAGCGATCAGAAAAATGATCGCTTAGTGACACTGGCGACAGCGGGTGATCAAGGGGTTAAAACTTTATTAGGGGGGGTTAGGGGGGTATCCTAGACCTAAAGGGGGCTAACAGTAACTGTCCTAACACTGTAACTGTCACAAACTGACACCAATACAGTAATCAGAAGAAAAAAAAAGAAAAGAAAAAAAAAACCTGCTTGGTGTCAGTTTGTGACGGGGGGGGGGGTGATTGGGGGGCGATCGGGGGGGGGGGGGGGAATCGGGGTGTTTTGTGTGCCTGTGTGTGTTGTGCACTCACTTTACAGTCTTCTCTCCTCGGCGCCGGAACGGAAAATACCGAGCCGAGGAGAGATGACATTTCCTCTGCCTCTGTGTACAATACAGAGGCAGGGAAATGATCACATTGGCTGGGAGCGATCGCGAGGGGGGGGCCACGAATGGATGGCCTCCCCCTCACCACCGATCGCCGGGGGAGATTTGCCGACCGCCGCAGACACCGGGGGGGGGGGGCGTTGTCCGATCGGACCCCCCACCCGCGGGCAGGCAAGGACGTACAGGTAAGCCCTTTTGCCTGCTCGTGCCGCTCTGTCGACGTACATAGTCGTGCGGCGGTCGGCAACTGGTTAAATACCACCAAAAGAAAGCTCTTTTTGTGTGAAAAAAAAGGACAAAAATTTCATATAGATACAGTGTTGCATGACTGAGTAATTGTCATTCAAAATGTGAGGGCACCAAAAGCTGAAAATTGGTCTGGTTAGGAAGGGGGTTTAAGTGTCCAGTGGTCAAGTGGTTAAAGAAAGAGCTAATTTGCATAGCATTAGAGTTCAAGGTGAAGCAGCAAGTGCCGATGTAAGTGCTGCAAATAATTTTCCCAAGATATTGAAAGCTATTATTGACAACGAAGGTTATATGCCAGAACAAATTTTTAATGTAGATGAAACTGGCTTGTTTTGGAAAAAAATGCCAGCTAGGACCTATATTTCAAAAGAGGAAACATGTGCACCAGGACATAAGGCATCAAAGGACAGGCTGACTGTATTACTTGGGGGTAATGCATCTGGGGATTTAAAGCTCAAGCCTTTGTTAGTGCATCACTTCCTAAATCCCAGGGCACTACGTAATGTCACTAAGGCATCTCTTCCTGTTATTTGGAGGACAAATACAAAGGCTTGGGTTACAGCTACAATGTTTGAAGATTGGTTTTTGAACCATTTTGTCCCTGCTGTTGAACGTTATTGTTTAAGGGAAAACATTCCCTTCAAAATTCTTCTTCTCCTTGACAATGCCCCTGGACATCCAACCACTTTAGCTGACTTGCACCCCAATGTAAAGGTGGTATTTCTACCCCCCAACACCACATCACTACTTCAACCTATGGATCAAGGAGTCATAGCCTCCTTTAAGGCCTATTATTTACAGAGGACATTTTCACAAGCTATCAGGGCTACCCAAAAGGATCAGATGACCTTAAGAGAGTTCTGGAACAATTATCACATTTATGATGCCATCAAAAATATTGCTGATGCTTGGGCTGAAGTCAAAGAAACAAATATGAGAGGTGTTTGGAAAAATTTGTGCCCCCCATTCACAGAAGAATTTCTGGGTTTTATAGATGAAGAAATCTCCGCAACCAGGCAAGCTGTGGTTACTATTGGTAATCAACTCCAGTTGGACATCAGTGAAAATGATATCGAGTTACTGTACTCCCATGGGCAAGAACTAAGCAATGAAGAGCTTATGGAACTAGAGCAGCAGATGACAGCATTTAGTAAAGAAAACCAGGACCTAGAAACTCCAACATTGAAAAAGTTTTCTACAAAACGGTTAGTTGATGCTTTTCATCTTGTTGAAGCAGGAATGGCAAAGTTAGAGGAGCAAGATCCTGATACAGAGAGGTTTACCAAAGTTTATCGTACAGTTACTGACGGCCTGAGATGCTACAGGGCTATTTATGATGAGATAAAGAAAAGCGCTGTGCAAACATCCCTTGATGCCTACTTCAAGAGTCCAGCAGCTGACTCAGATTCTATAACAGTCCCATCCTCTTCAACAAGCCCATCATCCTCTACCATAATTGTTTAAGGTTGTACTGCTCTGTACAGTACTGTACAGTGTTTGAAAATGTTTAAGAATTTACATGTATGTATCTGCATCTACAGGCACAGGTAAACATAAATAATATGTTAAACCAAACACCTGTCTACGTTGTATTTATAGAGCCACTGAAGTTTTTACTGCTGTCTGTATCCTCATTAGATGGATTCAATCTCACTTCCTGTCTCCGAGACTGGATTTGCACTTAAAAAGGTACTGTTCCGACTTGCAAACAAATTAGACTTAAGAACAAACCTACAGTCCTCATCTTGTTCGTAACCCGGGGACTCCCTGTACTCCAGTTGAGGCCGAACCAGAGTCTTGTAGAGTGGGAGAATTATCGCTTTATCTCTTGCGCTAATCCCCTTTTTAATGCATGCCAATATTCTGTTCTACTAGGACCCCCAGGTCCTTTTTTCTATCCTCGATTCCCCCAGAGGTTTTCCCCCCAGTGAGTAGATTGCATTCATATTTTTGCCACCTAAATGCATTATTTTACCTTTTTCGACATTAAACCTCATTTGCCATGTAGTTCCCCCACCGCATTAATTTGTTCAGATCTACTTGCAAGGTTTCCACATCCTGCGGAGAAGTTATTGCCCTGCTAAGCATCGTCTGCAAATAGAGATTTAACTGTTTACCCCATCCTCCAGGTCGTTTATGAACAAATTAAATAAGATTGGTCCCAGGATAGGATGCTGGGGGACCCCACTTTCCACCCCTGACCTGAGGGGGTGGAATCTGATCTGAGTACTCCCCATTTATCACTACCCTCTGAACTCGCCCTTGTAGCCAGTTTTCAATCCATGTACTCACCCATGGTCCATGCCAACGGACCTTACTTTGAGCAGTAAACATTTATGGGAAACTGTCAAATGATTTTGCAAAATCAGATACACCCCATCTATGGGCCTCCCTTTATCTAGATGGCAGCTCACCTCCTCATATAAGGTTAATAGATTGGTTTGGCAAGAACGATTCTTCATGAATCCATGCCGAACGATTCTTCATGAATCCATGCCGATTACTGCCAATACCGTTTTCATTGCTAAAATTTTGTATATATAGTCCCTTATCCCCTCCAAGAGCTTGCATACTATTGATGTTAGGCTAACTGGTCTGTAAATTCCCAGGGATGTATTTTGGCCCTTTTTTAAATATTGGTGCTACATAGACTTTTCTTCAATCAGCTGGTGCCATTCCAGTCAGTAAACAGTAGGAACAATGGTCTGGCAATTACTTGACTGAGTTCCCTAAGGACCCTCAGGTGCAAGCCATCTGGTCCCAGTGACTTATTAAGGTTACGTTTTTCAAGTCTAATTCTGTCCTCTGTTAGCCATGAGGGTGCTTCTAGTGATGTGTCAAGAGGATAAAACACTTGGTTACTTAAGCCCCCCAATTCCCTTGTGAAACTGAGAATTAAATACTTTCGCCATCCTTTGTAACCAGATTCCCATCCTCATTCTTTATGGGGCCAATATGGCCTGTCCTCCCTCTTTTACGGTTTATATATTTAAAGAATTTCCTGGGATTTTTTTTGCTCTCCACTGTGTCTTTTGTGTTCTCTTAGTTGCACCCTTACCTTTCTTGTTGCATTCTTTGTAAAGTTTGAATGCAGGTGATCCCTCAGCCTTGTATTTTTTTGAAGGCCTTCTCCTTGTTGTCCTTATACCCTTGGGGGAACCACGTACAATCCACAACTAGGGATAAATTCCTTTTTCAATTGCAATACTCTTATTTATTTAATCACCTGCAGACTGTGTCATAAACAATATGTAAAAAGGAACGATCAGGCGCCTTAGGGACCACTTTCAGGAACACTTTTACAATATAAAAGAAGCGGCACTATCAATGTGGCAAGACAGTACAGTGGATATGAAAAGTCTACACACCCCTGTTAAAATGTCTTTTTTATCACAGAAACCTGACAAAGATAAATAATTTCAGAACTTTTTCTTCTTTCCTTTAATGTGACCTATAAACTGTACAACTCAGTTGAACAAACAATTTAAATCTTTTTAGGTGGAGGAAAGTAAAAATAAAATGAAAAATAGGGTTGCATAAGTGTGCACACCCTTAAATACTTTTTTATTGTAATGCAGACAGATGCAGTCACAGGATTGAACAGAAGGTTAACATGTCACATTATTGGTATTCCATTGCGGTATGCGGCTGCCTTTTCCAGGTTTCCTCATCTTGACTATACCTTCGTTGGGATTAAATACAAAAATTACAATTGTTAACTCTGGAGATGAGGCGCTTAAAGCGGGGTTCCACCCAAATTTTGAACATTATCTCTATGCATTCTCTTCCTTGCCTAGATGCTGACATGCGGTGTAAAAAAATTTAAATCGCCGTAATTACCTTTTTTTTCTAATCTTCTTAGCACTTCCTGGTTTTCCTCCCATGGGAGTAAGCGTGTTTCTAGCCTCTCCCAGACCTCCCACAGTCCCCTGGGAGCTAGTCTCAGGCTTCCCAGCATGCATTGTGCAACAGCGTCATCATAACATCTCGGTGAATGCTGGGAGCCCAGCATTCACCGCATCCAGGAAATACATGCTTGTGGGCTTCAAATGCCCACAATGAAGATGGAAACCGCCTTCAGTGAATTTTATAAGTTATTCTTTACAACGAAATCGGACACAGGCGGACTTATTACACAGAACATGTGAGTAGATAATCATGAGAAGAAAAGTTTGTGCATGAACTCCAAAAAAAAAAAAAAAAAAACGATAGATAGGTGGACCCCCGCTTTAAGAGGGGATATGATTACAATGTACACATTTTTTTAAAAGGCGACTGCAGTAACTAAAGTGGTTTACTCCAAGGTCCATGAAGAGGCCGTGATTTAACGTGATTGTTATTTTAAATCTAAAAAAAAAGAAGAAGCTTTACAAACATATCATACTTACCTCCAATATGCAGCTCGTTTTGCACAGAGTGGCCCAGATCATCCTCTTCTGAGGTCCCCCGGTGGCTTCTCCGTAGACCCGAATGCCGGATTTAGCCTCGCCCCCGCGTCATTGCATTTGAATGACAGCAATGCGAGCCAATGGCTGCGCTGCTATCAATCTATCCAATCAAGAGTCGGAACCCCATGCAGAGAGGGACAGCGAGTCTCCGCCAAGGGAAATAAGGGGGTCAGGTAAGTAAACAGGGGGGCTGGTCGCCAACAGAAGTTTTTCCACCTTAATACATAGGATGCATTAGGGTGAAAAAACATGAGGGTTTACAACCCCTTTAAGGTTGGAAGAAAGCTAGTTTAACCTTAGACTGCAGAAGGGTTACAACAGTAAAAATGTGAACCTCCCTCCACCAGGCAGTGATACTAGCCAAGCTTGTCTAGTTTAAAAAAAAAAACAAACAAAAAAAAAAAAAATTTAACACTTTCATCACATTGCTAAGGGAGAAGTTTAGCTTTGGAACACGTTACATGGTCCACCCGTTTCTTTGGGTGGAACAAGTTTCCGCATCTGCAGCCTTTCCCTCCCTGCCCTGTGCCAGCAGTTGGGGATCTGCTCACGGAACCCAAAACTTGAAAATAGTGCAGCTGTGCAGGGCCTAACCCAAAGTTTCCTTTGAATGAATGCTTAGAAGTACTGCCAGCCATTACAGATGAGGACTTATAGTTCTCAATTAAAGTGTTACTTTAATTGTAAAAGTAACAATTAACAGCAACTCCATGCAATAATTGCATGGAAATGCAATTATTTTAGTAAATCTAAACTGCTAAATATCTTTTCAACAGCAGTTAGAGCAGTCTTGTGACTTCTACGAGTGTCTGGTTAAAGCTTGTAGGAGGAGTTTTCATTCTCTAGTGGAAACAGATAAGGGATAAGTACAGCGCTGCTACAGAGATGCTAAAGAAAATAAGCAGCTAACACACCTCTAAGACAAAGAAGTAAAAATTCAACAAATGTATATATAGTGTAGCGCTATGCGTATGAGTGGATCAAAGTGAGATATTAAAATCGAGCCATCTAGCAATGGCCAGAAAACACACAAAAAATGTATATGAAGGTGAAAAAATGGAAAATTAAATTGCACAAATACAAAATCATATATAGAGCATAATGGAATACACCTGTGAAAAAGTAAAAACACAAACACAATATAAAACAATCTTCAATAAAGTTCATGTAAATAAGATGTGTCCTTAATGGAAATCAAAAGAGGCCACCACCAACAGTCTCTGAGGGTAGGTTGATGAGGGCAGCAACAGGGTGTTACTGGTGAATGAAACCAAGGAACACCAAATCCAATGTGACGTCTATGTATGTGTCAGAACCACCACCATAACATCTGAGGAGGCTTACCGGACGTAGAGGACTTGTAAAGACATACGTCTTGCAAGTCATGAAAAGCTTGTTTAGCCACCGGGGCTAGCAGGGTGAAGGCATCTGGTATCCAGAACTTCAATAAGTAAGGAGGAGAGATCTATAGGCAACTTCAACCGTCCAGAGGTGTCAACAGACCATCCGGATGTATAATTGGAACCATGAGAGAAAGAAGACTCACATGGCGTGATATCGTTTTAAAAGGCATGCATTTATTAAAACATTAAAAGAAAAACACTCACATGGTATACGATCATAAACAGCTTAAAAGGTATCGGACGCGGTGATCATAGGAGGTCCACCCAACATGTTTCGGCTAATCAGCCTTCATCTGGGGTCCAGATGAAGGCTGATTAGCCGAAACATGTTGGGTGGACCTCCTATGATCACCGCGTCCGATACCTTTTAAGCTGTTTATGATCGTATACCATGTGAGTGTTTTTCTTTTAATGTTTTAATAAATGCATGCCTTTTAAAACGATATCACGCCATGTGAGTCTTCTTTCTCTCATGGTTCCAATTATACATCCGGATGGTCTGTTGACACCTCTGGACGGTTGAAGTTGCCTATAGATCTCTCCTCCTTACTTATTGAAGTTCTGGATACCAGATGCCTTCACCCTGCTAGCCCCGGTGGCTAAACAAGCTTTTCATGACTTGCAAGACGTATGTCTTTACAAGTCCTCTACGTCCGGTAAGCCTCCTCAGATGTTATGGTGGTGGTTCTGACACATACATAGACGTCACATTGGATTTGGTGTTCCTTGGTTTCATTCACCAGTAACACCCTGTTGCTGCCCTCATCAACCTACCCTCAGAGACTGTTGGTGGTGGCCTCTTTTGATTTCCATTAAGGACACATCTTATTTACATGAACTTTATTGAAGATTGTTTTATATTGTGTTTGTGTTTTTACTTTTTCACAGGTGTATTCCATTATGCTCTATATATGATTTTGTATTTGTGCAATTTAATTTTCCATTTTTTCACCTTCATATACATTTTTTGTGTGTTTTCTGGCCATTGCTAGATGGCTCGATTTTAATATCTCACTTTGATCCACTCATACGCATAGCGCTACACTATATATACATTTGTGGAGTTTTCATTCTCCAATGAGAATACAGGACCCCTGACCCTCTGTCTGGACACTGCTGATTGGCTCTGTGCTGATCACCTGCACTCCAAAGAAGAAGAAAAAAAAAAAAAAAAAAAAACGCACACACCTCTAGCAGTACACACCAAACTGAGCATGTTCAGCATGCCACCCCCCCCCCCCCCAACCTGCAAATCTCAGGTTATTTTTTGGAGACAGTGGAAGAAGGAGATGATCAGGAGACAGGATCAAACAGCTTTTTTACACAATGCAGGTGGTTAACCCCCTAGGTTCCTCAGGAAGTATAACAAGCATGCTTTACTGCATATACACACTGCTTTTACTGTTGTGGGTTTAGTAACACTAACTGTGCACTGCTGAGCACTCTTAGTCCATTAATCTTTCTGCTCTCTTCCATACACGCTACGGGAAGACAGCAATGCTCCGCATGCTCCTTAGAAAAATAAATAAATGCTTTTTTTGGCAGTTAAAAAAAAAAGTGCATTTTGCATTTAAAATACCTTTTTTAGAATGGCAGCATTAACATTTGGAAGTGGAACAGGATCATCATCTCCTTCATCGTCCATCCCCAAATCTGAATTAAAAAAAAATAAAAGATTAGGTAAAATGCAGACATTTAGCAAGCTACAGTACAAAAACATATAACCTTAAAGAGGAAGTAAACGCTGGTTGATTTTTTTCTTCTTCTCTGCAAAGTAAAGGCATAATGTGCCGGTAATGGCACACGCCTCTGTTGAAATGGCATTGGCGGCCGTTCCTTCAGATCGCATGCGTCGACGACATTGGTGCAGTATACAGTAAATATTTCCTAAACGGCACACGTTTAGAAGATATTTACAGGACCTATAGGTACAAATTATACAAGAAGGTTTACTTCCTCTTTAACCACTTGCCTACTGGGCACTTTTACCCCCTTCCTGCCCAGGCCAAAATTTCCAGCTTTCAGCACAATCACATTTTGAATAACAATAGCACGGTCATGGTACACTGTACCCATGTGAAATTTTTAGCTTTTTTTTGTCACAAATATAGCTTTCCTTTTTGTAGCATTTAATCTCCAGTGGATTTTCTATTTTTTGGTCAACGAAAAAAAAAAAAAAATACGTTTTTTTATAATTGGTTATACAATTTTGCAAACTGGTAATTTTTCTCCTTCAATGATGGGCACTAATGAGGCACTGGTGGGCACTGCACTGATAACCAGGACACTTATAATCAGTGGCCTGCTCATCAGTGTAGATGTCCCTTTCACACAAGCTGGTTATTGGCTCTCCTTATGCTGTCAGCGTGAGGAAAAAAATGTTGATAACCGGCTTGTGTTTTTATCATGATCAGCTGTGATCACATGGTAAAAGGCACTAGGGCGATCAAGGGGTCAAGGGTGTTCCTGGGGAGATATGGGCTGCCAGGGACATGACAGATCACTGGTCCCGATCACTGGGAACAGACGATCTGACATGTCACCTGGCAGAACGGGGATCTGCCCTGTTTACACTGGCAGATCCCCGTTGTGCCTCTGTACACCGCGATCGCGGGCGATCGAGTCCGCCAGACCCGCAGGCACGCTACGGCGGTTCACACTGGGGAGCCGACGTGCCACAATATAATGACGGCGGCTGGTCGGCAAGCAGTTAAAGAAGAAAGTTTTCAGTTTTGATATAAAATAGTTTACAGGAGGCAACTGGTGTTCTTGGGAAAAGAAATCCAGAGAACAGAAGGTCCTGTCCCCTATAGCTTGTAGACAGATTTGAGGGACACAGAGGACTAGAATTACAGGAGTGAAGGTTACAAGGAGGGTAATGGTGCACTGACAGAGACCTCCTTGATGCAAAGGAAAGACCACTGATGGGGTTCCCAGGGGAATGACGACCTAAAGCAAACTGATGTTGAACTATGCCTCATTTTAAAGTGAGAGTAAACTCCCTTTTATGTTTTTTTTTTTATCTATAGGCATGCTTATAAGGCTTACCTATAGGTACAGTAAATATCTCCTAAAACATGCACCATTTGGGAGATTTACTTTAGACGCAGCTAGTGACCTCACCTGCACACGCATTTTCAGGTAAGAGGAGACCAGCGGGCAATCTGCTGTAACGATGTGATCCATGATGAAAGCTATGGACCCATTCTGGAGGTCCTTGGTGTGCTGGTGACATTTTCTTGCTCTGACTTGACAGGGTTCCAATCTGTGGTCACTTCAGCACCCACTTATATGCACAGCCATTTCTACAGGAACAGGTGCGTTGGGAACAGTTTGTTGGTACTTTTCAGGCAAATCTGTCATAATGTGCTAATATGCGATGCATACTAGTGCATTTTGACTTAAAATTAGGTTGCAGTTTATTACTACTACTACTACTTTAAAGTGTTGGTTAAGCTAAAAAAATAAATAAATAAAAAAAAAATAAAAAAAAATAAAAAAAAACACGTTTCTATAGTTCCCTCTGATATATAACAAGAAGCTCCACAGTGCATGTCATTTATAAAAATATGCAGTATAATAGCTTACGTCAGAGCGCTGTTCGGCACTCTGCTGACTGCCCACTGGTCTCCTCTCCAGATGCGATAGCTTCGGGGGGGGTGCTGGGAAACCCCCGCTGACATCAGCCGAGAAGGAAAGGAGGGGAGGAGACTGGCATGCATGTGAGCGCCGAACAGTGCTCTGAAGTAAGCTATACCGCATATTTTTATAAATTACATGCACTGCGGAGCTTGCTGTTCTATATCAAAGGGAACTATAGAAGATAAAAACTGTTTAGAGCAGGAGTGGAGGATCGGGGAGCTGACACTCAGAGGCGAGGGGGGAGAGAAAGAGGCGAGGGGGGAGAGAAAGAGGCGAGGGGGGAGAGAAAGAGGCGAGGGGGGAGAGAAAGAGGCGAGGGGGGAGAGAAAGAGGCGAGGGGGGAGAGAAAGAGGCGAGGGGGGAGAGAAAGAGGCGAGGGGGGGAGAGAAAGAGGCGAGGGGGGGAGAGAAAGAGGCGAGGGGGGGAGAGAAAGAGGCGAGGGGGGGGGAGAAAGAGGCGAGGGGGGGGGAGAAAGAGGCGAGGGGGGGAGAGAAAGAGGCGAGGGGGGGAGAGAAAGAGGCGAGGGGGGGAGAGAAAGAGGCGAGGGGGGAAAGAAAGAGGCGAGGAAGGGAGAGAAAGAGGCGAGGGGGGGGGCAGAGGGAGACAGACACAGGAGAGCAGGCTGCGGATGACAGAGGTACGCACGGATGACTCCGATGTCAGGGCTCAGCACCCCTGATAAATCGGAGTTAGTGCAGAGAGGGGAGGGTAGAAACCGGCAGCATCAGCCAAGTATTTCAGGTGATACAAGGGGCCAAATGTGTTATGCTGTGCATCTCTTAAGTTCTTGCTGTAAAACCAAGGAAGCTTTGACTTCTGCAGCGTATCAATGCTTTACTAAACAGAAAAGCTGCACATACAACTGTAGGATACACAACTCATAGCTTACAAAAATATACCTCCTCGCATCCATTTTTTTTTCTTTGTCCTTCCAAAACACGTCTCTTTCAAAAGCTAAATGTCCTCCCCCTAACTCCTGCTTACATCACATCCTGCTGAGAACTTCCTGTCTCAGCTCCAAAACCTATCCAACTGGTTTATTTACATATCAATGGGGGGGGAGGTTGGGGGGAGCCTTGCTCAACATATATGTTCCTTCAAATCTAACTCTATATTATTCTTAAAGTGATTAATAGCCATAGCAACACAAAATGACAAAACACAAGCACTCTGGTGTATACCATGCGTTAAGGGAACAGAACAAACGCTTGAAAAAACACACACACAAAAACACTTCGACCTGCACATTTTTGAACATGGTTGTGCTCATAAGTTTACATACCCTGGCAGAATTTATGATGATTTTTTTGGCCATTTTTCAGAGCATATGAATGGTAACAAAATGTTTTTTCACTCACGGTTAGTGGTTGGCTGAAGCCATTTATCAAGCAACTGTGTTTACGCTTTTTAAATCATAATGGCAACAGAAACTACCCAAATGACCCTGATCAAAAAAAGTTTACATACCCCAGTTCTTAATACTGGGTATTGCCCCCTTTGACAGCCTGAAGTCTTTTGTGGTATTTGTGGATGAGGGCAAATTTATGTTTATATTTTATATTTATATTTATTCTTATTGATATTTTGCTGTCATTACATTATCAATATTTGATATCACTTGATTGATATTCATCATCATTTTTATTCAATTATGTATAGTTACTATTAATGTCACTTTTTTAGCGCAGTCTTTTTAGATTATTTTTGTATATATATGTGCACGCCTCACTTTAGGACTGCAGCTTTAATTGTATAAAATCTAGCTAGCAATATATTGTGTAGAGAAGCGCGGTAATTTTTGGTGTTATTTGTGGATGAGGCCCTTTATCTCTTCAGATGGATGCCCATTCCTCTTGGCAAAAAGCCTCCAGTTCCTGTAAAATTCTTGGGCTGTCTTGTATGAACTGCACGTTTGAGATCTCCCCAGAGTGGCTCAATGATATTGAGGTCAGGAGACTGAGATGGCCACTCCAGATAATGTGGGATCCTCCGCTCGAAGAGGGGCTTAAACCAGAGTGCTTGTGTCTCATTACCTCCAGGAAGAGAAGAGCCCCAGGTGCTGGCTAAATGCTGATGCAAGTAGAAGAGAACAAGAAGACCTGGACAGCCGCACACCGAAATGGATAAAATCAGTCTTTATTTAAAATACAGGCTGATTGGGTACACAAAACATGACTGTGGGGTGGTACAAAAATAGCTAACACGTTTCGCACTTACACCAAGTGCTTACTCATAGCTATAAGTAAGCACTTGGTGTAAGTGCGAAACACGTCAGCTATTTTTGTACCACACCACAGTCGTGTTTTGTGTACCCCATGATCCTGTATTTTGAATTTTAAAAAAAAAACAGATTTATCCATTCCGGTGTGCGGCTGTCCAGGTTGTCTTGTTCTCTAATGGCCACTCCAGAACCTTCACCTTATTCTTCTGTAGCCAATGACAGGTTGACTTGGCCTTGTGTTTTGGATCATTGCCATGTTGAAATGTCCAAGTACGTCCCATGCGCAGCTTCCTGGCTGATGGATGCAAATGTTCCGCCAGTATTTTTTGATAACATACTGCATTCATCTCGCCAATAATTTTGACCAAATTTCCTGTGCCTTTGTAGCTTGCACATCCCCAAAACATCAGCAATCCACCTCCGCACATTATCATAGACCTTATTGACTCCTCTCCAAATGTAGCATTTATGGTTGGGGCCAATGAGCTCAATTTTGGTCTCATCACTCCAAATGACTTTGTGCCAGAAGGTTTGAGGCTTGTCTCTGTGCTGTTTGGCTTATTGCAAGCAGGATACTTTGTGGCATTTGCGTAGTAATGGCTTTCTTCTGGCAACTCGACCATGCAGCCCATCTTTCTTCAAGTGCCTCCTTATTGTGCATCTTGAAACAGCCACACCACGTGTTTTGAGAGTCCTGTATTTCACATGAAGCCATTTGTGGGTTTTTCTTTGCATCCAGAACAATTTTCTTGGCAGTTGTAGCTGAAAATTTAGTTGGTCTACCTGACTGTGGTTTGGTTTCAACTAGAGCTGCACGATTAATCATCAAGAATTAGTTATCGCGATTTTTTCCCCGTTGCGATCTTGACAAAAGCGTTTCACGATTCTTGCTATGCAAAGAATTCTCTCTGCCACGGCCATCAAAAGGGAAAGAAAAAAAAAAAAAAACGGGCAATCTGCCAAGAATCACAACATTCTTTAGCATTGGAACCAAGTCTAAACATTGTAACAATTTATCAATGGAATAGACTTCGTGTGTAAGTGAGGAAAGTTTAACCAATTAAAAACACTAAACCTTTTTCTGACATTTGTTGGTTTCAAGTTAAAATAATTTTTTTTGCTAGAAAATTACTTAAAACCCCCAAACATTATATATACTTTTTAGTAGAGACCCTAGAGAATAAAATGGTGGTTGTTGCAATATTTTATGTCACACTGTATTTGCGCAGCGGTCTTTCAAATGCAATTTTTTTTTTTGGAAAAAATTACTAACAAATTAAAACAACAAAACCAGTAAAGTTAGCACTATTTTTTTTGTATAATGTGAAAGATTTTACGTCGCGAGAATCGTGATCTTATTATTCTAAGCAAAAAAAAAAAAATTGTTATTCATTTTGGCCAGAATCGTGCAACTCTAATTTCAACAGAACCCCTCATTTTCCACTTCTTGATTAGAGTTTGAACACCGCTTATTAGCATTCTCAATTCATTGGATATCTATATATCACTTTCCTGTTTTATACAGTTCAACTACCTTTTCCCGCAGATCCTTTGACAATTCTTTTGCTTTCCCCATGACTCAGAATCCAGAAACGTCTGTGCAGCACTGGATGAAAGATGCAATGGTCTGTCAGGAGTCCAGAAACTCATTGACCTTTTCCATGCACACTCTAATTACAAGCAAACTTATCACAGATGAGGATGGTTACCGTTAATAGCCATTCAAACCCCTTTGTGTCAACTTGTGTGGATGTTATCAGGCCAAAATCACCAGGGTAGGTAAACTTTTGATCAGGGTCATTTGTGTAGTTTGTTTGCCATTATGATTTAGAAAGAGTAAACACAGTTAATTGATAATAAATGGCTTCAGCCCAACACGAACCATGAGTGAAAAATATTTGTGTTATTCATATTCTCTGAAAAATGGCCAAGAAATCATAAATCCTGCCAGGGCATGTAAACTTATGAGCACAACTGTATACAATGTGGCCCTGGAACTAGTCAGGATTCAGGCAGCAAAATTTTTGGCATTACAGCAAGTAGATTATTACCATTAGTCCAAGTCAGGAGAAAACAATGTATTAATCAGCTTTTCAGCTGCAGGTATAACCTAGTGCGTAGGCATAGTCAAGGGGGTAACCTTGGCGTAGTCAAGTGAGGTTTCTCAAATGAGGAAAAAAAAATGATTCATCAGTGAAGGAGAAAACGAAATTGTATAACCGAAACAAAAGAAAAAAAATGTTTTTTTTCAAAAATTGTTCTTTTTTTAGTTTGTTTAGCAAAAAATAAAAACCGCAGAGGTGATCAAATATCACCAAAAGAAAGCTCTATTTGTGGGAACAAAATGACAAAAATTTTGTTTGAATGACAATTGCGCAGTCATGCTGCACTGTACCCAAAGTGCGAAAGAGTTGAAAGCTGAAAATTGTCCCGGTGGGGAAGGGGCAAAATTGCCTGGTATTGAAGTGGTTAAATTATAATATATATATATATATATATATATATATATATATATATATATATATATATATATATATATATATATATATATATATATATATATATATATACACACACACACACACACACACACACTAGAGCTGCACAATTAATTGGCAAGAATCGTTATCGCGATCTTGACTAAAGTGTTTCACAATTCTTTCTATGCAAAGAATTCTCTCTGCTCTTCTGAAGCCACAGCCCTCAAAAGAAAGGAAGAGAAAAACCTGGCAGTCTGCCAAGAAACAAAACATTCTTTATCAGTTGAACTGAAGTATAAACATTGTAACAATCTGTCAATGGAATAGACTTTCTGTGCAAGTGAAAAAAGTTTAACCACTTAAACACTAAACCTTTTTCTGACATTTGTTGGTTTCAAGTTAAAATCATTTTTTTTTGCTAGACAAATAACTTAGAACCCCCAAACATATATTTTTTTAAGTAGACACCTTAAAGAATAAAATGGCCGTTGTTGCAATATTTTATGTCACACTGTATTTGCGCATCGGTCTTTTAAATACAATTTTTTAAAATTACTTTAATTACTTTAATGAATTAAACAAAAAAAAAACAAAAACAAATCTAACCAGTAAAGTTAGCCCATTTTTTTTGTATAATGTGAAAGATTTTACATTCCGAGATTAGTGATCTTTTTATTCTAACTAAAAAAATTGTGATTCTCATTTTGGCCAGAATCGTGCAGCTCTAACACACACGCACCATAAAATTAGTAGCTCTTCAGATAAATCAAACTATACAGTGGGGACAGAAAGTATTCAGACCCCCTTAAATTTTTCACTCTTTTTTATATTGCAGCCATTTGCTAAAATTATTTAAGTTCATTTTTTTCTTCATTAATGTACACACAGCACCCCATATTGACAGAAAAACACAGAATTGGTGACATTTTTGCAGATTTATTAAAAACGAAAAACTGAAATTTCACATGGTTCTAAGTATTCAGACCCTTTTGCTGTGACACTCATATTTAACTCAGGTGCTGTCCATTTCTTCTGATCATCCTTGAGATGGTTCTACGCCTTCATTTGAGTCCAGCTGTGTTTGATTATACAGATTGGGCTTGATTAGGAAAGCCACACACCTGTCTATATAAGACCTTACAGCTCACAGTACATGTCAGAGCAAATGAGAATCTCGAGGTCAAAGAGCTCAGAGACAGAATTGTGGCAAAGCACAGATCTGGCCAAGGTTACAAAAAAAATTCTGCTGCACTTAAGGTTCCTAAGTGCACAGTGGCCTCCATAATCCTTAAATGGAAGATGTTTGGGACGACCAGAACCCTTTCTAGAGCTGTCTGTCTGGCCAAACTGAGCTATCGGGGGAGAAGAGCCTTGGTGAGAGAGGTAAAGAAGAACCCAAAGATTACTGTGGCTGAGCTCCAGAGATGCAGTTGGGAGAAAGTTGTAGAAAGTCTACCATCACTGCAGCCCTCCACCAGTTGGGCTTTATGGCAGAGTGGCCCGACGGAAGCCTCTCCTCAGTACAAGACAAATGAAAGCCCACGTGGAGTTTGCTAAAAAAAAAACACCTGAAGGACTCCAAGATGGTGAGAAATAAGATTCTCGGGTCTGATGAGACCAAGATAGAACTTTTTGGCCTTAATTCTAAGCGGTATGTGTGGAGAAAGTCAGGCACTGCTCATCACCTGTCCAATAAAGTCCCAACAGTGAAGCATGGTGGTGGCAGCATCATGCTGTGGGGGTGTTTTTCAGCTGCAGGGACAGGACAACTGGTTGCAATCGAGGGAAAGATGAATGCGGCCAAGTACAGGGATATCCTGGACGAAAACCTTTTCCAGAGTGCTCAGGACCTCAGACTGAGCCGGAGGTTTACCTTCCAACAGGACAATGACCCCAAGCACACAGCTAAAATAACGAAGGAGTGGCTTCACAACAACTCCGTGACTGTTCTTGACTGACCCAGCCAGAGCCCTGACTTAAACCCAACTGAGCATCTCTGAAGAGACCTAAAAATGGCTGTCCACTGTTTACCATCCAACCTGACAGAACTGGAGAGGATCTGCAAGGAGGGATGGCAGAGGATTCCCAAATCCAGGTGTGAAAAACTTGTTGCATCTTTCCCAAAAAGACTCATGGCTGTATTACATCAAAGGGTGCTTCTACTAAATACTGAGCAAAGGGTCTGAATACTTAGGACCATGTGATATTTCAGTTTTTCTTTAATAAATCTGCAAAAATGTCAACTGTGTTTTTCTGTCAGTATGGGGTGCTGTGTGTACATTAATGAAGAAAAAAATGAACTTAAATGATTTTAGCAAATGGCTGTAATATAAGAGTGAAAAATTTAAGGGGGTCTGAAAACTTTCCATCCCCACTGTATATGAAACACAAAGTGATGAAAACGAGTGTCTAGTCCACAAATGACAAGAGGCTGTGCGGCAAAAAGGGATTGTTGAACTTTCTGCCACCACAGTCAAAACACATAAAATGTGTGTAGAAAAGATAAATGTATACTTAGTCCATTCAGAAAATATAAAAAATGTGTCTTAAAAATAAAAATCCATATTCCAAGTGAAGTGATTATTTTCAAGAGATACAATTTTATCTCAACTTTTATGCAATAAACAATAAAGTCACTTGTGCAGGTTTTCAAGTGATGCGTCTGTCTCAACTCCAATGCAACAAAACAAAGTGACTTCTCATGCTCCCACTTAGGTATATGCACCAGAAGCCCCCACCCCTGCAGGGGTAAAGAGCATGTAGTATATACGAGCTCCAGTCTAGATAACCCTGGGGTAAATCCGTTCTTTCACTCCAGAACAAGGTGCATGTAATGCGGTATCCACATGGAAATTAAAAGTGGGCATCCATAGTGTAAATCTGAAAAAACATTTTATTTGGCACAATTACAACAGCATCAGAATAAAAACGGCTGAGTAATACCCTAAAAAATGTGAACGTGTAAGTGTATTTCCTGGATTTTGGGCGGCGTGCGCTCCACAGACCAAACCACAGAACCGCAAATGACCCGAAGCGATGTTAGATGTGCATCACAAGCCCTGACTTACGTGTTTTGTCATAGGACGTCATCTGAGGTGCGGCCGTCTTGGTACACATCACTATATACCCTGTTTCCCCGAAAATAAGACCTAGCGTGATTATCGGTGATGGCTCCAATATAACCCCTACCCCCCAAAAAAGCCCTAGTTAAAGTCCTTGTAGGTCTTATTTTCAGGGAAACAGGGTAGGGCTTATTTGGGGGTAGGCTTATATTGCAGCCATCATGGACAATCACACTAGGTCTTATTTTCTGGGAAACAGGGTAGTAGGTGGAACTGCCGCCACACATGTGGCCAATCGTGCTTAATTAAACAAACAAAAATTGGACACAAATGGAGGATGGCAATGCTCCAATAAAACGTAGCAGACTTTCACCATAAACTGGCAATAAATTGTGATATACCCTCATAAGTAAAAGCCGGCATAGCCCCCTAGCGGTAAAGAACGGTAATCACACGCCGCAGCACAACACCACCTACTAAGGAAAAACAGATATTATCAATTAAAACGGAGGAGGAGCATAGTCCCAGTGGGGAGAGAGATTTATAATATATATATATATATATATATATATATATATATATATATATATATATATATATATATATATATATATATATATATATATATATATATATATATATATATTTATATTTATATTTATATTATGAACTTCAGGTGGGTTACCCTCTTTTCTTAGATCCGTCCGATCAAGGCACCGTCAAGGTGGACTCCCAACCTTCCACCATAAATGGATAGAAAAAAAGACGTGGATCGATGCTTGATGCAAAAGTATCTTTACTGAAAATATTTCAATTAATACAAGCAAGCCACTGTACAGTTCCGAGCGCACATCGCTCTTCGTCAGGCTGTTTTGGCTGTGTGTGAAGAGCCAAAGCACAGATTTCCTCTTATTCACACCCAGACCACCTCACACATGTGTATCAACTTAATTACTAAAAAAACAAAACAACACCACCAAATAAGGTAATTAACCCTTATTATATCAACCAAATGAAAATATTTCCTATCCCTCAATATACATTCTATTATATACATTGGTCATCCTAATATGCGCATTTCTCTCTCATCTTCCATCAGTACAATATTATGTGGCAAATAAGATCTTTCAAATATACATCACATTCAATATGTTATCATATTAGTAATGACATTATTGGTCCTTTCTCAGATCTCAAAGATTCCAGCTAGTATTCTTTTGTTTCACATTCCCAACAGGAATTCCTTCCAAAACGATCTACGGGAGTAAAATATATATAAAGCATGACTATAATCCCCATATGTCAATAGCCATATCCTATACAAATAGATATAAATCATAGTCCTTGTTCATACCATCGGGATGCAAGGACTGTAATTTATTAATCCACCAGACCTCACGTCTCTTCAGTTTCAAAATCCTGTCCCCCCCTCTTTTATCACGAGGAATTTCTTCCAATATCATAAATCTTAAGTCCGTGTCTCTGTGTCCCATCTCAGCAAAGTGACGCGACACAGGGAGACTCGACTGAGGATGTCGGATAGTACTGCGATGCTGTGCAATGCGATCTTTTATTTTCTGGGTTGTCTCGCCTACATAAATTAAGTTGCAAGGGCACATAAGAATGTAAATCACATAAGAGGACTGACATGTGTAGAAACCATTTATTGTTATCCTAGTCTTCGTTACAGGATGAAGGAGATGATCACCTTTGAGCATCAGCTTACATTGGACGCAACCAAGACAAGGATAACAACCCTTCTTTTTACTACCAAGAAAGGTGACCCGTCTCTCCTCCTGATTTTCAGGTTTGAATTCAGATCGCACCAAAAAAATCGCGCAGAGTTTTATTGCGCCGATAAGCCTTCATGGGAATCTGTTGAAATTCTTCTATCTGTGGGTATGATCGTCTTAAGATCGCCCAATGCTTTCTTAATACATTAAATATTTTATCACTATAGCTATTAAATTGGAAGACAAATGGGATCCTGGGTCTGTCAGGATAATGTTTTTTGTTGTGTTGGTAGTTGTCAGATGGTTTCAAAATTCTATTTAATTCCCGTCTAATCAGACCCTCCGGATAGCCCCGCTCTTTAAATTTGTAGCACATCTCATCCAATCTCTGATCTCTTATTGAAATGTCACTCACAATACGTGTAACTCTAAGCAATTGGCTTCTAACAATAGACCCAAACACATGAGGGGGATGGTAACTGTCGTACCTAAGTAACTGATTCCTATCCGTAGGCTTAGTATATATATCCATTTCCAATCATTCCCTGCTTGACATATACCCGTGTATCTAGGAAGGGGACCGAGTCCCTGCCGATATGTATTTGAAACTGAATATTTGATGAAAAACTATTAATTGTCTCATTAAAGGCTTCAAGAGATTCAATGCTGCCCCGCCATATGTTTATAATTCCCGTACATGGGAGAAATTGAGAAGGAAACATATGTCCTTGGAATTACATGGACTAACGCTAGCTGAGTACCATCGGGTACAACGGATTCCGAGAGGTCTAAGGGTAAGACTGGCCCCGACCTTATTCAGTGATAATGATGAATTTAAGAGCACATTCATGCAAATTTTGAATAAATGTTCATTTGATATAATGACCTTAACCATCTCATTTATACATAAAGAACTATCCTCCCTGTCTGAACAACTTACCAAGATTGAATCAGAATTACGCTCAGCAATGAGTTTGGATGAATTCAATAGATGCAAAGAGCTGGCTGATGAGAATATCAATAAATATCGGTCTGAATTGGAAACCAGGAAACGCAATAAATTTGATCGGGACATTGAGGGTTATGAAAGAAATCAGGTATACCGATGGCCCCGTCCTTACAACCGACGAGGTCGTAACGAGTATGGTAACCACAGGAGAGACATGTCCGATAACTCTTCAGCTAATACCGACACCGATTCCTCATCCAATTTTTTGCAAGGAGATCGGAGAGAGTTGTCCACTACCCGGATGCAAACCAGATCCCGCTACAACAGAGAAGGAAGTCAAGACGGGTATCGCTACACACGAGGCAACCGTGGCCAATCAAGGGAGATTTAGTACATAATATCTCCAGGCGGGTATTGTCATCAGAAGAGGTAGGACTTTTTAATCGTGGTTTATCATATTGTCCTAAAAGCCATTTAGACCCTTTCCAGTTAGACCAAGATCTGTATCGCCTTTTTCGCAATATTAGATGGAAAGTTCATTTTCTCCATAAACCATTTATTCAGAATGAAACAACTGAAGGGAAGTTGGATAATAAATCCTTGGGACTGATAACGAAATCTAAATCCGTCCCCCCCACTACTTATGTACCGGTTGAAATGTTTGTACAAGAAGTTACTCGAGATATTTAACGTATGATTCAACAGGTAGACTTTAAAGATCATGTACCTAATAATTTGTCTCCTCATGAAAAATCAGCTTTGCGAGAGTTAACCAAGCGGAGAGATATCATTTGTAAGCCCGCGGATAAAGGGGGTTCGGTGGTCATTATGGATCCTCAGGCATATGAAAATGAAATTAAGCGCCAACTGGGTGATGACACAGTATATAAACCCTTACACTCTGATCCTACATGGAGTATTAAAAAGACTCTAGAAAGTATTGTCAAGCCAGCATTTAAGGAAGGGCTCATTTCACATGACCTTCAAGAGTTCTTGTTACCATCACATACTCGTGTCCCGGTTCTATACATACTTCCCAAGATCCATAAGGACAAACAGTCCCCACCAGGACGCCCGATTGTATCAGGGAACGATTCGATTTTTGTACCTATAGCCAAACTATTGGACAGAGTATTATCGCCGTTGGTAAAAAATACTCCATCCTTTATCAAGGACTCTGGTGATTTTCTCTCCAAAATTAGGGACTTACCACCTATCAATGAGGACTTTATTCTTGTTACATGGGATGTAACACGTCCATTCCACATGAAGCTGGTATCAAAGCAGCGATTAACCTGATTAGGGAATGTCGGGAGTACTCCGATGCACAAATTCTTTTTTTTGAAAAATTGTTTAAATTGATTTTGCATAACAATTATTTTCTCTTTAGGGACAAGTTCTATGTACAACTCACGGGGGTTGCTATGGGCTCCAATGTTGCCCCGCCATATGCATGTTCTTTCATGCATGATTTTGAACAGAGGAATATTTTTTCTAATGAGAGTTTTCGGGAACATTGCGCCACCTGGTGGCGATATATAGATGTTTTTGCTATATGGCGGGGCAGCATTGAATCTCTTGAAGCCTTTAATGAGACCATTAATAGTTTTTCATCAAATATTCAGTTTCAAATACATATCGGCAGGGACTCGGTCCCCTTCCTAGATACACGGGTATATGTCAAGCAGGGAATGATTGAAACGGATATATATACTAAGCCTACGGATAGGAATCAGTTACTTAGGTACGACAGTTACCATCCCCCTCATGTGTTTGGGTCTATTGTTAGAAGCCAATTGCTTAGAGTTACACGTATTGTGAGTGACATTTCAATAAGAGATCAGAGATTGGATGAGATGTGCTACAAATTTAAAGAGCGGGGCTATCCGGAGGGTCTGATTAGACGGGAATTAAATAGAATTTTGAAACCATCTGACAACTACCAACACAACAAAAAACATTATCCTGACAGACCCAGGATCCCATTTGTCTTCCAATTAAATAGCTATAGTGATAAAATATTTAATGTATTAAGAAAGCATTGGGCGATCTTAAGACGATCATACCCACAGATAGAAGAATTTCAACAGATTCCCATGAAGGCTTATCGGCGCAATAAAACTCTGCGCGATTTTTTGGTGCGATCTGAATTCAAACCTGAAAATCAGGAGGAGAGAAGGGTCACCTTTCTTGGTAGTAAAAAGAAGGGTTGTTATCCTTGTCTTGGTTGCGCCCAATGTAAGCTGATGCTCAAAGGTGATCATCTCCTTCATCCTGTAACGAAGACTAGGATAACAATAAATGGTTTCTACACATGTCAGTCCTCTTATGTGATTTACATTCTTATGTGCCCTTGCAACTTAATTTATGTAGGCGAGACAACCCAGAAAATAAAAGATCGCATTGCACAGCATCGCAGTACTATCCGACATCCTCAGTCTCCCTGTGTCGCGTCACTTTGCTGAGATGGGACACAGAGACACGGACTTAAGATTTATGATATTGGAAGAAATTCCTCGTGATAAAAGAGGGGGGGACAGGATTTTGAAACTGAAGAGACGTGAGGTCTGGTGGATTAATAAATTACAGTCCTTGCATCCCGATGGTATGAACAAGGACTATGATTTATATCTATTTGTATAGGATATGGCTATTGACATATGGGGATTATAGTCATGCTTTATATATATTTTACTCCCGTAGATCGTTTTGGAAGGAATTCCTGTTGGGAATGTGAAACAAAAGAATACTAGCTGGAATCTTTGATGAGATCTGAGAAAGGACCAATAATGTCATTACTAATATGATAACATATTGAATGTGATGTATATTTGAAAGATCTTATTTGCCACATAATATTGTACTGATGGAAGATGAGAGAGAAATGCGCATATTAGGATGACCAATGTATATAATAGAATGTATATTGAGGGATAGGAAATATTTTCATTTGGTTGATATAATAAGGGTTAATTACCTTATTAGGTGGTGTTGTTTTGTTTTTTTAGTAATTAAGTTGATACACATGTGTGAGGTGGTCTGGGTGTGAATAAGAGGAAATCTGTGCTTTGGCTCTTCACACACAGCCAAAACAGCCTGACGAAGAGCGATGTGCGCTCGGAACTGTACAGTGGCTTGCTTGTATTAATTGAAATATTTTCAGTAAAGATACTTTTGCATCAAGCATCGATCCACGTCTTTTTCTATAATATATATACAGTGGCTTGCGAAAGTATTCGGCCCCCTTGAACTTTTCAACCTTTTGCCACATTTCAGGCTTCAAACAAAGATATTACATTTTTATTTTTTGTGAAGAATCACCAACAAGTGGGACACAATTGTGAAGTGGAACGAAATCTTTTGGATTTTTGAAACTTTTTTAACTAATAAAAAAATGAAAAGTGGGGCGTGCAAAATTATTCGGCCCCCTTGCGTTAATACTTTGTAGAGCCACCTTTTGCTGTGATTACAGCTGCAAGTCGCTTGGGATATGTCTCTATCAGTTTTGCACATCGAGAGACTGAAATTCTTGCCCATTCTTCCTTGCAAAACAGCTCGAGCTCAGTGAGGTTGGATGGAGAGCGTTTGTGAACAGCAGTTTTCAGCTCTTTCCACAGATTCTCGATTGGATTCAGGTCTGGACTTTGACTTGGCCATTCTAACACCTGGATACGTTTATTTGTGAACCATTCCTTTGTAGATTTTGCTGTATGTTTGGTATCATTGTCTTGTTGGAAGATAAATCTCCGTCCCAGTTTCAGGTCTTTTGCAGACTCCAACAGGTTTTCATCCAGAATGGTCCTGTATTTGGCTGTATCCATCTTCCCCTCAATTTTAACCATCTTCCCTGTCCCTGCTGAAGAAAAGCAGGCCCAAACCATGATGCTGCCACCACCATGTTTGACAGTGGGGATGGTGTGTTGAGTGTGATGAGCTGTGTTGCTTTTACGCCAAAAATATCTTTTTGCATTGTGGCCAAAAAGTTTGATTTTGGTTTCATCGGACCAGAGCACCTTCTTCCACATGTTTGGTGTGTCTCCCAGGTGGCTTGTGGCAAACTTTAGACAAGACTTTTTATGGATATCTTTGAGAAATGGCTTTCTTCTTGCCACTCTTCCATAAAGGCCAGATTTGTGCAGTGTACGACTGATTGTTGTCCTATGGACAGACTCTCCCACCTCAGCTGTAGTTCTCTGCAGTTCATCCAGCGTGATCATGGGCCTCTTGGCTGCATCTCTGATCAGTCTTCTCCTTGTCTGAGCTGAAAGTTTAGAGGGACAGCCAGGTCTTGGTAGATTTGCAGTGGTCTGATACTCCTTCCATTTTAAAATGATCGCTTGCACAGTGCTCCTTGGGATGTTTAAAGCTTGGGAAATCTTTTTGCATCCAAATCCAGCTTTAAACTTCTCCACAACAGTATTACGGACCTGCCTGGTGTGTTCCTTGGTCTTCATGACGCTCTCTGCACTTTCAACAGAACCCTGAGACTATCACAGAGCAGGTGCATTTATACAGAGACTTGATTACACACAGGTGGATTCTATTTATCACCATCAGTCATTTAGGACAACACTGGATCATTCAGAGATCCTCGCTGAACTTCTGGAGTGAGTTTTCTGCACTGAAAGTAAAGGGGCCGAATAATTTTGCACGCACCACTTTTCAGTTTTTTAATTGCTAAAAAAGTTTAAAATATCCAATAGATTTCGTTCCACTTCACAATTGTGTCCCACTTGTTGGTGATTCTTCACAAAAAATTAAAATTTTATATCTTTATGTTTGAAGCCTGAAATGTGGCAAAAGGTTGAAAAGTTCAAGGGGGCCGAATACTTTCGCAAGCCACTGTATATATATATATATATATATATATATATATATTACCTGGGGGACAGGTGGCAGGTACAAAGCTCCCTGGGATGAGCAGTCTTTCAGGCACAGATATCAATTCCAGTGAAATAATGACAAACAGTGCGGTGTTTATTTGTGATATATACAAGTCTATATACAGGTGCTGTACAGTGTTCCAAAAAAAATCAAATAGGAACAAAAATAGCCAAAACAAAACCTAGCCGTGTCTCGGCACTAACGAAACAATATTTACAGATCCTAACTACTAAGCTGAGCAAGCCTACAGCTTGTCAGCTTCCACATACCTTTTTGCTCTCCTACACAGAAGTAGCCTGAGTATCCCAGGCCAAGAGCCAAGAGCAAAGGCTGTCTTGCTCAGGTGAGCTTAAATTAGCCTGGGGGAGAGGACCAAGACCTGAACTGGACCATGGATCAGAGATCCCTGAATCTGTATGAGAGGAGCCTGGGAGATGTATAAACCTCGAACAGGACTTTTCCTGGCTCTCTCTGGGACGCTTGTTTCAACCCCAGGGTTGGAACACCTGTAGCCCAACAGGAGTGAACACGGGACAGGGCATCTACATTCCCCATCTCAACACCTGGCCTGTGTTTTACAGTGAATGAGTAATCCTGTAGAGCCAAAAACCACCGGTTCACCCGTCTATTAGTCTCCTTCTTTTGGGCCATCCATTTCAGAGGAGCATGGTCAGTTATTAACTCAAACTGGCGTCCTAACAAATAGTACCTGAGTGCATCCACGGCCCACTTTATGGCTAAACATTCCTTTTCAATGACTGCATACCTTTGCTCATGGTCATTGAGCTTTCTGCTTAGGTACACCACAGGGTGTTCTTCCCCATTGTGTACCTGTGATAGTACTGCCCCGAAACCAACATCAGACGCATCCGTCTGAACCAAAAAATCTTTGGAGAAATCGGGGGAGTACAGTACTGGTTGTGCACAAAGAGCCTTCTTGAGGATTTTGAAAGACTCCTCTGCTACTGAGGACCATTTCACCATTACAGAGTCTCTCCCTTTCGTAAGGTCTGTCAGTGGGGCAGCTATAGTTGCAAAATTTGGGATAAATCTTCTATAATACCCCACAATGCCAAGAAAGGCCCTGACCTGCTTCTTGTTTGCAGGACGTGGCCATTCCTGGATGGCTTCTATTTTATTCACTTGAGGTTTTATGACACCACGCCCAATAGTGTAGCCCAAATACTAGGCTTCCTCTAGACCAATGGCACATTTTTTTGGATTTGCTGTAAAACCTTCTTTGAAGAGGGAATCGAGGACAGCCTGGACACGGGGCAAGTGAGACTCCCAGTCAGTGCTATGTACCACTATATCATCTAGATATGCTGCTGCATATTGTCGGTGGGGTCTTAGAGTCCTGTCCATGGCCCTCTGAAATGTGGCAGGGGCATTTTGCAACCCAAAAGGCATTTTTTTATATTGAAAGGAACCCTCTGGGGTCACAAATGCAGTCTTCTCTTTGGCGCTACCAGTCAGGGGTATTTGCCAATAACCTTTTGTCAAGTCCAAAGTGGTCAGATAGCAAGCCTTGCTAAGTCGGTCTATAAGTTCGCCCACTCTGGGCATTGGGTACGTGTCAAACTTTGTCACTGCATTAAGCTTCCTAAAGTCATTACAGAACCTCCAAGTGCCATCCGGTTTTGGGACTAACACGATGGGGCTAGACCAGTCACTATTGAATTCCTCAATGACATCTAGCTCCAACATTTTTTTAACTTCCTCGCTTATGTCCTTTCTCCTCGCTTCAGGAATTCGGTAAGGTTTGAGCTTGACACGCACCCCAGGTTCAGTAACAATATCATGCTGAACTGCTGAAGTCGTGCCAGGTAACTCTGAAAATTTCTCTCTATTTCTTATCAGGAATTCTCTAGTTTCCTGCTTTTGAGAATATGACAGGGTGTCTGGAATCGTGACCTCAGGGATCAGAGGGGACTCAGTACCCTTAGGCGTTACCGGGAGGGATCTCGCAGTTAAACGCCAGTCTATCCTTCCAGGGCTTTAACAGGTTTATGTGGTAAATCTGTTCGGGCTTCCTTTTTCCTGGTTGATATATTTTGTAATTGACCTCCCCAACTCTTTCAATTACTTCAAAAAGGGACCCTGCCACTTAGCCAGGAACTTGCTCTCAACAGTGGGAACTAACACCAGGACCCTATCACCAGGTGAGAAAACACGGAGTTGGGCCCCCCTGTTGTATATCCTCTGTTGAGCTGTTTGGGCCTGCAGTAAGTGTTCTTTTACCATCGGCCTGATTGCTGCAATCCTGTCCTGCATTTGAGCGATATGCTCAATGACACTTTTATGGGGTGTCTGCTCCCCCTCCCAAGAGTCCCCGAGGGTGTCTCCCATAAAGCAACTCAAAAGGGAGAGTACCCCGTGGAGGACTGGGGAACCTCCCTGATGGCAAACATCAAGTATGGTATCAGGAAGTCCCAGTTTTTCCCATCCTTAACAACCTTTTTTAACATGCTCTTTAATGTTTTATTGAAGCGTTCCACCAAGCCATCCATTTGAGGATGGTACACCGAGGTTCGCAATTGCGTCACCTTAAATAACTTGCACAGCTCTCTAGTTACTCGTGACATAAATGGGGTGCCCTGGTCTGTAAGGACTTCTTTAGGGATTCCAACACGACTGAATACCATAAACAGCTCTTTGGCAATGTTTTTAGCAGACGCGGTGCGTAAGGGAATGGCCTCTGGGTAACGGGTAGCATAATCCATGATTACGAGGATATGCTGATGACCTCGGGCAGACTTGGGGAGTGGACCCACAAGGTCCATGGCAATCCTCTCAAAGGGCACTTCAACAATGGGCAAGGGCACTAAAGGACTTCGGAAGTGGGGTAGTGGGGCTGACATCTGACACACAGGACAGGATTGACAATAATTCTCAATATCCTTCTGTATCCCGGGCCAATAAAACCTGCGCAACACCCTTTCAGTAGTTTTCTCAACCCCTAAATGACCTCCTAGCAAGTGCCCATGGGCAAGTTCCAACACCACCCGTCTGTATGGCTTAGGGACCACCAACTGTTCAACCACTTCATCATTTTTTTTTACATACACGATACATTAAATCCTTATTGCTGCAGAAATAAGGAAAACAGAGCCTGTCCCCTGATTCGACAGGTACATCATCACCATTACATTTTCCCAGGCCCTGGCAAGGGTTGGGCCTTTTCTCTGCTCGGTACCAAAATTTTCCTTGTGTACATTAAGGTCAGCAAACTCCAACGTAGGCTCCGATTCAGCAGATGGCTGTCCAGCTCCACTGGTTGTGGGGACCTCCTCAGGCTCCTCCAGCGCCTCCAAAAAAGATTAAAAGCCTAAAACCCAATGTGCAAAAAACATCCACATTACTAAAAAAAAAAAAAAAAAAAAAAGTGTAAATAAAGTCCAAATTTTTATGAAACATCAGCTCAGAGAAAGTGTTTTCCAACAATAAAATTCTCTCCACCACACGCAAGCAACAGAACTAAAATGCACTCACCGACATTAAAGCTGCCTGAGGAAAGCAGCTAATCTTTCAGCAGGATGGTGCTCCTGTTCATTTCCACTTAGATGTTCGTCGATACTTGAATGATACCCTACCAGAACATCAGATGGGCCGCGCAGGAAAGAATGATTCATCAATGTCGCTCTGGCCTCTGCGATCGTTGTACCGAACACTGCAACTTCTTTCTCTGGGAGTACATCAAGAACTTGGTGTATGTCTCTCCCCCACCCCCTCATGCCACAGGACCTGAACAACCTGAGATGATGCATCACAGAAGCAGTGGAATCAACATTCAAGGACATGCTGGTTCGAGTCCGGACAGAACTGAAGTACAGTCTCGACATCTGTCGTGTCACCAATAGGTGTTCAACACTTGGAGGTAGCTGACTTTTTTCCTTCTTTTTACTTTCATTTCAGTAAAGCTTTGTTTATATATGGGGAGTCATGGCATACTCTGGAAGTCATAGAAAGTGATTGGGTGGCTGTACAGCTACCGCATCCCTTTCATTATAAACTCCTCTGCTGTCACCATCGTAAGACATACGCCATTTTCAGGAAAGGGTTAAAGCACTGGCCTAAAGTTGATGGGGAGTGCCAGTGAGCATGATTTCAGTCTTGTCGCATTTTAGTTGAAAGGAAATTGAGTCACTCATGTTTTTTGGTCACAGATACAGATTTATAGGAGAGAGCACAAACTTAGAATCCTGTTTAATATGCATGTATACCCAACTATCATCAGCACAGAATGATATGGCCTCGATTATAACAAGTTAGAATGCTGGCCATTGACTAGCCTGAGCTTGTAGGAGTCTGGGGCCTATAATCTTCCCCCCTCCTTGGCTAGCTTTTCTGGTTTGTGAAGCAGTCGGCACGTCACTTCCGGTTTCAGGTTCACGATCGTGGTGTCAGGCAGTGTTGACGCTCTGCCTCCCTAGCCAGCTCTCATCCAGCTCTGTCTCGGCTGGCGTGCGGGTTCCAGCGCGAGTGCGTCAGAGAAACCATTCTTTCTGGCAGGAGATAGGCACGGGTCCAGGAGGCGGGGAAGCTGGGGTGGGGTTTTGAGGGGAGAGGTGCCGCTGTATGGGTGCGAGTGAGCCTCAATGTTAAAGTGGAAGTCCAGTCAAATATTACAATTTTTCTATTAATTATATGTAAAATATCTTTAACATTATTAATTTTCTGTATAGCCGATTGTCTAACTTTGATTAGACCTTCTAAGCTTGACAATCACCTTCTTCCTTGTTCTTCAGGGGACAACCTTACTTCCCTTTGTGCCGGTTCACACTGCTGCGCTGTGAATTTGTTCCTTTTTTTGTCCTGTGTGAGGTGCGATTTTGCCGCGATTTTACCGTGAATTTCAGGAGTTGGTCATAGCTGCGATTGATGTTCTAGCCAATGGAATCATAATGGGAAAAAAAAAAAAAAAAAAAAAAAAAGTGTTAACTTCCTGTGTATCTCCTGTTTTTTGTGGAGAGTAGTGTGGTGGAATTCGCACATATCTGAACAATGCGATTCCAGAACGATTTACATTGATGTCTATGGATTCTAAATTCGCAACGCAACGCTGTAAACTCGCACAAGACCCTTTTTTTAATCGCATCGCATTCGTAGGGGAATCGCAACGCATGTATGTGAACGACAGTCATTGAAACAATGACTTGATGGATGACATGCGAATTTAGAATGTTTTGACGCATCACATTCGTTATGAACTCGCATCAGTGTGAACCGGCACTTTATCTGAATTCTGTCTCTCACTTCCTGATAACATGGTCATTCTCTCCTACACAGGCATGCCTACTTGTTCATTCTAACCACCAGTCTTGGCCAGTCCCTCCCCCATCGCTCCTATCCTTAGAGAAGGATAACTTCCTGTCTTTACAGCCTTGTTTTGGTTACTAGCTGCCTGAGAGACACAGAACAGGCAAGCCTGGCAAGTATGTTCTGCTCACTGCACATGGCTAAAGTAGCACATGGCACACACAAACCGTTATAAGGCTTCAACTTTAAAGTGGAAGTCCAGTCAAAAACGATTTTTTCTCCCCATCTATGCGCCTTTGAAAATCAGCGACTTTGAAAAAGGTGCCTGCACTACTTTGATGCAACTTTGATCCAGAGTGTAAAATTGGATCAAAGCTTCACTCAAATCTCACTCTAAATCGCACAGCTTTGGAGTCACACTAGTGGAAACGTAGCCTATGGCTAGAGTGCAGCTTTGATCCAACTTTACACTCTGGATCAAAGTTGCATCAAAAGTCGCATCAAAAGTCGCATCAAAGCCGCCGATTTTCAAATTTGCATAGATGGGAATGAGGGCCATTGAAATCAATGGGCTATGACTGGTCATGTGACTGCGTCCAAAGTCGCATGACAAGTCATACTAGTGGAAAGGGAGCCTTTGTCTACGTTTCCACTATTGCCACCCCAAAGTTGCACTATTTAGAGTGCAGCTTTGGTCCAACTTTACACTCTGGATCAAAGCATTGCAGGTACCCTTTCAAAGTTGCGGATTTTCAAAGTTGCACAGATGGGAACGGGTAGCATTAACATGAATGGGCTGTGACTTGTCATGTGACTTTGGACACAGTCGCATGACAATTCACTTTTCCACTATTGCAACCCCAAAGTTGCACGATTTAGAGAGACTTATGCGACTGAGTGCAGCTTTAATCCAACTTTACACTCTGGATCAAAGTCGCATCAAAGTAGCTGATTTTCAAAGTCGCGGAGATAGGAACGGGTGCCATTGAAATCAATGGGCTGTGACTTGTCATGCAACTTTAGGTGTCCAAAGTTGCATGACAAGTCATAGTGGAAACTGAGCCCTAGTGTGGTTGCCTGTACTATGATCATTGAAGACTGAGCTGAGTTCATCCTCACGCACTATTCTTGTTTTCTTTTTGTTGCAGCACCTACATTCATAGTTGGTCACAAAGGGGTGTTTTCACAAAACTAAAGGCATCGAATTTGCCTTTATCCCTCCCACTCCAGTCAGGGGTTCAAAGCATGGTAGCGCTCCATCCCTGAGGAACTGGACCATACCAAAGCTCAGAACTTAAATACAGGGGCATTCTCTTCCCGGGCCACACTGCCATTTTCAAACCCATCCCAGCCACCTACTAGCGCAGAACAGGTTTCCTTGTGCATGTCACTGACCCAGATTCATGCAGTACGAAATACTCTCTCTACATCTCTACCACACTTACAAGATGGGATGGAGGTGATTGAGGCCCATCCGGTTAGAGCGGAAGTTTCATCTGCTCCTATAGCCCCTGTGCAATCTGGCACCTCTTCAGATAATACCAGCTTGCCGTTACCTATAGTGGCTCCTTCTCCACTAGCGATCATGCCTTCCGTGTCCCCTGTCCACTTTGTCCCGGCTAATGTCAGGAAAGATATCTTAGATGGGAAGGATGTAAATCTGGCTTCCCTTCTCATAGCTTTGTAGGATATTGCTAAAAACAAGTCTTATGCTTGCGGGGAAGTCTGTGGTTCTCAAAATGAGGGATCCAAGCTTAGCATAGCAGAATTAGTTCTGTCCTTCGGTATTTATAGAGATGTCATTTGTGCAGTTAGTCCCAGTAGGAGAGAGGAATTGGACCTTTATCTGCACAAGGTGGTGGCTTCACATTCTGCGATTACCACCGGTCTTTTTTAGCGATGGTTGCTGCTACTTGGGCTCAGTTTCACATGGTTAGTTGGAGCAATATCGACATGGAGCTTTCCTGTAGACACTTTACCAATCAGAAATCTCTGATATGTGGCCATTGTTAGTCATCAGCTCATATCCCCAAATGGTGTCCCAATCAGGAACATACTTTTCCTACGGGTAAAGCCAGGCATCCAGTGGATCTACCACAGGACCAGTGGATCCACCACAGGACCATCGTGTCAGGTAGACAAACTGGGCAGACCCATACATTATCTAGGTAAGGCACAGCTATGTAATAATTTCAATTACACAAACTACATCCAGTGTAGACTTCTTCATATCTGCGCCAAGTGCTTCAGAGCGCACCCCAAACCTACCTGTCCCATCAAGTCTTCCAGATCTTCCTGACTGAGCCGAGTCAACGCGTCCATGTTTGGGTTCTGGTTGGAAATCCACCAGTCCCCAGCTCTCAATTTCTCAAGGAGAGTTTTTCTGAAGGTTTCCATGTAAGCCTCATCACATTACCATTAAAACCCTTTGAATGTGTTAATTTATTATCTGCAGGCAGTCGTGCTCTGTTAGTTGACAAATTATTAGAGGTCGAGTCATCCAAAGGTTTTGTCATAGGTCCTTTTGTCTCTTCAACTTTCAGCATGTTGAGGATTAGCCCTGTGTGAAGGGGAAGTTTTCCAATAAATATTGTTTAATTCATGACTTGTCTGCTCCTCATTCCTCTCACATACCTAGCCGTAATTCTCTCATTCCATCAGAAGAATTCTCGCTGAAATATTCATCAGTGGATTTGGCTAATTAGTGCATTTTACAGACAGGTAGGGGCACATGGTTATCCAAAGCTGATATTTATGATGCTTTTAAACTCCTTTCCATCAAACCTACCCTCTGGCAATGGTGCAAGCATTATTTCAACACAAAATTGGGTCCAAGAGCAGTCCCTTGGCTCTTCAATACCTTCGCCCAAGCTCTCAGTTGGATATTGTCCAACTGCAAAGGTGGTCCATAAAGTTATTCATTATTTGGATGATTTCTTGTTATTAGAAAGCCCTGGTCAGTCTCCTAGGGATCTTAACCACTTCAGCCCTGGAAGATTTGGCTGCTTAATGACCGGGCCATTTTTTGTGATTCGGCACTGCTTCGTTTATACAGCGATCAGTGCTATAAAGATGCACTGATTACTGTAAAAATGTCAATGGCGGGGAAGGGGTTAACTGTATTCCCTGGGAGGTGATTCTAACTGAAGGGGGAGGGGACTGACTAGAGGAAGTGACGGATCGTGGTTCCTAGCTAATAGGAACACATGATCCGTCAGTCCTCTCAGAACAGGGATTTGTGTGCTTACACACACACACACATACACACTTCCGTGTTCTGTCCATCGAGCTCGTGATCGCTCGTGGCCAGCGGTCATCCCGGCCGTCGGCCGCGCGCCTGCTATCACGATCCCGCGAGCCGACGTATATCTACGACGGTTCGCGGGTTCGTGCCGACCTGCTGCAGTAAAATGAAGGCGGCTGGTCGGCAAGCGGTTAAATCACTCACAGAACTTTTTTCCGATTTGAACGTCCCCATGGCTGCCCACAAGGTGGAAGGGCATTCCAATGTCATTACCTTTCCATGTATTACTCTAGACACCAATCTCACGATTACTAGTTTGCCCCAGGAGAAACTTGATAGGAACCGATGGACCATTCACAATCTGGTTAGGTCCCCTGTCTGCTCAAGGAAGGATTTAGTCACTTTTGGGTATGCTCAACTTTGCCTTGAGGATCATTCCACAAAGCAGGCCATTAGTTTCCAGGTTGTTGGCTCTCCTAACCCTGTGCCAGGACACAGAGTGGGCTGAGTTTACAAGCCGATGCATGAGCTGATCTGCTCAGGTGGGACCAGTTTGTGCGCAATTGGAATGGCTTTTCAATGTTCATCCATATACCTACTGCCATGTCAACCCAGAGTTTTTTCAGATGCCGCAGCCTCAGTGGGTTTTGCAGCAATCTTTGGGTGTTCGTGGCTGGCTCGTCTGTGGCCCCAGAAGAGTTTAACATACCTAGGTTTGCTCAGATTTCTGCACTATTTGAAAACTTTTAGTGCTCATCACTATTTGAAATCTACCTGAGTAGTTGCAGCTACAGTCACATGGGGACCTGCACGATCTGGTCACACAGTCCTTTTCCTTACGGATACTTCAGCCACAGCTGAAACTCAAAGATCCAGATCCCTCATTATGTCCTTTATGCGTAGGTTGACGTGTTTGGGCCTCATGTACAAATTTCATTTTCAGGGCGACAACAATGTGGCAGCAGATGCCTTATCTCAACTTGATTTTCTGCATTTTTTTCTTACAGCATTCAGAAGCAGATCCAGTGGGCAAGCCGGTTCCACCTTACTCCCTGCTCACAATGGATTAGATGCACTCAGGGTGAATGCTGCCAACCTAGTGAACTCTTATCTAAGAATACTCAAAGCTTACAATATGAGGGGCGTGGCTACCGCCGAGCAGTATGGAAGCCTGAACAGACAGCTCCAGCACCGAACGGAATACCGATCACCACCACCGCTAATCCACGATCCCATGATGGTCACAAGTGACCCTCACACATCAGGGCAGCAACCGGGCTTGTCCCGGAAAAGAAAGGAGTACAGACAACCGAAGAAATTGACTGATTTCTTCAGTGGCGTCTGGAGGACGAATCCAAGACGGCGCCCGCAGCTCCTCAGCACACAGCACCGCTGCATACACAGATCTCCCTGATGCAGATGAAGAGGCAATATGCCCCCCAGAAGATAACCTTTCATCCCCCAAGTCCCCACAATCATCCTCAGTGAGCAACAGCCCTGCTAAAGCGCAGATGCGCTTGGATTCCAGTCAGCATCTCCATGAGGTAAGCCCTGCTCTGGACACTATCCTCATACAGCAGGCCCAGACTTCCCCTATTGCAGCATTCCCCACATCTAACACACCAGTCCTTGACACAACAATGAAGGAGATGCTCATGTCGCTGCATAGCTACTACATTTCCACCATGTTCACAAAATTTAAATTTGAAATGTCCTTTATGGTCCAGAAAGTTGATCACATTAAACACCGTATGGCTGTCATGACAGAAACGGTTAACGACCTGGTCGATGCACACGACCACACTCGGGATGAACACCATTGGGTCAGGGCCAAGATGGCGGACCTCGAGGACAGGTCCAGACGTAACAATGTCAAAATCAGAGGTATACCTGAGTCAATTTTACAACCTGATCTTAACCCCTACGCCAGGAAGTTGAAAGCTACACTTCTAACCGACCGGTCCCCGATGGAAACTATCATCGCCTCCCCAAACCCCCGCATCTTCCTGCCAGTGTCCCTAGAGATGTCCTGATGCGAATCCACTTTTATCACGCGAAAGACATGCTTCTGTCCAAAACAAGACATCTGGGACAACTTCCAGCGCCTTACACGAAATTACAAATGTATGCAGATATCTCACAATTTACTCGCCAATAGAGGCGACAATTGAACACCAAACCTCTAATCAACCACAAAATCACCTACCAATGGGGATTCCCGACCAAGCTCATCGTGAACAAAAATGGGGTGAAACACACTATTACTACAGTTGGAGGGAATCCAACTCCTATGCACTTAGGGATTCATTCCTGAAGGAGTGTTGCAATCCAGTCCACAACAGCATGACAAAGATCCCATCTGCAGTAACAGCCGTCCTACAAACCCTGCAACCTCAACACCAGGTTAGTGGTGACACCACACATCTTCAAGATGCTCAAATACCACATTCCATCTCTGTGCCTGCCCGCAGCAGATTGGACATGAACTTTCACCCTCAAGTACATCAGCAGTTCCAGTCTTACTGCTGACCCTTGTTTCCCCCCACCCCTATTGCTCTACCGTTTACCCACAGTATACCCTATTCCTCTCCTCACCTTTTTCCTCTCTGAGAGCACAGGAGACTGTTCAAATACGAACCTGATACAGTGACTGCACTGCAAGCCGGATCACCGACCAGAAGACACCACCTCAACTTCCTTGAATGGAATATTCTACTCAATTAATTGTGAGTAGAGATCAGTACACGTATCGTCCACACTCAAACTCCCAGGATGCCTAAATTCCTCACTTAATGCCAAGGCCTTAAACCACCCGGCCAAAACGAAAGTCGATGTGGCGCACCGCAATGGATTCTCACAGTAAAGTGCTATGCATCCAGGAGACCAGTTTTTGAGCAGAAAGCAGAACCAAAATGTACCAACGTTCACTTTAACCATATATTCACAGCCTCTGGTCCTTTGAGTTCTGATAGCCATTAAAAACTCTGTCACATTTATCCTACACGATAGCATGATAGAGGAGGAGGGTAGATACCTAGCACTTGACTTCACCCTAAACAATACCAGATACACCGTAGTAAATGTCTATACACCTCTAATCAGATCAGATTCCTAAGGAAACTGATGAAAAAGATGAGTGCTTTCAGAAATTGTCATCTCATTTTGTGGAGATTTCAACATGATGCCAGACAACACCATCGATACATCCTCACGCAGCAGCAGAACCTCGTCACCCATGGGGACATTCATAAGGTCAAACGACATATATGTTTGGAGATGCCATCACACCACCGAACAGGATTACTCCTTTTTTTCACATAGACAACTCGTACACACAGATTGACTTTTTCCTGGTTGACAAATGGCTCTTACCCAAAGTATCTGATTCTAATATTTCTACTATAACGTGGTCAGATCATGCCCCAGTTACCATAACAACGGAGGACACACCAACCAAATCTCGCCCAATGATCTGGAGAGCCAATCCACAAATCCTGCATTCGCCAGAACACTCTGCCTATATCCAGAACAGCCTAGAAGAATTCTTCAGATTCAATGAAGGGACTGTATCTAGCGTAACGAGGAAGAGGAAGAGGAAGAGGAAGAGGAAGAGGAGGAGGAGACAGCATTTAGACACTCTCACCTCTAGTATCAAAAATCTAGAGACACAAAACCAATCTTCCCCAGCTCCTTCACTGAAAATTGAGCTGACTCGCCTTAGACAGGAGCTGAGAGCACACTTGTTAGGTACATTTGAAAAAGCGCAAACACGATTTAAAGCAATTCATTATTCCACAGGCAACAAGGCTGGAAAAGCCATGGCCAACAGATTAACAGGTCATTACAACAAATCCAAAATCTCACATCTTTATCATCCTCTTACACAGAAAAAGCTACTAGAACCACAAGCTATTGCCGATGCATTTAGCCTATATTATAGTAAATTATACAACCTGAAAGATGATCCTACTACCACACAGCCTTCCACACATGAAATAGAAGCATTCTTAGAAGAAATTGACCTTCCCAAAATTAACACAAGCACAACTCACTACACTCAATGCTCCCTTCACATCACAAGAAATCTTAAAAATCATAACTACCCCTCCGGCTAACAAATCACCTGGCCCAGATGGCCTCACAGGCGAGTATTACAAAAGATTTAGTAATGTATTATCACCCTTCCTATCCAAAGTGTGCAATGAAGCTGCCTCTTCCTCCTCTCTCCCACAAGAAATGTTAAATGCATTGATTATTACACTGCCAAAGCCAGGGAAAGAACCCACTTCCCCACAAAATTTTTGGCCCATATCACTCCTCAACCTTGACACCAAAATTTATACAAAAAAAAACAAACTTATAGCCACAAGATTATTACATTTAATACCCGTGCAGATCAATAGAGATCAATCAGGTTTCACTGTAGGTAGACAAACCTTCGATGCCACACGTAGAATTATAGACTTGATCCACTCAGCTGAAGTGACTCGAACGCCTTCTCTGCTCCTCTCCTTGGATGCAGAGAAGACGTTCGACAGGGTCCACTGGTCATATCTCAAGATGACCCTATGCAAGTTTGGTTTTCAAGGACCTATTCTGTCGGCCATTCTAGCCTTATACTCAACCCCTACTGCCCAAGTATACAATTCTGAAATGTTGCCCAAACCATTCAGAATCACTAATGGCACCCGACAAGGATGCCCACTTTCGCCACTCATCTTCAATTCTATGATGGAACCTCTTGCAGAACATATAAGAACCAATTCGTCTATCACTGGCTTTAAAATAGGACCTATTGAACACAAAATCAACCTATTCGCTGACGATGTGATAGTACGCTCACTAATCCTCTGTCTTCCCTGGCTTCGGTACATCATTTGTTACACAGATTTGGTTCCATATCGTACTATAAGGTGAACAAAAACAAATCCTATATACTAGATCTAGGACTAGATGATGTAACTAGTACTTTACTGAGAAGCAACTTCACGTATCCCTGGGCGGACAGAGGAACCACATATTGGGGTATTAATCTTACTAAATCCACGAAAGGTCTATTCGCTGCTAACTATGTAGAAGCCAAGCAAATGCTTCTCAGAGAAACAACCAAATTATCCAAACATGAATTCTCCTGGTCAGGGCATCTCGCAGCCTTTAACCACTTCAGCCCCGGAAGGATTTACCCTCTTCCTGACCAGAGAACTTTTTACAATTTGGCACTGCGTCGTTTCAACTGCTAATTGCGCGGTCATGCAATGCTGTACCCAAACGTAATTTGCGTTCTTCCCACAAATAGAGCTTTCTTTTGATGGTATTTGATCACCTCTGCCATTTTTATTTTTTGCGCTATAACCGAAAAACAACCGAAAATTTTTTTAAAAATTATATTTTCTACTTTTTTTATATAAAAAAAAAAAAATCTAAAAAAAACTCAATTTTAGTCATACATTTAGGCCAAAATTCGACCACATTTCTTTGGTAAAAAAAATATGTCAATAAGTGTATATTTATTGGTTTGCGCAAAAGTGATAGCGCCTACAAACTAGGGTACATTTTCTGGAATTTACACAGCCTTTAATTTATGACTGCCTATGTCATTTCTTGAGGTGCTAAAATGGCAGGGCAGTACAAACCCCCCCCCCCCCAATGACCCCATTTTGGAAAGTAGACACCCCAAGGAAAATTGCTGAGAGGCATGTTGAGCCAATTGAATATAAATTTTTTTGTCCTAAGTGATTGAATAATGAGAAAAAAAAAAACATTTACAAACAGTTGTCACTAAATGATATATTGCTCACACAGGCCATGGGCATATGTGGAATTGCACCCCAAAATACATTCAGCTGCTTCTCCTGAGTACGGGGATACCACATGGGACTTTTTGGGAGCCTAGCCGCGTACGGGGCCCCGAAAACCAATCACCGCCTTCAGGATTTCTAAGGGCGTAAATTTTTGATTTCACTCCTCACTACCCATCACAGTTTTGAAGGCCATAAAATGCCCAGATGGCACAACCCCCCTCCCCCCAAATGACCCCATTTTGGAAAGTAGACACCCCAAGCTATTTGCTGAGAGGCATGGTGAGTATTTTGCAGCTCTCACTTGTTTTTGAAAATGAAGACAGACAAGAAAAAAAACATTTTTTTTTTTCAATTTTCAAAACTTTGTGACAAAAAGTGAGGTCTGCAAAATACTCACTATACCTCTCAGCAAATAGCTTGGGGTGTCTACTTTCCAAAATGGGGTCATTTGGGGGGGGGGGGGGGGTTGTGCCATCTGGGCATTTTATGGTCTTCAAAACTGTGATAGGTAGTGAAGAGTGGAATCAAAAATTTACGCCCTTAGAAAGCCTGAAGGCGGTGCTTGGTTTTCGGGGTCCCGTACGCGGCTAGGCTCCCAAAAAGTCTCACACATGTGGTATCCCCGTACTCAGGAGAAGCAACAGAATGTATTTTGGGGTGTAATTTCGCATATTCCCATGGCATGTTTGAGCAATATATCATTTAGTGACAACTTTGTGCAAAAAAAAAAAAAAAAAAAATTGTCTTTTTCCCGCAACTTGTGTCACAATATAAAATATTGCATGGACTCGACATGCCTCTCAGCAAATAGCTTGGGGTGTCTACTTTCCAATTTTGGGGGGGGTTTGAACTGTCCTGGCATTTTATGCACAACATTTAGAAGCTTATGTCTCACATCACCCACTCTTCTAACCACTTGAAGACAAAGCCCTGACTTTTTGTTTACATAAAAAAAATTTTTGCAAGAAAATTACTTTGAACCCCCAAACATATATATTTTTTAAAGCAAATGCCCTACAGATTAAAATGGTTGGCGTTTCTTTTTTTTCACACAGTATTTGCGTAGCGATTTTTCAAACGCATTTTTTTAGGAAAAAACACACTTTTAAATTTTAATGCACTAAAACACACTATATTGCCCAAATGCTTGATGAAATAAAAAATTTATCTTAGGCCGAGTACATGGATACCAAACATGACATGCTTTAAAATTGCGCACAAATGTCCAGTGGCGACAAACTAAATACATTTTTAAAAGCCTTTAAGAGCCTTTACAGGTTACCACTTTAGATTTACAGAGGAGATCTACTGCCCTCGATCTGACCTTCGCAGTGATACCTCACATGCATGGTGCAATTGCTGTTTACATTTGACGCCAGACCGACGCTTGCGTTCGCCTTGCGCGAGAGCAGGGGGGGACAGGGGTGCTTTTTTTTTCCTCCTTTATTATTTTTTTGCTTTTTTATCTTATTTTTAAACTGTTCCTTTAATTTTTTTTTTTTTAATCATTTTTATTGTTCTCTCAGGTTCTCCATCTCCGGCTCAGGCGTAGTACGGGCTGACGGGTGGCCGCATTGATTGGCTATCCCTTCCCCCCCTTACCGCGTCATCACGCCCGCGCACGACGTTGGCGGGAGCGCGCCTCTGACCCGCGGCAATATAAGGCAGTCTGTGACCAGCCTACCTGTGATCCCGTCATGCACGTGTGACATCTGGTCCGGCTTGGCACTCACCATACAGGTACTTCCTCACATTCCATCACACTGGTTCATCCATCACAGCTATGGCCCCACTGTTGCACACTTACTCTGTTCCACCCATCACTCTTATACCTGTCCTGTCCTTGTTTTTCTCTATACACTCAGTAAGTTATGTTTTTCCACCCACCCCATTCTCATCACTCCTCACTGATCAGCTTACACATTTTCCACACATATTTTTTCTCCCCAGCTCACTCACATCCACCTGCCTCACCAGATGTCCCTGCCTGCCGACATTCATGGGTGCCTGTGTCACTTGGTCTGCCGTGGCTGACGGTTCTATGGGGTGTGCTCTCTGCCTCAACCCCGGGGGAGACTATGGACCCAGACCAATACCGTACTGTAATATTGAGATCATCGCTTATAACTGCATTACTTGTGAGTATACGGAAAATTACATTTTCAGTATATCTTTCTCACAAACATCTGCTCATACACTAACAGATATCCAATTGTTTTCACACAGTTACATAGCATCAGACTCCTGACGATTGGTTATAAGCCAAGAAACGCGTTGAGTTTAGATCTATTGGTGCATCTTTATACTGCACAATGCATATGTTTTCTTGTAACTGTATAATCTATACATGAACCTTGCTTGTTTATATACTGTTGTCAACATGTTTTATTATGGTCTCAAATATGTACTTTGACTGTATCTGGTTCAAGTACCTATGTAATTAAAACTTTTTATACCATTAAAACTTTTTATACCATGATTACTCTACACTATTATTGGTTGAGATTATATCTATTTATATTTTTCATTATTTACATCACTACACGCCCCATTCAGTCCAATATACTCACCCACATGCCTCATGCAAAGTCCCGCTTCTATTCCTCTATTTCTTTCTCTCAGGGAATGTAAATATCCTTTATGATAGCAATAGGTAGTGACAGGTACTCTTTTTTAAAAAAAATTGGGGTCTATTAGACCCTAGATCTCTCCTCTGCCCTCAAAGCATCCGACCACACCAAGATCGGTGTGATAAAATGTCTTCCCAATGGCGCTGTTTACATCCGGCGAAATCTAAGTCATGAAATGCTCATAGCTTCCGGTTTCTTAGGCCATAGAGATGTTTGGAGCCACTCTGGTCTCTGATCAGCTCTATGGTCAGCTGGCCGAATCACCGGCTGCATTCTCAGGTTCCCTGTTGGGACCGGAGAGCCAGAGAAAAACATGAGACGGTGGGGGGGGGGGGGGGGAGGGGGGGCGGGGCATTCCCTCCCACTGCTTATAAAAGCAGTCTAGAGGCTAATTAGCCACTAGGACTGCTTTTACATGAAAGCCGACCGCTGGCTGAAAAGAATGATACCAAGATGATACCTAAACCTGCAGGCATCATTCTGGTATAACCAATCAAAGTCCAGCAACATACCAGTACGTTGCGGGTCCTTGTTGGGCATATATTGTAATCTTTTTTTTCATGCAGCCTGTGGGCTGAACGAAAAAAAGATTGATCGGCGGGTATGCCCACCATTAGAATACCTTCCTTCATCCACCCACTTCTAATGATGGGCATACATGCACCATTTATATAGGCCGAAGCAGGGGGGCATCCTCCCGCAAAAGATAGGAGCAAATCACTCCTCCGCCCCTGCTGCCCCCATGCTTCGGCATATATCACCTGTAACTTTTGTAACTGTAACCGTTTCCAGGTTCGGGTCTCTCAAAATGCGATGGCATCTTGGGAGACCCTGTGAAAGTGTGCCTAGTCGGTGCAATGCTGTACCCTACGCTATTACTCAACTAGTGTATGGTAGCGTTCAAAACATTCACCAATGCAAAGACCAGGATTGTCAGGACAGGAGGGACAATAGCGCGTGTCACACCTATATCCGCGCTTGCTGCAGATACATCTTTTTTGGGTGGGTTCGTTGGGTAGGGGTACTCGGGAGGACATAAAGAAAATGCCTCTCATGCAGCCGACTGCATTTGGTTGAGGATGTGAATGGGGGAAGTACGGGTGCTGCAGAAGTGGTGGGTTCCCAATTAGGATTGGAAAATGCAGCAGGAAGGGCACTATGGACACGACGGGCCTGCGTTTGTGTTCTTCTTGGTGGCAGCGGGACACTACTTGTGCTTGCCACCTCATCAGCTTGAATTGCACTTATGGGACTCGCCACATCACCAAGTGTTACTGCAGTGCTGGTTTGACTATGACCGGGGTGTACTAGGCCGCAGGTGCTTGCCAGTTCACCAAAACGCTACCAAAAAAAAACAAAACAAAAAAAAACTTAGCGATCGCAGGGATCAGGCCCGTCTCTGCGAACGCTGCAGTTATGCGTTTAGTGTTTTGTAAGTGACAGTGATCGATCGATACTGCACTTGGGTGGGCTGAACAGAGGGGCAAAACGCAGGTGCTAGCAGGTATCTGGGCTGATCCCGCTAACACTGCGTTTTTGTGAACCCTAAACTGCTGAGGACGCTAGTATAGATTGGATCAGATATTGATCCGTTCAGATACTATATCACTAAGGGAGGTGTATGCTGCGTGCGTGGGTGTTAGCGGTACTGGCGCTAACCTGACGCTGCCTGGGGCGACGCAGACCATAAAACCTAACTTATATCACCGCCGGGCGATCAGTGGGCTAAACCTTTTTTCGGTAATAAATGGCAGGTGCCCTGACACTATAAAAAAAATAAATGAACTAACCAGCGTCACCCGCAACAGTTATATGGTGATCACTGGTGAAAGGGTTAACTAGGGGGCAATCAAGGGGTTAAAAGCTTTATTAGGAAGTATATGGGGGTCCCTGACGCTATAAAATGCTGACGGCGAGCCTATATATTTACCTCCCTAACTAGCGTAACCAGTGACACTAATACATCGATCAGAAAAATGATCGCTTAGTGACACTGGCGACGGGGGGTGATCAAGGGGTTAAAACTTTATTAGGGGGCGGTTAGGAGGGTACCCTAGACCTAAAGGGGGCTAATACTAACTGCCCTACCACACTGTCACAAACTGACACCAATGAATAAAAAAAAACTGCTTGGTGTCAGTGTGACGGGGGGGTGATCAGGGGGTGATGGGGGTGTAATGTATGCCTGGCGTGTTCTACTGTGTGTGTGTTGTGCACTCACATCGATGTCTTCTCTCCTCGGCGCCAGAACGGAAAATACCGTGCCGAGGAGAGATTACATCATTTCCTCTGCCTCTGTTTAGTATACAGAGGCAAAGGAAGATTCTCATTGGCTGGGAGCGATCACAAGGAGGGGGGCCACGAATGGATTGCCTCCCCCTCACGTCTGATCACTCCCGGACAGAAGCCGACCGCCTCGGGGGAGGCAGATCACGTACAGGTACGTGCCATTCTGCTGCCATATATCGTCGTGAGGCGGTCGGCAACTGGTTAAAAGTCCTGCCCAAAATATTATACATATCCGAACAATGCCACTACCACTTTCTCATGCCTACATACACTCTCTCCAATTCATATTAAGTCACTATGTATGGCAAGGGAAAAAACCCAGGAGTAATCACACCAAGCTCATCAAAACATAGATCTGCCGGGGGAATGGGATACATCGATCTAAAAGACTATTATCTAGCCACGTTAATCTCCCAACTAAAAGACTGGCTATCCACGAACCCTCCACACTCTGGGGTGACATAGAAAATAACCTGGCACCAGGCAAAAATCTTAGGAGATTGGTTGTTCAGCACTCTCTCCAACCAAACACAATTTAACCACTATTCACCAACAATTAGAGCCTCCATTAAAGCTTGGAGAATCCTACATGACACCACATGGACACACCTACCGACCAACCAAGACAGTCCAAATACCCTTGACTGTGCTTTCGCTTCTATCCCCGGACCTGAATGTACCCAAGTGGGTATCGGATTAGATTACCCACATAGCGACGCTTAGAACCAAAATACTAGAAAAACCCTCCCAAATACAAAAGGAATGCGCTGCACCCGCAAATGACTACTTTAACTTCTATAGGATTCAAAAATGTCTAGCAGCACATCCATCTTTGGAAAAGGCACTTCCTATTAAAATATGGAACTTCCTTTTCACAAACACACAATCCAAAAAGGGACCTCCCTAGTATACTCGACGCTGCAAGAAAAAACGGTATTTAACAAATCCAAACCTATTAACCACTTGCCGACCGCCTCACGCCTATATACGTGAGCAGAGCGGCACGGGCAGGCAAAATCACGTACCTGGAACGTGATTGCCTTCCCGCGGGTGGGGGGTCCGATCGGACCCCCCCCCCGGTGCCAGCTGCGGTCGGCATTTGGCTGGGAGCATTGAGAGACGAGGGGGAGGCCATCCGATCGTGGCCCCCCCCTCGCGATCGCTCCCAGCCAATGAGAAACATCCCCTGCCTCTGTATAGTACACAGAGGCAGAGGATGTGATGTCATCTCTCCTCGGCTCGGCAGTTTCTGTTCCAGCGCCGAGGGGAGATGACATGTAAGTAAGTGCACAACACAAACACACAGTAGAACATGCCAGGCACACTAAACACCCCCGATCCCCCCCCAATCACCCCCCCCCCCCCGTGTCACAAACTGACACCAAGCAGGTTTTTTTTTTTTTTTTTCCTGATTACTGCATAGTGTCAGTTTGTGACAATTAGGGTTAGCCCCCTGTAGGTCTAGGGTACCCCCCTTACCCCCCCTAATAAAGTTTTAACCCCTTGATCACCCCCCCCTCACCAGTGTCGCTAAGCGATCATTTTTCTGATCGCTGTATTAGTGTCGCTGGTGACGGTAGTTAGGGAGGTAAATATTTAGGTTCGCCGTCAGCGTTTTATAGCGTCAGGGACCCCCATATACTATCTAATAAATGTTTTAACCCCTTGATTGCCCCCTAGTTAACCCTTTCACCACTGATCACCGTATAACTGTTACGGGTGACGCTGGTTAGTTCGTTTATTTTTTATAGTGTCAGGGAACCCGCCGTTTATTACCGAATAAAGGTTTAGCCCCCCGATCGCCCGGCGGTGATATGCGTCGCCCCAGGCAGCGTCAGATTAGCGCCAGTACCGCTAACACCCACGCACGCAGCATACGCCTCCCTTAGTGGTATAGTATCTGAACGGATCAATATCTGATCCGATCAGATCTATACTAGCGTCCCCAGCAGTTTAGGGTTCCCAAAAAGGCAGTGTTAGCGGGATCAACCCAGATACCTGCTAGCACCTGCGTTTTGCCCCTCCGCCCGGCCCACCCAAGTGCAGTATCGATCGATCACTGTCAATTACAAAACACTAAACACATAACTGCAGCGTTCGCAGAGTCAGGCCTGATCCCTGCGATCGCTAAAAGTTTTTTTGGTAGCGTTTTGGTGAACTGGCAAGCGCCAGCGGCCTAGTACACCCCGGTCGTAGTCAAACCAGCACTGCAGTAACACTTGGTGACGTGGCGAGTCCCATAAGTGCAGTTCAAGCTGGTGAGGTGGTAAGCACAAGTAGTGTCCCGCTGCCACCAAAAAGACAAACACAGGCCCGTCGTGCCCATAATGCCCTTCCTACTGCATTCGCCAATCCTAATTGGGAACCCACCACTTCTGCAGCGCCCGTACTTCCCCCATTCACATCCCCAACCAAATGCAGTCGGCTGCATGAGAGGCATTTTTATGTCCTCCCTAGTACCCCTACCCAACAAACCCCCCCAAAATAGATGTCGTGTCTGCAGCAAGCGTGGATATAGGCGTGACACCCGCTATTGTCCCTCCTGTCCTGACAATCCTGGTCTTTGCTTTGGTGAATGTTTTGAACGCTACCATGCACTAGTTGAGTATTAGCGTAGGGTACAGCATTCCACAGACTAGGACACACTTTCACAGGGTCTCCCAAGATGCCATCGCATTTTGAGAGACCCGAACCTGGAACCGGTCACAGTTATAAAAGTTAGTTACAAAAAAAAGTGTAAAATAAAAAAAAAAAAAAATAGTTGGCGTTTTATTGTTCTCTCTCTCTCTATTCTCTCTATTGTTCTGCTCTTTTTTACTGTATTCTATTCTGCAATGTTTTATTGTTATTATGTTTTATCATGTTTGCTTTTCAGGTATGCAATTTTTTATACTTTACCATTTACTGTGCTTTATTGTTAACCATTTTTTTGTCTTCAGGTACGCCATTCACGACTTTGAGTGGTTATACCAGAATGATGCCTGCAGGTTTAGGTATCATCTTGGTATCATTCTTTTCAGCCAGCGGTCGGCTTTCATGTAAAAGCAATCCTAGCGGCTAATTAGCCTCTAGACTGCTTTTACAAGCAGTGGGAGGGAATGCCCCCCCCCCCCTCACCATCTTCCGTGTTTTTCTCTGGCTCTCCTGTCTCAACAGGGAACCTGAGAAAGCAGCCGGTGATTCAGCCAGCTGACCATAGAGCTGATCAGAGACCAGAGTGGCTCCAAACATCTCTATGGCCTAAGAAACCGGAAGCTACGAGCATTTTATGACTTAGATTTCGCCGGATGTAAACAGCGCCATTGGGAAATTGGGGAAGCATTTTATCACATCGATCTTGGTGTGGTCAGATGCTTTGAGGACAGAGGAGAGATCTAGGGTCTAATAGACCCCAATTTTTTCACAAAAGAGTACCTGTCACTACCTATTGCTATCATAGGGGATATTTACATTCCCTGAGATAACAATAAAAATGATTTAAAAAAAAAAAAAAAAAATATGAAAGGAACAGTTTAAAAATAAGATAAAGCAAAAAAAAAAAAAAAAAAAAAAAGCACCCCTGTCCCCCCTGCTCTCGCGCTAAGGCGAACGCAAGCGTCGGTCTGGCGTCAAATGTAAACAGCAATTGCACCATGCATGTGAGGTATCACCGCGAAGGTCAGATCTAGGGCAGTATTTTTAGCAGTAGACCTCCTCTGTAAATCTAAAGTGGTAACCTGTAAAGGCTTTTAAAAATGTATTAATTTTGTTGCCACTGCACGTTTGTGCGCAATTTTAAAGCATGTCATGTTTGGTATCGGCTTAAGATCATCTTTTTTATTCCATCAAACATTTGGGCAATATAGTGTGTTTTAGTGCATTAAAAATTTTTAAAAAAAGTGTGTTTTTTCCACAAAAAATGCGTTTGAAAAATCGCTGCGCAAATACCGTGTGAAAAAAAAAAAATGAAACACTCACCATTTTAATCTGTAGGGTATTTGCTTTAAAAAAATATATAATGTTTGGGGGTTCAAAGTAATTTTCTTGCAAAAAAAAATAATTTTTTCACGTAATCAAAAAGTGTCAGAAAGGGCTTTGTCTTCAAGTGGTTAGAAGAGTGGGTGATGTGTGACATAAGCTTCTAAATGTTGTGCATAAAATGCCAGGACAGTTCAAAACCCCCCCAAATGACCCCATTTTGGAAAGTAGACACCCCAAGCTATTTGCTGAGAGTCATGTCGAGTCCATGGAATATTTAATATTGTGACACAAGTTGCGGGAAAGAGACAAATTTTTTTTTTTTTTTTTGCACAAAGTTGTCACTAAATGATATATTGCTCAAACATGCCATGGGGATATGTGAAATTACACCCCAAAATACATTCTGCTGCTTCTCCTGAGTACGGGGATACCACATGTGTGGGACTTTTTGGGAGCCTAGCCGCGCACGGGACCCCGAAAACCAATCACCGCCTTCAGGCTTTCTAAGGGCGTAAATTTTTGATTTCACTCTTCACTGCCTATCACAGTTTCGGAGGCCATGGAATGCCCAGGTGGCACAAAACCCCCCCCCAAATGACCCCATTTTGGAAAGTAGACACCCCAAGCTATTTGCTGAGAGGTATAGTGAGTATTTTGAAGACCTCACTTTTTGTCACAAAGTTTTGAAAATTGAAAAAAAAAAATTTTTTTTTCTGGTCTTTCTTCATTTTCAAAAACAAATGAGAGCTGCAAAATACTAACCATGCCTCTCAGCAAATAGCTTGGGGTGTCTACTTTCCAAAATGGGGTCATTTGGGGGCGTTTTGTGCCATCTTGGCATTTTATGGCCTTCAAAACTGTGATAGGTAGTGAGGCGTGAAGTCAAAAATTTATGCCCTTAGAAATCCTGAAGGCGGTGCTTGGTTTTCGGGGCCCCGTACGCGGCTAGGCTCCCAAAAAGTCCCACACATGTGGTATCCCCGTACTCAGGAGAAGCAGCTGAATGTATTTTGGGGTGCAATTCCACATATGCCCATGGCCTGTGTGAGCAATATATCATTTAGTGACAACTTTTTGTAAATTTTTTTTTTTTTGTCATTATTCAATCACTTGGGACAAAAAAAATAAATATTCAATGGGTTCAACATGCCTCTCAGCAATTTCCTTGGGGTGTCTACTTTCCAAAATGGGGTCATTTGGGGGGGGTTTGTACTGCCCTGCCATTTTAGCACCTCAAGAAATGACATAGGCAGTCATAAACTAAAAGCTGTGTAAATTACAGAAAATGTACCCTAGTTTGTAGACGCTATAACTTTTGCGCAAACCAATAAATATACGCTTATTGACATTTTTTTTACCAAAGACATGTGGCCGAATACATTTTGGCCTAAATGTATGACTAAAATTTAGTTTATTGGATTTTTTTTATAACAAAAAGTAGAAAATATCATTTTTTTTCAAAATTTTCGGTCTTTTTCCGTTTATAGCGCAAAAAATAAAAAACGGCAGAGGTGATCAAATACCATCAAAAGAAAGCTCTATTTGTGGGAAGAAAAGGACGCAAATTTCGTTTGGGTACAGCATTGCATGACCGCGCAATTAGCAGTTAAAGCGACGCAGTGCTGAATTGTAAAACGTGATCTGGTCAGGAAGGGGGTAAATCCTTCCGGGGCTGAAGTGGTTAAAGACTGGGAACATGATTTACAGACCCAGTTTACTGAACTACAATGGCAAACAGCCATAAAAACAGTTAACAAAACTACTAACTGTATTCCCCTCTGGGAACTGACACAAAAAACTATGATGAGATGGTACTTGACACCTCAACTGATGGCAAAATTCCAACCACTTTCTTCCCCCGAGTGCTGGAGAAACTGTTCTCGCACAGGTACTCTACTACACATTATGTGGTCATGTCCACCTATAAGGAAACTTTGGTTGGACATTGAACACATTTTACAACAAATCCTACAATATCCCATCATATTAACCCCACAACTCAGCATCCTGAATTTAACCATAGAATCGCTTCCTCCAAAGCTCAGGCTTGTCACCACACATGTATTACTGGCAACCAAACTACTAATTACCAGAAGATGGAAATCAACAGACATACCATCCAGTACAGAAGTTGTAGCATTAGTGCATAATCATTACATTTTCGAATCAGTGCTTGCACAAGGTAAACCCTCATGCTCTAAGACGCACGCATTATGGCTCCCCTGGGCACAAGGATACGAGAAACACCGAACCCACCGAACCTTAGTCAGTGATTAGATATTTTACAATGTTACTCTCAGAGGCTCTGTCTTAGGTTGGATTCACACCTATGCATTTCTAGTGCTTTTTGCATTTTGCAGATTTTCACTACAGTCCATTTAACATAGTTTCCTATGGAACACGTTCTGTAGTGCAAATTTGCAAAATGCAAAAAGCACTAAAAATGCATAGGCGTGAATCCAGCCTTACACGCTCTGGGGCTCTCCTCTGCTCTCTCACCTCTTTCTCTCTATTCCCCTCTCCCTTCGCCTCTCCTCCTTCCCCCCCCCCCCCCCCCCCATACCCTTCCCTCCTCCTCCCTCCATCCAATCATCCGCCATCTCCTACTACCTTCCCTCGTTCCACCTAGTAATGGTAGTGTATGCCTATTCTAGGTTTATTGTTGCTACTTATGTTGACAGTTATAAGTTCTAATCCGGTTAATAATCCTCCAAACTCAAACATGCCTGTGTTACCAAAAGAAATGTTATGCAAGTAATGCTGAAACATACCACCAGTTCTGTATACCATTTCATGTTTGAACCGTATAAAAAATTTTTAATAAAAACATTTTGAAAAAAAAAAAAAAAAAAAAAAAAAAAAAAAAGCTTACAATATGGCTTGGAATTGTTTTTGTAGATTCACGACCCTCTATGATCGCTTTCCCTGCCTATTGCGATAGGGAATTATCCCTTTCCTTTAACACCATCAAGTTATATTTCTCAGGTATTCAGCACTTCAGGATCCTGATAGTCTTATTTTGCAGCCCATCCCATCAAAGCCATTTTGAAAGGTATCCAGAAAAAGTCAGGAACAGTCACGTTTGATACGTTTGCCGATCACCGGCCAGATGTTCGAGGAATCTCAGTTTTGTTATCCCTTTCACCTTTTGGCACATGTCCTAGCCTTGTCCTCAAGGCAGCCATCTGCTTAGGTTTCTTTGGTTTCCTCAGATCCAGGGAAGTATCTCAAGCAAGCCACAATGCACTGGTACTACTTAAAAAAGGCAGTCTCGCCAGATTTCCTGATCATTTTTCTCTGCAACTCCCCAACAAAAACTGACACACAGGTCAGGTTCTTGTGATTAACTATTACAAAAATAATATCTGGTGTCCAGCTGATGTTTTGGACCAACTCTCCTCTAAGTTTGCAGCGATTCCCCTCGACAGCCCATTATTCCCTTTCCCTTCGCAGCCTCTTACTTCCAAACAGTTTAGGTCTCGCTTCAGAATTTTGTTTGCTAATTTAGGGTTAAATCCAAAGCATATGTTTCAGGTCATTCTTTCAGTTTTCGGGCAGCATCCTTAGCATCCAAACAAGGGTTCTCGTCTCACGTTATTAACTACATGGGGCGTTGGAATTCGTCCTGCTATAGTCAATATATTCAAGATCCACATGATGAAGTTATTGCTACTCTGCTTGACTAGTTGTACATATGTTTTCCATTAAATATTAAATTTCTACACCTACCTTGTGTATTTTTGCCCTCTTAAGCATACTGTCCTACGTGACCATGGTACACCTCAGGTAGCTGTAGTTAGGGAACACACTCTCGGTATCCGGACTGACAATTATAATTTAGTTAAAAATAACAAACATGTTATACTTTCCTGCTCTGTGCAGTGGTTTTGCACAGAGCAGCCCTGATCCTCCTCCTCTGGTCCCTCTTCGCCGCTTCTGACCCCTCCCTCCTGAGTGCCACCACAGCAAGCAGTTTGCTATGGGGGCACCCAAGCCGAGCCACAGTTCCTCATTAACTGACTGCCTAATTGACAGCAGTGGGAGCCAATGGCGCCACACTGCCATCTCAGCCAATGAGGAGGGGTGTCCTGGGCAGCCAAGACACTCTTGCAACATTGCTGGATCTAGATGGGCTCAGGTAAGTTTTAGGGGGGCTGCTACATACAGAAGGTATTTTATCTTGAATGCATTAAGATATTTAAAAATAACCTTCTACCTTTACAACCACTAACAGCTGACCAAGTGGAAACATATAAATGCTAAAAAAGTAAGGGACCCAAGATAAGAGTCCTGAGTGACACCAGATTTAAAACTTGGCCAAAATTCAGAATGGAAACCATTAAGAGAGAACGCAATAGTGATCAGTGTGTAAGACTTGTACGGTGTTAGAGCAATTTTTTTTTAATTATTGACCAGCATTCTATCAAGAGAACTGGGGTATGCCGAGAGAAAAGAATTTCAAGATTAAGCTTTAAATCAGAAGCTTTGGACAAGTTGGCTCCACCAGATGTACACATCTCAGGTAAACTTTTTAAAAACGGTTGTCGGCCAATCTAATGAATCATGAGCAACAATATCTTATACAGTGCCTTGCAAAAGTATTCACCCCCTTGGCTTTTTACCTATTTTGTTACATTAGAGCCTTTAGTTTAAGGTTTTTTTTTAAGCTGAATTATATGTGATGGATCAGAACACAATAGTCTAAGTTGGTAAAGTAAAAATTAGAAAAATATATACATAAAACTATTTTTAAGAAATAAAAAACTGATAATTAGCATGTGCATATGTATTCACCCTATTTGTTATGAAGCTCATAAAAAGCTCTGGTGCAACCAATTACCTTCAGAAGTCACATAATTAGTGAAATGATGTCCACCTGTGTGCAATCTGTCATTACATATACACACACCTTTTTAAGAGGCCCCAGAGGCTGCAACACCTAAGCAAGAGTCAACACTAACCAAACACTGCCATGAAGACCAAGGAACTCTCCAAACAAGTAAGGGACAATGTTGTTGAGAAGTATAAGTCAGGGTTAGGTTATATAAAAAAAAAATATCCAAATCTTTGATGATCCCTAGGAGCACCATCAAATCTATTATAACCAAATGGAAAGAACATGGCACAACAGCAAACCTGCCAAGAGACGGCCGCACACCAAAACTCATGGACCGGGCAAGGAGGGCATTAATGAGAGAGGCAGCACAGACACATAAGGTAACCCTGGAGGAGCTGCAGAGTTTACAGCAGAGACTGGAGTATCTGTACATAGGACGACAATAAGCCGTACGCTCCATAGAGTTGGCTTTCTTCTGGCCACTCTGCCATAAAGTCCATTACTTTCAGCAAAAAACAAAATGGCACATTTTGAGTTTGTGAAAAGGCATGTGGGAGACTCCCAAAATGTATGGAGCAAGGTGCTCTGGTCTGAGGAGACTGAAATTGAACATTTCGGCTATAAAAGAAAATGCTATGTCTGGCGCAAACCCAGCACATCACCCAAAAAACACCATCCCTACAGTGAAACATGGCGGTGGCAGCATCATGCTGTGGGGATGTTTTTCAGCAATTGGGACCGGGAAACTGGTCAGACTTGAGGGAAAGATGGATGGTGCTAAATACAGGCATATTCTTGAGCAAAACCTGTACCACTCTGTGTGTGATTTGAGGCTAGGACGGAGGTTCACCTTCCAGCAGGACAATGACCCCAAACACACCCCTAAAGCAAAACTTGAGTGGTTTAAGGGGAAACATGTTAAATGTGTTGAAATGACCTAGTCAAAGCCCAGACCACAATCCAATATAAAATCTGTGGTCAGACTTAAAGATTGCTGTTCACAAGCGCAAACCATCCAACTTGAAGGAGCAGGAGCAGTTTTGCAAGGAGGAATGGGCAAAATTCCCAGTGGTAAGATGTGGCAAGCTCATAGAGACTTATATCGTAGAGCGACACATATGAGAGTCTGAGAGGGCTGCACACCCCAATTACAATCTTTGAAAAGAAAAAAAGTGGAAAGTTCCCCACTGGGCTTTTTAGCAGCAAATAGGAGTCCAATATTTTGTAAAAAAAAACAAACAAAAAAACGAACAGATTTGTTATTATTTCAAAAGGGGCCAGCGATTGTTCATTATCAGCCTTATAATGATTCATGATGTGATGAGAATTTCATGATTAGTTTAACTATAGGTTTCTTGGGGGAAATCTTGGTCTTGAATAGTAGGTTGCTGCGTGTTTGTCGCACGGCCTTATTGTAGGCTTTACGTAGCAGTGATCGGCTATAACCCCTTTCATTTTCTCCTCCTTACCCTCAGCCTTTGGGCTAATTGGCTATATGTCTTCCATCATACTTGTTGGTTACATTATAGGTCCTCTGTGAGCCTCCAGACAGTTTCTCTACATTAAACAGACTTCACAATCACAGTAAGGCTGTGTTTGCCATCAGCACCTACCCTTCTCTAGAACTGCCTGATGTTCATCCCTCTCTGGATCTGCCTACGAGCAACACTTTACATCACCTTTTATGCGTTTGACAATTATATGGTAAGCCTTTATGCTTCCCCTTTTTTTTCTCATTCTTTGTTCCAACAGCCTTTGACAACAATAAGTTTCAATATCATTACAATCAATTGCTGGTTACTTCATTGCTTGTTCAGCACATATATAGTGAAAGATATTACTGAACAAAGTTATATATTTTTACCTATAATTTATACGAGACCTACTGGGTCTCTGTTCTTATCTCTTCACCAAGCCTGTGTCAGTCATATCCTAAATTCATTATTCCTATGTAATAGTCGCCAATCTTCTCTCGGTGACTCAGTTTTAAACTTTATTCTCACTCACTAGATTTGTTTAATCCGCTACACAAATCTAATCAGCAATAGGCTTGCTCAACGATTTTTTTTTTCCAACCTCCTGTTATCAATTCATTATTCATTTTTATCTGTACATTACCCTTTATAGGCCCCAACTGGGTGACTTTGCCTCTTGCCTTCACTTGGCCAATATTTTGTGGAGGGTTGTGTTTGGCCAATTGCCCTTATCAGAGCATTTATGTATTTTCTCCTGTTTATCTTTTCATAAGCTTCTACAGTTTCTTATATATATATTTATTGTTTTTGTGTCTTTTTGTATACACTCAGTAGACTGCCATGCTCCTGAAGAAGCGTATTTATAGGCGCAACATGTCGACTGACTTAGTGAACCACTACGCCCGGACACACATCTTAACCTACAGCATTCTTCTTCTACCCGGATAGTATTTTTGGGAACCCCAACTGCGGTCCCTTTGAATGTACCATTGTACCTTGATACTATATTAAGTGGTGTCTGTGTGTGGGGGCTTATAAACATCAATTTTATGTAACCTTTTTTATGTACATATGTAATATTTACACTTTTTTCAATGAACAGTCTACTAAATAAATTAAGCGATTACTTTTAGACGTTGTATCCGTGCGCCTATAAAGTCCACTCTTTAGCTAGAATTTTGTAAATGCCAATTATTGGGACGTTGGCACACTGCTAGCTGTATACCCACAGTGTCACCCTGTGGAAGTATACCTAAATTAGAACACTTTTTTCAACAGGGTCTGCTATATATCAATTAAAAGATAGACATTGTGGTTGTCTGAGACATGGGGAAGCTGAATTGGGCATTTTCCTAAATCACACCTGATACCAGCTGCAATTAGGAAGCCAATTTGGTGCCAGTAACTGCTTAAATTGTGTCAGTCTGCAGAGAGGAGTTGTGGTGGATGGTACTATGCTGTTTGGTGGAAGCATATAGAACAGGGATATGCAATTAGCGGACCTCCAACTATTGCAGAACTACAAGTCCCATGAAGCATAGCAAGACTCTGACAGCCACAAGCATGACACCCAGAGGCAGAGGCATGATGGGACTTGTAGTTTTGCAACAGCAGGAGGTCCGCTAATTGCATATCCCTGATATAGAGGTAAGTACTGCAGACATTTGGCTATGAAAGTATACTATAGGACCCTTGTCCTCTGGATGAGATGATATGTCCACTGTACTTCCTAAAGAACCCTGGTGGATCAAAAAAGGAAATAAGGACCAGAAGGCAGCTTTTTATGGCATAGTAAAAGCAATTTTGAAACATGTTTTGATGCAAGCTAGCTGATAAGTGTCAAATATAACTGTGGGCTGTACTGAATAGGTCTTATAGAAAGTGATTGTTAAAATATATATTGAGGAAATGAGATTAGTGGCTTATGTTGCAATCTTTATTCCCAGACATTTACCTTCCAATTTTAACCCCTTCCCGCCGAGCGTACGTAGATGTGCGTAACTCGGCTTTCGGGGGTTATACCGGGATCCGGTACGTTTTTTTTTAGAGCCGGCGATCAGCTATCGAGGTATAACAACCAATGTGGCTAAAAGCCGCTCGGCTGTTATAATGGAGGAGCGGGAGGGGACGTCCCCCCTTTCCACCGGGAGGCCCGATCACCAATCCACCACCTCCGGCAGCTAGTGACAGTCTGGAACGAAGCCGTAAGCGGCTTTGTTCCAGCCTCCTAATTGTAAACACGGAAGCGACGTCATGACGTCACTTCCCGTCTACTCAGCTGCCATATTTAAAAAAAAAAAAAAATATATAATATAATATTAATATAAATATATATATATATATACACACACACATACATACATACATACATACACACACACACACAGTATTCAGAATCGCTGAAAACCGCGATCGGAACACTTTGAAGTGCAAAGGAGTAAAGAGTACCTGTCACCACCTATTACTGTCACAAGGGATGTTTACATTCCTTGTGACAGTAATAAAAGTGATCAAAAAAATTTATTTATTTATTTATTTATTTTTTTTAAAACACAATTTATTTATAAAAAATAAATAAAATAAGGAAAAAAAATTTTTTTTTAAAGCGCCCTCGTCCCCGCGCAGCAAAGAAAACGCATCCGGGCGTCGCGCCCGCATATGTAAACGGTGTTAAAAATCACACATGTGAGGTATCGCCGCGATCATTAGAGCGGGAGCAATAATTCTAGCACTAGACCTCCTCTAACTCTAACCTGGTAACTGTAAAAAAAATTTAAAGCGTCACCTATGGGATTTTTAGGTACCGTAGTTTGTCGCCATTCCACGAGTGCGTGCAATCATAAAGCGTGACATGTTTGGTATCTATTTACTCAGCGTAACATGATCTTTCACATTATGCAAAAAAATTGGGTTAACTTTACTGTTTGTTTTTCTAAAATTCATGAAAGTGTCCCTTTTCCCAAAAAGTTGCGTTTAAAACACTGCTGCACAAATACCGTGGGATATAAAATATTGCAACAATCGCCATTTTATTCTTTAGATTCTCTGATAAAATTATAATATATATATATATATATATATATATATATATATATATATATATATATATATATATATATATATATATATATATATATATATATATATATATATATATATATATAATGTTTGGGGGCTCCAAGTAATTTTCTAGCAAAAAATACGGACTTTACCTTGTAAACACCAAATGACAAAAATAGGCTTAGTCATGAAAGGGTTAAATACTGCAGGATTCTTGGGACTAATCACTAATATTGCTTGCCATCTGGAATACCATCAAGGTAAATGTGTGATCCTGAGAATCTCAATGACATTGATCTAGTATATTGTAGTCTGTTTTTCCTTTTGTCTGACACCATAAGTGGACGCACTGGCTGTATAGCTCCCTATTTTGAGTAAAGGGTGATAGATTCTAATCCCAAAAGGAGGAAAACAAAGTACATATTGTCTTATGTTCTAGCACAGGTATAGTTCCCTGCCACAGTTTTAGACCAGTTTAAGATCATCTTGATCTGAGCCAAGCCAATTTTTTGTAATAAAAGATATTTATGTTGTAAATGTCCTTCACTGGTACCGGTAAAGTCAGATCAAACCGTTATATCAAAATGTACTTTTAAAAACATTTCATAAATTATACTTGATGCTTTTCTGTGTTCTTAGGCTTAGCTTAGATGACAAGCATAAAAAAAACACTCAAATATACAAAATGCAAAAAACACACGCACACCAATCCATAATACATGGCTTGTTTGCAACTTACCCTCCAACATTGTTTTAATAGTCACAGACTGTTTCGCTATTTCAACGTCTACCTCAAAAATCTCACCATCAGAACTCTGCAGCTTTATTGAAGGCATCTGAGGGGAGAAACAAAAAAAAAATTATAGCTAGATATCTAGATTAAACTACAAGCTAGTTTCAGGTTTCTAGAAAACAAACGCAAAGCACTCATATACAACAAAAGGGAAATCACAAGGAAAAAAAAAAAAAAATGCTTTTTTTGAGTATCTTCAAGCACCACTGTTTTTTTTTTCCATTGTTTGCTATAAAATTAATGAAAAATAAAAGATCAAACATTTTTGGAAAAAAAAAAAAAAATTTAGTTATAAAATTTTGGAAATAATTTTTCTTCGGAAATTTAGGCCAAAATGTATATCTAAGGCTACAGATATAGAAGGCTTTCTTCCGTAAAAATGATCCAAATCAGTGTATATTTAGTCTGTGTGAAAGTTATGGAGTCTATAAACTATGATATAGATAAGGGCACTTAAGTTCCAGATTCAATGAATGCATAGAGGGCCACATTTACCTGCTAATAAATGAAGATAATAATAATCCTAACATAGTAATACAGGTTAACCTCACTTTAATCGCTTGCCGACCAACGCACTCCAATGAACGTCAGCAGAATGGCACTGGCAGGCAAAAGGGCGTACAGGTACATCCCCTTTAAGAAGCGGTGTCGTGAGTGCGCTGCCGGAGGCGCACACCCGCCGCGGTCTACGAGGTCGTGGGTCCCGCGGACTCCATGTCCGCCGGGTGCCCGCGATCGTGTCACGGAGAGGGAGATGCTTATGTAAACAAAGCATTCCCTGTTCTGCCTAGTGCCAGGACAGTGATCTACTGCTCTGTGATCGAGAGCAGTGATCACTGTCCTGTGTGTTCAAGCCCAGCCCCCTCACAGTTAGATTCGCTCCCTAGGACACACTTAAAGCTGGGGTCCACCCACACCGCCCCAAAAAAAAAAAAAATATATTAAAAGCCAGCAGCTACAAATACTGCAGCTGCTGACTTTTAATACATGGCCACTTACCTGTCCCAGGGTCCAGCGATGTCGGCAGGGGACACCGAGAACCCGCTCGGTTCTCGGCAGCTGCCGCCGCCATCCTAGGTGAGGGAATCAGGAAGTGAAGCGTTGCGGCTTCACTTCCCGGTTCCCTACTGCGCATGCACGAGTCGCGCTGCGCGTCCCAAGTGGTCCCCACTCTCTCCTGGGAGCTGTCTGTTCCCAGCAGACAGCGCGGTGGGGACGGGAAGAGACATAGACTCCCATGGGAGTCTATGCCGGAAGTGGGTGCAAATACCTGTCTTAGACAGGTATCTGCACCCCCCTCCCGCCTGAAAGGTGCCAAATGTGACACCAGAGGGGGGGAGGGTTCGGAAAAGCGGAAGTTCCATTTTTGTGTGGAACTCCGCTTTAACCACTTAAGCCATAAAACTATGCCCTATTTTGTAGACGCTATAAATTTTGCACAAACCAATTAATATACGCTTATTGCATTTTTTTTTTTACCAAAAATATGTAGAATACATATGAGGGAAAAAAAAGTTTTTTTTTTTTACATTTTTTTTTGGGGATGTTTATTAATGCAAAAAGTAAAAAATACTGCGTTTTTTTTTTTCAAAATTGCCCCCCTTGTGTTTATAGCGCAGAAAATAAAAAAAAACTGCAGAGGCGATCAAACACCACCAAAAGAGAGCTCTATTTGTGGGGAAAAAAAAAAAAAAAGGACGTCAATTTTGTTTGGGTACAGCGTCGCACGACTGCACTATTGTCAGTTAAAGCGACGCAGTGCCGAATCGCAAAAAATGCTCTGGTCAGGAGGAGGTAAAATCCTCCGGTGCCGAAGTGGTTAAGGTGCTTCACTAATACAAAGCCAGTTCACCCTGAGTAAGCATGTGGCTGGGGATTCGGATTTTACTGCCCCCTCGCCGATCCTGGCACCCAAGGGTGGCAGACACCAGCCTTGCCAGCCAGCATGCTCTGGAGATGGGGTCCCCATCCGCAGGGGAGATGGGGGTCCCCAATAGGCCCCCCATTGCAATGTCCTCTGTCCCCCTTCACATCACTCCCATATAGTGTCCTCTGCCCCCCTCCTCCCCATAGAAAATTTCCTGTACCCCCCCAAAAGCAGTGTCCTCTTTACGCGCACCCCCCACTGTTGTGTCCTCTGCCCTCCCCCCTGCACCCTACAGACACAAACACACTGTAGGTAGAACTCTCCTACCTTACACAGGTGTATAGCACAGCGGCACGGCTGGTATCACAGGGCTGGATGGGGGGTGGGAACTGCTGAAGTTAACTTTTTACATCAACAGGCTGGTGATTGCCCAGCAATCAATCACCCATTTAATGTAAAACATTAACTTAAGTGGTTCCCGTCCCCATCCAGCCCTGTAATACCAGCCACTCACTGCTGTCCAATTTAGAGGACAGCGGCAAACATGTTCGCGGGCCAGGTGCCGGTGAATTAATCACAGGCACTGACGGGCCACACCTTTAACGGTGGAGGGCGGCCGACCCCTGATATATATTGTAAGCGCTAACGAGCAGGGCCCTCTGATTCTTCCTGTATTGAAATTGTACTGTCTGCCCTAATGTTGTAAAAGCGCTGCGCAAACTGTCTGCGCTATATAAATCCTGAATAATAATAATAATAATAATAATAATAAAAATTATACACTGGAGATCAAAATTCGAGAACAAGCTACAATTTCCCAAATTTCAAGGTCACCACTTAGTCCTATTTGAAATTAAAGCGGAGTTCCACCCAAAAGTGGAACTTCCGCTCATTTGTCTCCTCTCCTCCAGTGCCACAATAGGCACCTTTTAGGGGGGTCAGTAAGAGAGAGGAGCGGGGCCTCGCGCAGAAGGGTACCCGGCGTGATGCCGTAAGGCTACACTGCTGGGTTCCGCTACCCGCAATGGCGGCGGCAACACCCGACAGCTGATGGAAACATCAGCTGCGGTGCAGACATCGTGGGACTCCAGGACAGTTACATGTCCTATTGTTAAGCCCCTGGCGGTATTCCCGAGTCTGGCTCGGGGTGAGATTTTAGTACCAAAAGCGGTAACCCTGAGCCAGACTCGGGATCGCATCGCTGGATCCTGGAAGACCTGACTTACCTTGTCTCCGGGATCCCGCGATGTTCTCCCGCTGTGTTTGGCGGCCGGATCTTCCACCCAATGCACTGTGTGCCCTAGCTTCCGTTCCCTGCGAGCGTAGCGACGCAAGAGTGGAACCGGCGACAAATTCAAAAAGTATAAAACAAAAAAAACACACTGACACATTGTAATCCTATTGGATTACATTACTAAATAAAATAAAATTGACCTTAGTTTGCCCCCCCCCCCCCCCCCAGTGCTTCGTCCAGTGCCCCTGCCTGCAGTTTTACTATACTTTGTCTGGAAACTGCAGAGCGACCATGGCATCAAAAAAGCGCACTTCAACCTCAAAAGCGGCATATGACCTGCTGGAAAACAGCGACAGCGAGACAATCACTTGCAGAAGTGAGTGATAGCAATTCAAGGGGAAGTTTGTCATCAGGCACAGAAAGCGATTTCAGCGATGATCCTGCGACTGTGCCCAGTGATGTGTGGACTTGGTGCTCGATTGACTGCGGTACGGAGCACGCAGTGCCCCCAAGATTCCCGTTTACCGAAGCACCTGGTATCAAAGTGGAGGTTGAAGATGACAGCCCCTTGGGATACCTCCAACTCTTTTTGACTGATGAGGTTATAGAAAGAACTGTTGCAGAGACAAATCAGTACCAGGAGCAACAAGCCGCTATACCTCAGAGGTTTTCAAAGGAGCAGAAAATGGGAACCAGTGACCAAAGAGGACATCTGGAAGTTTCTGGGCCTAATTATTCTGCAGAAGCAGTACTGGACAACCAACAAAATACTAGCCACACTTTTTTTGGTACCATCATGTCGGAGTACAAATTCTCTCATAATGAAATATCTGCATTTTCAAAATAATGAAGAATTGATGAGACTTCTCATCCAGCTCCAAAGCTGAAAAAGATTTGGGATCTATATCAAATTATTCAGAAAAATTTCCAGCAGACCTATGTACCAGACAGAGACATCAGTATCTACGAAAGTCTAATGGCCTACAAAGGAAGACTTAGCTGGATACAGTACATCGCATCTAAGAGAGCACGATTCGGCATAAAATCATTCATGCTCTGTGAAGCTAGCACTGGTTACACATGGAATTCGGTCCTTTACATCGGGAAAGGGACCAAATTTAACGAAAGATTCAGTAATTATGGAATGGCAACCGCTTCTGTTCTTACTTTGATTGAGCCATTGTTGAATCAGGGGGACTGTGTAAAACACAGATAATTTTTATAGTTCCTTCTACAACACAAGATGGATGCATACGGGGACTGTTAGAGCTAACCGGCGTGACATGCCGCCAACCTTTGGCAATAAAAAGCTCAAGGCAGGAGAAATAGTTGCCTGGCAGAAAGGCAAAATGATGGCACAGACAAAAAAAAAGATGTGTGCCTAATGAGTACCATTCACAACACCTCTACTGTCATGGTACATACAAAAAGGTGGAAAAGACGTAATGAAACCTCAAGTCGTAATGGACTACATGGGAGGTGTTGACAGAGCTGACCAGGCCATGGCTTTTTATCCTGCTATGAGAAAGCAACAAAAAAAATTAAAAAAAAAAAAAAAATCTTCAGGCATCTTCTTGAACAGTGCCTGTGGAATGCTTTCATTCTTCTAAAAAAAAAAAAAAAAAGTGTGACAGGCCTGTGGTTCATGCAGACTTCGTTTGTAAAGTTGGGCGAACTTATTTCTCAAGCACCAAACACTGTAAATAGATCTGGACGTCGTGCTGCTGGCGTTGTGAACCCGGAACGCCTGACAGGTCGACACTTTATGGACCACATTCCACCAATGGAAAAGAAGGCACCACCCACAAGGATGTGTGTGGTTTGCTGCTCTAAACGTGACACAGGAAGGAAGATCAGAAAAGAAACCCGGTTCTACTGTCCTGACTGACGTCAGACTTTGTGCTGTACCATGTTTTAAAATTTTCCATACCCAAGATGTTTACTAAAGCAATATGACTACTAATATTGCACTCTTGTTTGGCCAAAAAAAAATGTCAGTGTTTTTGATTATATTATTTACTAAAATTTATTGAATAAAAAGTATTTTTACTATTATATTATTATTTATATTATAATTTATGATTTTGTGTTTCAAACTTTATCATACCCAGGATGTCTTGTTTGGACAGATTTCAGTGAGTTATTCCTAAGAATTACAGGCCTACAATATAAAACGCCACATTTTCATGCAAAATAATGGTACCGCTTTCAGCACCTAAAATCTGAAATAATCATACCACCAGGGAGGTTAAAAGCCAGCAGCTGAAGTATGTGTAGCTGCTGGCTTTTAAATTTTTTTTTTTTTTTTTTTGGTGGCGGACCACCACTTTAAATAAAACCGGAGTAAAAGAAGAGCAGTTTTGTTAAACATATTTCATGAGTATGAGTTACATATATTTTGAAGCACAGAATAAAAAACAGTCAATGAGATTTGAAAAAGAACATTGATCAAAATTAGAAGACTTTCAGATACCTCATAGTTATAAATTGGTGTTAATCTGGCACCTTGTGCCAATTTCTTTTATTATCTGATAAACCCCATTTAATTGGCAGCCTAACTTTCCAGTTTTCACTGACTTTGCAAGACGATGCGCCATTCTAAAGTGACAAACCCTCCAGCAGCCGGTTGTCCAGATGAAGGCCAAAGGGATGACCCTTTTAGCCATAGCAAAAGTAGTTTGTTGTTCCAAATCTGTGATTTATAGAATATTGCATCTTTACGCCACAAACTCATTCAAGTCCACCAAGAGGGCTGGTCATCCATGAAAAGACAATGAAAGCGAGGACAGAATAATGCAGAGAATCTCAACAGGCAATCGATTCAGCTGCGATTGCTTACCAGTTTAGCGCTGAACAGAGTAAGGATCTGTCTCTTCATGCAGCATCTCACCGTTTGAGAATTTGGACATAAAGCCTGCTCTGCAGTGACCAAACCTCTTAGTAGCAGAAAGAATAAAAAGGCTAGACTAACCTTTGCTGAGGAGCAGGTTGTGTGAACAGACAACTGGTCCAAAGTTCACTTTAGTAATGAAAGCACGTTTAATTTGGGTCCGATGGGAAACATTATGTTTATCGTCAAGCTGGGGAAAGACTAAACCCAAAGTGTGTAAAGAAGTCTGTGAAAGGTGGAGGGGGAAGCATCATGGTTTGGGGGATGTTTTTTGCATTGGGAGTTGGGCCTCTTATACAGCTACATAGCAAGAGGGAATGCAAATGTTTATCAGAACCTTAGACAACATACGGTTCATCACCCAATCAGCTAGCAATTTTCATAACAATGCCCTGTCACACAGCAAAACTGGTAAAGCAGTTCCTTGAAGCTAAAAACATTGAAATGAAACAGCCGGCCCGGTGTCCTGATCTAAAGCCAATAGAAAATCTCTGGAAAATCTTTGGTGACAAAGCTATGGCCAAAAATCTCACTACAGTCACCAAACCTTGGAAGGGACTGTAATGCCCCGTACACACGGTCGGATTTTCCGATGGAAAATGTCCGATCGGAGCGTGTTGTCGGAAATTCCGACCGTGTGTGGGCTCCATCGGACATTTTCCATCGGATTTTCCGACACACAAAGTTGGAGAGCAGGAGATAAAATTTTCCGACAACAAAATCCGTTGTCGGAAATTCCGAACGTGTGTACACAAATCCGACGGACAAAGTGCCACGCATGCTCAGAATAAATAAAGAGATGAAAGCTATTGGCCACTGCCCCGTTTATAGTCCCGACGTACGTGTTTTACGTCACTGCGTTCAGAACGATCGGATTTTCCGACAACTTTGTGTGACCGTGTGTATGCAAGACAAGTTTGAGCCAACATGCATCGGAAAAAATCCTAGGATTTTGTTGTCGGAATGTCCGAACAAAGTCCGACCGTGTGTACGCCCTATAAGAGTGGAACAAAATCTCACCACAGCAGTGTGAGAGACTAGTGATGTCCTGTGGCCACAGATGTGCCGTCATTCAAATCCTAACAATTGTTAATTGCTGTAACCGTCAGAAATATATATATATATATATATATATATATATATATAACACGCACCCCAAGTTTAGGAGGGAATTTTAAGGGAAAAAAACAAAAACAAAAAAAAAAACTTACATTTAAAGCGGGGGTCCACCCACACCACCAAAAAAAAAAAAAAAAATATTAAAAGCCAGCAGCTACAAATACTGCAGCTGCTGACTTTTAATACATGGCCACTTACCTGTCCCAGGGTCCAGCGATGTCGGCAGGGGATGCCCGCTCGGTTCTCGGCAGCTGCCGCCGCCATCCTAGGTGAGGGAATCAGGAAGTGAAGCGTTGCGGCTTCACTTCCCGGTTCCCTACTGCGCATGCACGAGTCGCGCTGCGTGTCCCAAGTGGTCCTCGCTATCTCCTGGGAGCTGTGTGTTCCCAGCAGACAGCGCGGTGGGGACGGGAAGAGGCATAGACTCCCATGGGAGTCTATGCCGGAAGTGGGTGCAAATACCTGTCTTAGACAAGTATCTGCACCCCCCTCCCCCCTGAAAAGGTGCCAAATGTGACACCGGAGGGGGGGAGGGTTCCGAAAAGCGGAAGTTCAATTTTTGTGTGGAACTCCGCTTTAAATGCCCATCAATGCAGCCTCATCAGTGTCCATCTGCAGCCTTGGCCCCCATTGCAGCCTTGGCAGTGTCCATCAGTAGTCTGCAGCCGATTGCAGCCTTGCCCTGTGTCATTTGCAGACATCTTGCGTTTAAAAATGGCCCCGCCGCAGTTCTCGGCCGCTTTCAGTCGTCCTCAGCGGCCTTCGGATGCACTCGGCTTTCAGCGGCTCACGCGGGACTGCGAGAGCCACCTAGAATGGCAGAAAGCCGCCAAAAGGCTCACAATCGGCGGGGGATCGGTGTTTAACACGCACCCAGGATTTTCCCCTGGATTTTAAAGGGGGAAAAAAGTGTGTGTTATACGCTGATAAATACGGTATATTTTACACACGCATCTCAAAAAACTAGAATATAAATCAAAAAGTTAAATTTCCATAATTCAATTAAAAAAGTACCAAAAAAAAAAACTCAAAGCGATATATTTCAAGCATTTCTTGCTTTTTAATTTTGAGGATTATGGCTTTACAGAAAATTAGATTACAAAACACCAATAAATTAAAAAAAAAAAAATAAATAAATTTTAACCACTTAAGGACCGCCTCACGCCGATGTACATCGGCAAGGTGGCACGGGCAGGCAGAATCACGTACACCGATCGGACCCCCCCCGGTGCCCGAGGCGGTCCGCTTCTGACCAGCGGCGATCAGAGATGAGGGGGAGACCATCCATCCATGGCCCCCCCCTCGCGATCGCCGCCGGCCAATCAAATCATTCCTTTGCTGCTGTATGCTAAACAGCAGCAAAGGAAATGATGTCATCTCTCCTCGGCTCGGTATTTTCCGTTCCGGCGCCGAGGAGGGAAGACTTCAATGTGAGTGTAACACCACACACACACACACACACACACACACACACACACACACACACACACACACACACACACACACACACACACACACACACACACACACTAGAACATGCCAGGCACACAAAACACCCCCCTTTACCCCCCGATCCCTCCCCCCCGATCACGCCCTAATCCCTCCTCCCCCCCGTCACACTGACACCAGATTTCTTATTTATTTATTTTTCTGATTACTGCATGGTGTCAGTTTTTGGCAGTTACTGTGTTAGGGCAGTTACTGTTAGCCCCCTTTAGGTCTAGGATACCCCCCTAACCAAGTTTTAACCCCTTCATCACCCCGTCGCCAGTGTCGCTAAGCGATCATTTTTCTGATCGCTGTATTAGTGTCACTGGTGACGCTAGTTAGGGAGGTAAATATTTAGGTTCGCCGTCAGCGTTTTATAGCGACAGGGACCCCCATATACTACCTAATAAATGTTTTAACCCCTTGATTGCCCCCTAATTAACCCTTTCACCACTGGTCACCGTATAACTGTTACGGGTGACACTGGTTAGTTTGTTTATTTTTTTATAGTGTCAGGGCACCCGCCGTTTATTACCGAATAAAGGTTTAGCCCCCTGATCGCCCGGCGGTGATAGGCGTCGCCCCAGGCAGCGTCAGATTAGCGGCAGTACCAGCAACACCCACGCACGCAGCATACGCCTCTCTTAGTGGTATAGTATCCGTACGGATCAATATCTGATCCGATCAGATCTATAATAGCGTCCCCAGCAGTTTAGGGTTCCCAAAAACGCAGTGTTAGCGGGATCAGCCCAGATACCTGCTAGCACCTGCGTTTTGCCCCTCCGCCCGGCCCAGCCCACCCAAGTGCAGTATCGATCGATCACTGTCACTTACAAAACACTAAAACGCATAACTGCAGCGTTCGCAGTCAGGCCTGAACCCTGCGATCGCTAACAGTTTTTTTGGTAGCATTTTGGTTAACTGGCAAGCACCAGTGGCCTAGTACACCCCGGTCGTAGTCAAACCAGCACTGCAGTAACACTTGGTGACGTGGCGAGTCCCATAAGTGCAGTTCAAGCTGGTGAGGTGGCAAGCACAAGTAGTGTCCCGCTGCCACCAAGAAGAAGACAAACACAGGCCCGTCGTGCCCATAGTGCCCTTCCTGCCGCATTCGCCAATCCTAATTGGGAACCCACCACTTCTGCAGCGCCCATACTTCCCCCATTCACATCCCCAACCAAATGCAGTCGGCTGCATGAGAGGCATTTTTATGTCCTCCCGGAGTACCCCTACCCAGCGAACCCCCCCAAAAAAGATGTCGTGTCTGCAGCAAGCGCGGATATAGCCATGACACCCGCTATTATTGTCCCTTCTGTCCTGACAATCCTGGTCTTTGCATTGGTGAATGTTTTGAATGCTACCATTCACTAGTTGAGTATTAGCGTAGGGTACAGCATTGCACAAACTAGGCACACTTTCACAGGGTCTCCCAAGATGCCATCACCGAACCTGGAACCGGTTAAAGTTATAAAAGTTAGTTACAAAAAAAAAAAAAAAAAATTATATATAAAATAAAAAAAATAGTTGTTTTATTGTTCTCTCTCTCTATTGTTCTGCTCTTTTTTTACTGTATTCTATTCTGCAATGTTTTATTGTTATTATGTTTTATCACGTTTGCTTTTCAGGTATGCAATTTTTTATACTTTACTGTTTACTGTGTTTTATTGTTAACCATTTTTTTGTCTTCAGGTACGCCATTCACGACTGAGTGGTTATACCAGAATGATGCCTGCAGGTTTAGGTATCATCTTGGTATCATTCTTCTCAGCCAGCGATCGGCTTTCATGTAAAAGCAATCCTAGCGGCTAATTAGCCTCTAGACTGCTTTTACAAGCAGTGGAAGGGAATGCCCCCCCCCCCACTGTCTTCCATGTTTTTCTCTGGCTCTCCTGTCTCAACAGGGAACCTGAGAATGCAGCCGGTGATTCAGCCAGCTGACCATAGAGCTGATCAGAGACCAGAGTGGCTCCAAACATCTACGGCCTAAGAAACCGGAAGCTACGAGCATTTCATGACTTAGAATTCGCCGGATGTAAACAGCGCCATTGGGAAATTGGGAAAGCATTTTATCATACCGATCTTGGTGTGGTCAGATGCTTTAAGTCAGAGGAGTTTTCAAAAAAAAAAAAAAAAAGAAGTATCTGTCACTACCTATTGCTATCATAGGGGATATTTACATTCCCTGAGAGAATAAAAATGATTTTAAAAAAAATAAATATGAGTAAAAGCAACAGTTTAACCGGTTCAATACAGGGCATTTTCACCCCCTTCCTTCCCAGGCCAATTTTTAGTTTTCAGCGCTGTCGCACTTTAAACGACAATTGCGCGGTCGTGCGACTTTGTACCCAAAAAAAAAAATTGACGTCCTTTTTTCTCCACAAATAGAGCTTTCTTTTGGTGGCATTTGATCACCTCTGCGGTTTTTTTATTTTTTGCGCTATAAACAAAAGAAGAGAGGCAATTTTGAAAAAAAACAGTATTTTTTACTTTTTGCTATAATAAATATCCCAATTTTTTTTAAAAAAAACAAATTTTTTCCTCAGTTTCGGCCGATACGTATTCTACATATTTTTGGTAAAAAAAAAATAAAAAAATAAAAAAATCGCAATAAGCGTATATTGATTGGTTTGCGCAAAAGTTATAGCGTCTACAAAATACGGGATAGATTTATGGCATTTTTTTTTTTTTTTATTGTTTTAGCGGCGCTTGCGATTTTTTTTCGTGACTGCGACATTATGGCGGACACATCGGACACTTTTGACACATTTTTGGGACCATTCACATTTATTCAGCGATCAATGCTATAAAATTGCATTGATTACTGTGTAAATGTGACAGGCAGTGAAGGGGTTAACCACTAGGGGGCGGGGGAGGGGTTAAGTAGGTTTCCTAGGGAATGATTCTAACTGTAGGGGGAGGGGACGCACAAGGGGAGGAGACCGATCAGTGTTCCTCCGTTCTGGGAACACAGATCGCTCTCCTCTCACCTGACAGGCTGTGGATCTGTGTGTTTACACACACAGATCCACGGTCCGGCCTGGTTAACGGGTATTCGCGTGTGCCCGGCGGACATCGCGGCCGCCGGGCACACGCACCGGGTCCCGAGCAACGCGGCCGGCGCGCGCGCGCCCCCTAGACGGTCGGGAATCCCAGGACCTCATATGACGTCCACCCAGGATGGGAGATCCCATCCCAGGACGTCATATGACTATAGCTGGGTATTGAAGTGGTTAAAAATGATAAAAAAAAAAAAAAAAAAAAAAAAAAAAAAAAAGCACCCCTGTCCCCCCCTGCTCTCGCGCAAAGGCGAACGCAAGCGTCGGTCTGGCGTCAAATGTAACCAGCAATTGCACCATGCATGTGAGGTGTCACCGCGAACGTCAGATCGAGGGCAGTAATTTTAGCAGTAGACCTCCTCTGTAAATCTAAAGTGGTAACCTGTAAAGGCTTTTAAAAATGTATTTAGTTTGTCGCCACTGCACGTTTGTGCGCAATTTTAAAGCAGGTCATGTTTGGTATCCATGTACTCGGCCTAAGATCATCTTTTTTATTTCATCAAACATTTGGGCAATATAGTGTGTTTTAGTGCATTAAAATTTAAAAAAGTGTGTTTTTTCCCCAAAAAATGCGTTTGAAAAATCGCTGGGCAAATACTGTGTGAAAAAAAAAATTAAACACCCACCATTTTAATCTGTAGGGCATTTGCTTTAAAAAAAATATATAATGTTTGGGGGTTCAAAGTAATTTTCTTGCAAAAAAAAAAAAAAATTTTTCATGTAAACAAAAAGTGTCAGAAAGGGCTTTGTCTTCAAGTGGTTAGAAGAGTGGGTGATGTGCGACACAAGCTTCTAAATGTTGTGCATAAAATGCCAGGACAGTTCACACCCCCCCCCCCCCCAAATGACCCCATTTTGGAAAGTAGACACCCCAAGCTATTTGCTGAGAGTCATGTCGAGTCCATGGAATATTTTATATTGTGACACAAATTGCGGGAAAGACAAATTTTTTTTTTTTTTTTTGCACAAAGTTGTCACTAAATGATATATTGCTCAAACATGCCATGGGAATATGTGAAATTACACCCCAAAATACATTCTGTTGCTTCTCCGGAGTACGGGGATACCAAATGTGAGACTTTTTGGGAGCCTAGCCGCATACGAGACCCCGAAACCAAGCACCGCCTTCAGGCTTTCTAAGGGGGTAAATTTTTGATTTCACTCTTCACTGCCTATCATAGTTTCGGAGGCCATGGAATGCCCAGGTGGCACAAACCCCCCCCAAATGACCCCATTTTGGAAAGTAGACACCCCAAGCTATTTGCTGAGAGGTATAGTGAGTATTTTGCAGAGCTCACTTTTTGTCAAAGTTTTGAAAATTGAAAAAAAAAAAAGTTTTTTCTTGTCTTTCTTCATTTTCAAAAACAAATGAGAGCTGTAAAATACTCACCGTGCCTCTCAAATAGCTTGGGGTGTCTACTTTCCAAAATGGGGTCATTTGGTGGGATTTTGTGCCACCCGGGCATTCCATGGCCTCCGAAACCGTGATAGGCAGTGAGGAGTGAAATCAAAAATTTACGCCCTTAGAAATCCTGAAGGCGGTGATTGGTTTTCGGGGCCCCGTACGCGGCTAGGCTCCCAAAAAGTCCCACACATGTGGTATCCCCGTACTCAGGAGAAGCAGCTGAATGTATTTTGGGCTGCAATTCCACATAGGCCCATGGCCTGTGTGAGCAATATATCATTTAGTGACAACTTTTTGTAAATATTTTTTTTTTTTTTTGTCATTCAATCACTTGGGACAAAAAAAAAAAAAAAAAATATTCAATGGGTTCAACATGCCTCTCGGCAATTTCCTTGGGGTGTCTACTTTCCAAAATGGGGTCATTTGAGGGGGGGGGGGGGGGGTTGTACTGCTCTGCCATTTTAGCACCTCAAGAAATGACATAGGCAGTCATAAACTAAAAGCTGTGTAAATTCCAGAAAATGTACCCTAGTTTGTAGATGCTATAACTTTTGCGCAAACCAATAAATTAGGGCTGAAACAACGAATCGATTAATCGACAACTAATCGATTATGAAATTAATCGATTACTATTTTCATAATCGATTAATCGGCCAGTAACATAATGGGGTTAAAAATATAAAATGAGCCCTTTATAGTACAAAAAGAGCAAATCGCTACTGTAAATATTACTTTCACCGTTCTACTGTAAAAAAAAATGAACCCCTTACAGTAGCGATTATTTGCTTTTTTTTGTACTATGTAGGGCTCATTTTAGTTTCTTTTAACCCCATTATGTTACTAAATATCTTAGACCTGGTTCACATCTATGTGTTTTTTGGTGCTTTTTGCAGAAACGCACTACAGTTCATTTAACATGGTTTCCTATGGGACACATTCACATCTATGCTTTTTTTCAGCTGCTGCATATTTGGAAAGGGTCAGGGACTTTTTTTTTTCTAACACAAAACGGTGCTTTTTAGGTTCAATATACTTCAATGGAGAAGCTGCAGAAAATCATGTAATGCGTTTTTGCAGCAATTTGTATTTTTTAATCTGCTCAACAACAAATTGGCCAAAAAACAGTATTTCTCTTCTAATAGTGTATACAGTATATCTCCTCTAATAGTGTATATACAGTACATCTCTTCTGTCTGTTATTCTCAGAGTGGATTCAATATTTTGCTCCCTAACCATATAGTTGGTTGTTTATATTTACCACTGCATAGAGATATTTAAGAATAAATTGCCTCTTTTTTTAAACTTTACATATTAACTAAATTATACACCACACTTTTTTTTTTAAGGTTATCAACCGATTAATCGAAAAAATAATCGGCCAACTAATCGATTATGAAAATAATCGCTAGTTGCAGCCCTACAATAAATATACGCTTATTGACTTTTTTTTTTACCAAAGACATGTGGCCGAATACATTTTGGCCTAAATGTATGACTAAAATTGAGTTTATTGGATTTTTTTTATAACAGTAGAAAGTACCATTTTTTTTCAAAATTTTCGTTTTTTTCCGTTTATAGCGCAAAAAATAAAAACGGCAGAGGTGATCAAATACCATCAAAAGAAAGCTCTATTTGTGGGAAGAAAAGGACGCAAATTTCGTTTGGGTACAGCATTGCATGACCGCGCAATTAGCAGTTAAAGCGACGCAGTGCCAAATTGGAAAGAGTCCTCTGGTCCTTAGGCAGCATAATGGTCCGGGGCTGAAGTGGTTAATACAGAAATGTTGGCTTACTGAAAAGTGTGCATGTACAGTATAGTATTCACTCAATACTTGGCCGGGGCTCCTATTGCATGATTTATTGCATCAATGCAGCGTGGCATAGAGGTGATCAACCTGTGGCACTGCTGAGTTGTTATGGAAGCCTAGGTTGCTGAGATAGCAGCTTTAAGCTCATCTGCATTGTTGGGTCTGGTGTCATCTTCCTCTTGACAATACCACACAGATTCTCTATGGGGTTTAGGTCAAGGCAAGTTTGCTGGCCAATCAAGCACAATAATACCATGATTATTAAACCAGTTATTAGAACTTTCGGGAATATGGGCAGGTGCCAAGTCCTGCTGGAAAATAAAATCAGCATCTTCATAAAGCTGGTCAGATGAAAGCATGAATTCCTGCAGAATCTCCTGGTAGAGGGCTGCGCTGACTTTGGACTTGATAAAAACACAGTGGACCAACACCAGCAGATGACATGGCTCCCCAAATCCTCACTGACTGTGGAAATTGAGGATTAATCGTAGTATGACCTACCAGGATACCATTGGAGACACAACAGCAGTGAACAGAAAAGCCCTTGTATAGGACTACAGGCCTGATACCCCTGCAGGGGTTCCAACTTTTGGTGAGAGCAATCCGAGGGGGGGGGGCGGGGGGGAGAAAATCACAGAAGTCACCATCCAACCTTGTACACACAAAAGTCACCCTGGGGAATATCTTGACTGCTGCATGCACTGCATGGGACTGTTATATTCTGCATTAATCTCCACAGCATACAAACTGTATTACAATTGAGATACAGATATATATACTATTGCTGTATGAAAAATCTTCTCCTTCACAGGGATTATTATTCCTGTGTTTATATAGGTTTCTTGTGCATACAGTATGCTTCCATTTGCATTAAGGAATATATGCAGTTCCTGATTTGGAGAGAGTACACTGACCTATCAGGAATATATGGGTTGCAGATAGCTGTCTGTTGACATGCCTTATATTTTATTTTCTATGTAGGATGTATGCAAGTTTATGGTGACTCACATATATATATTTTTAGTCATCTTTTACTATCACCAAGTTGTGACAACATTGCATTTTTTATATAGGATTCTCCTTATAAGGAAAAAAACGTTTTTATAAAATGTTTCCTGTACATGCCTAGCCATACAGGTTTCTAGGTAGCGCCATTCTATCCCTAATATACTTTTTACATTTTTACTAGGCAGGACACTCCTAGTGAGTGTCTTTGTTCAAGGGAGGCAGCAACCTAAGTGAATTTGCCATATAGACTGGTCCTAAGCGCGGTTTCTTAGGATTATTAGTACACAACTTCTTGTGCCCCCTTGGTGATTAATATATGACATTGCTGTGGCATTGTCGGATTGAATCCTGACAGGACAATTCCGTAAACTGCACGTTCAGGCCCTCAGGACCAAGTGCTCTATCTGAATTTCTAGAATGTTAATGGACAAGGCTATTTCTCATCTGGGCCACTTCTCTTGGACAATTGCCTCTTCCAGGACTGCTCCCCAACCCAAAAAAAAGGTTGGCATATGTTTTTACCACTTCCCAGGTAACTGTAGGAAGGATTGTCCCCTTTGCAGATTTTTGATTATTAACCATAAACTGAGGCTCCTTTGGAGTCAGACACATTGGGAAATCTAGAGCTTGAACCCTTGTGTTCCAAGCCAATAGGATACTGTTTTGCAGCAGTCTCGAATGAAACTGAGCATAAGGAATGGCCTGGAATGAAGCCACCATCTTTCCCAACAATCTCATGCAAAGCTGAATAGCAGAATGCTTCTTGCTTCAACTACCTAAATCAGTTCCTTTATGGCACTGGTCTTTGCCTAGGGCAAGAATACCCTTTTCTGGGTGAATCTATGATCAGACCCAAGTATTTTAGCCTTCTTCATGGTTTTAAAGAAGATTTCTTCTAGGTTGGGAATCCAACCTAGGTATTCCAGGTAGTTGAATGTGGTGACCACTTTGGTCTAAGCTGGCTACCGACTGGTCTATCAAGAACAGATCGTCTAGGTAAACTATAATCGTTATACCTTGGGCCCCTAATCTGGCTAGAGGAGGGGCCAGAACCTTTGTAAACACTCAAGGTGCAGAAGCTAGACTGAAAAGCAGAGCTACACACTGAAATGAAGATTTTATACCTTGAAAAGTAGATATTACTAGAAAGCGAGGAAATAGGCACATTGAGGTATGCATCTTTGATGTCGATTGACGCCAGTTCTCCTTGTAGGATGGAGACAACTGATTGGATTGACTCCATGCGAAAAGAGAGCGTTTATTTTCAGGAATTAAATTAGATTTTTGAGATCCAGAATGTCCATTCAGTTTTAGCACCCTGAAAAAATTGTTTGAACCAAACCCCAACCCCTGCTCTTACATGGGGACCACCATGATCACGTTTTGCCAAAAGATGGTCCAATGCTTGAAAGAAAGACTTTTCACTGGGTCCTTAGGAGCGTTTGATCCAAGAAAACAAGGAGACGGGAACTCTTGGAACTCCAGTTTGTACCTTGGAGCAATTGAGGAAGACCCCCCATCTGTCTCGACACTCTTCCTGCCAAATCCTTGAGAATTGCAGACGTATTCCCCCTATTCGAGCAAGTGGGGGCGCCTCTTCATAAGGAGGCTTCAGTATTTTTCAGTTTCCTCCCCCAAGACCTTTTGTCCCTGGGGTTGACCCTAAGGATTACCTTTTGAACTTGACGGCGAAGGCCGTCGTGTCTGCCTGGAGGCTGATGCCCCTGGCACAGGAGAAGGAGCTTGTTAAAATGAAAATACATTTACCGTATATGCTCGAGTATAAGTCGTTCCGAGTATAAGTCGAGGCCCTAATTTACCACAAAAAAAAAAAAATGGGAAAAACTTATTGACCCGAGTATAAGACGAGGGTGAGAAATGCACAGCTACTGTAAGTGGAAAAGAGGGTCATCTGTGCCCATTTGCAGCATCACTGTGCCCATTTGCATGCCTCACTGTGCCCATTTGCAGCCATAGGTCCCCTGAACTTCAAACTTGGTAGTTAAGGGTTCCTAGATGCCCCCTAGCTGCAGCCAAAATTTGGGGTCTCTGAACCCAAAGGGTCCCCAAATGACATTGCTGCAGATGGACACAGTTGACCAAATTTGGGGCCCCATATCTCAGGGCCACTTGGTGCTAAGAACCCCAAATTTGGTGTGCAAACCCAGTGGAACTAGCACCATAAAATTTCTGGGGTTTCTAACACCAAGTGGCCCCGAGATACAGGGCCCAAAAATCAGTTCAGAAAATGTCAAGCACTTTTCTGCAGGAGAGAATGTCATTTTCCAAACCGGTTTTGGGGCCCTGTATCTCGGGGCCACTTAGTGCTAGAAACTTCAGCTTTGGATATGTTGTGGTACCAGTTCCACTGGGTTTGTACACCAAATTTGGGGTTCCTAGCACCAAGTGGCCCTGAGATATGGGGCCCCAAATTCGGTTCAGAAAATGTCAAGCACTTTTCTGCAGCAGAGAATGACATTTTCCGAACCGATTTTGGGGCCCCGTATCTCGGGGCCACTTAGTGCTAGAAACTTCAGCTTTGGATATGTTGTGGTACCAGTTCCACTGTGTTTGCACACCAAATTTGGGGTTCCTAGCATCAAGTGGCCCTGAGATACGGGGCCCCAAATCGGTTCGGAAAATTACATTTTTTGCTGCAGAAAAGTGCTTGACTCGAGTATAAGTCGAGGGGGGCACTTTCAGCACAAAAAAATGTGCTGAAAAATGCGACTTATACTCGAGTATATACGGTACTCCTTTTCTTTAATGGCAAAGGGGTACTGTCCACCACAATTTCTTTGGATGTATTACCCAAATCGTCCCTAAATAGCCGTTTCACTGTAAAAAGGAAGACTAGCTAGGAGCTTCTTGCATGGCGAAGGGCACAAGGCCTGACGGATAAAATCTCTCATAGCAACTATTGCAAACAAAGCTGCTAATAGCTTGCCAGGTCCTGGGCTTGCTGAACAGGATAACCTTGAACACCTGTTTAAACTGGTCTCTCAACGATTAACCAATTGCTGTCAGCGCAGGCTGAGACACAATCTGCCATGAAAAAAAGTAGTTTTTTTTTTTTTTTTTTAATAGGAATGGCAACTTTTTATCAGTTGGATCCCTAAGCATTTAAGCATTGTCTGCCGGACAGGTCAAACTCTTATTCACAGAGGATATAGCAGCGTTAAATTGATGGTATACCCCACTTTTAGTGAATTTTCTCCTCCAAATGCTTATCTGGGTGATCCACTCAGATACAAAAAGCTTTTCCAGCAATGATTGGACAGGAAATGCGTGCACAGCTTGAGGAGGCTTTAGCGAACCCAAACACTCAGTTAAGGGTACATAAATGTGGAGCAGACCATTTAGCAAGAAATTGCACCATCAATCTTACAGATGATCCCCCTGCATTTGACACCTCAGAAGAGGAGTCATCAGTCTCACCACTGTCCCCTGAGGGAATTTATCTTCTGCTGTCTCTAGTTCCTCAGTTTGAGGGTCCTGGGTAATGGAAGAGAACCTGACGCATTTAAACAGGGGCAGCAGTGTTGAAAACATTTGCAAACATTTCATTGCCCGATGCCCACTCTGACCAGCCACCCCCTCTCAGGGGAGGATGCCATTGTAGAGATGAGTAGGCTTTCCAGAGCTTGAGGGAGACCCTTTTAGCCTTTTTTAGGGGTGTTTCGACCCCCCCTTCTGACCTTAGCCCGATGCACAAAAGCAGAGGTACTATCAGAAGAAGATCCACTGCTTGAGCAATAGTCCAGCCACTGCCACTAACGCTCAGCCCGATGCTTTTAGTAAATGTGTCAGGGAATGCCTGTGTCACCAACCTCTTATATGCCCTTTTTTGCTATAGTGTCCCTCCGACATCTGCAAAACCAGCAAAAATGGAGCTTTAAAACATACTCCTGCACTGGACGTTGTAGGACGCCAACGCCGCACTAAGCCCCGCCCCTTCTATCACATCGCGCCCCCCCACCCTTCTCTCTTTTCAAAAGGTGGTTTTCCCACGTGAGCCTCCGATCAGACGGGATTGGTGGGGGGGAAGAGAGATGGTGAGGAGACCTGTAACAAGCCGCCAAGCAGGGGTGGCGAAAAAATGGAGCGGCATTGCCGATCGTTTTTGGCTTCCCCCTTGAAGGAAGAGGGGGAGAGCTTTGTCCAGGTGGGGGGGGGGGTGTTTCGTGGAAGAAAATCCCCCCAATCTTACCGGGGGCCTGAGCTGCTCACCGGAGGGAAGCCTGCTGTTTCTGTAACACAGCGTGATGTTTGAGTAAAGCATGACAAGGTATGTGCTCTATACAGCCCCCATTGGTGACTCTTAGGCATGACAAGATTTACTTTTTTTAAAGGAGACATTTCATGAGAAAATTTTAAAAATTCCTTAAAAACCTCCACTTACCTTTCCCGCCGCAGGGTTTTCTGTGGTAAAAACCAACAGACCCAAAATTCATCTCTCACGGTGGGCTCCATTACAAAACCTTCAGGAACCGGGGGACCCTCACTCCTCGACCCATAAAACACCCTGCCAAAAAAAACTTTATGGCTGAAAAAAAACAAAGCTCTGGATCCCGGGGTCCAGCTCTTTAAAAAAGAGAAGCATTACAGGCAAAACCTTGTTTCTTCCACAACGAGGCCCGGGTACCATTCAATTCGGCCTAAAAAGACACTTTCAACAGATCAGGCTGCATAGCTGGCCCCAGTGGAGCTCAGCACAGCACATCTTTACTCGAGACCAATACCTTAGACACTGGCAAAAAAACTGAGGTACTCCCAGTAGTGGGAGGGGTTATATAGGGAGTGGACTTCCTGTCTTAGGGTGTGCCAGTGTCCATCACCTCAAGGTGGCCTATAACCCACAATAACTACTATGGCTCTGTGTCCCGCGATGTACAATAAGAAAATTACAACATTTTGGAGTGTAAACACCCTAAAAGGTTTGTTTTTTGTTTTTTTGTTTTTAAAAGCGCAGTGAGTCTTTTAAAGAGTTAATTTTTTTTGCCTCAAGTTTTTGAAAAATGCATAAAAAGGAATTATTACACAAAGTTGTCAATGTATCAAGATATTTCTCACATGCAGCATAGGCATACTTATACCCCAGAATTATACCCCAAAACACATTTTGCTACTCCTCGAGTGTATGGTGATACCACATCTGACTTTCACTTTTCGGATTGATTATATACTGGACATTGTATCTCGTGTATCGTACAAATAAACCAATTATGTCAAAACCAATATACTGTTAGTGCCGGTTCACACAGGGGCAACTCGACTTACAGTGCGACTTTGCAAGGCGATTTGGAGGCAACTTCAGCGCGACTTACAAACACAACTTAAAGTTGCCTCCAGGACAGGTGACTTTGGCCAATCACAGAATAATCAGCTCTGTGGGAGGGAGGGATGGGGTTGCCTGGGTAAACGTGGGAAGTACCAGGGTAAATTTTCTTTTTCCTGTAAAGTCGCTTCAATCTAGATGGAGATCCAACTTGGAGGCAACTTCCATTGAAATCTATGGGTACAAGTCACCTTGACGTAGTACAGGAACCTTTTCTGAAGTCGCAGCAACTTCAGTAGTGTACATTAAGATGGCTCTCATTTACTTCTGTGGCATTTCTTATGTCCAGCAACTTGGGGTGACTTGAGGACTTACAAGTCGGATTCCAAGTCACTGTAGTGTGAACCAGCACTAACAGTTACCTCTATACAAGTGGTCATGGAATATACAGTATCTCAAAAGCGATTACATCCCCTCACATTTTTGTAAATATTTTATTATATCTTTTCATGTGACAGAACTGAAGAAATAACACTTTGCTACAATGTAAAGTAGTGAGTGTACAGCTTGTATAGGAGTGTAAATTTGCTGTCCCCTCAAAATAACACACAGCCATTAATGTCTAAACCACTGACAACAAAAGTGAGTACACCCGTAAGTGGAAATGTCCAAATTGGGCCCAAAGTGTCAATATTTTGTGTGGCCACCATTTTTTTCCAGTATTGCCTTAATCCTATTGGACATGGAGTTCACCAGAGCTTCACAGGTTGCCACTGGAGTCCTCTTCCACTCCTTCACGACGACATCAAGGAGCTGGTTGATGTTAGAGACCTTGTGCTCCTCCACCTTCTGTTTGAGGATGCCCCACATATGCTCAATAGGGTTTAGGTCTGGAGACATGCTTGGCCAGTCCATCACCTTTACCCTCTGCTTCCTTAGCAAGACAGTGGTCATCTTGGAGGTGTGTTTGGGGTCGTTATTGGAAGACTGCCCTGCGGCCAAGTCTCCAAATGGAGGGGGATCATGCTCTGCTTTAGTATGTTACAGTACGTGTTGGCATTCATGGTTCCCTCAATGAACTGTAGCTTCCCAGTGTCGGCAGTCCCCAGATCATGACACTCCCCCCACCACTTGTCTTGTACTCACCTGGTTGCCATCACACACGCTTGACACCATCTGAACAAAATACGTTATTCTTGGTCTCATCAGACCACAGGACAGGGGTCCTTATAAAAAAAAAAAAAAAAAAGTGTCACCCGTGATATAAATCTAGGGCCAAATCCCAATTTCGTCATAAGAGCAAAAAGGTACCCCTATTCGAACGCTTTTGTTCCCAATGACGCCATGACCCTACTCCTTGCATTATGTTGTATTTGCAAATTAACATATAGTTTAAGATGAATTTGAGCGCTTCTTCCTGGTATAAATCCCGTTTGATCAGAATTTATTAATTTCGTGATAACCGATTGCAGTCCATTTGCCAAAACCTTTAATTCGGAATTAGAGATTGGTCTGCAAGATTTGCACTCCAATGGGTCTATCCCAGGTTTGGGTAATACCACCATTAGAGCTTCTCACAGTTTGGGCGTATACACTCGATCTGTTGCAATGAAAACTCTGTAGTTGGGGAACCAAAGTTTCCCTATGTAATTGATACCATTCAGCTGGGCATCATCTAATCCTGGGAGATTTATGCGAATTTAAAGTGGCGATAGCATGACCAAGTTCTTCCTGTGTTATTGCTTGATCTAGAAGATTACTCTCCTCTCCTGTCAAAGTTATAGTACTTAACCACTTAGTAACCGGCCCATAGCCAAATGACGGCTACAGGGCGGTTTGTTAACTCTGGGAGGGCGTACAGTGAGGTCCTCCCAGAGAATCGTTCCCGTGCGCACACGGGAACATCCGTGCTCGCCGGGTTCACAGGACCCGGCGCAACACGGATCGCGGTAAAGGGCCAATGACCAGAAGCCCTTTACCACGCGTTCGCTCCATCCAATGACAGAGCGATCACAAGTGTCAACAAAGACAGCCAAGCAGGGTCATCACAAGTTCATCGCGCTCCTCACACTGATGCAGCGTGAGAGGAGAGCAATCGTGTGCCAAACTAAGTTTTTTATTCTAGCAGTGTCCAACAGTGCCATGTGTGCCACATCTGTTATCTGTACCACACCAGAGCCACTACAGTGCACACCAGTGCCCATAAGTGCTCATCTGCGCCACTGCAGTGTCACATCAGTGCCATCTGTGCCCACCAGTGCCACCTGTGCCCACCAGTGTGCTAATCAGTTTCACCAAAGTCACACCAGTGCCACATCAGTGCCGCCTATGCCCACCAGTGCCGCCCGTGTGCTAATCAGTGCCACACCAGTGCCACCTGTGCCCATCAGTGCTCCACAGTGCAGCCTCACCAGCCACCAGTATGGCAAAAAAATATTTTACTAGCGAGGAGGCCTACCAGCTTCTAAACATGACCGATGAGAGCAGCGGGGAGCTCTCCGAGTCTCAGTCCGATTCAGATTCGGCCTATGAACCCGTTACAAGCAGTGGGTCTGATACAGAACCAGAAGAGGAATGTGTGCCCATGAAAAAGCGGCGTTCTGGCGTGGAGCAGCAGCCTACTACCAGCAGCGCAGGGCCGTCCACCTCGAGAGCAGTGCCACTACAACAAAGGCCAGGCACCAGTAGGGTGTCATCTCAGCCCCAAAGGGATAGGGGCCATACCAGCCTTCCCTATGCCCTTTAAAACCCCCTGTGGCTTCCCCCTAATTCCGGAGCAGCAAATATCCCCCCTTTCACCGCTCAGCCAGGTGTCCAGGTGAACACCGATGATTTTGCCATGCTTGATTTTTTTCATTTGATTTTTTGAAGACTTACTATCGTCAATTGTGGCCCAGTGCAACCTTTACGCACAGCAGTAGATAGTAAGCAACCCTGGCTCTAGTTACACCCGTCCCTTTCAGTGGGGAGAACAAACCGTAGAGGAATTCACAATTTTCTTAGGTCTAACATTTACTATGGGACCAAAAAAACAAAAATAATATTGTACTCCTATTGGTCTACCAAATCCATCCACCACATGCCACTCTTCTAATCCCTTATGCCAAGATCAAGATGCCTTATGATTATGCGGTTCCTCCACTACAATGACAACACCCAGTGCCCTCCCCGAAATGACCCAGCTTTTGACAAACTATTTAAAATTCACCCACTCCTAAATTATCTCTGAAAAATTTCCCCAGTTATATACCCCCAAACAGAATATTTCCGTGGATGAGTCCCTTGTAAAATTCTCAGGCAGGCTGGGCATCAAACAGTTTATCCCCAGCAAAAGGGCCCGATATGGGGTTAAACTGTACAAACTTTGTGACCAAGCCACGGGGTACATCTACGCCTTCCTGGTGTACAAAGGGAAGGACTCCTAACTGCATCCCCCTGAATGCCCAGAGTACATCGGAGCCAGCGGAAGAGTGGTCTGGGAGCTTGTCTATCCACTCCTTGGAAAGAGATACCATCTTTATGTGGATAATTTTTATACTAGCTTGCCCCTCTTCCGCAATCTTCAACAGAGAGACACTCCAGCATGTGGTACAGCAAGAGCCAATAGAAAGAATTAGAAGAGACACCACGTATTGTCCCGATTGTCGTTCCCAACCAGGCCTCTGTATAGGTGAATGTTTCCGTCGTTACCATACTTCTCTACATTATTAGGGAAGTATGGTAAACGTAATTCTCATTTCCTGTCATTTTCCTCCACACCTCTTATTCCACTGCACTTAACTGTACATACCTCTGCCTTCTCCGGAACCGACCCTGGCCTGTTATACGACCAAGCTTTTGCCTAACGCTAAACATACCTCTGCCTTCTCCAGAACCAACCCTGGCCTGTTATACGACCACGCTTCTGCCCAACGCTAAACTGTACCTACCTCTGCCTGCTCTGGAACTGACCACGTTTTTACCTGCATTTGGATTGATCTTTTACCATGCTACGCTAGTGGGAACACAGGGGTCTCACATGTGAGGGGCTCCAGAATTGTTTTTCTGGATGAAGAAAACGAAATTTTTTAGTTTTCTCATTCCGGGATCAGGGCCTGGAGACTCGGAGGCTTCAAAGAGATTTGGGTGGAAGAATTCTCTACCCGTCCCCATTCTTTCCTGGCCTGCTACTTGGACAGTGTTCCTGCTTACTACCAGGACCAATATTTTGGCACTGCTGGCTACATCTCTACTTGCACTGACCCTGTACTGTATATGGACAGTATCCCTGCCTGTACTGACTATGGACAATATTCCTGCCTGCTGCCTGGACAATTCATTCACTGTTGCTGACCATGTCCCTGCCTGCTGCCTTGATGAGGGCTGTCCTCATGTAGACAACTGCACTACTAAAACCACAGGTAATCTTTTGTTTACCCTTTAGTCAGCAGAATGTATTTAGGGTGTAATTCTTGGCATGTACATGCTGTGTTAGAAATATGAAGGGCCTTTAACCACTTGCCGACCGCCTCACGCCTATATACGTGAGCAGAGCGGCACGGGCAGGCAAAATCACGTACCTGGTACGCGATTGCCTTCCCGCGGGTGGGGGGTCCGATCGGACCCCCCCGGTGCCAGCTGCGGTCGGCATTTGGCTGGGAGAGTTGAGAGACGAGGGGGAGGCCATCCGATCGTGCCCCCCCCCTCGCGATCGCTCCCAGCCAATGAGAAACATCCCCTGCCTCTGTATAGTACACAGAGGCAGAGGATGTGATGTCATCTGTCCTCGGCTGGCCAGTTTCCGTTCCAGCGCCGAGGAGAGATGACATGTAAGTGCACCAACACACACACACACACACAGTAGAACATGCCAGGCACACTAAACACCCCCAATCCCCCCCCCCCAATCACCCCCCCCTGTCACAAACTGACACCAAGCAGGTTTTTTTTTTTTTTCCCGATTACTGCATAGTGTCAGTTTGTGACAGTTAGCAGTGGTAGGACAGTGAGTGTTAGCCCCCTGTAGGTCTAGGGTACCCCCCTTACCCCCCCTAATAAAGTTTTAACCCCTTGATCACCCCCTGTCGCCAGTGTCGCTAAGTGATCATTTTTCTGATCGCTGTATTAGTGTCGCTGGTGACGCTAGTTAGGAACGTAAATATTTAGGTTCGCCGTCAGTGTTTTATAGCGACAGGGACCCCCATATACTATCTAATAAATGTTTTAACCCCTTGATTGCCCCCTAGTTAACCCTTTCACCACTGATCACCGTATAAGTGTTACGGGTGACGCTGGTTAGTTCGTTTATTTTTTATAGTGTCAGGGCACCCGCCGTTTATTACCGAATAAAGGTTTAGCCCCCTGATCACCCGGCGGTGATATGCGTCGCCCCAGGCAGCGTCAGATTAGCGCCAGTACCACGAACACCCACGCACGCACCGTACACCTCCCTTAGTGGTATAGTATCTGAACGCATCAATATCTGATCCGATCAGATCTATACTAGCGTCCCCAGCAGTTTAGGGTTCCCAAAAACGCAGTGTTAGCGGGATCAGCCCAGATACCTGCTAGCACCTGCGTTTTGCCCCTCCGCCCGGCCCAGCCCAGCCCACCCAAGTGCAGTATCGATCGATCACTGTCACTTTTTTTTGTAGCGTTTTGGTGAACTGGCAAGCACCAGCGGCCTAGTACACCCCGGTCGTAGTCATACCAGCACTGCAGTAACACTTGGTGACGTGGCGAGTCCCATAAGTGCAGTTCAAGCTGGTAAGGTGGCAAAGCACAAGTAGTGTCCCGCTGCCACCAAAAAGACAAACATAGGCCTGTCGTGCCCATAGTGCCCTTCCTGCTGCATTCGCCAATCCTAATTGGGAACCCACCACTTCTGCAGCGCCCGTACTTCCCCCATTCACATCCCCAAGCAAATGCAGTCGGCTGCACGAGAGGCATTTATATGTCCTCCCGAGTACCCCTACCCAACGAACCCCCCCAAAAAAGATGTTGTGTCTGCAGCAAGCGCGGATATAGACGTGACACCCGCTATTATTGTCCCTCCTGTCCTGATAATCCTGGTCTTTGCATTGGTGAATGTTTTGAACGCTACCATGCACTAGTTGAGTATTAGCGTAGGGTACAGCATTGCACAGACTAGGCTCACTTTCACAGGGTCTCCCAAGATGCCATCACATTTTGAGAGACCCGAACCTGGAACCGGTTACAGTTATAAAAGTTACAGTTACAAAAAAAAAAAGTGTAAAAAAAAAAACAAAAAAAAAAAAAACACACAAACAAAAATAAAAAAAAAATAGTTGTCGTTTCATTGTTCTCTCTCTCTCTATTGTTCTGCTCTTTTTTACTGTATTCTATTCTGCAATGTTTTATTGTTATGTTTTATCATGTTTGTTTTTCAGGTATGCAATTTTTTATACTTTACCGTTTACTGTGCTTTATTGTTAACCATTTTTTTGTCTTCAGGTACGCCATTCACGACTGAGTGGTTATACCAGAATGATGCCTGCAGGTTTAGGTATCATCTTGGTATCATTCTTTTTAGCCAGCGGACGGCTTTCATGTAAAAGCAATCCTAGCGGCTAATTAGCCTCTAGACTGCTTTTACAAGCAGTGGGAGGGAATGCCCCCCCCACCGCCTTCCGTGTTTTTCTCTGGCTCTCCTGTCTCAACAGGGAACCTGAGAATGCAGCCGGTGATTCAGCCAGCTGACCATAGAGCTGATCAGAGACCAGAGTGGCTCCAAACATCTCTATGGCCTAAGAAACCGGAAGCTACGAGCATTTTATGACTTAGATTTCGCCGGATGTAAACAGCGCCATTGGGAAATTGGGGAACCATTTTATCACACCGATCTTGGTGTGGTCAGATGCTTTGAGGGCAGAGGAGAGATCTAGGGTCTAATAGACCCCAATTTTTTCAAAAAAAGAGTACCTGTCACTACCTATTGCTATCATAGGGGATATTTACATTCCCTGAGATAACAATAAAAATGATTTAAAAAAAAAAAAAATGAAAGGAACAGTTTAAAAATAAGATAAAAAAGCACAAAAATAATAAAGAAAAATAAATAAATAAATAAAAAGCACCCCTGTCCCCCCTGCTCTCGCGCTAAGGCGAACGCAAGCGTCGGTCTGGCGTCAAATGTAAACAGCAATTGCACCATGCATGTGAGGTATCACCGCGAAGGTCAGTAATTTTAGCAGTAGACCTCCTCTGTAAATCTAAAGTGGTAACCTGTAAAGGCTTTTAAAGGCTTTTAAAAATGTATTAATTTTGTTGCCACTGTACGTTTGTGCGCAATTTTAAAGCATGTCATGTTTGGTATCCATGTACTCGGCCTAAGATCATCTTTTTTATTTCATCAAACATTTGGGCAATATAGTGTGTTTTAGTGCATTAAAATTTAAAAAAGTGTGTTTTTTCCACAAAAAATGCGTTTAAAAATCGCTGCGCAAATACTGTGTGAAAAAAAAAAAAAAATTAAACACCCACCATTTTAATCTGTAGGGCATTTGCTTTAAAATAATATATAATGTTTGGGGGTTCAAAGTAATTTTCTTGCAAAAAAAAATAATTTTTTCATGTAATCAAAAAGTGTCAGAAAGGGCTTTGTCTTCAAGTGGTTAGAAGAGTGGGTGATGTGTGACATAAGCTTCTAAATGTTGTGCATAAAATGCCAGGACAGTTCAAACCCCCCCAAATGACCCCATTTTGGAAAGTAGACACCCCAAGCCATTTGCTGAGAGGCATGTCGAGTCCATGGAATATTTTATATTGTGACACAAGTTGCGGGAAAGAGACAAATTTTTTTTTTTTTTTGCACAAAGTTGTCACTAAATGTTATATTGCTCAAACATGCCATGGGCATATGTGGAATTAGACCCCAAAATAAATTCTGTTGCTTCTCCAGAGTACGGGGATACCACATGTGTGGGACTTTTTGGGAGCCTAGCCGTGCACGGGACCCCGAAAACCAAGCACCGCCTTCAGGCTTTCTAAGGCCGTAAATTTTTGATTTCACCCTTCACTGCCTATCACAGTTTCGGAGGCCATGGAATGCCCAGGTGGCACAACCCCCCCCCCAAATTACCCCATTTTGGAAAGTAGACACCCCAAGCTATTTGCTGAGAGGTATAGTGAGTATTTTGCAGACCTCACTTTTTGTCACAAAGTTTTGAAAATTGAAAAAAAAAAATTTTTTCTGGTCTTTCTTCATTTTCAAAAACAAATGAGAGCTGCAAAATACTCACCATGCCTCTCAGCAAATAGCTTGGGGTGTCTACTTTCCAAAATAGGGTCATTTGGGGGGGTTTTGTGCCATCTTGGCATTTTATGGCCTTCAAAACTGTGATAGGTAGTGAGGAGTGAAATCAAAAATGTATGCCCTTAGAAATCCTGAAGGTGGTGCTGGGTTTTCGGGGCCCCGTACGCGGCTAGGCTCCCAAAAAGTGCCACACATGTGGTATCCCCGTACTCAGGAGAAGCAGCTGAATGTATTTTGGGGTGCAATTCCACATATGCCCATGGCCTGTGTGAGCAATATCATTTAGTGACAACTTTTTGTAAATTTTTTTTTTTTTGTCATTATTCAATCTTGGGACAAAAAAAATAAATATTCAATGGGCTCAACATGCCTCTCAGCAATTTCCTTGGGGTGTCTACTTTCCAAAATGGGGTCATTTGGGGGGGGGGGTTTGTACTGCCCTGCCATTTTAGCACCTCAAGAAATGACATAGGCAGTCATAAACTAAAAGCTGTGTAAATTCCAGAAAATGTACCCTAGTTTCTAGACGCTATAACTTTCGCGCAAACCAATAAATATACGTTTATTGACATTTTTTTTACCAAAGACATGTGGCCCAATACATTTAAGCCAAAATGTATGACTAAAATTTAGTTTATTGGATTTTTTTTATAACAAAAAGTAGAAAATATCATTTTTTTTCAAAATTTTCAGTCTTTTTCCGTTTATAGCGCAAAAAATAAAAAACGGCAGAGGTGATCAAATACCATCAAAAGAAAGCTCTATTTGTGGGAAGAAAAGGACGCAAATTTCGTTTGGGTAGAGCATTGCATGACCGCGCAATTAGCAGTTAAAGCGACGCAGTGCCGAATTGTAAAAAGTGCTCTGGTCAGGAAAGGGGTAAATCCTTCCGGGGCTGAAGTGGTTAAAAATGTGATAGATTGTAAGGAAATTGGATGCGTAGTTAATGTCCCTAGAACCCCTGACGGTGCTTCTTGGATGTTGGGCCTCTATGTGGCCAGGCTGTGTAAAAGTCCCACACATGTGGTATCACCATACTCGAGAAGAGTAGCAAAATATATTTTGGGGTGTAATTGGAAGTATGCATATGCTGTGTGTGAGAAATAACGTGTTATGACAATTTTGTGGGGAAAAAAAAATTCTTAAAATTTTCCCAAGAATTGTGGGAAAGAATTACTTCAAAAAAAAACTCACCATGCCTCTTAATACCTTTGACTGTCTATTTTTCAAAAAGGGGTCATTTGGGGAGTATTTGTACTTCCCTGACATTTCAGAGCCTCAAGAAATGAGATAGTCCATCAGGTGTGATCAATTTTCAATGATTTGCACCATAGCTTGTAGACTAACTTTCACAGAGACTAAATAATACCCAGTAATTTGGGTTATTTTTACCAAAGAGATGTAGCAGTATAAATTTTGGCCTAAATTTATGAACAAAAATTACTTATTTGCAAAATTTTATCATAGAAACTAAAAAAAGTTTGTGTTTTTTTTCTCTAAATTTTCACTCTTTTTTCACTTATGTCGCAAAAAATAAAAATTCCAGCGGTGATTAAATACCACCAAAAGAAAGCTCTATTTGTATGAAATAAAATGATAATTTTGTTTGGGTATAGTGTTGCATGACTGAGTAATTGGCATTCAAAGTGTGAGCGCTGAAAGCTAAAAATTGGTCTGGGAAGGAAGGGTGTATAAAAGCCCTGTTTCGAAGTGGTTAAATCAAAAAATTTGACCCAAGCCTGATGATATTTATCAGATTCAACCTCTAATAGTATATACACATATCTCTTCTGTCTGATAGTCTCAGAGTGGATTCGAGATTTTGCTCCCTAACCATATAGTTGGTTATTTATATTTACCGCTGCATAGAGATATTTAAGAATAAAACTGCCTTTTTTTTTTAACTTTACATATAAACTAAATTATGCAGCACACTTAAGGTTATTATCCGATTAATCAAAACAATAAAATCGGCCAACTACCGTATATACTCGAGTATAAGTCGAGTTTTTCAGCACATTTTTTTGTGCTGAAAGTGCCCCCCTCGACTTATACTTGAGTCAAGCACTTTTCTGCAGCAAAAAATTTCATTTTCTGAACCGACTTTGGGGCCCCGTATCTCAGGGCCACTTTGTGCTAGGAATCCCAAATTCGGCGTGCAAATCCAGTAAAACTAGCACCACAACATATCCAAAGCTGGAGTTCCTAGCACTAAGTGGCCCCGAGATACGGGGCCCCAAAATCAGTTCGGAAAATGTCATTCTCTGCTGCAGAAAAGTGCTTGACATTTTCTGAACCGATTTTTGGGGCCCTGTATCTCAGGGACACTTGGTGCTAGAAACCCCAGCTTTGAATATTTTATGGTGCTAGTTCCACTGGGTTTGCACACCAAATTTGGTGTTCCTAACACTAAGTGGCCCCAAGATATGGGGCCCCAAAGTCGGTCAACTGTGTCCATCTGCAGCAATGTCATTTCGGGACCCTTTGGGTTCAGAGACCCCAAATTTTAGCTGCAGCTAGGGGACATCTAGGAACCCTTAACTACCGAGTTTGAAGTTCGGGGGACCTATGGCTGCAAATGGGCATTGTTGACCCTCTTTTCCACTTACAGTAGCTGTGCATTTCTCACCCTCGTCTTATACTCGGGTCACTAAGTTTTTCCCATTGTTTTGTGGTAAATTAGGGCCTCGACTTCCAGACTCCTGCTTCACCAGGTCAGCTATACAAGCTTTACATAAAGGCTTTGTCTAGGTATCCTTAAAGCAGGGGGAAAAAAAAAAAAAATTTTTTTTAAGTCAGCAGCTACAAATACTGCAGCTGCTGACTTTTAAAACATTTACCTGTCCAGGGCGCCCGCAATGTCCTCACCCAAAGCTGAGCCATCCCTCGGCTCCCGGTTGAGAATTCTTCAGTAAGGTGATCAGGAAGTGAAGCCTTGGGGCTTCACAGCCTGGTTCCCTGCTGCGCGCCCTGACTGGTCCCTGCCGTCTTCTGGGACCCAGAAGACAGTGGGGGAGGGGCCCAGACATGGCGTAGGTCGCCCAAGATTCTGCGGCGATCACCGGAACTGGAAGCAAATACCTGTATTAGACAGGTATCTGCTCCCCCCGGAAGGTGCCAAATGTGACACCGGGGGGGGGGGGGGGGGGGGGGGCTGGAAGAAACACGATAAGCAGAAGTTCCATTTGGGTGGAACTCTGCTTTCAAGTGTTTGTTAGCACAAGCACTGTGCTGAATAACTTTTTTGGTTGTGTCATATGGCCCCCTGTATAGCCTAAAATACCTGGCTGATCCTGTCTCACTATACCCTCCCCCCTATACACGATAATCATGGCTGCTGAACTCCTCCTCCTCCTGACTCGGAATGAACAGAATCCCAGGGAGGCCGAGACACCTGCACTGCCCCCTGCAATGTATGCAACAACCAGCACTCAGGACCTCTGCCTGGAGAGAGCAGCAAGCACATAAGAACTCGCAGCGCTTCCATCATGGCAGAGGAAAACACTACAACTGAGGCCATGGTGGAATTGTCCTGCCTTTAAAGACCTTGATCGCAGCGTTTCCTGGAAAAGTCTGCAGTTTTTATTTTTTTCACTATAAACTAGGGGGTAGATTTACAGAGCTTGTTTTTTTTACTAGTAATGTCGGCGATCAGCAACTTATAGTGGGACTGCAACATTGTGGCGGACACTGAATACCAAGTGACACTTCTTTGGGGACCAGTTACACCAATACAGTCAGTGCTTAAAACATGTACTAATGACACTGGCAGGGAAGAGGCCAACATCAGGGGCAATTAAAGGGTTTAAAATGTGTCCCTAGGAAGTGATAACTGTGGGGGGGGGGGCATCCCCTTCTCACAGAAAAGGGCGATCTGCCTTTTTTACATTGGCAGACCATCGTTATGTCTCCCTCTGGAACAACCGGCGCTGTGATTGAACACAGCGGGAGTGGGTCGCACCCCAGACGCGCAGAATCACGTACAGGTAAATGATTCTGCACAGGGAAGTCGACTTTCTGCCGTATATAGTTGGCAAAAGGTTAACCTGGATACACCAAGCAGTTGCAAAGATATATACACAGTTTAGCCAACAAGCAAAAGTTTGAAGAACTGAATTCGGATTAGTTCTGACCTTTACCTTTAAGGGTTAATTAGAAGCGCGTCTGCACTTTACACTTTTCTTAGTCCCCCTGCAAGTGAAGTCCACCTAATGCAGCTTTCTGTGATGGTTTGGCAATTAATCTGCACTACTTCTGACTCTAGAGCAAAAATCTTCTCAAAACAGCTGTCACTGAGCTATTGTCCCCATTAAATATGTCTCCTTTATTCTTGTGACAACTGAAAAATTGGATTTTTGACTTACCGTAAAATCCATTTCTCTGAGTTCATTGACAGACAGCGCTCCATTATTCAGAACCATGGGGATGTCCCAAAAGCAGTGCCAAACATGAGGGGTGAGACAACGAAAAATCCCAACGCTAAAACAAGAGCCAACCAGATAACAGGAGCCCAACCTGAACAATAACCCTTCAAGAGAGAAAAGACCCTCTAAACAGCAGCCTGCAAAACCTTGCGGCCAAAAGAGGCATCCGCTGATGCCAACACATCCACTTCCTAGAACGTTGTGAAAGTGTACACCGAAGACCAAGTGGCCACCTTGCAAACTTACGCAACGGACGCCTGATGACAGAAGGCCCAAGAGCACTAAGCGCCCGAGAAGAATGCGCCGCAACAGGGAAAAGGATGAACCCGATCCCTGACAGAATAGGCCAGAGTCATCTGTCTGATCCATCCAGAAATGGACGCAGAAGAAGCAGACAGCCCCTTTCTTGGCCCATCCATGATCACAGTGAGTCTGACCTCCAAAAAAGGCTCAGTGGCTGCCAAATACACCCGAATCCTCCAAACCACATCCAGGGCAGATAAGGCAAATTCCTTAGGATGTGTTAACCAGGGACACAAGGAAGGCAACACAATGTCCTTATTCCAAAAGGGAAATCTGAGAAAGGAACATGGAAAAAAGGGCGAAGAACCACCTTAATCTTGTGCAACACTGGGCAAGGTATACGACAAGATAACGCCAGCATTTCCGACACCGTGCGAGCAGAGGTGATAGCCACCAAGAGGCCACCTTCCGAGACAGAGTAAGCAGTGGAATCTCCTGAATATATTGAAAGAGGCTTCTGTAGAACCAAAAATCACATCCCACAGCGGTAGTAGAGACCGCACTGGTGGAACCAGACGTCGAACCCCTTGTGGGGGGGGGGGGAATAGTATGCACCAGGGAGTGTGAGACCAGGGGACGCTGAAGACGACCACCCAGGCTAACACCTGGACCTTGATGGTACTTGAGGCCCATTCCTGCTCAACCCCCCATGAAGGGAGGCCGGAATCGGAGCCACCGAGAAAAAACAAGGATGAATGCCCGGTGACTCACACCAGGATATATGCGCTTTCCACATCCGGAGGTAGACTCCCTAGCCATCGGCGTCAGAACTGCAGCACCCGGCTAATCACAAATTTACTTTAGTGATCCTTTAAGGGACCAGGATGTGTATTTTTTTTTTTGGGGTTAACAAACACTTTAAAATGGTTGTGTGTTGAGTTATTTTAAGGGGAGAGCAAATTTACGTTATAAAAGCTGTACACTCACTACTTTACATTTTGTCCAAGTGTGAGAGAGAGATAGAGAGATAGAGATATATAGCCAACAGTTTACACAGCGCTTTACCATGTATATGGGGACAACACAATTACAGTACAATACAAAAAGGTACAGGTATTCTCCCCCGCCTCACTACACTTCCACCCTCTCCCTGCTCAGCTGATCCGCAGCTACAATGGAGAGGAACCGCTGAACAGCTGTTTTTTTCTCTTCGCAGAGAAAACGGAGCTGGAATTCGTACCGCACACGTGTGAATTCAGCCATAGCCTCCTTGACGATATTCCCGAGTGTGGCTCGGGGTTAAATTTCAGCACCATTAGCAGTAACCCTCAGCCACACATTCGGGATTACAGCTCATTATCCTGGTGCAGGTTACTTACCTTGTCCCCAGGATAGTGCAATGTCCCCCCACGCTGTCTGCGGGCTCCAACCTCTGCCCGAAGCCTCTGTCCCAGGCTCCGTTCCCTGTGAGCGTTGCGACGCACGGGGGCGGAGCCTGGCGGCAAATTTAAAAAAAAAAAAAAAAAATTTAAAAATCATAACATACAGTACTGTAATCTGTAAGATTACAGTACTATATGAAATCTTTTCACATTTCTTTTGTCCCCAGTGCTTTGTCCTATGCCCTGCATGCAGTTTTATATTACATATACTGTTCTTTCTGCCTGGAAACTTGAGATTGTCCATAGCAACCAAAAAGTGTCCCTTTACATCAAAAGTGGCTTTAGACCTGCTAGAAAACAGCGATAGTAAATTAGAACACTTGCAGAATTGAGTGATAGTGAATCGTGGGGAAATGTATTTTATTATTAATTATATATTTTTTAATTATTTATATTATATTTAGTGGGCAATAATCAAGAGGGTTGGAAGCTAGATCCCCAGTCAGGCGACCAAAAAAAGAAACATATTGGACTATTCCGGTACAATAATAGTGGGTAATAATATGGAGCGTATAACGATGGTAATAAAAATTATAATTGTTTTTATTGATGCAGAGAACAAAACAATGGTAATAAAATAAAACATAATAAAAGTACAAGTATATCACCAGTGGGATCATTGGTATACAGTACAACACAAAATCTCAGATATCATATTCGACTAGTTTCACGGACATAAACCGCTTCATCAGGAGGGAATCTAGAGATGATTTATTCTGACTAAACAGTCTGAACCTAACAAATAGAAAATATACAATGGAGTTTTAGCAAAATACATAATGAATACAATTATATTCCAGCATCAACATTCACAAAAGGGTAATGCAAAATTGTGGGGGGGGGGGGGAACAGGAGCGAATCTGCTTACCTAGGTCCCAACAGACTGTTGGGACCTGGGTAAGCAGATTCGCTCCTGTTCCCCCCACAATTTTGCATTACCCTTTTGTGAATGTTGATGCTGGAATATAATTGTATTCATTATGTATTTTGCTAAAACTCCATTGTATATTTTCTATTTGTTAGGTTCAGACTGTTTAGTCAGAATAAATCATCTCTAGATTCCCTCCTGATGAAGCGGTTTATGTCCGTGAAACTAGTCGAATATGATATCTGAGATTTTGTGTTGTACTGTATACCAATGATCCCACTGGTGATATACTTGTACTTTTATTATGTTTTATTTTATTACCATTGTTTTGTTCTCTGCATCAATAAAAACAATTATAATTTTTATTACCATCGTTATACGCTCCATATTATTACCCACTATTATTGTACCGGAATAGTCCAATATGTTTCTTTTTTTGGTCGCCTGACTGGGGCTCTGGCTTCCAACCCTCTTGATTATTGATTTCTGGATGATGGTACATTTATATTATTGCTACCTCAACATTTCTTCATAGAGACCACTCAACTATTTATATTTAGTGGGAATGCTTCAGTAGTCTTACTATTGTTATTAGTTTATTTTTAATTCTAATTTTTTTCCGTAAGTTTTTTGGCTCTGTGTAACTTCTGCATACTTTCAGCTATTAAAGCCATTCAACTTTTAAAATGTTCAGCTCTTTCAGCTGATGGGATTTTTCAACTTTTTCTACTATTTAGACTTAAAATATTAAGCTTTTTAACACTTTTTTTTTTAACATTGAAGTCAATAAGAGCATGCTTGAAATCCTTAAAATCTTCTTCCGCTCCCAAAAGTTTCAGCTCCTTCATACTTTCACCTACAGAAACCAAACTTTAAAATGTTCACAAAATATTCAGCTATCTGGCTATATCTTTTCAGTTTGATATCTTTTACAGTTTTTGTAAAAAAGCTGTTTAGTGAGCATTTCAGGAAATTTTAAATCGATTAAACAGTGTACTGGACTGCTTTTGTTGCCATGGTTACCAAAGCTTCCGTTATACACAGTGATGGGCGTTGGGGGAGGTTGCTGGAGCATCTCAGCTCTGATTACAGAGCCCGGGGGAGGGGACAGACACACCATGCACAGATTTATAATAGAGGAATATGATGGGGGCCATTCTGATGGGGGCAATATGATAGGGCCATTTTGATGGGGGCAATATGATAGGGCCATTTTGATGGGGGCAATATGATAGGGCCATTTTGATGGGGGCAATATGATAGGGCCATTTTGATGGGGGCAATATGATAGGGCCATTTTGATGGGGGCAATATGATAGGGCCATTTTGATGGGGGCAATATGATAGGGCCATTTTGATGGGGGCAATATGATAGGGCCATTTTGATGGGGGCAATATGATAGGGCCATTTTGATGGGGGCAATATGATAGGGCCATTTTGATGGGGGCAATTAGGATGGGGGTCGTCTTGATGGGGGCAATATGATGGGGCAGTTTTGATGGGGGCTGTCTTGATGGTGGCAATATGATGGGGGCCATTTTGATGGGGCAATATGATGGGGAAGTTTTGATTTATAAAACTCTTCACATTTCCCAGCGAAACGCACAGCCAACCTTTTTTAAAAATCGCTGACATGCCCATTTTTAAGTTTATCAACATAAATTTTATACAGATACGTTCACAAAGGCCGTGTGTCTCTAACGGTGAAGTCGATGTTTCCATTGCATGTACTGTTGTGGATTTATTAAGGCTTGTTTGAAGGGTTCTCTCACACTGTCTCTCACTCAGGTAGCTAGCAGATAGTGAGGAGATGTTTTTTTACAGTGTGTTCAGGGGACAGGCAGCTAGCAGATAGGGAGATGCTATTCAGCATTCCCACGCATTTTCCCCTCGAAATGCATTTTCTAGTTATTTTTATTAAATTGTATTCTGTACGTTTGACTCTGCGTAACTTCTGCATACTTTCAGCTACTAAAACCATTCAACTTTTAAAATGTTCAGCTCTTTCAGCTGATGGGACTTTTAACTTTTTTTTCTACTATTTATACTTTTTAAAATATTAAGCTTTTTAAAACACTTTTTTTAAACATTGAAGTCAATGAGAGCATGCTTCAAATCCTTAAAATATTCTTCCGCTCCCAAAAGTTTCAGCTCCTTCATACTTTCACCTACAGATACCAAACAAACTTTAAAATGTTCACAAAATATTCAGCTATCTGGCTATATCTTTTCAATTTGATATCTTTTACAGTTTTTGTGAAAAAGCTGTTTAGTGTGCATTTCAGGAAATTTAAAGGGGTTGTAAAGGTAAAAATTTTTTCACCATAATGCATTCTATGCATTAAGGTGAAAAAACTACTGACAATACCGCCGCCCCCAGCCCCCCCCGTTTTACTTACCTGACCCCTCGAAAGTCGGCTGCTCGTTCCCGACATCCATTCCGCTGCTCAGCCTGGCTGCTGATTGGCTACAGGGGTTGGATTGGAAGCAGCGCAGCCATTGGCTCGCGCTGCTGTCAATCACAGCCAATGACGCGGCGCGCTGGGGGGCGGGGCCGAGTGATACAGCGAGCGGCTATAGCCGACGGCTGTATCATGGGAGCGCGCCCGCAACAACTAACCACCATGCGAGGGAGCTCGCATTGAGGTGGTTAGTTCTTGCGGGGAGGAGCTGAAACAGCCGCCGAGGGACCCCAGAAAAGCAGGTTCAGGGCCACTCTGTGCAGAACGAGCTGCACAGTGAAGGTAAGTATAACATGTTTGTTATTTTAAAAAAAAAAAAAAAAAAAAAAAAATTACCTTTACAACCCCTTTAATCGATTAATCAGTGTACTGGGCTGCTTTTGTTGCCATTGTTACCAAAGCTGTTACACACAGTGATGGGCGGTGGGGGAAGCAGCTGGAGCATCTCAGCTCTGATTACAGAGCCCGGGGGAGGGGATAGACACACCATGTACTGATTTATAATAGAGGAATATGATGGGGCAATTCTGATGGGGCCCGTTTTGATGGGGCCCGTTTTGATGGGGGCCGTTTTGATGGGGGCCGTTTTGATGGGGGCCGTTTTGATGGGGGCCGTTTTGATGGGGGCCGTTTTGATGGGGGGCCGTTTTGATGGGGGGCCGTTTTGATGGGGGGCCGTTTTGATGGGGGGCCGTTTTAGCAATTCAGCTATTCAGCATTCACACGCATTTTCCGAAGGAAATGCATTTTCTAGCATAATTTATGATTTTGTGTTTAAAAACTTCATCATACCCGGGATATCTACTAGACTCTTGGTGGACAGATCCAAGTATGTTATTGCTAAGAATTACAGACCTACAATATAAAACGCCAAATTTCTACGCAAAATAATTGTACCGCTTTGAGGCACAAAAATATGAAATAATCATACCACCAGGGAGGTTAAAGAGGTTGTAAACATCAGGAGAAAAAAAAAAAAAAAAAAGAAAGAACAGAGTTACGTACCGGTAACGTCTTTTTCCAGGAGTCTTTCAGGACAGCCACCTTTGGAGAGACCTCGGCTCCTCCCTTCACAGGAAACACAGCCTTAGCTTCAAGATTTAAGCCCCCCCCCTGCCCCACTGGGCCCTCAGTCTAAGAGTACCTCCGGCCAGCTGGGGAGACACAAGAACATGTCATACACATAAAACTTTTAATCCTCCTGACTGTTCACCTGTTAGGGACTCCATTAGAATGTTGGGGGAATTGAACCAGTAACCCCAGTGCTGCTAGACGGAACTGCTACCCACTTAGCCAGTGGGCAGTCTCCTTATTGCAGACACATTTTTTCCGGTGGGTATCGGTGCTGTCCTGAAAGGCTCCTGGAAAAAGACGTTACAGGTATGTAACTCTGATTTTCCCTAAACGTCTTATAGGACAGCCACCTTTGAGAAGATAAACGGACACTTAACCCTAGGGTGGGACCACCGCTTGTAGGACCCTTTTTTTCCCCGAAGGTTCGATTCTTAGTGATCCACAGGTCCAACCTGTAGAGTTTGGCAAAGGTGCTACGACCTTTTAACATCCAACTTATGTTCACCCACACGATCTGAACCGAGAGTTGGCAAAATAATTTCTTGGCCTCTGTAAAACTTCGAGGCTACACACAAAAAAAAAAAAAAAAGGGAAGGAAGGAAGGAAGGAAGGAAGGTCCACCTGATATGGAAATATGATCGGGAACGCCCTCTGCGTACCAGCTGTTGAAAATGTCTCCGGTAGATGGAGCGGGTTTCCTTTTTCCTGCTACTTAGCAGAGCCACCACCCCATTAGAGAAGCTCTTGCCTTTAGCAATTCCTCCTCGGAAGCCCTGCAGGGAGAATCCACCATTCCACCTGGGGACAGCAGAATGGCCCTGAGATGAAGGTCCTCCTGGATTGGCAGTATCAAGGAAGGTTCCACGCCAGAATGTACCGGCTTGGGAACCATAATCTTCTGGGCCAATACGGTGTAATGAGAATAGGAGACATAACCTTGGTTTCAAGATAAATAGGAGTAGGTCGTCCAGACAGAAGATTATTGAAATGCCCCCGAGTCGCACGCCTTCCCTGGTTCTATCATCAGCCAGGGAAACTTTTGACAGCTCTCCACCCTGGGAATGTGCAGATAAGTGCCCCTCAGGTCTGCGATTGCCATTAAGCAGTTTAGAGGGAGGGGGGCTGAGTCTATACAGAGCCTTCTGTAAGTTATTCTGTTCCCCCAGGCCCTGAATTTAGGGAAGTCCCCGAGTCAGGAGTTATGTTTAACAGAGGAAGAACCAACCTTCGCTATATGAAGTGGTATGTTTGGGGTGCAAACCCAGAAACTCAGTGCTGGTAGGCAAAAAGGCCAACCCATTAGCCACTGTGCCACTTTAACCCCTCTGGATTCCCAGGGTGGCACCCAAGCAGTCCTCCACCTCCTTCAGGGAAGGCTTGTAGCGAGAGGGTATAAAGGACTCACCATCCAACCCCTTTACCTCCACCTGGAAGCCTGAAGAAGCGCTAACTGACTCCCCTACCTCCCCCTGAAAAAAAGAATTTCTGCACCGGGTCCTGACATCCTTTGATGGCTTGTACCCAAGCTTCCAGGACCAGGAACACCCCTTTAGGGTTACAACATACTGATGTGGCACTCGTAACTAGGCTCTTGCGTAATTTCAGGATACTCTGCTGTTTACTATTCAAGCCCCAAGCAGGCGATACCCTCTCCGAGACAGAACCTATGATTTGAGTGCTGCTAGTCCAAAGTGCCAGTCACTAAGCCACTGTTGATACCACGTTTAGGATTTTCCAGGGAGGGTACTAAGGCTGACGCATTTCTGTGCAGTTTGTTAAACTGGTGATGAGCGCCCGGTGAGGGTGGGCTTGCAAAATCAAGCAGGTGACCCCTTCAACATCCCTAGAAGAAAAGATTGGAGAAGACCACTACCCGCTATGGGAGGAAAGCCCCCAATCTTCCGTCGGACTGTTCGGGAGGACAAACCCCCCCCCCCCCCCCCAAATTTTCCTCTGCCTTTCTGACCCCAAAACCTCTCTGGAACGGTCTCTGGAACCCTGAATCCTCTTTGAGGGCGAGACTTATTCCTTGCTTGCTTCCCCATACTACACCAGACGAGAAAGGACTCTCCCCCATCAGCCATCCAATCTAAACGGTTTCCAGACCAGGACCAAACCAAAACAAGCCCTCTATGAGAATCCCGAGAATCCCGCAGAGCTTAGCCTTGGACGCACTGTTGTACTGCCAGGCTTTAAACGGAGATGACTAGGGCTGAGGATCTGGCAAACATATGCAGTGAATCAGACGAGGCATCTGCACTATATGCCACCCCCCCCCCGCAAGAGCAAGGGAAAGGACGATAAGCTCTGTCCCTTCCCCATGTGCGCCCAAAAGGTAGAGTCCCAGGTGTCCTTCAAGAGCGTATCCATCCTCTTGTCCATGGGATCTGTCTCAGGTAAGGTCTGTACGCCTGGAAACCTGATAAAAGGCTGCGTCCAGTCTGGGTACCCCACCGACTGACATCCTCCCTGAAAAGAAAACCTAGGCTTCAGGGCCCTTGAAAGGAAGGGTTTCCTCCCCAGATCTAGCCAATCGTTGATGGCTTCCACCAGACCTTCCTGGGCCAGGAACAACTTCTTCTGTCCCCCCAAGCCCTGATACATCTGGTTACGGATGTCTCCCAAGAGATCCTCCACCCCCTCAAGGGAAAGTTTGTAGCGAGAGGGTCTAGAGGGCTCATCACCCAACTCCCTATGACTTCACCTGGCAGCCTGAAAAAGCGCTAACTGGCTCCTCGTCAACTTGTCACTAGTGCCCCCTCCATTAGCGGAGGATAAGACCAGCAGCCAGGTGCAATACTCTGCTGAGCTGACGGGGGGGGGGCCAGCCTGGGGCTGAACCTGACTGAAAAAAGGGGATTGCAGTTCCTCAGGCTCACTGCACAGACGGCATGCTGGGCACTGCAGTTCCTCGGGCTGAACGCACAGACGGCATGCTGGGCACTGCAGTTCCTCGGGCTGAACGCACAGACGGCATGCTGGGCACTGCAGTTCCTCGGGCTGAACGCACAGACGGCATGCTGGGCACTGCAGTTCCTCGGGCTGAACGCACAGACGGCATGCTGGGCACTGCAGTTCCTCGGGCTGAACGCACAGACGGCATGCTGGGCACTGCAGTTCCTCGGGCTGACCGCACAGAGGGCATGCTGGACTAGGACTGAAACAACTAATCGATTAATCGTCAACTAATCGATTATGAAATTAATCGATTACTATTTTCATAATCGATTAATCGGCCAGTAACATTATGGGGTAAAAAAAAAAAAAAAATAAACTAACACATCTATGTGTTTTTTGGTGCTTTTTGCAGAAACTCACTACAGTTCATTTACATGGTTTCCTATGGGACACATTCACTTCTATGCTTTTTTCAGCCGCTGCGTATTTGGAAAGGGTCAGGGACTTTTTTTTTTTTTTTAAATGCAAAACGGTGCTTTTTTGGTTCAATATACTTCAATGGAGAAGCTGCAGAAAAGCATGTAATGTGTTTTGCAGCAATTTGTGTTTTCTAATCTGTCCAACAACAAATTGGCCCAAAAAAATGCAAAAAAGCGCAAATCGCAGCAAAATCACATGCGCAAAAATCAAAACGCACAGCAAAGAGCACTGCAGAAACAAATCAAAAGCAAACTGTATAGGTGTGCACCGAGCCTTATGCTGGCCTCAGATCAATTTTCAGATGAGAATATTCAGAAGAAAAATCTTTGTACATTCGCTGAATGAAAGAATGTTTGAAATATTCACTTGTTTTTTAACATTCCATTTTTAAAATGAATGTCATTTCTGAACGAAAACCACATATACTGTCTGAAAAATCATTTCACCAAGAAGTTTTCTATCATTTGCAAATTTTCCTGTCACTGGTTGAAAATGAACGTGGATTTGACCCCAAAAATGATTAGAACATCGAAGGAACGTTCTTAAAATTACATTTTTTTTTTAAGGAAGACATTGTTTTTTTAAATAAAAAATTTTTGATCTCGGAGTCTGATGATATTTACCAGATTCACCCTTTCATAGTATATACAGTGTATATCTCCTATAGTAGTGTGCGTATATATATATATATATATATATATATATATATATATATATATATATATATATATATATATATATATATATATATATATATATTCCTCTAATAGTATATACGGTATACTCTGTTATTCTCAGAGTGGATTACAGATTTTGCTCCCTAACCATATAGTTTATATTTACCACTGCTTAGAGATATTTAAGAGTAAATTGCCGTTTTTTTAAAACTGTACATATTAACTAAATTATACATCACAATTTTATTTAAGGTTATTAACCGATTAATCGAAACAATAATCGGCCAACTAATCGATTATGAAAATAATCGTTGGTTGCAGCCCTATGCTGGACACTGCAGTTCCTCGGGCTGACCGCACAGAGGGCATGCTGGACACTGCAGTTCCTCGGGCTGACCGCACAGAGGGCATGCTGGACACTGCAGTTCCTCGGGCTGACCGCACAGAGGGCATGCTGGACACTGCAGTTCCTCGGGCTGACCGCACAGAGGGCATGCTGGACACTGCAGTTCCTCAGGCTGACCGCACAGAGGGCATGCTGGACACTGCAGTTCCTCAGGCTGACCGCACAAATAGCATGCTGGGCAATGCAGTTCCTCGGGCTGACCGCACAAAGGGCATACTGGGTAATGCAGTTCCTCGGGCTGACCGCACAAAGGGCATGCTGGGTAATGCAGTTCCTCGGGCTGACCGCACAAAGGGCATTCTGGGCATTGCAGTCCTCCAGCTCACTTTTAAAACCAATTGCAAGGCCATACTCCTAAGCAGAGCGTCACCAGAAGTGTCCCTAGAACCAAACACCACCAAGGTCCCAGTACCACCTCCCAACCCCTCGACCACCAGAGGGGTCTACACCTGTGGAGCCATCGGGTGAAAGGGAATACCCACCCCAGGGTTCCTCTCACCTTAGTGGCTTGTGTTGACATTACCAGGAGTAGTCTGGGCCGCCCCTGCCCCGGACATCTCCCGCTGAGAATCAGCGGTCCCATCCTCCTGAGCCACTTGCTAGCATCCACAGTGTTTGCAAGCTCGCACAAGCCAGACCCTGGCCCTCTCTCATACACCATGGCTGGAACCGAAAGCCACGGCCCCAGCAGAAATGCACGCCCCCACCGGACATGACGTCCCTAAGTCTTCCGGTCCAGCTTCGAGCTCCCTCTCACTGGCCACACCGAACGGGTGAAGGAACGATGCACTTCCGGCAACGCCCCCCTGGACAGAAGGAGAGCGGGGCCCCCAGAAACTTCTTCCCCACCCTCAGGAGAAGTTGGGGTGGCTAAGCGGCGGACTCCCCAGTTGATCAGCCCTGGTTCCCAGCGATGTCTCCCTATCGGGGGAAACACCGAAACTGAGGGTCCAGTGGGGCAGGAGAGGCTTACATCTTGAAGCTAAGGCAGTGTTTTCTGTGAAGAGGGAGCCGAGACCTCTCAAATGGTGGCTGTCCTGAAGGACATTTAGGGAAAAAACCCTGCAAGACAAAAAGGCATAATGAGCTAGTATGCATCGCATACTAGCTCATTATGAAATACTTACCTTAGAGCGATGCCCTGCAGCGCCGCCCGCACTCCTCTCCCGTGGCCAACATCTTTCACTGGAGTTACATCTGGGTTCGCAGGCTCCGGTGCTGTCATAGCATGATGAGGTCACTCCCGCACATGCACGCGGAAGCCGCCGGTCACAGCACTGGCCCTTTCTTCAGTGTACATGCGCTGATGACGTCGGCAGCAACGTATAGTGAACTGTGCAAGTTTAGGAAATATTTACAGTACCTACAGGTAAGCCTTAACTGTAGGTACAACAGTTTACAACCACTTTAAAGCATATCTAAACCCAAAAACGAATGTATAAAAACATTGTTAATCCTTAGATCCGATAGCTTTCTGTTTTCGGCTTGTTTTCATCTAAGGATCCAGCCAGTGACACATTTCCTATCCTAGGGTGTCTACTCCATCTATGGAGGAACAACGTGGACACTACTAGACAGCAGCACTATCCACAGAGGGCCGTATTTTACAGACAGACTTTACATAAGTGACAAACAAATTCAAGCTGAACATCACCTAACACTTTTTATCCCAAAAGGAAAAAAGTTTTTTCTCCTTTTGGGATAAAGATTTTACATAAACGAATAAAATTTGGACTATTGAAGCACCCTTGTCAGTGGTAAATGGTTTGTCTCAACTAGGGCCGAAACAACTAAAACGATTATTCGACAACTAATTGATTATGAAAATAGTTGTCAACTATTTTCATGATCGATTAATCGGCCAGCTGATTAGTTGGCCCGCATACAGAATGCATTATTTGTTTTCATATCAGGAAATACAGTGAAGCACACATACAGCTCAGTACACCATCCATACATTTCAGTAAGTGCCTGAGAGCTTGTGAATTTGTGGAGGAGCAATGCCTCATGGGACATGTAGTCCTGGGCAGGAAGTGAGTGGTTTTAAAAGCAGAAGTTTTTTTATCCTTGCTTTTGGGGCACTCTATACTATACTTTTGCAGCTTGCTATTGGGGAACTCTGAAGGCAGGAGGAGCCAGAAGAGGAGAATCAGGGCTGCTCTGTGCAAAACCATTGCACGGAGCAGGTAAGTATAACTTTTTTTTTTTGGTGGTCTCAGCTTTTAGTACTACTTTAATATAAAAGATTTATATCTCCCTGCCACCCTTCATATCTGGCTCCTAGTTAAAATGCCCATATATTCTACTTCTGGGTGATGAGGCGATAGAGATATACACACACACAGTATCTCACAAAAGTGATTACACCCCTCACATTTTTGTAAATATTTTTTTATATCTTTTCATGTGACACTGAAGAAATTACACTTTGCTACAATGTAATGTAGTGTGTACAGCTTGTATAACAGTGTAAATTTGCTGTCCCCTCAAAATAACACAGCCATTAATGTCTAAACCGCTGGCAACAAGAGTACACCCCTAAGTGAAAATGTCCAAACTGGGCCCAATTAGTCATTTTTACGCCCTGGTGTCATGCGATTCATTAGTGTTACAAGGTCTCAGGTGTGAATGGGGAGCAGGTGTGTTAAATTTGGTGTTAGCGCTCTCACATACTGGTCACTGGAAGTTCAACATGGCACCTCATGGCAAAGAACTGAGGCTCTGGAAAAAAAAAAAAAAAAAAGAATTGTTGATTTACATAAAGATGGCATAGGCTATAAGAAGATTGCCAAGCCCCTGAAACTTAGCTTCAGCACCGTGGCCAAGACCATACAGTGGTTTAACAGGATAGGTTCCACTCAGAACAGGCATCACCATGGCTGACCAAAGAAGTTGAGTGCACGTGCTCAGAGTCTTATACAGAGGTTGTCTTTTGGAAATAGACATACGAGTACTGCCAACATTGCTGCAGAGGTTGAAGGGGTGGGGGTGGTCAGACTGTCCGTGCTCAGACCACAGACACACACTGCATCAAATTGATCTGCATGGCTGTCATCCCAGAAGGTAGCCTCTTCTAAAGATAATGCACAAGAAAGCCTGCAAACAGTTTGCTCAGGACAAGCAGACTAAGGACATAGATTACTGGAACCATGTCCTGTGGTCTAATGAGACCAAGATAAACTTATTTAGTTCAGATGGTGTCAAGCATGTGTGACGGCAACCAGGTGAGGAGTACAAAGACAAGTGTGTTTTGCTTACAGACAAGCACGGTGGTGGGAGTGTCATGGTCTGCAGGTGCATGAGTGCTGCAGGCACTGGGGAGCTACAGTTCATTGAGGGAACCATGAATGCCAACATGTACTGTGACATACTAAAGCAGAGCATGATCCTCTCTCTCTTCAGACTGGGCAGCAGGGCAATATTCCAAGATGATAACGACCCCAAACACACTGCTAGGTCTGGAGAGATGCTTCGCCAGTCTAAACCCTTATAGAGCATCTGTGGGGCATCCTCAAACATAAGGTGGAGGAGCGCAAGGTCTCCAACATCCACCAGCTCCATGATGTTGTCAAGGAGGAATGGAAGAAGACTCCAGTGGCAACCTGTGAAGCTCTTGTTAACTCCATGCCCAAGAGGGTTATGGCACTGCTGGAAAATAATGGTGGCCACAAAAAATAGACACTTTGGGTCCAATTTGGACATTTTCACTCAGGGGTGTACTCGCTTTTGTTGCCAGCAGTTTAGACACCAAGGGCTGTGTGTTGAGTTATTTTGAGGGGACAGCAAATTTACACTGTTATACAAGCTGTACACTCACTACTTTACATTGTAGCAAAGTGTCATTTCTTCAAATGTGAGTGGTGCACTCACTTTTGTGAGATTATATATAAAACATAAGTAATATATTACTTTCACTGTTTCTCTGTAGAAATGAACTCATTATAGTAGCGATTATCTGCTCTTTTTGTACTATTTTAGTTTTTTTTTTAACCCAATTGTGACCGGTGACACAAAAAAAAACAAAAAAAAAAAAACCAACTCCACCATGCTGCTGCTACTAAACATCTTAGACCTGGTTCACACCTATGCATTTTTTGCAGAAAGGCAGTACAGTTCAGTTAAACATGGTTTCCTATGGGACACGTTCACTTCTATGCTTTTTTTTTTTTTTCCCAGCCGCTGCGTATTTGGAAAGGGTCAAGGACTTTTTTCGAAGCAAAACGGTGCGCTTTTTTGGTTCAATAGACTTCCATGGAGAAGCTACAGAAAAGCAAGTAATGCGTTTTAGCCACAACCGTAAATCGCAGCAAAATCATGTGTGCCTTATGCTGGCCAAACACGTAACGATTTTCGGACGAGAATATTCATTATAAAAAAAAAATCTTTGTGCATTCGCTGAATGACAGAATGTCATTTGAAAAATTTCTCTTGCTTTTAACATTGTTTTAACCACTTAACAACCGGCCCATAGCCAAATGACGGCTACAGGGCGGTTGTTTAACTCTGGGAGGGCGTCCAGGGACGTCCTCCCAGAATTCTGCTCTCGCGCGCCCCCTAGGGCGTGCACTCGAGAGCATCCGTAAATGGCCGCTGATCGCGGCCGTTTACCATGTGATCGCTCCGTCAAATGACGGAGCGATCACATGTAAACAAACCGGCGTCATCCTCCTGTGTACCGATCGGTACACAGTGACCGGAGAGGCGGATGGATGGATGGCTGCAGCGTTGTGGGCTGCATCTGTAGTGCCCACAGCGCTGCACAGAGACATCCAGCCATCCATCCATGCTCAGCCATCCCTCACTACTCTGCATGCTGTGCAATACTCTGCAATTCCCTCTGCAATACTCTGCCATACCCTGCAATACCCCGCAATACTCTGCCATACCCCGCAATACCCCGCCATACTCTGCCATACCCTGCCATACTCTGCCATACCCCGCCATACCCCGCCATACCCCGCCATACCCCGCCATACCCCGCCATACCCCGCCATACCCCGCCATACTCTGCCATACCCCGCCATACCCCGCCATACTCTGCCATACCCCGCCATACTCTGCCATACCCCGCCATACTCTGCCATACCCCGCCATACTCTGCCATACCCCGCCATACTCTGCCATACCCCGCCATACTCTGCCATACCCCGCCATACCCCGCCATACCCCGCCATACCCCGCCATACCCCGCCATACCCCGCCATACCCCGCCATACTCTGCCATACCCCGCCATACCCCGCCATACTCTGCCATACCCCGCCATACTCTGCCATACCCCGCCATACTCTGCCATACCCCGCCATACTCTGCCATACCCCGCCATACTCTGCCATACCCCGCCATACTCTGCCATACCCCGCCATACTCTGCCATACTCTGCCATACCCCGCCATACTCTGCCATACCCCGCCATACCCCGCCATACTCTGCCATACCCCGCCATACTCTGCCATACCCCGCCATACTCTGCCATACCCCGCCATACTCTGCCATACCCCGCCATACTCTGCAATACCCCGCAATACCCCGCAATACTCTGCCATACCCTGCAATACTCTGCCATACCCTGCAATACTCTGCAATACCCCGCAATACCCCGCAATACTCTGCCATACCCTGCAATACTCTGCAATACCCCGCAATACCCCGCAATACTCTGCCATACCCTGCAATACCCCGCAATACTCTGCAATACCCTGAAATATCCCGCAATACCCAGCCATACTCTGCAATACTCAGTGATACCCAGCCATACTCTGCCATGCTCTGCAATACCCCGCAAAAATCTGCAATACTCTGCCATAACCCGCAATACTCTGCCATACCCAGCCATACTCTGCAATACCCCGCAATACCCAACCATACTCTGCAATACTCGGCGATACCCAACCATACTCTGCAATACTCGGTGATACCCAACCATACTCTGCCATACCCAGCCATACCCAGCCATACCCAGCCATACTCGACGATACTCTGCAATACTTGGTGATACCCAGCCATACTCTGCCATACCCAGTCATACTCGGCGATACTCTGTAATACCCAGCCATGCTCAGCCATACCCAGTCTCTGTATGTGGCCAGGCTGTGGAAGTCTCACACATGTGGTATCCCCGTACTCAGGAGGAGTAGGAGAATCTATTTTGGGGGGTCATTTTTGGTATGTACATGCTATGCGTTAGAAATATTGTATAAATGGACAACTTTGTGTTAAAAAAAAAAGCATTTTAACCACTTCCCGCCTTCCGTCATACAACGTCCTTGACTTTGTGTGGGGATATCTGAATGATGAGTACAGCTACAGGCATCATTCAGATATCATCTTTTTCAGCCGGCGATTCCCTACACCATAAGAATGATCATAGCGGCTGTTACACTGCTTGATCGTTCTTACAGGAGGCGAGAGGGGACGCCCGCCCCCTCTCCCGCCGCCCTCCGGTGCTTCTACCGACTCACCGCTACGATCGAAGCCAGGATCTTTTTTTTTTTTTATTATTATTTCAGGAACAGCCTATGTGGTATCGCCATACTCGGGACTAATAGCAGAATGTGTTTTGGGGTGTAATTTGTGGTATGCATATGCTGTGTGTGAGAAATAACCTGCTAATATGACAATTTTGTGAAAAAAAAAAAAAAAAAAAAAAAAAAAAAAAAAAAAAAAAACTTGATTTTGCAAAGAATTGTGGGAAAAATGACAACTTCAAAAAAATCATGCATCTTTCTAAATACCTTGGAATGTCTTCTTTCCCAAAAGGGGTCATTTGGGGGGTATTTGTACTTTTCTGGCATGTTAGGGTCTCAAGAAATGAGATAGGCCGTCAGTACTTCAGGTGTGATCAATTTTCAGATATTGGTACCATAGCTTGTGGACGCTATAACTTTCACAAAGACCAAATAATATACACTAATTTGGGTTATTTTTACCAAAGATATGTAGCGGTATAAATTTTGGCCAAAATATATGAAGAAAAATTACTAATTTTCAAAATTGTATAACAGAAACAAAGAAAAATGTATTTTTTTACAGATTTTTCGGTCTTTTTTCTTTTATAGCGCAAAAAATAAAGAACCCAGCGGTGATTAAATACCACCAAAAGAAAGCTCTATTTGTGTGAAAAAAAGGACAAAAAATTCATATAGATACAGTGTTGCATGACTGAGTAATTGTCATTCAAAATGTGAGAGCACCAAAAGCTGAAAATTGGTCTGGTTATTAAGGGGGTTTAAGTGCCCAGTGGTCAAAATGAATGTAATTTTTGAGCAAAAACTACATTACACTGTCTGAAAATTCCTTTGACAAAGTAGTTTTCTATTCTGCTCCTTCAAATTTTTCCGTCATTGTGGTCAAAAACTAATGTCGATTTGACCCCACTAACGATTATAAAGATCAACGAACGTTCTTAAAATGAACATTTATTTGAAGGAAGACATTGTTTTTGTATGGCCAGCATAAGTGATAGCAGACGCAGGTAGATTTCTGAATGGTCCCAGAAGGCGACAGTTGGAAAGGAGGGCACAACAAAACCGCAGAAGTAACCTACCTCGCTGCAGCAAAATGGGACGGAAGGTACAGAAAAAAAAAAAAAAAAAACAACATTCAAAAACGAGGGGGAGAGAGGATTGGTGTTCTCTTATTTGAGACTGAGTACAAATTTCTGCCTTGAACGACGCTTTAATGAGCACAGAAGTATAGGTCACTAAAAACATCATAAAAAGAGAATCAATACCAACAGGCCTTACTGGCCCCAAAACACCTCTGCCTGACCTAAAATGAACTCCGGTAGTTTGCCGAGGCCAATAACACTCTTAAGCTATGCCCTTCATCATTATCACAAAACAAATTAATCTATGTTAAACACACATTTACCGCGACCACGAAAGTCCCCTGACCAGGCCTCAGTTTCTCGACTATTAACCAGTCACACTGCTCCGCCTCTGACAACTGCGTCACCTAATCGAACGAAGGAAGGGGCGGTTCAACGTAACTTAGCACATTTCGAGTGCTAGAGCTAAAACTTAGGCTGACCTTGTCTCCGCTGAAAACAATTCTGTAGGCAGTTTACGAAAAGCTCCCGAGCATTTGTTCTACTAGAAAATGGAAGCGGTGTAAGTAAACACCATAGAGACACGCTTCTTGCTGCTTAAGGCGTAGCTGGGAATACATACCGTTCGAGGCGCACAGCGTCCCAGTGATGGGAGCCAATAAGATGACAGGATATTTTTACGTAACGCCGTAAGGACCAATGAGGAGGAGGCGCGGCTGGAGAGCGTTTGTTGCAGTGGAATCGCTTAACGACGGTGTTTCGTCAGATGCGGCGACCCGTCAGAATGTGGGTGTAACAAGATGTCCGCTTCCCCCTTCTCAGTGTATCATTACTGTGGAGGTATGTGGGGTGTAGCAAGATGGCGGCGACGAAACGCCACTTCTGTTGCACATTCTGACAGGTCGCCTAATCTGATGAAACAACGGCCGGAGGGCGTGGGGAAACAGGTGAAAGTGCAAAGTCATACCTGGACATGTTTACAATGGAAATTAATTGATTAGGGCTATTAACCAATACTGCGACTCGGTGCCTAAGATTACACTGCCATTTGAAAGGTCCTCCAGAAAGAAAATGAAAAACATCTTCTGTGCTAGTGCAATGCAGAGAAACTTCTACACAAAGAGTCCTCAGAGTCTGACACTTTTGGGAGGGTCAGGTGCTTAATCACTCACCATCAAACTGCATGGTGCTATTTTAAAGAGTTTGTAAATCTCAGACATGACATATGAAAAAAAGTACATCACTCTATAATGTGTATTTGTCTTGCCGACCAGTCTATAGCCAAATGGCGGCTACAGCGCGATCAGCTTAATCTACAATGACGTCCTACCAGAATCACGCTTTCCCCGTGCCTCGCACCTGGGAATGTCCGTGATCGTTTGGTCATCCGGACCCATGCATCACGAATCAGGGTAAAGGACCAATGAATGCGGACCTTTACCACATGATCACTCCATCCAATGAATTTAAAAAAATGAAATATTCCTTTAACCACTTAAAGTGGATATAAACCCAATGTCATCCTTTCTAAACTACTGCCATAGGGGTTATCTATAAGGATATACATGCCTCCTGCATGTATCTTTACCTGTCAAATGTCTCCCCTCTGTCTGTTATTAGACCCGAAAAACTGCAGATTCTGTGGGTGGGTCTGTTGTCTGAAGCTCGGTGACTTCAGCATGCCAAATCATGCTGAGGTGTGGAACAGCCAATCCTTGCAGAGCTGCTGAAGAAAGGAGTGGGAGGGAATTCAAAAATACTGCATGTCTTTTAGGCTAGTGCACGAGATATGTAAATCATCTGTCACACACAGCAAGGGGGAGTATTTGACAAAGTTTTTCTCAGTTTGTCAAGATTTATCTCACTGAACAATAAAAGAGGATTGCTCAGAGATGGATTAACTCTGTGTGGCAAGACTGGGCTAAAAAAATAGGAAATCTTATACTCTATAGTATGATATAAAATAAAAACATTTTCGGGTTTACATCCACTTTAAGGACTAGCCTTGTTTTGAGATTTTGGTGTTTACAAGTTTAAAACAGTTTTTTTTTGCTAGAAAATTACTTAGAACCCCAAACATTATATATTTTTTTTTCTAACACTCTAACGATTGCGGCGATACCTCACATGTGTGGTTTGACCACCGTTTTCATATTCAGGCGCTACTCACGCATGCGTTCGCTTCTGCGCGCGAGCTCGTCAAGACGGGGCGATTTAAAAAAAAAACATTTTTTCACTTATTTATTTTACTTAATTTTATTTATTTTTTCACTGTTTAAAAAAAAAATTGTGTCACTTTTGTTCCTATTACAAGGGATGTAAACATCCCTTGTAATAGAAAAAAAGCATGACAGGTCCTCTTAAATATGAGATCTGGGGTCAACAAGACCTCAGATCTCATATTTGGACTTAAATGCAATAAAAAAAAAAAATTGTCATTTGAAAAAATAACAGAAAAATGTGTCTTTAAGATGTATGGGCGGAAATGACGTTTTGATGTAGCTTCCGCCCTGCTATAGTATAGAGATGGGTGGGGGCCATCTTCTCCTCACTCGTCTCCATACACAGATAGGTCCTGATCGCCTCCGCCGCTGCTGACGGCTCCGGTAAGCGGCGGAGGGTGCAGGAGAGCGTCGGGAAGGGGGGTGGCACCAAATCTGCCACAGAGACCACCATTATCGTAAACAGAACCTCCAGCTCTAAAGATGGATACCTCGGTTGTGGCAGCAGCTACTGCCGTTACCGAGGTATCCATCTTCAAACTGCTGACGTATATGTACATGAGCCGGTCGGTAAGTGGGGTCCCCTTAGTCTGCCTGTAAAGTAGCACATTTTACCCATGTTTAGAACAGTACCGCAGCAAAATGACATTTCTAAAGGAGAAAATTTAATATAAAATTGCTCACGGCTGTAATGTATTGCCAGATCCCAACAATATACATAAAAAAATCATTGAAAAAAAAACAGCGTGGGCCCCCCCTAGTCCACACCAGGCTCTTTGGGTCTGGTATGGATATTAAGGGGAACTCCACGCCAAATTTATTTTTTTTAAGTCATAACAGACCCAGAGGGCCTGGTATGGACGGGGGAACCCATGCCATTTTTTTCTTAATTCTGTCATTTTTTCTTAATTCTGTCACTCTGTCTTAATTCTGTGCTCCACCTAACCACTTCAATACACTATATTATACACTGCACTATATACCCTACACTGTATTATATATACTACACTGACTGCATTATATACTCTGAACTGCTGTAAGGACTATAAGGACTGCACTATATACTCTGCTAAAAAATTGGGCCTTAGGTGTTGGTGGTGGCAGAACACGCTAACCCCTCACAGTTACTCTTGTTGGGCACAGAAACGGTCCCTGCTGTTAAATATTATTTAAAAAATTGTAATTACATGCCCCTGTTAAACAGGGACAGAAAAATTGGGCCTTGGGTGGTGCCACAACACTGTAACCCCTCACAGTTACTCTTGTTGGGCTCAGGAAGGGGCCATGCTGTTAAATATTATTTAAAGAATTGTAATTACATGCCCTTGTTAAACAGTAACAGAAAAATCGGGCCTTGGGTGGTGGTGGTGCCCTAAACCAAAAATATTGTTGGAAACTAGCATCATCATGATTGAGGAGGAATAGGATAGGCAGGATAGGCAGTCTTCAAGGGATCCCAGATCCATAGCAAATTCAATCAGTTACATCAGCATCAGGTACTTGATAGCTGCTGATCCAGGACTGATTAATTTTTATAAATGTGAGCCTATCAACGGAGTCTGTGGACAGGCGCACTCTTTGATCCGTTACAAATCCCCCAGCAGCACTGAATGTGCGTTCAGAATGCACACTGGATGCAGGACAGGCCAGTAGCTCAATTGCATATTGAGAAAGTTCTGACCAGTGGTCCAACTTCAAGACCCAGTAACCCACTGGATGCTCTGTTGGAAAGATCTCCAAGTCTGCTCTTGCCCCTGGATATTCTTGTACCATATAATGCAAACGCTGGCGATGGTTGCTGGAACCTATCAGATCCTGGCGCTGAGGACTGAAAAATTGTTTAAAGGCGTCGGTTAGCCAGCCAACTTCTCCACCGCTCTTCCTTTGACCGAACAAAGCCTCAGAAACACGTTGTCCAGCACCAGGAAATGGTAACCTCCCAGGGTCTGGAAATGCGTTACACACACTTTTCTTCAAGGCCTCCTGAAGATGTTTCATCTTCTGCTCCCTCTGCGAAGGCAGGATGAGTTCTGCAAACTTACCATTGTAACGTGGCTCAAGAAGGGTTGCCAGCCAGTAATGATCCCTCTCCTTAATACCACAAATCCTAGGATCTTTTTGCAGAATCAGGGAGGCCATGCAGCGTAAGTTTGCAAAGGCATTCGATTCTGAGTCCTCCGGGTCACTAAGGATCACATGATCCATAACTACCTCCTCCCAGCCAGGTACAACTCCTTGTGTTTCTGGGGATTAAAAACCATCCCATGAAGACTGCTGCGTGTTATCCTCAACATCCATGCTGACACAATCCACCTCCTCCTCTTCTTCCGGTGTGTTTGGCGGATCCGCAGGAATGCTATCTGGATAAAAGGGGCCTTGAGAGGAAAGGAAGTCCTCCTTTTCCTCCTGCTGTTCTGCCTCAAGTGCCCTGTCCATGATTCCATGAAGCGTGTGCTCCAGCAGGAAGACTGGTGGCCTCCTCAAATGGTGACAGGACAGTGCAAACATTCTTGATCAGTAGCCACTGGCATGGCAAAAAGAAGCCAAGCTCCCCTGACCCTGTCCTGGTGCCATACTCACACAGGTACTCATTGATGGTCCTCTGCTATGTGTGCAGCCACTGCAGCATTGCCAATGTTGAGTTCCACCTGGTGGGTATGTCACAAATGAGGCGGTGGATGGGCAGGTTGCATTCTCTTTGAATGTCAGCCAGCCGAGCACTGGCATTGTATGACCGGCAGGAATGACCACAGACTTTTCTGGCTTGCCTCAGGAAATCTTGTAAGCCTGGGTAACTGGTCAAGAAACGCTGCACCGATAATATTCAGGACATGTGCCAAACATGGAACATGGGTCAAGTGTCCCTGTCGGAGGGCGGAGAGAAGGTTGGTTCCATTGTCGCCTACAACCATTCCTGGCTGAAGCTGGTGTGGCATCAACCACCTCTGAGCCTGCCCCTGCAGAGCTGACAAAATCTCTGCCTCAGTTTGGCTCCTGTCCCCTAGGCAGACCAACTCAAGCTCTGCATGACATCTTTTTGCCTGACTGCTTGCGTAACCCCTTGAGCATTTAGGGAACACTGCTGGTTCAGAGGACAATTTTGCAGAAGAAGCCATAGAGGAAGAAGAGGCGGGATACAGATGTTGTGGCAGAATCACCATTAGCTTTTTGGAGGCGTGGTAGGGGAACAAGCTCCAAAACAGAACCCTGTCCTGCATCCTTCTCAGTCGCCAGCAGAGCTACCCAGTGCACCGTGAAGGAAAGGTAACATCCTTGCCCATGCCTGCTGGACCATGAGTCAGCGGTAATATGAACCTTACTGCTGACTGCCCTGTCCAACGAGGCCAAGACATTGCCTTCCACATGGCAGTAGAGATTGGTCTTACATGAAAAGAAATGGCGTTTTGGAACCTGCCACTGTGGTACAGCACATTACACAAATTCATGAAAGAGGGCTGACTCTACCAGCTGAAAAGGCAGTAGTTGCAGTGCTAGCAATTTGGCCAAGATAACATTTAGACGCTGAGCATGTGGATGGCTGGGACGGAATTTCTTTTTATGGTTCAGCATCTGGGGTAGGGAAATTTGCCTGCTGAATACAACTGGTGGTGTACTGCTAGCAGATTGGCTGCAAGTACTTGTGACGCCTATTGCTATACCTTCATTCCTCTCAGTGCAGCTTTTTGAGAGGACTGGAGGTATAGTAGGGTTTGAGATCCCAGATGAATAGCAAGGAGAAGTTTTTATTTTTCTATGATGTGGGTCTTTCCGATGCTGCTGCCAAAGGACTGCATAGCAGGTCTTCATATGTCTGGTCAAGCATGTGGTTCCCAAGCGGCTGCTGTTCGGTCCGCGCTTGATGCACTTCAGACATAGGTTGCAAACAGCAATGGTGCGATCTGCTGCACATGTGTTGAAAAAGGCCCACACCAAGGAACTTTTAAAAGTCAGCGGGGAGTCAGCAGTGCACAGCACCTTCGGTGCTCTGCAGTGTGATGCCATAGTGTGGCTGCCCTTAAGCTGACCCCTGGAGGACATCCTGCCTCATTGGAGTTGTGCCTCCTCCTCACTTTCCTCCTCTCTTCTCTCAGGCACCCAAGTACAGTCAGTGACCTCATCATCCCCTCCCTCCTCATCACTGGAGTAAACTTGGCAGTATGCTGCAGCTTGGGAAACATGACTGCCAATTTCTTGTCCTTCTGTGGCACCCCCTCTCTCTAGGCTCCCGTTACTCCCTTCCTCCACCTGGGAACCAACATCGGAGCCTTCAAATTGCTGTGCATCCTCCAGCAGCATTTAACCGACACTGAGGTCGAATAGGAAGGAGTAACTGTGGACAAGGAGGAATAGGCCGCCTTGGCAGTTGCTTTGGAAGGCAAACTACTATGAGCCTGGGTGACAGAGGAGCATGAGGCTGGCTTCATTATACACTCTACCAACTCTTCTGCACGTTGTGGCTCAATAACATGGCCAGCAGCAGAAAAAAGGACAAGCGTGCCCCACAGCCACCTGCAGAGGATGCACCATGTCCACGACCACCACTGTTGACTGTAGACACAGAGGATGCTTGCTCTCTTTTAGTGGCCTGTGAGCGTCTGCCTTTCCTTGGTGGCCTTCTGGACTTGATAGGGATTTTTTCTTTTCACAGCACACTACACTGTATGATATACTGTGTACACAGCCTGAAGTGTATTAGAAACTGTACACCACCGAATACACTGTATATATAGGCTACACTGAATGCAGAGTGTGTGTATGTGTATATATATATATATATATATATATATATATATATATATATATATATATATATATATACACATATATATATATATATATATATACATACACATATATATATATATATATATATGTGTATATGAGTGTGTATATACACATATACACATTATTTACACATATATACATATATATATATATATACAGTGGGGCAAAAAAGTATTTAGTCAGCCACCAATTGTGCAAGTTCTCCCACTTAAAAAGATGAGAGAGGCCTGTAATTGTCATCATAGGTATACCTCAACTATGAAAGACAAAATGTGGAAACAATTTCAGACAATCACATTGTCTGATTTTTGAAATAATTTTTTTGCAAATTATGGTGGAAAATAAGTATTTGATCAATATCAAAAGTTCATCTCAATACTTTGTTATATTTCCTTTGTTTGCAATGAAAGAGGTCAAACGTTTTCTGTAGAAAAAGGAATAACCCCTCAAGAAGTGGTGGGACTTTAAAGGCAACAGAGTAATAAAAAGGATTTTATTGATACAAATATACATAAATATACATTAGAAAAAATCTACTACAATCACATTGAATAAACAATGAACAATAAAATAAGGAATATACTGATGTGGGAACCGAATGTGTATTCGTGTAGTCTTCCACCTGAGCCTACGCGTTTCGGGACTGCTCAAAGAGTCCCTTCATCAAGGGCAAATTGTAGGAGGATTTTACACTACATAACGAAATATGAAATAACGTAATTAGAAATCAAATGCATTGTACATATTGTCTGCATCTAAAATTGATTTTAGATGCAGACAATATGTACAATGCATTTGATTTCTAATTACATTATTTCATATTTCGTTATGTAGTGTAAAATCCTCCTACAATTTGCCCTTGAAGGGACTCTTTGAGCAGTCCGGAAACGCGTAGGCTCAGGTGGAAGACTACATGAATACACATTCGGTTCCCACATCAGTATATTCCTTATTTTATTGTTCATTGTTTATTCAATGTGATTGTAGTAGATTTTTTCTAATGTATATTTATGTATATTTGTATCAATAAAATCCTTTTTTTTACTCTGTTGCCTTTAAAGTCCCACCACTTCTTGAGGGGTTATTCCTTTTTCTCCTTACGTCAGGGATGGCGGCAACTCTTGTGACATAACTGGATGGTACCCCCTTCTTTGATCTTAAACGTTTTCTGTAAGTCTTCACAAGGTTGTCACACACTGTTGCTGGTATGTTGGCCCATTCCTCCATGCAGATCTCTAGAGCAGTGATGTTTTGGGGCTGTCGCTGGGCAACACAGACTTTCAACTCACTCCAAAGGTTTTCTATGGGGTTGAGATCTGGAGACTGGCTAGGCCACTCCAGGACCCTGAAATGCTTCTTACGAAGCCACTCCTTCGTTGCCCGGGCGGTGTGTTTGGGATCATTGTCATGCTGAAAGATACAGCCACCTATTGCAGATTCAGTCTTCCCAGCCTGGTGCAGGTCTACAATTTTGTTTCTGGTGTCCTTCGACAGCTCTTTGGTCTTCACCATAGTGGAGTTTGGAGTGTGACTGTTTGAGGTTGTGGACAGGTGTCTTTTATATTGATAACAAGTTCAACCAGGTGCCATTAATACAGGTAATGAGTGGAGGACAGAGGAGCCTCTTAAAGAAGAAGATACAGGTCTGTGAGAGCCAGAAATCTTGCTTGTTTGTAGGTGACCAAATACTTATTTTCCACCATAATTTGCAAATAAATTCTTTCAAAAATCAGACAATGTGATTGTCTGGATTTGTTTTCACATTTTGTCTTTCATAGTTGAGGTATACCTATGATGGCAATTACAGGCCTCTCTCATCTTTTTAAGTGGGAGTGTGTTTGGGATCATTGTTATGCTCTCATCTTTTTAAGTGGGAGAACTTGCACAATTGGTGGCTGACTAAATACTTTTTTGCCCCACTGTATATATATATATATATATATATATATATATATATATATATATATATACACACATATATACAGTGGGGACGGAAAGTATTCAGACCCCCTTAAATTTTTCACTCTTTGTTATATTGCAGCCATTTGCTAAAATCATTTAAGTTTATTTTTTTCCTCATTAATGTACACACAGCACCCCATATTGACAGAAAAGCACAGAATTGTTGACATTTTTGCAGATTTATTAAAAAAGAAAAACTTAAATATCACATGGTCCTAAGTATTCAGACCCTTTGCTCAGTATTTAGTAGAAGCACCCTTTTGATCTAATACAGCCATGAGTCTTTTTGGGAAGGATGCAACAAGTTTTTCACACCTGGATTTGGGGATCCTCTGCCATTCCTCCTTGCATATCCTCTCCAGTTCTGTCAGGTTGGATGGTAAACGTTGGTGGACAGCCATTTTTAGGTCTCTCCAGAGATTCTCAATTGGGTTTAAGTCAGGGCTCTGGCTGGGTCATTAAAGACAGTCAGGGAGTTGTTGTGAAGCCGCTCCTTCGTTATTTTAGCTGTGTGCTTAGGGTCATTGTCTTGTTGGAAGGTAAACCTTTGGCCCAGTCTGAGGTCCTGAGCACTCTGGAAGAGGTTTTTGTCCAGGATATCCCTGTACTTGCCCGCATTCATCTTTCCCTCGATTGCAACCAGTCGCCTGTCCCTGCAGCTGAAAAACACCTCCACAGCATGATGCTGCCACCACCATGCTTCACTGTTTGGACTGTATTGGACAGGTGATGAGCAGCGCCTGGTTTTCTCCACACATACCACTTAGAATTAAGGCCAAAAATTTCTATCTTGGTCTCATCAGACCAAATAATCTTATTTCTCACCATCTTGGAGTCCATCAGGTGTTTTTTTAGCAAACTCCATGCGGCCTTTCATGTGTCTTGCACTGAGGAGAGGCTTCTGGCGGGCCACTCTGCCATAAAGTCCTGACTGGTGGAGGGCTGCAGTGATGGTTGACTTTCTACAACCTTCTCCCTTCTCCCGACTGCATCTTTGGAGCTCAGTCACTGTGATCTTTGGGTTCTTCTTTACCTCTCTCACCAAGGCTCTTCTCCCCCGATAGCTCAGTTTGGCCGGACAGCCAGCTCTAGGAAGGGTTCTGGTTGTCCCAAACATCTTCCATTTAAGGATTATGGAGGCCACTGTGCTCTTAGGAACCTTAAGTGCAGCAGAATTTTTTTGTAACCTTGGCCAGATCTGTGCCTTGCCACAATTCTGTCTCTGAGCTCTTCTGGCAGTTCCTTTGACCTCATGATTCGCATTTGCTCTGAAATGCACTGTGAGCTGTAAGGTCTTATATAGACAGGTGTGTGGCTTTCCTAATCAAGTCCAATCAGTATAATCAAACACAGCTGGACTCAAATGAAGGTGTAGAACCATCTCAAGGATGATCACAAGAAATGGACAGCACCTGAGTTAAATATATGAGTGTCACAGCAAAGGGTCTGAATACTTAGGACCATGTGATATTTCAGTTTTTTTTTTTTAATAAATCTGCAAAAATGTCAACAACTCTGTGTTTTTCTGTCAATATGGGGTGCTGTGTGTACATTAATGAGGAAAAAAATTAACTTAAATGATTTTAGCAAATGGCTGCAATATAACAAAGAGTGAAAAATTTATGGGGGTCTGAATACTTTCCGTCCCCACTGTATATATATATATATATTTTTTTTTTTTCATTATTGCTGGAGGAAAATCATGTTTATAGGAACACCTGCAAATATTGGCTTCAACACCAAAGAATTATATATATATATATATATATATATATATATATATATATATATATATATATATATATATATATATATATATATATATATATATACTGTGTTTCAAGACTTGAAAGCAATCCTTCCAGCAAAAAATATAGAACACTTATTGTAAGAATTCTCACATAAGGTTACTTTTCTATTTATCTTTTCTAGATTTCAACATATTAATACAAGTGATTGTGTGAAAGAGAACACGTATGTATGTGTACATGACAACGTGAAATGACTGTAAAAAATGGGAAGAATACTTGGACTGATGCTCAGAAAAATGCAGGCTTAATGAAAAGACAAAGGACAATAGATATCAGCAGAAAAAAAACCAGTGTGTATGACAGAGATTCTATATGGATGTATACGCATCCATATATGTGAACGTGTCGAGTGCCTTCTAAAAAGTGAGTGCACCACTCACATTTGAAGAAATTACACTTTGCTACAATGTAAAGTAGTGAGTGTACAGCTTGTATAACAGTGTAAATTTGCTGTCCCCTCAAAATAACTCAACACACAAGCCATTAATGTCTAAACCGCTGGCAACAAAAGTGAGTACACCCCTAACTGAAAATGTCCAAATTGGGCCCAATCAGCATTTTCCCTCCCCGGTGTCACGTGACTCATTGATGTTACAAGGTCTCAGGTGTGAATGGGGAGCAGGTGTGTTAAATTTGGTGTTATTGCTCTCACTCTCTCATACTGGTCACTGGAAGTTCAACATGGCACCTCATGGCAAAGAACTCTGAGGATCTGAAGAAAAAAATTGCTGATCTACATAAAGATAGCCTAGGCTATAAGAAGATTGCCAAGACCCTAAAAATGAGCTGCAGCACGGTTGCCAAGACCATACAGCGGTTTACCTGGACAGGTTCCACTCAGAACAGGCCTCACCATGGTCAACCAAAGAACGTGAGTGCACGTGCTCAGCGTCCTATCCAGAGGTTGTCTTTGGGAAATAGACATGTGTTGCCAGCATTGCTGCAGAGGTAGAAGGGGTGGAGGGGTGAGCCTATCAGTGCTCAGACCATATGCTGCACACTGCATCAAATTGGTCTGCATGGCTGTCGTCCCAGAAGGAAGCCTCTTCTAAAGATGATGCAAAGAAAGCCCACAAACCGTTTGCTGAAGACAAGCAGACTAAGGACATGGATTACTGGAACCATGTCCTGTGGTCTGATGACACCAAGATAAACTTATTTGGTTCAGATAGTGTCAAGCGTGTGTGGCGGCAACCAGGTGAGGAGTTCAAAGACAAGTGTGTCTTGCCTACAGTCAAGCATGGTGGTGGGATTTCTTGTAAAAAAAAAAAAAAAAGCATGGTGGTGGGAGTGTCATGGTCTGGAGCTGCATGAACGCTGCCGCCACTGGGGAGCTACAATTTATTGAGGGAACCAAGAATACCAACATGTACTCTGACATACTAAAGCACAGCATGATCTCCTTCCTTCAAAAAACTGGGCCGCAAAGCAGTATTCCAATATGACATCGACCCCAAACACACCTCCAAGACGTCCACTGCTTTGCTAAAGAAGCTGAAGTAAAGGTGATGGACTGGCCAAGCATTTTCTCCAGACCTAAACCCTATTGAGCATCTGTGGAGCATTCTCAAATGGAAGGTGGAAGAGCACAAGGTGCCTAACATCCACCAGCTCCGTGATGTCGTCATAGAGGAGTGGAAGAGGAGTTGAAGAGGACTCCAGTGGCAACCTGTGAAGCTCTGGTGAACTCCATGCCCAACAAAAATGTGAGGGGTGTACTCACTTTTGTGAGATTATATATATATATATATATATATATATATATATATATATATATATATATACACAGTATTTCACAAAACTGAGTACACCCCTCACATTTTTGTAAATATTTTATTATATCTTTTCTTGTGACAACACTGAAGAAATTACACTTTGCTACAATGTAAAGTAGTAAGTGTACAGCTTGTATAACAGTGTAAATGTGCTGTCCCCTCAAAATAACTCAACACACACCCATTAATGTCTAAACAGCTGGCAACAAAAGTGAGTACACCCCTAAGTGAAAAATTTCCAGATTGGGCCCAAAGTGTCAATATTTTGTGTGGCCACCATTATTTTTCAGCACCGCCTTAACCCTCTTGGGCATGGAGTTCACCAGAACTTCACAGGTTGCCACTGGAGTCCTCTTGATGATGACATCACAGAGCTGGCTACTTTATTTGTAATTTTTTAAAAAATTTTTATTTGTATATTTGTAAATATATACACACATACACTAGACTGTGTGTGTGTGTATATATATATATAATGTAACCTGAGAGACATGTAGCAGGTACAAAGCTCCCTGGGATGAGCAGTCTTTCAGGCACAGATACCAAATCCAGTGAAGTAGTGACAAACAGTGCGGTGTTCATTTGTGATATATACAAGTCTATATACAGGTGCTGTACAGTCTTCCAAAAACAAATAGGAACAAAAATAACCAAACAAAAACCTAGCTATGTCTCGGCACTAACTATACAATATTTACGGATCCTAACTACCAGGCTGAGCAAGCCTACAGCTTGTCAGCTTCCATAATACACAGCTTAATAGCTTTTACCAACCTTTTGCTCTCCTAGACAGAAGTTGTCTGAGGTTCCCAGGCCAAGAGCACTGGCTGTCTGTCTCAGGGGAGTGGCCAGCGGCGCTGTGAGTGGCCAGAGCCGCGATGACATCACCAGCCTTCAGCCGGGCATTCACAGCGCATGCGCCGCTGACATCAGTGTCTACATGCAAAGTGAATATCTCCTAAACCGTACAGGTTTAGGAGATATTTATTTTACCTACAGGTATGCCTTATTATAGGGTTACCTGTAGGTAACAATGAATAATTAGGATATACAACCGCTTTAAATTAGCCTGGGGGAGTGGACCACAACCCGAACTGGACTATGGATCCGATGTATAACCCCAAACAGGACTTTTTCCAGCTCTCTCTGGGACGCTCTGCTACATTTCCTCCCCCTTCTTTCAACCCCAGGGTTGGAACACCTGTGGCTCAACAGGAGTGAACACGGGACAGGGCATCTACATTCCCCATCTCAACACCTGGTCTGTGTTGTACAGTGAAGGAATAATCCTGTAGAGCCAGAAACCACAGGTTTACCCGTCTATTAGTCTCCTGGCGCCCTAACAAATAGTACCTTAGTGCATATACGGTCCACTTTATGGCTAAACATTCCTTTTCAATGACTGTATACTTTTTCTCATGGTCATTGAGCTTTCTGCTTAGGTACACAATAGGGTGTTCTTCCCCATTTTGTACCTGTCACAATAATGCCCCGATACCTACATCAGACACATCCGTCTGAACCAAAAAGTCTTTGGAGAAATCGGAGGAGTTTAGTACTGGCTGTGCACAAAGAGCCTTCTTTAGGACTTGGAAAGATTCCTCTGCTACTGGGGACCATTTCACCATTACAGAAAGTCTTTCTCTTTCGTAAGGTCTTTCAGGGGGGCAGTTATAGTTGCAAAATTCGGGATAAACCTTCTATAATACTCCCCAATCCCAAGAAAGGCCCTGAGCTGCTTCTTGCTTGCAGGACGTGGCCACTCCTGGATGGCTGCTATTTTATTCACTTGTGGTTTAATGACTCCACAGCCAACAGTGTAGCCCAAATACCTGGATTCCCCTAAACCAATGGCATATTTTTTTGGATTCGCTGTAAAACCTTTTTTGAAGAGGGAATCAAGGATAGCCTGGACACGGGGCAAGTGAGACTCCCAGTCAGTGCTATGTACCACTATATCGTCCAAATAGGCTGCTGCATACTGTTGGTGAGGTCTTAGGGTCCTGTCCATGGCCCTCTGAAATGTTGTGGGGGCATTTTGCAACCCAAAAGGCATTTTCTTATACTAAAATGAACCCTCTGGGGTCACAAACGCAGTCTTCTCTTTGGCGGTACCAGTCAGGGGTATTTGCCAATAAACTTTTGTCAAGTCCAAAGTGTTCAGACAGCGGGCATTGCCAAGTCGGTCTATAAGTTCATCTTCCCTGGGCATTGGGTACGTGTCAAACTTTGTCACTGCATTAAGCTTTCTGAAGTCGCTACAGAACCTCCAAGTGCCATCCGCTTTTGGGACTAACATGATGGGACTAGACCAGTCACTATTGGATTCCTCAATGACATCTAGCTCCAACATCCTTGTAACTTCATCACTGATGTCCTTTCTTCTAGCTCCGGGAATATGGTTTGAGCTTGACACGGACCCCAGGTTCAGTAACAATATCATGCTGAACTGCTGAAGTCGTGCCAGGTAACTCTGAAAATTTCTCTCTATAACTTATCAGGAACTCTCTAGCTTCCTGTTTTTGAGAATACGACAGGGTGTCTGGAATCGTGACCTCAGGGATCAGAGGGGACTCAGTACCCTTTATCACATACCAGGTGCTGGTGGCCAATGGAGAGAGGGCTTCCCTTGCAGCTAAGTTCCGGACTCCCCTGAAAGCGAGACAGGAGGAGTCGGGCACCAAGTAGCACAGGTCGCCTGTGAAGTTGCTTGCAGAAAGCCCAGGAATGCTGCTGATGAGATGAACAGAGTCTGCAGGCAGGTGGCGCCTGTGAGGTGAGATAGGTCTGTAAAGTCACTGAGATAATAGAGTAGTCAACACAAGCCGAGATCAGAACCAGGTTTAAAGCAGAGCAGACGTAGTCAGGTGGAAGCCGGGTCAAACACGAGAAGCAGGCAGAGGGTATCTGTGAGACGAGCCGGGGTCAGGAACTGGAGACAGGCAGACAGGTTGGGAACAAGCTGGGTCAGAAACTAGGAACACAGGAGTAAGGAATCACAGGAACACAGGTAACAAGCTGAGATCAGTCAGCAACTTCAAGCACTGATACACTCCCTTATAAAGTGGTAAACAACAAAGTGCAGCGCTAAAATACATATATATGAGCAAAAGTGAAATCCCACCAAGTGACTATAACATGAATCAGTGAACATAAATTGTCAAATCAAACAATAATGAACAAAAAGCATAAATTGCAAATGCATGTGAGATAAAAAAGGAAAAGGATCTGAAAAAGATTTGAAAAAAAGTCCAAACAGATATATTTAATCCACAGGTAGATATAAAGCACCCATCCAGGAAAAATGTGACAAAGGTGCCAGTAGATGATCCACCATGAAGTGAGTAAGTAGAATCTGCTTACCGGACGGCGATGACTGCTATTACGGCAGTCTCGCCCAGCATAGGGATTAAGGTCTCCCAAAACCAGGGGTACAATGCAGGACCAGCAGCTTTAACAGTCGGTCTGTGATGCCACGGTGAGAACATGAGCATACCACTTGATCCAAGTTGCGGTCAGTGTTGGGCTGTCCCCTGTCGGTGTCCCCGGTGGTCCAGCTGTCAGCCCTCAGTTCCCATATCTGAGCCTCCTGCCCCCGCCGCTCCGATCCGATCAATGAGCAGAGCCAGGCACACCTGTGGGCGATGCACACATCCGCTCTCCAGCACAATACCAGACAGGAAGCAGAAAAAAACCGAGAGAGAGGAGAGGAGAGACGAGTCTCTATCAAGATTGGGCCACCAGGAGGACTGGTGGATGAGCTCACTAGTTTTACAGGCTCCAAAGTGGCCAGCTAATTGGTGGTCATGGAATGTTTTGAGAACTTGAAGTCTTGCCTCCTGGGGTAAGAAGACCTTGTCTTGATGCCAGAGAGAGGCCTGTTCAATAGTCAATTTATTTTTATTTTATTTCAGGTACTTATATAGCACCGTCAGTTTACGCAGTGCTTTACATATACATTGTACATACACATCAGTCCCTACCCTCAAGGAGCTTACAATCTAAGGTCCCTAACGCACATTCATACATACTAGGGACAATTTAGACAGGATCCAATTAATCTACCAGCATGTCTTTGGAGTGTGGGAGGAAACCGGAGTACCCGGAGGAAACCCATGCAGGCACAGGGAGAACATGCAAACTCCAGGCAGGTAGTGTCGTGGCAGGGATACGAACCAGCGACCCTTCTTACTGCTAGGCGAAAGTGCTATGCACTACACCACTGTGCCGCCCAGAATAAACAAAAAGTTCTGGGCAGAGAGAATGGTTCTCGGGGGAGCAGGTTCAGTAGATTCAGGGAACATCCGGGATAGGGCGTCTGCCTTCCCATTCTTAGATCTGGGTCTGTATGTCAAATGTGTCATGGCTATGCAATAGAGTTTTGTCTGTCAGCTTACCTGTCTCCATGTGTTCATCTCTAGAGACCAGCTGACTCTCATCCTGACTGCTTTTATAATCTCTCCTCTAGCATGGCTCCACCCCAGCTCCTATCAGAGAACTCTATATTAACCTCTGCGCTGCAGGCTAGCCTTGCTGATCAACCTTTGTGTGTTTTGGCCTCCTGTTTCCTGCCTGCCGTGTGCTCTACGTTTGTTTCTGTTACCGACCTTGGCATGTTCTCAACTATTCCTGTCTGCTAGTGACCCTGACCTTTGGCGTGTCCCCGACTATCGCTGTTTGCCTGTGACCCTGAACCTTGGCATGCACTCTGTTGTCCTTGTCTGCTTGTGGCCCCGACCTTGGCTTATTCCCTTTCTATCCCTATCCTCCTGTTGCCTACTGTGGGTGTGAGCTGGGGGACCCTGGGGGTCACGACCTGGAGCCAGTTGCAGCCCAGTCCATCCTCACCACTAGAGGCTCTGGTGAACACCTGCTGGCTCTTAGACTCCACGCCCCAGGGAATCTTACGCTCTAACCCCGATTGGATCGATGTTGGTGTTCCAGCTGCCCTGCCTTCCTTACCACCCGGACTCCCATCCGCAGCAGTCAGCCGTAGGGTCCACTACCTTGCGGTGCACTCCTGATCCCAATGGTGTGCATCTGTCACCTAGCCTCAAGGTGACCTGACAGTTTGATCAGCCATGGACCCGGCTGACGTGCCGCTTCTTGCAGCTGATCCATTGCAGGACATAGTTCGCAGACTCGAGGCCCAGGAATCTAATCAGACTCGGGTGATGCGATTCCTTAAAGATCTGGCTTCCCGCTTTGAGCAGCTCCAGGCCTCCTTGGGAAACCTGAACTTGTGGAGCATCCTCTGCCTGCTGAGGAACCTATGCAGCTGGGCCGGACCAGACTAACCCCCGAAGAACGTGCTAGACGCAGAAGTCTGGGCTTGTTTCTTTATTGTGGGGGCAAGGGTCATTTTTGTGACTCCTGTTCGCTTAGTCCGGGAAATGCTCGGATCTAATACATTTAGAAGGTGGAGTATTGGACCCAGAAACATCACCTTCTCATCTTCTTCTTCCGGTGTTCCTCCATGTAGGCCCTTCTCCCCAATCGGTCCTGGTATATCTAGACTCCGGGGCTGCTGGTAATTTTATGGACTGGAGAACTGCTTCTTCTATGAAGCTTACCCTTTCTCCCCTCGCTACACCACTGGTAGTCTCGGCAATTGATAGGACTGTGCTCCCAGGGGGCCCTGTTTCCAGACGCTACCTATTAGGATGTCGGTAGGGATACTCCACCAGGAGTGGATTTCCTTCCTCATTCTACAAAAGGCCTCTACCCCCATTGTATTGGGCCTTCCTTGGCTACAGCTCCACTTTCCACATGTGGACTGGGTCTCTGGGCAGATTCTGGCTTGGGGTCCTTCATGTTTCTGGTCCTGTCTTCTCAAGGTGGCCCCCAAGGAGAGACTTCCCATTGTTACCACATCCATATCTTCTGATCTTCCCGTGGCATACAGCGATTACCGGGATGTGTTCTGTAAGAAGTCTGCTGAGGTGCTTCCTCCCCACAGATCTTTTGACTGTGCCATTGACCTTGACCCTAGAGCAACTCTGCCCAGGGGTCGTACCTACCCTCTGTCCATTCCAGAGATCCAGGCCATGTCTGAGTATGTCGCCGAGAATCTGGAGAGAGGTTTCATCTGGAAATCCTCGTCGCCTGCAGGAGCAGGGTTCTTTTTCATTGTCAAAAAAGATGGTACCCTCAGACCCTGCATCGAGTATCGAGGGTTAAACACAGTGACTATCAAAAACCGATACCCCTTACCTCAAATATCTGAGCTATTCGACAGGTTGAAGGGGGCTTCCATTTTCACAAAGTTGGATCTCAGAGGTGCATACAATCTCATTCGAATATGGGAAGGTGACGAATGGAAGACTGCGTTTAACACTAGGGACGGGCATTACGAACACCTGGTTATGCCTTTTGGTTTGTGTAATGCTCCAGCTGTGTTCCAGAACTTTGTCAATGAAATCTTCAGGGATCTACTGTACCAGTTTTTTGTCATCTATCTGGATGACATTCTCATCTTTTACAAAAATCTGCTTGCTTACAGTAACCATGTTTGCACCGTATTTCAGCGCCTTATAGAGAATAATCTCTATGCCAAGCTGGAAAAATGTTCCTTTGAATGTCCTGAGGTCCTGTTTCTGGGATGTTTTGTTTCTAGTTTGGGCCTTCGCATGGATCCCGGAAAGGTCTCGGGCATTACCAACTGGCCCCTTCCTGCTAGCCTCAAGGCCACACAGCACTTTCTTGGCTTCAGAAATTATTATAGGCAGTTCATAAGGAATTACTCTTCCATTGCCGTGCCTATTATCGCTTTGACCAAGAAGGGCTGCAAATGCCAAAGACTGGCCTCCCGAGGCTGTCTCTGCGTTTCACGATCTGAAACAGGCCTTTGTTTCTGGACCTCTCTTGAGGAGACCAAATCCTGGGGACCCATTTTTTATTGAAGTAAACACTTCTTCGATGGGGGTGGGAGCTGTGCTTCTTCAGTTCTTTGAGAAGAGACGTCAACCATGTGTGTTCTTCTCCAAAAAATGTTCTCAGGCAGAGAAATTATGCCATTGGTGATCAGGAACTTCTTGCAATTAAATTGGCGTTGGAAGAGTGGCGTCCTCTCTTGGAGGGTTCCCCTCACTCCATTACGATCTTTGCTGATCACACGAATCTACAATATCTACAGAATGCTAAACGTCTGAACCCCAGACAAGCCAGGTGGAGTCTCTTCTTTTCTCGTTTTAAATTCACGATTACGTACAAACCTGGTTCCTGCAATGGTCAGGCTGAAGCGCTCTCTAGGTCATTTGGCACTTTGGACGAGGAGCCCACCCCTGATCCTGAGCCGATCATTCCGACCTCATGCATTGTTGCCCATTCTACCACCCTGGAATCAAAAATTCCTCCTGGCAAGACCTTTGTTCCCACGGAGCTAAGAGCTAAGATCCTTCATTGGGGACATGATTCCAAGGTGGCAGGCAATGCTGGGTTCCTCCGATCCTTCCTGCTCATCAGTCGTCTCTACTGGTGGCCTAATCTCCGCTCGGATGTTAAAGATTACGTTAAGGCTTGTCATGTCTGTGCTCAGTCTAAATCTTCCACACAAGCCCCTGCTGGTCTTCTCATGCCCTTGCCCATTCCTAAGGAGCCCTGGTCTCACATCGCCATGGATTTTATCACCGATCTGCCAATGTCGGAGAATAATACGACCATTTGGGTGGTAATCGATCGGTTCTCCAAGATGGCTCATTTTCTTCCTCTTCCTGGTCTCCCTTCTGCCCCTGCCTTGGTTCCCATTTTTGTACGAGAGATTTTCCGCCTTCATAGTGTTCCTTCCCATGTCCTTTCGGACAGGGGTGTTCAGTTTACGTCCCGTTTTTGGAGAGCCTTTTGCAAATCCCTCAACATTACCTTGGATTTTACCTCTTCTTACCATCCCCAATCCAATGGCCAGACTGAGAGGGTTAATCAGGAGTTGGAGGTCTTTGTCCGTACCTTGATCTCGGCTCATCACGATGATTGGGCATCACTAATCCTGTGGGCAGAGTTCTCCCACAATAATCATGTCAACGTCAGTTCTCAGAAAACACCCTTTGTCACTGTTTATGGAAGACATCCTCCCTCTTCCTATGACCTGTTCTTCCGACATTCCAGCCTTTCAATTCCTTCCAGCCATTCAATTCCATGTGGGCTGATGTTCACGATTCTCTCCAGAAAGCTGCCAACAAATTCAAGAGTTTTGCTGACTGTCGCAGGCGTAAGCCACCTTCTCTTCAGCCAGGAGACAAAGTCTGGCTCTCCACCAGGAACATCAGACACCGGGTTCCTTCTCTGAAATTTGCCCCATGATTCATTGGTCCGTACACCATAACTTCTGAACTGAATCCGGTTTGTTTCAAGCTCCAGTTTCCCAAAAGCCTCAAAATCTCTAACTCCTTCCATGTTGCCCTTCTGAAGCCTTTAGTCCTCAATAAGTTCTCACGTCCTCTCTCTACCACAGTGCCAGTCTCTGAGGATAATCAGGAGTACAAGGTTAGCCAAATTTTGGATTCCTGACTCTGTAGAGGCATTCTCCAGTACCTCGTGCATTGGAAGGGGTTTGGTCCTGAGGAGAGGTCATGGATCAAGGCTTCTGAGGTCTTTTCACCTCGTCTGTTGAGGAAGTTTCATTTGAAGTTCCCCTCTAAACCTGGTCCCAGGCGGGGAAGGGGGAGGCCTCGTAAGAGGGGGGGTACTGTCATGGCTATGCAATAGAGTTTTGCCTGTCAGCTTACCTGTCTCCATGTGTTCACCTCTAGAGACCAGCTGACTCTCACCTGACTGCTTTTATAATCTCTCCTCTAGCGTGGCTCTACCCCAGCTCCTATCAGAGAACACTATATTAACCTCTGCACTGCAGGCCAGCCTTGCTGATCAACCTTTCTGTGTGTTTTGGCTTCCTGTTTCCTGCCTGCTGTGTGCTCTACGTTTGTTTCTGTTAGCGACCTTGGCATGTTCTCAACTATTCCTGCCTGCTAGTGAAACTGACCTTTGGCGTGTCCCCGACTATCCCTGTTTGCCTGTGACCCTGAACCTTGGCATGCACTCTGTTGTCCTTGTCTGCTTGTGGCCCCGACCTTGGCTTATTCCCTTTCTATCCCTATCCTCCTGTTGCCTACTGTGGGTGTGAGCTGGGGGACCCTGTGGGTCGCGACTGGGGGCCAGTTGCAGCCCAGTCCATCCTCACCACTAGAGGCTCTGGTGAACACCTGCTGGCTCTTAGACTCCGTGCCCCAGGGAATCTTACACTCTAACCCTGGTGGGATCCGTGTTGGTGTTCCAGCTGCCCTGCCTTCCTTACCACCCGGACTCCCATCCACAGCAGTCAGCTGTAAGGTCCACTACCTTGCGTTGCACTCCTGATCCCAACGGTGTGCATCTGTCACCTAGCCTCAAGGTGACCTGACAAAATGGAAGCTAAATCTTGAGAAAATAAAGGCCCATCTGGCCTGCCGGGGCCTTAGGCGCTTAGCGGATCTCAAATATTCTAAGTTCTTATGGTCAGTAAAGATTATGACTGGGTGAGTAGCGCCTTCCAACAGATACCTCCCCACTTCAAATGCTACTTTAATTGCCAGGAGTTTTCTGTCGCCTACATCATAATTCTTCTTGACTTGTCTTAATTGTTTGGAGCAGAAAGCTACTGGGTTCAGCAAGCCTTTGAGCCCAGACGCTGAGAGAGGACAGCTCCTGTAGCTATTTCAGAAGCATCAACTTCCAGAACAAAAGGAAGCCCTGGGTCCAGGTGTTGCAATACTGGGGCGGAGGTAAACAAGATCTTCAGACGTTCAAAATCTTCCTGGGCTTCCTGGTTCCAGTGGAAACGGGTATGAAGGCAAGTAAGCTGGGTTATTTGGGAGATAATGGACGAAAAGCCTTCGATAAACATCGGGTAGATGTTGGCGAAAACCAACGAATCTTTGAACTCCCTTTCTATCAGAGGGTGCAGGCCATTCAAGGATTGCTGAGACCTTTTGGGGGTCCATTGAAATCCCTTTAGTGGAGATTATGAGCCCTAAGAACTGGATGGACTGCTTCTCGAATTCACACTTTTCTGCTTTAGCATAATAGTTATGACTTCACAGGGTGTTTAATACTTTCTTGACATGGTCCCGGTGGAGTTCAAGTGAGGCTGAGAAGATCAAAATGTCATCCAGGTAAATGATGAGAAACAGGTCAAGGTACTTTCTGAAGATATCGTTCAGGAGGTGTTGAAATGTTGCGGAGGCGTTACATAACCCAAAGGGCATCACTTCCATTCGCCCCCCTCTCTAATGCGGACCAGGTTGTAGGCCCCTCTCAAGTCTAGCTTAGTGAACACTCGGGCTGCTCAGAACCTCTGGAACAACTCTGGAATGAGGGGAAGAGGGTACCTGTTCTTGACAGTGATCTTGTTATGCTCCCTGTAATCAAAACATGGCCAGAAGGAGTGGTCCTTCTTCTCAACGAAGAAAAGGCCTGCTCCTGCTGGTGAGGAGGAGGGACGAATGAAACCCTTGGCCAGGTTCTCATCAATATAGTGCCTGAGAGCTTCCAACTCAACCTTGGATAATGGGAAGATGCCCCCAAAAGGAATCTCTGCTCCAGGAAGCAACTCGATGGGGAGTTCTAAGGCAGGTGCGGAGGCAGGGTATCGGCCTTCTTTTTGTCGAAGACATCAAGGAAGTCGTGGTAAGCTGAGGGAACAAGCTGACTGGTATCGGTTGAAGGTTGAATGGTTAGGCACGCAGGGGGGGTCGACTTGTATGGGAACGCCACAGTGTTGGCGACAGTAGCTGGAGGAAAAGGTGACCTCCCCTTTGGACCAGTTGATTGATGGATTGTGGGCCTGCAGCCAAGATAAACCCAGGATGACTGGTAAAATGGGAGATCTGATAATATCAAAGCGGAGTAATTCCTGATGACCAGTGTCTGAGGTTGCAAGAATGGGGACAGTCTCTTGAGTAACAGGCCCTGAGCTAGGTGGAGTGCCATCAGCAAGATGTATGTTCAGTCTTTTTTTTTTAAAAGGAGAGGAATATGTAAGTCTTTTGTAATGTTAATATCTAAGAAGCAGCTGCATGCTCCTGAGTCAACGATTGCCTGAAATTTGACCTCCTTTCCAGCCACCTGCAAAGAGATAGGAAAAATTATGTGAGGAGACACAGTCCCAGATAGCTGGAGGTATGAGGGATTTAGGTGCCTGGACCTACATGGCCGAATGGGATAGTTATGTAGGAAGTGGCCTGCAGCTTCACAATAAATGCATAGGTTGTTTAGGCGCCTACGTTCCCTTTCTTCCGGGCTCAAAGAGGGTCGGAGTAGACCTATCTGCATAGGCTCTTCATCCGATGCATTGGAGGTTGGAGGAATGGAGCCAGGGGACAGCTTGGGCCGGGACTTTGGTTAGTACCCAAGTTGGCCTAAAGTTCTGGGATCGCTCGGAGCGCCGCTCCCGCAGGCGCCTGTCCAGCTGAATAGAAACTTGGAGTATAGGAGCTAGTAAGTTAGACTTTGGAGGCACACGAGTAGTTAGACTATAAAAGGATAAAAATAATTTTATTTTATTAAATTTAAATTACAAAATTGAAGATAAATACTATAACTGTTACATTGTCCATATGAGGGTATTGTATATTTAATATTTCCTACCCTACATGCAATTTAAAACCCTACTTATTATACGTATAATCCAAAATTCAAACAATGAGAAATAGAGAACAACTTCCCAAATCAAAGTTGCAATTTATGAATGTAGGAAGGAGAGTTGTGGGTTAAATTGCAGATCCAGGTAGGTTTTCTTTTATTCGCTCGACATGTTGCACGTCTAAATAACGCTTCCTCAGGAGCTAAAGATAGTTCTGCTGAATACATGTAAAATATATATCAATAAGTACATATACAATGTAGACAAAACATATTTTAGAATATGATACCACACATTTAATAGGAGATAAAATATGTTCCGACCAACTATAATGATCACATGGAAAAAGCCCATAAAGGAAAATGGTCACCAGGGGGCCGACGGTGCAGCCTAGTAAGCTATTATAAAGTATATATAGTGCATACATACATCTGTGTAAAGATGTCAATTCAAATAGCCTGCTATATGTTAAGATAAATTAGTAGTGCCTCCAAATCCCCCATAAAGAGTGTTAAAGGTAACCATCAATCAGATACTTGAGAAAAGGTAATTAAGCTTCACTTATTAGAGCAAGTATATAGTATTTTAGGAGGAGGCATATCAGGTTTATTAATAAGTGCAGGCAGTTAAAAGGAAATCAATAGTAGCCAAAAAGGAAAGAAATATAGATATACATAGATATATATGTATGCATACATAGCTTACCCCATATGGTCAAGCATAATAGGAAGGATGCAGGTATAGTGTTGCAATTAATAGAATGAGTAATCGCTGGGTTGTATTAAAAGATTAATGATATATGCAGAGCGTTGCGGGAGCACTAATATGGCCTCAGTTCCCAGTGTGAAGATAGGCACCAGTAGAAAGCCTTTTAGATAGCAGTGGCTTATAGAAACCAATATTTCTAATATAAAAGACATGGAGATATAATGTACCATATATACTCGAGTATAAGTCGTTCCGAGTATAAGTCGAGGCCCTAATTTACCACAAAAAAATGGGAAAAACGTAGTGACCCGAGTATAAGACGAGGGTGAGAAATGCACAGCTACTGTAAGTGGAAAAGAGGGTCAACAATGCGCATTTGCAGCCTCACTGTGCCCATTTGCATGCCTCACTGTGCCCATTTGCAGCCATAGGTCCCCCGAACTTCAAACTCTGTAGTTAAGGGTTCCTAGATGCCCCCTAGCTGCAGCCAAAATTTGGGGTCTCTGAACCCAAATGGTCCCGAAATGACATTGCTGCAGATGGACACAGTTGACCAACTTTGGGGCCCCGTATCTCGGGGCCACTTAGTGATAGGACCCCCAAATTTGGTGTGCAAACTCAGTGGAACTAGCACCATAAAATATGCTGGGGTTTCTATCACCAAGTGTCTCCGAGATACAGGGCCCCAAAAATCGGTTCAGAAAATGTCAAGCACTTTTCTGCAGCAGAGAATGACATTTTCCAAACCGGCTTTGGGGCCCGTATCTCGGGTCCACTTAGTCCTAGAAACCCCAGCTTTGGATATGTTGTAGTACCATTTCCACTGGGTTTGCACACCAAACTAGGGGTTCCTAGCATAAAGTGGCCCTGAGATACGGGGCCCCAAAGTCGGTTCAGAAAATGTCAAGCACTTTTCTGCAGCAGAGAATGACATTTTCCGAACCGATTTTGGGGCCCTGTATCTTGGGGCCACTTAGTGCTAGGAACTCCAGCTTTGGATATGTTGTAGTACCATTTCCACTGGGTTTGCACACCAAACTAGGGGTTCCTAGCATAAAGTGGCCCTGAGATACGGGGCCCCAAAATCAGTTTGGAAAATGAAATTTTTTGCTGCAGAAAAGTGCTTGACTCGAGTATAAGTCGAGGGGGGCACTTTCAGTACAAAAAAATGTGCTGAAAAACTCGACTTATACTCGAGTATATACGGTAGTGTTTTTTCTATATTAGCATGCCTGCATTGGTTTCAGCATATAAAGAAGTACAAGTGTATATAGTGGGCTATAATGGTGGCTTACCTAAAGTTCATTTGGGAAAACTGGAGGATTTGGTGTAGCTCCCTTTGATGGATCATTTGGGGCAGCTGTGTGTCCTTAAATAAAGACCCCCACCGGAAGTGCCGATGGCCCGAATGGGCTCGGCGCTTCTCGGTCCGACTACCGCAGGGCGGGGATGAGGAGAAACCCGCCGGCTACCGCGCACCCCCCGGATGGAAGCACTAGCGTGGCGACGCTCGGCCAATGCCACAGCAGCAGAAGCGGGGACTGGGCGGGGAGCCCAAAGGGTCCCAGTGTCCCCGTCAATCGCCGCACATCCGGTCGGAGGAGAGGACCAGATGTGCGGTGCTATGTAGTCGAGTTTACCGGCCAAAATCAATAAAACCAGCCAGGCGACCAAAGCCAGGAGGATATACCATGGGATCATGAATAGGGAGGGAAAAAAATATAATAAAGACAGTTTACAAAGATACATAGTATAAAGAGTTGCAGTATAGCTATACTTTAAAAGAATTACATAATATTTGACAGAAATATTGGTATCCATATTTATGACAACATTACGATGATAGTAAGTTTATGAATCGTGACAATCATCTTTAAATATTAAAGACTGGAAAAATGTCTTTATCTAATCTGGTTACCTTTGAACTGGGCATTATATTGTTTTCAATGTATATGGGAGTCCTTGGAATATTAAATGTGGAACATTCAAAGAATTGGTCTATAGGATTGGGTCTCATTGAGTCCTGGCGCTCGAGTGGCATTCAGGCGCTTAATCCAATAACTCTGCTTTTGTAATATGAATTTATCCCACTCGCCCCCTCTAGGGTTCTTGGGGATGACGGGCAGAACAATGAAAGAGACAGAGGAGGTATCAAACCGATGGTACAAATCAAGATGTCGACTAATGGGAGTGAGCATTTTGCCGTTTCCTGAATAGTGTATGTAATCATTAATTCTCTGTCTCAACTGTCTGGCCGTCTTCCCTACATAGAAGGCTCTGCAGACACAGGTCATAAGGTATATCACGCCCTGTGTGCTGCATGTAGCCGAAAATCTGGGGTAGTGAACCTCACCGTTGGGGAGTAAGACTTGGTGTCCAGGCAATATCCAAGGGCAGAAAGTACAATTGCCACAGGGTGATGTCCCTAGTGGTAGTTTGGGTGTGGATGAGTTGTGGGCCATATAGTGGCTGGACACAAGTCTGTCTCTAAGTCAGTTGATGCGTCTAAACACAGTTTCCGGATACGTACTGATGTATTTTCTTAAAATTGGGTCTTCCTGTAGAAGATGCCAGTGTGTACTCATGATTTTTCTAATGTCATCATGGTGGGATCAAAATTTAGTAATTAGTTTGACAGTGGGTTCTTTGGACTGGGCTTTGGTTTTGTATAATAAATCATCATCAGTGTTCTCCGCTTGGCTTTGTTGTAGGCCTGGCCCAAAAGGGATCGACTATATCCTCGTGCTAATAAGCGCGATTTTAAAAGGTTCCCTTGATGTTGAAAATCTGATAAATGTGTGCAATTTCGATGGAGTCGAATGTATTGCGCATATGGTATACTCCGAATAAGTGCCGGGGGATGTGCACTGGCGGTGTGCAGTAATGTGTTTCCAGCTGTCGTTTTTCAAAACAGGTTTGTCACTAAGGTGTTGTTTGTGTCCTTATAGATAACAAGGTCTAAGAAGTTAGTAGTTCTGATATCACAATTAAATTGAACTTTAAATTAAATTGGTTGGTATTTAAGGTTTGAATGAATTGCTTTAAAGATTTATGAGTGTCCATCCAGATGATGAAAATGTCATCAATGTATCGTTTCCAACACAGGATATGGTCGGTAAATTTAGTTAAGGGCTCATGAGAGAACAGATGGCGCTCCCGCCCTCCAGGTACAGATTGGTCTAGCCAGGGGCACAACAGGTGCCCATGGCCACGCCCTGCACCTGAAGGTAGTGGGAGTCCATGAACTCGAACCAATTGTGGGTCAGAATAAAGTTTAGTAACCTCAAGATGAAATCATTATAGTTCCAATAATGGTGGTCCACCTCGTAGAGGAAGGTGCAGACCGTCTCGACTCCCCGCTCATGAGGGATGCTGGAGTACAGAGCCTCCACATCCAATGTCAGGAGCAGGGAGTCGGGAGGGACTGACAGTCCCTCGATTTGTTTGAGTAAATCTAACATGTCTTTGGTATAAGAGGGTAAGGCCGTGACATGGGGCATTAAAACAGAGTCTACCAGTTTGCTGGCATTTTCATTGAGGCTCCCGATACCCGAAATTATCGGTCTCCCAGGGGGCGATAGAGGGTCCTTATGCACTTTAGGAAGTGCATAGAACATCGCCACCCTGGGAGACCGAACATTCAGGTAATCGTAGATATCTTTATTGATTAGACCCCTGGAATAGGCGTCATTAATCATGTCAAGGAATTCATTCCTGAAAGAAGAAGTAAAAGATATAGGGATCTGTCGATACCAATGATGATTAGATAAGATGTTCAGACACATAGTTTTGTAAAAGTGCCTGGTCATAAGAACTATGTTGCCACCTTTATCGGCCGCCTTTACAACTACATCAGGATGGTTTTGTAATTCCAGAATAGTTTGACGCTGTGTCGAAGGTAAATTACTTTTCTTGGGAAGGACGCACATGCGTTTAATGTCGCTCACAACACTTTGTAGGAAGGCCCAGGCCTGGCGGTTTAAGCATAAATCACGAAATTGTTCAGATTTGGGTTTAAATTTGAAAAGTATTGTGTGGGCGGGACTTTGAGTGAAGCACATGGATGCAGTAAAGAAATGAATTAAAGAATGGTTTATTTATTGAGTCATTTTTTTAGAACATAGATTGTGAGTTCATTGTGTATAGTAATGCATTGTATTCAAAATAAATCATCACATTGGGGAAAAAAGAAAAAGTACTTGGTGGAAAAGAACGGCCGTGGTGGGTTCATGAATGGGTGGTAGTAACGGCAGTTGTTAGCTCTACACGTTTCGGGACCTTTAAGTCACTCGTCAGGAGCAAGACCGTAATGGTTCATCTAAAAAATGAAAAATATATAATAAGGGCGTTGTGTTAATCTGGAAGAAGGGTTGGCAAATGCAGGGAGTGTGAAAAACCCCCTCACACCCATACATTTGTCCAAAGTACTTACATGCATGTGGTTACGCAGAGGGGAAAACACAACCGTGCGAATCGACCCGGCCAGAAATGCCAATCCCGAAGCTGAGGGGACCTGTCCAGGCGGCACAAAACCAACAGCGGCAGCATCCCTAATTGGTGAAAGTGGAGAATTGAGGGAAGAATGTGAATGAAGGGGGAAGAAGAAGAGAGGGGAGAAGGTCCCATAGGGGGACTAGCTGAATGGAAAGGGGCTGGTGAAAGTGGTGCATGGGAAATGAAAAATGAAAGGGGGTATGGTAAGTGATGAGTGCTAAAGTGGTGATGCTTAAACACATTGGTGGTGTTACTTAAAAAACATCTAAGATCAAAATCTTTATTTAACCCTCCAGGGGCCAGAGAGCCCAACTGGTGTATCCACCTTGATTCTCTTCTGCTGATTTCCCTAACATAATTAGACCCCCTCCAGTGACGTTTGGGTGCCTCAATGCCCCAAAATTGCATCCCTACTGTACTCTTGTTGTGTACATCTCTAAAATGTACAGATGAAAAATGCTTATCAAACCCCTTTTTTATATTCCTCACGTGTTCCTCAATACGCTCTTTTAATGCCCTAACCGTTCTACCAACATAAATTAAATTACATGGGCATTTGACTGCGTAAACTACACCAACTGCATCACAAGAGATGAAGTCCCTGATGGTATATGTGTGGTTGTTGAGTGGATTGACAAAATCTTTTACTTTCCTAACATTAGTAGGAACTCTGGTGCAACTGTAGCAGTGACCACAACTGTGGAAACCTATCATATCCCAAAACAACTTGGGTTTAGGAGGGGGAGGCTCTACTACATTGTGCACCAGTAGGTCACGTAGACTAGGTGCTCTCTTGTATACTATCCTAGGTTTTTCTGAGAGACTCCCTTTTAAATGGATGTCTTGTTTTAAGATGTTCCAATATTTATGGATAATTCGCTCCACGTCTTTATTCTGTAGATTGTAGTCCAGAACAATACAAGTACCCATATCATTGCTGGTGCTGGTTTGTCTGACGCTATCCTTGAGTAAATCCTCCCTATTTAAATTCTTAATTTAATTTTTCTCCTTTTCCAGGAAATTCTCACCGTATCCTTTCTGTTTGAACATAGTGGTTAACATATTAGATTGAGTTTCAAAATCTTCTACCTGTGTGCAATTCTTCTTAATTCTCATGTATTGGCCTCGAGGAATGTTATCTAGCCAATGTCTGAAATGACAACTCATAACAGGAATATATGAATTGCGATCTGTCGCCTTAAAGTATGTTTTTGTTTCAATTCCTTGAGATGTATTGCTAATTTCCAGATCCAGGAAGTGTACCACACTTTTACTAATGTTCCATGTCAGATTGATATTCTGATCATTAGATATTAAAATAAATTTCGGGCAATATTACCAATACTCAATAAATATGCGTAAAAGTGTGTAAACATAGACAAAATAAAAACTTTTATATAGTGGTTGCTGCATCTGTAGTTGCTAGGATCAGCGATCTCTGTGTTGCAACATATAGCAATTCCCACTGTTTTTCAGTGAAGTGATGGTGCTATAGTAAAGAGAAAACGTGCAGGTTTCTATAATATTGTGATACAAATGCCATGAATGAAGGCAGGCTAGAATATCATGAATAAATTATCGCGAATAAATAAATTCTTGTGAATGAAATATTCCTTATAAAATTCAGAATAAATAATATTAAGTGCAACCTGTCATAAAATAAAATAAATTTTACACAGAAAAGGTGCCAGCAATAATCTATAAAATAAGTGCAATCACAATTCACTTAAATATAGCCTTAAAAGTGCAGGTGATAATATTGCAAAATTATAAAAAAGTTCTTGAAATAATAGATGGCGACGTTAGAAAGGTACTTATAAATAGTTCTTCTACTCAGATCTGTTCTATCTTGTATGCTGGGTATAATATTCTTATGGTGGTGCCTCCTAGTGTGGTCTCACAGAACTCTCACCTTAAAATTGTGATAATCAGGCTTTTGGTAATTATGTCTTTAAGGCGTGGAAGCAGTGTCTGGGAGCCTCTCCTTCTTTGTGGTTATCTCTCCATACTTTCTTCTCTGTCCACTCTGGTGAAACTCAATATCAGGGGAGATAAAAATGGGGGAGGAAGAGAGAAGAAAGGCTCCACTAGTGTGATAACGTTTTTGAAATCAAAGGGGGGTATTTATTTGGATAATGCTCTTACATTTAGTACAATAAAAACAGGCAGAGTAAATAGGTGAAAAGTCTGGCGTTCTCAGCGCCCTCTCACTTGTGCTTCAGCTTGTGCCGCTCCAGCCAATCCCTACGCGTTACGACACGTCACGTGTCTTCATCTGGGGATCCCCCCCTTTGATTTCAAAAACGTTATCACACTAGTGGAGCCTTTTTTCTCTCTTCCTCCCCCATTTTTATCTCCCCTGATATTGAGTTTCACCAGAGCGGACAGAGAAGAAAGTATGGAGAGATAACCACAAAGAAGGAGAGGCTCCCAGACACTGCTTCCACGCCTTAAAGACATAATTACCAAAAGCCTGATTATCACAATTTTAAGGTGAGAGTTCTGTGAGACCACACTAGGAGGCACCACCATAAGAATATTATACCCAGCATACAAGATAGAACAGATCTGAGTAGAAGAACTATTTATAAATACCTTTCTAACGTCGCCATCTATCTATTATTTCAAGAACTTTTTTATAATTTTGCAATGTTATCACCTGTACTTTTAAGGCTATATTTAAGTGAATTGTGATTGCACTTATTTTATAGATTATTGCTGGCACCTTTTCTGTGTAAAATTTATTTTATTTTATGACAGGTTGCACTTAATATTATTTATTCTGAATTTTATAAGGAATATTTCACTCACAAGAATTTATTTTTTCACGATAATTTATTCATGATATTCTAGCCTGCCTTCATTCATGGCATTTGTATCACAATATTATAGATACCTGTACGTTTTCACTTTACTATAGCACCATCACTTCACTGAAAAACAGTGGGAATTGCTATATGTTGCAACACAGAGATCGCTGATCCTAGCAACTACAGCTGCAGCAACCACTATATAAAAGTTTTTATTTTGTCTATGTTTACACACTTTTACGCATATTTATTGAGTATTGGTAATATTGCGCAAAATTTATTTTAATATCTACTGTACTAAGTGTTGGTGTGAACACCCTCATTTTGCTGCAATATTTACACCTTTTTGATAGAATTATTCTCTTTATTATTTAGTCACTATTATAATTCATTTTCACATCTACCAGCGCGAAGGAAAAACATTTTAATAGTTCATATTCTGATCATTGTTGTTCATTAATTCAAGCTTTTCTGCCAGGTGATCCTCATTTCCTTTCCATATGATCAGAAGATCGTCTATGAAACGTCTATAGAGCACAATATTGGGATCTCTATTGTACAAAATACCTTCAGACTCCCATCTGGCCATATACAAATTGGCGATGCTTGGGGCGAATTTAGCGCCCATCGCGACGCCTTTAATTTGTAAATAAAAAGTGTTCTGGTACCAGAAAAAGTTATGTTCCAAACAGAAGTTTAAACATCTCAATATAAATTTCCGTAGCTTCTTTTCCATCCCGTTATTGTTTTTAAGAGCCCATTTCACTGCTCTCATGGCCCCTTGTTGGTCGATACTGGTATAGAGAGATGCCACATCACCAGTTGCCATCACCAAATTTTCATTAGAGGTACATTCATTCAATAACTGGAATGTGTGTTTGGTGTCCTTAAGATACGCGTGAGTTTCCTTAACAAGAGGTTGGAGATGTAGGTCTATATATTCTCCTAATCGGGAGGTTAGGGAATCAATCTCGCTTACAATAGGTCTACCCGGGGGTTATGTCTATCCTTATGAATTTTGGGAATATAGTATATAACGGGAATCCTATTAGCTGTAGGGACCAAATATTCTTCCTCATGCTTATTAAGAAGACCTTTCTCCACCCCATAGAGTATAATCGATTTCAATTCCTGTTTATAACGTTTCAAAGGATCTGATTTCAATATTTGGTAGGTACTTCTGTCTTCTAGAATACTTTCCATCTCCTTCTTATATTGTTCCAGGGATAATACCACTATACCACCTCCCTTATCCGCTGGGCAGATGATGATATCTTTTCTTTTTTCTAAGCTTCTAAGGCCTTTCTTTATATCCTTCTGTTCGTGAATCTTCTTAACCGGGAGTTGTTCCAATTCGGTAGTGACCAATTTCTTAAAAAGATCAATGTATTTATTGTTTGCTATATGTGGGTTAAAAACAGAGTTGTTCCTTAATGGTGTGAAGCGATTATCCATTGCCATTTTCTCTATCGGATTTTGGGCATAATACTTCTTTATATTTAACTTTCGGACAAACTTTTGGATACCAATGTAAGTTTCAAATTTATTCAAACCTTTTTTTGGGGCAAATTTGATGCCCTGATCCAGGGTTAATGTCTCTTCTCTGGTGAGACTTGTGCCGCTTAAGTTATAGGGAGGGAGGGTATCTCCCCTATTCTTGATCTTCACGCCCTCTTTTCTTGCTTCCTTCGTGCGGCCTGTCCTCCCCTTTTCCTATATTTCTTCCATCTTTGGGGGGATGGTGATCTGTCCGGCCCTTCTCTAAAAAAGAAGAGTCAACTGGGGTTGCATTTGCATCATCATAAAGGGGCATAAAGGGAACAGGGGAAGGGAACAGGACGGAACGTTATACACACAACCTGTTGGGACAGATTAGCATGCCACCCCATACCGGCCGCTGTTGCCCATTTGTCTCTGCTGTTTTAGTGTGGCGCCCTTAAGCGCCTTGTTACTGTGAGTACCCATTGTGGGATTTGTTTATGATTTTAATAAATTTAGTACATACTGCACCATGAAGTCCTTTTTATGTTGATGTATTGAGGTACAAACAAGACTGCTGTGAGGAACAGAGGCACCAGTGCAAATCTATCCAGGACCCTGCATATAACATCGAACCCAGAGAGGTTCTAAGGCGCATTCTGACCAAGCTTAATTGCAAGGTCGCACGCCCTAAGGTGAGGGGCTATCACCTGGGGGGGAGCACTTGTATGAGCGCACAGCACTTTCGTTTGTGTTCACCATAACACATGAATGGATTGTGGAAGATCTGTGGACTGTTAATTTGATCATTGCACAGCAACACAGCACTGAATTGCATAGAATCACATGGATGCAACACCAAATCGCATGGATGCATTTTTTTGTATTTTTTAAATTTTTATTGTTTGAACATTGCACTGATACCATATTGCATAGATGCAGCACTGAAATGCATGGATGCAACACTAAATCGGACTGTTAATTTAATCATTGCACAGCAACACAGCACTGAATTGAATAGAATCACATGGATGTAGCACCAAATCGCATGGACGCGTTTTTTTGTATTTTTTAACCTTTTATTGTTCAAACATTGCACTAACACCATATTGCATAGATGCAGTACTGATATGCTTGGATGCAACACTAAATCGCATAGATGTTTGTGTTGAATTATCTATTAATGTTTTAAAATTGCACAAACTTTGTGGAATATTTGCAATACACAGGCTTATTGGAGCACTTTTACCTATTTATTCATTAATTGAAATTTATTGCACATTAACGTATAGTATAGTATTAATAGTTATTAATAGATTTTGTATATGTTAGGCACAATATCACTTTATTAATATTTTAGTGGAAATTTCTTACTATTTAACAAAAGTTTGACACATTGTTTCACTTTTTTAGAAGTATTAAATAGGCACAAGAGGCAGCACATTAACCAATAGATAATACAAGCGCATCACTTTATTTACTTATCTTAACTAATTGTGGGGTGTCACTAATTGATTGCAGCTGTATTACCTTCTTTTTTTTTTTCACTATTGGATTTTTTCACTATTGTATTATTTCTAAAAAAATCTTTTTAGTCCACTTCAGCGCTTTAGGAATTTTATAATTGCATGTACAGAATTATTGTATGTGATTTTGGCACAAGAGAGCAAGGCTACCCAGTTATCTTGAGAAAAAGTAGACAAGCAATGGAGATTTTGCGCTAAAGTCTGATTTTTTTCTCTCGGTTTGGCCATTACTCTGCGGATGATAGGCAGAAGACTTCAATGTTCAAGGCTTTGTAGAGGGCCCTCCAGAACCCCTCTGTCAGATACAATGTTGTTCGGCAGGCCGTGCAACCTTAAAATCTCTTTGAAAAAGATGTGTGCTATATCCATGGCAGAGGGAATACCCACCAGGGGCAAAAAGCGGGACATCTTTGACAAGCAATCTACCACCAAAATAGTGGAGAATCCCTATAAAGTCCATGGATAACATCTTCCATTGGTGGTCTGGGACAGATAGTGGTCTTAACAGATGCCAAACTTTAGTGTGGCTACCTTTATTTCGAAGACAGGTTGTACAGGGATTGCCCACGTAATCCTTGCAATCTTGGCTTAGATTAGGCCACCAGTATGCTCGCTGAATAAGTTGAAGCATCTTATGGACCCCGAAGTGGCCGGCAAGCTGGTGGTCTTGGAACATTTGAGGACCTGGAGTCAGGCTCCTTGGGGTACTAAAATCTTGTCTCTGTGTCATAGAATTCCTTTTTCTGATTGAAGAAGTCCCTGATTCAGAGCATTGGGCTGAGATCTGTTCGAGAGTTGCCTTTAGATCAGGTTGGATCAAAAGGAAACTCTGAGGGGACAAGATAGTGCTGGGGACGACAACTTCAGGAGTCTCTGGAAACATGCGCGAACATCTGCCTTCACGTTCTTGGACCTAGGGTGATAAGTGAGATTAAAGTTAAAACTTGAAAAGAACAAAGCCCACCTGGCTTTCCGTGGTCTTTGACATTTGGCAGATCTAAGATACTCTAGGTTTTTATAATCTGTGAATACCATGCACACCTGCACTCTCTGGATACTTTAGTGCACATCTGCACTCTCTGGGTTCTCCCTTGCAAGCCTGGACTCCTGGGGACCTTCTGTCTCAGTGGGTGGAGCCCAGAACCATGGTCAGGTGCCTACAAATAGCCCAGCACACACCTGACCAGTCAGTATGCTGGTGGATCGCAAGACCCGGACCCAGGACTTGGGATTTCATCCCACCCGGATTGCTACGAAATCCCCAGGCTCCAGATCCCAAAATGGATTTTAGTAAACAATGAGGAAACTGAAAAGCCAGTTTCCTCCCAAATAAGAAAATAAACTGGAGCCCCTCAACCTGCCTGGTTGAGAATCCTGCGTCTAAACACTGGTGGGGTACCACACCACCACAATATATATATATATTTGTATACATATTGATTTATTATGTGTACATAAGAAAGAAATGGGTTTATAATGATTAATTGATTGGGCTTTTTTGGCCCTACTTGTAGATAGACATATCTACATAGATTGGTGTATTGATGAAATAAAAGACTATATATAATAAAAAAGTTGTAAACCTCTATTGCCGGTATAGATTGTAACTTCAACTTCCCCCACTAGGTGGTAGCACCACCAAGGCACATAAATAGGCTGCTTACAGCCCATTCTGGTTAGCTTGAGAAAGGAGTGCATATAGTAGCAATTTGCCGATTGCGCACGCTCTGAAACGTGTTGCATCACGTCCGTGACGTCATCGCGCCATACGCTGCATTCCAGCCCTCTCCTTTAAAGTGTCAGCTTGCGTTCCAGACCTCGTTCTGGTTCCCGCCCGAGAGCCGAGAGATCCCTGGTAGACAGGACGCCGGCCTCATACAGCGCAACAGGACGAGATCATCGCTGATAACAGAGATGAAGATTGGACGATTACACTGGACTCCACTATGCCTTTGTAAAGATTCTTCATTGTGAGTTTTTATACGCTTTGTCTTATTAAACAAATACGGTTTTAGTTACACGGCGCCTATCTTCTGTTTTCTTTTTGTTTGGAGTGTGCTTCAACTCCCCCTGCAAGGCTGCTCTGGCTTTACAGACTCATCTCACACAGAGCTGTATAGCTCAAAAGAATTTTGTATGGACTTAAAATTACATTGTATATACTATGGTATGCACCACCATTTCTTGTATATCTTTTTTGCCTGAATCTGGGTGTTGCCGCATGGGAACTGAGGTGAATAAAGGCCTTTAGCTTATCAAAAGCTGCTTGGGCTTCCTGGGACCACTTAAATTGGTGTGCTGGGTAATTGGGGCAATAATGCTGGAAAAGTTTTTTATGAATCTTTAAAAGAAATTAGTAAACCCCACAAACCTTTGGATTCCCTTCTATCCTGGAATGGCCAGCTCCCACCGATAAGCAGACACCTTCTAAGGATCCATGGTCACCCCCGTCTGTGGAACTCATTAGGCCCAAGAATTTAATGGATGTCTTTTCGAATTCACACTTCTCTGCTTTCGCAGAGTCTGTGTTCTCTCAGTGTGGATAGCACCTTTTTAACGTGGGTTCTGTGCATCTCCAAGATGGCAGAGAAGCTGAGAATATTGTCTAAGTAGATGATCAGAAAGTTATCCGGAAACTCTCTAAAGATGTAGTTCACAAAATACTGGAAGGTAGCCGGGGCAATGCACAGTCCAAATGGCATAACAAGCTATTCGAAGTGCCCAAAGCAAGTTCGGTAGGCTGTCTTCCATTCATCTCTCTCCTGAATGCGCACAAGATTGTAAGCGCCCCATAGATCCAGCTTGGTAAAGACTTGAGTGGCAAGAAATCTCTGGAAGAGCTCAGGAATGAGGAGGAGAGGTGTCAGAGAGGTTACCTGGTTCGGCGCCGGGGCGCGTTGGTGCGCGTGTTTCTGGGGGCACCAGCGTGTCTGGAGTTGCCGGACATGGCGTGCGGGGTGGCGTCCTATGGGCGTTATCGCGGGCGTGCCTGGTAGTGCTGGCGTGCACGCCGGTGTTCAGGGGTGTGCTCGGGCGCTTTGGCGAATCGGCGCGTGCACGAGCGTGGCGTTTGGCGCCAATCGGCCTATTTAAGTCTGCCTCTATTCCTGTTTGGTGCTGCCTGATCAACAGCTCTGTGCCTAAGTTCCGTGATCCTCTCTATGTTCCGTATCTCTGAAGTTTTGACCCTTTGTGACCCGGCTTGCCTTTTGGACTTCCTTGACTGCTGCCTGAACCTGACCCCGGCTTGTTAGACCCTGCTACTGCCTGCTCCCTTTGTACCTTTGCTGCCAGCCCGTTGCCGACCTATGCCTGTGTGTGACCAGCCTAATAAGCTCCTGCTCAGCATCAGTTCCAGTATTCCTGAGTTCTACCTGCTGCTTGAAAGATCACCTTTCTCCAGGATCCATACACCAGGCCCTCATACCACTCCGTACTCGCGGGCTTCCTGTCTGCTCTATCAGGGGCCCTGAGTCGGATACGTAAGGGAGCCTACCCTCTGCCCAAGCGGACTCACCTGTCTGGTAAGTGAGGGACCTGACAGTATCAGGCAGCCATGACTGAGTCCGGGCAGGGGGCCTCCCTTATGGATGAAGTTTGCAGGCACCTAGTGGGCCTCACCCAAGCGGTTAAAAGCTGACAGGAGGGCTATACAAGACTGGAAGGACAGGTCCAGGCCCTCTCAGCATCTCCTCAGGGGGCAGCACCTGCTAACCCCGCCACAGCGCCCTCTGTAGTAATGCTCCCACCGGAGCCCAGGGTGCCTACACCTGAAAAGTTCTCTGGAGAACGTTGCAAGTCCTGGGCATTCTGCAACGCATGTGAACTTTATTTTGCCTTGCAACCCCGTACGTTTTCCTTGGAGGCCACTAAGATGGGGTTCGTCATATCTCTTCTGATCGGCGAGCCCCAGACCTGGGCGCATCGCCTGCTGGAGCTAAAAGCCAGATCTCTGGATTCCTTAGATGACCTCTTCATAGCAATGTCTCAGCTATACGAGGACCCCCAACTAATAGCCACGGCAGAAGCCACCTTGCACTCCCTACAACAAGGCCGCAGAGTGGCTGAAGATTACGCTGTGGAGTTCAGACGTTGGAGCTCTGATACAGAGTGGAACGACGCAGCCTTGCGTCACCACGACCGGCTGGGGTTGTCTGACCCTCTTAAAGATGAATTGGCACATGTAGGGATACCTCAGACGCTGGATGAGCTCATAAACCTGTCCATCCAGATTGACCGCCGCCTTAGAGAGAGACGTTCTGAGAGGTCTGTTGGCCACCCACGTCTCACTTGGATGTTGCCCAGGGCTCCTAGTGCCCTGAACCAAGCTCCTCCTGTCTCGTCTGTTCCAAACCAGGAAGCTCCAGAACCCATGCAGCTAGGACTGCTCTGTCCCTCTTTGACCCTAGAGGAGAAAACACGCAGACGCACACTCAATCTGTGCCTGTATTGTGGAGAATCCGGACACTTTGTAAGGGCATGCCCCAACAAGAGGCGTAAGTGCCTGCCTCTTCATTGTGTGCACCTGTCTCACCCAGATCCGGTAACCATCTAACACTTTCTGTTATATTACAGCTACCTGGAAGGAACATCCCAGTATCGATCATTATTGATTCGGGAGCATGTAGCGGTTTCATTGACCGGACCTTTATTGAAAACCATCACATTCCTATCCAACCCAAGGCCCAGGGACTGGCAGTATTCTTAGCGGACGGCTCCACCCTCAGCTCTGGACCAGTTATCCAGGAGACTGTTCCTCTACTGGCCACCATTGGTCCGGAACATCAGGAACTTTTACGCCTGGATGTCATCTCCTCTCCTCTCTTTTCAATTATCTTAGGAATGCCTTGGCTACAGGCTCACAATCCCAGTATCGACTGGTCCACAGGCAAGATCCAGTTTTTGTCCGATTATTGCAAACAACACTCCTTGCGGGGGACCCCCATGACATCATCTCAGTGCCTTTGCTTAGATTCGGAAGCCAAGTCTTGTCAAAATCTTCCCGAACCCTACCGGCATTTTCTGGATGTGTTCAGCAAAAAGGGGGCAGAAACTCTTCCGGTACATAGACCCTACGATTGCCCGATAGAGCTTTTACCCGGAACTGAAGTTCCCTTCGGGAGGATTTTCCCCCTAACTGAGCAGGAGCTGGGCACCTTGAAAGCCTATATCGACGAAAACCTAAAGAAAGTATTCATTCGTCCCTCCACATCTCTAGCAGGTGCAGGCATCTTTTTCGTGGAGAAGAAAGATCACTCCTTACGTCCCTGCATCAATTACCGGGAACTCAATAAAATTACTATAAAGAACAGATATCCGCTACCTCTAGTGCCCGAACTATTTCAGAGATTAGGATCCGCTACCGTCTTCACCAAGCTGGATCTCCGCGGAGCCTACAATTTGATCCGCATAAGAGAGGGGGACGAATGGAAGACGGCCTTTCGTACTCGATTCGGGCACTACGAGTACCTCGTCATGCCCTTTGGCCTGTGCAACGCGCCAGCCACATTCCAGCACTTCGTCAACGATGTCTTTCGTGACTTCCTGGACCTATACGTCATCGTTTATCTGGACGATATCCTGGTTTTCTCTGCTTCCCTGACTGACCATCGCAAACACGTGCGAAACGTACTTACCCGACTCAGACAACATGGGCTTTATGCCAAACTCGAAAAATGTGAGTTTGAGCTCCAATCCATTCAGTTCCTAGGCCTGGTCATCTCTCCTGACGGTATCAAAATGGACCCGCAAAAGGTATCTGCTATCTTGGATTGGCCTGCACCTGTAGACAAAAAAGGAGTACAGCGCTTTATTGGCTTCGCCAATTTTTATAGAAAATTCATTAAAGGATTCTCTTCAATAATAACTCCCATTACGGAACTCATCAAACAGGGAACCCGGTTCTGCTGGACCCCTAAGGCGCAAGTGGCCTTTGAAAAACTCAAGGCTCTGTTTACTTCCACCACTATCCTCGAACACCCCAATCCTGCCTTACCTTTCGTATTAGAAGTGGATGCTTCCGAAGTTGCGGTAGGAGCCGTGCTCTCACAAAGACAAGGTGCTAAAGCACTCCTGTACCCTGTGGGATTCTTTTCACGCAAGCTCTCCTCTTCCGAGAGGAACTACGACGTGGGAGATTGGGAACTTCTAGCCATTAAGGCAGCTCTGGAAGTATGGCGCTATCTCCTGGAGGGTGCAGCTCACCCCATTTTGGTCTACACAGACCATAAAAATTTGCAATATCTAAGGACGGCTAAGAGACTAAAACCCAGGCAAACCAGATGGGCACTTTTTTTTTCCCGATTCATATTCCACATTACCTACAGACCCGGATCCAAGAATGTCAAATCCGACGCTCTCTCCCGTATGTTCCTTGATTCAGAGAAGACCCTGCCTCCAGACACCATCCTCCCTTCTGGGAATTTCCTGATCTTACAGGAGGATCTAATCTCTCAGATCAGACGGTCCTCTATGGGAATGTCATCACCTGCTGAAGCTTGTACCAAAGATGGGCTGTTCTGGTACAAAAACTTAAATTGTGGTCCCTGAGGAGCTTAAAGTATGGGTGTTAAACTTGTGCCATGACCACAAATTGGCCGGTCACTTCGGCACACGGAAGACAATTGATCTAGTCCAACTCACCTTCTGGTGGCCTCACCTTGTTAAGGATTGCAAGGAATACGTTGAGTCCTGTAATACTTGTGCCAGAAGCAAGAATAGCCAAGCAAGGGCATGGGGTCTGTTGAGACCATTACCAGTCCCAGAGAGGCCGTGGGCCATGATTTCAATATACTTTATTGTTGAACTCCCCCCATCAGAAGGTTTCTCTTCCATCTTTGTTGTGGTAGACAGGCTGTCTAAAATTGCCCACTTTCTCCCCATGAAGGGCACCCCTTCGGCTATGGAAACCGCTACCATCTTTATCAAAGAAATTATCAGATTACATGGAGTACCAACCAACATAGTTTCTGACAGAGGTGTCCAATTTACCTCCAGATTCTGGAAAGCCCTCTGTGGCTCCTTAGAGATTGAATTGTCATTTTCTTCGGCCTATCACCCCCAATCAAATGGACAAACCGAAAGGACGAATCAGACCTTGGAGCAATACCTCCGCTGTTTTTCTGCATTCTCCCAGGATGACTGGGCTTCCCTGCTTCCCATCGCGGAGTTCTCCTACAATAACTCACTGCACTCGGCTACCAATCAGTCACCATTCTATGCTAACTATGGCTTCCATCCATCCTTCTTGCCTGGGTCTATACCTGAGTGCTCCATCTCTGCAGTATCTGAAACCTTGTACTTTTTCTCAAACAATACCAAATTATTGCAGAATACCATGGCCAAAGCTCAGGAAGACTACAAAAGAATATTTGACAGGAAGAGACGCGGAGAACTTGCCCTGGAACCTGGCAACTCAGTCTGGTTATCTACTACTAACCTTAAGTTGGCCTGTCCGTCCAGAAAACTAGGCCCTAAATACTTGGGTCCTTTTCTGGTTAAAAGAAAAATTAACAATGTGGCATATGAACTTGATCTACCTAACGCCCTGAAGATACACCCAGTCTTCCATGTGTCCCTTTTGAAGCCGGTCACCCCCAATTCCTTTGTTGGCCCTAGTATCGGCCCACCCAAGCCTATCCTAGTTAATGGCGAAGAGGAGTTCGAGGTGGAGGCAATTTTAGATTGCAGAAGAAGACGCAACCAAGTTCAATACCTTGTAAAATGGAAGGGCTATGGGCCCGAAGACAATTCTTGGGAGCCAGAGAGCAACTTGCACGCCAGGGAACTCCTACAGTCATTTAAAGCTTCTCAAAGATGGCACAGCTGGGCATCCGGAGTCTGCCCTTGAGGAGGGGGCACTGTCAGAGAGGTTACCTGGTTGGGCGCCGGTGTGCGTTGGTGCACGTGTTCCTGTGCGTGCTGGGGCGCGTGTACCTGGGGGCACCGGCCTGTCTGGTCTGGCCGGCCATGGCGTGCGGGGTGGCGTCCGGGCGTGCGCGCTAGCACGCGTTCGCCTATGGGTGTTACCGCGGGCGTGCCTGGTAGTGCTGGCGTGCACGCCGGTGTTCGGGGGCGTGCTCGGGCATGTGCGGGCGCTTTGGCGAATCGGCGCGTGCACGAGCGCGGCATTTGGCGCCAATCGGCCTATTTAAGTCTGCCTCTATTCCTGTTTGGTGCTGCCTGATCAACAGCTCTGTGCCTAAGTTCCGTGATCCTCTCTATGTTCCGTATCTCTGAAGTTTTGACCCTTTGTGACCCGGCTTGCCTTTTGGACTTCCTTGACTGCTGCCTGAACACGACCCCGGCTTGTTTGACCCTGCTACTGCCTGCTCCCTTTGTACCTTTGCTGCCAGCCCGTTGCCGACCTATGCCTGTGTGTGACCAGCCTAATAAGCTCCTGCTCAGCATCAGTTCCAGTATTCCTGAGTTCTACCTGCTGCTTGAAAGATCACCTTTCTCCAGGATCCATACACCAGGCCCTCATACCACTGCGTACTCGCGGGCTTCCTGTCTGCTCTATCAGGGGCCCTGAGTCGGATACGTAAGGAAGCCTACCCTCTGCCCAAGCGGACTCACCTGTCTGGTAAGTGAGGGACCTGACAAGAGGATAACGGTTCTTGATAGTGATCTTGTTGAGTGCTCTGTAATCTACACAGGACCTGAGGGTATGGTCTTTTTTCTCCATAAAGGAGATTCCGCCACCAGCTTGGGATGGTGAAAGATGAATGAACCTCTTTTCTAGGTTTTCGTCAATGTATTGATGTAAAGCCTCAAGCTCAGTCTCTGAAAGCGGGAATATTCGTCCAAAGGGAATTTCGGCACTAGGCAACAGCTCGACACCAGGCAACAGGATGACGAGGTTGTAGTGTGTCAGCTTTCTTTTTATCAAAAACATCCAGGAAGTCGTGGTAGACTGCAGGGACATCTTGGCTTGTGTTTGAAACGGAGTGGACAGTGAGGCAACTGGTAGGCGACACAGATTTAGGCACAATGCAATGCTGAAGTGTGCCCACAGCCATGGGATTCCCAGAATCAAAGGAAACATGGGTGAGCAAAGAACATCAAAACAAAGGAATTCTTGATGGCCTGAGTCAGTTAAGGTAAGTATAAGTAAAGTCGCTAGCATAACAGGACCGGACCGAGAAGTGGTGTCATCAGCCAAATTAACCTAAAGTTTACGTTTCTTGGCTTGAAAGGGAATCTGAAAGTCTCTTGCAAGAGTAATGTCCATGACACAACTGCATGCCCCGGAATCAGCTATTGCTGGAAGTCTGACCACCCCTTCTGCCATTTGTAGTGAGACAAGGAGAACAAGGTGAGTTGGGGAAGGTCCAGAGACTTGGAGGTACATAGGGCTGTGGGGAGACATACTGGGCCTCACAGGACAGTTGCAAAAGAAATGTATGGCTCCTTCACAGTAGAGACAAAGGTTGGCTTTCATCGAAGGTCAGAGCAGAACAGACCACGTCAATTTGCATAGGCTCTCCTATTGCGACCATCCCTCCCGCAGGCATCAGTCAAGTTGGATGGTTAATGTGGCGGGGGCCTCCACTCATGCTAGCTCATCCTTGGGAACTTCAAACCGGCCAAGCCAGTCCTCATATCTGAGAGTGGCCTTGCTCCACCCTGTATCTGCAGACCATTTACTTAAGCCCGCTGTCTTCTATAGGTTCCCCGTTGACAGCTGAATGTAAAAAAAAAAAAATTGCCGGCAAAAAAATTATGGAAAAAACGGTGTGGGGTCCCCCCAGATTCATATCCATGCTCAGACCCCTATCTGAGCATGGAGCCCGGCAGCTCAGGAAAGGGAGAGGACCATTCAAAGCTGCATGCCCTCAACATGTGGGGGTGCTTTGGGGCAGGGGGGCTCTGCTCTGACATGATTGATGATGGATCTACAGTATCTCACAAAAGTGAGTACACCCCTCACTTTTTTGTAAATATTTTATTACATCTTTTCTTCATGTGACAACACTGAAGAAATTACACTTTGCCACAATATAAAGTAGTGAGTGTACATCTTGTATAATAGTGTAAATTTGTTGAACCCTCAAAATAACTCAACACACAGCCATTAATGTCTAAACCGCTGGCAACAAAAGTGAGTACACCCCCAAGTGAAAATGTCCAAATTGAGCCCAATTAGCCATTTTCCCTCCCTGGTGTCATGTGACTCGTTAGTGTTTGAAAATAAATAAGTGCAGCGCTATGATTGCAAAAAAAGGGAAAAATTGTATGTGATTCAAACATATATGTGACAAAATGACACAAACTCTAACATAATACATGTGAATGGATATTAAAGGGGTTGTAAAGGTGTTTTTTTTTTTTTTTAAAAATAACAAACATGTCATACTTACCTTCACTGTGCAGCTCGTTCTGCACAGAGTGGCCCCGAACCTGGTCTTCTGGGGTCCCTCGGCGGCTGTCTCAGCTCCTCCCCGCAAGCATTTACCACCTTCATGCGAGCTCTCTCGCACGGTGGTGAGTGCTTGCGGGCGCGCTCCCGTGATACAGCCGGCGGCTATAGCCGCTCGCTGTATCACTCGGCCCCGCCCCCCGGCGCGCCGCGTCATCGGATGTGATTGACAGCAGCGCGAGCCAATGGCTGCGCTGCTTTCAATCCATCCACTGCAGCCAATCAGCGGCCAGGGTGAGCGGAGGAACAGATGTCGGGAACGCGAAGCTGACTTTCGAGGCGTCAGGTAAGTAAAACGGGGGGGCTGGGGGCGGCGGTTCTGTCAGAAGTTTTTTCACCTTAATGCATAGAATGCATTAAGGTGAAAAAACTTTTACCTTTACAACCCCTTTAAGCAATGTGCTAATATAGTGACTGCACTACAGGGGCGGACTGACAACTCATGGGGCCCCTGGGCAATAGGGGCTCATGGGGCCCCCTTTGTCCCCACCCACCCACACACATGCCACACCCTCACAAAGCCCCACGTATATATTGCACTGCTACATTACATGCATTGGTCACTGAATTTCTCTACTTCATGTTCAAAATAAATGTTTAAAGATTTAAGAAAATAAAGAAAAATAAACTCACTTTAACCACGTACATTTACTGCAGGGCTGCGTCTCCTGTGAGCAGAATCACGTACAGGAACTTGATTCTGCACTTGCGGGTCTGCATGCTGTTTGACCTGCTGCCGCTGTGATTGGACACACGAGAGCTAACCAGCGGGTCCAGAGGACCCGATGTCCGCCAGGCACCAACGATCGTTTCCAACAGAGGCAGAACTGTGGTCCCCAGAGAGCCTCCCCCACTTACATCAGGGTCCCGAGAGCCTCCCCTTACATCAGGGTCCCCAGAGAGCCCCCCTTTACATCAGGGTCCCCAGAGAACCTGCTCCTTACATCAGGGTCCCCAGAGAACCTCCTCCTTACATCAGGGTCCCCAGAGAACCTCCTCCTTACATCAGGGTCCCCAGAGAACCTCCTCCTTACATCAGTGTCCCCAGAGAGCCTCCTCCTTACATCCGGGTCCCCAGAGAGCCCCGTCCCTACATCAGGGTCCCCAGAGAGCCCCCCCTTCCATCAGGGTCCCCAGAGAGCACCCCTTACATCAGGGTCCCCAGAGAGCCCCCTCCTTACATCAGGGTCCCCAGAGAGCCCCCTCCTTACATCAGGGTCCCCAGAGAGCCTCCCCCAATTACATCAGGGTCCCCAGAGAGCCTCCCCCACTTACATCAGGGTCCTCAGAGAGCCTCCCCTTACATCAGGGTCCCCAGAGAGCCCCCCCTTAGATCAGGGTCCCCAGAGAACCCCCCCTTACATCAGGGTCCCCAGAGAGCCCCCTCCTTACATCAGGGTCCCCAGAGAGCCCCCCTCTTACATCAGGGTCCCCAGAGAGTCCCCCCCTTACATCAAGGTCTCCAGAGAGCCCCCCCATACATCAGGGTCTGCAGAGAGCCCCCCCATACCATCAGGGTCCCCAGAGAGCCCCCCCATACATCAAGGTCTCCAGAGAGCCCCACATACATCAGGGTCTACTCCCCAGAGAGCCCCCCCATACATCAGGGTCCCAGAGAGCCCCCCATAGATCTGGGTCCCCAGAATGCCCCCCCATAGATCTGGGTCCCCAGAGAGCCCCCCCATAGATCTGGGTCCCCAGAGAGCCCCCCATAGATCTGGGTCCCCAGAGAGCCCCCCCATACATCAGGGTCCCCAGAGAGCCCCCCTTACATCAAGGTCTTCAGAGAGCCCCCCCATACATCAGGGTCCCCAGAGAGCCCTGCCTTAAATTAAGGTCTCCAGAGAGCCCCACATACATCAGGGTCCACTCCCCAGAGAGCCCCCCCCATACATCAGGGTCCCAGAGATCCCCCCCATAAATCTGGGTCCCCAGAGAGCCCCCCCAAAGATCTGGGTCCCTAGAGAGCCCCCAATAGATCTGGGTCCCCAGAGAGCCCCCCATACATCAGGGTCCCCAGAGAGCCCCCCCATACATCAGGGTCCCCAGAGAGCCCCCATACATCAGGGTCCCCAGAGAGCCCCCCCATACATTAGGGTTCCCAGAGAGCCCCCCCCATACATCAGGTTCCCCAGAGAGCCCCCATACATCAGGCTCCCCAGAGAGCTCCCCAACACATCAGGGTCCCCAGAGAGCCTCCTCCTTACATCAGGGTCCCAAAGAGCCCCCCTTACATCAAGGTCTTCAGAGAGCCCCCCTTACATCAAGGTCCCCAGAGAGCCCCCCCTATACATCAGGGTCCCCAGAGAGCCCCGCCTTACATCAAGGTCTCCAGAGAGCCCCACATACATCAGGGTCCACTCCCTAGAGAGTCCCCCCATACATCAGGGTCCCAGAGAGCCCCACATAGATCTGGGTCCCCAGAGAGCCCCCCCAAAGATCTGGGTCCCCAGAGAGCCCCCCCAAAGATCTGGGTCCCCAGAGAGCCCCCCTTACATCAGGGTCCCCAGAGAACCCCCCTTACATCAGGGTCCCCAGAGAGCCCCCTCCTTACATCAGGGTCCCCAGAGAGCCCCCTCCTTACATCAGGGTCCCCAGAGAGCCCCCCCTTACATCAGGGTCTCCAGAGAGCCCCCCTTACATCAAGATCTCCAGAGAGCCCCCCATACATCAGGGTCTGCAGAGAGCCCCCCATACCATCAGGGTCCCCAGAGAGCCCCCCATACCATCAGGGTCCCCAGAGAGCCCCCAATACATCAAGGTCTCCAGAGAGCCCCACATACATCAGGGTCTACTCCCCAGAGAGCCCCCCCATACATCAGGGTCCCAGAGAGCCCCCCATAGATCTGGGTCCCCAGAATGCCCCCCCCATAGATCCGGGTCGCCAGAGAGCCCCCCAATAGATCTGGGTCCCCAGAGAGCCCCCCCATAGATCTGGGTCCCATAGAGCCCCCCCATACATCAGGGTCCCCAGAGAGCCCCCCTTACATCAAGGTCTTCAGAGAGCCCCCTTACATCAAGGTCCCCAGAGAGCCCCCCATACATCAGGGTCCCCAGAGAGCCCCGCCTTACATTAAGGTCTCCAGAGAGCCCCACATACATTAGGGTCCACTCCCCAGAGAGCCCCCCCATACATCAGGGTCCCAGAGAGCCCCCGCCATAGATCTGGGTCCCCAGAGAGCCCTCCCAAAGATCTGGGTCCCCAGAGAGCCCCCAATAGATCTGGGTCCCCAGAGAGCCCCCATACATCAGGGTCCCCAGAGAGCCCCCCCATACATCAGGGTCCCCAGAGAGCCCCCCATACATCAGGGTCCCCAGAGAGCCCCCCATACATCAGGGTCCCCAGAGAGCCCCCCCATACATCAGGGTTCCCAGAGAGCCCCCCATACATCAGGGTCCCCAGAGAGCCTCCTCCTTACATCAGGGTCCCCAGAGAACCTCCTCCTTACATCAGGGTCCCCAGAAAACCTCCCCTTACATCAGGGTCCCCAGAGAGCTCCCCCTTACATCAGGGTCCCCAGAGAAGCTCCTCCTTACATCAGGGTCCCCAGAGAACCTCCTCCTTACATCAGGGTCCCCAAAGAACCTCCCCTTACATCAGGGTCCCCAGAGAGCCTCCTCCTTACATCAGGGTCCCCAGAGAACTTCCCCTTACATCAGGGTCCCCACAGAGCATCCTCCTTACATCCAGGTCCCCAGAGAGCCCCCTCCTTACATTAGGGTCCCCAGAGAGCCCCCCCTTACATCAGGGTCCCCAGAGAGCCCCCCTTACATCAGGGTCCCCAGAGAGCCTTCCCAACTTACATCAGGGTCCCCAGAGAGCCTCCCCCACTTACATCAGGGTCCCCAGAGAGCCTCCCCTTACATCAGGGTCCCCAGAGAGCCCCCCTTACATCAGGGTCCCCAAAGAAGCTCCTCCTTACATCAGGGTCCCCAGAGAACCTCCCTGTACATCAGGGTCCCCAGAGAGCCTCCTCCTTACATCAGGGTACCCAGAGAGCCCCCTCCTTACATCAGGGTCCCCAGAGAGCCCCCTCCTTACATCAGGGTCCCCAGAGAGCCCCCTCCTTACATCAGGGTCCCCAGAGAGCCCCCCTTACATCAGGGTCCCAGAGAGCCCCCGCCATAGATCTGGGTCCCCAGAGAGCCCTCCCAAAGATCTGGGTCCCCAGAGAGCCCCCAATAGATCTGGGTCCCCAGAGAGCCCCCCATACATCAGGGTCCCCAGAGAGCCCCCCCATACATCAGGGTTCCCAGAGAGCCCCTCATACATCAGGGTCCCCAGAGAGCCCCCCAATACATCAGGGTCCCCAGAGAGCCTCCTCCTTACATCAGGGTCCCCAGTGAACCTCCTCCTTACATCAGGGTCCCCAGAGAACCTCCCCTTACATCAGGGTCCCCAGAGAGCCTCCTCCTTACATCAGGGTCCCCAGAGAGCCCCCGCTTACATCAGGGTCCCCAGAGAAGCTCCTCCTTACATCAGGGTCCCCAGAGAAGCTCCTCCTTACATCAGGGTCCCCAGAGAACCTCCCCTTACATCAGGGTCCCCAGAGAGCCTCCTCCTTACATCAGGGTCCCCAGAGAACTCCCCCTTACATCAGGGTCCCCAGAGAGCCTCCTCCTTACATCTGGGTCCCCAGAGAGCCCGCTCCTTACATTAGGGTCCCCAGAGAGCCCCTCCTTACATCAGGGTCCCCAGAGAGCCCCCCCTTACAGCAGGGTCCCCAGAGAGCCTTCCCAACTTACATCAGGGTCCCCAGAGAGCCTCCCCCACTTACATCAGGGTCCCCAGAGAGCCTCCCCTTACATCAGGGTCCCCAGAGAGCCCCCCCTTACATCAGGGTCCCCAGAGAAGCTCCTCCTTACATCAGGGTCCCCAGAGAACCTCCCCTTACATCAGGGTCCCCAGAGAGCCTCCTCCTTACATCAGGGTACCCAGAGAGCCCCCTCCTTACATCAGGGTCCCCAGAGAGCCCCCTCCTCACATCAGGGTTCCCAGAGAGCCCCCTCCTTACATCAGGGTCCCCAGAGAGCCCCCCTTACATCAGGGTCCCCAGAGAACCCCCCCTTACATCAGGGTCCCCAGAGAGCCCCCTCCTTACATCAGGGTCCCCAGAGAGCCCCCTCCTTACATCAGGGTCCCCAGAGAGCCCCCCCTTACATCAGGTTCCCCAGAGAGCCCCCCCTTACATCAAGGTCTCCAGAGAGCCCCACATACATCAGGGTCTACTCCCCAGAGAGCCCCCCCATACATCAGGGTCCCAGAGAGCCCCCCCATACATCAAGGTCTCCAGAGAGCCCCACATACATCAGGGTCTACTCCCCAGAGAGCCCCCCCCATACATCAGGGTCCCAGAGAGCCCCCCCTAGATCTGGGTCCCCAGAATGCCCCCCCATAGATCTGGGTCCCCAGAGAGCCCCCCCATACATCAGGGTCCCCAGAGAGCTTTGTTATTAGAAAAATACTGTGTGGAACTAGGCTTTCTGTACACTCACAATGATAGAATTAAAGTGAGAATACACATACATCTGACAAATATAAAAATAAGAACAAGTACTGCAACAAACCCAGACAACACATCAGAGGTGAACAACTTTATGTCAGTTTTGACAGTTTGAATGCATGCTGCACTCTACGGTAGATTTACCCATACATTTCTAATACCCTTTACTGAACAGAGCAATATACTCTACATGTAAGTGAAATACATGTATCAAGTGCTATCTTTAACCACTTGCCTACTGGGCACTTAAACCCCCCTCCTGACCAGACCAATTTTCAGCTTTCAGTGCTCTCACACTTTGAATGACAATTACTCAGTCATGTAATACTGTACCCAAATTAATTTGTTGTCCTTTTTTTCATACAAATAGAGCTTTCTTTTGGTGGTATTTGATCACCTCTGGGTTTTTTATTTTTTGCGCTACAAATGAAAAAAGACCCAAAATTTTGAAAAAAAAAACGCATTTTCTTTGTTTCTGTGATAAAATTTTGCAAATTATTAATTTTTCTTCATAAATTTTGGCCACAATTTATACTGCTACATATCTTTGGTAAAAATAACCCAAATTAGTGGATATTATTTGGTCTTTGTGAAAGTTAGAGAGTCTACAAGCTGTGGTGAAAATCATAAAAAATTGATCACACCTGAAGTACTGGTGGCCTATCTCATTTCTTGCAACCCGAACAAGCCAGGAAAAAACAAATACCCCCCAAATGACCCCTTTTTTGAAAGTAGACATTCCAATGTATTTAGTAAGATGCATGGTGAGGTTTTGGATTTTGTCATTTTTTCCCACAGTTCTTTGCAAAATTAAGATTTTTTTTTCCACAAAATTTCCATGGTAATAGGTTATTTCTCTTACATGGCATGTGTATACCACAAATGATGCCCCAAAATACATTCTGCTACTGCTCCTGAGTATTACGATACCATACGTGTGGGACTTTTTCACAGCCTAGCCACATAGAGGCCAAACATGCAGGGAGTACCTTCAGGTGTTCTAGGAGCATAAATTACACATCTAACTTGTTGACTACCTATTACACTTTTTGAAGGCCCTTGAGCACCAGGACAATGACACGTGACGCTGATGTGGCACTGATGACAGATGGCACTGATGACAAGTGACACTGATGTGGCACTAATGACAGATGGCACTGATACGTGGCACTGATGGCACGTGACACTGATGTGGCACTGATGACAGATAGCACTAATACGTGGCACAGATGACACTGATGACAGATGGCACCAATATGTGGCACTGATGACACGTGACACTGATGTGGCACTGATGACAGATGGCACTAATACGTGGCACTGATGACAGATGACGCTAATATGTGGCACTGATGACACGTGACACTGATGTGGCACTGACAGATAGCACTAGTACGTGTCACTGATGACAGATGGCACTAATATGTGGCACTGATGATAGATGGCACTAATACGTGGCACTGATGACACGTGACACTAATGTGGCACTGATGACACGTGACACTGACAGGTGGCACTGATGACAGATTGCACTGATGACACGTGACACTGATAACAGATGGCACGTGACACTGACAGGTGGCACTGGGGCAGGTGGCACTGGGGGCAGATGGTACTGGGGGCATGTGTGTTTGTGTTCACACACTCACGCTGCAGCTCGCTCTACCTCCTCACACGTGGTCTCTGTGTGAGGAGGCAGAGCTGGCAATGAGAGATGATCTCATATGTTTACATATGAGATCATCTCCCATTGGACACTCCGATCGAGTGCTATATATGGCCGCTGTGATTGGCTATTTAGAACGATCTGTGATTGGCTGTATCCAAGGGACACGGCCAACACAGATTTCCCCCCTTGTGCGCCCACGGCGGTGCACAGGGTGGATGTAAACAGGAGGACATCCAGGTTCGCCCTCCCGGCAATTGAGCACCGCGCTGTGGCCGTCTTTCGGCTATAGCACGGGCGCCAGGTGGTATATTTATTCTGTTTGGCTAGAATTGTGTAAACAATGCCACAAATACCTTGAATGTAAAAGAATCGATAGATTGTCCTATTGTCAAATTACAATTATAGAATTATTACGTTTTGAAGTACAGTAGTTCATTGGCAAAGTAGAAAAAAAAGCATGGCAAAAAAAGCATGGCACAAGAAAAAGACAATGTCCCCAAAACTTCTCGATCCTTTTTTGCCTTAGTAGTAGACAAAAACGTAAAGTCTGCCCACAGTCTTAAAACATGTTTAAAAAAAAAAAAAAAGTGTCCAATGCAGCAATAATGTACGCTGAGGGTTATACAATGCTACGTTGCCTTGACAGCTGTGGATTCTTCTGCAGGAATTAGTGAGACCAAAGCTTTCAGTCTTGGGACTTTGGCTGTGTCAGAAGCAGGAGGGAGGTTTTTCTCACTTTGTGCAGAATCATCAGGGTTTGTAAGCACGCAAGAAGAAAGAGCAGAAACCTCTATACTTTGGAGTAAATTCACTGGAGAGGAAGGAGAGTCTATAGCACTTCCATCGGAAGAAACTGGGCTGCTGCAGCGTCCTTCTCCTTGTAGGTACCGAATGCACTTCTTTTTCCTCCTAAGAATAAAGAGTTGTATGTAAATAAATGGTTAGTTGATCAATGTATACATTAATGTTACACAGTCTTCTACAATAGAAAATACAACAGCCTGAAAATAGTTGATGAAGGGAACCTATAAAAGCATTTCTATTCTCCAGCATTAACTTTACATGTACTCACATTAATAATATGTTGTGTATTGTAAAAACATAAACTTAATTAATAAATATATGTATAGCTAATAACTTTATTTTATTAAAACAATCTCAAAAGCTTGTCACCAACACAAATTTGCCTGGCTGAATGGTAAAGTCAGTGTAGACAAAGTAAAATGAGCGTTGTTAGATGCTTCTTATTGCCAATAACAGATTTATAGAAATTGGTATAGATATTTCCGTAGCTCCTAAAACAGTCATGTCCAGTATGAATTACCTACGTGCAATAGGTATTTCTATTTTTGTATTAAAGATTTCTATTTCAACACCTTTTCAGGTTTTCACAGCAGACACGGATAACCCCAGGCCCCTCCAGGAGGAGAGATAGTTTTAAATACATTTTTATTGAATACAGCCTTTAATGACTGGCTGTTTTGTCTCAATTTTTATATTTTACAAGATTCGGGGTTCTCTGCATGTTCCTAAAAATAATGTAGTTACAGGTTTCCCACTTTCTGTATTTTCCAGTATCTAGAATAGTGTTTTAGCCCTCTTCACACAATACTCCACCTGTATCAATCAAGTTGGCACGCTTACCAGATATTGTTGATGAAATAAAGGTCAGTATTAGATTTAAACTGGGCAAGGTTCCCAAGCAGCTGCTAAAGGATATAAAATAGGGCAGAGTAGTGTGAACTTGATGCTTTTTATATTCTATCATTCAAAACATAGACAATTTAGGTCTGGTTTACACTATCCCACACATAGAAAAGGCTAAGTTTTACAGTGCAGGCAACTGTAGTGTAATCACTGGGAGGGAGCAGTGTGATACAGATTTCTGCACATTGCACTGCTTACTTTTTTTCTGTTTTTTCCCCCAATTAAATTCAAATTAATTATTTTTAAAATGTAATTTTAATTTTGTATTTGAAGTGTGACATTCGGCACAGCAACATGGTGTGTTGTGCTGCAATGTGGTGACATCCAGTGTGCTATGTAAAAATGCAGACATGCTGAATTTTTCCACACTGCAAATCAGACTTGGGCCTACAAACCATTAGCTCTTATTAACACAGGCCATTTACATGGGAGAAATTGATCTGGGAGATATAAACAAACTTTACCCACTTGCAGTCCTTGGGAGCAAGCGATTTTACAAGGTTTATGGTTGCAGATGCAGCAATAATCAGTGCAGGCAACTGCAGATGCAGTAATAATCCTTGCATTGTGTTCTTAGAGCCAGTGGTCGGCTAGATCCGAGTGGCTCTAAAGACCCCTGATCTCTCGATAAAGAGTACCTGCAACTGCCCAAAGCTATCACAGAGGTGTTAATCACCCCCAGTAAAGTTGAATGAAAAAAAAAGTGTAAGCGCCCCCATCCTCCTGTGCTCAAGTGAAAATGCAAACTCACACATAGGTCCTGTACTAGCATATGTAAAGGATGCATCACATATGCCATACCTCACATCATATCATACGCCACACATGTGAGTTATAGCGGTGAACGTCAGAGGGAAAGCAATAATTCTAGCACCAAAGCTCACATTTATTTCTAAAGTGGTGACCTGTAAAGACTTTTAAAGCTTCACCTATGGATAATTTTAGGTATTGTAGTTTGTCAACATTTCACAGGCATATGCAATTTTGAAACTAGACATGCTTGGTATCTATTTACTCGACTTATCATCATATTTTACAAAAAAAAATAAAAATGGGTATTATATTGTGTTTGTGTGCACTAAAATGCATTTAGGTGTATTTTCCCTGAAAATTAGCTTTTGATAAATGGCTGTGCACATATTGAGAGAAAAACAATTACAACAACCACCTTTTTATTCTTCAGGGTCTATGCTTTCAGAAAATATATAATGTTTGGGGGTTCTAAGTAAATTTCTAGCAAAAATGCTCTTTTAACGTGCAAGTGAGGAATGTCAAAATTGTACAAGAAAATTGTACAATGTATGGTCAGCCTTGGACTGATCCTGCAGCCTCCTGAGATGTTTTGACATGTTCCAGGAGGCTGCAGGGGCCTTCTATCTTAGTAAGTGGTGGTTTCACTTTTGAGTGAAGGTTTGCTTTAAGTTGTCCTGCGCCAATGAGTCATAATTCCTATCAAAGATACAAACAGGACAGAGTGATGTCAGGACTATTGGGGTTAAAAGAATATAGAAGGCCTGTATATTATATATTTTTTCATATATATGCTATGAACAAACCAAAAGCCATCTTGTTTAAAATATTTCTAAAGAGGTTCATTGTCTTTGAAACCAAGAAACCCTCACCAGAAGGTTTTAAGTGCATTCTGTTAAGTTCTCTTAAGATCGTAATTTTCTTTCTGTCAGCCTGTAAATAAAAGAAGAGGGTATATGGCTAGTGTTTAGACTAGAGACTCATATTTCAAATGAGCTCACAGATCTAAATTTTGTTTCCAGGATTGAGCAACATGTTGTATTATGTATTACATAACAATCATATTAACAACAAGCCCCTATATATATATATATATATATATATATATATATATATATATATATATATATATTCACTATATTGAAGTACTTATATGCATAATTAAAGGGGTTGTAAACCTCCTGTAATGCTGGAACCCCCCCAAGCCCCCGTTTTACTTACCTGTACCCCCTCTATTTTGTCCGGGGGACGAGCACACCAGCAAAAGCCGGTGTCTCGGGTCCTGATTGGATGGATTGATTAGCAGCGCAGCCATTGGCTGCTGTCAATCTAATCCAATGACCCGGGTGAGTCATACATTTGGCTTCTATGGACACCAAATGAATGACTCGGGAGCGCGCCCGCAAGGTAACCCCCTCGGGAGAGCGCTTCTCCTAGGGGGTCAACTAATGCAGAGAGGAGCCGCGAGTGCCGCCGAGGGACCCCAGAAGAGGATGTTCGGGGCAACTCTGTGCCAAACGAGCTGCACAGTGGAGGCAAGTATGATATGTTTGTTATTTAAAAAACAAAAACAAAGCTTTAGTGTCACTTTAAGTGAATAATTTTACATATATTGGTTTATGTATTTTAATACTAATTTTTCTTTCATAATATTTTCATAATGTATTGTTTAGATATTCATAAACCATTAATACATATATATTATCATGATAAGGGTTACAAATATATAATCCTATGAAAAGTTTAAGAGTATAGAAATTATACTGATGTAAAATTCTTGTATTTTGAATAACCGGGAGGTTTTCCTGGTGCGATCATTCATTAGAGAATTCATTTTACCGTAAATAAGTCTTGATTAAATTATCAAGCCCTGTGCACAGTATAACATTTTGTCCATGCATTTTTAAGTTTTAAGCTAGAAGGTCTGTTTGTTTTGAGAAGGAATCATAAGTTAAGGTGACCAGACGTCCCCGGTTTCCGGGGACAGTCCCCGGACTGAGGAGACTGTCCCCGGAGAAAGTTTGTCCCCGGTTTTGTCCCCACTTTGCAGGGCCTGGGACATCTGGTCACCAGACAGACCAGACCGAGGTGCGGAAGTGTTCTGCATTTGGGCTGCGGCTCCCGGACACACACCAGTTGCAGCCACAACTGATCACTGGTTGCTAGGGCCGCCCCGCCTGGCGTCTAACAACCAGTGATGTCACACACACAGAGACTCTCAGAGCGAGGCCGTGTCAGTGTTGCTCTGGCTCCGCCCACCTTTTCCTCTTCTGCGGCTCCCGCGGTCCGCCACCCGGCGGCCTAATGCAGATATAGGAAAGGTCTCTGGCTGGGAAGAGAGAATGATCGTGGAACCATGGGGGATGATGGCAGCGGCATCTGCACTGGCCACCTCTCTCCCCGGGAGTTACAGTCTCAGCCTCGCCCTCAGTCTACATTCCTGCCGTGGAGGACAGGCAGTGCTGAACTTAGAGAGCATGGACTGGTCTCAAAGCTGTCAGACTCTGTGCAGCACAGCAGCAGGTCAGTGTGTGATCACCAGGCCAGCCGTTTAGTATGTCACACTGCTTTAATGTATATCAAGCAGGCTGAGTGTTCCTTCCCAGTGCAATTCCACCGGGTGCTATTCCCTAACCTATATCTACTCACCCTGATTTCTATGGTGAGAGCACACTGATATCTGTACACTGAGTGCCACTTGGTGTACAGATATGACAGATATCAGTGTCAGAGGTACTAGCATCCCGTGTACAGAGATCAGTGTTATATATATTGGGAATAGCACTTAGTAAATACTATTCCCTACATATAACACTGACATCCGTACATGGAGTGCACATCCACTCCACTCCATGTACAGATGTTAGTGTTATGTGTAGGGAATAGCACTCAGTGTACAGATATCCAGGGGTGGACTGACCGTTTGGACACCCGGGCATTGCTCAAGGGTCCGGGGAACAGTGGCGGTGCATCCATAAGGGCGCATGGACGCCGCCCCCTCTCTGACCAATGGATAGATTCATGCATTGCATGAATCTATCCATGGCCGCCACTGCCCCCCCCCCATTCAGACGCCCAACCCCTTTTCGGGGGTGTTTTTGAAGCACCTGATTAGAGCCCGAGGCTCTAATAGGCTTCAAAATAGGTGAACTGCGAGCGTCATGCTTGGTGCTCGCAGTCCACCCAGGTGTGTTAGGAAAGCGAATGAATATTCGCTTTCCTAACACTAAACCGCCTCTCCACCAATCAGGTGCTGGGTCTGTTACCCGTCACCTGATTGGCAGAAATGACAGGCGCCACTATTGGACGCCTATCAGGGGGAGAGGACGGGAGATGAGGACGGGAGGAGACGCATGAATGACCCCGCTCGTCACCGTCACCCGCTGCCCCACCGAGACAGGGTAAGTGCTGGGCAGACGGTGAGCAGGTGGGGGGTCACACTGGTGGCATTCGATGGCACACTGGCAGCATTTGATGGGCACAGTGGCAGCATTTGATGGGCAAACTGGAAGCATTTGATGGCACAGTGGCAGCATTTGATGGGCACAATGGCAGCATTTGATGGGCACAGTGGCAGCATTTGATGGGCACAGTGGCAGCATTTGATGGGCACAGTGGCAGCATTTGAATTTGATGGGCACAATGGCAGCATTTGATGGGCACAGTGGCAGCATTTGATGGGCACATTGGCAGCATTTGATGGGCACAGTGGCAGCATTTGATGGGCACAGTGGAAGCATTTGATGAGGCACAGTGGCAGCATTTATTGAGCACAGTGGCAGCATTTGATGAGCACAGTGGCAGCATTTGATGAGCACAGTGGCAGCATTTGATGGGCACAGTGGCAGCATTTGATGGGCACAGTAGCAGCATTTGATGGGCACAGTGGCAGCATTTGATGGGTCACAGTGGCAGCATTTGATGAGCACACTGGAAGCATTTGATGAGCACACTGGAAGCATTTGATGAGCACACTGGAAGCATTTGATGGCACAGTGGCAGCGTTTTATGGCACAGTGGCAGCGTTTGATGGGCACAATCGAAGTTTTTTTTTCCTGAATTTTTCAGTTTGTTTGTGCCCCCCAAAAACTTTGAGCACCAGCCGCCACTGGTCCGGGACCAGTAGGGGCCCCATAAGAGGCTCCTGTCCCAGGCTTCACTCACCCTTGGAGGGAACAGCGTGCACAGCTGAGGACAGTGTACACACTTGGGGTGCACGGGTCCTCCACAGGTGAGGGAGCTTGTCCTATGCTGTGTACTGGGACAGCTCTGCCCATGTTCCATCCTCTCCAAGCCTGAACATTGGGACTATGTGGCAGGGGAAAGCCTCTTCTATGCCTGAGCTGGGGGCACACAGCACTGCCCACTACCAAGAACGACTGAGCACTGCACTCCACAGTAAGTGCCCCACCACTGAGAATACCCATTTCTCACCCTCTCTCGCTCTCACCCCCTCCCCCCTCTTACCCCCACTTTATTTCACCCCCCTTTCTCTCTCTTTCTTTCTTCCCCCTCTCTCAACCTCCTCCCTCTCTCACCCCCTCTCTCTCTCTTTCACTCCTCCTCTCTCTCACTCACTTCTCTAACACCTTCCCTCTCTCTCATCCCCCTCTCTATCACCCTCCCATTATCTCTTTCTCTCTCTCTCTCTCTCTCTCTCTCCATCCACCACCCTCTCTCTCTCAGGCCTCCCTCTCTCTCAGTCCCACTTCTCTCCCTCTCAGCCCTCCTACCTGTTTCAAGCAGAAACATTGCACATACTGACTCATACCACCATGACCATATCAAATTACTGAAGTGCTTATGGTGGTTAGAGTGCTCCTTTAATATCCCTCAGAAGAAGTAAACCCCTGTATACTGATTCCATTTCATTTGATCATCCTCTAGTTGTGTTAAATTGAGTTTGCAACCTCCCTGAAATTATTTTTGCAGGTTAGAATGTCTGAGTCACCCATCTCTATATTTGCCAGGGGTGTGAAATATCGAGTGTGGCGGCGCCCCCCCCCATCCTCCATTAAGTCCTGCTGGGGTTTGGTCTGTCTCCTATCGGGAGGGGCGAGCACTGCCAGATTATACAGAGTTGGGATATCCCGCTTACCTAGCTGTCAGACGAAGTCCTGCCTCCTTAGCCAGCTCCTATGATAGGCAGCACACTGGTGACATCTATCATAGGAGGTGGGACTTCGTCTGAGGACAGCGGCCGCTCGGGGTAAACAGGAGATCCCCGCTCTACATAATCCAACTTCTCTCCTCTAGGTAAGGCTGATCTGATGGGCACTGAGCAGGCTGAGCTAATGGGCACTGAGCAGGCTGAGCTGATGGGCACTGAGCAGGCTGATCTGATGGGCACTGAATAGGCTGAGCTGATTGGCACTGAACAGGCTGCATTAATGGGCACTGAACAGGCTGATCTGATGGTAACTGAACAGGCTGATCTGATGGACACTGAACAAGCTGATCTGATGAGCACTGAACAGGCTACATTGATGGGCACTTAACAGGCTGCATTGATGGGCACTGAACAGGCTGCATTGATGGGCACTGAACAGGCTGCATTGATGGGCACTGAACAGGCTGCATTGATGGGTACTGAATAGATTGAGCTGATGGGCACTGAACAAGCTGCATTAATGGGCACTGGTGATTATAATACAATCTTCAACTGTGCTTTAAAATGAATGGTTTTCCCTTTTGTGAACCAGAACATAATGATGTTATGCGGTTGGGCTGGTATAATAATGCTATGGGGCTGGTATGAAATGATTTCCAGAAATAACGTATATATCATACAATCATTCCTTAAACACATACCACATACACTGCATATATCATTTGAGGAAAATATGCTTATAAAATAGTTTACTATTTGCCAATAAAAAAAAAAAAAAAATGTCCCCGGATTTCATTTTAAAAATCTGGTCACCTTATCATAAGTGTTAACATCAACACATGGTCAGAATTTCAGACAACAAATTTTCGGTGTGAGCTTGTTGTTGGAAATTCGAATGTGTGTAGGCTCCATCGGACATTTGCTGTGGGAATTTCCGACAACAAAAATTTGAGAGCTAGTTCAGGAGAAGCAGCTAGTTCAGGAGAAGCAGCTAAATGTATTTTGGGGTGCAATTCCACATATGCCCATGGCCTGTGTGAGCAATATATCATTTAGTGACAACTTTGCGCAAAAAAAAAAAAATGTGTCACTTTCCCGCAACTTGTGTCAAAATATAAAATATTCCATGGACTCAACATGCCTCTCAGCAAATGGCTTGGGGTGTCTACTTTCCAAAATGGGGTCATTTGGGGGGGTTTTGTGCCACCTGAGCATTCCATGGCCTCCGAAACTGTGATAGGCAGTGAAGAGTGAAATCAAAAATTCACGCCCTTAGAAAGCCTGAAGGCGGTGCTTGGTTTTCGGGGTCCCGTACGCGGCTAGGCTCCCAAAAAGTCTCACACATGTGGTATCCCTGTACTCAGGAGAAGCAGCAGAATGTATTTTGGGGTGTTATTTCACATATTCCCATGGCATGTTTGAGCAATATATCATTTAGTGACAACTTTGTGCAAAAAAAAAAAATTGTCTCTTTCCCGCAACTTGTGTCACAATATAAAATATTCCATGGACTCGACATGACTCTCAGCAAATAGCTTGGGGTGTCTACTTTCCAAAATGGGGTAATTTAGGGGGGTTTTGAACTGTCCTGGTATTTTATGCACAACATTTAGAAGCTTATGTCACACATCACCCACTCTTCTAACCACTTGAAGACAAAGCCCTTTCTGACACTTTTTGTTTACATGAAAAAATTATTTTTTTTTTGCAAGAAAATTACTTTGAACCCCCAAACATTATATATTTTTTAAAGCAAATGCCCTACAGATTAAAATGGTGGGTGTTTCATTTTTTTTTCACACAGTATTTGCGCAGCGATTTTTCAAACGCATTTTGTGGGGAAAAAACACACTTTTTTTAAATTTTAATGCACTAAAACACACTATATTGCCCAAATGTTTGATGAAATAAAAAAGATGATCTTAGGCCGAGTACATGGATACCAAACATGACATGCTTTACAATTGCGCACAAACGTGCAGTGGCAACAAAATAAATACATTTTTAAAAGCCTTTAAAGGTTACCACTTTAGATTTACAGAGGAGGTCTACTGCTAGAATTACTGCCCTCGATCTGACCTTCGCGGTGATACCTCACATGCATGGTGCAATTGCTGTTTACGTTTGACGACAGACCGCCACTTGCATTCGTCTTAGTGCGAGAGCAGGGGGCGACAGGGGTGCTTTTTTTTTTTTTCTTTATTATTTTTTTACTTTTTTATCTTATTTTTAAACTGTTCCTTTCATTTTTTTTTTAAATCATTTTTATTGTTATCTCAGGGAATGTAAATATCCCCTATGATAGCAATAGGTAGTGACAGGTACTCTTTTTTGAAAAAATTGGGGTCTATTAGACCCTAGATCTCTCCTCTGCCCTCAAAGCATCTGACCACACCAAGATCGGTGTGACAAAATACTTTCCCAATTTCCCAATGGCGCTGTTTACATCCGGCGAAATCTAAGTCATAAAATGCTCGTAGCGTCCGGTTTCTTAGGCCATAGAGATGTTTGGAGCCACTCTGGTCTCTGATCAGCTCTATGGTCAGCTGGCTGAATCACCGGCTGCTTTCTCAGGTTCCCTGTTGAGACAGGAGAGCCAGAGAAAAACACGGAAGATGGTGGGGGGGCATTCCCTCCCACGGCTTGTAAAGGCAGTCTAGAGGCTAATTATCCGCTAGGATTGCTTTTACATGAAAGCCGACCGCTGGCTGAAAAGAATGATACCAAGATGATACCTAAACCTGCAGGCATCATTCTGGTATAACCACTCAAAGTCGTGAATGGTGTACCTGAAGACATAAAAATGGTTAACAATAAAACACATCGGGGCGTGGCCTGACGCAGTATGGAGTAGGACGCCTGTCTTGAGAGCTCCGTCCATTACTCCTGAATCCTATTCATCCTGGACTCTCTGTGCTGCCAAACCGGCTGGAACACATCCCTAAGCCTCTGACAATACCCTGGGCTCCTTCATCTGCAGATTGGACGCTCGGTGGCCCAAACGGAGCGGCGATCTCCCGCACGGCGGCCGAATCTAGGCAAGACCGCGGCTTCGGCCTACACCTGGAAGCCGCGGCCATCTTGGTCCTCCGATCCTCTGGCCCTGACTCGAGCTACCGGCCTAACTAAAGGTACCCAGCTACTGGACAATCCTTCCGGGGAGGGGGACTATACAAATATAGATCACTTGGCCAGTGGGGACCCCGAGAAAGCTGAGGATTGCACCCGGTCCGGCTTGCGGCCTAGGAGTGCATTAGGTGAACAGCGGCCATCTTGGCACACCTGTCTCTCCTGCCTGTGTACAGGGCATGAGTTACAGTCCTGGAGTCTCCCCTCTGACAGCCTCCACCAAGATCCCCTATACCCTGTGGGACATAACTCCAGATTGCCACCAGCTAAAAAGGTGGGGAGGAATTGCATGCACCTGCTTTGTAAAGCAACGTATATCCTTAAACTCTGTGGGCTGCAGGGCCTGGGACAGTACCTGTCTTTAACTAACCAGCAAGTCAGGTGATTACAATAAGTTTGGAGGTTCTCTGGGTCCACCTGGGACATTCGCAAAATGTCACTAACTAAGGCACAAAAGGCAGCTGCAGCAAAACTAGACCAGTACCGCCGACTTGAAAAAGAAGACATGGAGGAGGAGGGAACAACTGAGAAAGCTGGAACGGGAGAACGAACTGCGGGTGATACTGACAAACTTCTTGAAGCAATCACCTTTTGCAGAACCTCTCTCACAGCACAAATCGAGGAGATCAAGATGGATATTTCCCTTATCAGACAGGACTTTCAAAAGCTCAGGGAAAGAGTGAAAGAAACTGAGACCAGACTGGGCGAGGTGGAGGACTCTATCCCACCCTTACAAACATCCTCAGAACGCGTGCAAAGGCAAATACAACAACTCATTTTAAAGCAAGATGATATGGAGAATAGGCTGAGAAGATGTAATATATGCCTGATAGGCCTGCCGGAAGGGTCGGAGAGTAAGGACACTTCCACTTTTTTGGAACAACTACTGATCAATACTTATGGAAGAGAATTTTTTTCCCCCATGTTTGCGGTAGAGCGGGCACATCGCATGCCAGCAAGACCTCCTCCACTAGGAGCTCCTCCCCGCACGTTCATTGCTAAACTCCTTAACTATAAGGATCGGGACACTGCTTTGAGAATGGCAAGAGAGAAGGGCAATATCCCAGTTGGGAATGTTAAAGTGGCCATTTTTCCAGACTTCTCGGCAGAGGTACAGCGTCATCGTCAGAGTTTTACGGAGGCCAAATGCAAGTTAAGAAGTCTGCAATACAAGTACTCCATGCTTTTCCCAGCCCGTCTTAGGGTGGAGCATGAAGGGCGTGCGGTTTTCTTCGAGGACCCAGAGGAGGTAATCTCTTGGTTGGAACGACGAGTCAACCCTCAACAAGCTGATTGATTAAGTCCTATTGAAATCGTGTCTGAGACCGGGAAATGTCTCCAGCCAGTACAAGTTTAAAGTACAAATCCTGATGACCAACAGCACAAGAGTCACATTACCCTCCGGGGCTCCGGAGTGAGATAGAGTCCTACAGTCAACATGCATCGTGCAGCGAGACTTTACCCCACACAGTTCTGGGAAGCAGCACCATGTTCATTGGAACCTTATTCGGAACTTAATAGTTGCAGTTAAAAGGAAACAAGAAGAGCGAGAGACCGTACTACATGTTTTACATGTGATATGGGTGATATTTTTTATTTTATTTAGTATCCGGAGATTGACCCAATTGTTCTATATTTTACTGCTCATAAAGAAGTTAGAATGTTTCCCAGATAACAACCAGTTCAGGGATTATGCCCGCACAAGTTTGGGTCAGTGTAGGGCAGGGAGGGGGGAGGGGGTTCAAATGTTTTGGGTTTGGTTGAACTTTAAAGTGCATACTTATAATAGAAAACAGGTAACGTTATATGTGCCAGATCTATGGGAAAGTACATATGTGCCATATCACAGGTATTTGAGTCAGATGTATCTGCAAGTTAAGATTTTGTGTGCCTTATACAGATTGAGCAAATTGTTTTATATAAATACTATATTAATGGTTAAAAAGTCTGGCCTATGGCATCTTTGAAATTTCTAACATGGAATGTGAGGGGCCTGCGTGAGAAATGTAAGCGTGCGGCAGTCTTCACATTCCTGAAAAAGCAACATGCGGATATAATAGCACTAGTGGAAACGCATATCGAGGGAAGTGTTCAGATGGCGCTCCGCAGGCCATAGGTTGGTTGGGCATACCACTCTACCCACACATCACACTCTAGGGGAGTTTCTGTATTAATAGCTAAATCAGTACATTTTGAACTATGTGAGCTAACTACCGACCCGAATGGCCGATATGTATTTATCCATGCCAAAGTATATGGAGAGCCCTTGCTTATAATGGCTTTTTATATACCACCTCCATTTAATGTATCCATGGTCAAGGAAGGTATATCATATATGACCCGTCATCCAAACATAGCAGCGGTCTGGCTAGGGGATTTTAATTCTACTATGAACCCGGCTCTAGACAGGCTACAGTTGACATCAACAGCTCCCGATGCTCCCACCGAGACTAAATTCTATAAGCTTATCTCCACCTTCCATCTGATAGATACATGGAGACATAAATTCCCACTGGTTAAGTCATATTCATGCTTCTTGTCATCTCGGGGCTCTATGTCCCGTATAGACTTTATACTTGATTCCCGCAGATTGACCCCAAGATTATCAGAGGTAATGTTTTGTCCTAGAGTACTGTCGGACCATAGTCCATATTGAATTACATTAAGTATTCCAGTGGCAAAACCACCACGAGCATGGCGTCTGAATCCATTCTGGCTATCTCTTCTACCAGAAGATGACGAGCTCATAGACAAATGGAAATTGTACTTTATTGAAAATGATGAGTCAGCATCACCATCCGCAGTCTGGGACTCATTTAAACTATTTGCTAGGCATACATTGATAACGGCGATTAATAAAATCAAGATGGACTCTTCTAGTGCTCTCGGTAAGGCGCTGGAGGAATTGTCCTCTGCAGAAAGAGAGTATGCCAACACCCCGACAGCAGTAACTGTAGACCAACTTAAACTACAGACTAGAATGGTTAATCAACTACAGTATCAGAAAGCCAAACAAAAAATGTTTTTTTCCAAGCAGAAAATGTTTGAACATGGGGAAAAGGCAGGCAAGTTACTTGCATACCTGGTCCACAGCGAGGATAGGCCCCCAGTGGTTATCACACTACAAAAAGGACAAAAAGTCACAGACCCACCTACAGTAACCTCAATGTTTAGGGACTTCTTCGCAGACTTATACACAACGACAGCCCCCACTGAGACCCATCATATGTCTCTTTTTCTTGAAAAAGTGTCCTTCCCACAGCTAACAGAAGAACAAGTGGAACTATTGGAAGCACCACTGATGTTAGATGAAATATCAACTGCCATGGCTAGCTTCGCTAGGTCCAAATCCCCTGGTTCAGATGGACTTCCAATAGAGTTCTACTCCCAATTCAGCGAAATACTAACCCCTAAACTATTAAAATTGTATAATTATCTATTTGAAACTGGGACCTTACCTCCATCTATGACAGAGGCTACAATAGTCCTCATCCCTAAACCCGGTAAGGATCTGGGGTTCCCGGAATCTTATCGGCCGATATCACTCCTACAGGTTGACATCAAAATACTTGCCAAAGTTCTATCGATTAGGCTCAATCAGGTAATATTAACATTAATACACGCAGACCAGGCTGGTTTTATGCCTGGACGCAATACCTCGTTTAATCTCAGGAAACTTTACATTAACTTACAGGCTACCCACGAGGAAGTTGGTACACGGGTTGTTGGGACCTTAGACACAGCGAAAGCCTTCGACTCGGTAGAGTGGAGGTATCTCTGGAGATGCTTGGAGGGCTATGGATTTGGCCCAAAATTTATTAAATGGGTCCAACTTTTATACCAGGCACCCAGGGCCAGAGTGGTGGCCAATGGATGGTCGTCTCAGCTATTTGACCTCAGTAGAGGCACGAGACAGGGCTGCCCCCTATCCCCACTACTATATGCCCTGGCGGCAGAACCACTGGCCATGTCCATCCGAGCAAATCCAGAGATCAGGGGACTTAAAATGGGCTCTCTGACTGAAAAGATTAGCATGTATGCAGATGACACGCTATTGTACCTGGCAGACTCGGGCCCATCATTATGCAATGCATTTCACACGATAGAACAATTTGGAATATTTTCAGGTCTAAAAATTAATTGGGATAAATCCCAAATTCTGCCAAAATCTATATGGTCCACACAGGGAATATTTTACCTGCATCATATATTAAAAGATGGACAACTTAAAACCTTTGACTTACTTAAAGAAGAATTTACAATACAGGACCAGATGATCTATAGATTCTTACAAATCCGTCACGCAACACAATCACAATTCCCTGACTCCTGCCCTAGTTCTGCACCTAATATACTCATTGCCATAATTAAGGGCACAGATTCTCAAAAATTGATCTCGGCATTTTATAACTTGCTCTTAACCCCTGTAGCTGCTAAAATAGCATATGGCCTTAAACCACGATGGGAGAGGGAGGTGGGACCGGTGGAGGATGAGGAGTGGGGAGAAGCGTTGGAAGCCTGTAAAACTGTATCCCCTAAACTTTCAGATCGTTTGACGCAGCTTTATATCCTTCATAGAGCATACCTCACACCCCTCAGAGTGGCGAGATACAAGCGCACACAAACCACCACATGTCAGATGTGTGGGAGAGAGACAGGTACCTTTTTCCATCCTATATGGGCATGCCCTAAGATAAAAGGCTTTTGGGAACAAATTGTAGCATTTTTACACGACATGATGGGCTCACCTCTGGCCCTAGACCCCAAACAGTGTCTCTGGGGTATAGTTCCAGACACAACCGATAAATATACTAAAACCTTTTTACACGAAACACTTTTTGCAGCAAGAAAGGTTATAGCTAAAAAGTGGATGAGACAAGAGACCCCCAAAATAGTGGAATGGAAGGTGGAAATAAATAATACCCTACCGTACAAGAAATGTATATATATTAATAGAGGTTGCCCAGCAAAGTACAACAAGATCTGGGATAGATGGCTTCAGGAATCTTCTACCTGTGTCTAGTATAATTGTATGACCGTAAAGAGAAAAATAGGTATAAGTATGGATGGACAGTATTAACAACCAAATATGTACACCTTGAATGACAAAGATAAGCCAGATATGCTTGAATTTAATGGTATCTGTTTTTATTTCAATGATAATAATTGTAATACTGTTATGGTGTAAACATGACAACGTAACCTTTTACTTTTTTTTCTCTTTTTGTATGCACTAAATATTCAATAAAACCTTGTTTGATAAAAAAAAAAACAATAAAACACAGTAAACGGTAAAGTATAAAAAATTGCATACCTGAAAAGCAAACATGATAAAACATAATAACAATAAAACATTGCAGAATAGAATACAGTAAAAAAGAGCAGAACAATAGAGAGAGAATAGAGAGAGAGAGAACAATAAAACGACAACTATTTTTTTTTTTATTTTACATATTTTTTTTTTTTTTTTTTTACACTTTTTGTTGTAACTGTAACTTTTATAACTGTAACCAGTTCCAGGTTCGGGTCTCTCAAAATGCGATGGCATCTTGGGAGACCCAGTGAAAGTGTGCCTAGTCTATGGAATGCTGTACCCTACGCTTATACTCAGCTAGTGTATGGTAGCGTTCAAAACATTCACCAATGCAAAGACCAGGATTGTCAGGACAGGAGGGACAATAATAGCGGGTGTCACACCTATATCCGCGCTTGCTGCAGACACAACATCTTTTTTGGGGGGGTTCGTTGGGTAGGGGTACTCGGGAGGACATAAAAATGCCTCTCATGCAGCCGACTGCATTTGGTTGGGGATGTGAATGGGGGAAGTACGGGCGCTGCAGAAGTGGTGGGTTCCCAATTAGGATTGGCTAATGCAGCAGGAAGGGCACTATGGGCACGACGGGCCTGTGTTTGTCTTTTTGGTGGCAGCGGGACACTACTTTACGTGCCACCTCACCAGCTTGAACTGCACTTATGGGACTCGCCACGTCACCAAGTGTTACTGCAGTGCTGGTTTGACTACGACCGGGGTGTACTAGGCCGCTGGTGCTTGCCAGTTCACCAAAACGCTACCAAAAAAACTGTTAGCGATCGCAGGGATCAGGCCTGACTCTGCGAACGCTGCAGTTATGCGTTTAGTGTTCTGTAAGTGACAGTGATACTGCACTTGGGTGGGCTGGGCTGGGCCGGGCGGAGGGGCAAAACGCAGGTGCTAGCAGGTATCTGGGCTGATCCGGCTAACACTGCGTTTTTAGGAAACCCTAAACTGCTGGGGACGCTAATATAGATCTGATCGGATCAGATATTGATCCGTTCAGATACTATACCACTAAGGGAGGCGTATGCTGCGTGCGTGGGTGTTAGCGCTACTGGCACTAACCTGACGCTGCCTGGGGCTGCTGCTTGTCAGTTCACCAAAACGCTACCAAAAAACTGTTAGCGATCGCAGGGATCAGGCCTGACTCTGCGAACGCTGCAGTTATGTGTTTAGTGTTTTGTAAGTGACAGTGATCAATCGATACTACACTTGGGTTGCTGGGCTGGGCCGGGCGGAGGGGCAAAACGCAGGTGCTAGCAGGTATCTGGGCTGATCCCGCTAACACTGCGTTTTTGGGAACCCTAAACTGCTGGGGACGCTAGTATAGATCTGATCGGATCAGATATTGATCCGTTCAGATACTATACCACTAAGGGAGGCGTATGCTGCGTGCGTGGGTGTTAGCGGTACTGGCGCTAATCTGACGCTGCCTGGGGCGACGCATATCACCGCCGGCCGATCAGGGGGCTAAACCTTTATTCGGTAATAAATGGCGGGTGCCCTGACACTATAAAAAATAAACGAACTAACCAGCGTCACCCGTAACAGTTATACGGTGATCAGTGGTGAAAGGGTTAACTAGGGGGCAATCAAGGGGTTAAAAGCTTTATTAGGAAGTATATGGGGGTCCCTGTCGCTATAAAACGCTGACGGCGAACCTAAATATTTACGTCCCTAACTAGAGTCACCAGTGACACTAATACAGCGATCAGAAAAATGATCGCTTAGCGACACTGGTGACGGGGGGGGTGATCATGGGGTTAAAACTTTATTGGGGGGGTTAGGGGGGTACCCTAGACCTAAAGGGGGCTAACAGTAACTGTCCCACCACAGTAACTGTCACAAACTGACACCATGCAGTAATCAGAAAAAAAAAAAAAAAACCTGCTTGGTGTCAGTATGACGGGGGGGGGGGGGGGGAGGGGAGGTGTGATCGGGGGGTAATTGGGGGGGGATCGGGGGTGTATTGTATGCCTGGCGTGTTCTACTGTGTGTGTCTTGTGCACTCACATTCCAGTCTTCTCTCCTCGGCGCCGGAACGGAAAATGCCGAGCCGAGGAGAGATGACATAATTTCCTCTGCCTCTGTGTACAATACAGAGGCAGGGAAATGATCCCATTGGCTGGGAGCGATCGCGAGGGGTGGGCCACGAATGGATGGCCTCCCCCTCACCACCGATCGCCGGGGAGGATTTGACGACCGCTGCAGGCACCGGGGGGGGGGGTCCGATCGCTGTAAGTCCTTTTGCCTGCCCGTGCCGCTCTGCCGACGTACATCGTCGTGCGGCGGTCGTCAAGTGGTTAATAAATATATATTTTTGGCACATCATTAATATCTATTGTCTTCAAAATAGCACAGATAAACAAACTTGAATTGGTTGCATTGTGGAATAATGTGAAAATCTCCTAAATCACAAATTTTGCATAATTCCATAAATATAATACTGTTTTAATATTTCAGTATAAACATTCTGACAGTGAATATTGAATATTAATAGACCATGTCCTCAAACAATGAAAAAGAGGGGTGAACAGAATAGTTCCAACAGGCCCAGCAATACAAACAAGGGTCAAAAACCTGCACTCGGAGTGCAGCTGAATGAACTTTGCAGCCAAAAGCTGCATCTGCAAAGGCCTAGACATCCTCCTGATAAAACATTGAGAAAGTATGGGCTACAGGTGCTTCATGTCAGAAAGCTCAGTAAATCCTCACCGATCTGGTGAAGTGAGTATGTAAAGGTACTAGAGGCACCCTACATTTAAGTGATGCAAATGTTTTTAGTTGAGAGTAGGGATGAGCCGAACACCCCCCGGTTCGGTTCGCACCAGAACCTGCGAACGGACCGAAAGTTCGCACGAACGTTAGAACCCCATTGACGTCTATGGGACTCGAACGTTCGAAATCAAAAGTGCTCATTTTAAAGGCTAATTTGCATGGTATTGTCCTAAAAAGGGTTTGGGGACCCGGGTCCTACCCCAGGGGACATGTATCAATGCAAAAAAAACTTTTAAAAACAGCCATTTTTTCGGGAGCAGTGATTTTAATGATGCTTAAAGTTAAAAAAAAAAGTGAAATATTCCTTTAAATATCGTACCTGGGGGGTGTCTATAGTATGCCTGTAAAGTGGCGCGTGTTTCCCGTGTTTAGAACAGTCCCTGCACCAAATGTCATTTTTTAAGGAAAAAATCTCATTTAAAACTGCTTGCGGGTTTAATGTAATGTCCGGTCCTGGCAATATGGAAGAAAATCAGTAAGACAAACACCATGGGTACCCCCCAGTCCATTACCAGGCCTTTTGGGTCTTGTATGGATATTAAGGGGAACCCCGCACCCAAATTAAAATAAGGAAAGGTGTGGGGCCACCAGGCCCTATATACTCTGAACAGAAGTATACAGGCGAACCTAAATATTTACGTCCCTAACTAGAGTCACCAGTGACACTAATACAGCGATCAGAAAAATGATCGCTTAGCGACACTGGTGACGGGGGGGTGATCAAGGGGTTAAAACTTTATTGGGGGGGTTAGGGGGGTACCCTAGACCTAAAGGGGGCTAACAGTAACTGTCCCACCACAGTAACTGTCACAAACTGACACCATGCAGTAATCAGAAAAAAAAAAAAAAAACCTGCTTGGTGTCAGTATGAGTTTAGAACAGTCCCTGCACCAAATGTCATTTTTTAAGGAAAAAATCTCATTTAAAACTGCTTGCGGGTTTAATGTAATGTCCGGTCCTGGCAATATGGAAGAAAATCAGTAAGACAAACACCATGGGTACCCCCCAGTCCATTACCAGGCCTTTTGGGTCTTGTATGGATATTAAGGGGAACCCCGCACCCAAATTAAAATAAGGAAAGGTGTGGGGCCACCAGGCCCTATATACTCTGAACAGCAGTATACAGGCGGTGCAAACAAGACAGTGACTGTAGGTTTGTTGTTAAGTAGAATCTGTTTGTCATTTTGAACGGGTACATTTTTAACGTGTTTAGCTCCAGCCAAAAAATCTTTTTAAAGAGCCCTTGCACACTGGGGCGGTTTGTAGGCGCTATTGCGCTAATAATAGCGCCTGCAAACCGACCCGAAAGTGCTGCTGCTGTGTATCCAGTGTGAAAGCCCCGAGGGCTTTCACACTGGAGCGGTGCGCTGGCAGGACGGTAAAAAAAGTCCTGCCAGCAGCATCTTCGGAGCGGTGAAGGAGTGGAGTGTATACCGCTTCTTTACCGCTCCTGCCCATTGAAATCAATGGGACGGCGGGGCTATACCGCCGGCAAAGCGCCTCTGCAGAGGCGCTTTGTGGTGGTATTTAACCCTTTCTCGGCCGCTAGCGGGGGGTTAAACCGCCCCGCTAGCGGCCGAATACCGACGGTAAAAGGCCGCTAATAATAGCGGCGTTTTACCGCCGACGCCGCCCCCGCCCCAGTGTGCAAGGGCTCTAAGCTTTTTAGAAAACATAGGGAAGGGTTATCACCCCTGTGACATTTGTTTTGCTGTCTTTCCTCCTCTTTAGAAGATTTCACCTCACTTTTTGTCCCAATGACAAATGCTTTTTGAGAATTTGGGGTTTTTTTGTGGAACAAGGATTGGAAAGCATCAGTGGAAAGGAGAAATGTTTTTCCCATATTAACTCTTACAGGAGAGAATTTCCCTTCCTAGGGGTAGATTTCATCTCACTTCCTGTTGTCTCCTTCCATTTGCAAGTAGGAGTCGTTTGTAAGTTAGATGTTTGAAAGTAGGGGCCTGCCCTATATACTCAGCAGAAATTTGGGCCTTAGGTGTTGTTGTGGCCACAACACTGTAAGCCCTCACAGGGCCCTGCTGTGAAATATTAGATCAAGAATTGTAATTACATGCCCCTGTTGAACAGGAGCAGAAAAACTGGGCCTTTGGTGGTGGTGGTGCTGGTGCCACAACACTGTAAGTCCTCACTCGCTCTTGGTGGGTGCAGAAATGGGCCATGCTGTGAAATATTAGATCAAGAATTGTAATTACATGCCCCTGTTGAACAGGGGCAGAAAAATTGGGCCTTTGGTGGTGGTGCTGGTGCCACAACACTGCAACCCCTCACAGACACTCTAGTTGGAACGCAGGAACGAGCCCTGCTGCAAAGTATTGCATCAAAAATTGTAATTACACGCCCCTGTTAAACAGGGGCAGAAAAATTGGGCCTTAGGCACTGGGGCTGGTGCCACAACACTGCAACCCCTCACAGACACTCTAGTTGGAACGCAGGAACGAGCCCTGCTGCAAAGTATTGCATCAAAAATTGTAATTACACGCCCCTGTTAAACAGGGGCAGAAAAATTGGGCCTTAGGCACTGGTGCTGGTGCCACAACACTGCAACCCCTCACAGACACTCTAGTTGGAACGCAGGAACGAGAACGAGCCCTGCTGCAAAGCATTGCATCAAAAATTGTAAATACACGCCCCTGTTAAACAGGGGCAGAAAAATTGGGCCTTAGGCACTGGTGCTGGTGCCACAACACTGCAACCCCTCACAGACACTCTAGTTGGAACGCAGGAACGAGCCCTGCTGCAAAGTATTGCATCAAAAATTGTAATTACACGCCCCTGTTAAACAGGGGCTGAAAAACTGTGCCTTAGGCACTGGTGGTGGCGCCCAGAACCAAAAATGTTCTTACAAGCTATCAGCATGATGATTGAGGAAGAGGATAATTACTCAGGGATAGTCACTCAGCATCAGCATAGGCAATCTTTGAAGGGATCTGAGATTTCAAAAAAAATTATTCGTTTACATCAGCATCAGGTGCTTGGTAGCTGGTGGTGATCCAAGACTGATTCATTTTTATGAAGGTTAGTCGATCGATCGGTTACCACGCCTCCAGCAGCACTAAATGTGCATTCCGAAAGAACGCTGGATGCAGGACAGGCCAGTAGCTCAATTGCATACTGTGCAAGCTCTGGCCAGTGATCCATCCTCAAGACCCAGTAACCCAGAGGATTTTCGGTGGGAAAGTGTCAGGAGCCAGGGAGCGTCTCCGCTCGCCGGGCTCCGGTGCGCATGCGCACGGGACGAGCACTTCGCCGCACACCCGTCCGCGGCCTGATGGTGCGGCGCGCGCGGGTGCACGGCGGTCCCCGTGTGCGCGCCGTAGCCCGTGCGGGTGCCCGGTAGCGCGTCACACTGATGCGCTCGCCGGGCAGGGGGACTATATCTGACGGCACCAGCGCCCAGTCGGGTTGCTGGTTTGTCGTCAGCTCTCCCTGTTCCCTGAGCCTGTGTCTACCCTGTACTTTGCCTATCTGTGTACCGAACCCTCTACTGGCTTGTTTAACCACTACTCTCCCGGATTACCCTTTGTGCTGCTGCCTGATCTGTGTACCGAACCCCCTGCTGGCTTGTTTAACTACTACTCTCCTGGATTATCCCTTTGTGCTGCTGCCTGATCTGTGTACCAAACCCCTGGCCTGTTTAACCATTACTCTGCTGGACAATCCTACCAATAACCTGCCTGATCTGTGTACCAAACCCCTGGCCTGTTTAACCATTACTCTGCTGGACAATCCTACCAATAACCTGCCTGATCTGTGTACCAAACCCCTGGCCTGTTTAACCATTACTCTGCTGGACAATCTTGATTCTAGCTGCCTGATCTGTGCACCAAACCCTGGTCAGCTTAACCACTGCACTGCTGGATCCTGTGATACTCTGATTATCACCTGCTTGTACCCTAACCTCTGCTTGTACTTTCAGCCCTGCTCCCTACGGATCCCAGGACACCCGCTTCCAGCTCCGGAACCTACTACCCTTCCGGAAGCCCGTGCCTCCGCGTGCCCTCAGCCTCCTGTACCTATTTCGGGGGTCTGGGTGCGCGTGGTCGTAAGGGCGAGCCGCTCTCGGCATCTCGGCCTCGGTGAGTATTTGTCCGTGACAGTACAAACCAGCCAGATGTCTGAGGCCGACAGAGCGCGCTCTCCTCTGGAGATCCTGTGTCAACAAGTATCTACCCTTGCGGACTCCGTACAGAAGTTACAAGAAGGTTATACACAAATCGATAACCGTCTGCAACAGATCACCGGGCTACTACCTTCCGCAGCCGCAGCTCCTGCACCCAGCGGTGGGGGTCCACTTCCCCAAGCTCCGGCCAACCCCACTGTGGTCATGGCTCTTCCTGAGCCCAGGGTTCCTACACCTGAACGGTTCTCGGGAGACCGCAAGAGGTTTAGGGCTTTTAAGAACGCATGTTCTCTCTACTTCGCTCTACAGCCGAGAACCTTCTCCTCAGAAATCGTCAAAGTGGGGCTTGTGATTTCCCTGCTATCCGAAGAACCCCAGGCGTGGGCACACAGCCTGATGGAACAGAGCAATCCTGCCCTGAACACTATCGAGGCCTTCTTTGAGAGCATGACCCAACTCTACGATGATCCGCAACGCATGGCCACAGCCGAAGCTATCCTGCACCATCTGTCCCAAGGGAGAAGACCTTTTGAGGACTATACAGTGGAGTTCCGTAAATGGGCGGCCGACACCAACTGGAATGAGCCGGCCTTACATTATCAATACCGTCAAGGCTTGTCTGAATTACTCAAAGATGAGTTAGCCAGGATGGAGACCCCTGCTTCCCTAGAGGAACTCATTCAAGCAGCTACCAAGCTCGACCGGCGTCTTCGGGAGCGGCGCTCAGAACGGTTCCAGCTGCCTCGCCCTACCTGGGCGTCACCAAGACCTCATTCCACTGTACCCTCAAATTCGTCTTCAGTTCCCACTGCATCGGTCCCTGAGGCCAAACCAATGCAGCTCGGCCTGGTCCGAGGTCCGTTAACCTCTGAAGAGAGGCAACGCAGGCGGCAGTCTAACCTTTGCCTCTATTGCGGAGGAACGGGACACTTCCTACGCAGCTGTCCGATCAGGCCTAGTAAGTTCCCTCAATCAAACGTATTGAACTTTTCAAACAATAACATTCCCAAGGCTTATGTGATGTTGTTTGTTTCTCTACAGCTTCCGGAAAGGGAGACTCGCCTGCAGGCCATCGTTGATTCCGGGGCCTGCAGCTGTTTCATAGATTCCACTTTGGCACACAGATTGAAGATCCCTCTACAAACCAAAGAACGGAATTTACAAATACATTTGGCTGACGGATCCCTTCCTTGCTCTGGTCCCATCACCCAGGAGACCCAACCTATTCCAGTAGTCACAGACTCCGGTCACCGAGAGTTCTTACGGCTTGACCTAATCCGTTCACCAATCTTCCCCATCATACTTGGCCTACCATGGCTACAAGCTCACGATCCATTAATCAAATGGAGCACCAAGTCTGTATCCTTCTCTTCGCAGTATTGCTCTCAGCACTGTCTGCTCCCGGATTCCAAAGTCTGTGCCACAATAGCGGTACCACCAGGCAATCTTCAACACGTCCCCTCTGAGTACCTCGAGTTTCAAGAAGTTTTTAGCAAGCAAATGGCTGACCGCCTACCACCTCACAGGGCCTACGACTGTCCAATTGACCTTCTTCCTGGATCTGAGATTCCATTTGGCCGGATATTTCCTCTGTCTGAAACCGAGTTGGAGGTCCTGAAGCAGTACATAGACGAAAATCTTGAGAAGGGTTTCATCCGCCCTTCATCCTCACCCGCCGGAGCGGGTATCTTTTTCGTCGGGAAAAAAGATGGTACCCTGAGACCCTGCGTAGACTACCGACAACTAAACAACATTACAATTAAGAACCGGTACCCGTTACCGCTTATCCCTGAATTGTTCCAGAGGTTCCGATCAGCCAAGGTGTTCTCTAAACTCGACCTCCGAGGGGCTTATAATCTCGTCAGGATCAGGGCGGGAGACGAATGGAAGACGGCCTTTAGATCTAGATTCGGTCACTTCGAGTATTTAGTGATGCCATTCGGTCTCTGCAACGCCCCAGCCACTTTCCAACATCTAGTGAATGATATATTTCGACAATATCTAGATGACTTCCTCGTGGTATATCTGGATGATATCCTTATTTTCTCCCCTACGCTAGAGATGCACAGGAGGCACGTTAAAACGGTTCTTGCTACTTTGCTACAACATAAGCTATACCTGAAAGCCGAAAAATGTGAATTTGAGAGATCAACCGTACAGTTCTTGGGATTCATACTCTCTACCAATGGGGTTGCCATGGACCCTCAGAAGATTCAGGCAATTCAAGAATGGCCAGCTCCATCTAATAAAAAAGGAGTACAGAGGTTCATAGGATTTGCCAATTTCTATCGGAAATTTATCGTAGGATTCTCGGCCATTGTGACACCCATTACCCAATTAACTCGGCAGCATCAATCTTTTCAGTGGTCCACAGCGGCTCAAGAGGCTTTTCTTAAGTTAAAAGAACTATTCAGTTCCGCTCCAATCCTCTGCCATCCTGACCCGACTCAACCCTTCATACTGGAGGTAGATGCATCGGAAATCGCAACCGGAGCAATTCTTTCCCAGAGACAGGGACCAAAGGCCATTCTACACCCAGTAGCTTTCGCTTCTCGGAAACTCAGCCCACCGGAACTCAATTACGACGTGGGTGACAGAGAGCTGCTGGCTATAAAGTTTGCTTTGGAGGAATGGAGGTACCTGCTGGAGGGGGCAGTTCATCCGGTGATGATCTTTACGGATCACAAGAATCTCGAGTACCTCAGAACAGCCAGACGCTTAAAACCCCGCCAAGCCCGTTGGGCCCTTTTCTTTTCCCGCTTTAATTTCCATATAGCGTACAGACCGGGGGCGAAGAACGGGAAGGCTGATGCCCTTTCACGGATGTTTTCCGCAGACTCCCAAATACCAACACCCAGCACTATCCTCTCTCCTCACAATTTCCTCGGACTAACTCAAGCAGACTTGATATCCTCCATTAAATCCTCATCAGGCTCTTGTACAGAACCAACTGTGCATTCCTTGAGAAGATACGAAGATCTTTTCTGGATTAAGGGAAAAATATTTGTACCACAAGTGACCCGGCCACTAACCCTTCAGATGTGTCATGATCATAAGATGGCAGGACATTTTGGGAATAAGAAGACGGCTGAACTCCTTTCTCGTTCTTTTTGGTGGCCAGGATGGAGAAGGGATTGTAAAGAATATGTGGCTTCCTGTTCCCTGTGTCAGAGAAACAAGGGCCAAAACACCAAATCCTGGGGTCTGCTCAGACTTTTGCCCATTCCGGAACGACCATGGGCTGATGTCTCCATGGACTTCATTGTAGATCTACCCAGCTCAGAGAGTTTCTCCACCATCCTTGTTGTTGTCGAACCGCCTTTCCAAAATGGCTCACTTCCTGCCCATGAGGGGTACTCCCTCTGCCGTAGACACGGCCAACATCTTTCTTAAGGAGGTTGTTAGGTTCCATGGGATACCAAGGAGCATCGTGTCGGACAGAGGCGTCCAGTTCACGTCCAAATTCTGGAGGGAACTATGCAAGGCCTTGGGTATCAACATTTGTCTTTCTTCGGCTTATCATCCTCAGAGCAATGGCCAGACAGAGAGGACCAATCAGACGCTAGAGCAATACCTCCGCTGCTTCTGCTCGGGATCCCAGGATGATTGGGCGAGCCTCCTCGCCTATGCTGAATTTGCGTACAACAATTCTATCCATGCCTCCACCAACCAGACCCCTTTCTGGATCAATTGTGGGTTCCATCCCACATCCTTCGCTAACAACATCCCCGAAACGGCAGTTCCTGCAGTCCAGGATAGGATAAATTCACTACAAACTAACGTCCAAAAAATACAAGACACACTACGCAAAACCCAGGAGGACTACAAGAGACAGTACGATCGGGGCAGAAAGGCAAACCCAAAATTTGATGTAGGAGACGAGGTCTGGCTGTCCACCGTTAATTTGAGATTACCGCTGCCATCTCGAAAGCTCGGGCCCAAATTCATAGGGCCTTTTCAAGTCAGGAGGATTATTAACCCTGTGGCTGTGGAATTGACACTTCCCAAGACATACCGGATTCACCCCGTTTTTCATGTATCACTATTGAAGCCTGTGGTGCCCAGTCCTTTTCCGGGAAGAGGAGAACCCCCTCCTCCGCCAGTCAGAATCGATGGCGAGACTGAATTCGAAGTGGAATCCATTCTTGGTTGCAGGAAGAGGGGCAGACAGCTACAGTACCTGATTCAATGGAAGGGGTACCCCCCGAAGATAATTCTTGGGAGCCTGCCAGGAATCTGCACGCTCCACAGTTAATTCGAAAGTTCCATCAAGATCATCCGGAACTGATGACCAGCCTTGGCGTCCAGTGTCCGCCCTTAGGAGGGGGGCACTGTCAGGAGCCAGGGAGCGTCTCCGCTCGCCGGGCTCCGGTGCGCATGCGCACGGTACGAGCACTTCGCCGCACACCCGTCCGCGGCCTGATGGTGCAGCGCGCGCGGGTGCACGGCGGTCCCCGTGTGCGTGCCGTAGCCCGTGCGGGTGCCCGGTAGCGCGTCACACTGATGCGCTCGCCGGGCAGGGGGACTATATCTGACGGCACCAGCGCCCAGTCGGGTTGCTGGTTTGTCGTCAGCTCTCCCTGTTCCCTGAGCCTGTGTCTACCCTGTACTTTGCCTATCTGTGTACCGAACCCTCTACTGGCTTGTTTAACCACTACTCTCCCGGATTACCCTTTGTGCTGCTGCCTGATCTGTGTACCGAACCCCCTGCTGGCTTGTTTAACTACTACTCTCCTGGATTATCCCTTTGTGCTGCTGCCTGATCTGTGTACCAAACCCCTGGCCTGTTTAACCATTACTCTGCTGGACAATCCTACCAATAACCTGCCTGATCTGTGTACCAAACCCCTGGCCTGTTTAACCATTACTCTGCTGGACAATCCTACCAATAACCTGCCTGATCTGTGTACCAAACCCCTGGCCTGTTTAACCATTACTCTGCTGGACAATCTTGATTCTAGCTGCCTGATCTGTGCACCAAACCCTGGTCAGCTTAACCACTGCACTGCTGGATCCTGTGATACTCTGATTATCACCTGCTTGTACCCTAACCTCTGCTTGTACTTTCAGCCCTGCTCCCTACGGATCCCAGGACACCCGCTTCCAGCTCCGGAACCTACTACCCTTCCGGAAGCCCGTGCCTCCGCGTGCCCTCAGCCTCCTGTACCCATTTCGGGGGTCTGGGTGCGCGTGGTCGTAAGGGCGAGCCGCTCTCGGCATCTCGGCCTCAGTGAGTATTTGTCCGTGACAGAAAGGTGTCCAAGTCTGATCTTACCCCTAGGTATTCCTGCACCATGTAAAACAGACGCTGGCGATGGTTGCTGGAACCGATCATACCTTGGGGCTGCGGACCAAAAAATTGTCTGAACGCATCAGTTAGACGGCCACCTTCTCCACCGCTCCTTCTTTGACTGACCGAAGCCTCAGCAACACGTTGTCCAGAAACAGGAGTTTGTAACCTCCCAGTCTCTGGGAACGCGTTGCACAGACTTTTCTGCAAGGCCTCCCGAAGATGTTTCATCCTCTGCTCCCTCTGCGATGACAAGATAAGGTCCGCAACCTTACCCTTGTAACGTGGATCAAGGAGGGTTGCCAGCCAGTATTGGTCCTTCTCCTTGATACCACGAATACGAGGATCCTTACGCAGGCTTTGCAGGATCAGGGAGGCCATGCAGCGTAGGTTTGCTGAGGCATTCGGTCCGAAGTCCTCTGGGTCACTAAGGACGACATGGTCCGCAGCCACCTCCTCCCAGCCACGTACAAGTCAATGTTTTTCTTGGGACTGATCCCTTAAAGACTGCTGCTGATGCTGAGTGCCAGGCTCCACCTCCATACTGACACAATCTTCCTCCTCCTCCTCGTCCTCTTCCTGTGTGATCGGCGGGCACGCAGAAACACTGTCTGGATAAAGGGGGCCTTGAGAGCTAAGGAAGTCCTCCTCTTCCTGCCTCAAGTGCCCTGTCCATTATTCCACGCAGCGTGTGCTCCAACAGGTGGACAAGGTGGACAGTGTCACTGATGCATGCACTGTCACTGCTCACCATCCTCGTGGCCTCCTCAAATGGTGACAGGACAGTGCATGCATCCCTGATCATGGCCCACTGGCGTGGGGAAAAAAAACAAGCTCCCCTGATCCTGTCCTGGTGCCATAGTTGCACAGGTACTCATTGATGGCCCTCTGCTGCGTGTGCAGCCGCTGCAGAATGGCCAACGTTGAGTTCCACCTGGTGGGCATGTCACAGATTAGGCTGTTCTTGGGCAGGTTAAACTCCTTTTGGAGGTCCGTCAGCCGAGCACTGGCATTATATGATCGGCAGAAATGCACACAGACTTTCCTGGCCTGCCTCAGGACATCCTGTAAGCCCGGGTACCTGCCCAAGAACCGCTGCACCACCAAGTTAAGGACGTGAGCCAAACAGGGCACATGGGTCATTTGTCCCTGTCGGAGGGCAGAGAGGTGGTTGGTGCCATTGTCGCAAACCACCATTCCTGCCTTAAGTTGGCGTGGCGTCAACCACCTCTGAACCTGCCCCTGCAGAGCTGACAGAACCTCTGCCCCAGTGTGGCTCCTGTCCCCCAAGCACACCAGCTCAAGCACCGCATGGCATCTTTTGGCCTGCGTACTTGCGTAGCCCCTTGAATGGCTACGGAGCACTGCTGGTTCCGAGGACAAAGCACAGGAAGAGGCCATTGAGGAAGAAGAAGAGGAGGGGGTGGAGGAGAGAGGTGTGTCACAATCATTAGCATTTTGGAGGCGTGGTGGCGGAACAACCTCCAACACTACTGCACCTTGTCCTGCATCCTTCCCAGCTGCCAGCAGAGTCACCCAATGCGCCGTGAAACTTAGGTGACGTCCCTGTCCATGCCTGCTGGACCATGAGTCAGCGGTAATATGCACCTTACCGCTGACCGCCCTGTCCAGCGAGGCATGGACATTGCCTTCCACATGCCGGTAGAGAGCCGGAATCGCCTTCCGTGAGAAAAAGTGGCGTTTGGGTACCTGCCACTGAGGAACCGCACATTCCACAAACTCACGGAAGGGGGCAGAGTCTACCAACTGAAATGGCAGCAGTTGAAGTGCTAGCAATTTTGCCAAGCTAGCATTCAACCACTGGGCATGTGGATGGCTGGGAGCAAACTTCTTTCGGCGGTGCAGCAGCTGGGGCAGGGAAATTTGCCTGGTACAATCTGACGTCAGTGTACCAAAAGCAGATTGCCCACAAGTACTTGGCTGTGACACACCTAATTTTACACCTTCATTCCTCTCAGTGCAGGTCTCAGAGAGGACTGAAGGTCTAGTGGGGTTGGAAATCTCAGCTGATGAGGAGCAAGTAGAGGTCCTCTTTGTTCTTTGGTGTGGATCTTTTAGATATGCTTACCAACAAACTGCATGGCAGGTCAACATATGTCTGGTCAAGCATGTGGTACCCAAGCGGGAGATGTTTTGGCCACGCGAGATACGCTTGAGACATATGTTGCAAATAGCAGCGGTGCGATCTGATGCACTCGTCTCAAAAAAGGCCCACACCAATAAACTTTTTGAATAACGCGCAGAGACTGCAGCGCCCTGCACATGTGGAGCTTTGGGGTGTGATGCAGTCAATGTGCTGCCCTTAGGCTGGCCCCTGGAGGACATCCTGCCTCGTTGGTGATGTACCGCCTCCTCCTCCTCCTCCTCTCTCCTATCAGGCACCCACGTTGAGTCAGTGACCTCATCATCCCCTCCCTCCTCATCACTGGAGCAAACCTGGCAGTATGCTGCAGCAGGGGGAGTATGACTGCCAGATTGCTGTCCTTCTTGGGCATCCCCTCTGTCCGTGCTCATGTTACTGCCTTCATCGAGCTCAGTATCATCATCAGAGCCTTCCAAACACCAACACTGTGGTCAAACAGTTCAAGGGACTCCTCAGGAGGACATGGTGGGGCTAGGGAAAGAGTCACTGATGACATTGAGCCGAGGGAAGAGGCCGCTGCTTTGCCAGACAAAGTACCCTGGGCATGGGTGAGAGAGGATGAGGAGGAGGAGGACGGTCATCCACTCGACCAAGTCTTTCGCATGTTGCGGCTCAACACGGCCAGCTGCCGAAAAAAAGGCCAAGCGTGTCCCACGGCCACGTGCTGATGAGGATGCACCGTCTCCACGACCAGCACTAGACACAGAGCCTGCTTGCCCTCTCTTATTGGCTTGTGACTGTTTGCCTCTCCTTCTTGGCCTTCCAGACATATATATATGTACTGATACTGCAGCTAGCAAAATCAACTGCCTGCCTGTAGTATGAGAACACCACCAACTTTCTACAGGTAGCTTTAGCTGAACACTGTGAGGTGGACGCACCCCACTAACTTGTAATTTTAGCTGAACACTGTGAGCAGGACGCACTGCACTAACTGTAAATAGTGTAGCTGCCTGACTGTGGTACTAATAGGATCAAAAGAACACCAGCAATTTTCTTCAGGTAGCTGTATTTACTGTAACAAGACAAGCCTGCCTGTCAGTAAGAAGATAACAGGAACGGATCTAGCTGAACACTGTGAGCAGGACGCACCCCACTAGCTTGTAGGTTTAGCTGAACACTGTGAGGTGGACGCACCCCACTAACTTGTAGGTTTAGCTGAACACTGTGAGCAGGACGCACCCCACTAACTTGTAATTTTAGCTGAACACTGTGAGCAGGACGCACTGCACTAACTGTAAATAGTCTAGCTGCCTGACTGTGGTACTAATAGGATCAAAAGAACACCAGCAATTTTCTTCAGGTAGCTGTATTTACTGTAACAAGACAAGCCTGCCTGTCAGTAAGAAGATAACAGGAACGGATCTAGCTGAACACTGTGAGCAGGACGCACCCCACTAGCTTGTAGGTTTAGCTGAACACTGTGAGGTGGACGCACCCCACTAACTTGTAGGTTTAGCTGAACACTGTGAGCAGGACGCACCCCACTAACTTGTAGTTTTAGCTGAACACTGTGAGCAGGACGCATTGCACTAACTGTAAATAGTCTAGCTGCCTGACTGTGGTACTAATAGGATCAAAAGAACACCAGCAATTTTCTTCAGGTAGCTGTATTTACTGTAACAAGACAAGCCTGCCTGTCAGTAAGAAGATAACAGGAACGGATCTAGCTGAACACTGTGAGCAGGACGCACCCCACTAGCTTGTAGGTTTAGCTGAACACTGTGAGGTGGACGCACCCTACTAACTTGTAGGTTTAGCTGGACACTGTGAGCAGGACGCACCCCACTAACTTGTAGTTTTAGCTGAACACTGTGAGCAGGACGCCCTACACTAACTGTAAATAGTCTAACTGCCTGACTGTGGTACTAATAGGATCAAAAGAACACCAGCAATTTTGTTCAGGTAGCTGTATTTACTGTAACAAGACAAGCCTGCCTGTCAGTAAGAAGATAACAGTAACGGATCTAGCTGAACACTGTGAGCAGGACGCACCCCACTAACTTGTAGGTTTAGCTGAACACTGTGAGCAGGACGCACCCCACTAACTTGTAGTTTTAGCTGAACACTGTGAGCAGGACGCACTGCACTAACTGTAATTAGTCTAGCTGCCTGACTGTGGTACTAATAGGATCAAAAGAACACCAGCAATTTTCTTCAGGTAGCTGTGTTTACTGTAACAAGACAAGCCTCCCTGTCCGTAAGAAGATAACAGGAACGGATCTAGCTGAACACTGTGAGCAGGACGCACCCCACTAGCTTGTAGGTTTAGCTGAACACTGTGAGGTGGACGCACCCCACTAACTTGTAGGTTTAGCTGAACACTGTGAGCAGGACGCACCCCACTAACTTGTAATTTTAGCTGAACACTGTGAGCAGGACGCACTGCACTAACTGTAAATAGTCTAGCTGCCTGACTGTGGTACTAATAGGATCAAAAGAACACCAGCAATTTTCTTCAGGTAGCTGTATTTACTGTAACAAGACAAGCCTGCCTGTCAGTAAGAAGATAACAGGAACGGATCTAGCTGAACACTGTGAGCAGGATGCACCCCACTAGCTTGTAGGTTTAGCTGAACACTGTGAGGTGGACGCACCCCACTAACTTGTAGGTTTAGCTGAACACTGTGAGCAGGACGCACCCCACTAACTTGTAGTTTTAGCTGAACACTGTGAGCAGGACGCATTGCACTAACTGTAAATAGTCTAGCTGCCTGACTGTGGTACTAATAGGATCAAAAGAACACCAGCAATTTTCTTCAGGTAGCTGTATTTACTGTAACAAGACAAGCCTGCCTGTCAGTAAGAAGATAACAGGAACGGATCTAGCTGAACACTGTGAGCAGGAAGCACCCCTCTAGCTTGTAGGTTTAGCTGAACACTGTGAGGTGGACGCACCCCACTAACTTGTAGGTTTAGCTGAACACTGTGAGCAGGACGCACCCCACTAACTTGTAGTTTTAGCTGAACACTGTGAGCAGGACGCACTACACTAACTGTAAATAGTCTAACTCCCTGACTGTGGTACTAATAGGATCAAAAGAACACCAGCAATTTTCTTCAGGTAGCTGTATTTACTGTAACAAGACAGGCCTGCCTGTCAGTAAGAAGATAACAGGAACGGATCTAGCTGAACACTGTGAGCAGGACGCACCCCACTAGCTTGTAGGTTTAGCTGAACACTGTGAGCAGGACGCACCCCACTAACTTGTAGGTTTAGCTGAACACTGTGAGCAGGACGCACTGCACTAACTGTAAATAGTCTAGCTGCCTGACTGTGGTACTAAAAGGGTCAAAAGAACACCAGTAATTTTCTTCAGGTAGCTTTATATACTGTAACAAGACAAGCCTGCCTGTCAGTAAGAAGATAACAGGAATGGATCTAGCTGAACATTGTGAGCAGGACGCACTGCACTAACTGTAAATAGTCTAGCTGCCTGACTGTGGTACTAATAGGATCAAAAGAACACCAGTAATTTTCTTCAGGTAGCTGTAAATACTGTAACAAGACAAGCCTGCCTGTCAGTAGGAAGATAACAGGAACGGATCTAGCTAAACTGAATACAGTGTATATATATATATGCAACACCTGGGATGCATATATATACACAATACACTGTAAGTGCAGCTAACTGACTGACTGTCCTGCCTAATCTAGCTAACTCAAATGAAATGACACTGTCTCTCTCTCTCTCTATCTCTCAGCACACCGGAACACACTGCACAGGGCCGCCGTGCAGGCGGCCTTATATAGTGTGGGGCGTGTACTAAATCCCCTGAGCCATAATTGGCCAAAGCCTCCTTGGCTTTGGCCAATTACGGCTCTCCTTTCAGGCGGCGCTGTGATTGGCCAAGCATGCGGGTCATAGTGCATGCTTGGCCAATCATCAGCCAGCAATGCACTGCGATGCCGCAGTGAATTATGGGCCGTGACGCGCCACACGAATTTGGCGCGAACGGCCCCTATCGTTCGCAATTCGGCGAACGACCGAACAGACGATGTTCGAGTCGAACATGGGTTCTACTCGAACACGAAGCTCATCCCTAGTTGAGAGATTAGAAATTTTTTTGGCGCATATATGTTCACATCTTGATTTCATCACTAAAAGAAGTGGAATGTTACACTTTCTAACTGTATAAAAACACAGAAAATGCTAATGAGGTGGGTAAGTGGGAATGTTTTGGTAGGCAAATTTAATGTGTACTGATGCCTAGCATTACCCTTGTCTCAGAGAGGCATCTACTGGTCCTCTAGATCGGGGTCTCCAAACTTTAATAACAAAGGGCCAGATTACGGTCCTTCAGACTTCAAGGGGGCCGGAGTGGGGCCAGCGAGAGTTGAAAATGTCCCAGTGTCAGCGAGATTAAACAATGCCTCAGGTTTGGCTGTCAGAGGGAGTAAGAAAATTACATGTGGTCAGTAGAAGAAGTAGAAGAAAGAATAGTGCCCTATCATTGGTGTCAGTGGGAGGAATCATGCTCCATTGTTGGCGTCGGTGGAAGGGATAGTGCCCTATCATTGGTGTCGGTGGGAGGAATAGTGCCCCATTGTTGGTGTCAGTGGGAGGAATAGTGCCCTATCATTGGTGTCAAAGGAAGGAATAGTGCCCCATCATTGGTGTTAGTGGGAGGAATCAAGCCCCATCATTGGTGTCAGTGGGAGGAATCGTGCCCAATCCTTGGTGTCAGTGGGAGGAATCGTGCCCCATCATTGGTGTCAGTGGGAAGACTAGTTCCCCATCATTGGTGTCAGTGAGAGGAATAGTGCCCCATCATTTGTATTCTTGCAGGAATAGTGTTCCCATCATTGGTATCAATGGAAGGAATAGCGCCCCATTATTGGTATCAGTGGAAGGAATAGTGCCCCAAAGGCTGGATAAAGGCAAGCAAAGGGCCCACGGACCACAGTTTTGAGATCACTGCTCTAGCGGGACCAGAATAGCCACTCCCTGGGACAAAATATGGTTCAGGGCGGTCTGAAAATCTGTCTTGGGGCAGATGTTTGCAGGTCTGAGAGAGGAAAAAAGTGGGTAAAAGCAGAACCCTAGTTTGTACCCTTTTAGAGACCACTGACTGACCAATAGGTCTGGAGTGTCTGTGACCTGGAGGTATACAAACTGCAACAAACGTCCACCTACTCTTAAAAGTGGTTGTGGCCCTTCATTGTGAAGAGGGCTTTGGGGTGGACTAGGTGTTCAAAGCCTTGCACAAAAGGAAAGGCTGACGTTTGGCTTTGAAAATGAAGCCTGTGGACAGTGATTGGGCATGTTGTAGTCTTTCATTGTGGAAGGACTTTTCCTCCTGTGACATCTTATGATCTTGTCAGGTGCACCACCAAAGACACATCCTCCCTCAAAAGACATACAAGTGAAGTAACTTTTACAGGCAGCTTCAGTGGTCCAGGCTTTTAGCCATATGATTATACCAATATGGATAGGAATAAGGGCAATTCTGGAAATCTGCGTCATGACTTGTTCTAGGGCATCAACACAGAAATGTAGGACGAAAGCCAATATTTGTAAGTGTTCTACCAAAACTCAGTCCAGGAACACAAGATCTTCTAGATTGCTCATTGCCCTAGTCCAATTAGATGCAATGTGACAAACCAAAAAAGCAGCAATAGTCGCCTGCAGTGCTTGAGCTGTAGGAGCAAAGAGAGCCTTTAGCCACTTCCCGACCGCTGCACGCCGATGTACGTTGTTGGCAGAATGGCACGGGTGGGCAAATGGGCGTACCTGTACGTCCCGCCCTCCCGATGGGCGGGGGGGGGGGGGCGGAATCGCGCCCGCGGAGTTCGGGTTCGTTAGGGGAGCGATCAGTCCCCAGGGCCAGACCAATGATTTATGGTCTAGACCTGGTGATTGCTCCTAACGAATGAAAACCTTCCCCTGTCTGTGTAAGTGAGAAACACAGACAGGAGGAAGTGATGTCATCTCTCCTCGTGGGGTCTTTTCGATTCCAGTGAGAGGAGAGGAGACATCTAACCATGAGTTGCACAACACTACACTAACACCAGTACACATAGGTACACTTGCCACCCCCCGATCACCCCCAAATCGCCCTCCCTCAGTTAACCCTTTCACTCCGTCACTATGTCACCAATTGCAGTTTTCAGATTTTTCAGTGATCACGGCATTGGTGACATTTGTGACTGAAATAAGTGTTAGGGCAGTTAGTAGCAGCCCCCGTTAGAACTAGGTTACCCCTAAACCCTCCTAATAAAGGTTTAACCGCTTGATCTCCCCACAGTTAACCCTTTCACCCCCTGTCGCCAGTGTCACTAATTGATCGCCGTATTTGTGTCACTGGTGACGCTAGTTAGCCAGTTAGTTTCACCATCAGGTTTTTATAGCCTCAGGTACCCCTATATATTACCTAATAAAGGTTTTAACCCCCTCATTGCCCCCTAGTTAACCCTTTCACCCCGTCACCAGTGATCACTGTATTCGTTTTTTACGGGTGACGCTGGTTAGTTTGTTTTTTATAGCATCAGGGCACCCGCCATATATTACCCAATAAAGGTTTAACCCCCTGATCGCCCGGCGGGTGAGATCCGTTACGTTTTAGCGTCAGTCAGGGTCTGTGTCGCCCCAGGCAGCGTCAGATTAGTGCCAGTAGTGCTAACACCCACGCACACACCATACACCTCCCTAAGTAGTATAACCGCTTCAGCCCCGGAAGAATTTACCCCCTTCCTGACCAGAGCACTTTTTGCGATTCGGTACTGCGTCGCTTTAACTGACAATTGCGCAGTCGTGCAACGTGGCTCCCAAACAAAATTGACGTCCTTTTTTTCCCACAAGTAGAGCTTTCTTTTGGTGGTATTTAATCACCTCTGCGATTTTTATTTTTTGTGCTATAAACAAAATAAGAGCGTCAATTTAAAAAAAAAAAGGCATTATTTTTTACATTTTGCTATAATAAATATCCCCCCAAAATATATAAAAAAAATTTTTTTTCCTCAGTTTAGGCCGATACGTATTCTTCTACATATTTTTGGTAAAAAAAATTGCAATAAGCGTTTATTGATTGGTTTGCGCAAAAATTATAGCATTTACTAAATAGGGGATAGTTTTATGGCATTTTTATTAATAATTTTTTTTTTTACTAGTAATGGCAGGGATCACCAATTTTTATTGTGACTGCGACGTTATGACGGACATGTCGGACATTTTTGACACATTTTTGGGACCATTGTCATTTATACAGCGATCAGTGCGATTAAAAATGCACTGATTACTGTGTAAATGACACGCAGTAAAGGGGTTAACCACTAGGGGGCGGGGAGGGGTTAATCAGTACTAGGGGAGTGTTTTCTAACTGTAGTGGGGTTGGCTGTGTGTGTCATTAGACTGATCACTGCTCCCGATGACAGGGAGCAGTGATCAGTGACACTTGTCACTAGGCAGAACAGGGAGATGCTGTTTACATCAGCATCTCCCCGTTCGTCCTCTCCGTGAGGCGATCGCGGGTATCCCCGCGGCGATCGAGTCCGCGGGACCCGCGACCCGACTCACAGAGCTCCCGGCCGGCGCGCACGCAATGGCATGGCGGGGAATTCAAATGGACGTACAGGTACGCCCATTTGCCCAGCCGTGCCATTCTGCCGACGTACATCACCGTGCGCCGGTTGGGAACCGGTTAATGTCTGAACAGATCAATATCTGATCTATACTAGTGTCCCCAGCAGTTTAGGGTTCCCAAAAACGCAGTATTAGCGGGATCAGCCCAGATACCTGCTAGCACCTGCTTTTAGCCCTTCCGCCCAGCTCACCCAAGTGCAGTATCAATCGATTACTGTCACTTACAAAAACACAACACACATAACCGCAGCGTTCGCAGAGTCAGGCCTGATCCCTGTGAACGCTAACAGTTTTTTTGGTAGCGTTTGAATCAGTCGCTGACAATCAAGAGCTTTTTTTCCTGTGAGTCTCACTAGTGTACCAGTAAATTTAGAGACCAAAATGTCAAATCAAAGGTACACTAGTGAAGAGGCCTATACGTTTCTGAGCATGACAGATAGTGAAGAGGAAGTCACTCATCTGTCAGATTGAGGCTCAGAATGCGATCCTGTAGACAGCAACGGCACCCTGACAGATAGCTCTGACGACGGAGTTGTGGTCCCCGCCAAGGTCAGGCGTACCAGATCCCGTTCTTCTGCTGTTGAGGTGCAAGAACCGCAGGGCTCTTGTATGGAGCAGAGAGCCAGTACTAGTGCCGCTCATCCTTCTGGTGAACTGGCAAGCACCAGCGGCCTAGTACACCCTGGTTGTAGTCAAACCAGCACTGCAGTAACACGTGGTGACGTGGCGAGTCCCATAAGTGCAGTTCAAGCTGGTGCGGTGACTAGCACAACTAGTGTCCCGCAGCCACCAAGAAGAAAACAAAGACAGACCCGTCAAAACCCTTCCTGCTGCATTCTCCAATCCTAATTGGGAGCCCACCACTTCTGCAGCACCCGTACTTCCCCCATTCACTGGCCAACCCGGAATTCAGGTGGAAACAGTTGATTTTACGTCATTTGATTTTTATTTGCGGTTTTTCACCAAAGATCTCTAAAGATCTATTGTGGACCAAAGCAATTTGTATGCTGGTCAATTCATTGCCGCTAATCCCCATTTGACCCTTGCCAGAGATTGGAAACTAATTACGGTTTCCGAATTTAAGACCTTTCTGGGCCTATTTCTCCTCATGGGCATAACTAAAAAGAGTGAGTTGCGGTCATATTGGTCCACTGACCCAATTCACCATATGCCCGTGTTCTCTGCCTCCATGGCCATGGCACAATACGAGCAGATCTTGCGGTTCATGCACTTCAACGCCAATGAACTCTGTCGGCCTCGGGGTGACCCTGGATACGATCGGCTCTACAAAATTCGGCCCCTTGTAAACTACTTCAACCAACGGTTTGCAGCGTTTTTTGCTCCCCATCAAGTTGTCTGCATTAATGAGTCCCTGATTAAGTTTTCTGGCTGCTTGTCTTTCAAATAATATCTTCCCAGCATGCGTGCCAGATATGGGGTCAAGATGTATAAGCTCTGTGACAGGGCCACAAGCTGTACATATAGTTTTATGGTTTACAAGGGAAGAGATAGTCACGTAGAGCCGGAGAACTGCCCAGATTACATAGGGAGCGCTGGTAAGATTGTGTGGGACTTGGTGTCACCCTTATTCGGAAAGGGGTACCACTTATATGTGGACAATTATTACACGAGTGTGCCACTTTTTAGTCACTTGTTTGATCACGGAATTGGTGCATGTGGCACTGTGTGATCTAATCTCTGGGGCTTACCCCAGCAGCCCAGCAGGTAAGTCTTCTTTCATTCTTTCATCGCATTCCCTTTTGAGACCATTAGCATATATTTCACCATATGCTTATGGTCTCAAAAGGGAATGCGATGAAAGAAAACTCACCTGCTAACCAATCCAGTGCTGCTTGTCTTCCAAGCCGAATTACCCTGGACCCACAGGAGCATGCTGTACTGCAGAACTTAGGATCTGCTCACCGCCAGGGGAAAAAAAAGTTAGAAGAGGACCTGTCCAAAGACACTTCAAAGTGGATAGTACGTTTGGAAGTCTTTCTCAGTGGCTTCATGTTGGTGATATTGGATTTCCTTTGCCACAAAGTGGTTATTTCATGTCCTTTTGCTTAGCCATTTTTCTGGCTGTTGGCTCTGGTTGTAATTTCTTGAAGCATCCTCTTGGACTGATATGAGCTCCCAGACTCACCCAGGATTGTCCAAGCAACACATAGGAGAGTATCATACCATTGCATCTATCATCTCTATCTGTGACCAATATATGCTGTACACATTACAGCAGTAAGGTGAGCTGCTTGCAGACACAGAGGTGTCATCACTGAAGATTGTATTTTGGACACGTGTGTTTCCTGGTGGTGGGATTGATCGTTTTTTGCCCTACATGGATTTCTTCCATTATACTATATTACTATACAAACTTTCTGCTACTGTTATATATTTTATCAATATTTTGTTTGGGATTAATTACTATGTGTATTTACATGAGCATCCACTTAGCTCTATGTGGCATATGATTGGTATATATATTTTTATATATGTTTCACACGTGTTCATCGTTTTGATTGTATCATTACACTGCACTAGCTATTATTGGATGTACAAGGATTTTTTATAACCAGGATTATTTGGTGACAACACGTATATGATTTATGTTTTTTTCCCACATTTTTTCAGTTTCTACATATCACTAGCATCTTTTTGCAGCACTCCCCTTCCCTTTATTTCTTATTCACACAGCGCAAACACCATCACTATCTCATCTATTTATTTTTCTGTTTGGATCAGATTTATAGGTTTTTGCAGCAGTGCCCCTTAGATTAGGTTTTCATACAGCGCGGGAGTCATTTACACATACATCTTTATACTTTAATGTTACTTTGTTTTATTGTTAACCATCATTTGCTTAGCAGGTACGCCATTCAGCTGCAGCACTGATTTATCTTGACAGCAACAGCATTTGCTCCGACGATACGTAAATCAGCGACTCCAGCGCTATAGGAGGTGATTTCACTACCACAAAAAAAAATGGTGCATGTACGCACATCATTAGAAGTGGGTGGATAAAGGGTGGTATTCTAATGGTGGGCATACCCACTGATCAATCTCTTTTTTGTTCAGCCCAAAGGCTACATGAAAAAAAGAACATTACAATGTATGCCCAACAAGGACCAGCAACATATGGTATGTTGCTGGACTTTGAGTGGTTATACCAGAATGATGCCTGCAGGTTTAGGTATCATTCTTTTTAGCCAGCGGTCAACTTTCATGTTAAAGCAATCCTAGCGGCTAATTAGACTCTAGACTGCTCCCACCGTCTTCCATGGTTTTCTTGGGCTCTCCTGTCCCAACAGGAAACCCGAGAATGCAGCCGGTGGTTCCACCAGCTGACCATAGGGCTGATCAGAGACCAGAATGGCTCCAATTATCTCTATGACCTAAGAAACCGGAAGCTACAGGCATTTTATGACTTAGGTTTCGCTGGATATAAACAGCGCCATTGGGAAATTGGCAAAGCATTTTATCACACGATCTTGGTGTGGTCAGATGCTTTGAGGGCAGAGGAGAGATCTAGGGTCTAATAGACCCCAACTTTTTCAAAAAAGAGTACCTGTCACTACATCATAGGGGATATTTACATTCCCTGAGATAACAATACAAATGATAAGGGAACAGTTTAAAAATATAATAAAAAAGCAAAATAAATAATAATTAAAAAAAAAGCACCCCTGTCCCCCCTTGCTCACGCGCAAAGGCGAACACATGCGTCAGTCTGGTGTCATATGTAAATAGCAATTGCACCATGCATGTGAGCTATCACGGCGAAGGTCAGACCGAGGGCAGTAATTTTAGCAGACCTCCTCTGTAAATCTAAAATGGTAACCTGTAAAGACTTTTAAAGGCTTTTATAAATGTATGTAGTTTGTCGCCGCTGCACGTTTGTGTGCAATTTTAAAGCATGTCATGTTTGGTATCCATGTACTCGTAGATCATATTTTTTATTTCATCAAACATTCGGGCAATATAGTGTGTTTTAGTGCATTAAAATTTTTAAAAAGTGTGTTTTTTTCAAAAAAATTGCGTTTGAAAGATCGCAGCGCAAATACTGTGTGAAAAAAATTGCAACACCCACCATTTTAACCTGTAGGGCCTTTGCTTTAAAAAACAATAATGTTTGGGGGTTCAAAGAAATTTTCTTGCAAAAAAATAATATTTTTTTATGTAAACAAAAAGTGTCAGAAAGGGCTTTGTCTTCAAGTGGTTAGAAGAGTGGGTGATGTGTGACATACCGTATATACTCGAGTATAAGTCGAATTTTTCAGCACATTTTTTTGTGCTGAAAGTGCCCCCCTCGACTTATACTCGAGTCAAGCACTTTTCTGCAGCAAAAAATTTCATTTTCCGAACCGACTTTGGGGCCCCATATCTCAGGGCCACTTGGTGCTAGGAACCCCAAATTTGGTGTGCAAACCCATTGGAACTGGTACCATAACATATCCAAAGCTGGGGTTCCTAACACTAAGTAGCCCTGAGATACGGGGCCACAAAACCGATTCAGAAAATGTCATTTTCTGCTGCAGAAAAGTGCTTGACATTTTCTGAACTGATTTTTGGGGCCCTGTATCTCGGGTCCACTTGGTGCTAGAAACCCCAGCTTTTGAAATTTTATGGTGCTAGTTCCACTGGGTTTGCACACCAAATTTGGGGTTCCTAGCACTAAGTGGCCCCGAGATACAGGGCCCCAAATTTGGTCAACTGTGTTCATCTGCAGCAATGTCATTTCAGGACCCTTTGGGTTCAGAGACCCCAAATTTTGGCTGCAGCTAGGGGGCATCTAGGAACCCTTAACTACCGAGTTTGAAGTTCAGGGGACCTATGGCTGCAAATGGGCACAGTAAGGCATGCAAATGGGCACAGTGATGCTGCAAATGGGCATTGTTGACCCTCTTTTCCACTTACAGTAGCTGTGCATTTCTCACCCTCGTCTTATACTCGGGTCAATAAGTTTTTCCCATTTTTTTTGTAGTAAATTAGGGCCTCGACTTATACTCGGAACGACTTATACTCGAGTATATACGGTAAGCTTCTAAATGTTGTGCATAAAATGCCAGGGCAGTCCAAATGACCCCTTTTTGGAAAATAGACACCCCAAGCTATTTGCTGATAGGCATGTTGAGTCCATGGAATATTTTATATTTTGCCACAAGTTTTCACTAAATGATATATTGTTTAAACATGACATGGTTATATGTGTACACAGCTAGGCTCCCAAAAAGTCTCACACGTGTGGTATATCCCTGTACTCGGGAGAAGCAGCAGAATGTATTTTGGGGTGTAATTTCACATATGCCCATGGCATGTTTGGAGCAATAGATCATTTAGTGACAACTTTGTGCAAAAAATTTTTTTTTTTTCATTTTCCCGCAACTCGTGGCAAAATGTAAAATATTCCATGGACTCAACATGGCTCTGATCAAATAGCTTGGGGTGTAGAGCAAGAATTGGATGCAGAGACCAGTGATAAAATATGGTCACCTTGAGCAGTTTGACCGTTTTGCAGCCCTTAGTCAAATTGAGTGTTCCCTTGTGCCTGATTTCCGCCATTGCGTGAGGGTGTTTCCCTGTGGGGTACTCACATAATAGTTTGTGGAAATAGTATAAGCGTTGTGGGGAAATTAGCTTGTGGGGATCACCTTTTCTGAATGACAGTCAGCAAACAGGCGCATTCTTAAAAATCTGGCAGATGCCAGGTTTATTTGCAGGAGGTTTGCAAAATAAAAACAAACAGTAAATTAAATCCTTGCTGTTCTGACGCTAACTAAACAAATAGTCTTCTCTCTATACAGTGCGGGGCTGGTCCCTGTCACCCACAAAAAACATGCAGAAAAGTAAACCTTTTAGCCCACCCAGAGCTCCTCTCACTCAGGTTCCTTCTGGAGTCTCAAAACCAGAGCGACCTGCTGTGCTCTCTTCCTGGATATTTAAAGTCCAGCTGACTGTGGACTCCAGTGGCCCCGAACATCTGGACCGGAACTCAGCCTGCCACAGAGGCTGGAAAAACCGGGCCCGGATTCCGGTTCAGTCCCTTACAATGGAACGAATGTGAGGTGAAATGTACCTATTATCGTGTATCTCACCTTGCATACCGTCACATATCCTCCCCCTCTGCTCAAGCCCCGGTGGCTGAGCACTTGACCCAACCATACAGTGCACGTGAGAGAGGGCATCTGCGTTATTTTGGAATTTTCCCGTCCTGAGCTCCACCGTAAACCGAAAGGGCTGTAAAGCCAGGAACCACCTTGTCACACATCCACTTTAGGGGAGCATGGTCGGTGACCAGTTTAAACAAACTCCCCAGTAGGTAATACCTTAGGGAGCCTAAGGCCCATTTAATGGCGAGACACTCCTTTTCTATGATGGCATAGTTCTTTTCGTGCTTGTTCAACTTCCGGCTCAGGTATACAACTGGGTGCTCCTCACTATCCCTGTTCTGTGACAGTACAGCCCCTAGGCCCACCTCAGAAGTGTCCGTCTGTGCGACAAACTCCTTGCTGAAGTCCGGGGCCACTAGTACTGGTAACCCCCAAAGGGTCTGCTTTAAATTCTGAAAGGCCTCCTCAGCTTCGGGATTCCACTTGACCATGACCAACCCTCTACCCTTCGTCAGGTCGGTCAGAGGGGCGGCCATGGTGGCAAAGTTGGGTATGAACCATCTGTAATACCCTGTAATGCCCAGGAAGGTCCTCACTTGTTTTTTATTGATCGGTTGGGGCCATTTTTGAATTGCCTCAAACTTATTGGTCTGCGGCTTGACCACTCCCCGGCCAATAATATACCCAAGGTATTTGGCCTCCTCCAGGCCTATGGCACATTTTTTTGGGTTAGCTGTAAAACCTGCTTTCCTAAGGGAATCTATCACCGCTTGTACACGGAGCAGGTGCGATTCCCAATCTGGGCTGTGGATGACCACATCGTCCAAACATGCAGCTGCATACGGGCGATGTGGTCTCAAGGCTTTGTCCATCATTCGCTGGAATGAAGCAGGGGCCCCGTGCAGACCAAAAGGCATTAGTTTATACTGAAATGAGCCCTCAGGAGTGGAAAAGGCAGTCTTCTCCTTGGCTGATTCAGTTATCGGTATTTGCCAATAGCCTTTCGTTAGGTCTAGGGTCGTTATGTTATGAGCCTGTCCTAACCTGTCCACGAGTTCGTCGACCCAGGGCATTGGGTACACATCCAACTTGGACAAACTGATGAGTTTCCTGAAGTCGTTACAAAACCTGATAGTACTATCAGGTTTTGGGACCAGCACTATGGGGCTTGACCACTCACTGTGGGACTCTTCTATTACGTCCAACTCTAACATTTTTTATTTCCTTCGCGACTGCCTCTCGTCTGGCTCCCTGATCTATGGATAGTGCTTTTTGGCACTATATATATATATACAGGGACTACTGAAGGAGGGTTCACCGCTGAGCTCTGATGAAGAAGGGACGTTCCCTTCGAAATGCGTAAGCCGGTAGTGATGCTTGTATGTTCCTCCAAGTATTTTGGAAGGTTTTCGCTCATCATAGAACCGTTGCTGCTAGTCGGTGTTTCTTTCACATTGCACCTTGTTCCAGAATCGCTTGTGAGTAACTTTTTTTATCATTTTACACAATAAATATTTTTACAAAAGATAATGCACATGGCTGGTACGCCCCTTCTTTTTATCTCATTGCCTCTCGTCTGGCCTCTGGGATTCTATACGGTTTTACATTTATGCGAACCCCTGGTTCCGTCACTATGTCATGTTGGATCATGTTGGTCAGTTCGGGTAAGGGTGATAAAAAGTCTATTTTTATGCACAAACGCCCTAACGTCACTTTGTTGTGCCACGGACAGGGTATCTGTTACAGGGACGTCAGGTGTCACCGGTACCCGGTCTGTTAGACTCTCTCGAAAGTCGCAATGTACGCCTCAACATCATCCGCAGGTGTCATCTTTTGCAGGTGGTAGGAGGCACGTACCATCTTTGGTTCCGCTGACACAGGAGGAGCGGACCCCTTTTTCAGTTCCATCGGAGCCTCTGCGAACTGCCGGTCCATTTCCTGCTGGGCCTCCTGTTGTGCTGCAGCGACCGCCTGTTGTGCTGCCGCGGCCTCTGCGACTTGGCAGTTCATCTCCCGCTGGGCCGCCTGTTGTGCTGCAGCGGCCACCTGTTGTGCTGCAGTGGCCTCTGTGACTTGGCGGTGCATCTCCTGCTGGGCCACACGTTGTGCTGCAGCAGCCTCTGCGACTTGGCGGTTGGTTTCCCGCTGAGCTGCATTGGCCTGTAGCAGGACCTGTAACATTTCCTCCATCTTCAGAAATTGCCCGCTGAATCCACCACGTGTAGGGAAATTAGCTTGTGGCGATCACCTTTTCTGAATTGCAGTAAGCAAACGGGCACTTTCTTAAAAATCTGGCCGATGCCAGGTTTATTTGCAGGAGGTTTGCAAAATAAAAACAAACAGTAAATTAAATCCTTGCCATCTGACGCTAACTAAACGAATGGGGACCTTGGATGAATGGGGACCTTGGATTGAGGGTAGGGATTGATGTGAGTGTGCGATGTTCAGGGTTAGGGACAAGGGTCAGGGTTGTAGATCCACACTCACTCAGGTTGAACTGGATGGACTGGTGTCTTTATTCAACCTTACTAACTATGTAACTATGTAACTATGTAAACAAATAGTCTCCTCTCTATACAGTGCGGGGCTGGTCCCCATCACCCACAAAAACATGCGGAAAAGCAAACCTTTTAGTCCACCCAGAGCTCCTCTCACTCAGGTTCCTTCTTGAGTCTCAAAACCAGAGCGACCTGCTGTGCTCCCTTCCTGGATATTTAAAGTCCAGCTGACTGTGGACTCCAATGGCCCCGAACATCTGGACCGGAACCCAGCCTGCCACAGAGGCTGGAAAAACCTGGCCGGATTCTCGTTCAGTCCCTTACAATGGAACGAATGCAAGATGAAATGTACCTATTATCGTGTATCTCACCTCGCATACCATCACAGCGTGTTTACAGAAGGATACAGAACAACCCAGGTGTTGACCATCCTGTAGCAAAATTCATGTAGCAAAATGGCAGGAGGATGTACCCAAGGCCTTTCGGCAGAAGTGGTTGTAAACATTAAAAAGTATATGTTCACGTTAAAAAAGTTATGTTCACGTTAAAACCAATATGTTTCGTTTGCACACATTTAAAAATGTGAACTGTTAAACTAGGTCAATTCAGTTTGTTGCAGGCTGGCTGGTAAGTGAGCTTAACATTTTTGTTTGTTGTTTGACCTGCGTCAACCTTCTATGTGCTCCTTGCTGCAGAGGCCAGATATAGGTTGGGGTGGTTGCCATTTGTTAACATGCTTGGTAACGGGGGGAAGACACACTGGATACCTTTGCTGCCATTGTGCTATTGTTGGGTGTCCAGTGGATCCCTGTACCTTTAAGGAGGTGTGGGCTCCCTCCAGGCATACCTGGCCTTAATATACCCATTATTATATATGAGCACCAAGTCAGGAGAGTCTCAAAATTAGAGTTAGAACTGCAGTACACTGGGGTGCTGTGACGTCGCTGCTGCAGGTTACGCATGTATTTGAAAATGTGTGCAAACTAAACCCCTTGGTTTTAATGAGAATTGGTACACAAGGTCAATTTGGTTTGTTGCAGTCTGGCTGGTAAGTGAGCTGGGAATTTTTGTTGTTTTGTGACATGCGTCGCCATTCCATGTGCGCCTTGCTGCAAAGTGGTTCTCCCTAGACAGTCGATTGTACGTATAACCACAGACTGCCAGCATACTATCTGCTACAAATACTTAACGAAGTTGCTAATTTGTTTATAATAATGTTCGACAGACTGTATAATATGTTTATTGTTACTAATCTTATTATTGTGTGTGAGTTTTTTTTTTTACTAATGCCTTGTGTAACATTGGGGGTTCTTTACCTTAGTGTAGAGCCTACCAGTGAGCGGAGTCCACACCAGATATGCCGTTTTAAGGGCTTGTAGGCCCACTTTTATTAAAGAAAGAAAATGTCAATCCAGAATTCCCACGCAGGGGTTTCAATTTCACAGCAGTAATAAACGAAAAAGAGAAGGAGTCAGTGACGTCTTTGCATAGTGTTCGGCAAACACAGCGATAGCTGTATGAGCGGTGAAGCTGTCTGACCCTTATAACAAAAGCGATTCAGCTACTGCAAATGTGTGAGTGGATTACATTGATTGCCCAGTTTTGTAGCATTTAAAAAAACTGTGCAATGATGGTTTTTCTTTTATCTTTATGTGAATCATCACCTTGCAAATGTAATTTATCATGCAACTGTGATCTGTGATAATTGAAATACAAGCAAGTTCATCAAAGGCAAATTGATTGGACATTTAGACCTCAGCTGGATTAACACAAACAGACACTATTTTTTTTTACATCTAGATATATCTAGGGATGTATGTTCCCTTATATGTTTTTTGATGCATTTATTTGCATTTATTCACTTTATTGATTCATATATTTATTTGCACTTATTCACTTTACTGATTATGATATCAGGGTATTTTTATGGTTTAGGATTTTATATATAAGCACCACTCCAACAGATGGGAATAGTTTGATAAGCGCACCAACATAATTTATATTGATTTGTAGCAACGGTGTCACAGCACTAATTGGTTGGTTGCAGCTTACACATTTCTTTCTGGTGTTTTGTTATTTTATAGAGAATCCACATCAGCGCTTTAGTTTTTATTTTTCACAATAAACGAAAAATACCAAGCCACCTGACTCTCTGGTCAACTCTGCTCAGGCTTTGCTTCAGCCCTCTTGACTATACAATGGAGTTCCTGTACCTCAGCACTCTTTTAAAGCTTCCTTGCTGTTCCAGCCCACAGGCTTGGACCCTCTGTCTGCTCTGACAAACAGAACTGTGCAGGCATGCACACTTCTCCCTTGCTTGCCTGGACTCCTCGGGAGGGTGGAGCATTGAACCATGGTCAGGTGTCTACAAATAGCCCAGCACACACCTGACCAGTCAGTATGCTGGTGGATTGCAAAACCTGGACCCAGGACTGGGGATTTCATCCCACCCGGATCACTACAAAATCCCCAGGCTCCAGATCCCAAAACAGATTTTCCTAAACAATGAGGAAACTGAAAAGCCAGTTTCCTCCGAAATAAACAAATCCCCTGGAGCCCCTAAACCTGCCTGGTTTCGAACCCTGCGTTCTTTCACTGGTGGGGTACCACACTATCACACTTGGTATAGGTGTCTTGGGATGATCACAGTTTTTCAAGTTACGCCTGGGTGATGTGGTCCTGCCTCAAGACGGGCTCAGGTGCCTTGCGGCGCCTTGTTCCTGGGGCCATGATGTCAGTCTGCCTCGGCCCTGGAACACTGGGCCAGTGCTGATTCCAGTTATTCTCCTGTGGGTTTTCAGTTCATTGCTTTGTGGTTTTGGTTTATTGGTTCGTCTTCACCACTTAATTTTTTTTCCCCCCGGGTAACACTGGTGCCTTAAAAGCATGATTATGATGGCTGCGGGAGCCCCAATGGCTGGGCCCAGAACTTAGCTTTGCCTTACTACTTCCCGAACTAGGAATACTCTGCCCTGGTGGCAGTAGCTTCTCTCTACGGAGTCTATATCCTTAACTAGATCTCTTCTTACCTTTTACCTTCACTTTTTCTTACATTTCCTACCCTCTTTTTGTTTTTCTCTCATTCCCTCCCTCCCCCTTTCTCACACCCCGGGAGTTGACGCAAGTTGACGTAGATTTTTTGACAGTATGACTGCTAAGATCCTCTCTTGGAACCTTAAGGGGTTGAATTCCCCGGAGAAGCGCACTAGTTGTCTTGCTGAGCTGTGGAGACAGAGGGCTCACATTGCATTTCTCCAAGAGGCTCACTTTAGGGCAGACAGGATACTCAAACTATCGAACAAAAAATTTCCGAAAGTCTATCATAATCCGTACTTATCCTCTACATCTAAAGGGACGTGTATACTCATTTTGAAGTCCCTCCACTGGCAATTCCTTGACGAGTACTGCGATCAGGAGGGCAGATTCCTGCTTGTAAAGGTGCTATCGAAGCAGAACTGGTTCGTCTTCGAGAAGCTATATGGGATCATTCTATGTACAAAGCAAAACATGTACTATTAAAGGCCCATTGTTCGTTTTTCGAATACGGTGATAAATGTGGTCGACTATTGGCCAATGCTTTACGTGTTAAGCGCTCTCAGACGTACATTCCCGCTCTTCTCTCATCATTGGGCTCCAAAGTTCATTCTTCTCAAGAACTAGCGGAGACTTTCTGTGCTTTCCACTCCAAATTTTATAATTTGGACCCAATTTCTACTTCCAGGTCAACGCCCCAAAACTCTCTAGATATCTGCAATTATCTTGAGAAACCGATCATCCTACGCTGACGACGGAAGAGCGAGAAGACCTGTCTAAGCCTATCACAGCAGAGGAATTCACATCTGCTATAGCTGACACTCAGTCTGGCAAGGCACCCGGACCTGACGGATTCACCCCTTACTATAAAACGTACCAAGACTCTTTGGTGCCTTCCTTTCTTGCAGCCTTTAATGCTGTGATGGACCGACACAGCTTCATTGCGTGCCTCTATATCTGTGATCCCTAAGCCGGGTAAGGACCCATTACTATGCGCCAGTTACAGGCCAATTTCGCTTCTGAACTGTGATGTGAAACTATTCACTAAAATCCTTGCCTCTAGGATGAATGTCTTATTGCAACGTTTAATTGTAAAAGGTTAAGTCGGTTTTATCCAGACTAGAGAGGCCAGAGACAACACTATTCGGACACTAAACATCATAGAAAAAGCAAAACAATCCCGTGTTCCCCTGCTGCTCCTGTCCACAGATGCCGAGAAGGCCTTTTCTCAAGGAGACACTCAAAATTGTGGGAATGCCAGATCCAATCATGTCATGGATATCGGCCATTTATGATAATCCCACAGCTACAGTACGGGTAAATGGCTATGACTCCAGCCCTTTCTCCATCTCAAACGGCACCAGACAGGGCTGCCCCCTGTCTCCAATGCTATTCGTCCTTTCCCTGGAACATTTTTTACACCATATCCGGGGTAATCAATCCATTAGAGGCATTCAATCCGGCCAATATCAACACTAAGTGGCGGCCTATGCTGATAGCCTTTTATTTTATATTACTGAGCCCCTTACCTCTTTACCCTCCCTGTTACAGGAGCTGAAGCACTGTGGTACCCTGTCTAATTTTAAGGTTAATCTACAAAAGTCAGAGGCTCTAAATGTCCCCATGTCAGACTCTACCATTTCCAACCTACGCCCCTTATTCCAGTTCAAAACGGCTGCCCGCTCAATTCAATACCTGGGAACATAAATCTCTATGAACTTGCATGACATTATTCCCTTCAACTACCAGCCCCTCTCTATGCTCACTGCTGATCTTAAAAAGTGGGACTCTCTGACCCTTTCCTGGTTCGGCCGTTGTAATATACTCAAAATGAATGCAATGCCCAGACTTTTGTACTTATTGTAGGCACTGCCTGTCAAAATACCCCAGACATTTTTTCACGCTGTATGTTCAATATTTATCAGATTCATTTGGCACAGTAAACACCCACGTCTCAGCAGAGCATTATTACTATGACAAAAAATTAAGGGAGGTCTAGGATTTCCAGATCCAGCCCTTTATTATACTGCGGCACATATGACCAGAGTTGTGGACTGACACCGACACAGTAATGTGGGTATTGCTTGAACAGGAGGCTACCCAGGTCCCACTCGCTGGTCTACCTTGGGCAGGGAAAACTCATCTCACCCACTTGACTACTCATCCACTGATTGGCCCCACTTTCGTGGGACTGAATAGGTTTTTTCGTTCAACCTCATAGAAAACGTTTCCATCCCCAATGACGCCACTTGTTGGTCATCTGGATTTTATACCTGGTCTCACTGACCCATCTTTCCTTTCACAAGTCCGACAGGGATTCAGGAGGGCCTCTTTGTTTCTAGGTTCCTCTGGCTAGATAACTATGGAGAACTTGCTCTCTGGTCGGGCACCTCTCTCATTAGATCGGCGGAGGATTAAGCAACTATCACATTTTCTTAGCTCACTGCCCAAACCAACCCTTTTTTTGCGGAACTTTGCTTGGGTGAGGGACGGATCCGGGGGTCCTTGTCAACCTCTTGCAAATCCCTGCTCGATCTTCACTCCACTGAAGACACCCCCATTCTTGGCAAAATTTGAAAGGGACTTGCAAGTCACCTTCTCCGAACCCCAAAAAAGAACGCATACTCTTTCGCACAAAAATCTTTTCTATGTAGCAAATATCAGGAGACCACCTATAAAATAGTGACACATTGGTATAGAACCCCTTCTGTTCTGCCTACTTCCTCAACAAACTGAACGTTGTTGGTGCTGCTGCCTACACTCAGGCACCCTCTTACATATTTTCTGGGATTGCCCTGTGCGCCAAACGTTTTGGCATCCAGTGTTTAAGCTCATACAAAAATTCACAGATATCTCCCTACAAGATAACCCAGCTGCCTTCCTACTTAACCTTACCCCCTTATCAAAGAAACATTATTATAAATCCCTTCTCATACATCTCCTTAATGCTGCATGGGCCTGCATCCCACCTCTATGGAAGCAACAGTCTGCGCCAACGGTGGCCCAATGGCTCAAAAGAGTAAAGGACATTGAGCAAATGGAAGATCTGACCTCTGCTTTGCGTGATAAGTCAGAGGAACATAAGTCCAAATGGTTTTATTGGGGTCTCTTTCACTTCTCTGACACGCGTTAGGATCCACCGTCTGGGATCTCCAGTGCTTGTTCAGTGCTAATGATCTTGGCTCCCTGGGGGTGACGCCCCCACCCCCCTTTTTTTTTTTTCTCTCTCCCTCATCTTTTCCTTCTTCTCCTTATTTCTTCTCCATCTCTCCTTATAAACTAAAAAACAAAAAGTGATGGGCACAGAAGCATATATTTACACTGTATTAGACTTCAGCTAGTGGTGTGAGCCTGATTGAGTGGTTCCCTTCACTCACATGACAAGGTTGTCTTTATATCTGTGTCGCATCTTTAAAAAAAAAGAAAAAAGAAAAGGACATTCTGGAAGGGAAAGATGTCAACCTGGCCTCTCTGCTAATAGGGTCCCAAGATATTCCTGAGAATAAGTCTTATGCTTGCGGGGAGGTTTCGGTGGTGCTCAAAACGAAGGATCCCAGGCCTAGCCGCAAACTCAGTATGGCAGAATTAATTCTGGCATTCAGTATTTTCAGAGACATGGTCTGTTCTGTCAGTCCTATTAGGAGAGAAGAATTAGACCTATATCTACACAAAGTGGTGGACTTGGCGCACGAGTACAGCGGCTTCATATTTTACGACTATCATCAGTCCTTTGCCACGAAGGTGGCGGCCACTTGGGCTTAGTTCCAGGTGGTGACATGTTGGAGCAATATTGAGATGAGGCTATTTTGCGAGCATTTAGCCAACCAGAAATCCCCCGTGTGTGCCGATTGTCAGTCATCAGCACACATACAGGTTGCAATTACAACCAATGCAGGCTTCTGCACGTTTGCACCAATTGCTTCAGAGCCCACCCTAAGTCCGCCTGTTTTGTCAAGCCCTCCAGTTCGTCATGACTATGCCAAGTCAATGTCTCCTTGCTAGGGGCTTGTCTTGAAAACCACCCACCCCCGGCCTTCCTGCTGGAGGGTTTTTCAGCAGGCTTTCACACAGGCCTCATCACTCTTCTGTCTGAGTCTTTTGAATGTAGAAATTTAAAGTCGGCAGACAGTCACCCTGCCATTGTTGATGACTTACTGAAGGCAGAAGTGTCCAAGGGGTTCCTGATTGGTCCATTTGTTTCACCACCAATCTGTATGTGGAGAGTCAGCCCCATTGGGGTGGTCTGTGGCAAGTTTTCTAATAAATATTGGTTGATATATGATTTGTCTGCACCCCATTTATTGCATATTCCATGCCTCCATTCCCTTATTCCCTCCAAGGAGTTTTCGCTGAAGTACTCATCTGTGGATTTGGCTATCCAGCACATTCTACAGTTAGGCAGGGGTACTTGGCTTTCCAAAGCTGATATTACCAATGCTTTCAAGCTGCTTTCTATCAGACCTGCCCTCTGGCAATGGCATGGCATTAAATGGCACGGTCAGTATTTCACCATAAGGTTTAACCTTTAGTTCAAAAAGCAGTCCTTGCTTGTTTGACACCTTTTTTTGCCCACGCACTCAACTGGAGCTTGGGTAATTGCAAAGGTTGTCAGAGGATAATTCATTATATTGATGACTTCCTGCTGTTGGAAGATCTTGGTTACCTGTCCCAGGAATCTGCAGGCTCTCACAGGACTGTTTTCGGAGCTAAATGTCCCCGTGGCTGCGCAAAAAATGGAAGGTCCGATCAAAGTCATCACTTTTTTTGGGCATCACTCTCGACTCCAATCTCATGATTGCAAGTCTGCCCTTGGAGAAACTTTTCATCTGCCAAAGTTTGCTGTTAAATTGTTCAAAATGTATCCAATACTGGCGGCGGCAGTCACATGGGGTCCAGTTTGGTCAGGGAACTAAAGGTAGATCGGTGTGCCTTCTCATCATGCCCTTCATGCGCAGGTTGACATGGCTAGGCTTGACAAACAAGTTTAATTTTTGGGGAGAGTTCATCAGTGGGGATCACAATGGCGCAGCCGATGCATTATCTCGAATTAATCTGCCTCAATTTTTCTTACAGCACCCAGAAGCAGAGCTGGTGGGCAAGCCAGTTCCCCCTCTTACATGCTACTGGTCATGAATTAATCACATTCTGGACACAGGCTAATAGGTCGATCTGGCTAATAGGTCTTTATCCAGAAATACTCTGAAAGCATATACCACGGGTTGGAAGACTTTTCTCAGGTTCATGTCTTTATACCCTTGCAGTTGCCCTGAGGATGTCAATTATGTTATGGCTTTCACTGCATATTGCCACAGGGAATTGGCATTATAAAGTTGTATTTGTCAGGTGTCCAGCACTTCAGGTCCCTCTGCAGACTCCTGACAGTCCGCCCATTTTTGCGGCTCACCCTCTCAAAGCCATGTTAAGGGGTATTCAGAGAACCCAGGGGAGATCACATCTGTCTCGTCAACCAGTCACCAGCCAGATTTTCCGTGATATTTCAGATTTATTGTCTCCTTTCCCTTTTGGCGCAGGTCCCAGTCAAGTGCTCAAGGCAGCTATTTATCTCAGTTTCTTTGGATTCCTCAGACCCAGGGAGGTGTCCCAGGCTAGCTGTCATGCACCTAGCTGTCTTGTCATTCTTTTTTTTATATTTAAATTTTTTATTTTTATTTAGAAAACATTCCATATTATCACTTTCAGAAAAAAAAGGAGATAATCACAAAACCATAATATCCCGACTAGAGGGATTATTATCAAACTATTTACTACCCATTCTTTTTTTTGTTCATCTCGACTCTTTCCCTCTGATCTCCTATTTGGGCTCCCTCATACAAACTGTGTTTGGGAACCCCTCACCTAAATGTTCTTCACCATCCCCCCTCCCCCGTTTATAAAAAAATAAAAAGGAAAATACAATAATAATAATGTCTCTCCCCCTCACCCCCCCCCCACAAATACGGTTACGGTAGTTACATACTGTCCCAGGCTCCTGACGGCTAAAGAGTGTAGTTTCCCTCAACCCTCTGAATCCTCAATAATGAGAGTCTCTCCCTCCTCTGAGCTGATAAAGAAGTTCCAGAGGGACCACATATCTCTAAATTTCTCTTGTTTCTGCCTTCCTGTCCACACCAGGTTCTCTAATCGGTTCAGCTCTTTCACCTTCCTAAGCCCCATACCCACCGAAGGTGGTTGTGTCTTTTTCCATCTGAGCGTGATACAGGATCTTGCTGCATTCAAGAGATGGCACAAAATAGAGTTCTTATATGTCTTAATTGGTGTTTTTTGGTCATGCAACAGAAAAAAGGTTGGGTCCTCAGGGACCACATAGTCACAAAACTTTTGGGTAATCCTTTGTACCTCCCTCCAATAACTCTTAATTTCGTTGCATGACCAAAAAATGTGTAGTAGTGTCCCACTTTCCTTCCGGCAATGCCAGCATCTATCTGAAAGATATCTATGAATCCGGGGCAGGATTCAGTACCACTGAGACAGGATCTTATAATTTGTTTCTTGTATTTTTGTACATATTGAAGATTCAAAAACAGAGTGTATTATCCCATTACAATGCTCTTCAGAGAAGTTTCTGTCTAGATCCTGCTCCCACTTTCGAAAAAATGGCAACTGGAAATCACCCCGGGGAGCTACTGGCAAAGAATACATCTTCGAGATTGTGTGGGGTAGAAATCCTCTCTCCACACAGTATTCTTCAAAAGAAAGTAAGTTTTGATTATAGCTATCCAGGGTGTTTAAGGAGCATAAAAAATTATCTAAGCTGGGACGCTCGCCAAAAGTCCAGTTGCAGTTGAAAACCGCTGTTTCCAGCTGTCAACTCCTGGTATGTAGGCCATTCTCCTGATATCATAAAGTGCAACACCTGATATGTCCCCTGTTTCATCAAAGCTTCAAAAGTTCCTTGGTATATGCCCAGGGAAAATTGTGGGTTTCCCAAAATAGGGAATAATGGAGAGTCTACCCCTGGAAAAAAGCCCTGTGCATTGATGCAATGTAGGTCTGATCAATGGATGTCTTAATAGAGGGTGGGAGCTCTCTGTAACACCAGGGTGCTTTTTGTAGCAATACATTGCTCTGTTCCTGCTCCAGGCTCGGACATATTTTTAGGTCTCCATGTCGCCACCAATCAATTAAACGTCCTAAATGCACTGCCTGATAGTACTTATATATATCTGGTACCGCCAATCTGCCCTATTGTTTGGGGAGGGTCAACTAATAATCCTTGGTTTTTTATATGCCCAAATAAATTTGGTAAATAATGTATGTATCTGTTTAAAATACTGTGCAGATATATTGATAGGTAAAGCCTGGAGCAGGTACAGGGACTTTGGTAAGATGTTCATTTTTATAATGCTGCACCTCCCAAACCAAGAGTGAAACCCCCTTTGCCATTTCTCCAAAAGTGTCCACACTTTACATAAAAGTGGTGGAAAGTTGAACTCAAATGTGCGTGTAAGGGCTACTGGGATCATGGTTCCCAGGTATTTCAGTGCTTGATCTGTCCATTTAAATTTATAGCTAGATTTTAATGTTTTTATGAAAATATTAGGAATGGCTATTCCCATTGCCTCTGACTTGGTAAAGTTAATCTTAAAAAAATGATAAACAACCATATTTCTCTATTTCCTGAAAACAATTAGGGAGGGATATCATTGGGTTTACTAGTGAAAAAAGCATGTCATCTGCATATGCTAATATCTTATGTTGAACACTGTCTACTTTCACTCCTTTTATAATCTGGGTTTGCCCGAATCTTACATTAAAAAAGGTTCTAACGAAAACGCAAAAAGTATAGGCGACAAGGGGCACCCTTGCCTAGTCCCATTGGTAACCGTAAATGGGTGGGTTAGAATTCCATTTACCTTAACCTGTGCGGATGGGAGTGTGTATAAACTCCTAATCCATCTTAGCATACTGTCTCCCGACCCCGCGTCGTAGCACCAAAAATATAGACTTCCAATTCACTCTGTCGAAGGCTTTCTCTGCGACTGTTCCTAAGAACACGAATGGCTTCTTGGATGTGTTGGCTACATGAATTAAATTCAAAGCCTTTATAGTATTGTCCCTTGTCTCCCTCCCCAGGACAAACCCCACCTGATCCAAATGTATCAGGGATCCGTATTTAGGAGAGAGATTGGTCTATAACTGATCTTTACCTCTTTTGGTAGTACGGTATTGTGGGTTCTCAAGGTTTCCGTATGAAAAATAGAAGTTAAATCGCCCAGTCCATTAAACATTTTTACAAGGTAGGGCCCCAGAATCCCCATTAATTGTTTATAATAGTATACCATGAAGCCATCTGGGCCCGGTGCTTTACCAGGCTGTGATAAGTTCACTGCCTTCTGTAATTCTTCTAGGGTAATGGGCATACCAGATGATATTAGGTATTCATCTATTGTTGACTGATCGGGCATGTCCTGTTGGCAAATTATAAAGTGAGGAATAAAAATCTGTGAAACTCTGGGCTATTTGTTTAGGTAAAGTGGGTTTTCTTCCCCCCCCCTTCCATAATCACTGGAACATAGGTTATGGATTGTTGCTACCGTAGTGTTGGAGCTAGTAATCTGCCACATTTATTACCAGATTCGTAAGATTGTTTACGCCCCACCTGTATGGACTTTTGGGCTTTATAAAGCAGCAAATCCGTTACCTGTCTACGTGCCGTTAGAAGGTCTCTTTCTATCTCTGAGGAAGAGGTGTATTTGTGAATTGTTTCTAATCTATGTATTTCCGCTAGAATAAATGTTAGTTTTGCCTCTTTTTCCCGTTTAATCCCAGCCCCATGTTTAATCAAGACCCCCAAAATCACCTCTTTATGAGCTTCCCATATCACCCCGGGGCTACATTCTGGAGTGTCATTGATCTGAAAAAACCATGTCACCTCCCTTATGATGTCCTCCATAACCTTCCTGATCCTGTAAGAGACTTTCGTTAAGTTTCCATGTTGTCAGGTTACGGAGGCTAGAGTCAAAGATATTATATTTCATAAGTATTGGTGCGTGGTCTGAACAAATGATTGACCCGATCGTAATTTCAATTACTGAATGCAGTTGATTGTGGGGGATAAAAAGAAGTCAATGCAAGAGTATGACTTATGTACTAGGGAGAAGAAAGAGTAATCTCTCTCTCTCCTGGATGTAGAAGGCGTCATACATCTACTAATCTTGTTCCATGCAGTGATTGAAGGATTTGTTTCCGTATGCTCAAGGGCACTGATGACGATCCTGTTGATGTATCCTCTCCAGGGACCAGAGAGACATTAAGATCTCCATCCACAATCAACTGACCTTCTTAAAAATGCCTCTAGTTTACTTATAGTTTTCCTAAAAAAAACCTTACATACATGTGCATTCGGGGCATAAAAGGAGGCCAAGGTCACTTTAATCCCTCCTATTGTGCCTTTCAAGAGTAGGTATTGGCCCCCTGCATCTATATGGGATTCTATACATATCCATGGTACTTTACTCAAAGCCAAAATGGACACCCCTCGAGACTTGGAAGCTGGATTAGTGGCATGGTAAGCTACTGGAAAGAACCTGTTCCTCAACATAGGGAAAATACCCTCTCTAAAATGGGTTTCTTGGATAAATGCGATGTCAACCCATTGTCGTTTTAATTCTTGAAGAAGTATTCATCTCTTTTCGGGGGTATTTAGTCCCCTGGTATTAAGTGAGATTATTCATTCCCTATACTCCACCCCAGATCCTCCGCACCAAAGATAAACTCGAGAACAGAAAGTTGAGGTACAGCCCGTGGGTGTGGTGTGGGGAGGAGAGGAAGCGAGAGGAGTATTAGAAACCCCCCGAAAAACTAACTATGGCCCTCTGGGGTGGGCTCCGCCCTTTAGCTCACCCCAAAGGGTCACCTAAGCAATTTGCTTTTAAACACAACCCACCTTCTAAGTCTAGGCTATATAGGTGCTAACCTAATGAGGAGAAGTAGTACAAGAACGGCCGGGCTGAGAAGCACTCCCAGTGTTCCCTGTTGGCTCCCAAGAATATCAAAATAACATTACACACACTTAAGCCCTTTTCAAATTATTATTTTCTCCGGTCTACCATAGCCTCCTTGCCCCACATATTCAAAATAATCGAAACATAATGTATTTTTTATTGGAGAGTGGGGAGAGAGAGAGAGAGAGGTAAGGGAGAGCAGGGGGGTCCATCAGTGGGCGGAATGGGATTGATCCTTCCTACTTGATTTGGCATTTACAGGTATATTATTATTATACATGCTTTAATTCTGCAAATACTAGAACCTTCCTCCATCGCAAAGGAAGGAAAAAAAAAAAAAAAACCCCTCAAACCACAAGATGTCTCAAGTCAAATTACGAACACCTCCAATACCATCCATTTCATCACTCCTTCCTTGTGCCCCCGAAAAACCATCTTTTCCCTAGAACCTCCCTAAAATATCGTGCCTCAGGAGGGGGGGGGGGTTGAACTCCGGCCCTCCAATCTAGTACTCTCAAATTTTAGTATACTGTAGTGATCTGTTCCCCTATATGGGCGTGATGCCGTGTGTATTTATTCTTCTTCCTTTCACTCCCACCTTCTCTAACCCTCCCTATTCCCTAACTGTGAGATGCATATATCTTATTATTTAATACTTGTGTATCCTGGTTTATTTCTTTACTATTAAGTCTCCTTTCCAGTGAAAAATTAGTGTTATAGTGTCATATTAAACCTGATACCATTTATGTTATTCATATATAATCCTTCCTTCCCTTCCCACCCCCCTCTCCTATTTATTACCCTCAAATGTTTAGAAGAGATAGCTAGCTAAGGGGGTACCACATCCAATGTAAACTGTTAGAAAATTGTTTTGGACATTTGAGCAGACTTTACCGATACCAGAAAGGAACACTATATAATTTAACAAAGGAAGTTGTTTATTAAAGGTTACAAAATTTGATAAAAGTGTACATGAATAAAAACAAGAGAATTAGGAGCTCTCATTTATATAACCATAGGCGTGCGCACAGGGTGTGCCAGGTGTGCCTGGGCACACCCTAATCACCTCGTGTGGTGCAGATTCCCTCTGTTTAGACCCCTGATATTTCACCAAAGCCTCCTAATGGGGTTCCTAAAAAATTGTAAAAAGAAATTAAAAAAATTATAAAAACTACTGACACCGTCAGTATATATACACATGCACATGTACACATATGTGTTTGAGCTTTGGGGTGCACACCCTAATGCGATAGGCTGCGCACACCTATGTATATAACCCAAGGTATAAAAATATATATTCCCTATACTGCCAAGTCAAACAAGGTCAACATTTCGCTGTCGCTTCTTCAGGACCTATTTCCTAAGTCAATACTGCAAGCAAAGGGATTCTGCGTGGGAAAAAGAACAGTATCAAAAACTTCATCAAAAGGATGACAGATGCAGACAAATCACATATTAGATAAGATAAACCCCATAGATGGTATGGAGACAAAATACAAGGGGTACCACTTACATAGTAAATAGAGCCCTCTCATAAGCGGCATGCCATGTGCTAGCCAGGCGCAACCAGATCAACGAGGCATTCACTGGATCAGAACCGCCCAGGAAATACCTCTACTGTCCCAATCTGAGAAGGACAAAAATGTGATGAAATGAAAATATAATATGTAATATATATAAAATGAGTCCCCATATAAAAGGTACGGGGTAAAATATATTAATAATAACTGCATCTTGGCAAGGTACTCAAAGGACCAGCAGATTCACAACAACACTACATTGAGATCACTATTCCTTTTTGTCCCTCCTCGCGAGCAGAACATTTCGAATTAGTAAAGGACATGAATCCCTTTGCTAGGAGACTAACATATAAATTCCTGTACGATAAGGATAGGAGAAAGAAAAAGATAAGGAGATTCTATTGAATACTGATTGGTATACTCCCATATCAAGGGATCTCATACAGGAATTCAATGGTGAATAGGATACAATGGTGCATGATGCTTTTCTAAACAGAATAATTGACAAGGCGATTTATGAGGCCCTCAAAAGCCCTCATCCTAGAATCCCCTCTTTTTACTCCTTACCTAAGACCCACAAAAACATGGAAAAACCACCAGGACGCCCAATAATATCGGGAGTGGGTGCAAAAACTGAGAAAGGTAGTCGTCTGATCAACATTTTTTTACGACCACATGTTCTTAAACTCCCATCCTATATTATAGATACTAGTGATTTATTAAAGAAACTCCATGGTATCACTATACCCATGGATAGTTTGCTTGTATCTATAGATGTGGAGGCTTTATATAGCAGTATCCACATACACATGGAATTTCTGTAGTCAAGTCGTTCTTGGACCATATGGATGTGATGACCTATCCCTATAAAACCTTTGTACTACAACTATTGTATAATGTACTGACAAGGAATGTGTTCACCTTTGATAGGTCCCACTACCTCCAGGTGCAGGGAGTTGCAATGAGAACATGTTGTGCCCCATCGTATGCCAACCTGTACCTGGGGGGTGGGAATGTACACTATTTGCCGATGAATCTCTATATATGTATCTGTCCAGCATTATTTGCTGGCACAGATACATAGATGACATTTTCATGGACTGAAATTCGAGTAAAACAGACCTGCTGGGGTTTATGGAAAAGTTGGCCAGTAACGGTTATAATCTTGAATTTACTATGCATAGTGATCCACAAACGATACCATTTCTTGATATTAATATTTTCAAAGAAGATGATGGCACTTCGCTGTACAGGAAACCTACTGTGGGGAATACTGTACTCCATGCCTCTAGTGCCCTCCCTCAACCACTAATTAGGAGTATTCCTTATTCGCAATACTTGCGCATTAGACATAATTGTTCTAGCAAAGATGATTTTTTTTACAGCAAACAAAGCTATTGAGAAATAGGCTCCTGCAGAGGGGCTATACTAAGACTACCCCAAGATAAAGTCTACAATAAAGTATGTTTGGAAAAGAGACAATAACTATTGTTCGATACAAAAAAGAAACAGGAAAATACAGTTAGGGTCGTTACTACCTACTCCAACAACCATAACATGGTGAAAAATCCCTAGAGAAACATTGGCATCTCCTTACTGGGGATCCAATCTTGAAAAAAAAATAGGATTTTTGACTTACCGTAAAATCCATTACTCTGAGTTCATTGACAGACACAGCCTTCTTTATTCAGAACCATAGGGTTATATCGCCCCCTACAGAAGTAGGACACTAGGCAGACAAAAGACTTGGCTACGCCCATGGGTAGCCCTAGATGATATACACCCCCCTCTCTGCTACGTGCCTTCAGTTATGTAACAAGCAGTATCACAAGTATTAAAAACTCCATAGAGGAGGGGCGTGTCCTGAACATGGAGCTATGAGGACGTGTCTGGTCCGCGCTCCGCTCCCGCCGCAGCTTACCCAGCAGCATACCCATGATCCTGGGCATGACACGGCCCAGGACATGTCACAAAGGCGGCGGAACACAGCCCACCACTCCGGGACAGAGAACACCCAACAGGGGCAGCTGGATTCCTATTTTTCCGGGACCCGCGGCAAGGCCCCGGAGAAATCCAAGATGGCGCCGGTCAACAAGACAGGGAAACAGCACGCGCCGTCACAGAAGCAAACCACGCCAGCCGCGCTATCCCCACAGCCATCACCCGGATCGGTGAGTGACTCTGTACCCCCGACATCCCCGGGATCCACTGTGTCCAGGGCAGGGGGATCGGATATTGCCGACCTTATAGAAGAGGGGGACATTAAAAAGCACATCTGGTCCCTCCTCACTAGAGAGGATTTGGAAAGATTCACAGCCAGGGTGGAAAAGGCGTTCACAGAGGATATAGCACAACTCAAAGAGGACACTACACATCTGGGCAACAGAGTGGAAACTATAGAGCAAAGGCTGGATAAGGCTCTTCCCACTATGTCAGTATTGCAGCTTAGATGTGCAGCTCAGGATCAAAAACTGGACTTATTATTGTCACAACTTGATGATTTTGAAAATCGCAGCAGAAGGGCAAACATCCGCATCCGAGGTATGCCAGAAGCAACAGCCCCCAGGGACATTATCCCTTCCCTGCAAGGCATATTCAGGGAAATCCTGGACTTACCAGATACAGAGCCCATTGAGATTGATCGTGCCCACCGAGTCCTGCGACCACCATCCCAAGACGCTGACAACCCACGAGACATAATATGCAAGTTGCATAAATACACTCTCAAAGAGCGAATAATGCAAAAAATGCACAACAGACCTTATTTTGATTTCGATGGCGCCCACCTCTGTTTCTTCCAGGACATCTCCAGACGCACGCTGATGCAACGTCGAGCCCTAAAACCTGTCTTGCTGGCCCTCCAAGAAGCAGGCCTCACATACCGCTGGGGCTTTCCCTTTTACTTACAAGCCTTTAAAGATGGCCGTTCAGCCACCCTGCGCACCAGAGATGATCTCCCTCACTTTCTCTCTGCCCTGGGACTTGGCAAAGTTGACTTTCCGGATTGGCGAGGGGACCATGCGATGATGAACTTTCCAAACATTGAACTCCCCCAGCCCTGGACACAAATGCCCCAACGCCGGGGCCGAAGACGCAGTCGCCACCAGCAAGAATCAGATGCCTCCCCCGGCCCCTCTGCACTGAGAGACTGATGGTAACGTCAGGATCCCGAACTGAGTCCTTACTCCCCTGTTTCGGAGGCACCCCTTATTATTAGATCACTTACAGATCTGGAACTTCCTTTACAGTTTAACTGCTGCTGAGACTGGTCTGACCTGATCCCGATAATGATCTTCTGCCTACATAAAGCTGGTCAAGGCTCTCACCCGCTTCCTGAAAAAGACACAGTTGGAGGATGTTTCCAGACCTCCTTAGCTACTAGTACTTCTCTCCCCGGGCCTCCACCAAGTATACAATTCCCCCCCCTAACCCCCTATCATGCCATTTACAACAACCCCCCCGATCTACGGGTCACAACCCAGCATTTAAGAGGTGGGAGCGGGGCGGACCCCCTCTCCCTTCTCCCCTTCATGTCGGCCCACGTTCCCCCAGTAGGCTGCCCATGTTTGGGCACTAATCCCATTTGGGATACCGGACCTGGACAAAATGGGTCCCCTGAAGAAGGGGGGCACATTGGGCCCAGTCTGTGCCTATATAGAACCATTGTTAGGTTCTCTTTACATTTAAATGTTGCATATGGTCATGCTGACGTTAAAGTTTGTTCTAATTGTTATTGTACTTCTAATTTTGTTTTTTCACTTTCCTCCTCTATTCTCTTCTCCCTCCCTGGCCTCTTTCTTGCTCTCCTCCTCCCTAACAAGGTCTATTCGATAGCCGTCGCCCGCTCCGGACTCCGCCCCCGGGACCGCAGCCGACCTACACCATCATTCTTCAATGACAACGGTTAAGGTAATCTCTTATAATGTCCGTGGTCTCTGCTCACCCTGTAAGCGGAGTAAGCTGTGGTGGGAACTAAAAAAGTCCATGGCGCAAATAGTTTTCCTACAGGAAACACACTTCACACACCATGCCATACCAAAACTACCGACACATATCTACAGTCAGTGATACCATAGCACCTCCCCAGTCAACAAGTCCAGAGGCACCTCCATAGCTATCCACAAAAACTGCCCCTTCCAATATTCAGACACCAAGATTGACCCCCTGAGACGATATGTCTTTCTGAAAGGGACCGTAGCGGGTACTAAATACACCTTCGCCAATATCTATTCCCCCAATTCGAATCAACTGACCTTCCTTTATTCAATCATAGAGAAACTAGAGGAGTTCAGAGAGGGGTCCCTAGTTTTAGGAGGCGACTTTAATGTGAGCCCAGACCCATCCCTGGACACTTCACACAGCAAGCCCTCCCATTCACACGCATTCCTTCGGCACTTTCGAAAATCCCTTCAGATGATGGGCCTGGTTGACTGCTGGAGGGCCCTTCACCCCACAGAGAGGGATTACAGTTATTATTCAGCGGTACATAACGTTTACACACGTATAGACTTGGTCTATTTTGACCGCCCAACCTTGGAGCTCCTTCAAAGCTCTTCTTTGAGCGAGAGTACAATATGGGAATGTCACAAGGCCGTTGCACGAGTTGAAATTATTGCACAGGGGTCAAGATTAAAGAAAGAAAGGCAAGCTGACTATAATAGAGTTCTAAATGCACTTCAGCAGGCGGAACTTAAACACAAGGCGGGAGGTTCCTCAGATGACCTACGAGAACTAACGGAACTCAGAGACATATTCTCACGGTTGTTAGAGCAACAGGCGCGTAAACAATTGCGACACTTATCCCACCGATACTACGAGCATGGTAACAAGTGCGGACGCATGCTCGCAAGAGCGCTTCGGGCAAAACGGGCCCAAATGCAAGTACACAAACTTCACTCCCCTACGGGTGATATGACATTCCACTCCTCCAAGATAGCAGAAGGGTTCCGCTACTATTACGCCGAACTCTACAACCTAGATGCGAAAATTACCCATGAAGCCAAGGAAAACACACTGACCAAAATTCGAGACTACTTATCCACCAACGGACTGCCCTCCCTGACTGAAGACCAACTAGCTGACCTAGAATCCTCTATCACTACCACAGAACTTGAGTCCACCATCAAATCTTTACCCAACGGGAAAAGCCCAGGTCCTGATGGATTTACTATAGCATATTATGCTAACTTCTCCCCGCTCCTCACGAACCACATGTGTAAATACTTCAATTCCCTAGTAAAGGGATGCAAAATCCCATCTGAAGCTCTCTTAGCACACATCTCGGTTATACCGAAGGAGGGTAAAGACCCAACTGTCCCACAGAGTTACCGCCCCATTTCCTTACTAAATACGGACGTAAAAATCCTAGCAAAAATCCTTGCAAACCGACTGAAACACCTTATCCCCCTTATAGTTCACTTAGACCAGACGGGTTTTATTGTAGGACGCGAAGCTCGAGACAACTCAATCCGTGCAATTCAACTTATACATTGGGCTAAAACTAAAGATGTACCCCCCTTACCTAATACTCTCCACCGATGCCGAGAAGGCGTTCGATCGCATAGATTGGTCTTACCTTAGAGAGGTCTTAACCTCAATGGGGTTGGGCCCAAATATGCTAGCTTGGATACTGGCCCTTTACTCGGAACCTAGTGCACAGGTTAAGGTTAATGGGATTCTCTCATCCAAGTTCCCGATCGGGAACGGCACGAGACAGGGGTGCCCACTCTCCCCCCTCCTCTTCGCCCTGGCCTTAGAACCACTGCTTCGTAAAGTGAGAGCAAACACAGATATCACAGGGCTGACGGTGGGTGCTGTGGAGCACAAACTCTCAGCCTACGCAGATGACGTACTGTTTCACCTAACCAATCCCCTGGTCTCGTTGCTGGTCCTGATGCGGGAACTCAAAAACTTTGGTACACTTTCTAATTTTAAAATCAACTATAATAAATCGGAAATTCTACCTGTCAACCTGTCTTCCTCCATGATAAACAGCTTAAAAGCAGCATTCCCTTTCACGTGGACTAAATCTTCTCTACGCTACCTAGGCATACAACTGAAGGCATACAACTGCTTTGACACTCTATATACCACAAACTTCCCCAGACTTTTGACAGAAATTAAACAAGACTTAATACATTGGACGAAGACAGCTTTCACATGGATAGGCAGGACAAATATAATAAAAATGAACGTACTCCCCAGAATTCTGTTTTATATGCAGATGCTCCCCATACGCCTGCCCAAAACCTTTTTTAAACAAGTATCCAACTTGATCACCACCTTCATTTGGAATTCAAAGAAGCCACGAATTGCTATGAAGGTGCTGAGACGTTCGAAAAGATACGGAGGGCTGGGAGTCCCGGACTTACAGCGATACTGCCAGGCTATTGCCCTACAGAGAACTCTAAATTGGCACTTCCATGGACATTCCAAACTATGGGTGACCATGGAAAAATATATGGCGGGCAGAAACTTGTCCTACGCCCTGTGGCTCTCATGGGAACACAGGGGATTATCAGATTCTACGTCCCCATTAACGATATCTACGCTTGACACATGGGACAGAGTAAACAGAAGGTTGAACTTAGCCCCCCCTGTGTCCCCGCTGGCCCCATTGGGCGGATTCCTCTGGTTTGTACCGGGGGAACACGCAGGTTTCTTTGAAGCCTGGGTAGATGACAAGAACGCCAGCTGTGGCAAACTACTGAGAGGTGTCAAGCTTCTGCCCTTTGAGTCTCTGGGAAATAGACCAGGTAGCCCACACCTAAATTTCTGGAAGTACAGACAATTGCACCACTTCTTTACAGTACACGGCAACTCTATTAGACATCTCAACACTCTCGCCTTTTGAGGGACTGTTTATACTGGAAGAACCGGTCCCACACATGATTTTTGAACTTTATCAGTTACTGGGGTCCTCGGCCTCGGCCTCTAAACCTACTTATATAAGAGCATGGGAGAAAGACCTTGGGAAGGAGTTTTCCGAGTCTCAACTAGCATGTATGTACCAATTCACACACTCCAGCTCGCTGGACTCTAAGATGCAAGAGACAAATTACAAATTATTAACACGTTGGTACAGAGTCCCATCTGACCTGGCACGGATTTATCCTACTAGCTCAGATCGGTGTTGGCGGGGATGCGGAGGCCGAGGCACCCTCCTACATTTGTGGTGGGAGTGCCCACGAATAATGACATATTGGCAGATGATTAAGGATCAGATTAAAGATATCCTCGGAATAGAGATCCCCTTCTCCCCGGAACATTTCCTCCTGCATATCCCCCCTGTACCAGTTAGTCGCTACAAAAAAAGCGCACTACCTCATTTGCTCAATGCCGCTAAGCGTCTACTGCCTATCTTCTAGAAGAAAGAGCAGATACCGAGCAAAGACCAGTGGATATGCAGGGTTAATGCAATAAGGGAAGCAGAGGAATGGGTGGCAGTGGGCAAAAACACTACAGTTAAGCACACAGCCATATGGTCAATATGGCAAGAACACTTCCATGATACTTCCTATGTACCCTCTAGCCTGGACATTTCCCTACTAAAATTGGCGGATCCCACATTGGGCCACAGAGCCCACCCTAAATAGCTCCCACCACGGTTTCTCCTTAAGACTGAAATATAGATCGCACATGGACTCAGATGCCTTTACCAGAACCAAGGGGCTGCCTGGGGGCGGATAGTCCGAAGTGGATGATCGGAGAAGCACGAGTGAACAAGGTTTGACCCTATCTACCCCTTCTTACCCCACCCACTGCCACTCCCTCACCCTTTTTTCTACTCTTTTCTCTTCTTACCCCTACTTCTCTTACCCTATCAAGTGATATTATTTATGGCACTGTTTGTTGATTGCACAGAGTATGGGCACCTAACATAACTTACCGATTAAAATTGAGAAAAAGCTGCTCTCCTGGCCGGGGAGGCCGTGTGGGCGGAGACGGACCCGCGGTCCCGGGGGCGCGCCGGGGGAGGACAGATGGAGGCCTTGTGCCCCCCTCCTCCTGTGGGCGCACCCGGTGGTGGCGGTATGGACAGGCCGCGGCTTACCTCTCCCTGGTCCGGAATATCATTATTGCTCAGGTCGGAGGGTCTGCGGTGGGCGAGGGCTACTGCTGGTCGCCGCCCCCGGGGACCTGTAAACCTCAATGTAGCATATACTGGTACCACCCACAAGATCAGTTCTCACGGTCTCAACAGAAATTTTAACACAGCCCTAGACTATCCTCCCCCCCTTTTATTCTCCTTTTTTCTATGCTGTTTTTTTCCCCCCTCTTTTTTTTCCTTTATTTATTTTTTTATTTTTACTTTATTTCATTTTATTTTATTTTTGTTAAATACAAATATGCAGATTACTGCTAATGTTGATATAGAAAAAGTCTGTCACTAACGAATTTGTACTGAACTGTATTTGTCGAGATGTGATGGACAACAATAAAGAAAGTTTAAACAAAAAACTCCATAGAGGGGCGGGTGCTGTGTCTGTCAATGAACTCAGAGAAATGGATTTTACGGTAAGTCAAAAATCCTATTTTCTCTTTCGTTCATTGACAGACACAGCCTTCTTTATTCAGAACCATAGGGATGTCCCAAAGCAGTGCCAAACATGAGGGGTGGGGCAACCAACAAAAACAAAAAAACCCCAGGCCAACCAGACAACCTGGAGCTCAGTGAAAACAACCTTGAGCCCACCAGACCAAAAAACACTTCACAAGAGAAAAACCCTCTAGACTGCAGCCTGCAGAACCTTGTGCCCAAAAGAAGCATCCGCAGATGCCAGCACATCAACTTTGTAAAACTTTGTGAAAGTGTGCACCGACGACCGGGTGGCTGCCTTGCAAACTTGGGATACTGACGCCTGATGATTGAAGGCCCAGGAGGCACTCAGCGCCCAAGTCGAGTGTGCCTTCACCGGGAAGGGAGGAACCTGAACCTTGATAGATGAGGCCTGAGTCACCGTCTGCCTGAGAGATGGTCGCTGTGGAAGCAGATAGTCCCTTCTTTGGCCCATCCGTGATCACGAACAGAGTCTGACCTTTGAAAAGACTCAGTGGCCGCCAAATACACCCTGACTGCCCATACCACATCTAAGGTGTGCAAGGCAAATTCCCTTGGATGCTGCGGCCGGGGACATAGAGAAGGCAACACGATGTCTTCATTTAAATGGAAATCAGAGACAACCTTTAGAAGGAAAGAAGGACAAGGACGAAGCACCACCTTGTCCTCGTGAATCACCAGGTAGGGCGTGCGACAGGATAGCGCTGCCAACTCTGACACCCTGCGAGCAGAAGTAATAGCCACCAAGAAGGCCAACTTCTGTGATTGCATGAGCAGGGGAATTTCTTGAATATCTTCAAGCGGAGGTTTCTGTAGAACCGAAAGTAGAAGATTCAAGTCCCACGGTGGCAAGGGAGATCGCACCGGTGGAACCACGTTGCACTCCCTGAATGAAGAAACGCACAAGGGAATGCAAAGCCAGGGATCGCTGAAAGAAGAACGCCAAGGCCGACACCTGGCCCTTGACAGTACTCAAGGCCAAATTCTTTTCAACGCCCCTCTGAAGAAAAGTCAAAATCCGAGCCACCGAAAAGGAACGTGGGTGAAACCCCACTGACTCACACCATGAAATATACGCTTTCCATGTCCTATACTATACCTTCCTGGAAGAAGACTTTCTAGCTCTGAGCAGTGTCGGAATCACAGACGCAGATAAGCCCCTATCCTTCAAAACCTGGCTTTCAATAGCCAGGCCGTTAAAGCCAGCGACAGTAAGGTAGGGTGGAAGATCGGCCCTTGGGATAGCAGATCCTCCCTGAGAGGCAGCCGCCAGGGGGCATCTGAGACCAGACGCACCGGGTCGGCGTACCAGGACCAACGAGGCCAGTCCGGGGCCACTAGAATGACTGGAATTCCTTCGGCCTCAATCCTGCACAACAGCTGTGGCAGAAGCTTGAGAGGAGGAAAGGTGTAGATCAGATGATACTGGCCCCACGGAGTGACCAGAGTGCCTGAGGCATCCGCCAGAGGGTCCCGAAGACCTGGCCACAAACCTCTGCACCTTCCTGTTGATTCAGGATGCCATCAGATCTACCTCTGGAGATCCCCAGTGTAGGCAGATCTGTTGAAATACCTCCTGATGGACAAATTACTCCCCTTGGTCCAATACTTGACGACTGAGGTAATCCGCCTGCCAGTTGTCCACCCCCGGAATGTGAACGGCGGAGATGGCCAGGACGAAACGTTCTGCCCACCGTAGAATGCCGGCTACTTCCAGGCCGGCTAACACACTCCTTGTTCCTCCCTGGTGGTTGACATAGGCCACTGCCATGGCATTGTCAGACTGGATCCGTATCAGGAGCCCCTGAAGCCAATCCGTCCAATGACCCAGACAGAGTCTGATCGCCCGGAGTTCCAAGATGTTGATAGGTAGCCTGGATTCTTCCAGCGTCCAGTGACCCTGAGCCAAGCTCAGGCCCAGGACTCCACCCCACCCAGACAGACTGGCATCGTGGTGACCACCGTCCAGTACAGCGGGAGAAAGGATTTCCCCTGCCGAAGAGCCGGGGAACGAAGCCACCAGATCAGGGACCCTTTGGTTCCTTGACTCAGCCGAATCTGACTGTCTAGAGACTCAGCACATTTGTCCCATTTTAACAAGATTTCCCTTTGCAGGGAGCTCAGGGTCACTGAGTGAATGGGACCGCCTCGAACGTAGACACTATCAGGCCCAGTACCCGCATGCAAGTCCGCAGGGGGACCCACCTGCTGGACAGCAGCGAGCGGGCTGCTGCCTGTAATTTCTGGAGTTTGTCCTGTGGAAGGACCACTCTGGCCCGAGCGGAATCCAGAGTCAGACCCAGACAAACCAATTTCCGAACTGAGGTCAACACAGACTTTTGGTAATTTATCAGCCACCCAAAATCTGCAAGAGTCTGAACAGTAATCTCCATGTTACCCCTCAGGGTCGCTGAGGACTCTGCTCGCAGCAGAAGGTCATCTAGATAGCCCAGAACAGAAATTCCCAGCTGGCCCAGCAGTGCCAGAATCGGGGCCAACACTTTGGTAAAGACCCGGGGAATGGAAGTGAGACCAAAGAGTGACGCCGCAAACTGATAATGCTCTTCTCCCACAGCAAAGCAGAGGAACCGCTGGTGCTGTGCACAAATCAGAATGTGCAGGTAGGCATCCTCGATGTCGATGGAGGCAAGAAAGTCCCCCTGATGAAGAGATGCCACCACGGAGCAAATGGACTCCATTCTGAACTTTCGCACCTGCACATAGCGGTTCAGGGCCTTGAGGTCCAGAATCAGACATACCGTACCCTCCATTCTGAGGTTCGTAAATAGGTTTGAATAGAAGCCCTGGAAAAGTTCCAACACCGGAACCAGGACAATCACCCCCTGGAGCGACAGGCCTTGTACCGCACCCCGGAGGGCTAACAAGCGGTCTGGAGACAGATGCTGATTGAACGGAATAAATCTGCTTGGGGGACAAGTCTGGAACTCGATCTTGTAACCAGACAGAATCACTTCATGGACCCACTTGTCGTTTATCATTGAGGTCCACGGGCCCGGAAACCAGCGAAGACGCCCCGCCCCCCACCCGGACTGCGGGTGAGGGCGCCTCTTAATGCCGAAGGAGCCTTACCTGGGGGTCTGGAGAAACCCGCTCTCGGTTTGCCAGACCAGGGCCGCTTAGAACCTCCCGAGGTGGGCCTTGAAAGACTTTGAGCCTTTGTCAGTTGACCCTGAGCGACGAAAAAACTTTCTGTGTGCCGAGAAGGAAGGGCCACGCTTGCGACTTGGCTCCCTCCCTTTCTTTGACTGTGGAAGAAAAGTACTCTTCCCCCTGTGACATTCCTAATGATATAATCCAGAGTGGCCCCGAATAAACGATCCCCTTGAAAAGGCAGATCAGCTAGAGCCTTCTTTGAGGCCTGGTCTGCAGTCTAACACCTCAGCCACAATACCCGTCGAAGCACTACCGCTGAAACAGATAGTTTAGAAAGCAAGGGAGCTGCGTCCAAAGAGGCATCGCAGACAAACTGCAGCCCCTGGACCAGTTGGTCCGCTAATTCCGTGAAGGCAGGTGGAAACTGGTCCCCTCCTAGGTCACGGTGCAACAGCTTCGCCCACTCTGTCAGCGTTTGCGACACCAGAGCAATAGCCAAAATCAGCCGAAGCGCCGAACCCGCAATAGAGAACATAGTGCGGCTCAGAGACTCTACCTTCCTGTCAGCCAGGCCTTTAAAGGCCGGAGAGTCCTCATTGGTTTTGTTCAACCGGGAAATCAGGGGATCCACCACAGGCGGAGTTGTCCATTTTTTAAGCAGACTTTTCTTAAAGGGATAACACACAGCAAAACACTTTGGGATCACAAAGGGGCGTTTTGAACGCTCCCATTCTTTATAGACAAACTTGTGAAAAAATAGGAATTTTAAAACAGCTTACCTGTAAATTCCTTTTCTTGGAGTACATCATAGGACACAGAGCCTTAAGTATTTACTTAGTGGGTTATGGGCCTACCTTCAGGTGTTGACACTGGTATAACCAATACAGAAAGTTGACTTCCCTATATAACCCCTCCTCCTTTTGTAGCCAAGCAATATACTTACAACCCATAAAACAGAGGGGCAGGAGCTCTGTGTCCTATGATGTAATCCAAGAAAAGGATTTTACAGGTAAGCTGTTTTAAAAATCCTATTTTCTTTATCGTACATCATAGGACACAGAGTCTCAAGTATTTACTTAGTGGGACGTCCCATAGCAATGCTACTTGAGGGGAGGGAGACACAACCCGTAGGGCAACCCCCAGACCTGAGGACTTATACTGCTGCCCGCAGCACACTGCGCCCGAAGGCGATATCCTCATTCCATCTTACATTCACTTCATAAAATTTTGTGAATGTCAGGAATGCGCATGCGCGAGAGCTCCGTAATGGCCGCTTGAGCCATTACATCCCTCATGCGATCACACAGGCCTGGAAGCCAGAAATAAGGCAAGTTCTTGCTCCAGCTACACTGACTTATGCCCAAGCAGCTCAGGGCGCCCCTCACAAGCCCCAAAAAGCTCCTCCAGGACCCCAGGGACCCCAGGCCCCCTCCCCAGCACCCACGGAACCTGCGCAGGGTAGGCATATGGAGGAACATGCCCTTTCTCCAGCAGGGCCTACGCAGCCTCCCATAACTACACACCCGGCCCCGGGATTCTCAATCAGGGACATCTCCTCATTACAGGAAGACCTGTTTGCCAAGTTCTCGACACGATTGGAAAGAGGCCTCGCAAACACTGCTACCCAGATCACGAACTCTATAAAAGCAGATCTCACTAATCTGTGCTCAAGAATTGAGGCGCTGGAGGACAAATTTGAAAGCAATGTCTCCAAGACCAATCAAAACGCAGCTCACATTCAAACCCTCCAAGATCAACTGGATATTGTCCTCTCCAGGATTGACGACCTCGAAAATAGGTCCAGGAGGTACAATTTCCGAATTAGAGGCCTACCGGAATCCTTCACTGACATCCCCCTCACGGTGCGGAATATCATCTCTGAGATAATCCCCAATATCCCGCCACAACGGCTAGAACTGGACAGAGCGCACAGGGCCCTGGGACCCCTCAGGAAAGACGGGACCCCCAGGGATATCGTCGTTAAACCGCACTTCTTTGCTGTCAAAGAGGAGGTCTTGCGCCAATCACGCCTGAAGCCCAATCTACAGCACCAGGGGCACCAGATGCAGATATTCGCAGACCTGTCCCCGTCCACCATTCAAAGAAGAAGATTCCTTAAACCTCTCCTCACGGTCTTGGCCCAGAGAGATATCAAGTACCGATGGACATTTCCCTTTGCTGTGAAGTTTTCAATTCAGGGAAAAGCGTATTCCTTTACCAACCTCCTGGAGGGAGAGAGGCTGCTTTTGTCACTGAAACTAATTTCGCAAGAAGCGCCCATGGACTTCTCCACGTCCTCCTCGGGGTCATCCAAACGTTCCCCTCCTTCAAGCCCGGTCTCCCCTCTTTGGAGCAAGGGTCCCTCCAAGAAAAGCAAGGACGGCAGACCACCATAAGAAGCCGTCCTGACCTTCTCACTCCATTACCCAATTAAGGGTACCTCCCGTTGGGACAGGAGTCCCCTCTGTTGATGGAGCTTTGCTCCAAACCCAGTTTTTGGTTTGATTAGGTCCTCACTTCCCCAATCAACATTGGCTTCCATGCCCACGCTGTCACTAAGCTCCTCTAACCTTAGCTGAAATAACTACAAATCTGTTTGATAGCCCTCTCTACATTTGAGCAAGGAACGAGAAACTGTCTCTCTGTCCAACACAGTGAGGTTTTTGTGCTTGATTGGCTCCCTCACCTGTGTGAGGCACAGGCCTTTTCCTCTCCAGGACTGCTACAGGTCGTTAGGCCTGGCTGGGCCCAAAGTTCACTAGGGAATCTCACCAAGGATCCTCCAAGTAACCGGACCCACCCTCCCCAATTTTTGGGAGGCTCAGAGGGCTTTTGTGCATCTCTGCCCCTGGCCTCTCCGGCCTCTCCCTACTGTTAGGTGGGGGGGACGGACAGGTCACGGGAGAAGCCTTTCGAGGGTGGCAGGGCCTCTTATGAATAATGGTTGTTATTGTGTTCACCTGATTGTTTGACATTGTCATTTTGGTGGTTAGCACCCAAGACGAATATAGATTAAGTGTGTATAGTTTATGTTTTTAGTTCCATCTGATAAATGGGTCCGGGGTGGACCCCTTGCGCCTCCACCCATTCCTTGGAAACCGTTTGTGTTTCTGTGGCACGGGTCGCCGGTCATACTCTTTAGGTGACCGGCGCTTAAGAATTGGGGGGTGGCGGATAGTATCTCCGCCACTCACCTCGGGTCTTGTTAACAGACCCATCATTGTCTTTGATGTTGTTGTTGTTTCACCTTCCTCTCCTTTATCTTCCCCTTCTCCCCCCTCTTTCACCTACATGCCTATCAGCGGGAGTTGACTCCTCCCAAGCAAACCGCGGATGTCTTAACCATTTCCATCCACTACGCAACGGGAGAAATCGTCAAAGGGTAAGTGGCTGCCAGTGTGGCGACCCCCCCCTCTGTTCCCATGGCTGATAATACGGTGCAGGGCGCTGACCTCAGGGTGGCATCTCATAATGTTCAGGGCCTGAATTCCCCGAGGAAGAGGAGAGTAGCTTTTGGACACTACAAATCCCTCAAATTAGATGTAGTGATGATTCAGGAGACGCACTTTCCGATTCGATACAACCCCAAGTTCCTCCACGCCCACTACCCATCCTTTTACATGGCCAATGCTCCAAACAAAACAAAAGGGGTGGCGATTCTTTTTTCCAAAAACTGCAAGTTTTCCCACATTTCCGAGTTTAGGGACCCAGAGGGAAGGTTTATTCTTGTAAAGGGTGCGGTGGGGGGAATACTTTGATTTCTAATCTCTTACTACACCACTAATCGGGGACAAACCAAGTTCTTCCAGAGCCTATTTACAACTCTGAGCCCCCTCCTGGAGAGTAAAGCCATCTGGGGGGGAGACTCCAATGTGGCCTTTGACCAGGGTCTTGATAAAACAAAGCCCCCTAGGGACCAGCTTACGCGCCCATAAAAACAGAGTAGCAGAATAGCCAAAATCCCTCACTCAAATGGCCTAGTGGACATTTGGAGGGAATTGAATCCAAAGAGTAGGGACTATACACACTACTCCGCCCCCCATCGATGGTACGCTAGAATCGATCACGTACTGATCCCATCACACCTTGTCCCCCTGGCCAACAAAGCGTGGTCGGACCACTCTATAGTCCTCCTCTCTCTTAGAAATTCACTAACTGGGAAAAGGGGTTCATTTTGGCGACTCAATGAATCTCTTTTAACCACTTGAGCCCCGGACCATTATGCTGCCTAAGGACCAGAGGTCTTTTTCCAATTTGGCACTGCGTCGCTTTAACTGCTAATTGCGCGGTCATGCAATGCTGTACCCAAACGAAATTTGCGTCCTTTTCTTCCCACAAATAGAGCTTTCTTTTGATGGTATTTGATCACCTCTGCGGTTTTTATTTTTTGCGCTATAAATGGAAAAAGACCGAAAATTTTGAAAAAAAATGATATTTTCTACTTTTTGTTATAAAAAAAATCCAATAAACTAAATTTTAGTCATACATTTAGGCCAAAATGTATTCGGCCACATGTCTTTGGTAAAAAAAATGTCAATAAGCGTATATTTATTGGTTTGCGCAAAAGTTATAGCGTCTACAAACTAGGGTACATTTTCTGGAATTTACACAGCTTTTAGTTTATGACTGCCTATGTCATTTCTTGAGGTGCTAAAATGGCAGGGCAGTACAAAACCCCCCCAAATGACCCCATTTTGGAAAGTAGACACCCCAAGGAAATTGCTGAGAGGCATGTTGAACCCATTGAATATTTATTTTTTTTGTCCCAAGTGATTGAAAAATGACAAAAAAAAAAAAAATATTTACAAAAAGTCGTCACTAAATGATATATTGCTCACACAGGCCGTGGGCCTATGTGGAATTGCACCCCAAAATACATTCAGCTGCTTCTCCTGAGTATGGGGATACCACATGTGTGGGACTTTTTGGGAGCCTAGCCGCGTACGGGGCCCCGAAAACCAATCACCGCCTTCAGGATTTCTAAGGGTGTAAATTTTTGCTTTCACTCTTCACTGCCTATCACAGTTTCGGAGGCCATGGAATGCCAAGATGGCACAAAACCCCCCAAAATGACCCCATTTTGGAAAGTAGACACCCCAAGCTATTTGCTGAGAGGCATATTGAGTCCATGGAATATTTTATATTTTGACACAAGTTGCGGGAAAGTGACACTTTTTTTTTTTTTTTTTTTTTTTCATAAAGTTGTCACTAAATGATATATTGCTCACACAGGCCATGGGCATATGTGGAATTGCACACCAAAATACATTTAGCTGCTTCTCCTGAGTATGGGGATACCACATGTGTGGGACTTTTTGGGAGCCTAGCCGCGTACTGGACCCCGAAAACCAATCACTGCCTTCAGGATTTCTAAGGGTAAAAATTTTTGATTTCACTCTTTACTGCCTATCACAGTTTCGGAGGCCATGGAATGCCCAGGTGGCACAAAACCCCCCCAAATGACCCCATTTTGGAAAGTAGACACCCCAAGCTATTTGCTGAGAGGCATGGTGAGTATTTTGCAGCTCTCATTTGTTTTTGAAAATGAAGAAAGACAAGAAAAAACATTTTTTTTTTTCTTTTTTCAATTTTCAAAACTTTGTGACAAAAAGTGAGGTCTGCAAAATACTCACTATACCTCTCAGCAAATAGCTTGGGGTGTCTACTTTCCAAAATGGGGTCATTTGGGGGGGTTTTGTGCCACCTGGGCATTCCATGGCCTCCGAAACTGTGATAGGCAGTGAAGAGTGAAATCAAAAATTCACGCCCTTAGAAAGCCTGAAGGCGGTGCTTGGTTTTCGGGGTCCCGTACGCGGCTAGGCTCCCAAAAAGTCTCACACATGTGGTATCCCCGTACTCAGGAGAAGCAGCAGAATGTATTTTGGGGTGTAATTTCACATATTTCCATGGCATGTTTGAGCAATATATCATTTAGTGACAACTTTGTGCAAAAAAAAAAAAAAAAAAAAAAAATTTGTCTCTTTCCCGCAACTTGTGTCGCAATATAAAATATTCCATGGACTCGACATGCCTCTCAGCAAATAGCTTGGGGTGTCTACTTTCCAAAATGGGGTCATTTGGGGGGGTTTTGAACTGTCCTGGCATTTTATGCACAACATTTAGAAGCTTATGTCACACATCACCCACTCTTCTAACCACTTGAAGACAAAGCCCTTTCTGACACTTTTTGTTTACATGAAAAAATTATTTTTTTTTTGCAAGAAAATTACTTTGAACCCCCAAACATTATATATTTTTTAAAGCAAATGCCCTACAGATTAAAATGGTGGGTGTTTCATTTTTTTTTCACACAGTATTTGCGCAGCGATTTTTCAAACGCATTTTGTGGGGAAAAAACACACTTTTTTTAAATTTTAATGCACTAAAACACACTATATTGCCCAAATGTTTGATGAAATAAAAAAGATGATCTTAGGCCGAGTACATGGATACCAAACATGACATGCTTTAAAATTGCGCACAAACGTGCAGTGGCAACAAAATAAATACATGTTTAAAAGCCTTCAAAAGCCTTTACAGGTTACCACTTTAGATTTACAGAGGAGGTCTACTGGAAAAATTACTGCACTCGATCTGGCCTTCGCGGTGATACCTCACATGCATGGTGCAATTGCTGTTTACGTTTGACGACAGACCGCCGCTTGCGTTTGCCTTAGCGCGAGAGCAGGGGGCGACAGGGGTGTTTTTTTTTTTTTTGTTTTTTTTTCTTTATTATTTTTTTGCTTTTTTAATCTTACTTTTAAACTGTTCCTTTCATATTTTTTTTTTTAATCATTTTTATTGTTATCTCGGGGAATGTAAATATCCCCTATGATAGCAATAGGTAGTGACAGGTACTCTTTTTTGAAAAAATTGTGGTCTATTAGACCCTAGATCTCTCCTCTGCCCTCAAAGCATCTGACCACACCAAGATCGGTGTGATAAAATGCTTCCCCAATTTCCCAATGGCGCTATTTACATCCGGCGAAATCTAAGTCATGAAATACTCGTAGCTTCCGGTTTCTTAGGCCATAGAGATGTTTGGAGCCACTCTGGTCTCTGATCAGCTCTATGGTCAGCTGGCTGAATCACCGGCTGCATTCTCAGGTTCCCTGTTGAGACAGGAGAGCCAGAGAAAAACACGGAAGACGGTGGGGGGGGGCATTCCCTCCCACGGCTTGTAAAAGCAGTCTAGAGGCTAATTAGCCGCTAGGATTGCTTTTACATGAAAGCCGACCGCTGGCTGAAAAGAATGATACCAAGATGATACCTAAACCTGCAGGCATCATTCTGGTATAACCACTCAAAGTCGTGAATGGCGTACCTGAAGACAAAAAAATGGTTAACAATGGTTAACAATAAAGCACAGTAAAGTGTAAATAATTACACACCTGAAAAACAAACATGATAAAACATAATAACAATAACAATAACAATAACAATAACAATAAAAAACATTGCAGAATAGAATACAGTAAAAAAGAGCAGAACAATAGAGAGAGAGAATAGAGAGAGAGAGAACAATAAAACAACAACTATTTTTTTTTATTTCATATTTTTTTTTTTTTTTACACTTTTTTTGTAACTAACTTTTATAACGGTAACCGGTTCCAGGTTCGGGTCTCTCAAAATGCGCTGGCATCTTGGGAGACCCTGTGAAATGGCGCCTAGTATGTGCAATGCTGTACCCTACGCTAATACTCAACTAGTGAATGGTAGCGTTCAAAACATTCACCAATGCAAAGACCAGGATTGTCAGGACAGGAGGGACAATAATAGCGGGTGTCACGCCTATATCCGCGCTTGCTGCAGACACGACATCTTTTTTGGGGGGTTCGTTGGGTAGGGGTACTCGGGAGGACATAAAAATGCCTCTCATGCAGCCGACTGCATTTGGTTGGGGATGTGAATGGGGGAAGTACGGGCGCTGCAGAAGCGGTGGGTTCCCAATTAGGATTGGCGAATGCAGCAGGAAGGGCACTATGGGCATGACGGGCCTGTGTTTGTCTTTTTGGTGGCAGTGGGACACTACTTGTGCTTGCCACCTCACCAGCTTCAACTGCACTTATGGGACTCGCCACGTCACCACGTGTTACTGCAGTGCTGGTATGACTATGACCGGGGTGTACTAGGCCGCTGGCGCTTGCCAGTTCACCAAAACGCTACCAAAAAACTGTTAGCGATCGCAGGGATCAGGCCTGACTCTGCGAACGCTGCAGTTATGCGTTTAGTGTTTTGTAAGTGACAGTGATCGATCGATACTGCACTTGGGTGGGCTGGGCCGGGCCGGGCGGAGGGGCAAAACGCAGGTGCTAGCAGGTATCTGGGCTGATCCCGCTAACACTGCGTTTTTGGGAACCCTAAACTGCTGGGGACGCTAGTATAGATCTGATCGGATCAGATATTGATGCGATCAGATACTATACCACTAAGGGAGGTGTACGGTGTGTGCGTGGGTGTTAGCGGTACTGGCGCTAATCTGACGCTGCCTGGGGCGACGCATATCACCGCCGGGCGATCGGGGGGCTAAACCTTTATTCGGTAATAAACGGCGGGTGCCCTGACACTATAAAAAATAAACAAACTAACCAGCGTCAACCGTAACGGTTATACGGTGATCAGTGGTGAAAGGGTTAACTAGGGGGCAATCAAGGGGTTAAAACATTTATTAGGTAGTATATGGGGGTCCCTGACGCTATAAAACGCTGACGGCGAACCTAAATATTTACCTCACTAACTAGCGTCACCAGCGACACTAATACAGCGATCAGAAAAATGATCGCTTAGTGACACTGGTGAGGGGGGGTGATCAAGGGGTTAAAACTTTATTAGGGGGGGTTAGGGGGGTACCCTAGACCTAAAGGGGGGTAATACTAACTGCCCTAACACACTTACTGTCACAAACTGACACTATGCAGTAATCAGAAAAAAAAAAAAAAAAAAACTGCTGGTGTCAGTTTGTGACAGGGGGGGGGGGGGTGATTGGGGGGGGATCGGGGGGCGATCGGGGGGGGGGATCGGGGTGTTTTGTGTGCCTGGCATGTTCTACTGTGTGTGTGTGTGTTTGTGCACTCACATTGATGTCTTCTCTCCTCGGGCCGGAACGGAAATTACCGAGCCGAGGAGAGATGACATCATTTCCTTTGCTGCTGTTTAGCATACAGCAGCAAAGGAAGATTCTCATTGGCCGGCGGCGATCGCGAGGGGGGGGCCACGAACGGATGGTCTCCCCCTCATCACCGATCGCCGCTGGACAAACGACGACCGCCTCGGGCACCGGGGGGGGGTCCGATCGGACCCCCCACCCGCGGAAGGCAAATCACGTACCCTGTACGTGATTTTGCCTGTCCGTGCCACTTTGCCGACGTACATCGGCGTGAGGCGGTCGTCAAGTGGTTAAGTGATCCCATAAATACCAAGATCTTAGCGGACGCCATTAAAGAATATTTCAAATTGAATGATGTTGACAACATTTCTCCAGAGACCCTATGGGCAGCCCACAAGGCGACCATTAGGGGAGAGATCATCCGCCTAGCAACCCAGGTTAAGAAGGAACGTTTGATAGACATTCATAAGCTGGAAGCAACTTTTGTTGCTTTCAAAGCGGAACATAAGAAAAAACCCTCTAAAGCTTTAACAGATCGCCTAGACGCGACTAGGATCGAACTGAACTTAGCATTAACGGCCAAAGCGGAGAAGCACATACGCTGGAGTGGGGCCAAATATTACTACCAAAAAGAAAAAATAGGCCCGATGTTAGCAGCTAAACTTTCCCCCAAGTATCACTCCCGTACTTTCCCTAAACTGCGTATTGCCGGATAGCCCTCTACAGCTAATCCCAACAAAATTATGACTGCTTTCCAAGAATTTTATTCAAAGCTTTACAACTCAAACCACATTATTAGCGGGGATGTAACCACTTTGATCGTGATGAACATCCAATTACCCTCTATTTCCCAAGATCACAAAGAAATTATGAAGGAACCCTTCACGGTAGAGGAAATTAGGGGAGTCATTAAGGGGCTCAAACCAGGTTCATCTCCCGTCCCCGATGGCCTATCAGTCCCCTATTATAAGACATTCAGAGAAATTTTAGCACCTTATTTGTCTAAATTCTTTAATTCCACAAGATTAGGTTCCCCTCTTGACTCCCACCTCAACACTGCGTTCATATCCGTAATCCCCAAACCCAACAAAAACCATGAAGAAGTTGAAAATTATCGTCCAATCTCCCTAATTAATAATGACTTGAAAATTCTAACTAAAATTCTCGCCAACCGACTAACCTCTTTATCAAAGGATATAGTCACAAGGACGAAGTAGGTTTTATTCCGGGTAGGCAAGAACCATATCAAATCAGGAGAGCGGTCGACATTGTCTCCCTTCTCCAAACCAACTGGGAGGGGGGAAACAGGCAAGAAGGAATGATCTTATCACTGGACCCACATAAGGCCTTTGATTCGATTGAATGGCCCGATCTATTTTCCATATTAGAGAGATGGGCATTTGGGACCTGATTTTTAGGGGTTCTCAGTTCTCTATACTCCTCCCCGAAAGCGGTGATCCGTTTACAAGGCCAGTACTCAAACCCCCTGAATATAGTGAGAGGCACTAGACTGGGCTGCCCTCTCTCCCCTCTAATTTTTGCAATGGCCATAGAAACCCTGGCAATAGCAATACGCGATAATCCCAATATTCAAGGAGTGACTTGTGGGAATCAAATCCACAAGTGCGGCCTCTTCGCGGACGACATGCTACTATTTATCATGACCCCGCACACCTCCCTCCCAAATCTCTGCAAACTCCTGAAAGAGTTCTCAGCGATCTCAGGTTTACAGGTTAATTACACTAAGTCATATGCCCTTAACATTTCTCGCAAAACAGAAGTAGTGTCCTCACTCCGAAGCTCCTTCGATTTTAAGTGGAAAGACTCCGCCATTGACTACCATGGGATTAAACTCACGGCCAAAACAGAACAATTATATTCAGCCAATTTCCCACCCACATATCGTAAAATTGAGGAAGACCTGGGGGTATGGGCCAGGGGAGAGGTTTCCTGGTTAGGTAGAATACACGCTGTAAAAATTACGTTACTGCCAAGACTCCTCTATCTCTTCAGGGCCCTCCCAATAAACATCAGAAAGGACCACTTGTCTGCTTTCCAAAGGAAAGTCATCAAATTCATCTGGGCGGGGAAAGGGCATAGACTCCAGCAAAGGACCCTGTTTCTCTCCAGATCTCAAGGAGGTCTGGGCTTTCCCCAGCTCTTTTGGTATTTTCAAGCGGCCAGGCTGGCCCAATTCTCCTCAGTCTACTCTAAGGCTGAGAAGCCAGACTGGATCCAAATAGAAAGGCAGGCGGTACCTTCTTACACCCTAGATTTTCTACTCTGGACTCCCCCAAGACGCCGCCCCCCAATCCTATCTCCTACTCTCTCTCAATCATTTAGAATCTGGGACATCATGAGATCCAACCCTTCTCTAACCTCAAGTACCCGTCCTTTAGCACATATCTTCAACAACCCTGACTTCACTCCGGGCCTAGACATAAAAGCCTTTAAGTGGTGGCTGGATAAGGGGTTGTATCGAATCGGACACTTTTTCTCTGCCAGGGGCCCAATCTCCCTTGAGTTCTGCGTTAATCAACTGGAGCTCCCAAATTTGGAGCGTTTTAGATTTCACCAACTGAGCCACTTCCTGCACCATATCTGGAAGGGGAAACCTTCCCCCCTAGATTCAATCCGTACGAACTATGGTGCGGTTAGCCCGGGGAACAGAGGGGCGGAATCACCATTATCTACCAGGCACTTTCGCACCAATCTGAAAAGACCTCTTACATGATGGAATGGGAAAAGGACCTTTCCCTCGAATGGGATATAGAAAGATGGAGGTCCTTCTTTAATAGATCATTCAAAGGCATCTAGAACATATCCCTTATTGAATCTAGCCTTAAGATAGTCATCAGGTGGTACCTTACTCCGGTTAGACTTTTTAAAATGTTTCCCTCAGCTGACCCTAGGTGCTTCCGTGGTTGTCTACTCACTGGCACCGTAGTCCACGTTTGGTGGGAATGTCCAAGACTTAGACCCTTTTGGAGTAAGATCTTCGCCTTGATCCGTAAGCTAACGGACATCCAGATACCCAAAACCCCGGCCATTGCTCTACTTAATGATAATCTTCCCAAAACTCCAAAACATACGCGCAAATTAATGCACTTCATATTCCTGGGGGCCAAATTAACCATTGCCAGAGCATGGAAACAGCCTAAGGCCTCCTTTAAAGCGGCCACACGGAAAATTTTCTGGATCATGTCCCAAGAGAAACTCTCAAGAAACTCTCAAGCATCCTCCTCGACACCAAATCGAAATTTGAGGCCACTTGGGAACCGTGGGCACGCCACCTGGGCATCTCTCTCATCCCGGGTGTCCAACCTCAGTACCCCTGAGGTTGCCGGATTTCACGAGTACACCCCCCGCTGATAGGTTCCTCTCTCTTTCCCCCTCTCTACTTTACCCTCTTCTTCTCCCCTCCCCCATTTCCCTCCTCCCCTCCTTGGAGTCCCCTTTGACACAAGAAGTAACCCTCCAAAATTAGAGAAACTTGTTTCCACTCATGGGAGGGATGCCCCCTACGGGGCTTGCACTTCAGGGGATAGTAACTCTACAGTTTACCTTAGGTTTGTGGGTAGCATTTTGATGTTTTATCTCTAAGGGCTCGGAGAGAACCAGCCGGGCACAGCATGTTCCCTTTCGGGGTGCTGGCGTATTCCATACCTAGCCTCTTCCAATCTACTCCCTAAAACTGAAGGATTTCCAAATGTTTTTGGTCTGGGAGGGGCTTCTATCTCTAGCTAAATTGTATTTAGCCTTACGTCTGTAACTGAAGATCAATCCCTTATGACTTTGATTTTGCTATACTTTGTTTACTTTTGTATGTACTTTTAATTTTGGAAAATTTAATAAAATACTTTGAAAATTTTGTGAATGTATGCACTGAAGACCAAGTCGCAGCCTTGCAGATCTGAGACATGGAGGCCTGGTGACGCACTGCCCAAGGAGCACCAACCGCTCCGGTAGAGTGTGCCTTAACTTAAAAAGGTGGAATCTTTCCCTTTAAATCATAAGTTTGAATTATAACTTGCCAAATCCACTTAGCGACAGTGCATTTCGACGCTGCTTGTCCTTTCTTAGGACCCTCCGGCAGAATAAATAAGACCTCAGTCTTACGAATCTGAGCAGTTTTCTTTAAATAGATTTTCACTGCTCTCACCACATCAAGACAATGTAGTGTCCTAATGAATAATCAAATATGGCTCTTTACAAGCAGGAGCAGCCAATTCTGATACCCTCCTTGCTGAGGATATAGCAACCAAAAATACCAGCTTCCTTGTCAAAAGAAATAAAGGAATATGCTGTATCGGTTCAAATGGCTGTTTTTGTAACACCGACAAAACTAAATTCAAGTCCCAAGGGCTTAAGGGTGATTTAACTGGTGGATTAATCCGCATCACTCTTTGCACTCCTCGGACTAAAGAAAGCATAGTAAGCGGTCTTTGAAATAAAATTGATAAGGCTGAGACTTGGCCCTTAATAGTACTCAGGGCCAACTTCATCTCTACGCCTAATTGTAGAAAGGGAAGAATTCTGCCTATGATATATCTCCGAGGGTGCCAGCCATTGGATTCACACCATAAGCCTTCCAGTGTCTATAATATATAGCTCTGGAAACTGGCTTCCTAGCATTAATCAAAGTAGAGACAACTGACCTGGAAAGCCCACATTTCTTCAGAATGTGGGTCTCAATAGCCAGGCCGTTAAATTTAGCGTTAGTAAAGTAGGATGGAATATCGGCCCCTGTGATAGCAGGTCTGGCCTTAGTGGGAGGGACCATGGGTCCACTGCTGCCATCTTCACGATTTCTGAGTACCATAACCTCCTGGGCAGTGCTGGTGCTACCAGTATTGTCAGCTTTCTTTCCCGCTTCATCCTGCAAAGAAGTCGAAGCAGCAATTGAATCGGGGGAAATGCATAGATCAGTGAAAACTGATCCCACAGGGTCACCAACGCATCTGTTCTGTATGTGAGTGGGTCCCTTGTCCTGGACACAAAGTTGACTAGCTTCGTGTTGAATCTGGACACTAGAAGGTCTATGTCCGGAGTCCCCCATCTTTGGCAAACAGCCCAAAAAATCTCGGGATGAAGAGACCGTTCCCCCGGGAATAACTGCTGGCGACTTAAGTAGTCCCCCTGCCAATCCTCTACTCCGGGAATGAAAACTGCCAATAGACATGGGACATTCTTTTCTGCCCAAGTTAGAATCTGGTTCACCTCTCTTTGGGCTGAGAGACTTTTGGTGCCCCCTTGTTGATTGATATAGGCCACAGCCGTGGAATTGTCAGATTGGATCCTGACAGGACAATTCTTTAACCTGGAGGTCCAGGTTCTCAGAGCCAGATACACTGCCCGAATCTCTAGGATGTTGATGGGTAAGGCTCCTCTGGTTCTTGACCATTGTCCCTGGACAGTCATTTTTTCTAGTACTGCTCCCCAGCCTGAAAGGCTGGCATCTGCAGACAGGATACCATTTTGAAAAAGTCTCGAATGGAATTGGGCATAAGGAACTGCTTCGAATGAAGCTACCATCTTTCCTAACAACCTCATGCAAAGGCGAATTGAGGGATTTCTCTTCGACCTGACCATCCGCACCAGCTCTTGTATGGAGCTGATCTTTGCAAGAGGCAAGAACACCCTTTCCTGGGCTGTGTCTATGATCAGGCCCAGATACTCCAGCCTTTTTAGTGGCTTTAAGGAGGATTTCTTCGGGTTGAGAATCCAACCCAGACTCTCCAGGTAACTGCTTATAATGGCTACATCTTGCTTCAAGCAAGCCACTGACTGGTCTATTAACAATAGATCGTCTAAGTAAGCCAAGACAGTTATGCCCTTAACCTGGCTAGAGGTGGGGCTAGTACCCGGGGTGCTGTAGCAAGCCCGAAGGGCAAGGCTACAAACTGAAAGTGCTGTTCTACTTCGAACCGCAGAAACCTCTGGTGAGGAGGAAATATAGGAACATGCAGATATGCATCTCTGATGTCGATGGATGCCAGAAGTTCTCCTCCTTGTAGGATGGAAATGACTGACTTGGTTGACTCTATGCGAAAGGAGCGGATCTTCAGGAACTGATTTAGATTCCGTATATCTAGAATTGTCTCCGACATCCCCATTTGGCTTTGGTACCATAAACAGGTTTGAGTAAAATCCCAAACCTTGCTCTTTTGTGGGAATCTGTATGATCACCCCTTGAGCCAATAATCGGTCTAATGCTTGCAACAGGGATTTCCTTTTCCCTGGATCCTTGGGAACGTTTGATCTCAGAAAAAAAGACGGTGGAAACTTTCAAACTCTAGCTTGTATCCTAGAGACACTGTGGAGAGAGTCCATCTGTCCTGAATTTCCCTTTGCCAGACTTCTGAGTACCTCAGAAGTCTTCCCCCCACCTTGGTGAGGGGAGATGCATCTTCATGACGAGGCCATGGTATTCTGCTTTGCAGACTTGCGGCCCCAGGTCTTCCTTTGTGCCTGGGCTTGACCCTGAGGTCTTCCTCTAGAGTCTGATGGCAGGGACCATCACCCCTGCCTAGAGGTGGATGCACCTGGCGCGGGAAAAAAAGTGCATTTAAACGAAGGACATTTATATTTTCCTTTGACTGGCAAAAGAGTACTCTTTCCGCTAGAAATTTTTTGGATGGGAAAACTAGTTAGAAGGTTCTTGCAAGGCGCTTCAGCTGACCAACCCTTTACCCAGGGGTCTCAAACTGGTGGCCCTCCAGCTGTTGTGAAACTACAAGTCCCATCATGCCTCTGTCTGTGGGAGTCAAGTTTGTAACTGTCAGCCTTGCAATGCCTCATGGGACTTGTAGTTTGGCAACAGCTGGAGGGCCGCCAGTTTGAGACCCCTGCTTTAACCAAAGGGTCCTTCGCATGTGTACTAGTGCAAGCGCAAGGCGTGATGCCTGATGGATAGAATCCTTCATAGCATCTATGGCAAAACATAATGCTTTTGGTAGCTCGGCCAACTCTGGGCCTGTTGTGCAGGGAGTTCGTTAAGAGCATCTGTGAACTGGTCCTTTAAGGACTGATAGATGCCTATAGCTGCAATTGCAGGCTGAGTCACGATCCCTGCTAAGGAAAAAAGAGGATCCTAAAAGGCCTTCCAACTTCTTATCTGTTGGATCTTTAAAGCATATGCGCATTGTCTACTGGACAAGTTAAACTTTTATTCACATTGGAAATCGCAGCGTCAACTGCTGGAACTTTCCATCTTTTTTTGAAATTTTCCTCCATAGGATAGAGAATTGAGAATCTCTTTGGAGGGGAAAAATGCTTATCCGGATGATCCCATTCTGTATAAATAAACTTCTCTTATAATGCGTGGATGGGAAACACATGCAAAGGCTGTAAAGGTTTCAGGGAATCCAAGGAGGAGACTGGACCTTCAGCTAACTCTGTTAGGGGTAGCATGAAAGCGGAGCGAACCATCTCTAACGCTCTGTACTTCAGACTGTGAAGCTGAAAAATCAAGTTATGTTTCCTCTGCAGAGGAATAACCGGCTTGTCGTTCCTCTCGATTATCTGAGGGTAATGCCTCATCTTGTTCCCACAATTCCCTTGGACCCTCCACTGCTTGTAAAGAGTTTAAGGTGGGGGAGGGGGATCTAGGACGCTTCCTATCCACCTGGATGGAGGATGCAATTAAAGCCGCTAATCTTCCTTCTAAGCCCTGCAGGGCCAAAGAACATGCATCTTCAGTCACGTATGCAGGGGCTGAAGTCTGTGAAGCAGTTGCACCACCGCTAGCTCCCAATGACTCCCTGACACCCTGGCTTGCCATGTCTGGTATCTCTGGAGAGGATGACAGTATGGTGGCATGAATGGGGTTCCCAGCACCTAGGTGTGGAACCTTAGGTACCTTTATGGTAGCTCTGGAAGTCATAGTGCAAAGCACAAAAGCAGGGGTAAAAATATATTACCGTATTTGCTTTGACAACAGTTTTAACAAGAAAACAATGTCACCATAGGATCAGTTTTAAAATGCTGATAACAATAGTGTTTCCTGTACTGGAAATGCCTGTTTTACCCCCCTTACGTGCCCAGCGCTCCTGTGTCTCCTTTGGGTGATGTGGCCCATAGGCTGTAACAGACTCCTTTCTTCAGTTTATAGCTTGTGAAACTAAGAGCGTCTGTGTTATAAGCATCAGGTGAAAACCTGACAGGCCTCCTCAGCGTCTTCCGCCCTTATCGCCGTGTGTTCCATGTGGACATTTACGTCCTGCACACGGCGTCACCCGTCTTTGTAGGAACACGCCCCTTTGCAAACCCGCCCCCTCCTCCTCAGCATAACACAGTCCATGTGCGCTATGCTTTTTCATTTGAAAGAAAAAACAGACACGAGAGAAGAAGGCGGCACTGCCATCTAGAGCCTGCAATGCCATCTGGTACTTTGTCCCCACCTGTCAGAGTGTACTGCCTGTAAGATCAGGCTGGGGAATCATTAAAAACCAGCAAGCTAAGTACATGAGGGCAAGTTTTATATATAAAAAAAAAATTGGAAGTGGCCACCGCACCTCTCCAAGAGGGGAGGGAGGGGGAGGGAAATCTTTGTCAGCAGTAGGGATGAGCTTCGTGTTCGAGTCGAACCCATGTTCGACTCGAACATCGGCTGTTCGGTCGTTCGCCGAATTACGAACGATATGAGCCGTTCGCGCCAAATTCTCGTGGCGCGTCACGGCCCATAATTCACTGCGGCATCGCAGTGCATTGCTTGCTGATGATTGGCCAAGCATGCACTATGACCCGCATGCTTGGCCAATCACAGCACCGCCTGAACAGAGAGCCGTAATTGGCCAAAGCCAAGGAGGCTTTGGCCAATTATGGCTCAGGGGATTTAGTACACGCCCCACACTATATAAGGCCGCCTGCACGGCGGCCCTGTGCAGTGTGTTCTGGTGTGCTTAGAGAGAGAGAGAGACAGTGTCATTTCATTTGAGTTAGCTAGATTAGGCAGGACAGTCAGTCAGTTAGCTGCACTTAAAGTGTATTGTGTATATATATGCATCCCAGGTGTTGCATATATATATATATACACTGTATTCAGTTTAGCAAGATCCGTTCCTGTTATCTTCTAGACTCTTTACATTTAGTGCAGTGCGTCCTGCTCACAGTGTTCAGCTAGATCCGTTCCTGTTATCTTCCTACTGACAGGCAGGCTTGTCTTGTTACAGTATATAAAGCTACCTGAAGAAAATTACTGGTGTTCTTTTGATCCTATTAGTACCACGGTCAGGCAGCTAGACTATTTACATTTAGTGCAGTGCGTCCTGCTCACAGTGTTCAGCTAGATCCGTTCCTGTTATCTTCCTACTGACAGGCAGGCTTGTCTTGTTACAGTATATAAAGCTACCTGAAGAAAATTACTGGTGTTCTTTTGATCCTATTAGTACCACGGTCAGGCAGCTAGACTATTTACATTTAGTGCAGTGCGTCCTGCTCACAGTGTTCAGCTAGATCCGTTCCTGTTATCTTCCTACTGACAGGCAGGCTTGTCTTGTTACAGTATATAAAGCTACCTGAAGTAAATTACTGGTGTTCTTTTGATCCTATTAGTACCACGGTCAGGCAGCTAGACTATTTACAGTTAGTGCAGTGCGTCCTGCTCACAGTGTTCAGCTAAACCTACAAGTTAGTGGGGTGCGTCCACCTCACAGTGTTCAGCTAAAGCTACCTGTAGAAGGTTGGTGGTGTTCTCATACTACAGGCAGGCAGTTGATTTTGCTAGCTGTAGTATCAGTACATATATATATATATATATATATATATATATATATATATATATATATCCCAGCTTAGTGCAGCTACAGGCCATTAGTATGTCTGGAAGGCCAAGAAGGAGAGGTAGACAGTCACAAGCCAATAAGAGAGGGCAAGCAGGCTCTGTGTCTAGTGCTGGTCGTGGAGACGGTGCATCCTCATCAGCACGTGGCCATGGGACATGCTTGGCCTTTTTTTCGGCAGCTGGCCGTGTTGAGCCGCAACATGTGGAAGACTTAGTCGAGTGGATGACCAAGCCGTCCTCATCCTCCTCATCCTCTCTCACCCATGCCCAGGGTGCTTTGTCTGGCAAAGCAGCGGCCTCTTCCCTCGGCTCAATGTCATCAGTGACTCCTTCCCTAGCTCCACCATGTCCTCCTGAGGAGTCCCTCGAACTGTTTGACCACAGTGTTGGGTACATGCTCCAGGAGGATGCCCAGCGTTTGGAAGGCTCTGATGATGATACTGAGCTCGATGAAGGCAGTAACATGAGCACGGACAGAGGGGGTGCCCAAGAAGCACAGCAATCTGGCAGTCATGCTCCCTCTGCTGCAGCATACTGCCAGGTTTGCTCCAGTGATGAGGAGGGAGGGGATGATGAGGTCACTGACTCAACGTGGGTGCCTGATAGGAGAGAGGAGGAGGAGGAGGAGGCGGCACATCACCAACGAGGCAGGATGCCCTCCAGGGGCCAGCCTAAGGGCAGCACATTGACTGCATCACACCCCAAAGCTCCACATGTGCAGGGCGCTGCAGTCTCTGCGCGTTATTCAAAAAGTTCTTTGGTGTGGGCCTTTTTTGAGACGAGTGCATCAGATCGCACCGCTGCTATTTGCAACATATGTCTCAAGCGTATCTCACGTGGCCAAAACATCTCCCGCTTGGGTACCACATGCTTGACCAGACATATGTTGACCTGCCATGCAGTTCGTTGGCAAGCGTATCTAAAAGACCCACACCAAAGAACAAAGAGGACCTCTACTTGCTCCTCATCAGCTGAGATTTCCAACCCCACTAGACCTTCAGTCCTCTCTGAGACCTGCACTGAGAGGAATGAAGGTGTAGAATTAGGTGTGTCACAGCCAAGTACTTGTGGGCAATCTGCTTTTGGTACACCGACGTCAGATTGTACCAGGCAAATTTCCCTGCCCCAGCTGCTGCACCGCCGAAAGAAGTTTGCTCCCAGCCATCCACATGCCCAGCGGTTGAATGCTAGCTTGGCAAAATTGCTAGCACTTCAACTGCTGCCTTTTCAGTTGGTAGACTCTGCCCCCTTCCGTGAGTTTGTGGAATGTGCGGTTCCTCAGTGGCAGGTACCCAAACGCCACTTTTTCTCACGGAAGGCGATTCCGGCTCTCTACCGGCATGTGGAAGGCAATGTCCATGCCTCGCTGGACAGGGCGGTCAGCGGTAAGGTGCATATTACCGCTGACTCATGGTCCAGCAGGCATGGATAGGGACGTTACCTGAGTTTCACGGCGCATTGGGTGACTCTGCTGGCAGCTGGGAAGGATGCAGGACAAGGTGCAGTAGTGTTGGAGGTTGTTCCGCCACCACGCCTCCAAAATGCTAATGATTGTGACACACCTCTCTCCTCCACCCCCTCCTCTTCTTCTTCCTCCATGGCCTCTTCCTCGGAACCAGCGGTGCTCCGTAGTCGTTCAAGGGGCTACGCAAGTACGCAGGCCAAAAGATGCCATGCGGTGCTTGAGCTGGTGTGCTTGGGGGACAGGAGCCACACTGGGGCAGAGGTTCTGTCAGCTCTGCAGTGGCAGGTTCAGAGGTGGTTGACGCCACGCCAACTTAAGGCAGGAATGGTGGTTTGCGACAATGGCACCAACCTCCTCTCTGCCCTCCGACAGGGACAAATGACCCATGTGCCCTGTTTGGCTCACGTCCTTAACTTGGTGGTGCAGCGGTTCTTGGGCAGGTACCCGGGCTTACAGGATGTCCTGAGGCAGGCCAGGAAAGTCTGTGTGCATTTCCGCCGGTCATATAATGCCAGTGCTCGGCTGACGGACCTCCAAAAGCAGTTTAACCTGCCCAAGAACCGCCTAATCTGTGACATGCCCACCAGGTGGAACTCAACGTTGGCCATGCTGCAGCGGCTGCACACGCAGCAGAGGGCCATCAATGAGTACCTGTGCGACTATGGCACCAGGACAGGGTCAGGGGAGCTTGTTTTTTTTTCCCCACGCCAGTGGGCCATGATCAGGGATGCATGCACTGTCCTGTCACCATTTGAGGAGGCCACGAGGATGGTGAGCAGTGACAGTGCATGCATCAGTGACACTGTCCCCCTTGTCCACCTGCTGGAGCACACGCTGCGTAGAATAATGGACAGGGCACTTGAGGCAGAACAGAGGCAGGAAGAGGAGGACTTCCTTAGCTCTCAAGGCCCCCTTTATCCAGACAGTGTTCCTGCGTGCCCGCCGATCACACAGGAAGAGGATGAGGAGGAGGAGGAGGAGGAGGAAGATTGTGTCAGTATGGAGGTGGAGCCTGGCACTCAGCATCAGCAGCAGTCTTTAAGGGATCAGTCCCAAGAAACACATGGACTTGTACGTGGCTGGGAGGAGGTGGCTGCGGACCATGTCGTCCTTAGTGACCCAGAGGACTCCGGACCGAATGCCTCAGCAAACCTACGCTGCATGGCCTCCCTGATCCTGCAAAGCCTGCGTAAGGATCCTCGTATTCGTGGTATCAAGGAGAAGGACCAATACTGGCTGGCAACCCTCCTTGGTCCACGTTACAAGGGTAAGGTTGCGGACCTTATCTTGCCATCGCAGAGGGAGCAGAGGATGAAACATCTTCGGGAGGCCTTGCAGAAAGGTCTGTGCAATGCGTTCCCAGAGACTGGGAGGTTACAAACTCCTGTTTCTGGACAACGTGTTGCTGAGGCTTCGGTCAGTCAAAGAAGGAGCGGTGGAGAAGATGGCCGTCTGACCGATGCGTTCAGACAATTTTTTGGTCTGCAGCCCCAAGGTATGATCGGTTCCAGCAACCATCGCCAGCGTCTGTTTTACATGGTGCAGGAATACCTAGGGGCAAGATCAGACTTGGACACCTTTCCCACCGAAAATCCTCTGGGTTACTGGGTCATGAGGATGGATCACTGGCCAGAGCTTGCACAGTATGCAATTGAGCTACTGGCCCGTCCTGCATCCAGCGTTCTTTCGGAACGCACATTCAGTGCTGCTGGAGGCGTGGTAACCGATCACAGGGTGCGTCTGTCCACCGACTCGGTCGATCGACTGACCTTCATAAAAATGAATCAGTCTTGGATCACCACCAGCTACCAAGCACCTGATGCTGATGTAACCGAATAATTTTTTTTGAAATCTCAGATCCCTTCAAAGACTGCCTATGCTGATGCTGAGGGACTATCCCGGAGTAATTATCCTCTTCCTCCTCAATCATCAACATTTTTGGTTCTGGGCGCCACCACCAGTGCCTAAGGCACAATTTTTCAGCCCCTGTTTAACAGGGGCGTGTAATTACAATTTTTGATGTAATACTTTGCAGCAGGGCTCATTCCTGCATTCCAACTAGAGTGTCTGTGAGGGGTTGCAGTGTTGTGGCACCAGCACCAGTGCCTAATGCCCAATTTTTCTGCCCCTGTCTAACAGGGGCGTGTAATTACAATTTTTGATGCAATACTTTGCAGCAGGGCTCGTTCCTGCGTTCCAACTAGAGTGTCTGTGAGGGGTTGCAGTGTTGTGGCACCAGCACCAGTGCCTAAGGCCCAATTTTTCTGCCCTTGTTTAACAGGGGCGTGTAATTACAATTTTTGATGCAATACTTTGCAGCAGGGCTCGTTCCTGCGTTCCAACTAGCGTGTCTGCGAGGGGTTGCAGTGTTGTGGCACCAGCACCAGTGCCTAAGGCCTAATTTTTCAGCTCCTGTTCAACAGGGGCATGTAATTACAATTCTTGATCTAATATTTCACAGCAGGGCCCTGTGAGGGCTTCTAGTGTTGTGGCCACAGCAACACCTAAGGCCCACATTTCTGCTGAGTATATAGGGCAGGACCCTACTTTCAAACATCTAACTTACAAACGACTCCTACTTGCAAACGGAAGGAGACAACAGGAAGTGAGATGAAATCTACCCCTAGGAAGGGAAATTCTCTCCTGTAAGAGTTAATATGGGTAAAAAATTTCTCCTTTCCACTGATGCTTTCTAATCCTTGTTCCACAAAAAAACCCAAATTTTCAAAAAACATTTTTCATTGGGACAAAAAGTGAGGTGAAATCTTCTGAAGAGGAGGAAAGACAGCAAAACAAATGTCACAGGGGTGTTAACCCTTCCCTATGTTTTCCAAAAAGCTTAAAAAAGATTTTTTGGCTGGAGCTAAACACGTTAAAAATGTTCCCATTCAAAATTACAAAGAGATTCTACTTAACAACAAACCTACAGTCCCTGTCTTGTTTGCACCGCCTGTATACTGCTGTTCAGAGTATATAGGGCCTGGTGGCCCCACACCTTTCCTTATTTTAATTTGGGTGCGGGGTTCCCCTTAATATCCATACAAGACCCAAAGAGCCTGGTAATGGACTGGGTGGGAGGTACCCATGCCGTTTGTCTCACTGATTTTCATCCATATTGCCATGACCTGACATTACATTAAACCCGCAAGCAGTTTTAAATGAGATTTTTTCCTTTAAAAGTGACATTTGGTGCAGGGACTGTTCTAAACACGGGAAACACGTGTCACTTTACAGGCATACTATAGACACACCCCAGGTACGATATTTAAAGGAATATTTCACTTTTTTTTTTTTACTTTAAGCATCATTAAAATCACTGCTCCTGAAAAAACGGCCGTTTTTAAAAGTTTTTTTTGCATTGATACATGTCCCCTGGGGTAGGACCCGGGTCCCCAAACCCTTTTTAGGACAATACCATGCAAATTAGCCTTTAAAATGAGCACTTTTGATTTCAAACGTTCGAGTCCCATAGACGTCAAAGGGGTTCTAACGTTCGTGCGAACTTTCGGTCCGTTCGCAGGTTCTGGTGCGAACCGAACCGGGGGGTGTTCGGCTCATCCCTAGTCAGCAGTATGTATAGCTTTTGTAATAGTAGCTATCTATTATACATAATATGTTTTTATATGAAGCAAGAAACTCAAGATTGAGCTGATGGCTTGTGGATATAATCCCATGCCTGTCAGTTAGTCTCCTAAGGCTGCGCTGGCTGCCAGAGTACTTAACCTGTGGTATGCTGCTTCTTGTAACTGCTGTATCCCTGCTTTGATTCCTCTAGAAGAGGGACACTATTTGTTCACTAAGAACCCCCCCGGTTGCTGGGACCACACATGGCTGTTATAGCCGGACACAGAGCTGCTGAAAGCATCGTATTAAGGTGTGTGTAACTTACTCCCTCTAGAGGAGATATTTTAAAGGCATAAAGCTTTCAAATATATGGAAGGAAAGGCATATGCACCTTTTACAGTTCCTAGCCTCTTCCCTTACCTTTTCCTCACTGCAGGATACTGCTGATTTACAGACAGATCCAAACTTCACCCATCATGGCGGGCAGCGTAGTTAAACCTTCAAAGACAGGGTCCTTTTTAATAGGGGTTCCACTCCTTTGGACCTGTATAGCACCCCTGAGGAATAGCTTTAGGTAATGTAGCAAGACCAAAAAGAGTCCTGGTTCCTAGGGTCCAGCTCTCAAAGAGAAGCGTTACAGGCAAAACCTTGTTTTCGAATCGAGGCCTCAGTGGCGAACATGGATGCCGTTGTGGAGGTTTTTTAAATCCAGCATGGATCTCTCCTTGTAGCTCCTCAGAGCACATCTTCACTCGTGGTCCAACACCTTTAGACACTGGCGAAAAAACTGAGATACTCCTGGAAAGAGGAAGGGTTATATAGGGGAGTCAACGTCGCATATTGGTTATACCAATGTCAACACCTAAAGGTAGGCCCATAACCCACTAAGTAAATACTTGAGGCTTTGTGTCCCATAATGTACGATAAGGAAAAGGAGGGATAAGGGAACACTTTTGCCGCGCGAGGTGGCTTGTGAGTGCCAAAAGGGACCGGCACCTCCACCGCCGCCGTGGCTGCATCCTCCATCTTTAAAGTTTCCTGCACAGAAGCAATCAGTGCATCCACCAGCGCCTTCTCGTGCGCAGCCACTGGGGCCAAGGAATCATCCTCACTGTCAGAGATCTAGGAGCGTGTCTGCAGACCCCGCAGGGTGGGCCCCGTCCATGGCAGCCGAATCAGTTTCAGGATCTGACGAGACAGATGAAACAGGAGAAGGCAGGGGACGCTTCCTGCTAGTCCGCCGTCCAAGAGCCACCTCCACCCAGGACACAGAGGATGACTGGGACCCAGAGGGACCTGCAGCCTCTGACAGGGGGTCAGGCGGGGAAACATGCTCCTGAGACTCTATAAGATAGAAAAAGGAGAGCCCCACACCAAGAGTGACCACTACAATGGGACACCCCCCACACCAGTAGTGAAAACTGGACCAAGACACCCCGCAGCCTGCAGCAGAGGAAGGGGGGATCCCCAGACTCACCACCCCACTAGCGTAGCGCTTGCTGCCTCAGATGTCGACCTGCACACACGTGGTGTCCAAGGGAGAAGAAAGCACAGGAGTCAGTGTCGGGTTAAAAAGAGGAGCTTCCGTCTGCAAAAAACGGCATCCTGGGCCATACAGTAATGGTCGTCGAGCCAAAAATCCACCATATCATGGCCGCTGAGCTACACAAACATGGCCGTCGGCCATAGGAAGTCATCAGACACTAGGGAAAAGGACGCCGGCTACAGAAAAATGGCTGCTGGCCATAGGAAGTCCTCAGGCACTAGGGAAGAGGACGCCGGCTACAGCAAAATGGCCGCTGGCCGTGCTACACGAGTCTACCACAGATGCAGGAGAACCCTGTAGCCTCCTAGGATGAGAGAGAGAGGATCCGGGCACCAGAACCAGTGCCCCCCCCGGTAAGCACAGCACCTAGGCAGTGCACACCCCCAGCCCACCAGTATTCAACCCCGTCCCCCAGGCACACTACTTCATATGGAGGAGGAGGGGAAAGCAGGTTACCAAGGGACCTCCAGGGCTAGGAAAAGATGGTGCAGTGATAGAGGGGACCCGCAGGACTGACTAACCTGGGGAAGGGCCCGCGTCCGCCACAAAAAAAAAACCTAAGGGGAGAGGGGGACCTCACCATACCGGGACCAAGTGGGCATCACTCCAGACAGAACCTCCTCGCCACCGGTGATATAACCCTCTGGTTCTGAATAAAGAAGGCTGTGTCTGTCAATGAACGAAAGAGAAAATATATTAAAGAATACTCCCAAGTTACGTACAGGACATGTAAGTCTTTGAAGGATCGTCTTGCCCATAGCCATTTCCAGGAAGCTATAGTGCCTAGTGAAGATTCAAAAGGCGGGGCGTGGCCTGGAGAGCGATGGGGTAGGACATGTGCAGTGAGAGCTCCGCTTGCCCATACTCCTGCAACACCATCCTGCTGTAATCCTGGCGATCCTAACTTAACTACAGTGCTCAGCAAGCCTGCTTTGTTCCCTGACTGGCCATCGGAGTTATCCAGCCTTCTGGAGCGCCACCGCCCGGGGACTGCCTGTAGGACAGACCGCGGCTTCGGCCTAGTCCGTGGAGCGGTGGCCATCTTGTTGCACCCGGCGGCGGCTCCTACACATTTTCTGGCCACATCTTGCTCCCCAGAGACTCCTGGTTACCTGCCCTGGCCACCGGACTACCTGTGGGCACTGCCACAGCATCTTTATACCCTGTAGCAGCTGGCTGGAGGGTCTGAGGCCCCGACCTGGTGCCTGGAGCAGCGGCCATCTTGCTACACCCGGCGGCAGCTCCTACACATTTCCCTGCCACATCTTGCTCCCCAGAGACTCCTGGTTACCTGCCCTGGCCACTGGATTACCTGTGGGCACTGCCACAGCATTTCTACACCCTGTAGCAGCTGGTTGGAAGGTCTGAGGCCCCGACCTGGTCCCTGGAGCAGCGGCCATCTTGCTACACCCAGGGTCACCTTCGCCCCTGACAACTCACTTGTGGAAGATTCTTAAAAGCAGCATCAGCAGCAGGTCTTTAAGCCGACGGATATCTTCACATGCACCGCCGATCATCCCAGCCAGCCAGAGGAAGGGGTAAGACATTGAAATTTCCCCCCGAACCGGTGGAGACAGAGGCGGCCTGTGCAGGCCGTGGGGGGCCCGGGAGGCGCGCTAGTGGCAACATGGCGTCCCAGACAGAGCAGCCAGAGCAGTCCCCCTCTACACAGCCAGGCCTGGCTGATGTCCTGGCTGCTATAGGAAATTGCCAAGCCTCCCTTACTACCCTTACCTCCAAGGTAGATGCTGTGCAATTAGATGTTGGTTTAATAAGGCTGGACATGGATAAAATAAGGGGCAGACTTTCTGTTGCGGAACAGCGTCTAGGGCAAGTGGAGGACACTGTAGAGTCTCATGGAGCAGACTTAAGGGCCCTGCAAACCAAAATTAGAGCACTGGAATATAAATCCGAGGATGCGGAAAACCGTAATAGGAGGAACAACCTCCGTATTGTAGGTCTGGCGGAAGGAGCTGAGGGGAAATGTCTGACGGAGTTTATTGAAGGCCTACTACGTTCCCTCCTACCAGGGGCTCAATTTTCACCTTTCTATGCGGTGGAGCGGGCTCACCGGATCCCTCCCAAGCCGGGCCCCCCTGGAGCACCGCCACGCACATTTATCCTAAAGTTTCTGAACTTCCGTGACAGGGATGAAGTGCTCCGGGTTGCTAGAGTGCAGGGAGAAATACGCCATCAAAATAACAAGCTACTTATCTTCCCTGACTACTCTGTTGAAACTCAAAAGCTCAGACGCTCCTTTGACCAGGTGAAGGCAGCCATGCGTCTTAAGGGCATTCGATACAGTGTTCTGTTTCCAGCACTATTAAGGGTTCAAGACGGGGAAACTACCAGATTTTTTACCTCCCCCAGGGATGCTAACGCATGGTTGGAATCATTGCCCCCCCAACCGTTAAACGCTGCAACATGCTCTTCTGTAGTTCTGCTCTGAATATTGGCCGCTGATTGTTTAAATCTCAACAGGGGAATTAATCTTGCACCCGTTGTGCCTTTTGTACTCCCTGTCGGTATACAGTATAAGTGTTGTGCCCCTGGCTATGCCAGGTGATATCTACTTTCAAGCTTGCCACTGTTTGAATCTACTGTGGGATAACCTTTTTTGCCCTCTACAAGATGTTCCTGAGATGCTGGGATTTTTAGAGATGAAGATTGCCTATGTTATACTGACTTACTGCAGCAATGACTTGTTTGGCTCTTATAGAAGCTCAGATTTCAGTGATGATCCTAATTCCTGAAGGATGGTCACTGGCGGACTCTAGTGACCGTTACATGTATTGCAGGATCACTTCTTCCTCTTCTTTCACTTGCAAGTGATATACACCTTTTATTATGATTGCCTAGTCTGAAATTCCAGTCTAGGAGACAATCAATTGCTAACCGCATTCGAAGGAGAAAGCACTTTGCCAGATTAACTGCCTAGAGTATGGTATACCCTGTCTTCCTGAGCTACAGAATGATCTTCCTCATTTATCCTAAACAGAGAAATTTTTTTTTTCTATTCTTCATGTGCTGCTAGTTTTATCCACACATCTACTCACCCACATTGGTCCGAAATGAGACGGTCCGAAATAACCTTTGTTGGTTGGAACGCTATTTTTCTCCTAATTCCTAATGGCGGCGGAGTCTCTCGTCACCTTACGTGGACAATCCTCTCCACTAAGGGTCTACACCCACTGGTTCACGCTCCCTGAACTTGGGGTTTTCTTTTTCTTTTTTGATGTTTGGGGAACAAGGCATTCCTAGGTTGGGGTGGGGGATGCGGGGTTTAATGCTGGGTTTGTTTTTGTTAACACTTTTTTGTTGTTTCAGGTGCTTTAGATTTGACGCATGTTTGAACAGAACCATTTACACAGTGCTATGTAGAATAATATATGTGTGGCTGGACTGGGATGCTACCTGTCTGGTATGTTACATAACTGCATATCCACTATACCTCATACTTCATGGCTGAGTTAAAGGTAATTTCATGGAACGTTCGAGGGCTTAATACTGCTGTTAAGCGTTCCCTGGTGTCTCGTTTCCTTCGCTCCCACAACCCGCAGATCTGTAATCTCCAGGAGACACATCTGCCGCAAAACAAAACGGTATGCCTTAAGAAAGCCTGGATGGGCCTTAATTATCATTCCACCTTTTCCACCTATGCCCGAGGGGTTAGCATCCTGGTCCACAAGACACTACCGTTTAGGCTGATTGAGGTTAAAACAGATAAAGAAGGGAGATTTGTTGTTATACATGCTAATATATTTGATAAAAATGTGGTACTAGTTGGGCTTTATGTTCCTCCGCCAGCATCTGGCAGGGTCCTTCACAAGATCATGCAAATAGCGGTGCAATTTGATACCGCATTGGTATACCTCATGGGGGACTTTAACATGGTTCCACTGGTGGAACTTGACCGGCTACAATCCTCGGCTCGGGACACTCCGGACCTCAGGCAGTGGGCGGAAACTTTTGCCCTCACTGACGTTTGGAGGCACCTGTACCCGACATTGAAAGTCTTCACCTGCCATTCAGCCTCACACAAAACGCTGTCCAGAATAGATCTTGTCTATGCTTCGGGCCCTGCACTACAATATGTACATGACCTATCTGTGCTTCCCAGGGGAATTTCAGATCACGCACCATTGTGTTTGACACTGACGCTGTCTGTTCCACCAGGGACTCGCCTGTGGCGCTTATCCAGATTTTGGGCTAATGATGAGAGACTGTTGGAACCCCTAACGGCCTCTATCTGCAATTTCTGGACAGACAATGCTGAATCAGCTGCCCCTTCTGTTGTATGGGACTCCTTTAAAGCTTGGATACGAGGGGAGTATGGGCATAGTATCACTCGACTCTACTCGCTCCATAGATGAGCTAGAGGCACTGGCAGGCAAGTTGGAGGCTGAATACGTTTCTGCTCCTGGGGAGGGTACAGGACTGGTACAGGGCGTGGAAAAAGGCTCTGCGTGACCTATCCACCACTAGGATGGCCCAGACGGACAAGGCCTTGTTATACTCCACTCAACGCGAGTTCGAGCATGGTGGTAAAAATGGGAAGCTTCTTGCGTGGCTGGCTAAGGGAAACATACCTTCAACCCCCATAGGCTCCATTAGAGACAATACTGACCAGATCCTTACTGCCCCTGTTAATATTAATGACCGTTTTCGAGAATACTTTCAGGAGGTTTACTCCTCTAGAGATGTTGCATCGGATTCATCCATGTCCTCTTTTTTTGACTCTGTCTATCCCTGTTTTGTCTGAGGAAGCAAGGGAGGGGCTGGAGGCTGACATCACACTTGAGGAGATACAGGTTGCCATGGGACATCTCAAGGGAGGGAAGGCCCCGGGTGCAGATGGGTTGCCATCTGAATTTTACTCCAATTTTTCTGAACTACTGGCCCCTAAGTTGACTTCACTGCTTTCTAAATTTGCAAATCTGCCAGCCCTACCTGACTCAATGAATGAGGCGGTTATTGTACTAAACCAGGAAAAGACTCTCTTGATTGCGCATCGTACAGGCCCATCTCGTTGCTTAATGTTGATGCCAAGATCTTTGCTAAGGTCTTGGCCACCCGACTATCTCATGTAATAGAAGACCTAGTGGGTATAGACCAGACGGGATTTATGCCAGGCAAGGGCACAGATATAAATATTAGGCGCCTATCCCTTAACTTAGCAACATCGCATGACAACACGGGGTCCAGGGTTATTGCCTCTTTAGATGCCGAGAAGGCTTTCGACTCTGTTGAATAGAAATTTTTATGGGAAACTTTGCGTAGATTTGGATTCGGTCCCAAATTTATTCACGGAGTACGATTGCTGTACCGATCCCCCCCGGGCACGGGTTCGCATCAACAATTGGGTCTCAGACTCCTTTGATCTGTTTCGAGGTACGAGGCAGGGATGCCCCCTCTCCCCCAGCCTGTTCGCCCTGGCGCTGGAGCCTCTGGCAATTGCCATTAGGAGTGCACCGGACGTTCTGGGCCTGCGGGTGGGTATGATGGAAGAGCGCCTCTCCACGACGCATTATTGTACCTAAATGATGCTGGGCCCTCTCTTCAAGCTGCCTTGCATATTTTTGACAGTTTTGGTGGACTCTCGGGAGTTAAAATAAATTGGACCAAATCAGTCCTATTTTTTATAGATGATGGAGTTAACTCTGGACCCCTCTCCTCCCCATTACAAAGGGTTGGGGAATTTAAATATCTTGGAGTTGTGATCACTAGGAATCCCTCTGATTTTATTGTAAAAAACCTGGCCCCTGTTCTGAACACCCTACGTTCGAAATGTGCTGCCTGGGAGAATCTTCCTTTTGAATCTTCTGGGTCGCATTAGTCTCCTTAAAATGATGATACTGCCCAAATTTAACTATCTGTTTAGGAATTGCCCGGTCTGGGTCCCCGCCTCGTTTTTTAGGGAGATTGACCGTATAGTGGGATCCTTTATTTGGTCGGGGAGAAACCCTAGGTTGGCACGTACTACGTTGTGTTTACCTGCAGATTTGGGCGGACTTGCCCTCCCAAATTTCCAGATATTTTTTTGGGCAGCCATGTTGGTGACGGTCTAAAATAATAATAAATTACTAATGCGCACAACCACCCTCTCAGAGGATCCTAGGCAATGGAACAAAAAGTAGAGAAGCTGCCAACATATGAGGTGGCCTCACCCACCCTAAAAAGTACCGTAATGATAATCAAAAGTATGTGGCGCTAGTCTAAGTGTACCAATCCTATTAGAAAAACTCAAAATACAATAAATCTCAATCCTTCCTGAATCAATAATCTTCAATACTTACTTAATAAGTGTACCACTCATGTTAAATTAAAGTCTCAAAATACCATAAAAACTCAATACAATCTTCAATACTTCCTTGAATGGGTAATACTAACTTCTCCCATTAGGGGGCAGCCAAACCAACTGAATAGTTAAATGCTGGCTATCACTCCTAATCAAATTCACATAAATCATCCAATAAATATAGTATTCTTCAACCAAACTAAGTCGAAATTGTGATTAGAGGTGTTTAAACTAGATAATAATAATAAAATAAAAATACAAAAAATAAAAAATAAAAAACAATCCTCAAAGTGTATCATACAAAGTGCATAGTATTTCTCGCCATAATAGGTGAAAAAAATGAAAATTATTGCACAAAATAAATAATGTTGGAGACTAGATTGCTGCCATAGCAGACAAATTAACTCTATATCACATATGTATACAAACGTGATCAAGTGCATAAAAACAGTGACATATGTGCAAAATCATGCGTATAAAATAAACTTGCGACTCTGAAATAAATCCCCAAAAAAACTCTCCCACCTAAAAATATTCCTAATAAAATTGAAAAAACTGTGACATAGATGTGATCAAGTCCAAACAGCTATTGCTTCATGCAATGTAATTCATAAAGTCCATACAGATGATAAAACAAAGTGCCAGTGAGGTGACTATGTGCTGGATTCCTTCTCCTTGAAAAACTGGTGCAGCACACAAGTGTTTCCCCCAGCCTCTCACCTTAATCAGCGGCCCCCAATGGGCCAAATCAAGCAGATGATTAGTATTTCTCTGTAAGGGATGATGATCCAGCAGCTGTCCCCCTCTTCCCAAGGAGTGTGCGTGTGTCAAACTTTTCCTCCTGATCACCAGCGCTCACACAGACCCCAGCATGATAATGAGGAAGAAGGAGAGGCTTCCATAGTGAAGTATTTCAATACAGGTTTTATTGATAAAACGTAGTAACTTACATTAAAAACAGGAACTGTCAGCAAGAGTACAGCAGAGACAATAGGGCTTCCGGGTACGGCCGTCCCCGGGAAGCGTCGGCACCTGGCTCCTCCTACCCTGACGCGTTGCATCACAGCACGTGACTTTATCAAAGGGATGACATGTTGGTGACGGTACACTGGTGGTTCCAGGGTTCTAGATCCAATGTGGCAACCTGTCTCGAGGCGAAAATTCTGGGTTCCCTGACGGACCTTCGGAATTTTCCCTATAGAGGACCCAAGGCATATTGTGAGGTCCCTGGGCCTACTAGAGCAACTTGGAGAGTATGGGAGGCGGCTAGGCGCAGATACTTGAGACCTGGCCAATTTTCTCCAGCTCATCCCGTATGGGGGAACCCACGACTTAAACACTTCCGTATGATACCGGACCCACAGGTGTGGGCCAGATATGGTGTAACCTTGTTGGAACACGTAATGTCTGGGGGACAACTGCTCTCCTTGCATGAGCTTACGACTAAATTTGGACTGCCCCGTTGGATGGGGTTCCGGTACCTACAGCTGAGACATGCGGCCAGGGCTCAATTCCCGCAAACTCCCCTGTTACAGACGGACCCCATCGAAGATCTCCTATCTCCTGGAGACTTGACTAAACCCCTATCCTCTCTATATAATGCGTTGCTGGGAGGAGATTCCCCTAAGATTAATGAATTATGAGAAAGATGGCGGGCTGATATCCCGTCGCTGGATAGGGAGGGATGGGAGGACTGTCTAGAGTATGGCCCGAAATTAGTGATAGCATCCAAGGACAAACTGATTCAAGTTAAATTTATACACAGGGTCTACTATACCCCGCAGAGACTCCATCGCATATTTCCTGAGAGAGACCCCATGTGTCCTAAATGCAAAGTCCATATAGGCACATTTATACACATGTTCTGGGAATGCCCAGTTGTTGCACTATTTTTGACTAAGATTGTAGGTGAAATCAAATCCAGATTGCAGACCTCTATTCCGCTCTTGCCGGCCATGGCTTTGCTGGGGATACATGATGATGAGCAGAGGCCATATCATTTTAAATTACTAATTTCCGTCCTTCTTTTCTATGCCAAAAAAGAAATACTCATGAAATGGATAGATTCTTCCCCTCCATCCTTTTCAGCCTGGGAGGCACAGATTGAGGCAGTAATCCCCATGTATAAAATGACATATATAAACCGTGGCTGTCCGTGGAAATTTGAAAAAGTTTGGGCTCCGTGGATGGCCTCGTAGAGAAACATTCAGTTCACTACGATCATTTGCCCCAATAGGGGAGGGTTTTGGAGGGTGGGTGGTACTTGTTGAGAATGGTACTATTAACCTTACGTATTGCTTGTGGGTTTTGCATATTATTTTCCCTATCCTCAAATATGTAATCTACGTATGTAATGTATTGTACTCTGTTGAATGGTATTCTGTAACTCTGATTATCTGTTACAACAATAAAGCACCACTGTTCTTGTTAAAAAAAAAGAAGATTCAAAAGGCATTTTTCGATGTGGAAGTTGTGGATACTGTGATTGGATTCTGGAGGGAGGTTCTGTTACATTTCCCAATGGCAAAGTACACAAAATCGAACATTTTGTGAACTGCCGAACAAAATGTTATCTATATCGCCCTATGTAAATATGGATCATTTTATATAGGGAAAACGTTTGGGAATTTCTGGAGAAGAAATTATGATCATCTATATTACATCAGAAAAAATCTATTGGAAGACATGTCGCCCTCCAGCATAAGCATGACACCTCAATGATACAATTTACGGTGTTAGAAAGGATCGTTGAAGATCCGAGAAGAGGAAACGTTGATAAAAAGCTTCTACAGCAGGAGGCTGGATGGATATTTAATTTCGATGCCACCTCTCCACCTGGCCTCAATGAGGTCCTATGCTATAAACCATTCCTAGGTTGAAATTTTAATAGTTTTTCATGCTCTTTCTCTTCCTTGTTCCTGATTAAACTGTTGGTGAAAGGAATTCAATGACAGTTTTGTCCCTCCCCTATCTTGCTGTAAAGTTCTGAGTAGATTAATGATCATATCATCAAAATCATTTATTATTTATTTTCATTATATTCATCTAACATATTCATATGGCAGATTGTTTTTGTATTGTTCATTCTGGTTTCCTGTTTCTTGTGGTCAAATCCCGTATTGGCAGCTTACTGTGCCTGTGCTCTCGGATGGTGTCTCTTTCTAAGACCCCTTTCACACTCGGGCATTTTTCAGGCGCTTTAGCGTTAAAAAAAGCGCCTGTAAAGCGCCTGAAAGAAGCCTCATCTGCAATCCCAACGTGAAAGCCCGAGTGCTTTCACACTGGGGCGCTGCGCTGGCAGGGCATCAAAAAAAGTCCTGCAAGCAGCTTCTTTGCAGCGCTTTCATGTTTTTGCCACTGGGCTGGGTGCGCTGATGGCCCGAGCCCTTTCACACTGCCAGCGTCCGAAAAACGCCCCCAGTGTGAAAAGGGTCTTAAGCGGCACTTTACCAGCGTTTTTCGGGCGTTGGCAGTGTGAAAGGGCTCGGGCTTTTACATTGGGATTGCAGATGAGGCTTCTTTCAGGCACTTTTTTTAACGCTAAAGCGCCTGAAAAGCGCCTGAAAAACGCCCCAGTGTGAAAGGGGTCTAAGTGTCTATTGGAGGCCAGTGCGCATAAGCGCACCTCTAATTATCTGACTATCTAGTTTCTTTGTGCGCATGAGCAGCAGACGGCGATACTTTCAATTGGCAGGTTGCTGTGCCTGTATATTTCGGATGTGTCTTTTTTTTCCCCCAAGTATCAATTAAGGGCTAGTGCGCATATGTGCACCTTTAATATTCTGTAACTATTTAGTTCTCTATCACGCACGAGCGGCAAATGGTAATACAATTTTCTTACATCTATGGGGGACTCCCCACCATTACACATGCACATTCCCTGCATGCTCGGGAGTATTGGTACAGCCCTCGCAGCTGATTATAGTCAGCTCATTTGGGCTGGGAGGTGGTGCTAATTGGTGGCTGTATTTAAGGATCGGTTGTGAGGGCTTTCTAGGGCAGCATGTTCATCCAGGACCTCTATTGAACAGGTTAGTCTACACACTGGGACTTTCTCTGTCCCTTTCATTTAAATTGCTGTTTAGGTAGTGACATTAGAATCGAGATGTACACGTACCTGCCACAGAGTCATCTTCAAAATAAAGGCACAAACACTTATAGACTCAAGGGCATCATTAAGTACTCTATCTCCTAGATAGTGGCAACCGGAGGTCAGGATAGGGAAGCTAAAGCTCGCAGGTACCAGGGCTTCTCAAGGGTAGGCCACGCACCCCAAATGGGAACCTGCTGTGCGCAGACAAACCGAGCGGAGCGCTGGGGGATCAAAAAGACCTTCCCTGGTCCCGTCCTGAACTCAATGACCACCCATCTTTAAAAAAAACAAGAATTCTGTCGTAATAATTAACAATGATATGAGCCCAACAATAATGTAAAAGATAGTATCACTTATACAGGGGGCTATCCCCAAAAATTAGAGATGGTACATGCTAAACCACTATGTTGTGGATTTTTCCATTCTTAGACTGTGCAGCCTTAACATGTAATTAATGGAAGTATAAAGAGTGAAGGAGAGTTCTTCAAGGTACATTACTCTCAACCTCTGCGTCTCACATTAAGTGGGATTTTAGAAAGAAGCCAGTAGGAGGAAAGGGGGAGAAGAAGGAAGAACAGAGGGGTAAAGTGGGGGAAGAGAGGAAGAGGTAGGAGAAGATTAGGAGCAAGAACCCTCGCGGAAGAAGAGGTGGGCCCGGAGCTGACCAGAGCCTGGGGGATACCTAGACCTTATACAGATTCAGGTAAGAAGTGGTATGCCCAAGAAACGAGCCCAGGGCTCCCAAATAAGTCTGAATTTATCAGAGGTGTCTAAAATTCTGCTCGCGACCTTCTCCTGTGTCATAATCCAGGAAATTTTCTGTTTGGCCTGGCGAAGGGAAACTGAAGGTTTTTTCCAGGTGTGAGCTAGCGTAATCTTGGCCCCAAGCAGAATGAAGTGATTCAGAGACCGAGACAATTTAGGTACTTTCGGGATGTTGTCATTTAGTAGAGCTATGGTGGGGCTTTGTTGGACTGCAAAGCCTGTGGTTTTGCGGATGAAATAAAAAATTCCATTCCAAAACCTTCTAATTATGGGACACTCCCAAAATGTGTGAAGTAGGGAGCCTATATGGCCACAACCTCTGAAGCAGAGGGGCGATGAATGTGGATAAAATTTAGTAATTCGGGTGGGTACCAGGTACCACCTGGTCATGACTTTAAGATCCGCCTCCATCAGAGAGGAACTAAGCATGCCCTTAAAGGATCGGGAGACACAAGTATGCCAGGTATCCATGTCCCAGTCGAGTTGTAGATCCCGCTCCCATTACAACATATAATTCGCTTTCTCCTGGGGCTCCGCTAGTGCAGAGTATATTAGGGAAATTCCTCCCCTTACACCCATGGCTGAGGAGCACCAGAATTCGTAGGGAGTAACCGATAGTGGGGTTGGCGAGCTTTTCCAGACCCCCCGCAAAAAGTGTGATAATTGGTAATAGCGGAAAGTCTCTGATGCTGGCATCTCCAATTTAGAGATGCAGTACTTAAATGAAATGGGACCAGAGTTAATGAAGAATTGCCCTATTCTGTAAAGGCCCTTTTCGAGCCACCACCTAAAGGCCTCGATGTTCATGCCCGGCTGGAATTGTGGGTTGTGGAAAATGTGTGCCAGGGGCAACCATGGGGAGGTGAGGTAATGTTTTTTATATAGTGTGTCACACAGGGCCTTTGAGTGAGACAAGGAGGGGGAAAGAATCGGGGGTCTGTCCTTTTGTGGTCTCCAAACCGGGAAGTCTAGAGTGTGGTTGGGAGTGGCATGGCGTTCAATATCGACCCAATCAGGCCTAGTGCCTTTAGAGTAAATAGTTGAGAATTGGCAGAGTTGTGCAGCTTGATAATACCACCATAAATTAGGGAGCCCTAGGCCCCCTTTTTTCTTTGGACGGTGTAGCACCTGTTTGGAAAAGCGATGTCCCTCCCCCCCCAGATAAATCTGGTGATTGAAGCCTGTAGTTTGTCTAGTGTGTGTTTCCGGATTGGGATAGGTAGGGAGCGAAAGAGATATAGGATCCTAGGAAGTAATGTCATTTTGACCGAATTTATTCTACCTATCCAGGACATTTTATACCGGGCCCAATGCGCGAGATCATCGGAGAGTTTCTTGAGCATTGGGGGGTAATTGTGGTGGTAGAGACGTTCTATTTTTGCTGATAAAAAAACACCTAAGTAGGGTAGGGAGGAGTCGCACCAGGTGAAGGGAAAATGGGTCTTGAGCCTCTCCACCAGCTCATGGGGGGTGGAAATATTCAGAGCCATTGATTTAGCCATGTTAACCTGAAGTCCAGAGATGCCGCCAAACGAGTTAAGTAGTTGTAGAATGTTGGGGGTGGAAATTAGGGGGGAGGTGACAAACAGGAGGACGTCGTCGGCAAAGAGGGCGCATTTATGTGTCTTCTGGCCACATTGCACTCCATGGATGTCAGGGTTTTGTCTTATGGCCAGAGCCAAGGTTTCTATCGCTATTGCGAATAGGATCGGCGAAAGACGGCAGCCTTGTCTAGTCCCCTGCAAGATAGAGAATACCTGCTTTAGGGGAAGAGTAAAGGGAGGATATGGTGGTAATGAAGTCCGGGCCAAAGCCCCATTTCCGTAAAACAGTAAAGAGGTATGGCCAGGTGACCGTGTCGAAGGCCTTTTGGAGGTCTATTGAAAGGACATATCCTGGTTGAGAAGGACCCCCATCCCACGATGATTGCATAAGGGAAATTAAGTCTACCGCTCTCCCGATCTGGTCCGGCCCCTGTCTTCCGGGGATAAACCCCACCTGGTCCTTGTGGATATAGTTAGCAATGAAGGAAGCCAGTCTGTTTGCCAGAATTTTCGTCAAAATGTTTAAATCATTTTTAATCAACGAGATTGGCCTATAGTTGCAAACATCACTGGGGTCCTTGCCCTGTTTGGGGATTACTGATATGTATGCCAAGTTTGCTGACAGTTCCAGGGGGGACCCCACGCAAAGTGAATTAAAGAGGCGGGCAAGTTAAGGAGAGAGGGCGTCTGAAAAAGCTTTATAATAATGTGCGGAGAAGCCATCGGGGCCTGGGGCTGATTCTGTTTGGAGGTTCTTTATGACTTCATGAATTTCCTCCACTCTGAAGGGGGATTCCATAATGGACCTATGGGAGTCCGAGAGTGTAGGGATATCAAGGCTATTCAAGAAGGAATCAATAGAGTCTGAGTTGTGAGGGTCGGGGGCTGAGTATAGCTTAGAATAAAAAGCCTGAAAGGTTTCCAAGATCTTTTGGGGATTTTGGGTGAGAGTTCCCGACTGGGATCTGATCTTGGGCAGCAAGAAGGTTTTTATTTTAGGGGATAGTTTAGTAGCCAACTGGGGACCAATTTTATTTGCTTGGATATAGAATCTGCCACTGAGCCAGGTCAGATGTTTGTCTGCATTGGATGTAAGGGCGAGATTAAGCGCTACTCGGGAGGCTTCTAGCTTGGTCAGGGTTGTGGAAGATGGGTTAGCTTTATGGGATTTACTGAGGGAATGGAATTCCCTTTCCATTTGCAAAATATCCGCTTTCCTTTCTTTTTTGAGTTGAGAAGCCATTTTCCCTCTAAGGACAGCCTTGTGTGCTCCCCATAGCACACTAGAAGAGATGTCTCCTGTATCATTAAGACGGAAAAATTCCCTGATTTCTTTTTCTAGAATTATGCAGTGGACAGGGTTGGACAGTAGAGATTTACTTAGGCGCCACTGTGGAGGCCCAGAGGGTGAAAGGGAGCAGGAGATTTTAAGTGTCACTAAGGAGTGGTCTGACCAGGGGACTTCCTGTATGGAGGCGTGGGATGCTGTGTGGATGTCTGAATTTGGGAGGAATATATGATCAATTCTGGCGTAGGTATTATGAGGTGCTGAGAAATGGGTATAGTCCTTTTCCGTGGGGTTTAGTTCCCTCCACACGTCCATCAGGCCCATATCATGTAAAAGGCGGGCAATTCTGAGGCTTTGAGTGGGCGGATTCTTAAGCCGAGATCTCCCATGGGAGGACTTGTCCAGCAGTTGATCAAAAGTGATGTTGGAGTCACCACCCATGATCACCCTGCCTTCCAAATGCGGGGCTAGAGTCGACAGCATAGAGGTGAAGAAACGTGCCTGTCTTTGGTTAGGAGCGTAATATGAAATGATAGAGTACAAAATCCCCCCTATAGTTCCTTTTATTAAAATATACCTGCCCTCTGGGTCTTTGATCGTGTGTGTGAGTGTGAAGGGAGTACTTTTAGACAGGAGAATAGCGACACCCCTTTTTTTGGTGTCAGCATTCGCCAGGAAAAAAGTCGGGAACGTGCGGAGTAGAAAGATGGGGTTATAACTGGCTGGGAAATGGGTTTCCTGGAGTAGAACAATATCGAGACCCCTAGAGTGGTAGCTCTGAAATGCCTTGCAGCGTTTAGAGGGGGAGTTGAGTCCCTGGACATTATGCAAAGCTATTTTTAATGAATGTGTCTGGGTAGTCGGGTCAGCCATGGGTGCAAGGAGTTTGGAGCGATATGAAGCAAAGGGAGCTTACCTGCACCATCCGGGAGTGGACATTGGCTCGAAGAGGAATAAATTCAAAATTCTTCCTGAGGGCTGGGTAGGTAGGTATGTTCCGCGAGGGTTCCTGGAGAGAATGGGATAGAGAGGGAGGGGAGTGGGGAGGAGACACAGGAGAGGAGGAGAAAGGAAAGGAAGAGAGAAGAAGGGAATGAGAAGAATGTAGGACAAGTAGATTAATCAGGCATAATAATACCGCAAACATTAAGTGCAAAACCAACAGTTAATGAGATCAAAACTAGGAAACAGTATATAAAAGAAGTAATCAAAACTCGGACTAGTATTACTAGTCCTAGTCCGGATTCCCCTAGGCGGGGGAGCCTGGAGACAAAAAGGGGGAGAGGGAAACCTCAAATAGGGTTGTCTACCTGATGTCACCAGAGGGGCACTGTGTCCCCTCGAGTCACAACAGAGAGGGTGGAATGCAGGGCCGCTCCGGCCGTCTGGATCCCCCAATGAAAGGCGAAAAAATGTGGTATCGGCCACCAGGAGGGAGTGTAAACTAAATTGCAAGTTGTTAGTAGGTCAATAGGTACAAATCAGGTAACCGAGATCAAAATGCAATAAAAGAAGGGGAAAGTCACTGCGGGGGGGTGGGGGATGGGGGGTTGGTAAAAAAAGGAGAGAAAAAAAAAAAAAGGGGGGAAAGAAGCTTTTTCGTCTTTACAAGGGTATTCTTTGTATTGTCTACTGTGACATGACGTGAGGTAGATATCCTCATCAGAAGAATACAGTGTAGCCCGGAAAGGGATCCCCCATAGCCATAGATAGGGCTAGAGGGGCCTAACTGTGGGCATAGACTGGCTTGAAAAGGTTGCCGAGGTTAGTTTAACGTAGGGACGCCCCTACTCAAAAAAAAAAAAAAATTAAAAAAAATACATGGTCCTCGGTCCAACAGGTAGGTTGGAGGAAGAAATTCCATTCCAGACGTGAGGAGGAACGTTCATCTTGTGGAGCGAGAGTCCCGTAGCCGCTTTGGTAGCTGCTTGTTCCACAGTGGAGTAAGGGGGCTGCCCGGGGGGGGGCCTCTTGGAAGAACCCGGGGTAGGTGTTTCATGCAGAGGAGCCAGGGTCTGTGAGATCAGGCCTAGTTGCAGCAGCAGGTGCTCCCCGTCCTGGAAGTTGGAGAAGTGGTAGGGAACATCTTTGAAGTGAAATTGAAGGCGGAAAGGGAATGACCAGTGATATTTGATGGAGTTTTGGGCGAGTATTACCAACAGTGGCTTGAGCGCTCTTCGTTTTTGAACCGTGGCTGGCGAGATGTCCGCAAAGATTTGAATCTTATGCCCTTGAAAAGACAGGTTATCCATGTTGCGGGATCTTCTCATGACCTCCTCCTTTACACTATAAAAATGGGGCTTGACTACAATGTCCCTCGGGAGGCCATCTTGGCGGGGAAGCTGGAGGGCTCTGTGTGCCCTGTCCAGTTCAAGTCTGTGACTTTGTATGTCTGGAATGAGGTCTTTGATAAATAATTGGACGGTATTCGGTATATCCGTTACTGTTTCGGGTATTCCACGTATACGGAAATTGTAACGTCTATTTCTGTTTTCCAAATCGTCTATTTTAGATAAGGCAGTATCTAGCTGGTCTTGTAAAGACTGAATACAGGCCGCGTTCTGGTTGGTGCGTGCAGCAGTGTTGTCCACCACCTGCTCAATCGCATCTATGCGGGAGCCCAAATTTTGTAGATCAGCCTTGATAACGGCTGTAATCTGTGTAGCATTTTGAGCTAGGCCTGCTGCCAGCATGTCTGAAAAGCTCTGTAGCAAGAGCTGCATGTCCTGGGTCTGGGGCTGCTGTGAGGCTGAAGGAGGGATGGGCTCTGCTAGGCCTAGAGAAGAATGGAGCCTGGGTGGGTGAATGATATCACCCAGGGTCCTGTTGAGGAGGGAGTCTGTGTTAGCAGGGGGGATCCCTTGAGCGATGCTGTGACTTACAGTTGTTGCCAGCATGTCAGCGCGCTGATGGGAGGGGGGTGAGTGTTCAGTGACTTCCATGCCGTCCCTCAGAGAAGCTGCGGTCGCCATCTTGGACGGGTCAGGGGCCGCCTGATTAAAGATCAGTTGACGGCTCACCTCGCTCTTCTGCGTGCCGCTCGGCATATAAAAGTGGGCTGGAGGGGTTCGGTGAGCCCAGGGGAGGGATTGGTGCTGGTTCCGCTCGATCTGAGAGCTCTGGGGGAGAAGAAGGGCCGGAGCGGTGCGGAGCTCTCGATTAGAGCGTCTTCTCGGGAGTCCCGCGCATGCGCACAGCTAGTGAAGTAATTTATGTTACTTTGCTCCCTAGATCTACTGTTGCAGCCACGATTAGCACGAATCTGATCTAGTACCTGCTAGAATTGATTATTGGGAACTAATGTATGCCAGTTAACTGGTAAGTTCAATTATAATGTGGCTTGCATTTAGCTCTATCTGCCATAAGCTGAAGATTAATTAATGGTGACTACCACACCCTTTGGTCTATGCAGGTTCGGGTTTATCCCTTGTTGGTTATTTGGAAGCTCTTGCACAGTCCATTTTATTACTCATCCTGAACCATTGTATATAGGTATTGGAACCATCTTTATTTATTAAACCCTTCCCGCCGAGCGCACGCAGATGTGCGTACTCGGCTTTCGGGGGTTATACCGGGATGATGCCCGCAACTGCAGGCATCCCGGTACTGTTTTTTAGAGCCGGTGTCTTGCCGAATAAGTTCCTTCGGCGGATAGGTTCCCCCCCTGTACTGCGCAGGCGCAGCGCCTGCGCAGTACGTACTACTGTTGGCCGCCGGAGATAGCCGAAGCTCAAACGCTTCGATCAGCTGTACACGGCGCCTGCGCTCTGGGTCCAGATTCCTTCCCCACTATCCAAGTGGACCTAGAGGGGGAATCTAAAAGTGAGGCCGTGCCCGAAGCGTGGCGAGCGAGGGGCCCTCTTACAGGCGCCGTGTACAGCTGATTTTCAGCTGTTCCGCTTCGGCTATTTCCGCCGGCTTCTACTGCGCATGCGCAGTAGAGGGGGAACTAATCCGCCGAGCGGAACTTTCTCGGCAGAACACCGGCGATCGGTCCTTTCTAAGGATAACAACCGATGCGGCTAAAGGCCGCTCGGCTGTTATACCGGAGGAGCAGGAGGGGATGTCCCCCCTCCCGCTACCACCCACCGCTCTTACCGGGCCTCCCGTTCCAACGATCAACAATCCACCGCCTCCGGCGGCTAGGGACAGACTGTAACAAAGCTGTAAGCGGCTTTGTTCCAGTCTCCTAATTGTAAACACAGAAGCGACGTCATGACGTCACTTCCCGTTTACTAGGCTGCCAATGTGTCAGGGGAATAGCAGAGTTAGAGCCTGTCAGTATCGGCGCATCCCTGTGCGCCTGCGTGGTGGAGTTGCACACCAGCGCGTACCATTACACGATTGGCGGGTACGAGCGCGCGATCCGAACGGATCAGCACACGTGGCCGCAGGACGCAGCTCATCAGCACAAACGTGTGCGCGCACAGCGGGACGTCCCCCCGGCGGACCTATATAAAGGCAGCTATGTCCTGTGTTAGTTGCTGGTTTGTCTTCTCAGCTCCCAGTGTTCCTGTTTATTCTCTGAGTACCTGTGCCTGCCTATTTGACCCGGATCGTCTGACTACTCCTGAATTCTCTTCAGTACTTGACCCTCGGCTTGATTAAGGACTTCTCTGCTTGTCTCCTCTCCAGTACCTGACCCTCGGCTTGATTAAGGACTTCTCTGCTTGTCTCCTCTCCAGCGTTTGACCCTCGGCTTCTCTCTATTGGACTTGCTCCTGCCTGACTTCCAGTGTTTGAACCCCGGCTTGCTTAAGGACCTGCTATAACGATCACCCGGTGTTTGACCCTCGGCCTGCTAAAAGGACTTGCTTTTGCCTTATCCTGTGTTTGATCTTCAGCCTCCCCAGGATCCCTCCTGTGTTCTGGACTCTAGCCTCCTTGGGACTACTTGCCACCTGTTCCTCTGTGCTTGACCGTTGGCCGCCTCAGTTGATCCTTCTCCAGTTCCTGTCTCCAGGTCAAGGTGTTTGAGCCCCAGCCAGGTTTATCATCGGTCCAGCAACCAGTCCTTTCTACACGGGTTCTCTCCGCACCTGAAGATATCTTCGTGGCTTGCACACCTGCTGGCAACCCGTGCCTCTCCTTGCCTGATACTCTCTGTGCCAACTTCAGGGGTATCGTGCACCTAGTTGCAAGGGAAGCCGCTCTCAGCATTCCGGCCCTGGTGAGTACCTGACAGTACAAACCAGCCATGTCCGAGGCCGACAGAAGCCAGCTCTTCCCTCGAGGCACTCTGCTAGCAGGTTACAGCCCTTACACAGGCTGTCCAGAGACTACAAGATGGTTACTTCCAAATTGAGGGTCGCCTTCAACACCTAGCAACTTCCTCAGCTCCTTCGGAAGTGTCATCGGCATCTCCCAGTGGGCCTTCTTCCCCCCAAGGCCAAGTCAACCCGGTAATGATGACCATCCCTGAACCTAGGATTCCCACCCCAGAACGATTTTCTGGTGTTCGAAAGAAATTTAGAGCATTTAAGAATGCCTGCTAGTTATACTTTGCCCTCCAACCCAGGATTTTTTATTCTGAAACTGTAAAAGTGGGGTTTGTCATTTTATTACTATCAGAAGAACCTCAAGCCTGGGCCCATAACCTCTTGGAGTAGAAGAGCTCCCTTTTGGACTCTGTAGAAACTTTTTTAAATGCTATGGCCCAGCTGTATGACGACCCACAATGAACAGCCACAGCTGAGTCCATCTTACACACCTTGACCCAGGGGAAAAGACCAGTGGAGGACTAAATGGTCTGGGTACACTGACTGGAATGAGGCCGCTCTTAAATACCAATACCGCCAGGGTCTATCAGAAAACCTAAAGGATGAATTAGCTCGGGTGGATATTCCTACTTCTCTGGAAGAGCTGATAAAACTAGCTGTTAAGCTTGACAGACGCCTGCGTGTACGCCGCTCTGAACGCTTCCAGTCCTCACGACCTACCTGGATGTTACCTCGGGTTCCTCCTGTTCCTGCACCCTCTGCTGTACCTTCCTCTCCCTCAGACAGTGAACCTATGCAGTTGAGGTTGGTACGCTCTCCGCTCACCCCTGATGAAAGACTCCGCCGGCGCCAAGCCAACCTTTGCCTTAATTGTGGGGAGGCCGGTCATTTCCTACGCAACTGCCCCGTGAGACCCAGTAAGTGCCATCTACAGTATCCTATGAACTTTCGAGTTACCTGCTCAACCCAATCTCACTTTGTCCTTCCGGTCTCATTACAGGTGGCGGAAGAGGAGGTTCGGCTGCTGGCCATCATTGACCTCGGAGCATGCAGATGCATCTCTAGCTCACACCCTGCATGTTCCCCTCCAAGACAAGAAACAACTTCTACGGATACATCTAGCAGATGGGTCCCTATCATGTTCAGGACCTGTTACTCAAGAAACCAAACCTATTCTCACTACCACAGACTCTGGCCATCAAGAATTTCTTTGCTTTGACATCATCAGCTCCCCCATGTTCCCTATCATCCTGGAATTTCCCTGGTTACAAGCTCATGACCCTCAAATCAGTTGGTCTAAAAAAGAAATTCTCTTTTCGTCTATTTATTGCTCTCAACACTGCTTCCTGCCTACCTCCAGTAAACAAGCTTCCTGCTTGGCTATACAGCCAATCTTCAGCATGTCCCCGCAGTATATCATGAATTTTTAGACGTTTTCGATAAAAAGAAGGCCGACAGTTTACCACCTCATTGCCCCTACGATTGCCCCATCGATTTTCTACCTGGGTATGAGATTCCTTTTGGTCGCATATTTCCACTGTCTGAGACCGAGTTGGAAGCTCTCCGTTGCTATATTGATGAAAATCTGTAAAAAAAAATTAATCCGTCCTTCCTCTTCTCCAGCTGGGGTGGGTATCTTCTTCCTTGAAAAAAGGACGGATCCTTGAGGCCTTGTGTGGACTATAGAGAACTTAATAAGATCACTATTAAGAACCGATACCCGCTCCCTCTCATCTCTGAACTTTTCCAACGCTTCCGAACTGCCCAAGTATTCACCAAACTAGACCTACGGGGAGCATACAATCTTGTTCGGATACGTGCCGGGGACGAGTGGAAAACGGCCTTCAGATCCAGGTTTGGGCACTTTGAATATCTAGTGATGCCTTTCGGACTCTGTAATGCCCCGGCCACGTTCCAACACCTAGTGAAAGATATCTTCCATGAGTACCTAGATAACTTTGTGATAGTCTATCTTGATGATATTTAGATTTTTCCACCACAGTAGAGGTACACCGCACCCATGTAAAGAAGGTACTCTCAGTTCTCAGGAAACATGGTCTATTCCTAAAAGGGGAGAAATGTGAGTTTAAAAAGACCACCATCCAGTTTCTTGGGTTCATCATTTCCACGGAAGGGGTCGCAATGGACCCTCAAAAGGTTAAAACCATCCAGGAGTGGCCAGCTCCTTCAGACAAGAAGGGAATCCAGCGATTCATTGGCATTGCCAATTTTTATCGTAGGTTCATTAAAGGGTTCTCTTCGATCATCTCTCCCATTTCCCGGCTCACCCGCCAGCAAGTCAAGTTTCAATGGCCCCAGAAGGCCCAGGAAGCTTTTAATAGGTTGAAAAGACTTTTTACATCAGCTCCCATACTGCAACACCCTGATCCAGCCTTATCATATGTAATGGAAGTAGATGCCTCCGAATCAGCAACAGGTGCAATCTTGTCCCAGCGGGGTGGCCCGAAGGCCCTTCTCCATCCTGTGGCCTTTGCCTCTCATAAGTTAAGCCCACCTGAAAGGAACTATGACGTTGGTGACCAGGAACTACTGGCCATTAAATTCGCTCTAGAGGAGTGGAGGTACTTTCTGGAGGGTGCGTCCCAACCTAAAATTATTTTTACAGACCATAGGAACCTAGAGTATCTCCGAACAGCCAAGCGACTCCGACCTCGACAAGCCCGATGGGCATTATTCTTCTCCAGGTTCAATTTCCACATCTACCGACCTGGTTCAAAGAACGGAAAAGCGGACGCACTCTCCCGAATGTTTCCAGAAGTCAACAAGGTAACTGAGCCTGGGACCATTTTATCTCCACATAACTTCCTTCTTATCCAACCTGATCTCCAAACGGCCATTAAACAGGCGTCCAGTCAATGCACAGAATTCAAGGTACCTTCCTTAAAGAAGAGGGATGGCCTACTGTGGGCCCAAAATAAAGTATTTGTTCCCCCTCCAGTGAGACTCCAAGTATTACAGATCTTCCATGACCATAAGCTGGCAGGACACTTCGGAATCCGGAAAACCTCTGAATTGGTTCGTCGCTCCTTCTGGTGGCCGGGTTGGAGTCAGGACTGTAAAGACTATGTCCAATCCTGTATTACGTGTCAACGTAACAAAGGGCCAAACACTAAGGCTTGGGGGCTCCTGAGACCATTGCCTGTCCCTGAACGTCCATGGAGAGAGGTCTCTATGGACTTCATTGTGGACCTGCCGCCTTCTGAAAAATGTACAACCATCTTAGTGGTGGTTGACCGCCTCTCAAAGATGGCACACTTTCTGCCCATGATGGGCACCCCTTCTGCCCTAGCTACAGCAAATATGTTTATCAAAGAGATAATCAGACTTCATGGTGTTCCCGACAACATTGTATCAGACAGAGGAATCCAATTTACCTCAAAATTCTGGAAGGATCTCTGCAAATCCCTTGAAATTAAGACCTCCCTCTCCTCAACATACCACCCGCAAAGCAACGGTCAAACAGAAAGGACTAATCAAACCCTGGAACAATATCTCCGTTGCTTTTGCTCTTGTTCTCAAGATAACTGGTCCACTCTCCTTCCCTGTGCGGAATTTGCTTACAATAATTCCACTCATTCCGCTATTAACCAAACACCTTTCTGGGCTAATTACGATTTTCATCCCTCCTTTTTGCCAGATTCCATTCCTGAAGCATCAACTCCTGCAGTTCAAGATCGGATAAACTTTATCCAAACCAATTTTTTGCAAATCCAGGAAACCATGAAGAAGGCTCAAAATAGCTACGAGAAATATTATAACAGAGGGAGAAGGCCTAACCCAAGTTTCAAGATTGGAGACAAAGTAATGCTATCCGCTATTAATCTCAGGTTACCATGTCCATCTTGCAAATTAGGCCCAAAGTTCATTGGCCCTTTTGAAATCAAGAGGGTGGTGAACCCCATGGCCTTCGAATTAGCCCTTCCTGTCACTTATAAAATACTTCTGGTGTTCCATGCATCTTTACTGAAGCCAGTGGTCCCCAGCCCTTTTTTCTAGAACGGAACCTCCACCTCCTCCAGTTGAAATTGAAGGTGAAATGGAGTAAAAATATAGAGTCTATAATGGACTGTAGGAAAAGGGGGGGACAGATCTAGTATCTAGTTAAATGGAAAGGATACCCCCCTGAGGATAACTCCTGGGAACCTTCCAGCAGTATACACGCTCCTTGTTTGGTACGAAATTTTCACAGAAGACAACCAGGAATCTTGCCCAGGTTGGGCATCCGGAGGCTGCCCCTTGGGAGGGGGCACTGTCAGAGGAATAGCAGAGTTAGAGCCTGTCAGTATCGGCGCATCCCTGTGCGCCTACATGGTGGAGTTGCACACCAACCGTACCGTTACACGATCAGCGGGTACGAGCGCACGACCCGAATGGATTAGCACATGTGGGCGCACGACGCAGCGCATCAGCACGAACGTGTGCGCGCACAACGGGACGTCCCCACGGCGGGCCTATATAAAGGCAGCTATGTCCTGTGTTAGTTGCTTGCTGTTCTTCTCAGCTCCCAGTGTTCCTGTTTATTCTCTGAGTACCTGTGCCTGCCTATTTGACCCGGATCGTCTGACTACTCCTGAATTCTCTCCAGTACTTGACCCTCGGCTTGATTAAGGACTTCTCTGCTTGTCTCCTCTCCAGCGTTTGACCCTCGGCTTCTCTCTATTGGACTTGCTCCTGCCTGACTTCCAGTGTTTGACCCCCTGGCTTGCTTAAGGACTTGCTATAATGGTCACCCGGTGTTTGACCCTTGGCCTGCTAAAAGGACTTGCTTTTGCCTTATCCTGTGTTTAATTTTCAGCCTCCCCAGGATCCCTCCTGTGTTCTGGACTCTAGCCTCCTTGGAACTACTTGCCACCTGTTCCTCTGTGCTTGACCCTCGGCTACCTCAGTTGATCCTTCTCCAGTTCCTGTCTCCAGGTCAAGGTGTTTGAGCCCCAGCCAGGCTTCTCATCGGTCCAGGAACCAGTCCTTTCTACACGGGTTCTCTCCGCACCTGAAGATATCTGCGTGGCTCGCACACCTGCTGGCAACCCGTGCCTCTCCGTGCCTGATACTCTCTGTGCCAACTTCAGGGGTATTGTGCACCTAGTTGCAAGGGAAGCCGCTCTCAGCATTCCGGCCTTGGTGAGTACCTGACACAATGGCGCCGGTTTTAAAAAAAATATACAGTATTCAGAATCGCCGAAAATGGCGATCTGAATACTTTGAAGTGCAAAGGAGGGATCGGGGGTCTTTTAGACCCCCGATCCCTCCATAAAGAGTACCTGTCACCACCTATTACTGTCACAAGGGATTTTTACATTCCTTGTGACAGAAATAAAAGTGATCAATTTTTTTTTAAACACAATTAATATAAAAATAAAATAAATAAGAAATTTTTTTTTTTAAAGCACCCCCGTTGCCGCGAGCTCGCGCAGCAAAGAAGACGCATACAGAAGTTGCGCCCACATATGTAAATGGTGTTCAAATCACACATGTGAGGTATCGCTGCGATCGGCAGAGCGAGAGCAGTAATTCCAGCACTAGACCTCCTCTGTAACTCTAACCTGGTAACCGTAAAAAATTGCCTATGGAGATTTTTTAGGTACCGTAGTTTGTCACCATTCCACGAGTGCGTGCAATTATAAAGAGTGACATGTTTGGTATCTACAGTGGGGCAAAAAAGTATTTAGTGAGCCACCAATTGTGCAAGTTCTCCCACTTAAAAAGATGAGAGAGGCCTGTAATTGTCATCATAGGTATACAGTGGGGACGGAAAGTATTCAGACCCCCTTAAATTTTTCACTTTTTGTTATATTGCAGCCATTATCTAAAATCATTTAAGTTCATTTTTTTCCTCATTAATGTACACACAGCACCCCATATTGACAGAAAAACACAGAATTGTTGACATTTTTGCAGATTTATTAAAAAAGAAAAACTGAAATATCACATGGTCCTAAGTATTTAGACCCTTTGCTGTGACACTCATATTTAACTCAGGTGCTGTGCAATTCTTTTGATCATCCTTGAGATGGTTCTACACCTTCATTTGAGTCCAGCTGTGTTTGATTATACTGATTGGACTTGATTAGGAAAGCCACACACCTGTCTATATAAGACCTTACAGCTCACGGTGCATGTCAGAGCAAATGAGAATCATGAGGTCAAATGAACTGCCTGAGGAGCTCAGAGACAGAATTGTGGCACAGATCTGGCCAAAGTTACAAAAAAATTTCTGCTGCACTTAAGGCACCTAAAAGCACAGTGGCCTCCTTAATCCTTAAATGGAAGACGTTTGGAACGACCAGAACCCTTCCTAGAGCTGGCCGTCCGGCCAAACTGAGCTATCGGGGGAGAAGAGCCTTGGTGAGAGAGGTAAAGAAGAACCCAAAGATCACTGTGGCTGAGCTCCAGAGATGCAGTCCGGAGATGGGAGAAAGTTGTAGAAAGTCAACTATCACTGCAGCCCTCCACCAGTTGGGGCTTTATGGTAGAGTGGCCCGACGGAAGCCTCTCCTCAGTGCAAGACACATGAAAGCCCGCATGGAGTTTGCTAAAAAAAACACCTGAAGGACTCCAAGTGGTGAGAAATAAGATTCTATGGTTTGATGAGACCAAGATAGAACTTTTTGGTCTTAATTTTAAGCGGTATATGTGGAGAAAACCAGGCACTGCTCATCACCTGTCCAATACAGTCCCAACAGTGAAGCATGGTGGTGGCAGCATCATGTTGTGGGGGTGTTTTTTAGCTGCAGGGACAGGACGACTGGTTACATTCAAGGGAAAGAATAATGCGGCCAAGTACAGGGATATCCTGGACGAAAACCTTCTCTAGAGTGCTCAGGACCTCAGACTGGGCCGAAGGTTTACCTTCCAACAAGACAATGACCCCAAGCACACAGCTAAAATAACGAAGGAGTGGCTTCACAACAACTCCGTGACCCAATTGAGCATCTCTGGAGAGACCTAAAAATGGCTGTCCCCAGGGGCGTCGGGAGGGGGTGGCTAGGGGGGGCTGAAGCCCCGAATTGGTCCCCGAAAAGCCCCGAGTGTCAAGAAGGCACCGTTTAATTGTTAGCCCCGAGCACCGCCGGCCGCTGACGAGCGGGGACCGATCTGATCCGAGTGCGGCCGAGTGTGGCCGAATGACATACAGGTACCGCCTTCTGGAGCTATGATGGACATCCCACTGGTCCAATGCTGGGACCGCGGGACGTGTGACGTCCATCATAGGCGCTGCACGCTCCAGAAGGCGGGAATTACAATCCGCCGCGCCACATCACTGAGATCCCCGCTGAGATAGATCAGGGCAGCGGAGGAGCGATCTGGCGAGATGTGCCACTGCCAGTGACTGCACCGATTATTGTAGAGGAGGCGGGGATGAGGATAACCTGAAGAGGAGCTGTGCTGGGGGCGGATTGCAGAGTGAAGAGCTCCGGATCTCGGTGTGTCTGATCATGGGCACCGGAGTGTGCAGCAGGAGGCAGAAGAGTCTTCTCCATACCGCCTTGTGCCTGCTGGCCGTGCTGGGACTGGGAGGCAGGCTCTACTTTGTATATCTACGTGCAGGACAAAGCCTGGAGCTCCAAGGTCCAGGCGATGAAATTCAAGCAGTCTCCTCTCCTCTCCTCTGGCTGCCTGCTGTGCCACTTGTATGTATGTATATCAGGTCAGTGTATGTTAGGTAGGTGTATGTATGTATGTCAGGTCAGTGTATGTTAGGTAGGTCAGTGTGTCAGGTAGCTGAGATTAGTGGTCAAAATTGATGGGCACTGCTAAGCCCCAGGCAGCAACCAGCAAGTAAGCTTACCCCCCGCCACACAACCCCAGCGCTCAGCCAAAAAACCCTGTGCCATGACCACTCACGACCCCCCCCCCCCCCATCGGTGCCAACATCGGACTTCGGGCTGAAGCCCCTGGTCTTTTTGCCACCTAGCAACGCCCCTGGCTGTCCCCCAACGTTTACCATCCAACCTGACAGAACTGGAGAGGATCTGCAAGGAGGAATGGCAGAGGATCCCCAAATCCAGGTGTCAAAAACTTGTTGCATCTTTCCCAAAAAGACTCATGGCTGTATTAGATCAAAAGGGTGCTTCTACTAAATACTGAGCAAAGGGTCTGAATACTTAGGATCATGTGATATTTCAGTTTTTCTTAATAAATCTGCAAAAATGTCAACAATTCTGTGTTTTTCTGTCAATATGGGGTGCTGTGTGTACATTAATGAGGAAAAAAAATGAACTTAAATGATTTTAGCAAATGGCTGCAATATAAGAGTGAAAAACGTAAGGGGGTCTGAATACTTTCCGTCCCCACTGTACCTCAACTATGAGAGACAAAATATGGAAACAAATCCAGACAATCACATTGTCTGATTTTTGAAAGAATGCTGCTGGTCCTGTGAGTACCTTGCCACGATGCAGTTATTGTTAATATATATCTTTATATGGGGACTTATTATATATATTATATTTTCCTTTTATCACATTTTTGTCCTTCTCAGATTGGGATATTAGAGGTATTTCCTGGTCGGTTCTGATCCAGTGAATGCTTCGCTGATCAGGTTGTGCCTGGGTAGCACGTGGCATTATGGGGTAAGTGGTACCCCATGTATTTTGTCTCCATACCATCTATGGGGTTTATCTTATCATATGTGATTTGTCTGCATCTGTCATCCTTTTGATGAAGTTTTTGATACTCTTCTTTTTCTCATGCAGAATGCCTTTGCTTGCAGTCAATGGAAATAGGTCCTGAAGAAGCAACAACGAAACAATTACCTTGTTTGACTTGGCAGTATAGGGAATATATATTTTTATACCTGGGGTTATATAAATGAGAGCTCCTAATTCTCTTGTTTTTATTCATTTACACTTTTATCAAATTTTGTAACATTTAATAAACAACTTCTTTTGTTAAATTATATAGTGTTCCTTTCTGGTACCGGTAAAGTCCGCTCAAATGTCCAAAACAATTTTCTAATACCCACAAATGTTGTTTAAGCATATGTGTTCCCTATTAGTGAGTTTTGTATCCTACCAAAGAAAAAAAAAGGAAAAACAAGCCCCATCCCCCACCTGGCCCTCCCCTACCCTCTATCTAAGATAGAGAAAGAAAATGCTATTTTAACTTAAAGAGGGAAAAAAGAGAGAGAGAGAAAGGGGAAGATATTCAATACTTTGCTCCACTTTATATATTCTTCCTCCCCATCTCACTCTCTAAGAGCCTATTGCTACCACCCCCCCCCCCAATCTCCCCCCCCCTCAAATCACTCAGTCCCTACCTTCCCCTGTCTATTTTTCTTCCTTTCTACTTTCTATCTTTACCACTAGAGAGTGATTAAGGGGATCACTTGGGGATTGGGGGGGGGGTGTACTTACAATAAGGCTCCCGATCAAACCCAACATCCAAATCGCATACTAATCCTGTTCAGTAGCCCACAATGATAGATTCCATATAAAGGCTGTAGACCTCCCATTCATTCCCCCCTTACTTTAATAACTCAAAACTAGGAACCCCCTGACTCCCCCCCCCCCTCCTAGTTCATGCATCATGTATAATAAATCAATTCATTATAATCGTCTAGACACATTAATGTCAATGCAGCTATATATCCCCCGGCAGTCCAACATTTCAAAATATATCAGTATATGTATCTGATCAAATAGCCCCCCTCTTCGGTTATTTAGAAAGCGTGTCTATTGGGGAATGCATTGTCTTAGTCCTTATGCGGCCTGATGTCCGTGGGATAAGCTGTAGCCAGTTAATAACCGGGAAGGAATCTATGTTCAAAAACTTGTATAATTCTGGAAGATCTGCCTGTGTATTCAATAAAAAGGATGAGGTATTCTTCCATATTGTAACTGCTATCGGGAATCTTCATCTATATGTGCCGCCAGCCTGGCGTACTTGATCTAATACTGGCCATAGCATAGCTCTACGTTATAATGTAGCTTTGGATAGGTCTGGCAATACTTTAACTTGTGCCCCCTCCAAGTCTACCATACCCACCTCCCATGCCTTCCGTAGTATCATCTCTCTATGAGTAAAATGATGCAGGCGGCATATCACATCCCGGGGCAGTTAGGGTCTATGTATTTAGGGTCCAAAGTTCTTTGTACCCTATCCAGTTCCACAATATTAGGTGCATCTCCCTCCAGCAATTTATGAAAGATCTCCATTACCTTCACATTAAGGCTTTTTTGGTCTATAGTCTCAAGGAGGCCCCGGAGTCACAGATTATTTCTGTGACTCCGGTCCTCCATTTCTTCTAATTGCAGTTGAGAGGCTGTTGTGGTTTCCATGTGAGAGTTCCTGTCCCTTTCCAGAACAGCTACTTGCAGCTCCAAAGCACTGGTTGTTGTCTCGTCCACTGCAAGACATTCTGATATTGACTTTATCTCTGTATGAACGACCTGAAGTTCTTTATTATGGGCCGTTTCCACCTTATATATGAGTGCTTCTATATCTTTCTTCCTCGGTAGGGCCTGTATCAGTGTCCTCAGATCTTCCTGCTTTTTCCTGCTGTATAGAAAGCCATCTCTCCAGTACAGGGGCCCGATGTGCTTCTGAATTGAGTTCTATTCCTGTCTCCATGGTGGGTGTAATAGATGTAGTAGATATGTAGGTATGGCCTGGGTAACCTGTAAGGTAGGTATCCCAGTTTCTTGACCCCGTATGTTTATCGCCTTACTACCGGACCCCTGTCTGTCTGTTGCCGGGAGATACTGCTGGATCTCGGCTTGTGACCCCCCCCCCCGTTTTGGCTGCTTTACGCAATGTTTTAGTTTCTCGCTGTTTGAGCAACTGCATCCTGCTCTCACCTTTGTTTCCCAAGACACTTACTCGTTCTAGAGCGGAAAATGGTATAATAGCTCAGCCTGCAGGCATATCACTGTCCTGCAAGTATATCACTAAACTCACCCCTGCTAAGGTATTACTGAGTTGTTTCTGGGCTAATACTGGAGTAATACTGAGATGTTCAGAGAGAGACAAATAATAACAGGGCAAAGTCCAGCGAATTACACTCATTCAATTGCCATTAAATTGCACTCTACACTGTTGTATAAAAAAATCGCATAAGAAATCGCACAGTTTCTACATCCACGGCAGTAGATTAAGGCAAAAGCGAAACAGTCTAATTACCTGGTGCTGTGCTCTTCTACTTTCACATCCAGCTGTTGCTGGGAAGAGTCCAGAAGTAAGAACTAGGATAAGGAAAGACCCAAGCACTCAGCTGCTGTCTGTGTCAGTATCCGTGCTTATACGCACTTCACTGGCGGGGTAAGGTGTCTGGGCTTTAGATGGGGGTCCCCCCCGAACAGATGCTGTTTTCACTACCTCCTCTGCTACCATCCGGCTAACAGGGATTCAGAAGTCCAGGCTCCTCCTTTGCTGTGCGCCACTCCACATCGTCTCTGCTGCTACAATGACTCACCTGCTTTTCTTCCCACCAATAAATCAGGAAAGCCTTTGCTACGATCTGGCAGCTATGTAGCTTTGTAGCTGTTTAGCTACTATGCTGATTCAGGACCGTTCAGAGAGTCTCTCCGGCCGAGGGTTATCAGCTGCTGTGGGCTGTTTTGGGCGTGGGGCGTTTATGGAGCCGGCCTGGGTCAGGAGCTCAGCTGCCTGGCATCCTCACCCATCCATTGTTATCCCACTCCCCTCGCTGTCATGTCATTCTGCTCAGAGACAGTCTCACCAGGTTCCCTGATCATTACGAATTACAATTTCCCGATAACAAGAATAGACAGACAGGCCAGGGGTTTGTGGTAAAATACTACAGAACCAACAGCAATTGGTGCCCGGTTGAAGTGTTTGACTCTCTCTGCAATCTTTTTGCAGCGACTCCTCTGGACAGCCCTCTGCTCCCCTTTCCCACGCATCCTCTCACTTCAAAACAGTTTGTTTCTTATGTTAGGATTCTACTGGCAAAATTAGGCTTAATTTCCAGTTTTCTTGACATTTGTTTAGGATCGGGCAGCATCCGCAGCTTCCAAACTCGTGGTCCCTTCTTATTACATCAAGTACATGGAGCGCTGGAGGTCCTCTTGTTATAGCAGATATATTCCAAAACCCCATATTGATTTCAGCAGGGCATTCGCTATTTTACTGGACTCATGTCTTTCATTAAAGCATTTCATTACACCTATTTTCGTGTCTTTTGCCCTCTTTTAGGCATACTGACCAGCTTGACCAAGGCACATTTCAGGTCTTGGTAGTTAGGGTAATTGCATTTCCAAGTAAAGACTCTGACTACAAATGAAAATTACATTAAAAAATACATCAGTTAGACCTACTATTCCTAAAAAATGGTCCTGCTGCTGGCCAATTTTACACTACTGTGGTTTCTTTCTAGTAAAACATCTGCCTATATGCAATGTCTCTCTCTAGTACATGTTGGCCTATTATCCCTGATTATAACTGTCCTGCTACTTGTCAAATTTTTTTGTGTTGCATCCTCTGCAGTGTCTTAATTTTTAAAGTAAAGCCTCAGCCTGTGATCTTTGTTCCCAGTAAGTTTAAGCCTAGACTTGCCATTTAAAAAATTGTCCTGCTAATGAACAAATTTATACTGCTGTGTCATCTGTGGTCTCCTCATTATTGCAGTAAAACACCTGCCTGTAATTCTAAAAGTGAGAGTTAGGCTCGATTCACACAGGGGCAACACGACTTTAACGCGACTTTGCACGGCGACTTCAACACGACTTCAGCGCGACTTTAGCAAATTACAACGCGACTTCAAGTCGCCTCCAGGACAGGCGACTTCGGCTGTGGCCAATCACAGGACAATCAGCTCTCTGGGAGGGAGGGGTTTTCCCTGCAAAGTCGCTTGACTTTGAGAGAGAGATCCAACTTGGAGGCGACTTCCATTGATTTCTATGGTACAGGTCGCCTACCAAGTCGGATCCAAGTAGTACAGGGAGTACGCTCTGAAGTCGGAGCGACTTCAGTAGTGTCTATTAAGACGCTCCCATTCACTTAAATGTGAATCTCTTTCTGGGGCGACTTGGGGCGACTTGAGGGCGTACAAGTCGGATCCCAAGTCGTCCCAGTGTGAACCGACCCTAAGGCCTCTTTCACATGAACGATCCATTCAGGTCCACCTGTCAGTTTTTTAGGCGGACCTGAACGGACCCTCCATAGACCTCTATGGAGCGTCGGATGTCAGCGGTGACATGTCCGCTGACATCTGACCCGCTCCGATCCGAAAAAGTGTAACGGAGGAAAAACCTACTTTTCCATCCGTTTTCGGATCGGATCGGGTGACAACGGACTCTACGGTCCGTCATCATCCGATCCCCCCATAGGGGAGAGCGGCACTCTGACAGGTCCGTCGCTGCACAGTGTGCAGAGACGGACCTGTCATCTGCCTGCTCAGTGGGGATCCACGGAGCGATCCCCGCTGAGCAAGCGGATGTTCACAGGGCGGATCATCGCGGACCCGTCCCGTGTGAAAGGACCCTAAAGGCTAGTCTTTCTTACATACACAGTGCGGCTTGCCCATGTCCCCTTCTCACAGGATTTGACTGGCAGCAGTAGGAGCCTATGACTCACGCTGCTCTGTGTCTCCTGTGAGATTAGGAAGGGGGAGTGGTGCTTCAGGCGGGACAGCGCTGGATCGAGTTAGGTAAATGTTTAAGAAGGGGGGACACACCAAGTACTGGGATGTTTTTTTACCTTAACCACTTGCCCTTCGGAAGATTTACCCCCCTTCATGACCAGGCCATTTTTTGTGATACGGCACTGCCCTACTTTGACAATTTCGCGGTCATGCAACGTTGTACCCAATAAATGTCCTTTTTTTCTCACAAATAGTGCTTTCTTGTGCAACGTTGTACCCAAATACATTTTATGTCCTTTTTTTCCTAACAAATAGAGCTTTCTTGCGCTATAAAGAAAAAAAAATAACAATTTTGAAAAAAAAAAAAAACAGTAACTTTTACTTTCTGCTTTAAAACGTATACAATAAAAAAAAGAATTTCTTCATAAACTTAGGCCAGTATGTATTCTGCTACATATATTTGGTAAAAAAATCCCAATAAGCATATATTGATTGGTTTGCACAAAAGTTATAGTGTCTACTAGTAATGGCAGCAATCAGCGACTTATATCAGGACTGAGATATTGTGGCGGACATTCTGACACTAACCAACACTTTTTGGGTATCAGTGCTAACAATTTACATGGTCACTGTACCAATGGCACTGGCTGGGAAGGTGTTAAACATCAGGGGCAATCAAAGGGTTAGCTCTGTGCCTAACATGTTTTACTAGGGGAAGGCATGGATCCTAGTCCCTGCTTTGCAGAGACACAAGACCCATGCCTTCCCTCCTGTTAGAATGGCGATCTGCCTTGTTTACATAGACAGACGGTCATTCTATATCTTTTCCTCAAGATTGGCAGGTGCCAGCAGATATCGAGTTTGCGATACCCGCCGATCAGCTCCTGCGGTGTGTAATCACAGTGGGAGCGAGCCACCGGCGGCGTGCATGTGCGCCCCCTACCCAGAAGTGTCTGATCACGTGTGTATATATATGTGTATATATATATATATATATATATATATATATATATATATATATATATATATATATATATATATATATGTATATATGTGATCCGGCACACAGGTGCCGCCCTATAGCAGTAAAACTGCTATTGAGCAGACCTGAACTGGTTAATGCAGGGAATGCATTTAGGTAAAAAACTATTAGACTTTAGAACCACTTTAAACTAATTTTTGGCCAATTCTCCTTAACGAAATATGTTCTGCTGCTGATCAAATTTTACACTGCTGTATACTATGTAGATACTATGTAGTCTCCACATTCTGACAGCTTGATAGAAAATTGGTCAGTGGAAGGGCAGTTTTGCATTAATGAGAGCAGACAGCCAACTATAGTCACATTTATTTCCTCCATCAAGGAGGGTCTATTACTGTTTAATAACTGCTAAAGCTACTTGAAAAATACTTTTTTTTTTTTTTTAAACTGAAATGAATCAGTTTGGGATGCTGCTGTTTGTAAGCCAAGGAAGTTGTAAAAGGAAAAAATATATAAATTACACAGCCAAAGATACACTGCCAGTGAACAATGTTGCTGAGGCTGTCGATAAAAATCAATCATACTCTACCATAACACCAATACATACTAATGCCCTGTACACACGGTCGGACATTGATCAGACATTCCGACAACAAAATCCATGGATTTTTTCCGACCGATGTTGGCTCAAGCTTGTTTTGCATACACACGGTTGCACAAAGTTGTCGGAATTTCCGAACGCCAAGAACGCGGTCATGTACACCACGTATGACGAGACTATAAAAGGGCAGTTCAGTACCAAGCGCAGCACCCTTTGGGCTCCTTTTGCTAATGTCGTGTTAGTAAAAGTTTGGTGAGAGACGATTCGTGCTTTTTCAGACTCGTGGTTTTCAGATCGTATTTCTGCTGTTCAGTTTGTGCTTGTGGGTTTGTATCTGGTCTTCAGTGTATGCAGCGAGTTACCATTGATTTTTCATTGTGTTCTTGTTCATTCGTTACTGATTTTCAGGTCGCTCTTCACAGGCCTTGCTGTTCTTCAGTGCGTTCTGTTACTTCGTTCTGACCAGCCGACCGTTTTCTAGCCATGTTGCGTATACGTACTCATCGTAGAGTTAGTGTTGTGCTGGGGCTTGGTGTTGGGGTCCTTACTTTGAAACAAGCCCAGTCCACGAACAGGGTGGGGAGGAGTTCATGGACCAAGAATTGGTTGCTCCAGCGTGACCAGTTCTGTCACATGCCTTTGCTCCGTGAGATCCGTGAGAATAATCCTGACGATTTCAGGAACTTTCTCCGGATGACGGACCCAGTATTTCACCGTTTGTTGGCTTTGCTGACCCCCTATATCAGCAGGCAGGATACCTGCATGAGGCAAGCCATCACTCCGGAGCAGAGGCTAGTCGTCACCCTGCGGTACTTGGCGACGGGGAGAAGCCTGCAGGACATTAAGTTCTTGACAGGCATCTCCCCCCAGGATCTGGAGATCATTATCCCAGAGACCTGTTCTGCCATCATCCAGGTCCTGCAGAAGGAGTATATGAAGGTAAGATTTTTATCCTTTAACATCACATTTTATTGTATTTAATCTTTGATAATATATTGTATTTCTTTCCTCATTCCCTAATTACCATGATTGTAATATGCTGTGAATGTCCCCTTTGTCCTCATGCATGCTGGATTTTTATGTAATTTTTTTTTGTCCTTCATACATATTTGCCTTCACTAACCTCCCCAGCATGCTCTCCTGGGCCTATATTCACCTTGTGTAGTCACTTAACAATGTAGTTGGTCAGCTCCATAGTAGTGCTTTACCCTAAATACCCCCTAAAATGTTGAAAATTGTGATGTGTGCTTGAAATTCTGGCAGAGTGCCAGAGGCTTTTTTTTCTGGGTCCCAAAATCATTTGGAACCTCCCTCCCCCCAACTGCTAACTCAGCTGATACCAATCCTCTATCTGCTGACTTTGCCAAACCCATACACACTATACCCACCTCTTTTGTGGTCAGATTTATGGATGAATTCCCCAAACCATGTAGTGCAAGGGCCTGCCTGAATACTTTCAAATGGTAATGTTCAAAGTTTTTGTATCCTAGTATTATCTTGATAGGTAATAGCAGAATGTAAAAATGTGCTAAAATGTGTACAGTGTGTATTTATATCTTTGTGTTATGACACTTCTTACCTGTCCAGTGGGCTGCCAATAGTGTAAGTAAGGAGGGGCTGGCCAAAGTAATACACATTATTTAGGCATTCATCTCTCAATGAAGTGGAGAGGGTTACCTGTCCAAAACATCTCCCCCCCCTAAATTTATTTAAATGGCCCATGGGGGGGGGGGGGAATCTCATAGGTGGACCTTATAACTTTGTCTCTAAATACTCCCAAAAAAAATGTAATACTTATGTTGGCCAAGAATGTTTGTGTCTAATCTGCTCTCCATGTTTATGTGCAAAATGATTAATTTTTTTTTCTTGTTTAACTCCACAGTTTCCTTCCAACCCACAGAAATGGCAGACTGTGGCCTCCCACTTTGCCCAGCGGTGGGATGTTCCTTTCAAAGTATTTTATTGATTTTAAAAAAGAAATGATATACAAAACACGATCAAAGAAGTAAGTATCGATACATCAAACCAAGTCGGACCCCCTGGGGGCAACAAAGCAAACTAACAACAGTTGTAATGTATATAACTCTGGTCTGTGACCGTACAGGAATACCATTGTAAGACTGGATCCTTACACTAAAAGTGGAGAACCCTGAAACTTGATAAGACTGGGTAAAGGGGAAGGATGAGAGTCCGCCGGCACCCCAATAGGGAACACACTGTGACCGACCGAAACTCTACACTCCCCCCCTTGCTCCCCCAGTAGTTAACGCTATAAATCTCTGGCATCCATCAAGTAAGCAAATACCTACGTCATATTCTTCCCCTGGGAAAATTACTCCTATGGGGACCCAACTGCTTTTGAATCAAATGAACACTCAACATCTTGTGATCTTGTAAAACAAATGAGAGAAAGAATAAAGTTGAAAGGAAGAGGGGGAGAAAAGAGAGAAAAGACAGAGTAGTCGGAAGCCAATCCACGGGAGGAGTCCCCACAAACCCCGAGCCAGCCTGACGAGTTATGGTTGAACACCTGGAATTGAGGAGATACCCATGAACTTCGCCCAAGGTTCCCAAATAGCTTCGAATTGCTCTTTGGTGTTGTTCAGGGTACTGGCGAGCTTCTCTTGGGCCATGATCCAGAAAATTTTGCGGATAGCCGCTTTGAAGGACACTTTGGGTTGTTTCCATGCCTTGGCAATGGTTAGCTTAGCTCAGAGAAAAATGAAGTGTATTAATTTACGGGCAAGTTTTGGAGTTTTAGGTAAGTGATCATTAAGGAGCGCTAAGGCGGGGGTCTTCGGGATCTGGACTTCCGTGATTTTTCTGATCAGGTGGAAAATCCTGTTTCAGAAAGGCCTCAGCCGTGGACATTCCCAAAAAATATAGGCCAAGGATCCCCTGGGAATACAACCCCTAAGACACCTTGGGTCTGCTGAGGGGAACATTTTGGCTAGTCTCTCCGGTGGAAGGTACCACCTTGTAAAGACCTTTACACTGGCCTCTATCAATGAGATGTTCAAAATGCCCTTATATGCCCTTACAAAGGCGCGCCTCCATTTGTCTAGGTCTCACTTTAAGGACAAGTCTGACTCCCATGCAAACATGTATGGGGTCTTGGCGGTTTGATTAGAAAGTGACTGGTAGATGATGGAAATTCCGCGCCTCTGCTCTGTAGACCGACCACACCATATTTCATAAGGGGTGAATGTGTGGGTTGATGATTTGACCTCCCCCATATGTGTGAGGAAATGTCTTTTTTGCTGAAAACGAAAGCTCTCAGAGCAAGGCATCTCTAATTGACTCACACAAAAAGCCTTAGTGATAGGCCCCACCGAAGTGAAGTAGTGTCCAAGTAGTGTCCAGTAGTGTCCAATCCGATACATTCCCTTGTCCAACCACCAGCGGAATGCTTTGATGTCAATTCCCGGGGGAAAGTCGGGATTGTTAAAAATGTGAGCTAGGGGGTGTCTGTAGGAAGTTATGGCCTGTAAATTTCTTAAAGTATCCCATAATTTAAAGGATTGAGAAAGAATTGGGGAAAGAATCGGGGGGCGTTTTTTTGGGGGGACCCACAAGAGGAAGTCTATAGTGTAAGTGGGAACTGCCTGTCTCTCTATTTGAATCCAGTCTGGTCTGTCAGCCTTCGCATATACGGTCGAGATCTGGGCTAACCTTGGTAATACCAAAATAGCTGCGGGAGACCTAATCCCCCTTGTGGTCTGGATAAGTATAAAGTGTTCTGCTGGAGTCTGTGCCCCTTCCCTCCCCAGATGAATTTAATTATCTTTCTTTGTAACGACATCAGGTGCTCTTTAATGATGTTTATTGGAAGGGCTCTGAAGAGGTAGAGGAGTCTTGGAAGCAAAGTCATCTTGACTGCATGGATTCTTCCCAGCCAGGATAAACCCCCTTTAGCCCAGTTGCCTAAGTCTGCCTCGAGTTTACGGTATGTGTGAGGGAAGTTGGCCGAATACAGATGTTCTATTTTAGCTGTGAGCTTGATCCCTAAATAATCGATGTAGGAGTCACTCCATCTGAATTCAAAGGCACTCTGCAGGGATGCCATCATGTCTGGTTTAAGGGAGATGTTTAAGGCTAAGGATTTGGCATAATTGACCCTGAAATCTTGGAAAACTCTTTCGGGATTCTGCACAGGTTTGGGAGGGAGGTGGTAGGGGACGTAATGAAAAGGAGCATATCGTCCGCGAACAACCCACATTTGTGGACCTGGTCCCCGCAGGAGAGCCCTTGAATGTTGGGATTTGCTCTTTTTGCTATTGCTAAAGTTTCAATCGCAATAGCAAAAATCAGGGGGGAGAGAGGGCATCCCTGCCTAGTGCCTCTTGCTATGGTCAGGGGTTTGGAGTATTGGCCTTGTAAACGAATCACCGCTTGTGGGGTGGAATATAGCGATCCAAGGGTCCCTATAAAGTTGGGCCCGAAGCCCCACTTCTCCAATAAGGAGAAAAGATAAGGCCATTCGATCGAGTCGAAGGTCTTGTGAAGATCTAGCGAGAGGATCATACCTTCCTGCTTCGGCCCACCTTCCCAGTTTGATTGGAGAATAGATACGATATCTATCGCTCTCCTGATTTGGTCAGACCCTTGCCTACCCGGAATAAAACCGACCTGATCCTTGTTCACATAAAACTTGATGAAAGAGGAGAGGCGGTTGGCTAGAATTTTTGTCAGAATTTTGAGGTCATTGTTGATTAATGATATGGGCCTGTAATTCTCAACTTCCTCATGGTTTTTGTTAGGTTTGGGGATCACTGAGATAAATGCTGTGTTCAGTTGGGGGTCCAGGGGGGATCCTGACTTTTTGAAATTGAAAAACTTGGCCATGTATGGGGCTAAAATGTCACTATATTCTTTATAATAGGGGACCGAGAGGCCATCTGGCCCTGGTGCTGAACCAGATTTAAGACCTTTAATTACCTCCCTGATCTCTACCTCTGTGATAGCTCCGTCCAATAAGTCTTTATATTCTTTGGAGAGGGAGGGAAGTTGTAAGTTCTGCAGAAATGCATTGGTTAAGGGGCCCTTCTCTGATTGAGGTGGATTGTAGAGTTTAGCATAAAACTCGTGGAAGGCAGACATTATTCTGTTCGGATCAGCTGTTGGAGGTTGTCCCGCTATCCTCAATTTAGGGAAGAAGAGAGTGCGAAATTTACGTGTGAGTTTAGAGACCAGCATCGAGCCAAATCTGTCTTTGTGGCAGTAAAATTTGGCTCCACTCCATCTAAGGTTTTTCTCTGCTTTTGCCGTTAAAGCGAGGTTCAGCTCGAGTCTGGTGGCGTCAAGGTTACCTAAAAGGGTCTTAGATGAGTGTTTTTTGTGTTCAGCTTTTAGGTGAAGGAAGGATTTTTCGAGTCTTTGGATATCAATCAAGCGCTCCTTCTTGAATTGGGTCGCTAGCCTGATTAGAACTCCTCGAACGGTTGCCTTATGGGTTGCCCAAAGGGTCTCAGGGGAAATGTTATCAACATCATTTAAGAGAAAATATTCTTTGATGGATTTAGCTATTTCCTTGACGAGGCTAGGGTCAGCAAGAAGGGATTCATTTAATCGCCAAAAGAAGCCTCCTCTCCCAGAGAGAACATTTCTCAGGGTAAGGAGAACCAAAGAATGGTCAGACCATGCAGTATCCAATATTGCTGCCTTTTTGGACAGGGGAATGAGGGCTGTCTGAGTAAGTATGTGATCAATTCTAGCATAAGATTGGTGGGGGGAGGAAAAGTGCGTGTAATCCCTTCTATTGGGGTTCAGTTCTCTCCAGATGTCTACCAAACCCCGAGAGTGAACTATTTTGGCGATCCTGGTGCTTAATTTCGTGGGGCGTGTGAGCTGATCTTTGGGGGGCTTAGTTTTGTCTAGACCCTGATCAAACGCCACATTTGAGTCCCCTCCTAGGATGACTTTACCTTCCAAGAGCGGTTCCAAAGTTGTGAAGAGGTCCTGGAAGAAAGACTCTTGGCCCTTGTTCGGGGGGTAGTAAGAAACAATAGAGTATAAAACTCCTTCCAGTGTGCCCTTCACCAGAATGAATCTGCCATCTGGATCCCTATAGTCAGATAAATGTGAGAATTTGCTGTTTTTGGAGAAGAGAATTGCCACCCCCTTCGTCTTATTAGGGGCATTCGCTAAATAAAATGTTGGATAGTGTGCGTGGAGGAACTTGGGGGTGTACCGGATTGGGAAGTGCGTTTCTTGCAGAAGCACCACGTCAATTCTTAGGGATTTATAATGGTCCAGGGCTAGTCTCCTTTTCCTGGGAGAATTTAGGCCCTGCACGTTATGTGAAGCTACCTTGAGGTCATTACCCTTCACATTCGAGTCAGTCATAAGAGCAGAGGGGAGAGACGCCAATAATCAAGCAGTCACTTACCCATGGAAGTCTTCTACTTCTGGATTTAAGCCGAATTATGTGGAAATCTCCCATGACCGTCTCTGGGGAGAGAGGGGAACCCCCCCGTGGAAAGGCTAGAAAAAAGAAGAGGAATGAGTTGGGGAAGAAAGAGAAAAAGGACTTACTGACAAACAAAAACATAAATACAGATATGGGTACCTTGAAAGGACCCTTGGGGTTACACGAATTCCACTTCACTATAGCCCCACAAATCAACTTCAGACCGCCTGTAGGGACGACTGAAGTTCCAAAACCAAAGGACACAATTGGTTCTTTGGAATCGAGTGGAGGCACAAGGGGTCCACCCCGGACCCTTGTAATGTCAAATATAATACTGAAAATAAACACACTGATGTGGTAAACATATATATTTCAAAGTCAGCCCGTTTTTTCCGGCTCTAAGCGCCTGGGAAAAAATATTCAAACATAAAAACTGAAACCGGAAAAGCACTCCCCCCTCCCTCCTAAACCCCCCTCCCCCTAACTAACTAGAGGAGAGGGAATTCCTGGGGAGACCGGGGAACCGAGGGGGACAAAAAACCCTAAAAATCGGATCCTAACCTCAAAGTAGAAGTGTTATATGGGGAGCTCGGACAGATGGTGACTCCTAACTGAACTGGGGAAGGACCTGAAACAATTGACACATGAAATCTAGTCCGAGAGCCATCCTTTCATGTGAGAGAAACCCTGGTCTTCCTGGAGGAGCTTGTTTCCTGAGAAAGTCGTCTTCGACGGGAAGGCTGCAAACTTTGCCAGTTGGCTCCAGGGAGGTGTGGGGTGAAGATAAACTGGAAAATGGTGGTTTCAAACCTCCGCTGTCGAAGAAGGATTACCGCGGTGGGTAATGAGGTGCAAAACTCTGTAACAAAATGTGAATCTGGTTGTGGGGTCTTCCACTCCTTAAAAACTTGAGGTGGTTTGGAGCTCCTGCTCCGTCAACTGGGAGGACAACTGCCCCAAAAAACGTCCCTGATGAGACAAAAGGAGATTAGGGTACTGGCCGTCCCTTACGGTGGTCTCCCTTCTTTGCTCTTCTTAGATGGGCCCTTTAGCCAGGGTGGAGATACGGGGCTGCCTGGAGAAGGACGCTTAGTGGAACCTGAGGAAGATGAAGAAAAGTCCATTGGGGCCTCCTGCGAGATTAACTTGAGGGAGAGAAACAGTCTTTCACCTTCTGGGAGACTGGCGAAGGAGTGGGTCTTGCCCTGAATGGAAAACTTTACAGCAAAGGGGAAGGTCCAGAGGTATTTTATATCCCGTTGAGAGAGGACCGTAAGAAGGGGTTTCAGCGCCCTGCGTCTTTGAATGGTTGAAGGAGCTAGGTCAGCAAAAATCTGGATCTGATGACCCTGGTGTTGCAGCTTAGGATTTTGACGTGATTGTCGCATGACCTCTTCCTTTACCGCAAAAAATGCGGTTTGACAATTATGTCCCTTGGGGAGCCATCTTGTCTGGGGGGTCCAAGAGACCTATGTGCTCTGTCCAGTTTCAAGACGCTGGGGTGGTATATTAGGGATAAGGACAGAAATAATGTTCTGTACCGTGGATGGGATGTCTGTGAAAGTTTCCGGAAGGCCTCTGATTCTAAAGTTATACCTCCTGGACCTATTTTCAAGCTCATCGATCCTGGAGAGGGCCACATCCAATTGTTCTTGAATGGTCTGGAAGTGTGCTGCATTTTGGTTGGTTCTGGAGACTGTGCATTCTACTTTATCCTTAATTGCTTCAATTCTGGAGCCTAAATTAGACAGGTCTGATTTAATAGTGTTGGTAATCTGTTTTGCTGTGCTGGCCAGACCTTTCTCTAATAGAGATTAAAATTTAGCAAACATGTCTTCCTGCAACGCTGTGAGGTCAGTTACAGAAAAGCCTGATGGCTGGATAACTGGGGGTGTGAGTTGGGCCTGTGCAGGAAAGGCCTGGGGGGAAAGATCCTGATGTGTGTGGCTCAAGTGCTCTGTGGAGGCCTTTACTGTGGCCTGGAGCTTCATGGGGCCTTGCAGGGGTATATGGGACGTTGGGGAGGGTCCTTGTGCTACCTGTGCATAGGTCAGGGTCGGAGGAGTTAGTACTGGCCTGTGCTCCTGGATCCTTGAGTGGTGGCCTGCATGATGCAGCGGCCTGTCCGTGCTGGCGGCCATCTTGGAGCTCCCGTCCGCACCTGCTGTGTCAAATTGGGGGCCGAGATCGCGTCTAACCGACGGACCGGACATCCCCGCGGGTTCCTCCGAGGTTCCCCTGCTCGGGTGGGGTGGTGTAAAGCCGTGTAGTGGGCTGGGGCGGCTGAAGTGCGGCTCGGTGGTCCGGGGTGGAGCGGAGCTCCCGGCTCAAGCGGCCATGTTGGAGCTCTCGTGCATGCGCACTGCAGCAGTGGGACTTTCCTAACAGCGGAGGGGCAATTGATGGGAAACACGTCCACATCGTCCCACCACCCAACTCGGGGTCATACTATTATGCCCTGTACACACGGTCGGATTTTCCGATGGAGCGTGTTGTCGGAAATTCCGACCGTGTGTGGGCTCCATCGGATTTTCCGACACACAAAGTTTGAGAGCAGGCTATAAAATTTTCCGACAACAAAATCCGATCGCGTCAATTCCGAACGTGTGTGGCCTGTTCCGACGCACAAAGTGCTACGCATGCTCAGAAGAAATTCCGACACGGAACAGCTCGGTCTGGTAAACATAGCGTTTGCAATGTTAAAAATGGTTTAATACAGCGCACTCTCCTCTTCTTTATAATGTGAGAAGAATGAAGTAGTTTTGCTGCTCATATTCACACACACACTTCTCACAAACTTCTTTATTTATTTTTTATTGGGATTACCTGAATATATTTTTATTTGTCACATTTGACATAATTTTTTTTTTTTTTTTAAAGCAATTTTTTATTTTAGATTTTATGTTTGTATTTTTTCAAAGGCTAATCTTTGTTTAATTTTATTTTTAGTTTTACTCCAGAATATTTTTGTGTGTGTTTTGTGTGTCAAGTTACCACAACACCATTGATATCTTTTATTATTTAAGCTCAAGGAGATTGTTTGGTGTTGGTGTCCCTTGTTAATTTCACATTGTATATTTGAAATGTACCTGCCTCCTCACAAACAAACTGTCCTTTTTGAAGTAAAACACACATAGGCAAGTATAATTCAAACCAAAATTTCTTTATTAAGGGCTCAGAACCAAACAAAGAGGGAGGCAACGCAGGATAAACAGGAGAAATTAGCAAAGCCTTTGACCCCCAGGGCAGACATCAATTCTTGAACATCAAAATTGGTGGCCTAAGGAGTCCATATGTAAGGGAGGGCAGTCTGGTCCAGAAGTCCCAGAGATCCGGAAAGCAGCAGATGACATGTATGTCCCCAGGCTGTGGTACCACAAGAGGCTGCATCTTTTGCCAGACCAGACTGGATCCAGGGTCCTCACTTTCTGGTCTTCCTTCCACGTTTCCTTCCACGCTGTGGCTCTGCTGTTGGAGATGTGGCAGGAGGACTAGTAGGACCTGGAGGAGGAGGAGGACCTGGAGGAGGAGGAGGAGGAGGACCATGTGTGAGGTCACAAAGGTGGGTATCAGATGTTATTTGGGCCCTCAACCCCTTATTGAGAGCCTCCAACATTAAGGACTCACACATGAGTTGTTGTCCCTCCTCCATCCTCTGCCTTTTACAGGCAATGATGGCAGAGAAGTCCTCCTCCACAGTGTGTGGTGCTCCCAGGGCCTCTGTAGCCTTCCAAAAGAGGCCTATGGCAGCCTCCTCTAGGGTACTCCTCCTCCTGCCACTTTCTCTTGCAGGTGTAGGGAAGGGACCTGCAGATCAGGCAGCCTGCTCGGCCCGGCCACCTCCTGGCTTAGACTTCCCTGTGTATGAAAAAGGGACATGGTTGTAATGTTTTGCATCATCAATCACAATCATAAATTAGTACTCCAAACTAACATCTAGTTAACATCATTGATTGGACAAGCAGAAATATTTAGAAGAATGCTATACCTGGCTCAATCTGGGCTCCTCCACATGTTGCTGTCTGGAAGGCCCAGGTTGGGCGTCAGAAGCCTCAGCTGAGGGGGAAGGAAGCGTGGAAGAAAGACTGGAGAGTGATGACCCGGGTTTAGTCTGGCCTGCCAGAAAATGCAGCCTGTCATAGTACCACATCCTGAGGACATAGATGTCATCTGCTGCTCCGGATCTCTGCGAATCCTGGACTTTCTGGCGCTCCCTCACATATGTGCTCCTCAGGCCACCAATTAGGATCTTCAAATATGTGATGTCTGCCATGGGGATCACCTGCTTCACAATTTCCAACAATTGATCCAGCGCTGCCTTCCTCTTTGTTTGGTTCCTGTAATGTTGGTGGTTGATCTCCCACAGACAAGGCAGCTCCCTGAACATGTCAATGAATATTGCCATGAAGTCAGTATCTTTAAAGATATCCATTTTCACTGCAAGACACAACACAAGACAAACCCTAATGTCAGGCCAAACTCTCCTAATCTTGTTACAATATAGGCCTCAATGTAGAAGCAGTATAGGCACAAGTATGTCTCTAACCTTCGTTCTTACGATCGGCACCTCCAATGCTCCTTCCTCCGCTCACAGATCGTACGTAATACGCACGTGTGGTACGCTTTATACACACTGCGCATGCGTGTAACTGCGCCCGCCACTGACGTTCTTTCTAGTCTATTCCCCGCCCCTTTTCGTTCTGTGCAGTGGGGGAAGAGCACATGGCGGATAGACAGCAGGTGCGTGCTAATTACAGGAACAAGGAGGAGGAGGAAAGCCCGGATGCGGAGACGTCCCGATCCAGAAGGAGATTTAAGGCCTCAAATATGTCCTTTGGGGAGATGGTCGACATCCTGTAGAAGGCCGACTATGATGGAAAGTATGGACCTCACCCCAACCCCAATGTCCGAAAGGCCAAGATATGGCGAAAGTAGTCAAGAGTCTGCACCGGTATTTCGGGGTACGACGATCGAAAGATCAGCTCAGGAAGCGGTGGTCGGACCTCAAATTACGAGAACATGAGCAGTACAGAAAGATCAGGAGAGTGCTGCAAAAAAGTAAGTAGTTGTGCTGTGTTCCTATTCTTTATGTTTATTACGTTCGTGCTGCTCCATGTGCTTTTCTTAAAAGTGTTTTAAAATGTCAACTTTCATGTTCATGGGCACATTATTCGTTCGTATCAAACATTTTTCTTTCGGACTATAAAACACCATTGTTTTGGCCATATGCATTTGGCCACATTTTTTACACCCTACTTGTATGAAACTAATTTGGTGGTGTAGATGGCTTTGTTACTAGAATGAAATGCAAACTAGATTCTGTGTAAGGAGAGGACACTGAGCAGCTGTTTTCACATCTGGAGGCTGGAGCACTAGTGTGGGACACCAGAACACCATTTTTATTAGGGGGGCCACACAGGTGCTCCAGTGTATACTATAGGGGGGTCTCCATCTGTGAAGCTTGTACAAAACAGGTAAAGTATTGCAGCTTGACAAAGGACACTGAAAATGCTACATCTTGGAACGCTGCTAAAATTGACAATTGTACCCCACTTCCAAGCAATGTTTCCTATTTATAGTTCTGCCATCAAATATCTGTGTGCTAAGTATAGCATTTTTGTTTTACATAGGGGAGAAAAGACTCGGAGGACACCCCTCATCCAAGGAGACCACAGACCCCCCACCTCTGGAAGAAGGGGAAATACCCCCAACCCAAGAAGAGCAGGAGGAAGAAGACGTGGTGGAAATTGTCACCACAACAGGTGAGTGTCTGCGACCACAGGCTCAGGTAAGAGATGAATGCCGGCATATTTTTGATACCTGTTTTTGTTTTGCTCTCTTTTTAGGTGATCGTGATGTTGTGGATCCAGATCCTTTCACATCAGAAAGTGCCCAGATCCTGATCGGGGAGATCATGGGGTGTAATTTACAATTGGAAAACCTCAAGAAAAACATCAATGATGTTATCCAAAAAAATAAGAACATCATTGATGTTTTGGGGCGAGTTTAAAACCCCTCAAAATCACTTTCTTCTTTTGTGTTCTACAAATTTTAAAATGTTTTAGCGATTTTTCTAAAAGCTAAATTTGGAGGATGCACACAGTGTGCCAACATGTGCTATCTGCCATCACGGGAGATCAATGGACGCGTTTTGGGGGTGCAACCCCTTCCTCAATAATAAAGTAGCTGAGAGGAAGGGGTTTCTCCCCCAAAACACGTCCCTTGATCCCCCGTGATGGCAGCTAGCACATGTTGACATTCGTAAATTGGTGTGCATCTTCCAAATTTGGCTTTTCCTGGGGTGACTTCACCCCATCTGAACGCAATATCAAACACAGTTCCTAAATACTCATGTCTGATATTGCCTTTAAGTTCTACCAAATGTGAACTTTGTAAGTTCCAAGATTTGTGTCTTTCTTGTTGGTTTTACACATGCCTGTTTTATCTTAAATGGACATTTCTATTTGTGATAATGCAACCCCAAAAATTGTTATACAACAAACATGTTGGTTTGTTTTAAAAACCCTTTCTAAATGCACATGTGATTTTGCAGGTATTAAAATGATTGTTAATGAAGAATGTGTGGATTATTGTGTCAACGCTAAAACACTTTGGTGGTGATGTAATTGGTGTTTTCTGTGAAAATGGGTGTTATTTCCTAAGGGCAAATCCTCTTTGCACTACAAGTGCAGTTTCAGTGCACTTGCAAGTGCACTTGTAGTGCAAAGTGTCTTTGCCTTTAGTAAATAACACCCAACAGTGCTTTGTATAAGGTTACACAAGCACGCCATTTTCAGGACTCCCCACATTTTTGACAGGGTCAGGTAAAACAAACACAAGCAGGAAATGTCACCAAAGAATTGTTTTTTTTTTTTTTATTTCATAAAGGCTTCACAAATTGTCTGGCATATTGATGGCCCCCCCTACCCGCAAAGAACTCAAGGTATCTTAACCGGACATCACGGGCATTAAGGGAGGGCAAGCCAGGACGGCCACGTTAGGCATTCATCTCTCAATGAAGTGAAGAGGGTTACCTGTCCAAGATCACCCCCCCTATAATGTTGGAAATGGCCCATGAGAGGGGGTGGGAGGGGGAATATGATAGGTGTACCTTATACTTTGGTGTTGTAAAATTCCCCTTAATAAATGTGATCTGGATGTTGGCCAAGAATGTTTTGTGTCTATAATCTGCTTTCCATGGTTATGTGCAATAATAATAATGGTTTTTTTTTTCCTCAACAGTTTCCTTCCACGCCACAGGAATGGCAGACAGTGGCCTCCCACTTTGCCCAGTGGTGGGACTTTCCTAACTGCAGAGGGGCAATTGATGGGAAACACGTCCACATCGTCCCACCACCCAACTCGGGGTCATACTATTACAACTACAAGGGGTTCAATAGTATTGTGATGTTGGCGGTGGTGTCGGCTACTTATGAGTTCCTGTATGTGGACGTGGGGAAGAATGGCCGGATGTCCGATGGTTTAGTCATCGCCCAGATGGAGTTTTACAGGTATCTCCAGAATGGCAGCTTGGACTTGCCACCTCCAGAAGACAATGTGGAAGGACTCCCATTCGTCTTCGTTGCGGATGAAGCCTTTGCGCTGGGGGACCACCTTATGCGGCCATTCCCGATGAGGACCCTTACCCCGGAACAGAGGGTTTTTAATTACCGGCTGGCCAGAGCCAGAAGAGTGGTGGAGACACATTTGGAATCATGGCCAGCCAGTTCCGCCTATTTCTGACACCCATCCATATGGCGGAGTATAAACTTAATCATCTAATCCTGGCGTGCTGTGTTCTACAGAACTTTTTACGCAAACATTCTGCCAACTATGCTGGCTCAGTTGGGCCTGAAGCCGGAATTAATCTCAATGAACCAACCCTGACGGCGCTGGAAGCTGGCTGTCCTGGCTTGCCCCCCCCCTGAGTGCCCACGAGGTCCATATAAGATACATGGAATACTTTGCGGGTAGGGAGGCCATCAATATGCCAGACAATGTCTGAGACATTTTTTAAATAAAATCATTTTTTAAACTGAACAAATATTTGCTTTCATTTACTGCTTGTGTTTTTTTTAGCTGACCATGACTGTAATTTGGGGAGTCGTGAAAATTGCGTGATTCTGTAAAATTATAAAGCACTGTTGGGTGTTATTTACTAAAGGCAAAGACACTTTGCACTACAAGTGCACTTGAGACTGCACTGAAACTGCACTTGTAGTGCAAAGTGGATATGCCCTTAGGAAATAACCCCCATTGTCACTGAAAACACCAATTTTACCACAAAAAATGTTTATGAGCATTGAAAGAAGAAGCCACACATTGTTGATTATCAATATTTTTAATACAAGCACAATCACATGTGCATTTATAAAAGGTTTATAAAATAAACCAACATGTTTGTTGTATAACAAATTTTTAGGTCAGATTAATAAAAGTAGAAATGTCCTTTTAAGGTAAAACAGGCATGTTTAAAACCAACAAGAAATACACAAATCTGGAACTTACACAGTTCAACTTTTATAGAAATTGAAGGCAATATCAGACATGAGTATTTACAAACTGTGTATGATATTGCGTTCATATGGGGTGATGTCACCCCTGGAAAAGACAAATTTTGAAGATGCACACAAATTGCCGAATGTCAACATGTGCTAGCTGCCATCATGGGGGATCAAGGGACGTGTTTTGTAGGTGCAACCCCTTCCTCTCAGCTACTTTATTATTGAGGAAGGGGTTGCACCCCCGAAACGCGTACATTGATCTCCCGTGATGGCAGATAGCACATGTTGACACACTGTGTGCATCTTCAAAATTTGGCTTTTCGAGAATATGTAAAAAAAAGTTCAAACAATTTTCCGGACAAAAAAATAGAAATAATTCGAGATTTCGAGGGGTTTTAAATTCTCCCTAAAACATCAATGATGTTCTTCATTTTGCTTTGAGCATCATTGATGTTTTGCTTTATGTTTTCCAAGCCCCTATTACATCCCATGATCTCCCCGATCAGGATCTGGGCACTTTCACTGGTGAAACAAATCACAATCACCTAAAAATATAGAAACAAAAACACACCATGTATTATAAATATGCAGGCATCCATCTCTTACATGAGCCTGTGTTCGCAGAAACTCGGCTGTTGTGGTGACAATTTCCACCACGTCTCTCTCCTCCTCCTCTGCTTGGCTTTGTGGGATTTCCCCTTCTTCCTGAGGTGGGGGGTCTGTGGTCTCCTCTGATGAGTGGTGTCCTCCGAGTCTTTTCTCCCCTATGTAAAAAAAAATAGGTATACTTAGCACACATATATTTGATGGCAGGAATAGGAATATGAAACATTGCTTAGAAGTGGGGTACAATTGTCTGTTTTGGCAGAGTTCCAAGATGAAGAAATATTGTTTTCCTTTGTCAAGCTTGAATACTTACCTGTTTTGTACAATCTTCACAGATGGAGACACTCCTATAGTATACACTGGAGCACCTGTGTGGGCCCCCTAATAAAAAGGGTGTTCTTGTGTCCTACACTGGTGCTACAGTGTCCAGATGTGTAAACAGCTGCCGAGTGTCCTCTTCTTACACAGAATCTAGTTTGCATTTAATTCTAAAGAGATATAGGTATCTTGCGAGCCACAGATGGACTGATGCCTCCAAGGAGTAAGCTAATTAAGCTGCAAGCACTAAACCACGTTTCATTGCGTGTAATATGATGCGTAAATAATAATTGTGCCTGCGCTAATATAATGTCACATATAAAACTCTCACATAAAAAAAGAGATGCCGTGTGAAAATATTTAAATATAATAAATATATATGAAACCGTACATATAAAATAAAGTGCAAATATTTATCTATAATAGTCAATCATCAAGTGCATATAAAAAGTGCAATCGTAGTAATAATTATGGAAAGTGCAACGTGCTAAAATATAAATGCCAAACACTCTCCTGTGACATTTAGGTGTTCAACCTAATCAGCAAATGCAAATCACAAAAAACCAACGTGAATAAATAGTGTCCATAGAATAAGTGTTCAACATGCTTCTTTTGATAGGTGTCTGAATCACAACAAGCAAGATGTGCTCTCCCGTGACACCCCACATGTGCTTGCGCTCACCTTGAATCGTGTGACACAGTAATTAAACGGTGTCAAAATACGCATTGGGGTCACTCCTGGGCTCACTCAGGAAACAATGAAGCAAAACACTCCTCACAGGTAAAGCCAAGTTCCACATTCATAGAAGAAACAAAAAGGACTCCATAGTATAATATAGCAAGGACATTTATTGGATGAAAAAAAGTCCTCCAGGAGGGTACTCACATTAGATGGGTGCTACAGTGCACCAAACTATACAGTTGAAAAAACGAAAGTAGCTATTTGTATGGCGTGCGGTGTGGTATGTAAAATCCTCCTCCACTGCTGACAGCTCCGTCCTACCCCTCCCCGACGCGTATTCGGCACAGGGATCACGTGCCTTCCTCTGGGGGATATCATTGGACGGATGCACAGTGAGATATATATATATATCTATGTTGTCGGCGGCCATTTTGTCGAGGACCGCCGACAGCTGTAATAGGAAACAAGTGGCTAAAGAGATCGGCTGGCGGCCATTTTGCCTGTGCCCACCAGTCTATAGTATGTTAGGCTCCAAAGGTGTGTGATAATTGGAAGGTGGAGCCAAGTCACCCAGCGCCCATCATCTAATAGAGCTGTGTCGGCGGCCATTTTGCCTAAGACCGCAGACAGCTCTAGTGATGGGCTACACCATATAGTAAACAACAATGGTTATCATCAAATGACAGCAATTACCAGCTTCTTAATATTTTATCAAATTTTACAATAAATCATAATAGTAAATAGAGTGATCTTAATCAATTATAAGTAAGTTAATAATGTATATTAATAATAAATCAGGATAGAGCTGTGCATATAGGAGCCATACTACACCGCACCTCATCTAACATTATAGATCAAATCGACCCTAATAAATCACTTATTAAAACAAATATAAAGCTGCATAAACTTCCCCTCCTAAGAGACTACATAAATCACTTAAAACATAAAAAGATCCAAGTGCAGAATCCTCATAATAGAGTATAATAAATTTATTAAAATATGTTAAAATATGTTAAAATCAATACGTATCCCTAACCTTCCTGCCATATCAAAATTACGGTTTATATAATATATCCTATAATATACAAATAAATTTTAATAATTAAAAATTAAAATTAAAAAAAAAAAAAAAAAAAAACTAATAAAACCAAAAAAAACAGTACCAGTACAGGTACTAATGAAAATATATGTAGAAACCAGCGTAAAACATAATTTAATAAAAAACATCTGGGTGGTACAATGATCAAAAGCAATGCCCTTATTTATTAAATATTAAAACTAATTAAAAATTACTGAGGAAACATGTTAAATCAAAATCCCTATTAAGCCTCCCCAGGGAACAGAGAACCCAATTGGTGTATCCACCAAGATTCCCGTTTACTAATATCTCTCGTAAAATTGGAACCTCTCCAGTGTCGTTTAGGGGCCTCTATCCCCCAGAATTTCATCCCCACCGTACTTTTATTATGCATTTTCTCGAAATGGATGTATAGATGATGTTTGTCTGACCCTTTGCGGATGTTGCGTATGTGTTCCTCTAATCTGTCTTTTAGGGCTCTGGTGGTGCGCCCCACATAGATCAAATTACATGGGCACTTTAAAGCATATACGACCCCAATAGTGTCACACGATATAAATTCCCTGATAGTATAAGATTGATGGGTTCTGGGATCATGGAATGCCTTTAACCTTCTATCATTCCCTGGAACTCTCGCACAACTGTAGCATCTACCACACCCATAAAAGCCCTTCAGATCCCAAAACATTCTAGGATTTGGGGGGGGTGGCTCGACTACATTGTGTACCAATATGTCCCTTAGATTGGGTGCCTTTTTAAAAACGATTTTAGGTTTCTCCGGGAGTACACTTTTAAGGTGAGTGTCCTGCTTTAGGACACTGACCTTAACAAACTGACTCAACAAATTTGAGACATATATTGGAATACAAAAGTTTATCCGAAAGTTGAATATTAAGAAATATTATGCCCTGAATCCTATTGAAAAAGCCACTGTAGATACCAGGCACACCAATCTGAGGAATAACTCGATTTTTAACCCCAATATAGCCAACAACAAATATGTCGATCTTTTTAAAAAATTGGTGACAACTGAACTAGAGCAATTACCCACAAAGAAATTTTATGAACATAAGGATTTTACTATAAGTTTGAATTCACTAAACAAAAGAACAGATATAGTGGTGAGGCCAGTGGATAAAGGCGGGGGGATAGTTGTACTATCCCTACAGCAATATAAGGTAGAAATGGAACGAATACTGAGCAATACTGATACTTATCGACCATTGGACAGGAATCCTTCTAAATCCTTCAAAAGTATATTAGAAAATATCGTTCATGATGGTGAGGAAGAAGGACTCCTGAGTAAACATGAAGCGAAATATCTTGTCCCTACAGTCAGCAAGATACCGGTGATATACTCCCTACCGAAGATACATAAAGATAGTACAAACCCCCCGGGAAGGCCAATAGTAAGTGGCATTGAATCTTTAACTTCCCGGTTGGGGGAATATATAGACATCCACCTGCAACCATTGGTGAAAAAAACAAAAGCCTACCTCAAGGACACTAAGCACACATTACAGCTATTAAGTGAATGCGACGCACAGGATAATACTATTATGGCCACAGGGGACGTAGCCTCACTGTATACCAACATAGACCATCAGGGGGCCATGGAAGCAGTTGAGTGGGCCCTGAGGAAGGAAGAGCACGTGGATGGAGATTTTGTTATATTTATCCTTAAATGCTTAGATTTCTGTTTACGCCATAATTTTTTCTGGTATGGGAACAAGTTTTATTTACAGATAAAAGGTGTCGCTATGGGCGCGAAATTTGCCCCCAGCGTAGCGAACTTGTATATGGCCAAATGGGAAGAGGAAGGAGTTTTAAATGGAGTAGATGATAATATTTTATTATACAGGAGATTTATTGACGATCTGCTGATCATTTGGAAGGGGAGCATGGAGGCATTAATTTATTTACTGGATTCCATGAACCACAACGATCTTAATATCTCCCTTACCTGGGATGTTAATAAGGAAAGCATCCATTTCTTAGATCTGGAAATTTTCAACACCAATGAAGGTATCATTACCAGATCATTTTTTAAAGCAACAGATCGTAACTCTTATATACCCATTACCAGCTGTCACTACAAACCCTGGCTGAAGAACATTCCCAGGGGCCAATATATGAGGATGAGAAGAAATTGTACGAAAAATGAGGACTATGAGTTGCAGTCCAACAAGCTAAGTAGCATGTTCCTGGATAAAGGATACCAGAGTGATTTCTTACAGAAAGAAAAATTGGAGGTCGGATGTCTCGATAGGGACAACCTATTGAGAGACAAGATTGAAATCACAGAAAGTAATATTAATGATAATATCAGTATCGGCATATAGAAAAATGCAGCGCATGTACAAAGGAACATAGGTCTTTATAATGGTGAAACAGTAAAGAAATCACTAATTAACCACAGGTGCCTTGAAACACAAACGTCCATAGATGGATGTGAATGTCCAACCGCACAGGAGGTGTAAGTACTCCAAGGGGTGGTGATGGTCTGATGGTTGTCAGAAAACACCTGGCATCATACAGCGACTTCCCAACCGAGAAACTGGGTCCCAATGGGTCATTCAGAGAAAGTGCAAAAAAGCCTCTTACCAGATCCTGTGGATTCCCATGTCAGCGACAGGGAATCGCATGCGCAGTTTGTCACAAATGACGTGGAATGGGAGCTCAGGAATCGCCAATCCCTTGGATTGTGGTCTGTATGGATCTCGGCCGGCAACCGGATGGGTCCTCACAACGAACCGTCCTCACCGAACCGTCCCAGCGTGCATCAGAAGTTTCACAAACGGTCCTCCGAAAGGAGCAGTTGGAGGGACTGGATCTCATGTGGTAAATGTGGAAACAAAAAGAATGTGCCTCCACATGGTGCAGATAAAAATGGGTGTTTTTATTGACAAAAACGACCATACACAAATAAAAGCGTGATCACGGTGGATAAAAGCAAATGGGCAACAAAGAGAGTGCTTCCTGAGTTGATCCTTAGATCATCGTACCCCAAAATTTCTGTGCAGACTCTTCACAACTTTAGTCATGATCTTGGCCTTTCTGACGTTGGGGTAAGGTCCATACTTCCCGTCATAGTCGGCCCTTTTCAAGATGTCCACCATCTCCACCAAGGACATATTTGATGCCTTAAATCGTCTCCTCCGGGATCGTGACGTTTCTGGCTCCGGGCTTTCCTCCTCCTCCTCGTTGTTGCTGTAATTAGCACGCCACTGCTCTGTCTCCGCCATGTGCTCTTCCCCACTGCGCCGAAAGAGAAGGGGTGGGGAATAGACTAGAAAGAACGTCAGAGGTGGGTGGAGTTTCACGCATGCGCAGTGTATATAAAGCGTAACACGCGTGCGTCGTACGTACGAACTGTGAGCGGAGGAAGGAGTATAGGAAGCGCCGATCGTAATAACGAAGGTAACATTTAAACTTGGGCCTATACTGCTTAGAGATTGAGGCCTATATTGGGACAAGATTAGGAGAGTTTAGCCTGACATTAGGGTTTGTCTTGTGTTGCGTCTTGCAGAGAAAATGGATATATTGAAGGATCAGGACTTTATCACCATATTCATTGATATGTTCAGGGAGCTGCCCTGTCTGTGGCAGGTAAACCACACACATTATAAGAATCAAACAAAGAGGAAGGCAGCGCTTGATCAATTGCTGGAATTTGTGAAGCCAGTGATCCCCACGGCAGACATCACCTATTTGAAGGCCCTAATTGGTGGCATGAGGAGCACTTATCTAAGGGAGCGCAAGAAGGTCCAGGATTCCCAGGGATCAGGAGCAGCAGATGACATTTATGTCCCCAGGCTGTGGTACTTTGACAGGCTGCATTTTCTAGCAGGTCAGACTGAACCCAGGCCAGCACTCTCCAATCTTCCTTCCATGCTTCCTTCCCCCTCAGCTGAGGCTTCTGATGTCCAACCTGGGCCTTCCAGGCAGCAACATGTGGAGGAGCCCACCTTGAGCCAGGTATAGCATTCTTCTAAATATTTCTGGTTGTCAAATTAATGATGTTAAATATATGTTAGTTTGGAGTACTAATTTCTGATTGTGATTAATGAACCAAAAACTAAAACGATGTCCCTTTTTCATATACAGGAAAGTCTCAGCCAGGAGGTGGCCGGGCGCAGTAGCCTGCCCGATACCCAGATCCCTCCCCTCCGCCTTCAAAGAAAAACTGGCAGGAAGGGGAGTAACCTGGAGGAGGCTGCAATTGGCCTATTTTGGAAGGTTACTGAGGCCCTCAGAACACCCCACAGTGTTGCAGAGGATTTTGCTGACCTAACAGCATGCAAAATGCTGCAAATGGAGGAGGGCCAACGCCTCTTATGTGGGTTTCTCATTTTAGAAGCACTAAATAAGGGGTTAAGGGGCCAACTCACATGCCAAAGCCACATTTGTGAGCTCACCCATGGTCCTCCTCCTCCTGCCACCCCTCCAACACCAGAGCCACAGGCGGGAATAAAGTGTGTAAGGAAGACCAGAGAGTGATGGCCTGGGTTCAGTCTGGTCTGGCAAAAGATGCAGGCTCTTGTATGACCACAGCCTGGGGACATACATGTCATCTGCTGCTGTTTATGATCTCCTGGACTTCTGGACCAGATTGTACTCCCTTATATATGGATGTCTCAGGCCACCAATTTTGCAGTAAAATAATTGATGTGTGCCCTGGGGGCCAAAGGCTTTGCCAATTTCTGCAGTTTATCCAGCGTTGCCTCCCTCTTTGTTTGGTTATGAGCCCTTAATAAAGGAATTTTTTTTTCAATTATACTTGCCTATGTGTTTTTTCCTTCAAAAACGACAGGTTGTGAGGAGGCAGGTACATTTCAAAAATACAATGTGAAATTAACAAGAGACACCAAACAATCTCCTTGAGATTAATAAATAATACAAGATAATAATGTTGTTGTGGTAACTTGACACACAAAACACACCCAAAAATATTCAGGCGTAAAAAAAAAAAAAAAAGATAAATAAAACACAAGATCAGGCTTTAAAAACATCCTAAAAAAAAATTATTTAATCTAAAAACATCCCAAAAATATTATTTTTCCGGGAGATGTGACAAATAAAAATATTATATTGATGAAATCACGAGAAATAATAAAGAAAGAAGTTTGTGAGAAGTCTGTGTGAATATGAGCAGCAAAACTACTTCATTCTTCTAGCATTATAAAGAAGAACAGAGTGCGCTGCATTAAACAATTTAAAACATTGCAACGTGACGAAAGTGCTATATCCATTCCGAACGCTAATTTTACCAGACCGAGCAGTTCCGTCTCGGAATTTATTCTGAACATGCGTGGCACTTTGTGCGTCAGAATTGTCCACACACGGTCGGAATTGACGCGATCGGATTTTGTTGTCGGAAAATTTTATAGCCTGCTCTCAAACTTGGAAAAAGTCAGATGGAGCCCACACACGAGCGGAATTTCCGACAAGTTCCGATCGCACATTTTCCATCGAAAAATCCGACCGTGTGTACAGGGCGTAAGGCATCTTACAAGCATATTATTTAAAGGATTTGTGTGTTTTCAGACCCTCTTACCATTGTATTTAACAAAAAAAGGGGGGTTTATGGCACTTCAGGTATGTAACGGACCACCCAAGGGTTAATATTGCAGACCACAGTTTCCTGTGCCTTTTGTAGGACAATAGTTTATCTATTAGCTTTAAAATCAGACAGAATTTAAAGCCTAAGCTTTGTTAAAAAAAAAAAAAAAAAAAATCACATGTCCCCCCATGCGCTGCTGTCTGCAGATTTTGTTGAAATCTTCCAACCTCCAATCCCTCCTCTACCCCATGCTGCTGTAATCTTTAGGTGCTTTAGAGTTAACAAAGTCATCATATGCACTCATCATGGGTACTTGCTTTGCCTGCCCTTTTAGCCCCCCTCCTCCATTTACAGAAAGTGTACTATGGCTTCTATGAATGAAAAATGATCTATGAATGGAGAGGCAGACCTTTCATTCATCCACCCCTCCTCTTTTCATAGATCACTTTTCATTCATTGAAGCTAGCGCACAGCTTCTATGAATGTAGTAGGAGACAGAAACAGGTGGGCATAGTTGCCATGCTTTATGAGTGCATATGACAGGTAATTTGGGTTTTTAAGCCCCTGCAATGCAGAAAGATTAGAGCAACAGGGTTAGAGGGCATTGGAGGAAGGAAGATTTCAACTAAATCTGGATCCATCTGAACAAAGGGACTGTAGGTTTTGTCCCTTGTGCCGATTTTTGCAAAACCTTTTTTGAATAAACTTAGACCTTAACTACAATACTTGCCCTATAAACTTCAGTTGGATTGCTCTGTGAGTTCAGGTTCAACGAGAGTTAAACATTAAAAAACACAAACTATCTGCGCTAAAATCTACATATAATACATGGAACAGCAGCTAGCATCACATTTGTTGATTACAAATAAAAAAAGATATATAAAACATGCAGTGCTTGATATAAATCTGTAAATCAGAGTGGAGCAAAGTCCTTGGAAAAGGAAGCCAGAGGAGAGAGTATCCCAGCATCTCAGTGTGACATTTCGAACCATACACCATCACAGTGATCAAGCAATTCTCCTTACTGGAAGGACTGGATCACTAGATGAACAACGAATGGAACCCTTGATCCAGGGGAGCAGTGACAGTTCATGTGGGAGACTTCAACAGGCATAAAGCCGGTAGCCCAAAGACCCCCTCATAAACCTCCGATCTCTCTTCTGACACAAATCCAATTCTGATAGTAATGCAATTCACCTCATAAGAATGTAAAGAATACCATAGTGCAATATGTACTAAAAATCAATGGTATCTTTATTGTAAAATGTACACTTACGTGTAAAACAAGCAATAAAAGCTTTGTGTGTACGATCGCAACAGCCGCGTCATGCGTAGGGACCCGAGATTTAAACATGATTTGCTAAACCCTTGGCTAAGGGTTCATCTGGTAGTCTCCAAAAAGGGAAAAAAAATTCTTCAAAAAAGGTGGGTATTCATAACAAAGTATTTAGCTTGAAATATGAATACATTTCACTTCTGTAAAACAGTGGATGATAACAATAGTTGGTTAGGTTTAAAGAAAAATAAATATTTTGTATTAAAAAGAAAATATGTTTTCTGGGTACTTTCTGTTGCCAACCACAGGCATTCTCAGTTAAAAATCAATAAGGGAACACAAAGCGGTATATTTATAAAAGCAGAAAATCTGACATTCCACAAGCTGTCTCTGCAGGTGAATCTTCCAGGTGCAAGTATTTATATAACAGTGATTGATTCCCCACCAGAGAATGTATGCTGAAAATTACATAGTTAGCCTGGTTGAAAAGTCCATCCAGTTCAACCCACAGAGAAAAAAACCCCACAAAACTTGAAAATCTCCATATACACAATCCTATAATCACAGTGGATCCACAGGAATAAAAAAGAAAAACCCTAATAAAAATATATATTCATAATAATAAAATAAAGCCTTTGGCCTTTGTAACGCTCCAGCAGCTTTCCAGGAATTTATTATCGATGTCCTTTGAGATTTGTTGTAGTTATGTGTGGTGGTTTATCTCGACGATATCCTCATATTTTCCAAGTCCCTGGAGAGCCGCCACATAGATGTCTCTCGTGTGCTTCAGAAACTAAGAGAACAATCTCTATTGTAAATTGGAGAAATGCGAATTCCATCATGAGATTAAAGTGGATGTAAACCCTCACATATACAGTGCCTTGGAAAAGTATTCATGCCCTTTGAAATTTGCCACATTTTGTCATGTTTCAACCAAAAACGTACATGTATTTTATTCGGATTTTATGTGATAGACCGGCACATAATTATGAAGTGGAAGGAAAATGATGAAAGGTTTTCAAAATTTTTTACAAATAAATATGTGAAAAGTGTGGCGTGTATTTGTATTCAACCCCTGTGAGTCAATACTTTGTAGAACCACCTTTCACTGCAATTACAGCTGCAAGTCTTTTTGGGGATGTCTCTACCAGCTTTGCACATCCTAGAGGGTGAAATTTTTACCCATTCTTCTTTGCAAAATAGCTCAAGCTCTGTCAGATTGGATGGAGAGCATCTGTGAACAGCAATTTTTCAAGTCTTGCCACAGATTCTCAATTGGATGTAGGTCTGGACTTTGACTGGGCCATTCTAACACAATGGATATGCTTTTATCTAAACCATTTCATTGTAGCTCTGGTTGTATGTTTAGGGTCATTGGCCTCTTGGAAGGTGAACCTCCGCCCCAGTCCCAAGTCTTTTGCAGGTTTACAGTTTTTTCTTCTAAGATTGCCCTGTATTTGGCTCCATTAATTTTCCCATCAATTCTGACCAGCTTCCCTGTCCCTGCTGAAGAAAAGCATCCCCGTAACATGATGCTGCCATCACCATGTTTCACGGTGGGGATGGTCTGTTCAGGGTGATGTGCAGTGTTAGTTTTCTGACACACATAGTGTTTTGCTTTTAGGCCAAAACGTTCAATTTTGGTCTCATCTGACCAGAGCACCTTCTTCTACGTTTGCTGTGTCCCCCACATGGCTTCTCGCAAACTGCAAATGGGACTTCTTATGGCTTTCTTTTAACAATGGCTTTCTTGCCATTTTTCCATAAAGGCCAGATTTGTGGAGTGCATGACTAATATTTGTCATGTGGACAGATTCTCCCACCTGAGCTGAGGATTTCTGCAGCGCCTCCAGAGTTACCATGGGCCTCTTGGCTGCTTCTCTGATGAATGCTCTCCTTGCCATGCCTGTCAGTTTAGGTGGATGTCCATGTCTTGGTAGGTTTGCAGTTGTGCCACACTCTTTCCATTTTCAGAGGATGGATTGAACAGTGCGCTGTGAGATGTTCAAAGCTTAGGATATTTTAACCCTGATTTAAACTTCTCCCCAACTTTATCCCTAACCTGTCTGGTGTGCTTCATGGCCTTCATAATGCTGTTTGTTCACTAAGGTTCCCTAACAAACATCTGAGGGCTTCACACAACAGCTGTATTTATACTGAGATTAAATGACACACAGGTGGACTCCATTTACTAATTAGGTGACTTCTAAAGGCAATTGGTTCCACTAGATTTTACAAGCTTTCATCTTAACTGGCATTTAGATGGCATCAGTGTTTTTTCCATTTATTTATTTTGCTGTGCATACTGAAAACCACAGCTATATTTATAAATCATTTTTATTATTTGGTGGAATGAGGGAAATATGGATAAAGAGAGTGTGAGGATGACACAAAGGACTAAGAAGGATATGGGGAACATGGATCATGCTAGGGACCAGTCTGTATCTGAAAGCACCGCTCAGAACAGTATAGAAAAGAAAACACGGAATACTGTGTAGGATAAATCTCAAGACATTGTCACTGGTCTCTAGAAATTTGCACATGCACCAGAGACGGATAAAGAAGAATCTTTGTCTGTAACTGCTCCCTGCAATGAAGTAGATGCTGCAGAGGGAACACCGGACGGTACAGATAAATCCCAGGGTATGGACGGAGGAGGAGTAATAACTCAACAGGAACATCCAGATGAAACAGCGAGCAACGGAACCCCAGAGAATGCCTTGTATGACAATTCTGCTAAATCCTCAAATACACTGAATACCTCAGAAACAGAGCACGTAATTACACTCACAGATATACTGAAAGCCATTACTACATGTAACAGCTCTGTGAATATTCTTTCCCATAATTTGGAAGGAATGAGGGAAGATCTAACTTCAATTAGACAAGATATGCAAATTTTTAAAGAGAGAATGACAGATGTCGAGGAGAGAATAAACACAATTGAAGATTCTTTAAACACAGCTGTGAATTCTAATTAAAAGGTTATGCAACAACTATCCACACATGACTCTCGATTGGAAGATATGGAGAACCGTTTCCGCCAGAATAATATTAGAATAGTAGGCCTCCCTGAACAGGTAGAGGGAAATACTCCTACTGAATTTATAGAGAAATGGCTCATATCTACGATGGGCTCAGAACATTTCTCCTCTTTTTTCTCAGTAGAAAGAGCTCATAGAGTACCTAACAGGGTATCATCTGCGGGGGGTGCACCTAGGACTTTGCTCTTGAAAATGATGAATTATAAAGATAGGGTCATTATCCTGCAGAGAGCTAGACAACTTTCAGATATACAAGTGAACAGTTCAAAAATAAGCTTTTCCCCTATGTTCTCAGCAGCAGTGCAGAGCCAAAGGGCGGGATTTATTGAAGTGAAGTGGCGACTGAGGCAGACGGACTTATCCTACTCTATACTTTTTCCAGCTAAACTCAAAGAAAGAAAAATAAATTCTCCTTTTTGTTACTTTTTCTTCTATTTTTGGGAGTATGATTGGACATTTTGGGAGGGACAGAAGGGCGGAGAGAGTATTATTTTTTCTTTTTTAGCCTTCTCGATCAGATAGCCCCCATGTTTGTGTTTTGTTATGTTGATTATGTCTTTGTATATATTTGCTGTATATGTTTTTGTTTTGTTATGTTAATTATGTCCATGCTTGTTTATGTTTGTCTTGTATGTTGGGTCATGTGCACCTCTTGGAATATATTTTTGTCTCGCCTTTTTCTCCCCCCACTGTCCGCGCCTTTCTCCTTCCCCTCATGGGAGGAACCCATGGGGGATTGGGTGATGGGGATGGCAGACTGGGGGGGGGGGGGTAAGTAGGGTGACATGGGTTGGACTGAAAAATTCCATATTTGTTGCATTTTGTTTATTTTGGTTAGTTTATTTGAGATTAACTTGACATGGCTCCCTTAAATGAAGTACTAATTTCATGGAATGTAAGGGGTATTGGAAGCCCTTCTAAGCGGCAAGCAGTGTTTACTTCACTAGGGAGATTCACACTCTCAATAATATGTCTTCAGGAAACCCATTTAAACTCCGAGACGTTACATTACTTAAAACAAAACCAGTTTAATATTCAGTTTCACTCTACATATACAACATACTCCAAAGGAGTGTCTATACTTATATCTAATGGATTGGATTTTACATGTAGACAAATTAAGAAGGATAGTAAAGGTTGATTTATTGTTTTGTAGTGTACATTATCAGGCCGTTTATATGTGATTGGAAATATATATATCCCTCTGCCTTTTTCAACAGAAGTATTTTAAGAATATATTCAGTTCATATCTGATAAAATAGATAGTGCATGCCTATTGGTTGGTGATTTTAATAATCATATGGACTCCGCAATAGATAAATATAACATAACGGATGAGCAAACTTCATTGGGCCCACGGCCTTTGCTAGATATATAGGGGAATTGGGATTGATAGATCTCTGGAGACAGCGTAATCCAACAAACAGGCAATTTTCATGTTTTTCTAGTAGTTATAAAACCCTCTCTAGAATAGATTTAGCGTCTGGAACATATTCCATGCTACCATTTCTTCCTGATGTTGGATATGAGGCTAGGTATCTCAGATCACTACCCTATAATATTACATTTTTCTTTCAGGACTAACCTAGATGTACTCTATGGAAGGTGAACCCATATCGGTTGTCCCTTTTTCCTTCATCTGAAGGAACTATGATTTAATTAATTACTTACTCAGAATATAAATAAAACTTCGGTCTCACTTTTAATATATTGGGATGCAATGAAAGCGTATCTTCGAGGTCTCCTTATTGCGCAGATATCAAAAATTAAGGAACAATCTAGGCAGTGGGGAAAAAACCCTAGCTGATAATATGATAAAGGCCGAGTCTTTATATATAACTAATCCAAATGAAGATACAAAAAAAAGAATGGCTCCATAGCCAACTACATTATGCAGCAGTGGCTAAGAAGAAGGCAGAAAATAAAAGATTTTTCCTACAACAACCATATTTTGAGGAGGGAGAGGGGACAGGACATTTACTGACAACTACTGTAAAAGTTCAGTGGCCGCCATCATATGTAACTGAAATACAATCATCTTCAAATAAGAGGGTTATTACTACCCCAGAGATATTAGGGGTATTCAGGGTATATTATTAGGCATTATATAAGAGCAGGGTATCCTATTCGGAGGAGTCCTTGAACAGATTTTTTGATACTATTGAATTACCAAATATCTCAAAGGATGAAAGGGTAGCTTTGGAGGGCCCATTAACATTGGATGAGCTAAGAAATGCAGCATTTAACCACTTCAGCCCCGGACCATTTGGCTGGCAAAAGACCAGAGCACTTTTTGCAATTCGGCACTGCGTCGCTTTAATTGACAATTGCGCGGCCGTGCAACATGGCTCCCAAACAAAATTGATGTCCTTTTTTTCCCACAAATAGAGCTTTCTTTTGGTGGTATTTGATCATCTCTGCGGTTTTTATTTTTTGCACTATAAACAAAAAAATAGCAACAGTTTTGAAAAAAACACATAATTTTTTACTTTTTGCTATAATAAATATCCCGAAAAATATATAAAAAAACATTTTTTTTCCTCAGTTTAGGCCGATACATATTCTTCTACATATTTTTGGTGACGGGAGCCGCCAGTCACGGCATGACCCCTATTAGAAACGGCACGATGTGCCCTTTCTAAAGTGCGCATGCGCCGTAGACAACGGCGCATGCACCGTAGTCATCGGCGATCACCTTTTTTGTAAATATCTCCTATACCGTGGAGGTTTAGGAGATATTTCAAGCACCTACAGGTAAGCCCTAATATATGCTTACCTGTAGGTCAAAGTAGTTGTACAGGGTGTACAACCACTTTAAGTTGCTGACAAAGGTACTTGCGACTAGATTATCAAGATATATTTCCAAACTAATCCATTGTGATCAATCAGGCTTTATTCCTAATAGATCTACAGCAAATAATATTAGATGGCTATTTTTAAATTTACAACTCCCAACAGATAATATGGGAAATAAAGCTATAATGTCACTCTATGCGGCTAAAGCATTTTACAGTATAGAGTGGGTCTTTTTGTGGAATTGCTTAAAACGATATGGGTTTGGACCCAGATTTATTAAATGGATACAACTTTTGTATAACTCCCCAAGAGCCAGGGTACAGGTGAATGGATGTGTATTGGCCTCTTTTTCGTTGACCAGAGGGACAAGGCAGGGATGTCCCCTATCCCTGCTTCTTTTTGCTCTGGCTATTGAACCATTGGCTGAGGCTATTGGCTTGTCTACAAATATTGTGGGATTTGTGGGACTTGTATGGATCCTTTTCTGGATTTTATATTAACTGGGACAAATCTGTAATGCTGCTTGTGGATCCTGAGCATGTGGGACATCTGTGCCAGACTCATCAAATGGCCCTGGTTACATCATTTAAATACTTGGGAGTGGTAATTACACCAAATGTTACAGAATATACAGATAGGAATGTGCTCCCTCTTATTGTTAAATTTAGACAATTGAGTAAAACGTGGGGTAAATTTCCATGGTAAGGAGGGCGAGTCTGGTGAGGATGGTGTGGATGCCCCAGATGTTATATGTATTGCATAATTGCCCCATATGGTTGACGCTACGATTATTTAGAACCATTGATTCAGTTTTTAGGGATTTTGTGTGGCGGGGAGGAAAACCTAGAATTAGATTTTAAATATTACAACAGCCTACTGATAAGGGGGAATTGCGATACCTAATGCAAGATTATACTTTATTGCATCACAATTACAAAATTGGCATGGTTGGGAGGTAGTGGACATGGAGGACCCTACACAAAAAATAATAACATCTCAATTTAAAAAATACCCTTTAGTTCAACTCATAGTAGCTCACCACTTTTAGAATAAAAAAAAGGTTCCCTACTTTTTACTTGATTCATAGAGTATGGGAAGCAGTACGAACTATTACTCAACATAAGGGATATACGGAATATATGCCCATATGGGATAACTACTGCTTTTATAAATAAATTTAACTTTCGGAATTCTCAGACTGGAAAATGGCGGGCATATTTCTCCACCAGCTACATTAAGGGGATGTTTTACTTCCTTTTAATATATTAAAAGACTGCTATCAGTTAACAAACAATAATTTCTATCAATACATTCAAATACATCATGCATTACAAATCCAAAGCTCAAAAATCCAATTACAGTATTAACACTCTAAAATATAAACAAAGGCAACTTTGGTTGCCTGTACGAAACGAGGACTAATAGGAGTTCTTTATCCTAACCTACAAATAATGGAGAATACTGAAAAACATAAAAATAGTTTTGCCCGGTGGCAAGGAGACAGAGGATCTAGATGAGGAGGACTGGAAACGTGCTCTGGAAACACTTCCTAGGACATCTCTCTCGCCTTCCCAAAGGCGATCTTATCTTTTTATCATACATAGGGCCCATTATACTCCACAAAACTCTTTGCTTGGGGAAAATATACAACACCGCTACGCCCGCAATTCTCTTTATTTAATGGCTCTCTCATCCACATGCTCTGGCGATGTCCAAAGCTTCATCGTTATTGGGAAAAAGTATTTATAACCCTAAACTTATTATGCTCCACTGAGATAATAGGGACGCCCAAACTTGCACTATTGGGTATAATAACTGATGGAGCACTACCAGTAGAGATGCATACTATGTGGATAAGATCCCTATATTTAGCACGTAAAGTCATTCTACAAAAATGGATATCTGTTGACCTTCCAATCCATACACAATGCGTTGAGAAACTTAATTATATAATTAAAAGAGAAAAATTAACATATAAGCATAGAGGTACAGAGCAAAGGTTTGGTAAAATATCGTCATGTTGGATAGAACCTAGTAATGGATTATATGATGGTTTAACAAGTAAAGAGGCATGAAAATAGAGGAGATGGGAGAAAAGTGCTGAGGCGTAGAGTGAGGAGTAGAAGAATGTAAAAACAGGATTTTTTTCCACTCACCATAAAATCCCTTTCTCTGAGTTCATTGACGGACACAGCACTTCCAATCTTGACTTTGGGGTTATATCACCACCTTCAGGAGTAGGACTAGGCAAAAACAAAAAAAACAAGCACAGCGCCGCCTAGGGGCGGTCCTTACTGGTATTAACCCCCCACTCTGCTACAGGCAACTCAGTTTGTTACAAAGCAGTACAAACACAAACAGGAGGGGTGGGTGCTGTGTCCGTTAATGAACTCTGAGAAAGGGATTTTACGGCGAGTAGAAAAAAATCCCGTTTTCTCTTTCGTTCATTGACGGACACAGTACTTCCAATCTTGACCTTAGGGATGTCCCAAAGCAGTGCCACATCGAGGGGTGGGAACACAGAAAAAAAGGAAAAAAATTACCTCCACTCACACAAAACCCCCTCGTAAGGGGAGCCAAAACCTCAGGCAGCCGCCTACAAAACTTTGCGGCCAAAACACGCATCCAAAGATGTCCAAACATCCACCTTGTAAAACTTGGTGAAAGTGTGTACTGACGACCAGGTAGCCGCCTTACACACTTAAGAAACGGACGCTTGATGCCGGAAGGCCCAGGGAGCACTAACCGCCCTGGTAGAATGCACCGTGATGGGAAAGGGGGGCATCCACCCCCTAATGGCATAAGCCTGGACAATAATCTGTCTGATGCAACGAGAAATAGTGGCCGAAGAAGCTGCCAGGCCCTTCCTTGGACCATCCACAGTTACAAACAGTGAATCCGACCTTCGAAAAGGAGCCATAACTGACAGATACACACGGAGAGCCCGAACCACATCCAAAGAGTGCAAGGCAACCTCCTTGGGGTGAGACGGTTTAGGACACAAGGAAGGAAGTCCTCATTTAGATGAAAGGCAAATACACCCTTAGGGTGAAACGAGGGATGTGGACGCAGCACTGCCTTATCCTTGTGGAGAACCAAATAAGGAGACTTACACGACAAGGCCGCCATCTCAGAAACTCGCAGAGCGGACTTAATAGCCACTAGAAAGACAACCTTCTGAGAGAGTGTGAGTAAGGGGATCTCCCTAATGTTCTCAAATGGTGGCTTCTGAAGTACTAAGAGCACCAGGTTTAGATCCCATGGAGGCAGCGGCGGGTGTACCGGGGGAGCCACATGTCGAACCCCCTGAAAAAAAGTACGCACCAACGAATGAGCAGCCAATGGTCGCTGAAAAAAAGATAGCCAGAGCTGATATTTGCCCCTTGAGAGTGCTCAAAGCAAGCTTCTGATCAACACCATGCTTCAGATCTTAGATACCGAATAGGAACGCGGATGCCACCCCATAGCCTCACACAAAGACATGTAAGCCTTCCAGGTGCAATGATAAATCTTCCGTGAAGTGGACTTATGCTCCCTCAACATAGTGGGAATCACAGAATCCAGCAACCCCCAGTCTCTCAGCACCTGGCTTTCAATGGCCAGGCCGTTAAAACCAGAGACAGTAAAGCAGGGTGGATATCGGACCCTGGGACAGAAGGTCCTCCAGCACCGGCAGCCACCAGGGAACGTCCGCCACCATCCGTACCACGTTGGCGTACCATGGATGGCCTCCACCCTGCCCAGCAGATGAGGAAGGAGCTTGAGAGGAGGGAAGTCATAAATGAGCTGATAATGCCCCCATGGCGCCACCAGCACATCTGACGAATCCGCCAAGGGATCCCTTGTTCTGGCCACAAATCTCTGCACCTTCTGATTGAGACGAGAGGCCAGAAGATTCACGTCTGGCGTGCCCCACCGCAGGCAAATGAGATGAAACACTTCCGGATGCAGCGACCACTCCCCCTGATCCAGCAACTGATGGCTGAGATAATCCGCTTGCCAGTTTTCTATGCCAGGAATGTAAATGGCTGAAAGAGCCAGCACATGAAGTTCTGCCCACTGCAGAATGTCAGAGACCTCCAGTGCCGCTGCTGAGCTCCTCGCCCCCCCGGTGGTTGATGTAAGCCACTGCAATGGCATTGTCCGACTGGATCCTGACTGGACGACCACGCAGCAGTGTCCAAATGGAGAGGCATAACCTGATCGCACGCTACTCCAGAACGTTGATTAATAGGCGAGACTCCTCCGGTGTCCAGCGGCCCTGGGCCGAACAAAGGCCCAGAACCCCCCAGCCGGTCAGGCTGGCATCTGTCATGATCACCGTCCAATGGAGAGGGAAAAACGGCTTCCCAGACCGTAGAGGCCCTGGTCAGACGGCCCACATGAATCTGACAATCCAGAGATGCCAGGGATTTGTCCCATTTGGATAACATCTCCCTCTGCAAGACCCGAGTGTGAAACTTAGCATACGGAACTGCCTCGAAGGTGGATACCATGAGGCCCAGAACCCACATGCAAAAGTGCAGCGACAACCACTTGCAGGGCAGCAGCAACCACATCATGGAGTGAAGGGTCTGCAGTTTGATCGGCAGATGAAAAACTTTCGCCCGTGCAGAGTCCAGAATCAACCCCAAGTACTCCAGGTGTTGGGTTGGGAGCAACACGGACTTCTGGAGATTCAACACCCAGTCAAACTCTTGTAAGGTCTGCATGGTGATCGCCACATCGTCTCTCAGTTGTGAGGTTGACGCTGCTCTCAGGAGGAGATCGTCCAGGTAGCCCAAGATCTCCGATGTCTCAGCAACGCCAGAACCGGTGCCAACACCTGGGTGAAGACCCGTGGGGCCAACGCCAGGCCAAAGGGAAGTGCCACAAATTGATAGTGCGCATCTCTGACCTCAAAGTGCAGGAACCGCTGGTGCCTGGCGCAGATGGGGAAATACAAGTATGCGTCCTTGATGTCCAGGGAGGCCAGGAAATCCCCCTGATGAAGCAGGGCCACCACAGAACGAACGGACTCCATCCTAAACCTCTGTACTTTCACAAAACAATTGAGGGCCTTGAGATCCAGGATTGGACGAACCCCTTTCTTCTTTGGAACTATGAACACATTGGAGTAGAAACCCGAAACATTTCTGAAGCTGGGACAGGAACTATCACCCCCCCCCCCCGAAAAAGCAAGTCCTGCACCGCCCCAAACAAGGCCCGCCGACGAGAGGGGAGAGGATGAAGATTGGAGGGAAAAAACCTGTCTGGCGGACAGGAAAGAAACTATTTTGTAACCGGACAAAATTATTTTGCAGGCCCACTGGTCGGAAAGAAGAGAAGTCCACCAGTCTGCAAACCACCGAAGGCGACCCCCCACCCGTAAGTTGGGCGGGGGTAAACCTTCATGCGGAAGAGGACTTTCCCACGGGCTTGTTTAGCTTGGATGCCAAGGACGCTTTTGCCCATCTGCGGGAGCCTTGGTGGGCTGGGAATGCTTGCTGGCAGAACTGGGCGGACAAAAAAAGACGGAGAGCGGAAAAAGAGGGGCCCTGCCTACGACGGGGCTCCTTGCCTTTTTTAGACTGTGGGAAAAAAGTACTTTCCCCCCCAGTAATGTCCTTAATAATGTTGTCCAGAGAGGCTCTAAATAGCCTCCCTCCCTGGAAAGGCAAATCCGCCAAAGCCTTCTTAGATGTCTGGTCCACCGACCAGCACTTGAGCCAAAGCAGCCGGATGAAGAACCACGGCCGACACGGAGACTTTGGAAAGTAACGGGGCCGTGTCCAGGGCCACATCACAGACATACTTAAGTCCCTGTACTAACTGGTCTGCCAGTTCCACACAGACTGGGGACGCTTGCTCATTACCCAACTCGCGGTGTAATAGCTTAGCCCATTCAGTAAGGGCGACACCAGAGCCGTGGCTAGCACCGGACGAAGAGCCGACCCTGCTATCGTAAACATAGACCGAGTGACCGCCTCGGACTTTCTGTCGACAGGATTCTTGAAATAAGGGGACCTCTCCACCGGAATCATGGTCGCCTTATTTAACATGGACACTGGAGGATCAACGACCAGAGGGGAAGCCCATTTCTTCAACAGACTCTCTTAAAAAGGGTAACGCACCGAAAAACGCCTTGGAACTGAAAAGGACCGCTGCAGGCATTCCCAATCCTTGTAAATAAGGACAGGTAAGGAACACCTTAGTGGTGCGGACTGGCTTGTGAGACCCAAAGAGGACCAACACCTCTGCAGACGCCCCTGCCGGATCCTAAATTTTCAATGTATCACGCACCGCCATAATGAGTATACCCACCAGCGCTTTCTCATGCGCCACAACGGACAAGGAGGATTCCTCTTCACTGTCCGAAAAGATCAGGGGCCGCATCATCCGAGCCATCCAGGTAGGGGCCGCCTGCTACGGCGGGGCGGGAGTCCGGATCAGAGTCCTCCCCAGAAGATGGAGGGGGAAGGGGGCGTTTTTTACCCGCCTTATGCCCGCACGCTACTTCAACCTGGGAGATGAAGGATTCCAGGACTGCCAACAAAACGTCCAGAGGCACCTGCTTCAGACACCAAGATGTTCCCATGCTTGACCGGACACTACCAAGGACCGAACGCCCACTAGGGAGAGATAGAGAAGGTAGACCACCCCTAGCTGCTGCAGACTGGGGGACCCCCAGGAGGACTCACCACCTTGACCTCCGAGGAGCAGTGCTGTGCTGTCCGTCCTCCAGCAGATGGGACAAGCCACAAGGAGATCCGCGCTCTTGCCTGGCTTTAAATGCAGAGTCTAGTGCTACAGGGCCAGCAGAAAACTCCCCACGATGCTACAAGAAAATGTAGCAGGGACCCATCTAGCAGGGATTGTGGGTCACACTCCCCAGACAGATCCACCTCCCGCCTAAACGGCGTGGCTGTCGGCCACGGCGACACTGTGACCCAGACATCAGGTGACTGGTCATGTGTATCCCTGCGAGGCGTGTAGCTCACCAGCTGCCCCGGTCCAGAATGGGGCTTGTCGCGGCCAACCCAGTGCGGAGCTCAGGTCTGTGCGTGCTCAGTGGCCAGGCTGGGGAGACTACCAGGATCTATGATATCCAGCCTGTCAACCAGCCCAGCAGTTGATTGCAGATGCATCTCTCGAAAAATTAAAAAGAGAAAAGATTAAAAACCAAAGAACCACAGGTCCCAGCAGGGAGCCAGGTCCTCCTAGACTAGGCAGAAAAAAAACTGAGCTGCCTGTAGCAGAGTGGGGGGGGGGGGCTTACTACCAGTAAGCACTGCCCCTAGGTGGTGCTGTGCTTGTTTTTTCTGTTTCTGCCTAGTCCTACTCCTGAAGGTGGTGATATAACCCTAAGGTCAAGATTGGAAGTGCTGTGTCTGTCAATGAACGAAAGAGAAAGAAAGATAATTTGACGCTGAATGGAGGAAGTTGCCATAGTCTGACGATTGACATTGGGGGAATCCAATCTGATGCGCAGAATGTATCTATGCTCCTATTATGCTTTTTTTTATTATATGTTAAGTTACTTTAGTCCGTGAGGTGCAAGGTTTGTTTGGTTTGTTTGGTTTGTGTGCTTTCTTATTTTATAATACTTTATGGAATAAACTGATTTATTATTTGTATGTATTATAATAAAAAAAAAAAATTATTTGATTGAAAGATTTTAGTTAGGGGTATCAGAGTAAAGGGGGCTGAATACTAATGCACGCCACATTTTTCCCACATTTATTTGTAAACAATTTTAAACACCATTATCAATTTCCTTCCAATTCACAATTATGTGCCACTTTGTGTTGGTCTAGCACAATAGCACATAAAATCCCACTAAAATACATTTTTGTTTTTGGTTGTAACATGACAAAATGTGGAGAATTTCAAGGGGTATGAATACTTTTTTATGGCACTGTGAAGTGAACAGCCTCAGCTGATACACGGGAGTGAAACAAATCTCCCTACATAAGTTTTACATGCATATCTGCTGTCTTCAGTTTTATATATTCTTTAGAAAGTGCACATTGTGTTAGATATTTTCTCTTCCTGTTCAGCACTGGGAGTGGATTCTTGGCAGCCAGAACAGCTGATTGGAGGAAAAGCACACCCACCACATCCTCCACATAGGCAGAGACTTGCAGAGCTCTGCTGTCACCAGGGAAGCTCTCTGCTAATCTATTTATAGGAACCTTCGACACAAATTTCAAGCTGGTTTTATCTTGGATGACAAAGAACTTGTCAGAAATGATCATGCTGATAACAGAGCAACAAAACAGCAGAAAGACACAGGACTTTGGAGAGAGATAAGAAAACACTACATATATATGTGCTTAGGTCAAATTTCATGAATCAGGTTTACATCCACTTTAAAGACTCTTAAATATGTTAATTTTATGCAAGAGGCACGCCTCACCTTGGCCCTTGGGGGCCAATCTAATAAACATTTCAAAGTAGGTAATTTGCAAATAAGCAAAGGATTGTAATACGGAGGTGGACTGGTTAGACTTAAAAGGAATTGTAAAGATCCAGGTTAATGTTTATGGCTTTGTGTGTGATAAATTGATTTATTCAAAGAGTAAGAATGCAATTTGGCCATAAACAAAACAAAAAATATTTAATGATGATAATTGGACATCAAAATGGGTATTATATACTTACGGAGTACTTGTTTATGGTAAATAGCATTCTTCAAAGCATATCTTGTTTATCTAATTAATAGTAAAAGAATGAGATTAAGCCCTGGTTCACATTGGTATTATTTGGCATGTGATTTGACATGTCAAATCGGCAGCAATTGCCAACAATAGCACCGTCCTAACCTGTGTACTACTTTTTTACGATTTTGGGGTGCGATTTCCATTAACATCTGTGCAGAAACCCACACAGATGTCTGTGAAATCGCAGCCGAAATCGGGACTGACACGTGGAAGTGAAATTGTGGGAGTTCAGCTGAACTCACATGGCTTCATTCCGACAGCTCAGTGTGAACCTGGGCTTAGCGAAACATACAGACAACTTTGATTAGAATTTCTGACTACAACTGTTCAAGGCCAAGAGGCATGACCTGTCACTCAGTGACCAACCAGGTTGCTTAATATTTTAGTGAATGTGAGAATGTGTATCTTAGGGAAGGTTATTTTGGCTGAATTATGACAAAAATTGGGTTCTCTGAAGGTGTCTAATGATTGCATGAACATTCTAAGTACCCTGCTACCTGTCTTGTCTGTACCTCTGTTCTGCTATTTTGACAGGTACCGTTCCCCACTTCCGGCCCCATCTCCTGGAAGATCGGGCCCCTCCTGCTTCCTCCGCCGCCGGACCAATTAGAAAGCGCAGCGTGCTTCGTGCATGTGCAATAGGGAGCTGGCTGTGAAGCCAAAAGGCTTCACTGCAGGGTTCCCTTACCAGAAATGGCGGTGGCTGCACCTGACAGCCGATTCGAAGATCGGCTGGGGTGCTGACATTGCGGGTTCCCTGGACAGGTAAGTGTCCATATATTAAAAGTCAGCAGCTGCAGTATTTGTAGCTGCTGACTTAAAATTTTTTGTGGGGGGGCTGGACCTCCTCTTTAATATAGTTGGTATTAGTAAAAATATCCCGTGAGATCCATCAGGATCAGGAACACCCTAGGCTAAACTACTGCAACACAGTAAACAGCATATTTATAGTCTCAAAGTTCAATCAATGTCCCTACATAGGGCTTAAGTACTTAATGGGTAGCACCTAGCCAGGAGATTACAGTATTTACTAGTGTAGCAGGTGCCCCGCTCTGTCACCCTCAACGTGGCTAAGCTGCCAGAGGTTCTTCTGTGAGGGAGAGAATGTCTGTCAGTCTGCAGGGGATTTCTCCCCCTTCCCCCTTTTTTATTTTTTTTCTCACGCAGACATACAGGGCTGCTCACTCTGCATCCTCTCCTGTTCCTATTGGCAGGAGGAAGTGTGCCAATTAGAGGAACAAATACACGGGCCAATGAGAAGGACTTTAGCAAGCAGGAGCAGCAGCAAAGGATTCTGGGATATGTAGTCCCCATCTAAAATAGCCCCATAGCTTTCTATGGACACAAAACTACAAGAGCAAGCCTGTTTTGGGGATAGAGAGAAAAAAAATACTCCATCTGGATTTCCTGAGGGAATTCAGTCACCACAAAGTAGAACAAGAGATTGGATTTAGGGGAGAGGTGCTGCCTCCCAGGTCAGTCCACTGCATGATTTCAGGCATCCATAGCCGGTCGGGACATCTAGCCTGAGAGAGGCGGTTCCCAAGTGCATATCCAGGTGCACCTGCACCGACTGTGAAGCGTTCCAGTGTGAGGTGACCAGCTGGGTTGCCAGAAGAGCCTGCCTGTGTCACGACGATTGTTTGGGCCTGACCGCAGAATTGGGTGAGAAGGCATTTGCCCATTTGCAGGAAACAAGGACACTGCACACAGACAGAGTTGATTCACTTTGCCCATCCAGGTTTATGAACACTGTATACAGACATCATTGCTCTTGGTCACTTTGCTTAATCCTGTAGTGCCACAGATGACAAGGCCATTCAGATACAGAGACTGTATACAGGCACCATTGTCCTTTCACCTTGCCAGTTGTATTGTTTGGCCCTGTTGTATTGTTTGGCCCTGCTATTCAGGAGTTTAGGTGCACCAACAAGAGTGGCTAGCTGAAGATAAAAAGCCTCATCCTTCTTCAAAAGGGACTGAAGTTACTGGTGCCATATGGGCACCCGCACACATGTCCAGGGCTCTGTATATATAGTGGGTGTGGGGGACAGTTTATCTGGGAAGCTAAGCCATTAAGTATTGATTTGAATACAGTGTTTGTTGTTGGCCTGTGGTGTCAGGAGACAGAAGGGAGAGGTTTGACATAAGAAAGGGTCATTCTTCTGCTTTTCTCCTGCCTGGACTCATAGAGCCAATTTATATAGAGGTAACCAATCTGCTATAGGATTGTCATTGTTAAGTGTTTGCCTCTGCTCTTGGGGTTATTCTCAGGTTGGGAACCCTGAATACAGTATTGAGCTATATTGCTCTGGATCTTAGTTATTATTGTTCAACTGATTCACTTGACAAATGTGCATTGTTACTGTTTATTACTTTTCCACAGAAACCTCACAGTAAAGACAATTTCTGTGTTTTATCATAATGTGTGTGTTTCTCATTGGTCCTTGCACTTACACTATTGCCGGGTGTGCCAGAGGGGGCTGAGACTGTTATTGGGGTTGAGAGGCAGAGTACGGGACTGAACATACTTAAGCGGCTCTTGCGGGGGTAGCCCTATACTAGTAAAGCAGGTATCCTATCAGTGTAGATGTGTGTAGAGGCCACTCCAGAATCAATGAGAGCTGACAGCAGTCAGAGGGAATACATGCCATCAGAACCCTAGCAAAAAAGCCAGTGGGTCAGAAAGTAATCAGGCCAACAGAAGCAACCCGCCGCGTGGCCTGTCAAATACTTCCACAACCCGGCGATCTCTATGACCAAGGCAGACTTGAGCAGGACATGACACATGCCCAGGTATTCCACACGCCAGAGCCCGCCCCTGCTCCACAGGGGAGGGGAGCAAGCTACAACAAAGGGGGGGGGGGGGGATTGAACCTGCAGTGTCCCGCGGACATCCCACTACAGCATGGCAAATAGCCACAGACAGAGGCCAAATGTCAGCACCGGGGAACCCCCACCATACCAGCAGTTCCAGAGCCATGCCCAGCCCCGACATCAAATATGCACATATAGAACATCTACTTAAAATGGCAATAATCAATACAGAATTAAAGCTATAGCGCACAGCCAATTATAGCGTAGAACAACCCACTCCAAACAGGAAGATATAGAAGATATCTATATATACATGTATATATATATATATATATATATACACCCTGTTTCCCCGAAAATAAGACCTAGCGTGATTGTCGGTGATGGCTGCAATATAAGCCCTTCCCCCAAATAAGCCCTACCCTGTTTCCCCGAAAATAAGCCCTACCCTGAAAATAAGACCTACAAGGACTTTAACTAGGGCTTATTTGGGGGGTAGGGCTTATATTGCAGCCATCACCGACAACAATCACGCTAGGTCTTATTTTCAGGGAAACATGGTATATATATATATATATATATATATATATATATATATATATATAAAAAACATGTTTAAAGCTGCAGAGGCAGATGGAAAAAAAATGCAAGTAAGATGTCACAAAAATAATTTATCAATGAGTCCCGGAGGAATAGTTGCTTTTAAATTATATATCTATCTAGCCTTTTGTCCAAATCAACCCCTCGTGGGTCTTCCTGGATGTTTTCAACAACAGTAAATCGTATTACGGATTTGTCATACTTGTGTTTGAGACCAACATGGCCCCCGATTGGAGTGTTAAGTATGCCATTTCTTATACAAGAAATGTGATCAGAAATTCTTTTCCAGAGTGGTCTAATAGTTCTAATGTAGAAAGCACCAGATAGGCAAAACTTAATATATACCATACCAGGTGTTTGACACGTACTGGGGTGTTTGATAGTGTGTATCCTGCCATTGGGCAACCTAATGGAAGAACCCTCCAGTATCCAGTGGCAAAACTAACATCTGCCACATTTAAAGATGCCAGGGGTCTTTGTGTCTGAAGAGGTCTGTATCGTATAGTGGCTAGAGACTACCCAAGCACGAAGAGAAGCAGATTGCAGGGTAGTCATTCAGATGCTTTTTTTTAAAACCGGGTCGCATGTTAGGAGATGGCAATGTTTTTGTGATATTTCCTGAACCTGCTCATGTTGGTTTGAAAGAGGAGTAATAAGTCCAACCCTGTAATTTTTTGGTTTAATATCCCTGTTAACCACTTCAGCTCCAGAAACCCCCCTGGGGACCAGGCCATTTTTTTGCGATACAGCACTGCCTTACTTTACCTGATAATTGCGTGGGCGTGTGACGCTGTACCCCCAAAAAATGTCCCTTTTTCCCACAAATAGAGCTTTTTTTGGTGGTATTTGATCACCTCTGTGGTTTTTATTTTTTGTCATATATATACAAAAAAGTACAACAATTTTGAAAAAAAACCACAATATTTTTGACTTTCTGCTGTAAAACATTCCCAATAAAAAAACGTAAAAAAAAAAAATCTAATTTCTTTATCAATTTAGGCCAATATGTATTCTGCTACATATTTTTTGGGAAAAAAAATTCCAATACGTGTATATTGATTGGTTTGCACAAAAAAGTTACAGTGTCTATTACTATGGTATATTTTTATTTATTTTTTATTTTTTACTAGTGAGGGCGGCGATCATCGACTCATAGCAGGATTGCGATATTGTGGAGGACAAATCAGACACCTGACACTTTTGACACTTTTTGGGGACCAGTGACACTATTACAGTGATCAGTGCTAAGTAATATACACTGTTATTGTACTAATGACACTGACAGGGAAAGGGGTTACCATCAGGGGCGATCAAAGAGTTAAATGTGTTCCTAGGAGTGATTGCTAACTGTGGGAGATGTGCTTTGACTGGGGGAATGTAAAGATCCGTGTCCCTGCTTAGCCGGAACACAAGATCAGCACATGCCCCTCTCACAGAACAGCAGTCTGCCTTGTTTACATAAGCAGACCGCCGTTCTGCCTTTCTCACAAATGATGGGTGGGTCCTGGAAAACATCGAGCCTGCCGGACCCGCTGATTGGCTCCCGCTATGTCCAATCACAGCAGGAATGGGTCGTCGGTGTGCACACGCTCGACCCAGAACTATCAGATCATGTAACAGGTACATGTAAAGCAAAGGAAAGGGGTAGTGGGACTTTAAATGAGGCATGGGTATGTCTTTGAAATAGTCTAGGATACCTTAAATTAAATTAAATGTCACCATCCCACACGGGGAACTGTATAGCCAAAGAGAATTGCTAATCAATTAAATGCATAGGCATCAATTCATGAGTAACATGACTACTATTTCTTATTATGCTTCAATGTGCATGATTTATGTATTGTATATTATGATGCATTATATTATTTTGTTACTCATGAAATGATGCCTATGCATTTAATTGATTAGCAATTCTCTATGGCTATACAGTTCCCCGTGTGGGATGGTGACATTTAATTTAATTTAAGGTATCCTAGACTATTTCAAAGACATACCCATGCCTCATTTAAAGTCCCACAACCCCTTCATTTGCTTTATAAGTTAATACAGGGATGGAGACATGGTTATGTAAATTGTGGGGCCCAATCAGGTCAGTTGCTTTATTGTAACAGGTACGTGATCTGGCAGAGAGCAGCTGCCCTGCCGCAGTAAGTCTACAGTGAATGGTCGCTAAGCGGTTAAACAAAACGTATATTTTTTTTTGTTGTATGCTTTACATAATGTAGTTTTAGAGGGGGGCATGTTGATCTCAAAGACAATTATGATGAATCTGTAATACGATTTACTGTTCCCATGGAGGTGTCCTCAGAAGGGTTTGTTCCCACAGAGGAGACCCAGATATCCCATGTTTTGGTGAATTTCCCAGGACAACCCCTGGATTCAGAAGCAGTATTGCTGAGTTGATAAGTCTTTTCCAGAAATCAAGTGTAGGTGCCATTACAGACTTCCATTTGAGCAGTATGGCCTTGCGGGCATAAAATAACAATCACCCTATCAGTGTTCTCATTGCTCTGGACATGATCAATAAGTGGACCAGACCACGTATACAAACATCCACCACCAATGGTACAACAATCAGAGTACATTTTTTAATACACTCTTTCCAATAGGATTGGACATGTATATATGTTGCTGGGTCTACTGGGCAGTGCCAGCATTTAGCGGAAATGTTTGGGTAAATCCTATGCAATTTTTGCAGGGTGATAAATATACCCTATGAAGTATTATAAATGGAATCAATCTGTCTTTTGCCGAAACCAGCTGTTGCATAGAATACTCCCAGTCCATATCCGGGGCCATTCCCGGGGCCATATCCGGGGCTTTGTATATCTTGGATAACGTTTTTTTCAGGGCATCATCACATCACTTCTGGTTTCATTGTTTGCATGTGAGATCAAGGCATGGATTTGCCTCTTTCTCCCCTAGCTGGTGGCTGTGTTCCCGGGCACCAGTAATAGCGAGACAGCCCGGGAACCACGGGAGGAGGGGGGAGGAACCGCACTGGGAGCCGAACAAAATCCACGCAAGCTGATGGCTGCTATTGCAGTCATCAGCTTGTCATTAAAGGTTCACTCTTTGGACATAAATAGTATGTTCAAAGAGCTGAACTGGTTAAGGTATTTGATCCCCTTACTAGTCCACACCATGGGATCCTATAAGCTAAAAAATTCAGACAGAGGGGTTATGCCGTTGAGGGGAATGAGAGGACCACTGATGGGCGGTTCTAGGATGCGGAAAAAGCCAGGCTTTAATAAGCGACTTCATTGACTGAGTAATGTAAAGTGGTACTGAAGCTCCCAGGTGTAACAGGTTACGAATCGCTTCGCAAGACCCTAAAACTGCAGCCTCCAGCACCATGGCAGCATTAGTTTCATCCACTTTCAGCCTTTTATGGGCGTGAGTGAGTAGGGTAGCAACATAATCGGCATGAAGGTTTGGACAGGCCAGACCACCTTGGGTTCAGGGCCTCTGGAGCACCTTTAGTTTAAATCTAAGTTGGGAGGAGCCTCACAGAAAGGCAAGCATAGCTGAGTCAAATTGCTTAAAATATTTTTGTGGTATCCACACCGGAGTATGGCGTAGGACATAAAGGGGTCAATTCACTAAGAGTTAAATAATGGCTAATAAATTGCAGTAAGATATTGCTTGCGATAAATTAGTTTTAAAAAGCGCATGCTTTCGAATTCAGATTCCACAAAGGTATCATAGCGCAGTTGGAGGTAACATTGATAACAATGAACTGTAAAAATTAAGAACAGCCACAAGATGGTGTTAGAGTAATAACAATTTCATTCTTACAGCAGAAGTGATCTCACCGGAAATGCCCCCTCTGGGTCACTCTAGAGCCCTTTTAAAGGACTCGGTTTAGGTGATCACTTCACCCTGAAGAAACCCACAGAGCAAGTCGGTGAACCGTGTCGGCTTACGCACCCACACATGCCCACCATCTTTAGTCACCGGGGCCCTTTGCCACCTTTTAGCCCCCCTACAATCCCGCAAACAGGAAGTGAATGGCCGGACGGCTCTTTGTTGGTTCATTGTGGATTATTCTCTAGTGAGCAACCACTCCCAGGGAAAGCCTAGTGAAGAGGGGATACAGCATCAGAGGACAATGGCAAACTGACATGACACAGCAGCGGATGACAATTACATTTCTCCCAAAACCGTGAGTTTCCACGGTAGGGGTACGGAGCAACTAATGAGAACTTCTGCCTCAGTGTAGTTATATGGTCCCACTACCAGGGCCGGATTAACATAGGGGCTGATGGAGCTGCAGCTCCAGGCCCCTGCCTTAAAATCGGCCCTCACAGCCAGCAGTATAAGCCTGATTTCTCATGTCCATAAACTTCTCTGGGACAGGAGAAGCTGTGTGTAAATGTAGGGGTGTCTGGCTGCATCTGTGTTGGCTCACTGTGGTTATTACAGTGTCACAGTGCACAGTTCCCCCCTACACAAATGGCTCTGCCTTCCCCCTCCCCTCTCTCCTCTCTCTGTGTGCAGTGAAGGAGCCGTGTGGGCTGGGAAACGGAGCAACTGCAGCCAGCAGATAGAAGGTGAACTGAACACATATCTGAGTGATAACTTTCTGACCATCCCAGTGTGAGCTCAGTGACTGGACTCTTATCTCCCTCTCTTTTACCTTTATCTTCACCAATGGCTGTTATAACTGCAGTCAATATGTAGATTTGGCTCCTTGTGCTTTTAGGTGGGTTCACACTGCTTTGCTGTGTTTTGGCCCATTGCTGGTGTATCCGCAGTTTTCCTGCGTTTTATCCACAGTCCTATTGATTTCTAAACTGCAGATACACAAGCAGTGCGCCCAAACTGCAGCAAACCAGTGTGAGCCCAAAGGCTGTACACACCCCCCTCTATAGAACTTGGTCTGATCAATACTGCTGGCATTCATTTTACACACAACCATACCATCCCAGCTCAGGAGGGATGGGGGCTCCAGGGATTTGTTTGACTATGCTGGCCCTGTCCCTTCTACCCATCCTGGAAGAGTCCTGGAGGGAGTGGCAGGCTGCTGGTGGCAAGTGACACGCTGTATCTGGTGACAGGTTGTCAGTGGCAAGTGGCACACTGTATCTGGTGGCAGGCTGCTGGTGGCAAGTGGCACACTATCTGATGGAAGGCTGCTGGTAGTAAGTGACACACTGTATCTGGTGGTAGGCTGTGGTTGGCAAGTGGCACACTGTATCTGGTGGCAGGCTGCTGGTTTCAAGTGGCACACTATCTGGTGGCAAGTGGCACACTGTATCTGGTGGTAGGCTGTGGTTGGCAAGTGGCACACTGTATCTGGTGGCAGGCTGCTGGTGGTAAGTGGCATACTGTATCTGGTGGCAGGCTGCTGGTGGCAAGTAGCACACTATCTGGTGGAAGGCTGCTGGTGGTAAGTGACACACAGTATCTGGTGGTAGGCTATGGTTGGCAAGTGGCACACTGTATCTAGTGGCAGGCTGCTGGTGGCAAGTGGCACACTGTATCTGGGGTCAGGCTGCTGGTGGCAAGTGACACGCTGTTTTTGGTGACAGGCTGTCAGTGGCAAGTGGCACACTGTATCTGGTGGCAGGCTGCTAGTGGCAAGTGGCACACTGTATCTGGTGGCAGGCTGCTGGTGGAAAGTGGCACACTATCTGGTGGAAGGCTGCTGGTGGTAAGTGACACACTGTATCTGGTGGTTGGCAAGTGGCACACTGTATCTGGTGGCAGGCTGCTGGTGGCAAGTGGCACACTATCTGGTGGCAAGTGGCACACTGTATCTTGTGGCAGGCTGCTAGTGGCAAGTGGCACACTGTATCTGGTGGCAGGCTGCTGGTGGAAAGTGGCACACTATCTGGTGGAAGGCTGCTGGTGGTAAGTGACACACTGTATCTGGTGGTAGGCTGTGGTTGGCAAGTGGCACACTGTATCTGGTGGCAGGCTGCTGGTGGCAAGTGGCACACTATCTGGTGGCAAGTGGCACACTGTATCTTGTGGCAGGCTGCTGGTGGCAAGTGGCACACTGTATCTGGTGGCAGGCTGCTGGTGGCAAGTGGCATACTGTATCTGGTGGCAGGCTGCTGGTGGCAAGTGGCACACTATCTGGTGGAAGGCTGCTGGTGGTAAGTGACACACTGTATCTGGTGGCAGGCTGCTGGTGGCAAGTGGCACACTATCTGGTGGCAAGTGGCACACTGTATCTGGGGTCAGGCTGCTGGTGGCAAGTGACACGCTGTATCTGGTGACAGGCTGTCAGTGGCAAGTGGCACACTGTATCTGGTGGCAGGCTGCTAGTGGCAAGTGGCACACTGTATCTGGTGGCAGGCTGCTGGTGGCAAGTGGCACACTATCTAGTGGCAAGTGGCACACTGTATCTGGTGGCAGGCTGCTGGTGGCAAGTGGCACACTGTATCTGGTGGCAGGCTGCTGGTGGCAAGTGGCACACTGTATCTGGTGGCAGGCTGCTGGTGGTAAGTGACACACTGTATCTGGTGGTAGGCTGTGGTTGGCAAGTGGCACACTGTATCTGGTGGCAGGCTGCTGGAGGCAAGTGGCACACTGTATCTGGTGGCAGGCTGTGGTTGGCAAGTGGCACAATGTATCTGGTGGCAGGCTGCTGGTGGCAAGTGGCACACTGTATCTGGTGGCAGGCTGCTGGTGGCAAGTGGCACACTGTATCTGATGGCAGGCTGCTGGTGGCAAGTGGCACACTATCTGGTGGAAGGCTACTGGTGGTAAGTGACACACTGTATCTGGTGGTAGGCTGTGGTTGGTAAGTGGCACAATGTATCTGATGGAAGGCTGCTGGTGGCAAGTGGCACACTGTATCTGGTGGCAGGGAGCTGGTGGCAAGTGGCACACTGTATCTGGTGGCAAGTGGCACAATGTATCTGGTGGCAGGCTGCTGGTGGCAAGTGGCACACTGTATCTGGTGGCAAGTGGCACAATGTATCTGGTGACAGGCTGCTGGTGGCAAGTGACACACTGTATCTGGTGGCAGGCTGCTGGTGGCAAGTGGCACACTGTATCTGGTGGCAAGTGGCACAATGTATCCGGTGGCAAGTGGCACACTGTATCTAGTGGCAGGCTGCTGGTGGCAAGTGGCACACTGTATCTGGTGACAGGCTGTCGGTAGCAAGTGGCACACTGTATCTGGTGACAGGCTGTGGTTGGCAAGTGGCGCACTGTATCTGGTGAAAGGCTGCTGTTGGCAAGTGGCACACTGTATCTGGTGGCATGCTGCTGGTGGCAAGTGGCCCACTGTATCTGGTGGCAGGCTGCTGGTGGCAATTGGCACATTGTATCTGGTGGCAGGCTGCTGGTGGCAAGTGGTACACTGTATCTGTGGCAGGCTGCGGGTAGCAAGTGCCACACTGTATCTGGTGGCAAGTGGCACACTGTATCTGGTGGCAGGCTGCTGGTGGCAAGTGACATGCTGCATCTAGCGGCAGGCAACTGTGGAAAGTGATACGCTACATCTGGTGGCAGGCTATGGGTGGCAAGTGACAAGCTGCATCTGATGGCAAGTGACAAGCTCAGGTCCCACTGATTCTGCATCATGGTGAGTTGAACTATTTCACTATATATTACAATGTAGTAACTGAAATAATGGAATTTGATCATCCTGACTAAGGATGAGCTCCGGCGTGTTCGCATGCTGCACCTGCCGATCCCGCCAGGAAGTCGGCACGGCGCAGCGCTAATCACAGGCAGTGAGACATTTCCCGAGCTCTGCAGCCACACATCGGGAAATGTCTCACTGCCTGTGATTAGTGCTGCGCTGTGCCAACTTCCTGGCGGGATCGGCACGTGCAGCATGCGAACACGCCGGAGCTCATCCTTAATCCTGACACCATATCAAGCATGGTGTCAGGATGATTGATTTTATGTACTAACACCAGCCATTTGCCTGACAAATCACCTCCACCGCCAATTTCCCCGCCAACCCTGAGACTACATCCCCCACCCTCATCTTTTTTTGGGAAGAGGGGGTTGTCTCTGAATGACAGTTTGGAAATGTGGTCTCCCTGTGTTGCTGCTGGTGAGAGACCGCATAGCAGGTGGTATTGGTGGTGTTGCTGCTGCTCAGAGGCTGCATGGCTGATATTACTGGTGAGAGTTTATTTAATTTGTTTTAGCGAAAAATTGTTTGCATTTTCATTTTGTTTCCATAAAAAGGCCCACCAAAATCCTCAGCACCAGGCCCATGATGCTCTTAATCTGGCCCTGCCCACTACCACTTACACACAGGTGACGACGAATACCACTACCCATCTGTAAAAAACTGCTGCATTATCTAGAAACTTCCTAGTTTGGTTGTATATTTGACTGCTGTTGAACAGACCTTCTATATATCCGTGCTGAACGGGCATACAGTCAGTGGCTAGGTGATATAAGTGTAGCGCTAAAGGTGAAAAACAAAGGCAAAAAGTATTTTAAATAATTAAAGTGAATAGGGTGGAGGATAAACAGTAGACAGTCTACATCTAGGAAGATGAGAGGCCCCGTTTGATCCTGAATCCAAAGGAATGTGTATGATGAGTGATTTAAGAAAACAAATAAAACCACATCTTAAGGCACATAAACCACTCTTTCTCCTCAGAAGAAGTGCAAACAATCACAATATATATAGCAGATGGTGACACTGAATTCTGTGCTAGAAATCCAGATTAGTGAAAATAAATTAGCATATATAGCAAAGAGTGTCCCCAATGTTGGTAGGGAGATATGGCTCCCAGGTGAAGCAGCATAAATCTGATGAATTAGTCCATATAGTACAAACAGTGATTGGCCCAACTTGAATCCAAGGCAGATATCATCACCATAGACATCCAGATAAAAGTGAAGGATAAATTACTCTTACCGACTTTGATGGACTCACAGGCCGTAGGCGGTGAGTCAAATAGGCTTGTACTGTCTTAGGATGGATGACAGTATGGGAATGGCTTGTACATCAGATGAAGGACTGGGGACCGACCCAGACGATTTCCACGGTCAGCGTCTTTGACAGCAAACATGGACCACGTGTAAAGAAAAAACAGGAAGCCTCCACATAGTGTAAATCCAAGGATTATTAACAAATGATGTTTATTAGATCGCTTAAGATCGTCAAACAGTCCATAAAAAATATTCAAATTGCAAAGATGGATAAGAGAACAATAAGCGTGGTATAGGTGGCTGGGTATAGCAAAAAACCCGACCGGTTTCGTCCACAAAGACTTCGGCTGGGGTGTATGCCATCCTGCCACCTCCACGCTTTTATACATGTATTGTATTATTCAACTGGGAACAGCTGTTACAGCGTCCTGCAGACTTACTTCCTGAATCAGTGGCGTGCGTTCCATTCGGGGTCATGTGTTACCCGAATTGGCCAATGGGGGGATGAAGCAATAGGTCCACCTCTATCTCCCAAGCCTCGATATGGATATTCTGTCAGCGCGCGCACTCATTGGAAGGAAGAGTGCGTTCCTCAGTTATTTACCCAATAGGAGCCGCCGCCGTGTGACGTACATACAGCGAACGTCACGTGATGGCGCCTGGCGTACCCATAGGTGTACATCATTGTATTCCGCCGGAAGTATAGCCACATTGCTGAGGCTGTTGGAACGCAAACAGTGTTCCAAGCGGTTCATTAAGGAAGGGAGTAATTGATATATAAACCGAACCAAAAAAAACAAAAAAACAAAAAACAAACGGCGATCGTTACAATCCGCCGTAATCATAGGTGTATAAACTCAATTTAGATTTAAAACCCCTATTAATTATACTTTGAATGTTAAATCAGGAAGTAAGTAGGCATTGCAGCCATATCACAGTATCTAAGGACGGAGAAGACTATGTATTCAATGAGCATTCTTACACATTAAACATGTATTCATATGCTCTAAAAAGACATATATCATATTGGAATAAATCCTTCGCATCAATTTTTACTAAAATTACATAATAAAATGAAATAAAATAAATAGAACTGAAACTAATATTAAAGTAGTATGGAAAATTAATATTAGAAAGAAATTAAAAATTAAAAATTAAAAACAAAACCTCGCACAATACCAGTTATAAAGCTCATATGTGTGTGTAAGAAAATATATTTTGATATTAATTTTAATTTCAATATTGAGCAAGAAACTAATGGTAGAACTAATCTTAACATAAAAATAGGAACTAGGCCTGATCGAGTAACCAGGAGTTAGGCTTACAATACCTTCTAACCAATAGGGCTTCCCTTTGCTGTGTATGTGGTAAATATAACTGAGGAGGGAACAATTAGTGGAGGGAAAGGGAAGACTGTAATCAGGATTGGTTGATGAATGAATTGATGTCCCACTCAACATTTAATCCATGAGGCGTGAAACATCTTAGTTGGTGTATCCAGAAGGTTTCGAGCCTTGACACTCCCCTTATAGATGACTCTCCTCTCCAGTGAGGGGTAAATTTATCTATTATTTGGAACTTTGTACCGGTGGGATCTCGATTATGGCATGTTAGGTAATGGTTGGGAACGCTATGATTTGTGCGCCCCTTTTTTATGGATTTAATATGTTCATTGACCCTTATGGAAAACGTACGGATGGTCCGCCCTACGTACTGCTTCCCACAAGGGCATGTGACGAGATATACAATGTACCTTGTCGAACAAGTGACGAAATGTTTAACAACATATTCTTTCCCTGTGTTGGTTGATCTAAAGGTCTCGATCTTCCGAGTTTTAAGTGTGTTAGTTATACACACCTTGCATCTTCGACAGGGGAAGAAGCCCTTCATGTCCTGAAAGAAAGAAGGGACAGAGGGGGGGTCTATTACATTAGGCGCAATCTGGCCCCTCAGGGACAAAGCACCTCTGTAAATCTTAAACTAACCAAGAATCCCACATCGGATTTCAAGAAAGCTCTAGTTGATTTGATAGATACTGGGTCCCAATTGGGCATCCTTGATAAGAAGGAGAAAAGCTTCTTGGTACCAGTCGCTCCACGTATTCCTATAATTTATTATTTACCGAAAGTTCATAAAAATGTTACACAACCTCCCGGTCGCCCTATCATTAGTGGCATAAATTCCATAACCTCCCGCATCGGGAAATATATTGATTTTTTTCTCCAACCGTTAGTGAAGACTATACCATCCTATCTAAAGGACACTAAGGACACTATTGCCAGACTTAAACGTGTCACATATAGTAATGACCTTATTCTAGCCACAGCTGATGTTAAGGCGTTGTACACCTGCATACCCCATAATTCCGGGTTCGAAGCAGTTAACTCTTTTCTTTCCAGGAATAGCCTAATTCCGGGTACCCAGAAGAGGTTTATTATGGACCTATTGTGTTTTGCCACCAAACACAACTACTTCTGGTACGATGGAGACTTTTATCTCCAAAAGAAAGGGGTAGCAATGGGGGCAAAGTTTGCCCCCAGTTTGGCCAATATATTTATGGCCAAATGGGAGGAGGATGTCGTCTATGCCCTAGACCCACCGCAATTGGTGTTGTGGGCTAGGTACATTGACGACATCCTCCTCCTATGGAAAGGGAATATGGAATCTTTAGACGAATTCATATGCACCCTTAATGATAATCAAATTGGGATAGAGTTAACCCATGAAGCCAGCCGGTCAACTATACACTTCCTTGACCTTGAGATCTCAGTTGTCGATAACCATCTCACTACTAAGACATTTTTTAAGGCCACTGATCGGAATGGGTACATTCCGATCGATAGCTGCCATCACGCAGCTTGGCTAAAATCCATTCCCCGAAGCCAGATGTTGCGGATTAGACGAAACTGTTCAAAACTCACTGACTACTTTGACCAAGCTAATGTTTTGAAGTCGAGATTTATAGACAAGGGTTATGATGCATTGGAGATAGACAGAGTTATTGAAAATGTCTCCCTTGTTGATAGAAATACACTTATCTCTGAACAACCTAAACCCATCATAGAAAAAAAACATAAGTGGTCCTTTTTCACCAATTTTTCCATTCAACATAAGCAGGTTAAGGATATCTTCCACAGACATTGGAAGGTTTTAAGAAATGATACTGTACTTGGACCAGTTCTTCCAGAACAAGCAGGGGTGATTTACAGAGGTGCTTTGTCCCTGAGGGGCCAGATTGCGCCTAATGTAATAGACCCCCCCTCTGTCCCTTCTTTCTTTCAGGACATGAAGGGCTTCTTCCCCTGTCGAAGATGCAAGGTGTGTATAACTAACACACTTAAAACTCGGAAGATCGAGACCTTTAGATCAACCAACACAGGGAAAGAATATGTTGTTAAACATTTCGTCACTTGTTCGACAAGGTACATTGTATATCTCGTCACATGCCCTTGTGGGAAGCAGTACGTAGGGCGGACCATCCGTACGTTTTCCATAAGGGTCAATGAACATATTAAATCCATAAAAAAGGGGCGCACAAATCATAGCGTTCCCAACCATTACCTAACATGCCATAATCGAGATCCCACCGGTACAAAGTTCCAAATAATAGATAAATTTACCCCTCACTGGAGAGGAGAGTCATCTATAAGGGGAGTGTCAAGGCTCGAAACCTTCTGGATACACCAACTAAGATGTTTCACGCCTCATGGATTAAATGTTGAGTGGGACATCAATTCATTCATCAACCAATCCTGATTACAGTCTTCCCTTTCCCTCCACTAATTGTTCCCTCCTCAGTTATATTTACCACATACACAGCAAAGGGAAGCCCTATTGGTTAGAAGGTATTGTAAGCCTAACTCCTGGTTACTCGATCAGGCCTAGTTCCTATTTTTATGTTAAGATTAGTTCTACCATTAGTTTCTTGCTCAATATTGAAATTAAAATTAATATCAAAATATATTTTCTTACACACACATATGAGCTTTATAACTGGTATTGTGCGAGGTTTTGTTTTTAATTTTTAATTTTTAATTTCTTTCTAATATTAATTTTCCATACTACTTTAATATTAGTTTCAGTTCTATTTATTTTATTTCATTTTATTATGTAATTTTAGTAAAAATTGATGCGAAGGATTTATTCCAATATGATATATGTCTTTTTAGAGCATATGAATACATGTTTAATGTGTAAGAATGCTCATTGAATACATAGTCTTCTCCGTCCTTAGATACTGTGATATGGCTGCAATGCCTACTTACTTCCTGATTTAACATTCAAAGTATAATTAATAGGGGTTTTAAATCTAAATTGAGTTTATACACCTATGATTACGGCGGATTGTAACGATCGCCGTTTGTTTTTTGTTTTTTTTGTTTTTTTTTTTGGTTCGGTTTATATATCAATTACTCCCTTCCTTAATGAACCGCTTGGAACACTGTTTGCGTTCCAACAGCCTCAGCAATGTGGCTATACTTCCGGCGGAATACAATGATGTACACCTATGGGTACGCCAGGCGCCATCACGTGACGTTCGCTGTATGTACGTCACACGGCGGCGGCTCCTATTGGGTAAATAACTGAGGAACGCACTCTTCCTTCCAATGAGTGCGCGCGCTGACAGAATATCCATATCGAGGCTTGGGAGATAGAGGTGGACCTATTGCTTCATCCCCCCATTGGCCAATTCGGGTAACACATGACCCCGAATGGAACGCACGCCACTGATTCAGGAAGTAAGTCTGCAGGACGCTGTAACAGCTGTTCCCAGTTGAATAATACAATACATGTATAAAAGCGTGGAGGTGGCAGGATGGCATACACCCCAGCCGAAGTCTTTGTGGACGAAACCGGTCGGGTTTTTTGCTATACCCAGCCACCTATACCACGCTTATTGTTCTCTTATCCATCTTTGCAATTTGAATCGATTCTAATATTTTTTATGGACTGTTTGACGATCTTAAGCGATCTAATAAACATCATTTGTTAATAATCCTTGGATTTACACTATGTGGAGGCTTCCTGTTTTTTCTTTACACGTGGTCCATGTTTGCTGTCAAAGACGCTGACCGTGGAAATCGTCTGGGTCGGTCCCCAGTCCTTCATCTGATGTACAAGCCATTCCCATACTGTCATCCATCCTAAGACAGTACAAGCCTATTTGACTCACCGCCTACGGCCTGTGAGTCCATCAAAGTCGGTAAGAGTAATTTATCCTTCACTTTTATCTGGATGTCTATGGTGATGATATCTGCCTTGGATTCAAGTTGGGCCAATCACTGTTTGTACTATATGGACTAATTCATCAGATTTATGCTGCTTCACCTGGGAGCCATATCTCCCTACCAACATTGGGGACACTCTTTGCTATATATGCTAATTTATTTTCACTAATCTGGATTTCTAGCACAGAATTCAGTGTCACCATCTGCTATATATATTGTGATTGTTTGCACTTCTTCTGAGGAGAAAGAGTGGTTTATGTGCCTTAAGATGTGGTTTTATTTGTTTTCTTAAATCACTCATCATACACATTCCTTTGGATTCAGGATCAAACGGGGCCTCTCATCTTCCTAGATGTAGACTGTCTACTGTTTATCCTCCACCCTATTCACTTTAATTATTTAAAATACTTTTTGCCTTTGTTTTTCACCTTTAGCGCTACACTTATATCACCTAGTTACTGTGCACAAATTAGTCTTTTTGGAGTGTTGGCTGCTACCTTGATGATTTGGATTGGCGCGGTTTTTGATTTATATATTTGCCATACAGTCAGTGGCGTAGCGTGGGGGGTGCGGGGGGTGCCGTGGCCCCGGGCGCAAAATTTAGGGGGGCGCAATTTCGTGCCAGTAGTGTCACTACTGGCTGCCTCCTCCTAATTTCTTTTCCTGTGTCCCCCGCGCTCCGCCGCCATGTCTGGTGTTTTGCACCCTGTGATTGGGCGTATGGGGTTCATGTGCGGCGTGGGGCTGGCCTATCCGCGATCACAGTCGCTCCTGAAATCCCGCCTCCGCACATGACCCCCATTCGCCCAATCACAGTGCGCCGGGAAAAATGAATATGGCGGCCGGAGCGCAGGGGAGACGAGAGTGTGAGCGCCGGGGCAGATGTCTTCTCATCCTCCAGACCGATGCAACACAATAAGGTGAGAAATAGATAAACACGGGGGGGGGGGAGAGAAGAGACAGGCGCCGTATATGTTAGTGTCAGTATAGGAAGACTAGGCAGGACAGTATAGTGTATAGTGTAGTGGACAGTGTAGTATAGTGTGTAGTGTAGTGGTCAGTATAGTGTAGTGGACAGTGTAGTATAGTGGTGTGGACAGTGTAGTATTGTGGTCAGTACAGTGTAGTGGACAGTGTAGTATTGTGGTCAGTACAGTGTAGTGTAGTGGACAGTGTAGTATTGTGGTCAGTACAGTGTAGTGGACAGTGTAGTATTGTGGTCAGTACAGTGTAGTGGACAGTGTAGTATTGTGGTCAGTACAGTGTAGTGAACAGTGTAGTATTGTGGTCAGTACAGTGTAGTGGACAGTGTAGTATTGTGGTCAGTATAGTGTAGTGGACAGTATAGTGTAGTGGACAGTGTAGTGTAGTGGTCAGTACAGTGTAGTGGACAGTGTAGTATTGTGGTCAGTGTAGTATTGTGGTCAGTGTAGTATAGTGGTCAGTATAGTGTAGTGGTCAGTGTAGTGTAGTGGACAGTGTAGTATTGTGGTCAGTGTAGTGTAGTGGACAGTGTAGTATTGTGGTCAGTATAGTGTAGTGGACAGTGTAGTATAGTGGTCAGTACAGTGTAGTGGACAGTGTAGTGTAGTGGACAGTGTAGTGTAGTGGACAGTGTAGTGTAGTGGTCAGTATAGTATAGTGGTCAGTATAGTGTAGTGGACAGTGTAGTATAGTGGTCAGTACAGTGTAGTGGACAGTGTAGTGTAGTGGACAGTGTAGTGTAGTGGACAGTACAGTGTAGTGGACAGTGTAGTGTAGTGGTCAGTATAGTGTAGTGGTCAGTATAGTTTAGTGGACAGTATAGTGTAGTGGACAGTGTAGTGTAGTGGTCAGTACAGTGTAGTGGTCAGTGCAGTATTGTGGTCAGTGTAGTGGACAGTGTAGTATTGTGGTCAGTGTAGTATAGTGGTTAGTGTAGTGTAGTGGACAGTGTAGTATTGTGGTCAGTATAGTGTAGTGGACAGTGTAGTGTAGTGGTCAGTACAGTGTAGTGGACAGTGTAGTGTAGTGGTCAGTACAGTATAGTGGACAGTGTAGTATAGTGGTCAGTACAGTGTAGTGGACAATGTAGTGTAGTGGTCAGTATAGTGTAGTGGTCAGTATAGTGTAGTGGTCAGTATAGTGTAGTGGACAGTGTAGTGGTCAGTGTAGTGTAGTGGACAGTGTAGTGTAGTGGTCAGTACAGTGTAGTGGACAGTGTAGTGTAGTGGTCAGTACAGTGTAGTGGTCAGTGTAGTATTGTGGACAGTGTAGTGTAGTGGTCAGTACAGTGTAGTGGACAGTGTAGTATTGTGGTCAGTGTAGTGTAGTGGTCAGTACAGTGTAGTGGACAGTGTAGTATTGTGGTCAGTGTAGTGTAGTGGTCAGTACAGTGTAGTGGTCAGTGTAGTATTGTGGTCAGTGTAGTATTGTGGTCAGTGTAGTATAGTGACTAAATAATAAAAGTGTAGCGCTAACGTGAAAACGATGAAAAAAAGGTATATGAGGGTTTGGGATAGAGGAAAGTCAATCCACATAGGAAGAAGCGGGTACCCCCGTCCAATCTCAAACCTACAATGTAAATATGTATATATGTATATAGTGCATGTGAATATTACCACATCTAAAACAAAGACAATGCCCCTAAGAGGCACAAGTGGTCATGGAAATATCATGAAAAATAATGACAAATACTAGTGAAAACAATTGAATAAATAGATAAATAAATGGTGTCAAACAATGTCCATAATGTTGGTGAAGAGATATAACTCTCAGAAAAACCATATACACATAATAAATCAGTCCATATAGTGCATGGTGTGGTTGACCCAACTTGAATCCAAAGCAGGTGGTGTCACAGGAAAGTGCAAACCAGAGAAAGAGATGTAATACTCTTACCGACTTCGGTGGACTCACAGGCCGTGGGCGGTGAGTCAAATAGGCTTGTACTGTCCTCAAATGACAGTGTGAGGTTAGTTGGTACACCGGAAGATTTCCTCCTCGAATGGGGGGCCAGGAACCTGCCCAAACAATCTGCTCAATCACCGTCTTTGTCAGCAGGTGTGGACCATGTATGAAGAAAAAACAAGGAGCCTCCACATGGTGTAAATCCAAAATAACTTTTTAAATGGTGTTTATTAGATCGTTCAAGATCATAAAACATGCCATCAAGCATAAAAAATAGTAGAATCGATTCAAAAGATATAAAAACAGCAAGCGTGGTATGGGTGGCTGGGTACAGCAAGAAACCCGACCGGTTTCGTCCACAAAGACTTCGGCTGGGGTATAAGCCATCCCGCCACCTCCACGCTTAGTGTAGTATAGTGGTCAGTATAGTGTAGTGGTCAGTGTAGTATTGTGGTCAGTGTAGTGTAGTGGACAGTGTAGTATAGTGGACAGTGTAGTATAGTGGTCAGTGTAGTATAGTAGTCAGTGTAGTATTGTGGTCAGTGTAGTGTAGTAGACAGTGTAGTATAGTGGTCAGTGTAGTGTAGTGGACAGTATAGTGGTCAATGTAGTGTAGTTCTCAGTGTAGTGGTCAGTATAGTATAGTGGACAGTGTAGTGGTCAGTGTAGTGGTCAGTATAGTGGTCAGTGTAGTGGACAGTATAGTGGTCAGTGTAGTATAGTGGTCAGTATTGTATAGTGTAGTGGACAGTGTAGTGGTCAGTATAGTGGTCAGTGTAGTGTAGTGGACAGTATAGTGGTCAGTGTAGTTCTTAGTGTAGTGGACAGCATAGTGTAGTGGTCAGTGTAGTGGACAGTATAGTGGTCAGTGTAGTGTAGTGGACAGTATAGTGGTCAGTGTAGTATAGTGGTCAGTATTGTATAGTGTAGTGGACAGTGTAGTGGTCAGTATAGTGGTCAGTGTAGTATAGTGGTCAGTGTAGTGGTCAGTGTAGTTCTTAGTGTAGTGGACAGTATAGTATAGTGGTCAGTGTAGTGTGTAATGGTCAGTATAGGAATCAGGTAGGTCAGTACTATTGTATTTGAAGAAGGAAGGTTTCCCCGTATTGGGGTTTTTTGGCAGCGCAATAATGGATATAGACTCAGTTATAAGAAGAAAAAATATATCACAATTTTTATTTAGTAATGATAAACCATCAAAGTTAAAAGACAATGAGCTTCAGTGGGAATTGTTAAAAAAGTGAGCTGAACATACATTAGCAGACATTTGTTCATAATCATAACTTAGAACATGAACATTAGACCTGACGCGTTTCAACCCCTACAATTGGGGTCTTCTTCAGAGGTATAGTCTGCTGGGGAGAACATGAAAATGAAAATGATATACATATATATGTTCCATTAGTATAATATAGTATAAGCTACATTGACTATACGATATTTTAGTACAGTATAGTTACCAAATATAGGTATGTTCAACAAAGAAATGCAGATTCCCACATGAAGATCCCTTAAAAAGTGAGTTGCTTTGTCCTCTTCTCCAGTGGGGGGCTCCAACCACCCCTGACACTGCCGCGGCCCAGACCAGGATAGCGAGGTATAGCGTGGCTTACGAGAGGTCACACTTTTTGGACACCGTCCGTCAAATGGAAAAACCGGCCAGAGAACACAAGAACACCTGTGGTGAAGGTTTAGCAGGGAATAATAAATAAATAGGGATCCACATGGAAGTGGTCACAAATGATCAGTGGGCCAAAAACGCCACCACAAGATCAGGGGTATTATGAATATGATATATAGGGTCCTAGAACAACAATTGTTCTGGGCCATAGTCCTCTAGTGCATGTTCAAGTGAAGAAAAAATGAGCATGCAGGTGGCAAAACTGCAACGGAATTAAGGAATATAGTGCAAGTGCTAGATAAAGATGGTGATGCCAGAGTGAATAAACGTGATGTAGAGAGAACTGAGAAGGTGAAAAACAACATAAAGTGGGTAAGTGATAAGAAATTGAAATAAACAATAAAAAACAAGGAGTGCACTTGAAAGAGAGAGAGAAAGGGGGAGGGGGGGGAAAAAGAGAGAGGGGGAAGGAGGAAAAAAGGGAGAGAGGAAAAGAGGGGAGGAAAAAGGCAGTGACGGAGAAAGGAAGGAAAGGGAGAGGAAGGGAAGAGGGGAAAATAGAGGGGAGAAGGTGTGAGGGGAGGGGGGGAAAGGGGAGAAAAGGAAAAAGGGGGGGGGGGGAAAGATGGGGGTGTGATTATTACCTCAAAGGGTGCTATATCGCTCATGTGGATGCATCGGATTGTCCCATGTGTCTAGGCTGTTGTTTTGTTGGCCAACCCGGGATTGGTCAAAAGCTGTATAAGACTCAGGTGATAACAACCAAGCCTGAGTCAAACAGTCTAGGGATAAATAAAGTATATAATTATAAAATGTGAAGTATATGACCACACATGTTATCAGTTGTCAAAAAATATTTAACAAGCCTAGTAAACAGTAGTTCCCAACTGTCTTGGGGCAAAGCGATGCTATGACAACACATGGCTTGGAGGGTGTACTTACTGTGTAGTAGTCGCAGCAGATGTGATAGCAAGCAGCAGAGTATGTTTGCAGTTAGCCAAAAGGAGGAGGATTAAAAGAAAATATATCAGGTGTACTCTTATATACCAACAATTAGAGGGGTGTATCCGCCCTGTATTTTTCCCAACAGGTGTGTGTAATCCGCCGATGAACCAATGACGGGCGGTAGGGCGGCCAAACATGGCAGCCCAGTGTGGTCTCCCCGGCGTTCCGGAAAAGCAAAGCTCCGAGATCCCGTCATCCTCGCCGAAATCTCGCGATGTCTATGACGTCACGTCGCTCGCGCGGGGCCCCGCGCATGCGCAGTGACGAGAGGCATCCGAGGATGTTCCTGAATGCCGCCGGCAAGGAAGGAAAGTCCCCAATGTGGCGCCCGGTGGCCAACCAGGCGCCCAAGGGGAAAACATGGGGGGGGGGAGGGACCGCCAAAGTGAAGGCAGGCCTGTCCCCTCCCCCTTACCTTGCCGGGAAGGCACGCCATAGGTCACTCCCGCCTCTGGGACAACAGCAGAAAGGGTGCCAGAGCTCCCCCAGTGGAGGAAAAAGGCAAATCCACAAAGAAGGGAGAAAAAAATAAAAAATAAAAGATAAAAATAAAATGGATGTGAACCATGAGCATATCAGTTTCCCATGGCTTGAAGCTACCATTATTGGAACATCTATTAGAATTGTTATACCACATGAAGAGCCTCAATAAAACGTGGGAAGATCAGTCACATGCATAGGTATCTCAGCACTATCAATATAATGATGAAAAAGAACAGCAGTATCAAAGAAAACCAAAAAATGATACCATATTATGAAGTGCAAAATATAAATGGATCAGCATAGGGAAAACGGGGAGAGGGTGACATGAAGGGGGGGGAGGGGAGAGGAAAAGGGGAATGAGGGGGCCAATAAGGGGGGGAAAAAAAGAGGGGGGGGGAAAAAGGAAGGGGAAAGAATGGAGGGGGGAAGGGGAAGGGAAAGAAAAGGAAAGAAAAGAAAAAGGAAAGGGGAAGGAAAAGGGAGAGGGAGAGAGGTGGGAGGGGAGGGGGAACCCAGGACGTAGTCAATACTATCAGTTATTTTAATTCTTTGGACTATATTGAGTTGTATTATAGCCCATAGAGGGAGGGGACAGGACTATTGTGTTTTGCCCGAAACAAAGCCTTTAAGAAATGGGGCAAAAGAAATGGCCTCGTTTAATCCTGGGAACGAAGTGGAATTTAGTTTAAATATCCACTTCTGTTCGTGCTGCAACAGAATTTTGTTCCAGTCGCCGCCTCGTACCGGCACATGGATTCGGTCGAGTGCGACGAAGGATATTTTAGGCATTCTGTAGTCATGAGTTTCCATCACATGTCGCCCAAGTGGCACATATGGGTTGCAGATTTGCATGTGATAGATGTGTTTAGACATGCGTTGGTGGAACTCTTGTTTGGTCTTTCCGACGTAGTGTGCTCCGCATTCACAGGACATAAGGTACACTATGCCACGTGTTTGGCAGTTGGTAAAGTGTGATGGTTTGAAAGGTGTCCCATTTGGGAGAGTAAAAAGCTTTTCACGTCTTATGTAAGGGCAGTAGGAACAGTGTCCACAAGGGAAAGATCCCAGGATAGAGCAGTGCCTGCGTCGCTTTTGTGCAGTTTTGAACTCACTTTGAACCAATTTGTCTTTTAGTGAGGTTGCTCGTCTAAAAGTGATTGAGGGAATATCTGCAATGAACCTACTAACTTTTGGATCGTCTCGGAGTATGGGCCAATGTTTACGAATAATGTTTCTAATCTCATTATGTTGTCTAGAAAAACGTAGAATCACTCTGGTGGAATCCTTATCGGTGTTGCCCTTAGTTTTTTCCCCAAACAGCAAGGTATGTCTGGATTGTGCCACTGCACGGTTGTATGCTTTACGCAGAGTTGAACGACTATAACCCCGTGCTAGTAGTCTGGTTTGCAGTTTATATGCTTCCTGTTTGAAGAGAGACTCATCCGAGCAGTTTCTGCGTAAACGCAGGTACTGTCCGTATGGGTTAGATCTCTTCAAAAATGTAGGATGAAAGCTGTCCGCATGGAGGATGGTATTTCCTGCGGTGCTTTTACGAAACAAAGTGCTAGAGATGAAGTTCTCAGGGGTGCGTCTCAACTGTACGTCTAAAAAGTTTATTTGATCACGATCGTATGTCATAGTGAACTTCAAGTTACGTTCATTCTGATTAATATGGTCAAAAAACTTTAATAGTGATTCTTCAGTTCCCTCCCAAACCAGGAGGATATCATCGATGTAACGTCGCCACATACGTATGCTACTTACGTATGTGGCTAGGTCCTCGTCTTCCCTGAGCGCCCTTTCCCACTCCCCCAGGTACAGGTTGGCGTAGGCCGGGGCACAGCAAGTGCCCATGGCCACGCCCTGCACCTGGAGGTAGTGGGAACTGGCGAAAAGGAAAAAATTATGGTTCAAGATGTATTCGAGGCCACTGATGATGAACTCCCCCAGGGCTCCATCATATCTGTTGGTTCTCCGGAGAAGTGCCCGCACAGCCTCGATCCCCTTGTTGTGGGGGATCGAGCTGTACAGGGCTTCAACATCAATGGCCACGAAAAAAGAGTTAGGTGGAAGAGGTAATTCCTGGATCAATTGAAGTAAATGTAATGTATCCTTCAAGAACGAGGGCATGCTCGTGACGAATGGTTGTAAAAATGAGTCAATCACTTTGCTCAGGTTTTCCGAGATTCTATTGTATTTGAAGGGACTCGGGGAGTGATAAAAGTCCGCAGGTTAGGGGGGGGGGCGCAAATTACTTGCCTTGCCCCGGGTGCTGAAAACCCACGCTACGCCACTGCATACAGTACAGGTGGTTCATTGAATTTCACTTGGATAACACCACCTTGCTGTACCGTAGCCTACCCTGACTATATAATTTTTGATCAATAGGCATGTACACTCCATCTTTCATGTGACTTTCAGTGCAGTGCCCAAGTTTTTTTCCTAGCCGGTGACACCCAGCTGGGAATAATTTTTCCAAGTAGATTTTTCTGTTCGATTACCATGAAACTATCTCTGTATGCACTTGTTATGTTTAGGTTACATGTATTTTGGTTTAGGACATATAGAGAGCCTGGAGGTCCTCAATTATGCACAAGACTGGTACTCGTGCGATAGAGGTTTCCCAGGACCCTCTCATTCCCATCACTACACCCTATTGTTTACCTTTATACTGCTGATTGACCTGATCTGATTGGCACGTGCGGTTGAAGTGGCGTGGCTGAGCCCATGGGCATTTTTAAATTGGACAACGTTGCCATTTTTTTAATTTTAGTATGCAATTACCTATTGTCTATGCCTTTTCTATACTTACATTTTTGAATAAAGATTTAGTCAGGAATATACCGTTGTCAGTTCCCTTTCCTATCCTGGAGGACAACTTTTGGGTTCTCCTTCCTCCCATCCTCCTATTTTTGGCTATCTGTTTTGTTCTAAAGAGGAACTCTACCCAACATCGGGTGAGTCGCTACACCTGTTACCTGATTGGGCCAGTGAGACTTTTGGTCATCAGGATCCTGCCTGCTTTTAAATATTCTTTGACTTAGGAGTTGGGTAGGGCAAATTGAACCTTAAGAGGGTAAAACATCCTGAGAGAACCACACAGATTTACTTAACCAGTTCGGCTCCAGAGTAATTTTTTTTATTTGTCCCATACATGTAAAAATCTTAATTTTTGGCAATAAAATTACCTAAACCCCCAGAACATTGTATATTTTGTGAAAGCAGAGGCCCTGTAGAATAAAAAGGTAAGAGTTGCAAATTTTTGTGTCACGTGATATTTGCGCAACAAACACAAATTTTCACAAAATAATATAATAAAATTAATTTTAGTGCAAAAACTCACCATATAATACCCATTTTTGGTTAAAATATAAAAGATGAGGCTGTATTGAGTAAATAGATACCAAATATTCCATGTCTTAAAATTGCGTGTGCCCGCGATATCGCCAAAAATGATGGTGTCCAAAAATCACCATAGGTGACTAATTAAAAGCCTTTACAGCTCATCAGTTTAGAGCTAACTAGGAGCGCTTGTGCTAAAATTATTTTTCTCACTTGGATGTTCACAGCGATATGTCACACGTGTGGTGTGACCACAGTTTACATACATGTGCACACCCTGGACTTGCATTTGCGTAGGTGTGTGGGGCAATGGGAGTTTCGGCAATTTTAATATAATATTATATACCGTATTTATCGGCGTATAACACGCACCCCAATTTAGGAGGGAATTTTAAGGAAAAAAAAACTTTTAGGAGGGAAGTTGAAGGGAAAAAAACTTACATTTAAATGCCCATCATTGCAGCCTTCTCAGTGCAGCCTTGCCCCAGTGCAGCCATGTCAGTGCAGCCTTGTCAGTGCAGCCTTGTCAGTGCAGCCTCGTCAGTGCAGCCTTCCCCAGTGCAGCCTTCCCCAGTGCAGCCTTGTCAGTGCAGCCTTCCCCAGTGCAGCCTTTCCCAGTGCAGCCTTGTCAGTGCAGCCTTCCCCAGTGCAGCCTTTCCCAGTGCAGCCTTGTCAGTGCAGCCTTCCCCAGTGCAGCCTTGTCAGTACAGCCTTCACCAGTGCAGCCTTGTCAGTGCAGCCTTCCCCAGTGCAGCCTTGTCAGTGCAGCCTTGTCAGTGCAGCCTTCCCCAATGCAGCCTTGCCCCAGTGCAGCCTTCGATCCTCTATCCCTGCCATCCTGGGCTTCAAAATCGCCGACCGCTATTTGAAAATGGCGCCGCCGGCGGCTCTCGTTCACTTTCGGCTCCACTCGTAGTCCCGAGCGGAGCTATCCGAATCTAGCCGAGTAGGTGTGGATAGCTCCGCTCCGGACTACGAGTGGAGCCGAAAGTGAACGAGAGCCGCCGAGAAGAGCCGAGGACCGGCTCTGTGTATTTCGGCGCCGGTGGCGCCATTTTCAAATGGCAGTCGGCGATTTTGAAGAAGTGACAGCTCGGGATCGCAGGGGATCGGCGTATAACACGCACCTGCGACTTTCCCCTGATTTTAAGGGGAAAAAAGTGCGTGTTATACGCCGATAAATACGGTATATTATTTTTCATCATTTTATTCTTTTAAAACCTTTACTTGATTGCTATCACGAGGGATTAATAACCCATATGTGATAGCATTGGGCAGGTGGCAGGCACTCTTTATAGAGACATTAGGGGTCTAATAGACCCCAATATCTTCCTTGCCCTTCACACCATCTAGCAAAGCACAGATCAGCTTGGTTAGATGTTATGTGTCCCCTTGGCTGTACTAGCCTGGAAAGAGTGCATCTGAAACCGAAAGTCACATCTCTTCCGGTTTCATTGTTTGCATGTGAGATCAAAGCATGGATTTGCCTTTTTTCTCCCCTAGCTGGTGACTGTGTTCCCAGGCACCGGTAAAAGCAGGAGAGCCCGGGAACCACAGGAGGAGGGGGAGACACCACACTGGGAGCCGACTGAACAAAACCCACGCAAGCTGATGGCTGCTATTGCGATTAAAGGTTCACTCTTTTGACGTACATAGTATGTCCAAAGAGCAGAACTGGTTAAGGTATTTGATCCCCTTACTAGTCCACACCATGGGATCCTGAAAGCTAAAAAATTTAGCCAGAGGGATTATACTGTCGAGGGGTATGAGGGGACCACGGATGAGCGGTTCTAGAATGCTGAAGAAGCCAGGCTTTAATAAGCGACTTCATTGACTAAGTAATGTAAAGTGGTACTGAAGCTCCCAGGTGTAACAGGTTACGAAGTGATTCGCAAGACCCTAAAAACGCAGCCTCCAACACCACGGCAGCATTAGTTTCATCCACTATCAGCCAGTTATGGGCCTGAGTGAGTAGGGCAGCAACATAATCTGCATGAAGGTTTGGAGAGGCCAGACCACCATGGGTTCGGGGCCTCTGAAGCACCTTTAGTTTAAATCTAAGTTGGGAGGAGCCTCACAGAAAGGCGAACATAGCTGAGTCGAATTGCTTAAAATATTTTTGTGGTATCCACACCGGAGTATGGCGTAGGACATAAAGGGGTCAATTCACTAAGAGTTAAATAATTGCCAATAAATTGCAGGAGGATATTGCTTGTGGTAAATTAGTTTTGAAAGTGCAATTCACTAGGAATTAAATAATAATAAATAAATAACGAATGTGGTATTTGTTCGATTGAGCGATAATTACCGCATTTTTACCACATTGAGCTGGTTGTTAAGAAGTGGGCCGGGAAGCCGGGCCGCCAAGTCCTTAACAACAGATGACTCATCATATGTCAGTGGGTTCCACACTGACAGGTAAATGTTAAAAAAACATGCTGACAATTAAAAAGTATGAGGGAAAAAAAAAACAGCGTGGGGTCCCACCCCATGCATATACCAGGCCCCATGCGAATCTGTAGCATGTTTAGAACATACTGAAACAAAAATAACATTTCGAAAGGAAAAAAAAATTAATGAAATGACACTTAAATTGCCAATACTATTGTCGGCTATAGAAAAATGATTAAAAAAAAGTCATGCCCCCCCCACTCCCAGTCCATACCAGGCTAAAATGTAAAAATAAAAATATGGCGTGGGCCCCCCCCCAAATCCATACCAGACCCTTATTCGAGCATGAAGCCCGGCAGCTCAGGAAAGGTGCTGGGATGTGTGAGCGTGCCACCCATTCACCCAAAAAAATGTCAAAAAGTAATAAAAACAGACAGTTTTTGACCATTCCTTTATTAAAAAATTAAAATACAGTGCGATACCCACCCGGTGGCCCTCCCTTACCTATATATTTTTTTTGGGATAAAAACACAAACAGGTTTTGACAATTCCTTTATTACTTTTTGACACTTTTTTGGTGAATGGGTAGGGTACCCCCTACTCATTCACATGGGGGGGGTGGGAATCCTTGTTAAAGGGGGCTTCCAGATTCCAATAAGCCCCCTGCACGCAGACCCCAACAACCACCGGCCAGGGTTGTGGGAATGAGGCCCTTGTCCCCATCAACACAGGGACAAGGTGCTCTGGGGTGGGGGCATGTCGCCTGGTATGGCTCAGGAGGGGTTTCCTCACTTTCCTGACCTGCCGGGCTGCATGCTCAGATAAGAGTCTGGTATTGATTTCTGGGCCCACGCCGTTTTTTTTTTTTACATTTTGGCATGGGGTTCTCCTTAAAATCCATACCAGACCCCACACTTTTTTTTTTTTCATAATTTTTAATTGCCGCCATGTTTTTTTTTTACATTCAGCTGTCAGCAGTTCCCCACTGACAGCTGATGAGTCATCCATTGTTAAGGATGCAGCAGCCAGCTTCCCGTCCCGCTCCTTAGCAACCAGCTATTGGGGGGGACCCCACGCTGGTTTTTGACAAATACTGCATGTTATACCGTAGCCATATATGTCCAGTCGACTGAGTCCAATGCCTTTTCTATTTCTAAAAATACTAGCACTCTGGTGGAGGAATCACAGATAGGGATTTGCAAGTGTGTCAGCTCTTTGCGTAAATCAACCACTTGCCGACTGCCTAACTGTAAATATACATCATTAGTTTGACGTTAAATACCGGGGTTATGGCCACAGCTAGATGCCATAAACCCGGTATCTTTTTTTTAGGTGGTCGGCTTTCTCATAAAAGTGATTCTAGCGGTGAATTTGCCATGAGATCACATTTAGAAGAGGTACCCCCCCCTGCTTTCCAGTGAAAAAAATATAATAACATCTTTTAAAAAAATGTAAGCGCCCCCGTCCCCAAGCGCGGTAGTGAAGGCAGGCATAGGTCATGTCCACATATGTAAACAGGTGTTTGGACCACAGGTGAGGTATCACCGTGAACGTCTGAGCGAGAGCAACAATTCCAGCACTAGCCCTCCTCTGTTACTCTAAACTGGTAACCTGTAGACATTTTTAAAGTGTTGCCTATGGAGATTTTTAAGTACCGAAGTTTGGCGCCATTCCATCAGCGCACGCAATTTTAAAGCATGACATGTTAGGTATCTATTTTCTTGGCGTAACATCATCTTTCATATTATACAAAAAATTGGGTTATACACAGTACATCACAGTGCTTCACTTTTTCCAGATTTTGTTATGTTACAGTTCTATTCCAAAATGGATTCAATTCATTATTTTCCTCAAAATTCTACAAACAATACCCCATAATGACAACATAAAAGAAGACCTCTCAAGCCCCATCAGGTTGGGTGGGGAGCGTCGGTGCACAGCCATTTTCAGAGATGTTCCTTTGGGTACAAGTCTGGGCTCTGGCTGGTCCACTCAAGGACATTCACAGAGTTTTCCTGTAGCAACTCCTTTGTTATCTTGGCTGTGTGCTTAGGGTCGTTGTGCTATTGGAAGATGAAGCTTTGCCCCAGTCTGAGGTCAAGAGCGCTCTGGAGCAGGTTTTCATTAAGGATGTCCCTGTACATTGCTGCATTCATCTTTCTCTCGATCCTGACAAGTCTCCCAGTTCCTGCCGCTTAAAAACATCCCCACAGCATGATGCTGCCACCACCATGCTTCACTGTAGGGATGGCATTGGCCAGGTGATGAGCGGTGTCTGGTTTCCTCCAGACATTACGCTTGCCATTCAGGCCAAAGAATTCAATCTTTGTTTCATCAGACCAGAGAATTTTGTTTCTCATGGTCTGAGAGTTCTTCAGGTGCCTTTTGGCAAACTCCAGGTGGGCTGTCATGTGCCTTTTACTGAGGAGTGGCATCCGTCTGGCCACTCTACCATACAGGCCTGATTGGTGGAGTGCTGCAGAGATGTTCTTATGGAAGGTTCTCCTCTCTCCACAGAGAAACGCTGGAGCTCTGTTAGAGTGACCATCTGGTTCTTGGTCACCTCCCTGACTAAGGCCCTTCTCCCCCAATCGCTCAGTTTGGCCAGGTGGCCTGCTTTAGGAGGAGTCCTGGTGGTTCCAAACTCCTTCCATTTACAGATGATGGACCTTCAATGCTGTAGAGATTTTCCTTTATTCTTCCCCAGATCTGTGCCTCGATACAATCCTTGGACTTCTTGGCTTGGATTGTGCACTGACATGTACTGTTAACTGTGGGACCTTCAATAGACAGATGTGCGCCTTTCCAAATCATGTCCAATCAACTGAATTTACTACAGAAGGACTCCAATCAAGTTGTAGAAACATCTCAAGGATGATCAGTGGAAACAGGATGCACCTGACCTCAATTTTGAGTGTCATGACAAATTCTGTAAATACTTATGTAAATGTGATTTTTTATTTATTTTTAATAAATTTGTAAAGATTTCAAACAAACTTCTTTCACTTTTCTCTAGGGTATGTTGTGCTCTTTAACCACTTGCCGACCAGCCGCCGTCATTATACTGCGGCAGGTCGGCACGATCCTACGAGCCGTCGTAGCTGTACATCGGCTCCTTTAAGTGGCACAGCAGGCGCGCCTGCTGCACTGCGAGGGTGCCGATGCTTATGGCCGGCGGTCGCAATGACCGCTGGCTACGTGCGATCGTAGGCACGATAGGCAGAACAGGGACGCGTGTGTGTGTGTAAACACACAAATCCCTGTTCTGTGAGGAGAGGAAAAGCAGATTGTGAATTCCTACTAGCTAGGAACCACGATCTGTCATCTCCTATAGTCAGTCCCCTCCCCCCCAAAGTTAGAACACACACTAGGGAACAAAGTTAACCCCTTGATCACCCCCTAGTGTTAACCCCTTCCCTGCCAGTGACATTTAGACAGTAATCAGTGCATTTTTATAGCACTGATCGCTGTACAATTGTCAATCGTCCCAAAAATGTGTCGAAAGTGTCCGATATGTCCGCCATAATGTCGCAGTTCTGATAAAAACCGCAGATCGCCAGCATTACTAGTAAAAAAAATAATAGTAATAAAAGCGCAAAAAATAAAAACCGCAGAGGTGATCAAATACCACCAGAAGAAAGCTCTATTTGTGGGAAAAAAAGGACGTCAATTTTGTTTGGGTACATCGCCGCATAACCGTGCAATTGTCAGTTAAAGCGACGCAGTGCTGTATCGCAAAAAATGGCCTGGTCATTGAGCAGCCAAATCTTCCAACGCTGAAGCGGTTAAGATGCACATCCAAGAGTCTCTTTAAAATATCCACTCGGGAGACCTGAGTGGACGTGCCTGGGGTGAGCTCCTGCCATTCTGAAACACACCTGGCTCTTCGCTTCCTCAGCGGGCTTGCTCAGCTCCCTCCAGGGATACAGGGATCCCCAGACTGTCAGGGCCACCTAAGACCATTGGAGCGGTGATCGCGGAGCTCCGACCGCCTGAGAGACAGACCGTGGCTTCGGCCTAACACGGGGAGCGGCGGCCATATTGCTCCCCCCGGACACTATGACAGAGCTGCCTCCAGGCTTTCTTACCTGCCCTGCGACCGGCTCTCTTACCGCACAGACACCGGAGACATCCAGCCCGCCATCCGCGGCCCGCAATCCTCCCAGTGACACTCCGGTATGCCAGCCTGAGGGACCTGGTAAGTGACAGCGGCCATCTTGCTACACCCCGGCGGCCTCCCCGTCCCTTCTGGGCCCGATCCAAGCCCCATCCATCCTCCCGGGTACCCCAGCCTAGCAGATCGTGGCTCCCGACGGGGGGGTATTAAAAAGCATCCACCCCTTCTGTGCACAGGTTGCAGCCACGGACCTGGCCCTGGAGACCACATGTAGTGGCCATCTTGCTACACCCTGCTACAGTATCCACAAACGCTCCTGGTCCCATTAACCCCTCTGAGCCTGATCACTCCTTGCAAAGCCTCAGGAGCTGCCCAACAGGCTCAACTGGTCCATATGGCCATACCTATAAAGCTCCACAGGGAAGCGTGGTTGCCAATGGATGGCTAAAGACGACATGCACTGCTGAGCTCCGTGTCCGCCCATAGCTGACAGGCTATGTTTTAATCATCGCACAAAGCATGTCTGCACACAGTTCTCGCTCTGATGAGTCCGCAGATCTGCAGCAGGGCACAATCCAGCGATACTTACTCTGCACATCTCAGCTGGAAACCCTTACTCCCAAAGACAAGATGGCGCCCGCTCAGAACACAGGGAAGAGCAAGCCTCCTCCTCTCGCTCAACCGGCGACAGACAGCAGCAAGGAATCGGATGATTTCCCGGTTCCGCACTTGGTCCCACCGGCTGTGATCTCTAGGTCAGTGACCCCTGTTGCCCCGCTTCCGGACACAGGCCCCGTGGATATGATCCCTCAGGCCTCAGGAGGTTCATCCAGATCTGAGACCTTGGCCCTCCGGGTGGAATTTGAGTCCTGAGCAGTTAAAATGGAGGCCTCACTACACAAAGACCTCCAGGCCCTCCAACAGCAGGTCTCAACTAATAAAACTGCAGTATCTACCCTAACTGACATTCAAACTGACCATGTAGCCCACATCACACCCCTCGAACGGGCCTCCAGAGAGCACTTATACCGTATACGACAACATCAATTGCGTATAGCAGAAGGGGAAAACAAGAGCCGCAGAAACAATATAAGGCTGCAAGGAATACCGGAGGCCACGGCTGGAACAGACTTAAAACCTTCTGTCACTGCCATCCTCAACCTAGTTCTGGGAAGAGAAGCTACATCCCCCATTGAACTGGACCGGGTGCACAGAGTAGGAGGCCCGAGGAGAGATCATAGTGATTGCCCACGCAATGTCCTCTGCAGGGTGTATTACTACACCCTTAAAGAACTTATGCGCAAGGCATGGAGTTTAGGCCCCGTGGATTTTGACAGTTCTGCAATCTATCACTACCCGGACCTCTCTCGCAATACTTTCTCTGACCCGGATCAACTCCTAGCCTTCTTCCTCTTTCTGGAGCAGGACCCAACTGATGTACCAAACTGGTTGGACCCACCAGATGACCGCAACAGGGTGCAAGTATGTGACCCTCTCCCACGACGACGTAGGCATCCAAGGTCCAGATCACATTCTATATGCCCTAGAATGAGACATCCCACCTCATTGGAAGATTAAGGCAAATTTAGGATGCTGCATGAAGCCATACTAACACTCCTCACATAACTAGCACCATTCCAGAACACTGCTTACTTCTTGTCTCCTGGACAGGTCGATGTTTGGAACCCCCCTTCCCTTTTTTATTATTACATTTTCCTTCTTTGTTCCAACTAGTTTCAGCCGGATATGTTACAATGGGCGACCTGTTCCGTACTCTAAAGCCTCAAGATAGCTGGTGCAACAAACTGTTGGGCTTCTCCCTGCCCTTTGCTGGTGTGTTATATCTGGCTGGGGTTCGGGAGAGACTATGGGTCTAAAACTTTCTAATGTTGGATTTGTATATGCAGTTATAGAGATTCTAATATACTTTTCCGCACTGGTCTAATCTTTATGTGTTTAGCGGAAAGGTCCCACCTGGATACAGGCAGAGGGGCTGATAATTTGACTGGTTGGGTCCATGGTCTCTTGCTGTTGTCTACGTGGGCACCTAAAGTTCTCAGTATATGGTTTCTCAAACACCGATTAGTTTCACCTTACAATGTTAATCCACACTGTTGCTGATTTTAATATTGGTACTCAGTTCTGTTTCCAGGGCCCCTGTTGGGTTGTGTGGATAGCACATGTTGAAAATGATTACTTTTTCCCCAATGAAGTTATTTCATGGATTGATAACTCCTATGTGAAGGAGAGAGGGCGATCTTGATCAAGGATATTTGCCCACACAGACCGCCACCCCCCTTTCACAGACGACCCGATGTGTGTTCTATTGTTTAAATATCTTATTACAATGATGTGCCTCAATTAAGCTATATATGCCTGTTATGTTACTGGGCTCGACCTCCCACCCTCAATAGGCTTGGCACGAACTGTGCCTAATTAGGTGATTTTTCACGTGATGTCCCGTTTTCATGGACCCCTTAGCGTTTGATAGGCTCCTTATTTAGGTGTTCCCCTACCTACTTTTTGTCCTAGTATATCTCTTCCATCTTACAAGTTCCTTTTCCCCCATCTCTCTTCCTCTCTCTGCTGTCTATAGTCTGATTTTCTTTTTCTCATTGCACTATGGCCCACACAGTACTTTCTCGTCCTCGCCTGAAATTTTGCTCCTACAATGTAAATGGCCTCAATATTCCATCCAAAAGAGGGCAAATCCTCTACCAAATGCATAAACAACAGGTAAATGTGTTGATGTTACAGGAAACACATTTCCACATGAATTCCACCTCTTCCTGCTCCAACAGATACTTTAACAGATGGTTCCACAGTACAAACCCCTCTCAGAAAACCAAAGGCGTCTCCACAAAACATTTCCGATTGAGCCGATAGACCAGCTCTCAGACCCTCAGGGAAGGTATGTGTTCGTGAAGTTCTCCTTATGAGGTACGAAATTCACTATCGCCAATCTTTATCTACCAAATACTAACCAAGTATCTTCTGCTCTGCGATACTTGAGGATCTTGTCAGAATTTGCAGAAGGTAAACTAATCTTAGGCGGGGATTTTAATGCCCCCTTGGATCCACTACTAGACTCATCAACCTCTCGCTCATCCATCTCCTTTACCAAGCTGAGGGCATTCAAGCGGGCTATTTACGACCTCCGTTTAATCAACATCTGGCGTGTTCTGTTTCCCAAAAATCGCAACTACTCACTTCTCACAGGTCCATCACTCCTATAGTCGTATCGACAATTTTTTTATTAATCATAGCTGTTTGGATTGGCCACCTGAATGCGAGATAGGTGAGTGGTCAGACCAGACCATTGAGTCTATCTATCTGACAATATCGCCCCCTTCCACTCCGATGAGGGAGTGGACGTAAAGGCTGAATGATTCACTTCTCACGAACCCTGACTGTTCCCACAAGGTTTTCGGAAACCATTACTAATTTCTTAACAGATCATGCCGCAGACACCACCCCACTACCTTTACAGTGGGAGGCACTTAAAGCTGTCCTGCGAGGAATCTTTATTCAGATGAGGTCCCGCTTGAAGAAGGCACGATAACGTCAGCAATGCAAAAACTTAGAGACCTGGAGACCCAACAGTGATGACTCTTACAGAGGTCTCCACAGCTCGAACCCAACTCAAAGAATTGAATGAGGCCTCAGCTCGTACCTATGCAATCAGACTTGCCCTACATCAGTACCAATTCCAAGATAAATGCGGTAGACCATTGGCTTGCTCCCTCCACCCAAATACGTCTTCCACATTTATACCTCATATTCGGGCCCCATCTGGGGAAATGATCAGTGAGCCCTCCAAGATATCACAAACATTCCGGGATTTCTACCAAACACTTTATAATCTGCCACCTGGCGTCTCTTCTAGCCCCACCCTTACCCCTGAGACTGATAAACAGTCCTATATTGAGGAAACGGCGCTCCCCACATTGGATAGCGACACTGTAGAAGAGCTGGAACAGGTAATTACAACAGAGGAGGTCGCAGGAGTGATAGCAGCCACCCCTTCCAGTAAAAGCCCGGGTCCCGATGGTTTCACTCCTAAATTTTACAAAATATTTGCTCCCCTGCTGACCCCCTTCTTGGCCAAGGTGTTTAGATCCTCATCGGAAGGCTCTGCGTTTCCTACTCAAACGCTAGAAGCCCACATTGCCATTATCCGAAAACCGGATAAGGACCCAACTTTGTGCGCTAATTATAGACCCATATCGTTAATTGGAGTAGACGTAAAAATATACGCCAAAATACTAGTCAATAGATTTCAGCCGCTGCTCCCCCGCCTCATACACCTGGATCAGGTGGGTTTTGTTAGTGGTCGAGAAGCGAGGGACAACACTTTGAAAACCCTGCTTCTTACTGACTATGCTCGCACCCATGATGTCCCTCTATGCCTTTTGACGGTCGATGCTGAAAAAGCATTTGACCGGGTCGACCAGATGTCTCTGGTGCAGATAGGTTTGGGCCCCAATATGCTATCCCGAATTATGTCCCCATACTCCTCTCCCTCAGCTAGAATTCGGGTGAATGGCTCATTGTCCCCTACATTCACCATCCACAATGGGACAGGACAAGGCTGTCCTTTATCTCCCCTTCTCTATGTCCTTGTCATGGAACACATGGCAATTATCTTGCACAATAACCCCAACATCTCAGGTGTGTCGGTAGGCCCCACTCATTCTAAACTGGCTCTCTTTGCAGATGACCTGTTAATGTTTGTAACCCAACCACATGTATCTTTACCACATATCATGCAGGAATTTACAAGGTTTGGGAAGCTGAGCAACTTCAAAGTAAATCATACTAAGTCAGAAATCTTGAACATCTCAACGTGCCAGGAGGCCCTACGGCAAGTCTCCACTAAATTATCCTTTAAAACAGTTTCCACTTCCATGCGATACCTCAGAATCCAAATACCCAAAGAAGGGTCCCAACTGTTCTCCCTGAACTTTGCTCCCCTTCTGCTTAGAACCAAGACAGATCTCTCAAACTACACATAGAAAGGCCTATCATGGCTAGGCAGAGTGAATGCTCTAAAAATTATTATTATTATTATTCAGGATTTATATAGCGCCAACAGTTTACGCAGCGCTTTACAATATAAAAAGGGAGACAATACAGTTATAATACAATACAATAGGATTAAGAGGGCCCTGCTCAGAAGAGCTTACAATCTAATAGGGTGGGGCAGGTGGTACAAAAGGTTGTAACTGTGGGGAATGAGCTGGTGGAAGTAGTAGGAGATTAGTTGGAGACGTGATAGGCTTTTCTGAAGAGATGAGTTTTCAGGGATTGCCTGAAGGTAGCAAGAGTAGGGGATAGCCGGATAGATGGAGGTAGCGAGTTCCAGAGGATGGGAGAGGCTCTGGAGAAATCCTGGAGACAAACATGGGAGGAGGAGATGAGAGAGCTTGAAAGCAGGAGGTCTTGAGAAGAGCGGAGAGGTCGATTTGGGTGATATTTGGAGACAAGATTAGTGATGTAGCTTGGGGCAGAGTTGTAAATGGCTTTGTATGTTGTGGTTAGTATTTTGAATTTAATTCGCTGGGTGATTGGGAGCCAGTGTAGGGATTGAAGTAGAGAGTTGGCAGAAAAATGGACGTCCTCCCTCGGTTTCTCTATTTGTTCCAGACAATTCCCATTTCCATACCCACCTGGTTCTTTAAGAAGCTCCGCCAACTGTTTTACTTCTTTATATGGAAGGGGGCTCGTCCTCGGATACGCTATGAAACTATCGCTCCCCAAGATTCGTGGTGGAGCTGGAGCTCCAGATGCCTCTATATACACTATAGAGCAGCAGTACTCACGCGTACACTTAACTGGTTCCACCATTCCTCCACCAAATTATGGGTACAAATAGAGAGCCATTTTAATCCAATAGATCTTCGTGCCTTGCCGTGGACGCCTGCTGAATTCCTGAAGGGCAGGATACCCCTTGGTGATCTCACCCGACAAACTATACAAATATTGACCCGAATGAATTCCTCCAAGACTCTCCACTAAAAGGACCCATGACACCACTGTTTGGGACTCCGGCTTTTCCACCGGCCCTACAGGGAGTGAGTTTTGGACCTTGGTGTAAGGAGGAACACAGACGACTTGCCCAAGTCCTACGTTCAGACTCCTCTCTGACTACAGACGTTCCCTCCGGCCCATCTCCTCATAATTCGACGCATTGACTGCAGAGGCAACAAGTGATATCCTACATTCGTACCTTCCCATCCCTGTCCGATATACTTACTGACTTAAGAGAATTGGAGAAGATGTTGCTTCAAACCAACCCCCCTATGCATGTGGTCTCCCAACTATACTCTCTCCTACATATGGTTTCTAATCCTGACCTCCCCCCATACGCAGAGGCCTGGGAGGAAGATCTGGGTCACTCCATTTCACCTGTTGACTGGCAAAAATGCTTCATTTTGACTCACAAAATATCCTTAGCCTCCAAAGCACAAGAAAAAGGGTTCAAGTTATTGACCTGTTGGTACAGATGCCCCTAAACTTTACACTGGCGCTCCCGAATACTTGCTCCTCGACCTGTACTGCAGACTCATGGCGACCTCAAATCACACCGTCTCCTAAGGTAGCTCTGCTACCTATGCTCCCTGGACCGCTTAAATCGGTCAAAAAAGACGTTCTGTGCCACTTTCTGGCAGCAGCTAGAACGGTTCTGCCCAGACACTGGAAGTCGACAAACATGCCTTCCCTGTGGGGGATTGGGCAATTGAAGTGGACCGAATCAATAGCTTAGAATGAATGTTGTCGCAGGAAATGGGTAAAGAGGAGCAAGTCTCCAAGACCTGGACCTCATGGTCTATGTTTCGTTTTTCCTCGGAATTTATTTCTTGGGCTGCAGAGGACTCCACAAACGCAACTGTCTAACCTAAGTGGAATGTCTCCCTCTTACTATCTACCTACCATACTGCCTTGACCCCTCTATTCTCATCTTTATCCCTCTTTTCACTTTATATGTTACAGCGTTACATGACCTCCCAAAGCATAATCTTTAGTCTCATCAGATGGACATTGTTACACACATAGAGTTTCACCCTAAGAGAAATCGTGATTAGCACATTAACAAAAGCCCTAGCATATTTGTAATAAGTGGGCACCGCTCATTGAGTGGATAGTGGTGCTCACTGACCTTTGATAAGTCGTGATAGAAGATATAGCTACACAGGCTTGTATATCAAACTAACTTAATTGAAGCTAACAAATTCCGTACTCCATGAGACACTATGGCACTGGTATTAAAAAGATGTATATCTCATTATATGTGTTATGACATATTTGTGTACTGTACACTTTTCCTTTCTCAATAAAATAAGATTGAATTAAAATACCCATACTCCCTGCAGCCACCACCAATTGTGGAGAGTTCCACATCTAGTCTCATTGTATGTCCCCGTGTCCTCTTACACTCCTTGAGACTGAATAGTTTTTTTTCCTAAGTTGGGATTGTTATTGAGGTATTTGTAAATTGCCATCATGTCCCCTCTTAAGCATCGTTTCTCCAACGTGAATAGATTTAGTCTTTGCAGTCGTTCCTCGTAATCAAGGTCCTCCAGTCCCCTTATTAGTTTTGTTGCCCTTCTTTGGACTCTCTCCAGTTCCAGCACATCCCTTCTGAGGACTGGTGACCAGAACTCGACAGAATAATCCAGATGTGGTCTACCCAGAGTTTTATAAAGTGGCAGGATTATAGTTTTATCCCTGGAGTATATACCCTTTTTTATGCATACTAATATTCTGCCGGCTTTGGTAGCTGCAGCTTGACATTGCATGCTATTACTCAATCTGTTATCTCCCAGATCTTTCTCTATCCTTGATTCCCCCAGCAGTTCTCCCCCTAGCGAGTACTTTGCATTTATATTTTTTGCCCCCAAGTGCATTACTTTACATTTTTCCACATTAAACCTCATTTGGCATGCCCACTCCATTATTTTGTTCAGGTCTTTCTGTAAAATTTCCATATCCTGATTCAATGGGATTCAGGTCTGGGCTCTGGCTGGGCCATTCCAAAACTTGAAACTTCTTTTGTGAAGACATTACTTTGTTGATTTGGATGTATGCTTTGAGTCATTGTCATGCTGAAAGATGAATGTTCAGCTTTCTAGAAGAAGTCTGAAGGTTTTGTGCCAATATTGACTGGTATTTGGAACTGTTCATAATTCCTTCTACCTTGACTAAGGCCCCTTTTCCAGCTGGAGAAAAACAGAGCCAAAGCATGATGTTGCCACCACCATGCTTTACGGTGGGAATGGTGTTCTTTTGGTGATGTGCAGTGTTGTTTTTGTGGCAAACATATCTTTTGGAATTATGGCCAAAAAGTTCAACCTTGGTTTCATCAGACCAGAACACATTTTCCCACATGCTTTTGGGAGACTTCAGATGTGTTTTTGCTAAATTTAGCCAGGCTTGGATGTTTTTCTTGGTAAGAAAAGACTTCCGTCTTGCCACTCTACCCCATAGCCCAGACATATGAAGATTACGGAAGACTGTTGTCACATGTACCACACAGCCAGTACTTGCCAGGTATTCCTGCAGTTCCTTTAATGTTGCTGTAGGCCTCTTGGCAGCCTCCCTGACCAGTTTTCTTCTCGTCTTTTCATCAATTTTGGAGGGATGTCCAGTTCTTGGTAATGTCACTGTTGTGCCATATTTTCTCCACTTGATGATGGCTGTCTTCACTGTGTTCCATGGTATATCTAATGCCTTGGAAATTCTTTGTACCCTTCTCCTGACCGATACCTTTTAGCAATGAGATCCCTCGGAAGCTCTCTGAGGACCATGGCTTTTGCTGTACGATGTGACTAAGAAAATGTCAGAAAAGACCTACTAAAACAGCTGAACTTTTTGTTGGGGTTAATCATTGGCACTTTAAATGATGACAGGTGTGTACTGACTCCTATTTAACATGAGTTTGAATGTGTGTGCTTAATTATTTTCAATCTTAGTTTATTTCAATATAAAGATATAACAGAAAAATAAGGTACTGTAAAGTATAATATTGTATACATTGCATACAGAACAATAAAGGTATCCTTTATTATATATGCATGGAGTTATATGTCTTGGTATACAGCTTCCAGTAACATACTGTATTATCGCATTAGATATATAGACCTGTAATGTAAATAGTAGAATAACATGTGTGGGGGAATCAACCTATTACCACTTTTATAATTTTGCGTGTTGACGTTATCAGGAGATTCCTCCTTTTCAAGCTGAAACTCTGTAGAGATCCTTCAATCGTTTATTATAGATATTCAAGTTATTGGGCATTTCTGGAAGTATAATTGTTTTTAATATATATTTGAGTGACTGGTTCAGTACAAAAAGAAAGAAAACAGAGAAAAAGGTATGAGAGAGAGCATGTGGAAAGATAGGGGACGACAATGAAAGTGGGAAGCACCCCAACATGGCTAATCAGTGGGTAAGGACGGGGCATCTTTGATCCATATGAGGAAGTCATCAGAGTATCGAAACATCGACCATGAGGTCCAAGTAATGGAGAACTGTTCCTCTTTCCCTGCTTCCTGCGCCAGCAAACGCTCCAGATCTCTTATCCGATCCACTTCGACAGCCCAATCCCCCAAAGAAGGCACATCTATTGTTCTCCAATGTCTGGGGATCACTGTCCTAACCGCGGCCAAAAAGTGGCGCAGTATGTCTTGAGTGGGCCCTGAAGCATAGATAGTAGGGCTATCTCTGGTGTGGGCTCAATTGAGGTCGCCATCAGCCTGTTGTATAGATCAAAGACCTTCTGCCAATATTTCCGAATTGGAGGGCATGCCCACCATATGTGGAGCATTGTCCCACTAGAGGACAGGCATCTCCAACAAGTACCTGAGATAGAGGGATTAAATCGTTGGATAGACACCGGGCATCTGTACCATCTGGTTAATAGCTTAAACCCCTTTTCTTGATTCTTAGTTGCCAAAGAGATCCTATGTGTTAAAATAAAGATTTTTTGCCAGTCAGTTGGGGAGATGGAGTGCTGTAGATCTGTTTCCCATTTCTGTGTGTATATTGGAAGGTCAGGGGTAGATACTTTTAACAGAAGGGAGTATAACAGTGATACTACATGTGTTGGGGGATCTGGCTGTAAGAGCAACTCATCAAAGTCTGTCGGGTCGTCCAGGATTTCTGAGTTGGGGAGAAAGTACGTATGTATGATATTAATTGACTCCTTTGTAACCACATGGTTGGGGGCCCCACACTCGTCCGGGGAGGTATGTCTGGTCTCAAAGATGGGTCAGCGCGTAGTGCCTGTGCCAAACGTCTATGACTATCCCAATTCCAGGGTCCAAATCTCTCTTCAACCTCCGCCGGGGGGGAAAGCCGGAGTCCCAAAAAGAGGAGTCATCGGGCCTCGGGGTTTAGATAATTTACTTGCTAATAGCAGTCGGTCCCATATCTGGACAGTCTGACGGGTAAGGGCAGTAGAGAGGGCACCATCTCTACGCCGAGTCGTAGGTGACCACGGCAGGGCGCAAAGATCAGCCTCATTGAGATGTTTTTCCAATTGAACCCAGAGCTTGGAGGAGGGGTGGTGAAACCAATCCACAATGCGTGTGAGTACCGCTGCTTTGTGGTAGAAAGAGGCATCTGGAACCCCCGCCCCCCCCCCCCCCGGGCCTTCGGAAGAGTCATTGTGTCATATTTTATCCTAGGGCGGTTTCCTTGCCATATAAATTTAGAAAAAATCTGGCAAAGCTTTTTGAAAAACGGGGTGGGGATGTGAATAGGTAAAGTTTGGAAAAGGTAAAGGAATAGAGGGAGGACATCCATCTTTAAAACATTCACTCTACCCAACCAAGAGAGCTGTTTAGATGCATATGTGGTCAGATCAGCTTGTGTTCTAAGAAGTAGAGGGGTGAAGTTGCTGGTGAATAATTGGGAAGAGTCTGTTGGGATATGAATTCCTAAATAGCGAATAAATGTGGAGTTTGTCTTTAAAGGGAAGGAAGACGCTAGTTGTTGAAGGGTTGCTTCTGGGAGTGAAATATTGAGTATTTCTGACTTACTATGGTTAACTTTAAAGTTACTAACATCTCCATATCTCTGGAACTCCTGCATAATGGAGGATAATGAGACTTGCAGTTGGGTCACAAATATGAGAAAGTCATCTGCAAATAGGGCAAGTTTAGCATGTATGGGGCCTATACTAACCCCGTGGACAGCTGGGTTGTTTCTGAGGGCGATGGCTAGGTGTTCCATAACAAGAACATAGAGAATGGGGCATAAAGGGCACCCCTGTCGGGTCCCATTGCGAATAGTAAATTTTGGGGCTAGAGATCCATTTAGTCTAATCCTGGCGGAGGGGGAAGTATAGAGGGACATTATTCTTGAAAGCATGTTTTGGCCCAGACCCAGCTGTTGTAGTGATAGACGCAAAAATTGCCAATCGACACGGTCGAAGGCCTTTTCCGCGTCCACCGTGAGAAGGCACAATGGGACATTGTGGGCTCGAGCATAATCTGTAATGAGAAGTGTTTTCAGGGTGTTATCTCGTGCCTCTCGTCCACTCATGAAGCCTACTTGACCTAGGTGTATTAATCGGGGGGAGTAACGGTTGTAGTCTATTAGCCAGCACCTTTGCATACAGTTTCAGATCGACCCCTATCAGCGAAATGGGTCGGTAATTAGCACATATGGTCAGGTCTTTGTCTGGTTTTGGGATGAGAGTGATATGTGCCTCTAGAGTTTGCGGTGGGAATACCGATCGCTCAGAGATTGAGTTAAATACTTTTGTTAAGAAGGGAGTGAGAAGGGGAGCAAATTGTTTATAAAATTTTGGGGTGAAGCCATCAGGGCCCGGACTTTTACCAGATGGGGTAGAAGCAATAGCGCGGGCAACCTCATCTTCCGATATCGGAGCTTCCAGGTCCTCTATCGTTTCGTCATCTAGAGTAGGTAATGCGTTTTGTGTGATATATGAGGCTTGCGCGTCTGCTCTAGTATAGGGGGGTTCAGTGGGGCTTGTTACAGGTATGTTATAGAGGGATTGGTAAAAGTCCCGGAAAGCCTGTCCCATCTCAGAGGGTGATGAGACAATTACCCCAGAGCTGTCCCGTATGTGGGGTATAAAGGTGTTAGGTTGTTTGGTATGTAGGGTTAGTGCTAGTGATCTACCACATTTATCCCGGAATTTGTATTGGTGAAAGGCTAGTTTGTTCGCAAATGTACGGGCTGAAGCCTCATATAATTCCCTAAGTTGAGAGCGGGCGGAAGAAACCTCCGCAAGCACCTCCACAGTCGGAGAGCGCTTGTGGGTAGTCTCTAGTGTCCTGAGTTTGTTTACAGCCGTGGTTATCGCAGCCGAGTGTTCTTTCTTCATGCGGGCACCCATTTGGATAAAACTACCCCGTAAGACCGCCTTTAATGCCTCCCATTTAATGGGTGGTGCAGTGTCATCAGAGACGTGGTCTGAAAAAAAAATTGAAATAGTCTCCGCTATCCGAGTATCAAACCCTGGTTTAGTCAGAAGCGAATCATTCAACCGCCATGTCCATTCTTTTATTGGAGTAGAGGGGACTGTGAGTGTCAGGAATACAGGGGAATGGTCGGACCAGACCATAGGGTCTACTTCACAATTTGATAACCCATCTAAACAGCCGTGGTCGACCAAAAAATAGTCTAAACGGCTGTACGATCGGTGTACGTTGGAAAAGTGCGTGTAGTTTCGTGATTCTGGGTACAATATCCGCCATATGTCTACAAGATGCATATTGTAGATGGCACGTTTTAGGGCCCGTATTTTAGGGAAGGATTTAGAGGAACGGGATGTCGATGAATCTAAAAGTGGGTCCAAGGGAGTATTGAAGTCCCCCCCCGAGTATAAGCTTACCCTCTGCGAAACCCGATAAGATCTTGAAATATTGTAAGGCCGATGGGACTTGGTGTGTGTTAGGTAAGTATAGATTAGCTATTGTAAATTTGGTTCCCCATAGAGAGATTTTCACAAAAACGTACCTGCCCTGGGGGTCCACCATATGATCAAGCAATTCAATAGGGAGTGTTTTATGAAACGCAATAGATACTCCCTTAGATTTTTGTGTTGGATTGGTACTGTGGATCCATCTATTAAAATATCTACTGGCGCAGGAAGGGGTGGATTCAGAATGGAAGTGGGTCTCTTGCAACAAAAGCACGTTAACTCGTCTTTTGTGCATCTGATATAGTATTTGCCCACGTTTCGAAGCAATGTTCAGCCCGTTGACGTTGTAGGAACAAAATTTCAATTGGGGGCATGAGGTTACCGTGTGAGCCATGTCAGGGTGCTAGAGGCCGTGTAGGGGGGAGAACAATAAGATATATAAGATAATTACGTAGAACAGTTCGGGGTAGGGTGAGAAGAAGAGGTGGGATATGAAAGTGGGAGGAAGAGAAGAGAAAAGAAAAGGAGAGGGAAGAAAGGAGAGAGAAGAGTTTGAGGATAATAGAAAAAATAAGGTGTAAATGAAAGGACACCTAAAAAATGTGTCTAGAAAACTAATGTGTTTGCTAACGCAAAACACTGCGCGATATATCACGCTTTAGGCACAAACAGTGCCTGTCCTACTGTGGGGGGAAGGTCGAAATGGGTGAACCTGAGCCGTGATCCCGACAGTGAATCAGGCATGTATATAGTATATGTGGCACATTAATCATGTAAAACATATGTGAAGCATAAGGCAGCTTAACGAGAACAGGTGAGAACAATCAACTAAATATCAACAATGGGTATAAGTAGTTAACCTGGGATCATATAAAGAATAAATTGCAATTACATTAGTATCCTCTTGTAGATAACTCAGTTAGTCACAACTGTAGTACGCGCATAGGGGTACAGGGGGGGGGAGCGGGGGCCCCACCCGAGGAGGCACCCAATCGCATCATGCGTGGCGCTTTTTAACCTTACATTCTCCCGAAATGGGGGCAATCAAGACCGATGGCGAGACCTCCCTCCGAAGCGGCCCACCCACCCCCCACCGCACGCCACAGAGGGGGGGGCTGAGAGGAAACAATCTGACATAAAGCAAAACATTCTATAGAAAACTTTTGTTGTATTGTAGCAGTACCTGACACCCTTCATAGTGAGTGTCCTTAGGTGACCTTAGACTATGTTCTCTCCCGAACCCCAGCCATATAATAAATTGGCAAAGAGCAGGGAAAGAGCTAAAAGGTCCGATCCCCGCTGTCACTTCATCATTTACCAAGTGTTCCAGGGAGCTCATGTAACTTCTGACTTAATCTTCTGGAGAGGTAGGTTGTCTCATCCCTGGGCCAGAGGAGACTGACCTAGACCTAGGTCGTCTGTGACGCTGTGGGAGTGGGCCAAGGCCCAACTGTCTCGATCCGTCGACTGGAGGGTCTAGCCAGTTTAAGACGTCTACCGGCTCTTGCTCAAGAAAGAGGAAAAAGTCAGGCAGCTGATCTGGGTCGGAGAGCGTGAACCTGCTATCTCCCCGTGTCACCTTGATGCTGAAGGGGTGGCCCCATGTATAGGAGGCACCGGCTTGTGGTATAAGATCTAGTACAGGGCGCACCACTCGACGCATGTATAGCGTTTTGCGAGACAAGTCTGGGTACAGTTGGATAGAGGCTCCAAAGAAGTCTACTGGGCCCACGTTCCATGCTTTTCGCATGATCTCCTCCTTCAAGGTATAATAGTGGACCCTACAGAGGACATCACGGGGGCGACCTTCTCGGGCTCTCCCCGGCCCTCCCACCCTGTGAACACGGTCCAATTCAATTGGTGATGTTGCCTCTCTTCCCAGCACTTTATTAAGGATGGATAAGACAGTGGGTTTCAGTTCTGCTCCTGATGTTGCCTCAGGTAGACCTTGCAGTCTAATATTGTTTCTGCGACTGCGATTTTCGCTGTCTTCTATGCGAAGCTGTTGGTGGCGTAGGCGACGGAGATGTGTCGCGGATGCAGATTCCAGGGCTGTTATACGTGCCTCATGGTCATCCTGAGCAGTATTTAAGACCGATACCGCTTCCTCATTAGCTGTAACTTTTTGTCTCAGCGCGTTCAGCTCTACTTGTAGAGAATCCTCCATCTTACTTGCCCATGATTCGAAATCAGATCTGAAAGCAAACAATAGGGCTGTAGTTTCCGTTCTAATAGGCACTCCCGTCAGGGGGTGAGGAGTTGTCTGTAGTTCCCTGGTGTCTGTGTCTTGTGATGTGACTGCTTTTGTAGAGGAGGCTGATGTCTCTCCTCTGGATTCTTGGAGTTTCTCATTTGCGTCTAGAGTCATGCAAGCTGTTGCGGGAATGGCGGTGGGTGGCTTGGTCTTTCCTGGGTTGCGGCCAGGCGCCATCTTTTCTTTAGGTGTTCGGGGATCAGTCGGCGCTGTTCTAAGTAGATACCTTTGTATGGTGCCTTGTTGAGTGTCAGCAGGTTCCGAGGAGTGTGAGCTAGCTGCCGCCATGTAAATTGCAGGTGTGCTGTATTGCGGGAATAGCCTGCGGCTGTCGGGATGGCACGGGTCTCAGGGGCGTGTGGCTTCAGCCATCCATGGTTGATTGCTCTCTATCGAAGCCCCCTCCTCCACCACAATAAGGGTGGTCTGGGGGGGAAGGGCAGGCCTGAGAAAGCAGTAATGTCCCCCTGCCAGCACGGATGGCAATTCTAAGTGCTGTGTGCTCAAATGCAATGGGAGGAGAGCACAGTCTAGGTGCGATTCCTCACCTTACAGTGTGGGCCCGGCTTCACTGTTAGGCCGCAAGATGGCGGCAGATGCTGTATGTTCTCAAAGTAAGAAAAATTTAAAAATGGCCTGTACCTTAGTCTCTGGGGCAGTGGAGGGGTGTCCACCGTACAGGATGGTGTGTTGGGGGTCTCCTGTGCCTCCGATTGCGGCCCCAAGGTCCGGTAGTCGTGTAGGCCTCACAGGCCTCGGATCCGCTGTAGGCCACGGATGCCTGAGGCCCACGTCCGCGGTTGCTGTGGTGGGATCCTGTGTGCCCGGTCCGTGCGGTCAGCTCCGGAGGCAGCGGTCCTGAATATGGGCCGATCGGTCGCCCCCCGCACTGCCGATCACGGTACGCGAGTCCGGGGATTACAGCTGTCTTGTAGGCTGCAAGATAGCGGCCGGCGTCTAATGCAGGGCCGGCGGCGGACTGAGATGCAGCTAATCCGCCGGGTGAACAGAGCAATTTGCCCCCAAAGTGATGCAGCTAGCACCCGGCAATCATGAGGTGTAGCTGGGGGAAGGTTTTAGGGAATATAGGCTGCGGATGGCTCTGGATTGCAGAGGACTCGGCGGAGCTCCTCTGCAGCACGTCCACCCACCTCGACGTCCGGACACGCCCCCCCCCTCCAAGTGTGTGCGCTTAATTCTAAACACAGCTACAACCCCAGTTATAAGAGGGAGTGCACACTTATGCAACCATATTATTTTAGTTTTTTTCACTTTTACTCCCTCCAGGTCCCCCCCCCCCCTAAAAGATTTCAGTTTGTTGTACAGTTTATAGGTCACATTAGGTGGGAAAAGTTCTGAAATGATTTATCTTTGTCTCATATTTTTACATCATAGAAAACTGACATTTTAACAGGGGTGTGTAGACTTCTTATATCAACTGTGTGTGTGTGTGTAAATATATATACATATATATATATATATATATATATATATATATATATATATATATATATATATATATATATATATATATATATATACATACATACATATATATATATATATATATATATATATATATATATATATATATATATATATATATATATATATATATGTATATATATATATATATATATATATATATACATACATACATATATATAAAATGTTTGGGGGTTTTAAGTAATTGTCCAGCAAAAAATACAGATTTTAACTTGTAAGCAACAAATGTCAAAAAAAGGCCGGTCAGCAAGTAATTAATATCTGTTGACTTGCCCGATATTAAACCAATTTAGTCTATACTGACCAAGGTAAGGAGGACAGTCAACCTGGCAGCTAACACCTAACACCAAGAATTTTGACATTGTTATTGAGAAGGGATATGGGCCTATAGGAGGCACACAAACAGCCTGAATAGCCTGTTTCAGGAATAAAAAGCGTTTTATCCAGCTCCAGGGCCTAGTCAACAGAAAGGCTCGAGATGGTTGAGATGAAAAGATGGTTGAGATGAACTATAAGTGCCTAGCAAGGTGGTACGCGACACCAGATAAAACAAGTAAACTCCAACTACAGATTTCCTCAGAGTGTTGGAGAGGGTGTAAGGCAACAGGAACAATGGCCCACTTATGGTGGGATTGTCCCACTATCAAAAAATATTGAAAGGAGGTATTACAACTTATAAAGGAAATTACTAATAAAGAAATTCTGCTTGGATATGCTTGTTCCATGGAGTAGATAGCCCTGTTAAACAATATAAAACATCTGTAATTACCATTCTGTTAAATGTAGCGAAAAGCCTGATACCAAAAAAATGGCAGGAAGTTGACAGACCCAAAATTCAGGATTGTATATACGGTATAAACGAAATTTACTATCTGGAGAGTTTAGATGACAGGGGGGATGAAGACGAAGAAGGGGTAGATCGAAAAGATAAATGGGAAAGTTGGAAAGGGTTCAAAAAGATGTGGAGATATGTCGAGGTAGTAAGTCAATAAACAGAAGGGGGTTACGTCTGAAAAAGATGATAATGCCAGGTAAAACAATAACCTTTGGAGTTTGATGCAGGATGCGAACGGGGTGGCAATAAGGATAATGTTAAGTATATTTAAAGAAGTAAACTGTTGAATGCTCTTTTTTTTGTATCATGAATAATATTTATATAAAAGAAAGAATATAAAAAAAAAAGAAAGGCTCGAGAGGGAGTGCATCTGCAAGGTATCTGGCAGGATAGAGTGAGGCGAGGAATAAATGGGGCTGCATAGGGAGGTAAAATAGAGTTGAAATTCTGATAAAATCAGGGAGGGATCGGATATCAGAGTCTCTGAGTTGGAGGTCACTGCAGAAATTACTTTCTGTTGATGGGATTTAGCCACCAAATTAGCTAGCATTCTGCCATTTTTGTCCTCAGTCTCACATACCTTCCCAGTCCTGATAGTATTATTAGATTGGGGGTTATTTGAGGTATAATGAAGGGATAGGTCCCTACAACAATGGGCTAACTCCAAGAATTTATCTCCTGATGGGTAGGTGGCAAACGCCCGGGCAGGAGCAGCTTCATTTTGTTCCAATATAACCGTTTGCGCCTCATAATCTTCCCACACAGTTTTCACATACTGACCACGTACATAAGTCTAACGGCGTTCCGGAGGCGCATGCGCGAGGGACTCCAAGATGGCCGCGTAAGCCGGGAGCTCCTCACTACCCCAGCCAGCCAGCCGCCCTAGCGCCGTATCGGAAGCCGCTGCAAGCCCGTGCACAGCAGAATCGGTTGGGGGAACACAGCGGTTCCCCACCCATGCCATCCACGGCAGCGAAAAAGGACCTGGGACCCCGCTTTGAGGCAGAGAAAATACAGGCCGAATCCAAGATGGAGTCCGCGCCTCAGACACAGGCAGCATCAGGGGGAATGCAAGAAGCCAGGCAAGTGATCGCTCCTGCTACTCTCCCATACCTTACCTCTGCAATCGCCTTATCCCATCCCACCACATCCCCCTCAGGCCACAACTCGGTTTACCTGAATGAGAGCCCCCTGGCAGCCCCCTTGCTATCTCCTATGGGACATTCTCCTTTCCCTCAGCACAATAATGACAATATGGGAGGCACAGACACAGACATGCCCCAGAATGCAGGGGACCTCTTCCTCAAACTATCTGACTTACTGGAAAGGGGCTTAGCTAATACAGCCCACAAAATAACAAATGACATTCGATCTGACTTCCAGAATCTGGGCACCAGAATAGAAGCGATTTAACAAAAACTGGATTACACAGTCTCAAGAACCAATCAAAACTCTGACCACTTTCAGATTGTGCAGGAACAGTTGGATGCGGCCTTAAGTAGGATCGACGATTTGGAAAACCGATCGAGAAGGGAGAACTTCAGGGTCAGAGGCATCCCAGAATCTTGCACGGATGTCCCTTCAGCAGTGCAAGAATTGATCAAATCCCTTATCCCTGATATCTCTACACATAACCTGGAGTTAGACAGAGCCCACTGATCTCTGGGTCCCCCCAAGGAAGGACGGGTCTCCCAGGGACATAGTGGTGAAGCCGCACCACTACGGAGTGAAAGAGAACATCATGAAGCTCTCCCGCCAGCAACCACACATATCATTCCAAGGCCATGATGTTATAAATATTTGCGGACATATCGCCTATGACGATCCAAAAACGCAGAGCCCTCAAACCTCTACTACTAATCCTGACACAAAAGGAAATAAGATACTGGTGGGCTTTCCCCTTTGCTTTAAAATTCACCTACAAAGGCAAGACACACTCCTTCACCAATCTGACTGAAGGAGAGCGGATCCTTCTCTCACTGAGGCTTATATCTCAGGACTTAGAGATGGACACATCAAATGCGCAATCCGGATCTTATAAGAGACAGACTCCAACCAGCCCAGTCTCCCCTTTATGGAAAACCACAAAAAGTAAACGAGTAAGGGAACCGATGCCCTCCTGAAGCATATGAACACGTCCGGGCAGTACCCGGATACATCCCTCAGGATACATTCCAAGTCGTCAATATCCCTAAAAGACCATCTTGAACCACTTAGGATTAGGATGTACGAACCCTGAACCCATCAGGGATACCGGACTTCCACCTCCATATGGACTTCACCAGACCACGACACCTCGGACCTGTTAGGTCACCCCGCACCAGAAAAATGAGTCGCTTTGTCATGCGACTTCTCCCAATGGATCATCCGTACCTATTCAAGCGACTCGCAAACACTCAGCTCCCATCCCTTCCCACAGATGGCGTCTGGATCTCCTACAATCAACTTATCAACGAACACAAAGAGCAAGTTCTTGGGACTTCCCACCTCCGGGTCTTCCTCACCGCCGGCTGGTGGTGTGGTGGACCAGGAGACGGACACAATGACACACCAGTCTATTGGGAAAGGATAGCTCCTAATAGGGCTTTATACAGCTCCTACAATTCTCCCCCCTCTTAGACTTATCCTTATTCCCCGTTCCCCCTCCTATCCTTTTCCCTCCACCCTCCCTCCCCCCTTTCCCTTCACACATCCCCCTGGGCGTATTAGGCCTACAGTAGGACTTTCTTTTTGTTTTGTTTTTTATTAAGCCGGCTGGCTTCGATACACACAGTTTGCAATGTTATAGTGTTGAAATGGTTTTCCTCACAGGGTTTTGTTAATTTTTTACTATAGGATTACCAATTGGGCAGGCACTGACTGGGGTAGCAGTCATGCGCCTCCATCCATCTCACGATAATGGGATTCCCATGGTCGGGAGATGGACTGATAGCCCCTTTGGAGGGCTACTTTTGTTTATTGTTGGGCGACATGGAGGGGATCTTTGCATCCCCTCGATGCCGCAGGTTCCTCTTGGGACTATTCTCACGAGAACACGTGCATTTACTTTCTCTCATTTTCTCTTTCCTTTCTGTCTTTTTCTCTAACCCTATTTTTTTTGTGCCAGTCCACAGGATTCTTGGTCGGTCCACTTTCCTCCAGATCCTCTCTCACGATCCGAATAACCAGGCTCCACCACACTCCAGAAGAGGTAAGAGATGCCGCACCACATACGTTTTCCCCAAATAGCCAATATGCCTAGTGACAACTTAGTTCTTCCGTCCTTTAAATTAGCCTCCCATAATGCCCAGGGGTTAAATTCAGCAGTAAAGAGGCGTAAATTACTCCAATCTTACCACGCACAAAAATTGGCGGTAGTCATGATCCAGGAAACACATTTCCCTTCCAATTATAACCCAACATTTCTACATGCTCAATACCCCACATTCTTCCTAGCGAATGCAGAAGATAAGACCAGAGGTGTAGCGGTAATATTCGCAAAACAGTGTAAATTTAAGCCCGATTTAGTGCACAGAGATCCAGATGGCAGATTCTTATTGGTTAAGGGTAAAATAGATTAAAGCCTTTATTCTTTCATTTCTTATTACTCCCCCAATAAGGGTCAAACAAAATTCTTCCAAGCAATGCTACAAACTCTAAGCCCACTATTAGAAGGAACGGTAATTTTCAGAGGTGACTCCAACGTGGCCTTCGACCCAGGTTTAGACAAATCCAAACCATTAAAAGCTCAATCAATCCGCCCCACAAAAACAAGCTCCAAGATCGCGAAATTAATATATCAACAAGGCCTAGCCGATATTTGGAGAGAACTCAATCCCACAAAGAGGGATTATACACATTTTTCAAACCCTCACAAAACATATTCCAGGATCGACCATATACTCCTGTCAGTAATACATATACCCTATGTGCTTAAGGCCTATATCAAGGACACAGCCCTTTCAGATCACGCCATGGTGATCGTCACACTAAGGGGCGGTTCTCACAAACCACCCAATACCCAGTGGAGACTCAACGACACTATTCTTAATGACCATATTTCAGTCATAGAGATTGAGAAAGACATAAAAGATTATTTTTTGCGGAACAATGTGGAGGGGATTTCAGCAGAGACTCTTTGGGCCGCTCATAAAGCGACCATAAGGGGAAAGCTCATTCAAATATCTTCCAGAAAAAAGAAAGAGCAGAAAGCGGAGATAGAGAAACTAGAGAGGGAATTCAAGGCCCTTTGCAAGCAACATAAACGGGACCCTCCTTCGGTCAAAATAGCTCAACTAGATGCAGCCAGAATAGCATTAAACCTGGCCCACACAGTGAGGGCAGAGACACACTTGAAATGGAATAGCGCGAAATTCTATGTTCAGAGAGATAAGATGAGTACCCTTCTAGCAAGAAAGCTATCTCCGAAAGTCACTAACTTCACCATCCCAAATATTAGACTTCAGGATGGCACCTCAACCCTTAACCCCCCAAAAATCCTGCAAGCTTTTCAATCCTTCTACTCTAAATTGTATCAGCAAAATGACACAATGTCCGACTCTTCCTTGAAATCATTCCTAGATAGCATTAACATTCCAACTCTAAGTAAAGATCATAAGGATATCATGGAAGCCCCCTTCACCATGGAAGAAACATTAGAGGTAATTAAAAACTTAAAAGGGAGCTCAGATTCTGGCCCCGATGGTTTCTCCAATCAGTACTATAAAACATTCAAGAAAACTTTGGCACCCTATATTACAAAATTCTTCAAATCCAAAAGGGAAGGGACACCCCTTGAGTCACAACTAAATTTGGCATTTATCTCGGTCATCCCCAAGCCCGACAAGGATCCATCTCTAGTCGAGAATTACAGACCGATCTCGTTGATTAACAATACTTACTAAAATCCTGGCTAACAGAATCAACTCCTTCATCAATCAATATATAAATAAAGATCAAGTGGGTTTTATGCCGGGAAGACAAGGCCCGGATCAGGTCAGAAGGGCGGTTGACATAGTCTCTATATTACAATCGGGATGGGATGGAGGCCCAAAGCAGGAACGTTTATTGCTGTCGTTGGACCTCCAAAAGGCCTTTGATTCTTTATCATGGACCTTCCTATTTTCAGTCCTGGGGCGATGGGGATTTGGGGAAAACTTTATAAATACCCTGAAAGCACTATACTCCACTCCGAGCGCCAAGGTCAAATTACACGGCTTCTATTCGGATCCCATTCAAATAACCAGGGGAACCAGACAGGGGTGTCCCCTATCTCCTGTGATCTTCGCTTTAGCCATAGAGATCCTGGCAATTCGATCAGGTCTAACCATAATATTAAGGGGGTTAAATGCGGAGCGCATTCCCACAAATGCGCCCTGTTTGCGGATGATATCCTTTTATTCGTCACTTCCCCTACTACATCACTACCCAATATATGTAATCTCTTGAGGACATTTGGATCCTTGTCGGGTTTAAAGGTCAACATGGACAAGTCACAGGCATTAAATATTTCTCTACCAGACGCAGATGTAAATAGGCTCAAGCCCGCATTCAAATTTAAATGGAGCGAATCTTCGATCCGATATCTAGGGATAAACCTTTCCCCCAAGTTTGAGCGACTTTTCCAGGCTAATTTCCCTCCCATGTTCCGCACACTAGAATCTGACATCCAAACATGGTCCAAATTCAATATATCATGGCTCGGTAGAATTTATTCTATCAAAATGACGCTACTGCCCAAGCTCCTTTACTTGTTTAGATCACTCCCGATAGACATTAGAAAACACCATCTTAAACCCCTACAAGGAAAAATAATAAAATTTGTTTGGGGTAAAAAAGGATATAGGATAGCCCGCAATGTGCTTTTTAGCCCCAAAACCAAAGGGGGACTGGGTTTACCAGATCTGTTCAGCTACTACCAAGCTGCAAGATTGGCCCAACTATCTATGGTATACTTCAAAGTCGAGAAACCCGATTGGATAGAAATAGAGAGACAAGCTGTTCCGACATACACCTTGGACTACCTGCTCTGGTGCCCCATGAAATTGAGGCCCACCATTTTAGCCCCAACACTGTCTCAATCCTTTAAATTATGGGACTCAGTGAAATGCTTACCAGCTTTGACCTCACCTTCCCGCCCTTTGGACCACATTTTTCATAATCCCCGTTTTGTACCGGGTATGGACATCAAGTCCTTTAAATGGTGGTTAGACAAGGGGATGTACCATATAGGCCACTTCCTCTCACCCTCTGGTCCAATTACGCTAAAGCATTGCATAACTAAACTTAAACTCCCAGGTACAGAGAGGTTTAGATTTGCCCAGATATCCCATTTTCTTTCCTCCCTAACGAAGGGACAGACACTCCCATTGGAATTTACATCTTACGAGCGTTGGTGCGGCCAAGCACTAGACACAAAGGGGGGTATATCTCTCATTTACGCGACCCTTGTGGAACCCACCACAAAATTTTCATACATGGACTCGTGGGAGAAGGATCTGCAGGAGACCTGGAGCCTGGAGGAATGGCATCAGAGAGGATCCACAGCCTTTAAAGGTATTCTAAATACAGCATTGATAGAAGCTAATCTAAAAGTGCTTATGCGATGGTACCTAGTACCCACCAGACTTGCAACTATGTTCACTCCTGTTTCCCCGTTATGCTTTAGAGGGTGTCAAGCCCAGGGCTCTATGATTCATATCTGGTGGGAGTGTCCGAAAATAAGAGGTTTTTGGAACAAAATATTCGCATTGATCCGAAAAGTAACGGATCTTCCTATCACTAAATCAGCCCAAGTGGCCCTACTTAATGCACCATCCCCTAAAACAACAAAACACTCTCAAAAATTAATTTCCTTTATGCTATTAGGAGCTAAGACTACTTTAGCCAAAGCCTGGAAGCAACCCACAGTGTCTTTCCAGGCAGCCAAAAGGAAGATTTTGTGGATTATGTCCCTAGAAAAAATGGTCAGCTCTATGATGGACACCACTAAGTCATTTGAGGTGACTTGGAAGCCCTGGGCTGGTCACTTAGGCATTTCCCTTATCCCAGGTATTCAAATGACTCAGCCAAGATGAGTCTAATAATAAAAAATAAATATTTAATTAAAAAAAAAAAAAAAACACCTTGGACTGGATACAATTATAACTCCCACGATAGCGATCTCTTTCTTCTTCTTCTCTTCTTTTCTTCTTCTTCACCCTATCTCTCTGTTTTTTACAACGAATTGATTCCAATTTAGCAGTGTACCAGTTATGTTCTGCTTTCTGATTTACATAATGGTAGAATATCTCTTGTCACCATCAGATTGTCTTTAATGAGTTCAAGTTCCAGACTCAGAACGGTTTACTGCTAGTTGAAGGGATTCTGATGGAGAGGTCTATTGGCCTCCTTAGGGGTTTCTATCCCCACCTCGGGGGCGGTGGCAGGTCCCTGGGAGTGGGGACAGTGGGGGTTATGAGTTAGCCTCAATACTTACCCTGTGATGGGTGGAATCCTAACACAGTGTGTTCCCGTTAGGGGTGTTGGGATTGTCAACCCACACAGGGTACATCAACAATAGCCTTACCTACTGTATCAACGGCTAATGTAATTGGATATGAACCTATGTTTACTAGCTTTATACATGCATAATATCTATCCCGTATTTACAAGGGATTTTTCAATATACCTTTGTATATTATGTTCTTCAATGTACTGCACTGCTCTTTAATAAAGCTTTTTTTGAAAAAAAAAAAAAAAGTCTAACGGCGTTCCATACTATCTGAGGGGACGCAGAACCTTCATTCAATTCCCAATACTGGGCACCACTCTCCGCTACCAATTCCTGTACTATATTCTTGAGCAGCCTTTTGGTGTCCAAGCGCAAGCATCCCAGATTTTGCCGAGCCTCCGCATCAACGTTCAGCTCCAGGGGGACATGGTCCGAAATGCCAGCTGGCAAGTAGGCAGCCGATCGCACCATACTCAAAGCCGTTCTAGAGCAAAATGCCAAATCGATCTGAGACCCCGATCTATGGGTAGAGAAGAAATGGGAGTACGTTTTATCCTGAGGGTGTTTAAATCGCCATACCTCCAAAAGGTTGAAAGCTTGGGCCCAATGCACTAAGTCTACAGAAGAATTCCTTTGAGGATTCAGGGAATCCAGGGCCAGCTACAGTATGGTATTGAAGTCCCCAGTCCAAATTACCCTAATGACCTGAAGGGTTGCCAGACTCACCCGAATAGTGCACAGAATTTCAGGAGAAAAGGGGGGTGAAACATACATGTTAATGAAAGCTAAGCATATATGATTCACCTCTAACAAGAGGATAATATATCTAATTCCCCAAAAAAATTGCACTCCTCTGCCAGGTGACTGATGCGTCCCAATAAGGAGGTTTTGCTTTACGCTATGGCCGCTAGGATCACTGGGCCACTGGGGCTGGCACTGCTGTGGTAGATGTCCAAGCAGTCTCCATCCTGGTTTCAGCCAGCAGTGCTCTCAGCTTATCCAGGTCAGCTTCAGACCACTTATCAGGGAAGGAGGAGGACTGTTTGTGCTGTGAGAGCCTCAGGGAATGGCTTTGGGATGGCATCAGAGCACTTTACAGAAGCACCAGCAAGCTGCAGGGGAGGATATGCAGTGGCACTCCCAGCCATCCTAGCAAGATGGCACCAGGCCTTGTGAATGAGGAAGGAAGGCAGCCACTCGGAAGGAAGGCAGCTACTCGCTTACCGGGAGCTTCGGTGAGCGGCTCCGCAACAGAGTCAGGGCACGCTGCGGATGCGACAGGCAAGCCACTGGAGTGGACATCTGCCATGGCTCACATCCGGTCATGCCCCCTCGATTATTGCTAGGTTGAATTAGGTGTTCTACATGTGCATATTTGATGTCAGGACTGTGCATGGCACTGAAGCTGCTGGTATGGGTATGCTGGGGGTTCCCTGGTGCAGGCACTTGGCTTCTGTCTGTGGCCATTTGCCATGTTTTAGTGGGATGTTGTCCGCCGGACACCCCCCCATAGCTTGCTCCCCCCCCTTTAGGGTAGGGACAGGCTCCAGCATGTGGAATACCTGGGCTTTGCAGTTCTGCGCATGCCCGTTACCAGTGGATGCACCTCCTGGCCACATTCTGATACTTGGGTGGGGCCTTGGTGAACGTTAGCAGCTGGATGGGGCAGTTCTTGCTCATGCCCAGTGACAGCGGCTGCCTCTCCCAGCGACGTAAGCTCCTGCGCCAGTATGCGTTGCAGTATTTATGAGAGGCCACACGGCGGGTATACGCTGCAGGACACCTGGGCAGTGCAGGCATCAGATGAGTTTGTCGGTAGGTGTGATCTCTCCACATGTCTTTGATTCGGCGTATGCTACAGTTAAAGCTTATATTTCTTTTCCTTTTGTTGTTTCTGTTGAGACTATAAGTATGCGGTTTATGGTGTTGCAGTAGTTCAACCTTGGGGCTTCCTGATCCTGATGGATCTCACAGGATATTTTTACTACTACCAGCTATATTAAGCACATTCCTAGAACCATTTTGGGAACATTCCCATGTATGTTATGAATTTGATGGTTACTGTGAGTGATAATTTAGCGACTTTATATATTTTTTATAGTCCCCTATGGTTTTCTTTTCGCTATAGCCTATATAGTTTGATTTGCTTTTCCTGTTTCCTCCCTCCCTTTCCCCCCCCCCCTTTTTCCTCCTCCCATACTAGTGATCCTATAGTTCTCTTGGCCTCTCTCTATGCTCTGATGGCCACCCAGGGGGATCACCTTTATGCCGATTTAGCTCTAGTGCTAAGGTACGCCCTGCCCATTATGGTGTACATGTGATACACAATAAATAACCATACGTACGTGTATTTGAATGTTATTTTTCTTTCTAAGCAAATACTGTGCTGTGTTATTTTTATGCATCCTGATGAAGCTACTTCTAGCGAAATGCATTGACTCATGAAGATTCACATTGATATCTGAGATATCTATATTGCATGTAATGCTATTTACCTAACACGTGTAGTTGTCTCGGCTTATGAGCAAACAAAAACACATTTGATTTAAAGTGTAAACATACATATCTTTGCATGATATTTTAACCACTAGGCGTCCGCGCTATAGCCGAAAGACGGCTACAGCGCGGACTTCAATTGCCGGGAGGGCGTCCCTGGACGTCCTCCTGTTTACTTCCGCATTGCGCGCTCCCGCAGGCGCGCATCGCAGAAGTTTTGTGCTGGCCGTGTCCCTCGGACACAGCCAGTCACAGATCACCGTAAACGGCCAATGACAGCGGCCGTTTACAGTGCGATCGGCGGTGCCAATGAGAGAGGATCTCATATGTAAACATGAGATCATCTCTCATCGCCGGCTCTCCCTCCTCACACAGAGACAGCGTGTGAGGAGGGAGAGCGGAAAAAAAAGGTGTCCCGCTGTTAACAGTCCCTGCCATCTGCCCCTGCCATCTGCCCTGCCATCTGTCCCTGCCATCTGCCCCTGCCATCTGCCCTGCCATCTGCCCTGCCATCTGCCCCTGCCATCTGCCCCTCTGCCCTGCCATCTGCCCTGCCATCTGCCCCCAGTGCCATCTGTCCCCACTGCCACGTATAAGTGCCATCTGTCATCAGTGCCATCTGTCATCAGTGCCATCTGTCAGTGTCATGTGCCATCTGTCATCAGTGTCACGTGTCATCAGTGCCACGTATCAGTGCCACCTGTCATCAGTGCCACGTATCAGTGCCATCTGTCATCAGTGTCATTAGTGCCATCTGTCATCAGTGCCACGTATTAGTGCCATCTGTCATCAGTGCCATGTATTAGTGCCATCTTTCATCAGTGCCACGTGTCATCAGTGCCACATATTAGTGCCATTTGTCATCAGCGCCACATGTCATCAGTGCCACATATTAGTGCCATCTGTCATCAGTGTCACGTGTCACCAGTGCCACGTATTAGTGCCATCTGTCAGTGCCACGTATTAGTGCCATCTGTCATCAGTGCCACGTATTAGTGCCATCTGTCATCAGTGCCACATATTAGTGCCATCTGTCATCAGTGCCATGTATTAGTGCCATCTGTCATCAGTGCCACATCAGTGTCAGTGCCACGTATCAGTGCCATCTGTCATCAGTGCCACGTATCAGTGCCAATTGTCATCAGTGCCACGTCAGTGTCACATGTCATTGTCCTGGTTCTCCAGGGCCTTCAAAAGTGTAATAGGTAGTCAACAAATTAGATGTGTAATTTATGCTCCTAGAACACGTGATGGCGCTCCCTGCATGTTGGGCCTCTGTATGTGGCTAGGCTGCGAAAAAGTCCCACACATGTGGTATCGTAATACTCAGGAGGAGTAGCAGAATGTATTTTGGGGCGTCATTTGTGGTATATACATGACATGTGAGAGAAATAACCTATTACAATGACAATTTTGTGGGGGAAAAAAAAAATAAAAAATCTTCATTTTGCAAAGAATTGTGGGAAAAAATTACAACATTAAAAACCTCACCATGCATCTTACTAAATACCTTGGAATGTCTACTTTCAAAAAAGGGGTCATTTGGGTGGTATTTGTACTTTCCTGACTTGTTCGGGTCGCAAGAAATGAGATAGGCCGTCAGTACATCAGATGTGATCAATTTTTTATGATTTGCACCATAACTTGTAGACTTTCTAACTTTCACAAAGACCAAATAATATCCACTAATTTGGGTTATTTTTACCAAAGATATGTAGCAGTATAAATTGTGGCCAAAATTTATGAAGAAAAATTAATAATTTGCAAAATTTTATCACAGAAACTAAGAAAAATGCGTTTTTTTTCAAAATTTGCGATCTTTTTTCATTTATAGCACAAAAAATAAAAACCCAGAGGTGATCAAATACCACCAAAAGAAAGCTCTATTTGTATGAAAAAAAGGACAAAAAATTCATTTGGGTACAGTGTTGCATGACTGAGTAATTGTCATTCAAAGTGTGAGTGCGCTGAAAGCTGAAAATTGGTCTGGTCACGAGGGGGGTTTAAGTGCCCAGTTGTCAAGTGGTTAAATTAATTGGACAATAAAAATATCTTGTTTTTATATGGTTGTGCACTCCTTATCTAGCCAATATAATATCTTATTTTTCTTTTGTTGTTTCTTTGTATACATGTCACAGATGATGTCCATGGGTGTCATTTCAGATTATATAGACTTGTTACATATTTATTTATATGTGAATGACATGTTGCTCATCATATTCAGTAGAACATACATGGCATTCTATGCACGCAGTGACATGTAGCAGGCAGTAATCTCTACAAGGCCAGCAAGCATGTTAGACAAGAGCATGCAGAAGACTGGAGAAAGGAAAGCAAAAAAAAAAAGTAACAAGATAGTTCATCATACACACCTGCATGGGCCGCACCAGTCCGTTTGTTGGTCGAGGCCAAAGCCAGCTCTGCATTTCTTTGGGGAGCCAGGGTCTGAGTATAGAAACATGCGCAGGGGGGGAGGCAGAGGCACGCAAAAAAAGGAAAGAAGAGATGCAACATATATTTAGCCACTTGAAACTTGAAGGTATAGACAAAATGATGCAAGTGTCAGCAAAAAACAGAACACTTACCACTAATACATACCGTTCTCCAAGGGTGGAAATGTGAAAAAACACAGTTGGAATTTTTTTTAATACATTTATCTATGTGTATTAGTCTATAACACAAATTAGTTAAATTGATTCATCTTACAAAAGGTATACTTGCAAAGGGCTGCAAGCACAGCAACAGGCAACATCATACTGTACATCAAATATTATTCATGCTATATTGAGAGTTCAGTGGGCCAATTTTGCAATGCTTGCAATAACTGGCCTCCTTCAGTAACTAGACCTGTCCACTACATGCACCCATGTTGTCTGTATATAAATTTGACACATACTGTTTGGACAACGCCCCTCCCTTTCCCTAGTTCCTATTACAAGCCTATTTTTTGGTACACTTTATAGAAGCCCCAGCTGGATAATGATGCTCTGCTGGACCTGGTAATCTCAAACCATGCCAAGCTTATTACTAATGATCATATAAAATAGCATCTGGGTAGCAGCAACTCTAACATGATTTCATTTACTGTACCATGTAAAAAACAAGTAAATACTGGAAAGATAACACCACTTAATTTTAAGAGCAAATTTTCCATGAAGTAGTGCTGCTTTCCAAGACTTAGCCTAGGTTCACATTGGAGTGATTTGTCAAGTCACAGCCTATTGGCGGAAATGGCACTGTTTCAATCGGTGCGACACTACTTTTGCTAATTTCAGGTGCAACTTCAATAGACATCTGTGTATGAAGCCACACAGATGCCTATCAAGTAGCACCTGAAATCGCGCTGACCTTGCTACTTTGAAATCGCGCTACTTCAAGTGAAGTAGCGCGATTTCAAAGTAGTATCAGTGTGAACCAGGGCTTAGACTGGGAGGGAATATTGTCATCAAGGACATGTTTCAAACTGACTGAATGCAAACACACTGCAAAATATATTCCCATGGGCAATACGTTTAAAAGGCTAAACTGTCTCATGTTTAAAGAAAATAAAGAAAAGAAAAGGGCATTTAAAAAATGTAAAAATTAAGCAACATTAATAGCATCTGAAAATTAAAAGGAGAAGAATAAAATATGTAAGAAAGGAAATCAAAGCTGCAAGTGTTCAAGACAAAACAAAAGGTTTTGAAACAGCAGGACAAACCCCCAAAATTCTGCAGCTATACTAATACAAAAAAGGTCCGGTGTGAGCATGTAGGCCCTTTACAAGATAATTCAGAGCTAGCGATTGAGGACAAAGAGAAGGCAAATTTATTATCCATCTTCAGCTCTGTGTACAGCCATGACCAAACATTTTGAGAATGACAAAAATATAAATTTTCACAAAGTCTGCTGCCTCAGTTTTTATGATGGCAATTTGCATATACTCCAGAATGTTATAAACAGTGATCAAATGAATTGTAATTGCAATTTGTGAAGAAGGCTTCAAGGTGCCCAAGAAAGTCCAGCAAGCGCAAGGAGTGTCTCCTACAGTTGATTCAGCTGCGGGATCGGGGCACCACCAGTGCAGAGCTTGCTCGGGAATGGAAGCAGGCAGGTGTGAGTGCATCTGCAAAGAATTTTGGAGGATGGCCTGGTGTCAAGAAGGGCAGCAAAGCAGCCCCTTTTTCTAGGAAAAACATCAGGGACAGACTGATATTCTGTAAAAGGTACAGGGGGGGGGGGGGGTTGGACTGCTAAGGACTGGAGTAAAGTCATTTTCTCTGATGAATCCCCTTTCTAATTGTTTAGGGCATCCGGAAAAAAATGGAGAAGAAAAGGTGAGCGCTACCATCGGTCCTATGTCATGCCAACAGTAAAGCATCCTGAGTCCATTCATGTGTGGAGTTTCTTATCAGCCAAGGGAGTGGGCTCACTCACAATTTTGCCTAAGAACACAGCAATGAGTAAAGAATGGTACAAAAACATCCTCCAAGAGCATCTTCCCCCAACCATCCAAGAACAGTTTGGTGAGGAACTATGCCTTTTCCAGCAAAAGTGATAACTAAGTGGCTTGGGGAACAAAACATCAAAATTTTGGGTCCATGGCCAGGAAACTCCCCAGACCTTAATCCCATTGAGAACTTGTGGCCAATCCTCAAGAAGCGGGTAAACAAAACAAAAAAAAAAAACACAAATTCTGCGAGGGCGAATTGCAGAGGTCTTGAAAAAGAAGGGTCAACACTGCAAATATTGACTCTTTGCATAAACTTAATTGTCAATAAAAGCATTTGACACTTACAGTAAGAAATTCTTGTAATAATACTTCAGTATACCATAGTAACATCTGACAAAAAGATCAAAAAACACTGAAGCAGCAGACTTTGTGAAAATTAATATTTGTGTTAGTCTCAAAATTTTGGCTATGGCTGTATACAACTAAAAATGGGGAACTCTGAAGGCCATAATAGGGCCTATATGTTTTACTGATATAACCTTAACCACTTCAGCTGCAGAGGGTTTTACCCCCTTTATGACCAGGCCATTTTTTGCTATGCAGCACTGCACTACTTTAGCTGACAATTGTGCAGTTTTGAAATGCTGTACTCAAATGAAATTTAGCATTTTTTTCACACAAATAGAGCTTTCTTTTGGTGGTATTTGACCACCTCTGGTCTATAAATGGAAAAAGACCGAAAATTTTCAAAAAAAAAACGATATTTTCTACTTTTTGTTGTAAAAAAAATCCAATAAACTCAATTTTAGTCATACATTTAGGCCAAAATGTATTCGGCCACATGTCTTTGGTAAAAAAAATGTCAATAAGCGTATATTTATTGGTTTGCGCAAAAGTTATAGCGTCTACAAACTAGGGTACATTTTCTGGAATTTACACAGCTTTTAGTTTATTACTGCCTATGTCATTTCTTGAGGTGCTAAAATGGCAGGGCAGTACAAACGCCCCACAAATGACCCCATTTTGGAAAGTAGACACCCCAAGGAAATTGCTGAGAGGCATGTTGAACCCATTGAATATTTATTTTTTTGTCCCAAGTGATTGAATAATGACAAAAAAAAAAATATTTACAAAAAGTTGTCACTAAATGATATATTGCTCACACAGGCCATGGGCCTATGTGGAATTGCACCCCAAAATACATTCAGCTGCTTCTCCTGAGTACAGGGATACCACATGTGTGGGACTTTTTGGGAGCCTAGCCACGTACGGGGCCCCGAAAACCAATCACCGCCTTCAGGATTTCTAAGGGCGTAAATTTTTCATTTCACTCCTCACTACCTATCACAGTTTTGAAGGCCATAAAATGCCCAGATGGCACAAACCCCCCCAAATGACCCCATTTTGGAAAGTAGACACCCCAAGCTATTTGCTGAGAGGCATGTTGAGTCCATTGAATATTTTATATTTTGACACAAGTTGCGGGAAAGTGACAACTTTGTGCAAAAAAAAAAAAAATGTGTCTCTTTCCCGCAACTTGTGTCACAATATAAAATATTCCATGGACTCGACATGACTCTCAGCAAATAGCTTGGGGTGTCTACTTTCCAAAACGGGGTCATTTGGGGGGGTTTTGAACTGTCCTGGCATTTTATGCACAACATTTAGAAGCTTATGTCACACATCACCCACTCTTCTAACCACTTGAAGACAAAGCCCTTTCTGACACTTTTTGTTTACATGAAAAAATTATTTTTTTTTTGTAAGAAAATTACTTTGAACCCCCAAACATTATATATTTTTTTAAAGCAAATGCCCTACAGATTAAAATGGTGGGCGTTTCATTTTTTTTTCACACAGTATTTGCGCAGCGATTTTTCAAACGCATTTTTTGGGGAAAAAACACTTTTTAAATTTTAATGCACTAAAACACACTATATTGCCCAAATGTTTGATGAAATAAAAAAGATGATCTTAGGCCGAGTACATGGATACCAAACATGACATGCTTTAAAATTGCGCACAAACGTGCAGTGGCGACAAACTAAATACATTTTTAAAAGCCTTTAAAAGCCTTTACAGGTTACCACTTTAGATTTACAGAGGAGGTCTACTGCTAAAATTACTGCCCTCGATCTGACGTTCGCGGTGACACCTCACATGCATGGTGCAATTGCTGTTTACATTTGACGCCAGACCGACGCTTGCGTTCGCCTTTGCGCGAGAGCAGGGGGGGACAGGGGTGCTTTTTTTTTTTTTTCTTTATTATTTTTTTGCTTTTTTATCTTATTTTTAAACTGTTCCTTTCATTTTTCTTTAATCATTTTTATTGTTATCTCAGGGAATGTAAATATCCCCTATGATAGCAATAGGTAGTGACAGGTACTCTTTTTTGAAAAAATTGGGGTCTATTAGACCCTAGATCTCTCCTTTGCCCTCAAAGCATCTGACCACACCAAGATCGGTGTGATAAAATGCTTTCCCAATTTCCCAATGGCGCTGTTTACATCCGGCGAAATCTAAGTCATGAAATGCTCGTAGCTTCCGGTTTCTTAGGCCATAGAGATGTTTGGAGCCACTCTGGTCTCTGATCAGCTCTATGGTCAGCTGGCTGAATCACCGGCTGCATTCTCAGGTTCCCTGTTCAGACAGGAGAGCCAGAGAAAAACACAGAAGACGTGGGGGGGCATTCCCTCCCACTGTTTGCAAAAGCAGTCTAGAGGCTAATTAGCCACTAGGATTGCTTTTACATGAAAGCTGACTGCTGGCTGAAAAGAATGATACCAAGATGATACCTAAACCTGCAGGCATCATTCTGGTATAACCACTCAAAGTCGTGAATGGCGTACCTGAAGACAAAAAAATGGTTAACAATAAAACACAGTAAACGGTAAAGTATAAAAAATTGCATACCTGAAAAGAAAACATGATAAAACATAATAACAATAAAACATTGCAGAATAGAATACAGTAAAAAAGAGCAGAACAATAGAGAGAGAATAGAGAGAGAGAGAACAATAAAACGATAACTATTTTTAAAATTTTATATATATATATATATATATATATATATATATATATATATATATATTTATTTATTTTTTACACTTTTTTTTTGTAACTAACTTTTATAACTGTAACTGGAACCGGTTCCAGGTTCGGGTCTCTCAAAATGCGATGGCATCTTGGGAGACCCTGTGAAAGTGTGCCTGGTCTGTGCAATGCTGTACCCTACGCTAATACTCAACTAGTGAATGGTAGCGTTCAAAACATTCACCAATGCAAAGACCAGGATTGTCAGGACAGGAGGGACAATAATAGCGTGTGTCACGCCTATATCCGCGCTTGCTGCAGACACGACATCTTTTTTTGGGGGGGTTCGCTGGGTAGGGGTACTCGGGAGGACATAAAAATGACTCTCATGAGCCAACTGCATTTGGTTGGGGATGTGAATGGGGGAAGTACGGGCGCTGCAGAAGTGGTGGGTTCCCAATTAGGATTGGCAAATGCAGCAGGAAGGGCATTATGGGCACGACAGGCCTGTTTGTCTTCTTGGTGGCAGCGGGACACTACTTGTGCTTGCCACCTCACCAGCTTGAACTGCACTTATGGGACTCGCCACGTCACCAAGTGTTACTGCAGTGCTGGTTTGACTACGACCGGGGTGTACTAGGCCGCTGGTGCTTGCCAGTTCACCAAAACGCTACAAAAAAAACTGTTAGCGATCACAGGGATCAGGCCTGACTCTGCGAACGCTGCAGTTATGCGTTTAGTGTTTTGTAAGTGACAGTGATCGATCGATACTGCACTTGGGTGGGCTGGGCTGGGCCGGGCGGAGGGGCAAAATGCAGGTTCTAGCAGGTATCTGGGCTGATCCCGCTAACACTGCGTTTTTGGGAACCCTAAACTGCTGGGGAAGCTAGTATAGATCTGATCGGATCAGATATTGATCCGTTCAGATACTATACCACTAAGGGAGGCGTATGCTGCGTGCGTGGGTGTTAGCAGTACTGGCGCTAACCTGACGCTGCCTGGAGCTGGTGCTTGCCAGTTCACCAAAACGCTACCAAAAAAACTGTTAGCGATTGCAGGGATCAGGCCTGACTCTGCGAACGCTGCAGTTATGCGTTTAGTGTTTTGTAAGTGACAGTGATCGATCGATACTGCACTTGGGTGGGCTGGGCGGAGGGGCAAAACGCAGGTGCTAGCAGGTATCTGGGCTGATCCCACTAACACTGCGTTTTTGGGAACCCTAAACTGCTGGGGATGCTAGTATAGATCTGATCGGATCAGATATTGATCCGATCAGATACTATACCACTAAGGGAAGTGTACGGTGCGTGCGTGGGTGTTAGCGGTACTGGCGCTAACCTGACGCTGCTTGGGGCTGGTGCTTGCCAGTTCACCAAAATGCTACCAAAAAAACTGTTAGCGATCGCAGGGATCAGGCCTGACTCTGCGAACGCTGCAGTTATGCATTTAGTGTTTTGTAAGTGACAGTGATCGATCAATACTGCACTTGGGTGGGCTGGGCCGGGCGGAGGGGCAAAACGCAGATGCTAGCAGGTATCTGGGCTGATCCCGCTAACACTGCGGTTTTGGGAACCCTAAACTGCTGGGGACGCTAGTATAGATCTGATCGGATCAGATATTGATCCGTTCAGATACTATACCACTAAGGGAGGCGTATGCTGCGTGCATGGGTGTTAGCGGTACTGGCGCTAATCTGACGCTTCCTGGGGCGACGCATATCACCGCCGGGCGATTAGGGGGCTAAAACTTTATTTGGTAATAAACGGCGGGTGCCCTGACACTATAAAAAATAAACGAACTAACCAGCGTCACCCGTAACAGTTATACGGTGATCAGTGGTGAAAGGGTTAACTAGGGGGCAATCAAGGGATTAAAACATTTATTAGATAGTATATGGGGGTCCCTGTCGCTATAAAACGCTGACGGCGAACCTAAATATTTACGTCCCTAACTAGCATCACCAGTGACACTAATACAGCGATCAGAAAAATGATCGCTTAGTGACACTGGTGACGGGGGGTGATCAAGGGGTTAAAACTTTATTAGGGGGGGTTAGGGGGGTACCGTAGACCTAAAGGGGGCTAACACTCACTGCCCTAACACACTAACTGTCACAAACTGACACCATGCAGTAATCAAAAAAAAAACTGCTTGGTGTCAGTGTGACAGGGGGGCGAGGGGTGATTAGGGGGTGATCGGGGGGTAAAGGGGGGTGTAATGTGTGCCTGGCATGTTCTACTGTGTGTGTGTGTTTGGTGCACTCACAGTGAAGTCTTCTCTCCTCGGCGCCGGAACGGAAACTGCCGAGCCGAGGAGAGATGACATCACATCCCCTGCCTCTGTGTACTACACAGAGGCAGGGAAGAATCTCATTGGCTGGGAGCGATCGCGAGGGGGGGCCACGATCGGATGGCCTCCCCCTCATCTCTGATCTCTGCCAGACCAAAGGCAAACGCCGCTGGCACCGGGGGGGTCCGATCGGACCCCCCACCAGCGGGAAGGCAAGGACGTATATGTATGTCCTTTTGCCTGCCCGTGCCGCTCTGTGGACGTATATCGTCGTGCGGCGGTCGTCAAGTGGTTAATGGGCTAATCTCACAGGCCTGTGGGGACTGTAATGTACACCTTATGCAGACTTATCGAGGGTCTAATAAATATCCCTAGACAACCTACATCTCCCTACAGTTTTGGGGGCTTGTCCGGGATTGATCATAATACATCCGGTGATCTTGATTTATATTTATTTTTCTCTTGCCGTGATTTATTTAGAGATTGATTTCTTTTAAGGGACCTGTAATTAGTTTTTTAGACCTTGATAGATAAGCCCTGGGTGGGCTTTAAGAAACTGTTCTGAGAAACAGTAAGATAAGCCATGGGTGGGCTTCACAGAAAATTGCTCTGAGAAGCAATAAAAAACCCTGGGTGGGTTTTAAGGACTTTAAGGAGAAATCCATGGAAAAAGACTGCAGCGACTGTTTCGGGTAAACAGTAAAAACCTTATGGAAAGGTTGATTTATACAGTACTGTAATTATAAGAAAAAGTCTGATAAGGCGTGCCGGACAAAATCAGATCTCTTTGCTTATCTTCCTGCTGAGTAGCTAGCTGTCATAAGATGATTTGTAATCTGTGTAATGTTTGTCTGTGTGGAATTTGTCGGGTGTCATAAGGTAAGATGACACCTTTTCCACTGCACTATTTATTTTTTAATGATTTATATATGAATGCTTTGACTCTAAAGTTTAAGATATAACCTGTATCGTATTGTAATCGGCAGAATGATTCTGGCATTGTTTCAGTGAGTAAAAATATTTTCTTTTCCTTGCAGTAATCAGACGTTCAGTGTCATTTTAGAGAAAGAACTAATAAGAGAACTAAAATATTGGGTGGTCTGACAGAACTAAGTCTTATACCAGAATTATTGTTTTAAGGTTTATTGGTGTTTAGTTTCTGCTGATTTATCTGTATAGAGTTGAATAAGAATTTTTCAGTTTATAAGGAACCCTGGATTGGTGAGTATCCAGGTTAATTTCTTTTTATGTACTAACAAATGTCTCAAAAGTGTCCTGATTGTATGAAGGTTTAATTTACATAACAAAGTTTGTTTATGTGAAGGGAGTAATGTCACTTATTCAAAGAACAGGGGAGACTTATCAAGTTTGTCCCAGGTCTTTGAAGTATTGTGACATTAAGGGACATTTTTACCAATTAAAATATGGGCAGAGCGTTAATAATACTTTATTAAGGTAATACATAAATTGGTGAGGCTAACTTTTAATTGAAACATGCTATTTGAATAATTATTTTTGCTACTGACATTTTTTGCGAAGGGGAAGTCAGGTGCAAAATTTGGACATTTGGCTTTTTGCCAACAGGGTTCAAGTACTAATATCTCACCAACTATAATAGATAATTGGGAATTGTTTGCAGCATTAGTGCTACCGTAAATGAAGGCACTGTTTGAACCTGTTGGCACTCTGCCAAAAATTTGAAATGTAAATAAAAATTGTTTGGTTATAAACATAGGAAAAGTAATAATATACAGAGACTTAGTATCTACAAGAATTTAGAATGTTTAGAAAGAAAAATGAAGTTGAAAGTAAAAATGCATGCTGTGGAGATCCCCCGGCTGGACCGAGGCTCCCTACAGCATCCTAGCCCAAACATTGTCCAGAATGGGTTTAGCAGAGTCATAGGATGGTAAATTTAAGGGTTAAATCAACCTTCTTTATGCTTGTACTGTGTGCCCCGCCTCCTCCCCCTTACATTCCAGAACCAGATAAGAACCTCATCACATAAAGACACACAGCAACAATTTTTTTTAACAGCTTGCAAGCAAAAGTTAGCAGAATCTGTGTTAGAATTCTGGAAAAAAGATTTATAGACATTTGGACACAAGAGGCAGGATTTGTTCATTATAACATGCACAGCCTCTTAATACAGACATACCTCAGCAACCTTGGCCTTAAACATGCACTTATAGTAAGACAGCAAATATCAGAAGCTGACAGAGAAGGATGCTGCAGGATGTTTTGACATTCCTAAACAAACACCAGTGCAGACACATTATCAAAATGATTTCTCAGAAAATCAAAAGGGGAAACTTTTATACAAAGAGGGAGGGGGCAAGGACAAAGAGGGAGTTACATACAGAGAAAGAGGATTTCTTAAAGAAAGGAATCTTAAGGGAAATTGTCTCGCCCTACAATACTCCCATTAACCTGGTAAAGAAGGCAAATGGTGACTATAGGTTTGTACAAGACCTAAGGGCCATCAATAGCCTAGTGGTACCGATTGCCCCAATAGTGCCTGATGTGCCATCAATACTTGCCGCCATACCATACGATGCAGAGTATTTTGCTGTGATTGATTTAAAGAATTTTCTTTTTCTCCATCCCTGTAGACGAGGAGACACGGCCACTCTTTGTTTTTACTGTGTCGATTGACCAACACAGTCGTTAGTTTATCTGGTGTAGAATGCCGCAGAGTTATATAGACTCACCTGTGGTCTATTCTATAGTACTCCAAGCCTTCCTTGGGCCTTGGACTGCCCCTCATGGTTCTGTACTGTTGCAGTATGTTAATGATCTTTTGATTTGTAGTTCTTCAGAAGAGGACTGCCGAGCTGATAGCCTATCTTTATTGAAATGGTTACATGTATGTGGTCACAAAGTGTGTAAGAAAAAGTTACAATGATGTAAACAGGAGTTTGAGTACCTAGGGTTTGTGCTGTCTCCGGGAGTTAGGAAAGTCAGTCACAAAAGAGCTGCCGCTCTTGTGGGTCTGCCCCGCCCACTTACCAAGAAAGATATGCTCACCTTTCTTGGAATGATTGGTTACTGCCGCCAATGGATACCTGACTGTTCTTTCTATGAAAATATATTAAGACAAGCAACCCTCCCTGAAATGTCTGATACTGTAAAATGGTCTGATGAAATGTTAAACGCTTTTGCCATGTTGAAATGTGCAATGATTACCAGCCCGAGCCTTGGCCTACCTGAATATGGCAAAATGTTTCACTTGTTTGCCAGGGAAAATTGCAGAACCATTGCGGGAGTACTGGCCCAGGAACATGGTGGGAGACTGCGCCCTGTAGCTTTTTTCTCAAAGATGGTCCCGATGCAGGTTCAAGGCATGCCCGCGTGTCTCCGAGCTCTAGCGTCCTGTGCGATGGTGGTTGAGATGGCCACTTCTTTCACTCTGGGACACGACACCACACTTCACACCACCCACAATGTGTCAATCCTGTTGAAAAATGTACATACACAGCACGTCTGCTCAGAGGTTGAGCGGATATGAGGTGATTTTGCTGTCCAATCCAAAATTGCACATCAAATATGCTTCTCCAACCGCAGGCCCAGCACCAATTTTAAACGCCCTTTTAGGATTAAAAGGAGAACAGGATGAGGTCGTGCCACAACACGACTGCATTAACCTCATTCACCAAGACACATCACCCAGGTCTGATTTATCTTCCACAGCACTACCAGACACACAGAATGTTTTTGTGGATGGTTCTTGCTCTAGGCCAAATGATTACACATACCATGCAGGGTATGCAGTTGTGCAGCTTCCAGATGTTATACTTGAGGCCAAGCCTATCCCATATCAATCAGCACAGGCTGCTAAATTAATTGCACTCACTAGAGCATGCCAGCTCTTTGAAGGTCAGGATGTAAACATTTACACTGACTCAAAGTATGGGTACGGGTTGGTACACAACTTCGGTGTGATATGAAGTAGGCATGGCTTCGTGGCAGCAGATGAAAAGAACATTTCACATTCTTCTTTGGTAATGTCACTGCTAAAAGCTATCCAGCTACCTAAAACACTGGCTATAGTACATTGCAGAGCACATACAGGCCAACAGAGCACATACAGAAATAGCCAGCGGAAATGCCCTGGCTGACCTTGCTGCCAAGCAAGCTGCTATCTCACAGACAGCAGACATCCAAATGGCTATGCTGATACCTGACCTATCCCCATTTGAACAGTCACTTGCAGATCTCCAGGATTATGCATCAAATTATGAGTTAAGGGACTGGGATAAAAAGGGTGTGCAGAAAGATCCAAAAACTGGACTTCTCTGCAAAGAGGGGAAACCATGTATACCAGCGGCAAGTGCATCACTCTTCATCTCACAGTACCACGGAATAGGTCACACAGGTATACGGGTCACGGCTGATCTTCTGAGTAGAGATTTTTATATCACAGAATGCATCTCACTGGTAAAGGAATATGTATCGAGATGCATTACATGTATCAGGAACAATCCAAACATCACACACAAGGCCAAACATGAACACCTGATATATCCAACAACTCCTTTTACACATTTGCAGATTGACTTCACACACATACCCAAACTAGGCAAAAGACAGGAATATCTTTTGGTAATTGTGGACATGTTCTCAAGATGGGTCGAACTTTTTGTGACCACAAAAGAAGATACACAGACAGTAGTGAGGATCCTCACTCAGGAAATCATTCCTCGATGGGGACGCCCACTTCAAATAAACTCAGACAATGGTCCAGCTTTCATTGCCAGGGTCTGCCAGGACTTGGTAAAAACTCTCAAGATAGAATGGAAGTTTCATATTCCCTACCACCCTCAAAGCTCAGGGATAGTAGAAAGAATGAACAGAACAATAAAAGACAAGATAAGAAAAGTCACAGGAGGAACCTTTGCCAACTGGAAAAAGGTCCTCCCGGCAGTCCTGGCAGAAATAAAAATGACCCCTTCCAAAACAACAGGGTATTCACCTTTTGAAGTTTTGATGGGTAGACCTTTCCCCACCCCATGGGCCAGAGCACCTTTAATGGTAGAAAAGGGAGATTTAGACTTAATACAGGAAGAATATGTAAGAAAACTGGTTGAAACATTGGATACAGTCGAAAGAAATGTTGTTCTAACCCCTCCTTTTTCTTTACAGGAAGCTACTCACCCCTTCAAGGTGGGAGACACCGTGGTGGTCCAACAGCTGAACAGAAATAAGAAGCAAGAGTATCCCTTTGGACCTCCTACCACAGTGGTTGCAGTGACCAGAACAGCCATCCTGGTGGAAAACTGCCAGTCCTGGATCCATGCCAGCCGTTTAAAAAAGGTTGCTCAAAGCCCCAGGAGCAAGAAGGAGACCTTGGATAAAGGAGGCCATCAAGCAGAAGTCCAAGCAGATGAAGGAGGAGTTCCTGGGAAAGCAGGTCCGGCCAGAGAAGATGACCTTGCTTATTTCACCACAGACTTCTGGCAAGGCATTTTGCCTCCTCATCCTGATCTCTCTGATAGTGTTCCTGCCCACCTGGATCATCACTAACTGTATCTACCACCCTGAAGATTTGGGTGCAATTAAAAGTATCTGTGGGAACACAAACACACAAGAGAACATTACAGTGACACAAGCTAGAACAAAGAGAGGGATTGGAGATAGTTTTACTGATAAGATGCTTTTGCTAAAATTTAAGTATGCTTATGCTCAAAAATCAGGGTATAAAGAATGTTGGATATGTAGCAAATCACATCCTAGCACTGCCCGAATTCCCCTTTTGGCTGTACCTTTAAATATTTCCTCCTTCCTCAATGAGACTCCTCCTATTTTCCTAACTAACATATCCACTCTGTACATAAATAACACTGTTACCTTTCCAATAGCAGGTAAAAGTAATTCCCCTGATTGGTGTGTTAATTTAGGGAATGAGACAGACTACAGTAGGTGACCGCGATATTGTGTCAATCTCGCCGCACTTCTCGGCGAGATTTGACACCTACGAGCCCCGTCGCAGGAGCCAGCGCCGAGATGGCTCACTCATCGGGAAAGGAAAACGTGTCAACATCGGGGAAGAAGAAAAGAAGAGAAGAAGCGGCGAGACAGCGGCGGCGAGACAGCGGCAGCAGACCGGGCCCCTCGCTGGCAATAGAGCTGGAAGAAGATAGCGGAGGGGCCCGGGAGAAGAGGCCGAACACCGGGAGAAGTCGGAAGGAGACCCCCCGAAGTCGGAAGAAGATCCCGGAGCTGACTAATAAATTATTCTTAAAACCTGTGTACTGTGTTTTTTTTTATACTGACACTTTTACCTAGGTGAATGTACCCCAAACTCATTCACACAGGGTGGGGGGCCGGGATCTGGGGGCCCCCTTATTTAGGGGGGCTCCCGGATTCCGATAAGCCCCCCGCCCGCAGACCCAGACAACCAACGGCCAGGGTTGTCAGGAAGAGGCCCTTGTCCTCATCAACATAGGGACAAGGTGCTTTGGGGTGGGGGGGCCCGCAGGGCGCCCCCCCTCCCCCAAGGCACCCACCCCCCCATGTTGAGGGCATGCGGCCTGGTACGGCTCAGGAGGGGGGGCGCTCGCTCGTCCCCACCCCCTCTCCTGGCTGGCCGGGCTGCGTGCTCGGATAAGGGTCTGGTATGGATTTGGGGGGGACCCCCACACCGATTTTTCGGCATAGGGGTTCCCCTTACAATCCATGCCAGACCTAAGGGCCTGGTATGCCCCCAAGGGGGGAACCCACGCCGGTTTTTTCATTTAAAATTTAGCGCGGTGTTCCCGCCTCAGGATTCATACCAGACAGCTGTCAGCACTGCCTGTCACTCATCGCGGAAGGAAAACAAAGTTTTCCTTTCCCGATGAGTGAGCCAGCGCGACATTCACAGTACCCTGTCGCCGAGAACCAGCGCGATGGTATCGCACTGGAAACACAATCTCGCGGTCAGGTACTGTAACTCCTCCATTTGTAGCAGGTCAATATTTAACATCTCCATGCACGAATGCAGGTGCAGATTCAGGGAGACCTGCTCACTGTTTCAAGTATCTGACCCAAAGCTAAACCGTACTTTGCATAACTATTCCTCTCTCTCTGATAATGTACGTGATATATTCCACCAATTTATAGTTGCAACACAGGACAAGTACACTCACGAGATTGTCACTAAGAGGCCATTTCAACTGGGACAAAGTATCTGTCAGGTCAATACTCACCGAGGCCGAGATGCCGAGAGCGGCTTGCCCTTACGACCACGCGCACCCGAACCCCCGAGAGTGGGACAGGGGATCGGAAGCACGCGGAGGCACGGGTCTCCGGTAAACTGTAGGAGGACTCAGGATGGCTTGGATGACGGGAAGTCTCCTGAAGGAGTGCCTGGAGGTGCAAAGGGCAAAGGTTAAGAGGTATTAGACTGGTGATTAGGAAGTCCTTGTAACTGAGGGGATCAAGGGGGTGGCAGCCCCGTGGGAAGTATGGTTGGAGACACAGGCAGAGGACAGGAAATCCAACAGGTCTGGAGTGATCCTTTAACAGGCAGGAGGTCAGGGTATCCAGCAAGCAGAGAGTGGTCGTTTATCCAGGCAGAAGGTCAGGGTATCCAGCAAGCAGAGAGTGGTCGTTTATCCAGGCAGAAGGTCAGGGTATCCAGCAAGCAAAGGGTGGTCGTTTATCCAGGCAGAAGGTCAGGGTATCCAGCAAGCAAAGGGTGGTCGTTTATTCAGGCAGAGGGTCGGTTTCACAAGAGACAGTAAGCAGGAGTTCAAACACAGGCGGGGGTAAGCTGACGACAAACCAGCAACCCGACTGGGTGCTGGTGTCGTCTAAAGTAACCTCCCAGTGAGCGCGTCAGCGTGACGCGCTACCGGGCACCCGCACGGGTGACCGCGCGCACACGCGGGCCGCCACGCACACGCGCGCGCCGCACCATCAGGCCGCGCACGGGTGCACGTCTCAACAACAACCCCCTGCGCATGCGCCCTGCAGCCCGGCGAACGGAGGTGACTTGTCCTCCGTGACAGTATCTATGTATGTTGTGAGAAAGTGTGTTTTCCCTGGGTGCCCCTCCATGTTATTGGATGGTGTTATCTTGCATCCTTGGTACCTATCATGGGAGTGGTAGGGGATGATAAAAGGGGACATCCCTTAGAGGCCAGTATACACCCCAGATACCCCCTAAAACCCAGCGACAAAAGGGAATTGTTCTATAAACAAGATATGGCCTGGGCATGGTTTCCTTCTTGGACAGGATGGGTTATAGACATGATGAAAAGGTTGAACAATTATTCAAGTATATTGGATGAGATAATGGAGAGGAATTCAGATGACATTGCTATGTTAAACATAGAAACTAGAGCAATTAGAAAACAGCTAGAACTACATGAGTTAGCTATAGAAAGCAGAAAGTGCAGCTCTCACAGGTTTATGTGAAATGACTGAGGACTACGAATGCTGTACTTGGATCTCTAACACAAGTACTAAGGTCCCTGACTACTATGATATTATTGCACAACACCGAAAAGAAGTAGGCCAGCTCCAGCAGGAAGCTAGGGATGTTGCTAAAACATGGAGTCCATTTGACAATGCAGGATTCGGGCTTGGAGGTATATTTTCATGGTTAAAAGACATTGTCCTTGTCAATGTTATGATATTTATCCTTGCTCTGATTCTTTACCTCTGTTTTAAGTGTTGTACCTGCATAATTGCACGCATTCAATCTCCTGATGATAAGGTTCTATCCTACATGGCATACATGAAGAATCATCAGGCAATCTATGCCACAATCCCAAAGTACTAGAACACTGGATAGAATGTAGAGATCATCTTATATGATCTAAGAGGGGATTGAAGGCATATTTAGCTTAACCACATCCATTTTATAATTTAGTTTCCATTTTGTGTTTTTCCCTGTACTCTATTTCACATATTACTAGGTGTGTAATTTAATTTATTTTCGTTTCTCACATCCCCGTTATCTTTATTGTTTAGTTTCCCGTAAAGCACGCGATTTCTCAAAAATAATTAGTTTCACTTTTGTCATAAATTGTTTCTGTATTTTATTGGATAATTTGTATGACGCGGTCAAGGGGCGGTAGTTTCTGAAAGCCCCCTTTAAATATTCACACCAAAGAATAAAGATTAGATTTGCTCAGCGAGACTTTGCCCATTCTTTTTTTATCATTGTCTCAATGGGCTAAACTCACAGGCCTGTGGGGACTGTAAGGTACACCTTATGCAGACTTATCGAGGGTCTATTAAATATCCCTAGACAACCTACATCTCCCTACAGTTTTGGGGGCTCATCCGGGATTGATCATAATACGTCCGGTGATCTTGATTTATATTTATTTTTCTCTTGCCGTGATTTATTTAGAGATCGATTCCTTTTAAGGGACCTATAATTAGTTTTTTAGACCTCGATAGATAAGCCCTGGGTGGGCTTTAACCACTTGCCGACCGCCTACCGCATATATACTGCGGCAGAATGGCACGGGCAGGCAAAATCACGTACCCGTACGTGATCTGCCTCCCGCGGGCGGGGGGTCCGATCGGACCCCCCCCCGGTGCCATCGGCGGTCGGCATTTGACTGGGAGCGTCGGGAGGCGAGGGGGAGACCATCCGATCGTGGCCCCCCCCTCGCGATCGCTCCCAGCCAATGGGAATCCTCCTCTGCCTGTGTGTCGTTTCACACAGGCAGAGGATGTGATGTCATCTCTCCTCGGTCTGGCAGTTTCCGTTCCAGCGCCGAGGAGAGATGACAAGTGAGTGCACAAAACACACACACACACACAGTAGAACATGCCAGGCATACCTTACACCCCGATCCCCCCCCGATCGCCCCCCGATCCCCCCCCAATCACCCCCCCCCCCCCTGTCACAAACTGACATTAGCAGGATTTTTTTTTTTTTTTTTTTTTTTTTTTTTCTGATTACTGCATAGTGTCAGTTTGTGACAGTTAGTGTTAGGGCAGTGAGTATTACCCCCCTTTAGGTCTAGGATACCCCCCTAACCCCCCCTAATAAAGTTTTAACCCCTTGATCACCCCCCCTCACCAGTGTCGCTAAGCGATCATTTTTCTGATCGCTGTATTAGTGTCGCTGGTGACGCTAGTTAGTGAGGTAAATATTTAGGTTCGCCGTCAGCGTTTTATAGCGTCAGGGACCCCCCTATACTATCTAATAAATGTTTTAACCCCTTGATTGCCCCCTAGTTAACCCTTTCACCACTGATCACCGTATAACTGTTACGGGTGACGCTGGTTAGTTCGTTTATTTTTTATAGTGTCAGGGCACCCGCCGTTTATTACCGAATAAAGGTTTAGCCCCCTGATCGCCCGGCGGTGATATGCGTCGCCCCAGGCAGCGTCAGATTAGCGCCAGTACCGCGAACACCCACGCACGCAGCATATGCCTCCCTTAGTGGTATAGTATCTGATCGGATCAATATCTGATCCGATCAAATCTATACTAGCGTCCCCAGCAGTTTAGGGTTCCCGAAAACGCAGTGTTAGCGGGATCAGCCCAGATACCTGCTAGCACCTGCGTTTTGCCCCTCCGCCCAGCCCAGCCCAGCCCACCCAAGTGCAGTATCGATCGATCACTGTCACTTACAAAACACTAAACGCATAACTGCAGCGTTCGCAGAGTCAGGCCTGATCCCTGCGATCGCTAACAGTTTTTTTGGTAGCGTTTTGGTGAACTGGCAAGCACCAGCCCCAGGCAGCGTCAGGTTAGCGCCAGTACCGCTAACACCCACGCACGCAGCATACACCTCCCTTAGTGGTATAGTATCTGATCGCATCAATATCTGATCCGATCAGATCTATACTAGCGTCCCCAGCAGTTTAGGGTTCCCAAAAACGCAGTGTTAGCGGGATCAGCCCAGATACCTGCTAGCACCTGCGTTTTGCCCCTCCGCCCGGCCCAGCCCACCCAAGTGCAGTATCGATCGATCACTGTCACTTACAAAACACTAAACGCATAACTGCAGCGTTCGCAGAGTCAGGCCTGATCCCTGCGATCGCTAACAGTTTTTTTGGTAGCGTTTTGGTGAACTGGCAAGCACCAGCCCCAGGCAGCGTCAGATTAGCGCCAGTACCGCTAACACCCACGCACGCAGCATACGCCTCCCTTAGTGGTATAGTATCTGATCGGATCAATATCTGATCCGATTAGATCTATACTAGTGTCCCCAGCAGTTTAGGGTTCCCAAAAACGCAGTGTTAGCGGGATCAGCCCAGATACCTGCTAGCACCTGCATTTTGCCCCTCCGCCCGGCCCGGCCCAGCCCACCCAAGTGCAGTATCGATCGATCACTGTCACTTACAAAACACTAAACGCATAACTGCAGCGTTCGCAGAGTCAGGCCGGATCCCTGTGATCGCTAACAGTTTTTTTTGTAGCGTTTTGGTGAACTGGCAAGCGCCAGCGGCCTAGTACACCCCGGTCGTAGTCAAACCAGCACTGCAGTAACACTTGGTGACGTGGCGAGTCCCATAAGTGCAGTTCAAGCTGGTGAGGTGGCAAGCACAAGTAGTGTCCCGCTGCCACCAAAAAGACAAACACAGGCCCGTCGTGCCCATAGTGCCCTTCCTGCTGCATTCGCCAATCCTAATTGGGAACCCACCGCTTCTGCAGCGCCCGTACTTCCCCCATTCACATCCCCAACCAAATGCAGTCGGCTGCATGAGAGGCATTTTCTTTATGTCCTCCCGAGTACCCCTACCCAACGAACCCCCCAAAAAAGATGTTGTGTCTGCAGCAAGCGCGGATATAGGCGTGACACCCGCTATTATTGTCCCTCCTGTCCTGACAATCCTGGTCTTTGCATTGGTGAATGTTTTGAACGCTACCATTCACCAGTTGAGTATTAGCGTAGGGTACAGCATTGCACAGACTAGGCACACTTTCACAGGGTCTCCCGAGATGCCATCGCATTTTGAAAGACCCGAACCTGGAACCGGTTACAGTTATAAAAGTTAGTTACAAAAAAAAGTGTAAAAAAAAAAAAAAAAAAAAAAACACAAACAAAAATATAAAATAAAAATAGTTGTCGTTTTATTGTTCTCTCTCTCTCTATTCTCTCTCTATTGTTCTGCTCTTTTTTACTGTATTCTATTCTGCAATGTTTTATTGTTATTATGTTTTATCATGTTTGCTTTTCAGGTATGCAATTTTTTATACCTTACCGTTTACTGTGCTTTATTGTTAACCATTTTTTTGTCTTCAGGTATGCCATTCACGACTTTGAGTGGTTATACCAGAATGATGCCTGCAGGTTTAGGTATCATCTTGGTATCATTCTTTTCAGCCAGCGGTCGGCTTTCATGTAAAAGCAATCCTAGTGGCTAATTAGCCTCTAGACTGCTTTTACAAGCCGTGGGAGGGAATGCCCCCCCCCCCCCAACATCTTCCGTGTTTTTCTCTGGCTCTCCTGTCTCAACAGGGAACCTGAAAATGCAGCCGGTGATTCAGCCAGCTGACCATAGAGCTGATCAGAGACCAGAGTGGCTCCAAACATCTCTATAACCTAAGAAACCGGAAGCTACGAGCATTTTATGACTTAGATTTCGCCGGATGTAAACAGCGCCATTGGGAAATTGGGAAAGCATTTTATCACACCGATCTTGGTGTGATCAGATGCTTTGAGGGCAGAGAAGAAATCTAGGGTCTAATAGACCCCAATTTTTGCAAAAAAGAGTACCTGTCACTACCTATTGCTATCATAGGGGATATTTACATTCCCTGAGATAACAATAAAAATGATTTAAAAAAAAAAAAATGAAAGGAACAGTTTAAAAATAAGATAAAAAAATAATAATAATAAAGAAAAAAAAAAAAAAAAAAAAAAAAAAAGCACCCCTGTCCCCCCTGCTCTCGCGCTAAGGTGAACGCAAGCGTTGGTCTGGCGTCAAATGTAAACAGCAATTGCACCATGCATGTGAGGTATCGCCGCGAAGGTTAGATCGAGGGCAGTAAGTTTAGCAGTAGACCTCCTCTGTAAATCTAAAGTGGTAACCTGTAAAGGCTTTTAAAGGCTTTTAAAAATGTATTTAGTTTGTCGCCACTGCACGTTTGTGCGCAATTTTAAAGCATGTCATGTTTGGTATCCATGTACTCGGCCTAAGATCATCTTTTTTATCTCATCAAACATTTGGGCAATATAGTGTGTTTTAGTGCATTAAAATGTAAAAAAGTGTGTTTTTTCCCCAAAAAATGCGTTTGAAAAATCGCTGCGCAAATACTGTGTGAAAAAAAAAAATGAAACACCCACCATTTTAATCTGTAGGGCATTTGCTTTAAAAAAAATATATAATGTTTGGGGGTTCAAAGTAATTTTCTTGCAAAAAAAAATTATTTTTTTATGTAAACAATAAGTGTCAGAAAGGGCTTTGTCTTCAAGTGGTTAGAAGAGTGGGTGATGTGTGACATAAGCTTCTAGATGTTGTGCATAAAATGCCAGGACAGTTCAACCCCCCCCCAAATGACCCCATTTTGGAAAGTAGACACCCCAAGCTATTTGCTGAGAGTCATGTTGAGTCCATGGAATATTTTATATTTTGCCACAAGTTGTGGGAAAATGACAAACTTTTTTTTTTTTTTGCACAAAGTTGTCTATATTGTGACACAAGTTGCGGAAAAGAGACAATTTTTTATTTTTTTTATTTTTTTTTGCGCAAAGTTGTCACTAAATGATATATTGCTCAAACATGCCATGGGAATATGTGAAATTACACCCCAAAATACATTCTGCTGCTTCTCCTGAGTACGGGGATACCACATGTGTGGGACTTTTTGGGAGCCTAGCCGCGTACGGGACCCCGAAAACCAAGCACCGCCTTCAGGCTTTCTAAGGCCGTAAATTTTTGATTTCACTCTTCACTGCCTATCACAGTTTCGGAGGCCATGGAATGCCCAGGTGGCACAAAACCCCCCCAAATGACCCCATTTTGGAAAGTAGACACCCCAAGCTATTTGATGAGAGGTATAGTGAGTATTTTGCAGACCTCACTTTTTGTCACAAAGTTTCGAAAATTGAAAAAAGAAAAAAAAAAATTTTTTTTCTCGTCTTTCTTTATTTTCAAAAACAAATGAGAGCTGCAAAATACTCACCATGCCTCTCAGCAAATAGCTTGGGGTGTCTACTTTCCAAAATGGGGTCATTTGGGGGGGGGTTTGTGCCACCTGGGCATTCCATGGCCTCCGAAACTGTGATAGGCAGTGAGGAGTAAAATCAAAAATGTACGCCCTTAGAAATCCTGAAGGCGGTGCTTGGTTTTCGGGTTCCCGTACGCGGCTAGGCTCCTAAAAAGTCCCACACATGTGGTATCCCCGTACTCAGGAGAAGCAGCTAAATGTATTTTGGGGTGCAATTCCACATATGCCCATGGCCTGTGTGAGCAATATATCATTTAGTGACAACTTTGTGCAAAAAAAAAAAAAAAAAAAAAAAAATGTGTCACTTTCCCGCAACTTGTGTCAAAATATAAAACATTCCATGGACTCAACATGCCTCAAAGCAAATAGCTTGGGGTGTCTACTTTCCAAAATGGGGTCATTTGGGGGGGTTTTATGTCATCTGGGCATTTTATGGCCTTCAAAACTGTGATAGGTAGTGAGGAGTAAAATCAAAAATGTACGCCCTTAGAAATCCTGAAGGCGGTGCTTGGTTTTCGGGGCCCCGTACGCGGCTAGGCTCCCAAAAAGTCCCACACATGTGGTATCCCCGTACTCAGGAGAAGCAGCTAAATGTATTTTGGGGTGCAATTCCATATATGCCCATGGCCTGTGTGAGCAATATATCATTTAGTGACAACTTTTTGTAATTTTTTTTTTTTTTTTGTCATTATTCAATCACTTGGGACAAAAAAAATGAATATTCAATGGGCTCAACATGCCTCTCAGCAAATTCCTTGGGGTGTCTACTTTCCAAAATGGGGTCATTTGTGGGGGTTTTATACTGCCCTGCCATTTTAGCACCTCAAGAAACGACATAGGCAGTCATAAATTAAAGGCTGTGTAAATTCCAGAAAATGTACCCTAGTTTGTAGACGCTATAACTTTTGCGCAAACCAATAAATATACGCTTATTGACATTTTTTTTTACCAAAGACATGTGGCCGAATACATTTTGGCCTAAATGTATGACTAAAATTGAGTTTATTGGATTTTTTTTAGAACAAAAAGTAGAAAATATCATTTTTTTCAAAATTTTCGGTCTTTTTCCGCGTATAGCGCAAAAAATAAAAACGGCAGAGGTGATCAAATACCATCAAAAGAAAGCTCTATTTGTGGGAAGAAAAGGACGCAAATTTCGTTTGGGTACAGCATTGCATGACCGCGCAATTAGCAGTTAAAGCGACGCAGTGCCGAATTGTAAAAAGTGCTCTGGTCAGGAAGGGGGTAAAACCTTCCGGGGCTGAAGTGGTTAAGAAACTGTTCTGAGAAACAGTAACATAAGCCCTGGGTGGGCTTCACTGAAAATTGCTCTGAGAAGCAATAAAAAACCCTGGGTGGGTTTTAAAGACTTTAAGGAGAAGTCCATGGAAAAAGACTGCAGCGACTGTTTCGGGTAAACAGTAAAAACCTTATGGAAAGGTTGATTTATACAGTACTGTAATTATAAGAAAAAGTCTGATAAGGCGTGCCAGACAAAACCCGATCTCTTTGCTTATCTTCCTGTTGCGTAGCTAGCTGTCATAAGATAATTTGTAATCTGTGTAATGTTTGTCTGTGTGGAATTTGTCGGGTGTCATAAGGTAAGACACCTTTTCCACTGCACTGTTTATTTTTTGATGATTTATATATAAAATGCATTGACTCTAAAGTTTAAGATATAACCTGTATCGTATTGTAATCAACAGAATGATTCTGGCATTGTTTCAGTGAGTAAAAATATTTTCTTTTCCTTGCAGTAATCAGATGTTCAGTGTCATTTTAGAGAAAGAACTAAAAAGCGAACTAAAATATTGGGTGGTCTGACAGAACTAAGTCTTATACCGGAATTATTGTTTTAAGGTTTATTGGTGTTTAGTTTCTGCTGATTTATCTGTATAGAGTTGAATAAGAATTTTAGAGTTTATAAGGAACCCTGGATTGGTGAGTATCCAGGTTAATTTCTTCTTATGTACTAACAAATGTCTCATTTGTAGACAACCTACATCTCCCTACAACCCCCCCCCCCCCCCAAATGACCCCATTTTGGAAAGTAGACACCCCAAGCTATTTTCTGAGAGGCATGTTGAGTCCATGGAATATTTTATATTTTGCCACAAGTTGTGGGAAAATGACAAACTTTTTTTTTTTTTTGCACAAAGTTGTCACTAAATGATATATTGCTCAAACATGCAATGGGCATATGTGGAATTACACCCCAAAATACATTCTGCTGCTTCTCCTGAGTATGGGGATACCACATGTGTGGGACTTTTTGGGAGCCTAGCTGCGTACGGGGCCCCGAAAACCAATCACTGCCTTCAGGATTTATAAGGGCGTAAATTTTTGATTTCACTACTCACTACCTATCACAGTTTCGAAGGCCACAAAATGCCAAGATGGCACAAAACCCCCCCAAATGACCCCATTTTGGAAAGTAGACACCCCAAGCACCCTGAAGAAACCCACGTCACAAGTGGGTGAAACATGTCGGTGTGTGTGCCTACACATACCCTCTGCCGATAGCCAACTTGGGCTTTTCATCACTCTTTAGCCCTCATCCCATCTCCGCAAACTGGAAATAAACGAACAACCGAAAACTGGAAGTAAATGGCCAGGCGGCCCCATGCTGGTTTTGAGTGGATAAAATCCTGTGCGTGTCAACAGGACTAGGAATACAGAGATTGGCATCCTGCACACCTGTGGACCCCTGCAAAGGACTCTGGATTCACCACCTTGTCGCTGCAATTGTGGATCAATCTAATATTGTCTAAACACCTCCCCACCATAACATGAGTTCTATCACACAAAAGTAACAAACCGTGGAAGGAAGATCCAAGAGCCGACATCAATAACAGGTAACCCTGTAGACTACAGGGAAAGGAGCTTGAGAGCATTGCTGATCGGTTTGCTGAGAGCCTGCATTTTTGATGTGAATCCCTGGAGAAGTTGTATTGGGTGTGATTGTTATCTGGATACTGCTGTTCCAAGCCTTGAAGATGTATGGTGGAGGCCGAGATGCTGGTTGAGCCGTGGGTTTAATTACACGCCTCGTTTTCTTTGCCTTCTTGTAAGCAGATTACTTTACCACGTGGTGTTGAGTGGTTCTACATCTATGCACTTTAACTGGTGACTGGAACATTCCTCCCTTTACCTCGGACTCACTAACATAAAATCATCAATTTTAGCGCCGCTCTCATTTGTTTTTGAAAATGAAGAATGAAAAGAAAAATTTTTTTTTTCTTTTTTCAATTTTCAAAACTTTGTGACAAAAAGCGAGGTCTGCAAAATACTCACCATACCTCTCAGCAAATAGCTTGGGGTGTCTACTTTCCAAAATGGGGTCATTTGGGAGGGTTTGTGCCATCTGGGCATTCCATGGCCTCCGAAAATGTGATAGGCAGTGAGGAGTGAAATCAAAAATTTACACCCTTAGAAACCCTGAAGGCGGTGCTTGGTTTTTGGGGTCCCGTATGCGGCTAGGCTCCTCAGGAGAAGAGAATGTATTTTGGGGTGTAATTTCACATATTCCCATGGCATGTTTTTTTTTTTTTTATTTATTTTAATTGAAAATTTTGTAATAAGCATACAGTAAACAAAAGGAAGACTCTAGCACATTGCCAGGCCTTCCGACCACCTAGCGGTCACACTTATAACCTATAATATATATTTATAACCTAATCTAACATGAGCATCTAACTAAGTGCAAAACCTTCTCTTTCCCTTCCCACTCCCTCCCCCCAACAACCTGTCGGTTCACCCCCCCCCCCCCCCCCCCTTCGGCCAGGACATTTCCATTATATCTAAAAATATATCTCACGATACATCCAGTGGATATAACAAATTGTTATAAAGTATTTCACAGATATTGGCAAGTATGGTATTCCTGCGCTACCATGCAAAATTGGAAAACAATATGGGGGGGGGGGAACAAGCAGCTTGCACCGAAAAGGGTCCAACCTGGCCCTAAATGATAACTAAAATAGAAAAGGGGGGATGGTGCTGCGCTAGTCCTAGTGTAAACGTATCAAGATAATACAAAATACTAATGGAGTGGCATATTGCCTAATGTCAAAAGTAAATAGTAAATAATGGATCATTCGTTGTTAAAATATATGCTGCATACATATGTTAGTTAAGAATAGAAGCTACATGTGAATAAAATAAATTCACAACTGATTAGAGATGCAAACACTTCACCTGTAGTGTAAAAGGCAATAAAAGTATATGTGGAAGGTGCAAACACATAAAAGAAAATAAATAGGTAAATAGGAATAAAGTGAATCACACTCAAGTACAGGATACCTCTGAATGTCTTGAGAGATCACAATAAGGTGGTATGTATGCAGAGTGTGATGGAAATATTGGATATCATATTTATATCAATGACATTCAAGTGGACCATTGCAAGGACTCCAATTTAAACTGCCTTGCCCCATAGGATGTGTATATGTTTGTATGTATGTATGTATGTATGTATGTATGTATGTATGTATGTATGTATATATATATATATATATATATATATATATATATCTCTACGTGTATATGTGGGTATCTATGTGTGGGTATATATATATTTCATATATGGGAATATGTTTCCTAATATCATGATAGAACAAAGCTCACCTTAAGAAATGTAGTTACCTTGGTGTGAACCCGAGAAGCCCTAGAGGTGTTGATTAGATCAAAGGGTATTGGCAGACCTTAAGGCATTCATTCTTCAGGGGGCCATTAACATGCTTCCAATACACTGATGGGAATCAGGAAAGGTCCCCTAGGTGGTAATCAACTCACCAGGGGCATTAACATACTACTGTCGGGACTGTTTGGGCTGGGAGATCAAAGGAGATTGTTCATTAATTCATAGACTGGTAGGCACCGAGGGGGTCGCACTGTAACAGCAGTGTCCGAGCATGAATTTTGAGACATCTCTTTCATTTGTGGCATCTTCTGATTGGTGGAGAATGCATATAAAAGGAAGTGGGCTAAATGGTTACAGGCAGTCCAGCCCGAGAACATCTGAGGGATATGCTGTTGGTGTAAAGTATATTGAAATCTATGTCTATCTTTCTTTCTAACCTTTTTTGAATCCTAGGATTTATCTTATGACTTTGTATATCTTGTATATGTCCATTGCAAACATTTATGAGTTTATGCCTAAATTAACTTTGCAGCCTAGAGCAAACACTATAGAGATATATGATAAATTCTAATCATTCTAACCTTCTTTTTCTGTGTAAATAAATGCAATTGTTTATCTTTTTTCCCTGTTATCGCTCCTTTTTATTCTTATATAGACAAAGGTTTAATCACTTATATTTGTATCGTTAATGGTTTAAGTGAGGTATAAATATTGCCGAAACATATGGTGCCCGTCGTGTGAGGAAGCTTCACGTTTGAGTAATTTGTGGTTTTGCGGGGGGAGGACAAGTCTAACTCCAAAAACGGTAAGCATTTTTATGTCTTTGTTTGTATGTCTGTCTCCCCTGTATGAACACCCAAACTAGCAAGCTTCTTGAACATTGTTTATATATATATAACCTTTTGTCTGTACTAATACTTTGATGAGACTGATATGAACAGTATAAGTGAAATAAAATTGTACTGAGAGTGTATGAGAAGGCATCCTGCTCAGTTGGGCCAACACTGCAGGAGGGTGTCTGCGTGAATGATAAGGGGTTCTGATTGGACGTTTGAAGGCAGTGGAAAGAAGTAGGATCTGGGCCTTTCTGCCAACAAGCGCTTCTGGTTGACCCTTGCATGAGTCTAGGTCAAGACGCTTCCCGGTCTTTGAGATCGAATTGCACCTGTGGACCTAAGACACACTGAATGATCATCGATGTATGTATCTATCTTTCTGTGTAAACTACTAACTGGGAATCGTAAGCTTTGTGATTAGATCTGTAATGTTGTAACTCCTACAAATCGTATTGCAATTAGGTGTGCATCAGTTAACTACCTCCTGTACTACAAGCACGCATAGGATCCTAATTATCCAAGTTCGTGCTTATAATTCTTGATATAACAGAAGTAAAAGCCTTTCGTTAAGCATTTCTTTTAGAGTACTTCAGAAAAGTCCACGGGGGGATTAAACTATTATGTAGTTTGGGAAATCTCCAGGCTAATTTTTTGAAGGACTATAGCCAGGACAGGGAATTGGTCTGGCAAGTAGTTAAAAAAAATCGGCAAGGGTGACAGGGGCGGTACCTGACAACCCAATTCTTGGTCAGAGAGTAGCTACCTCTGAAGTAAAGGCAACCTGTAAAAAGGTTGGGGGAATCAGCTCAAGGTCCAGAGTCCGTAAAGGATGGGTAATCTAATCGCTTCAAAGAGGGCATCTGAATGGGGTAAACCCTACCACTTGACCCCGAGGGAAGAGATGATAGATAAATATGGACCTTGGGTTGTGAAATATTTGCAAGATTGGGATCGTTGGACTGGGAAGAAGTATTTTAAAAGAGGTACTTTTAAGCCAAAAGCTTGGGAAGATCTGTATCGTGCTCATCACAGTAAGATGACACGACCATATGAAAAAGATACTTTATTTATATGGATGCTGGAGTCAGCGAATAAAACAGAGGAAGTGAATGTTATTACTATGGGATTTAAGGAGAAATCATTCCAAACAATGCTTGAACGTAGGGACAAGCGTAAACCATCACAACCCCCAACAAGGGGTGACAGTGATTGTCAGGGAGACAAGGAGCAGTTGTCAGGACCTGGGCCTTATGCAGTTGCCCAGTCCTTGTCAGCTGAATGCTCAGGGGCTGACATGAATTGTCACCTTTCAGTGGTGGACAAAAACGTAGAGCCACAACACAAGTCTGATACCTCAGTAAAATGTGGATTACAGGGGGATGGGGAGGTACAGGAAGAAGAAGGCAGAGTAGCAAGACAAGGAGACGAAATGGTCATGCTGGCATTAAGGGAGGAAGGTCTCCAGGCAGAAGGGACACTTTCTGTCCCGCTGACGGGAGAGGATCTGAATTTAAATCTCACTGAAAGAAGCTGTAATAAGCGCACGGGAAAACCGCCGCTAATCTTTGCGGCCAGGTGGTTAGCAAAACAGTATGAGCATTTGAAAGTGCAAAACACATCCCTAAAAGAAGAGCTAGAAATCACCAAAGGTAACATCAGTACTTTAGAAGCTTCCATGTCAAATTCAGAGGCTATTCACCAGCAATTAGTACTAGAAAACAAAAGACTACAGGAGGACATTCTCCAGTTGGGAAAGAGACTGAAGGATGCAGAAGGTGGGGTGAAACCATTATATGTCAGCTGCCAGGAGCCGTTGGATCAGTTTTCAGATAGAGAAGATAACAAGGTAACTGATTTGGGTAGGTCTGAATTCAGGGGGACATCCTCCACACCTAAGGTATGTATCAACAAGAATAAATCCCAGGAAGGTAAGAGCTCTTTAAAAATTGCCCCTATATTTTGTAAGCCGCAGGTAAAAGCTACTAATCCAGAAAAGTCCATCCCACAGTCATCTAAAACAAAGCCCTTCGTTAAGAGATGTTGTACCACTTTAAATAAGACAAAATGCCACTTATGCGGTTTACTGGGTCACATCGCGAGATTCTGTCTATCCAGTTCCAGTCAAAAAGTCGGTAAGCATAATCCATATAGGACCACAAGACGTGATTTTGAAGTGTACTCTGCACGCTTCGCCCAATTGGCCTAGAGGTAGGAAGTATGGACCACCTGGGTCAGGGGTCCCATTCCAAACTCCTGAGAAGGGGCTGATGAAATGGGATGGATCTCTGGAAGAATTTCAACCTTACCAAACAGATGTTATGGGTTTAACCACTTGAGCCCCGGACCATTATGCTGCCTAAGGACCAGAGGTCTTTTTCCAATTTGGCACTGCGTCGCTTTAACTGCTAATTGCGTGGTCATGCAATGCTGTACCCAAACGAAATTTACGTACTTTTCTTCCCACAAATAGAGCTTTCTTTTGATGGTATTTGATCACCTCTGCGGTTTTTATTTTTTGCGCTATAAACGGAAAAAGACCGAAAATTTTGAAAAAAAATGATATTTTCTACTTTTTGTTATAAAAAAAATCCAATAAACTAAATTTTAGTCATACATTTAGGCCAAAATGTATTCGGCCACATGTCTTTGGTAAAAAAAATGTCAATAAGCGTATATTTATTGGTTTGCGCAAACGTTATAGCGTCTACAAACTAGGGTACATTTTCTGTAATTTACACAGCTTTTAGTTTATGACTGCCTATGTCATTTCTTGAGGTGCTAAAATAGCAGGGCAGTACAAAACCCCCCCAAATGACCCTATTTTGGAAAGTAGACACCCCAAGGAAATTGCTGAGAGGCATGTTGAACCCATTGAATATTTATTTTTTTTGTCCCAAGTGATTGAAAAATGACAAAAAAAAAAAATATTTACAAAAAGTTGTCACTAAATGATATATTGCTCACACAGGCCATGGGCCTATGTGGAATTGCACCCAAAAATACATTCAGCTGCTTCTCCTGAGTATGGGGATACCACATGTGTGGGACTTTTTGGGAGCCTAGCCGCGTACGGGGCCCCGAAAACCAATCACCGCCTTCAGGATTTCTAAGGGTGTAAATTTTTGATTTCACTCTTCACTGTCTATCACAGTTTCGGAGGCAATGGAATGCCCAGGTGGCACAAAACCCCCCAAAATGACCCCATTTTGGAAAGTAGACACCCCAAGCTATTTGCTGAGAGGCATATTGAGTCCATGGAATATTTTATATTTTGACACAAGTTGCGGGAAAGTGACACTTTTTTTTTTTTTTTTTTATAAAGTTGTCACTAAATGATATATTGCTCACACAGGCCATGGGCATATGTGGAATTGCACCCCAAAATACATTTAGCTGCTTCTCCTGAGTATGGGGATACCACATGTGTGGGACTTTTTGGGAGCCTAGCCGCGTACGGGACCCCGAAAACCAATCACTGCCTTCAGGATTTCTAAGGGTGAAAATTTTTGATTTCACTCTTTACTGCCTATCACAGTTTCGGAGGCCATGGAATGCCCAGGTGGCACAAAACCCCCCCAAATGACCCCATTTTGGAAAGTAGACACCCCAAGCTATTTGCTGAGAGGCATGGTAAGTATTTTGCAGCTCTCATTTGTTTTTGAAAATGAAGAAAGACAAGAAAAAACATTTTTTTTTTTCTTTTTTCAATTTTCAAAACTTTGTGACAAAAAGTGAGGTCTGCAAAATACTCACTATACCTCTCAGCAAATAGCTTGGGGTGTCTACTTTCCAAAATGGGGTCATTTGGGGGGGTTTTGTGCCACCTGGGCATTCCATGGCCTCCGAAACTGTGATAGGCAGTGAAGAGTGAAATCAAAAATTCACGCCCTTAGAAAGCCTGAAGGCGGTGCTTGGTTTTCGGGGTCCCGTACGCGGCTAGGCTCCCAAAAAGTCTCACACATGTGGTATCCCCGTACTCAGGAGAAGCAGCAGAATGTATTTTGGGGTGTAATTTCACATATTTCCATGGCATGTTTGAGCAATATATCATTTAGTGACAACTTTGTGCAAAAAAAAAAAAAATTTGTCTCTTTCCCGCAACTTGTGTCGCAATATAAAATATTCCATGGACTCGACATGCCTCTCAGCAAATAGCTTGGGGTGTCTACTTTCCAAAATGGGGTCATTTGGGGGGGGTTTTGAACTGTCCTGGCATTTTATGCACAACATTTAGAAGCTTATGTCACACATCACCCACTCTTCTAACCACTTGAAGACAAAGCCCTTTCTGACACTTATTGTTTACATGAAAAAGTTATTTTTTTTTGCAAAAAAATTACTTTGAACCCCCAAACATTATATATTTTTTTAAAGCAAATGCCCTACAGATTAAAATGGTGGGTGTTTCATTTTTTTTTTCACACAGTAATTGCGCAGCGATTTTTCAAACGCATTTTTTGGGGAAAAAACACACTTTTTTAAATTTTAATGCACTAAAACACACTATATTGCCCAAATGTTTGATGAAATAAAAAAGATGATCTTAGGCCGAGTACATGGATACCAAACATGACATGCTTTAAAATTGCGCACAAACGTGCAGTGGCAACAAAATAAATACATGTTTAAAAGCCTTTAAAAGCCTTTACAGGTTACCACTTTAGATTTACAGAGGAGGTCTACTGGAAAAATTACTGCACTCAATCTGGCCTTCGCGGTGATACCTCACATGCATGGTGCAATTGCTGTTTACGTTTGACGACAGACCGCCGCTTGCGTTCGCCTTAGCGCGAGAGCAGGGGGCGACAGGGGTGCTTTTTTTTTTTTTTTCTTTATTATTTTTTTGCTTTTTTAATCTTACTTTTAAACTGTTCCTTTCATATTTTTTTTTTTAATCATTTTTATTGTAATCTCGGGGAATGTAAATATCCCCTATGATAGCAATAGGTAGTGACAGGTACTCTTTTTTGAAAAAATTGTGGTCTATTAGACCCTAGATCTCTCCTCTGCCCTCAAAGCATCTGACCACACCAAGATCGGTGTGATAAAATGCTTCCCCAATTTCCCAATGGCGCTATTTACATCCGGCGAAATCTAAGTCATGAAATGCTCGTAGCTTCCGGTTTCTTAGGCCATAGAGATGTTTGGAGCCACTCTGGTCTCTGATCAGCTCTATGGTCAGCTGGCTGAATCACCGGCTGCATTCTCAGGTTCCCTGTTCAGACAGGAGAGCCAGAGAAAAACACGGAAGACGATGGGGGGGCATTCCCTCCCACGGCTTGTAAAAGCAGTCTAGAGGCTAATTAGCCGCTAGGATTGCTTTTACATGAAAGCCGACCGTTGGCTGAAAAGAATGATACCAAGATGATACCTAAACCTGCAGGCATCATTCTGGTATAACCACTCAAAGTCGTGAATGGCGTACCTGAAGACAAAAAAATGGTTAACAATGGTTAACAATAAAGCACAGTAAACAGTAAAGTATAAATAATTACATACCTGAAAAACAAACATGATAAAACATAATAACAATAACAATAACAATAAAACATTGCAGAATAGAATACAGTAAAAAAGAGCAGAACAATAGAGAGAGAGAATAGAGAGAGAGAGAACAATAAAACGACAACTATTTTTTTTTATTTTATATATTTTTTTTTTTTTTACACTTTTTTTGTAACTAACTTTTATAACTGTAACCGGTTCCAGGTTCGGGTCTCTCAAAATGCGATGGCATCTTGGGAGACCCTGTGAAAGTGTGCCTAGTATGTGCAATGCTGTACTCTACGCTAATACTCAACTAGTGAATGGTAGCGTTCAAAACATTCACCAATGCAAAGACCAGGATTGTCAGGACAGGAGGGACAATAATAGCGGGTGTCACGCCTATATCTGCACTTGCTGCAGACACAACATCTTTTTTGGGGGGTTCGCTGGGTAGGGGTACTCGGGAGGACATAAAAATGCCTCTCATGCAGCCGACTGCATTTGGTTGGGGATGTGAATGGGGGAAGTACGGGCGCTGCAGAAGCGGTGGGTTCCCAATTAGGATTGGCGAATGCAGCAGGAAGGGCATTATGGGCACGACGGGCCTGTGTTTGTCTTTTTGGTGTCAGCGGGACACTACTTGTGCTTGCCACCTCACCAGCTTGAACTGCACTTATGGGACTCGCCACGTCACCAAGTGTTACTGCAGTGCTGGTTTGACTATGACCGGGGTGTACTACGCCGCTGGTGCTTGCCAGTTCCCCAAAACGCTACCAAAAAAACTGTTAGCGATCGCAGGGATTAGGCCTGACTCTGCGAACGCTGCAGTTATGCGTTTAGAGTTTTGTAAGTGACAGTGATCGATCGATACTGCACTTGGGTGGGCTGGGCCGGGCAGAGGGGCAAAACGCAGGTGCTAGCAGGTATCTGGGCTGATCCCGCTAACACTGCGTTTTTGGGAACCCTAAACTGCTGGTGACGCTAGTATAGATCTGATCGGATCAGATATTGATGCGATCAGATACTATACCACTAAGGGAGGTGTATGCTGCGTGCGTGGGTGTTAGCGGTACTGGCGCTAACCTGACGCTGCCTGGGGCTGGTGCTTGCCAGTTCACCAAAATGCTACCAAAAAAACTGTTAGCGATCGCAGGGATCAGGCCTGACTCTGTGAACGCTGCAGTTATGCGTTTAGTGTTCTGTAAGTGACAGTGATCGATCGATACTGCACTTGGGTGGGCTGGGCTGGGCCGGGCGGAGGGGCAAAACGCAGGTGCTAGCAGGTATCTGGGCTGATCCCGCTAACACTGCGTTTTTGGGAACCCTAAACTGCTGGTGACGCTAGTATAGATCTGATCGGATCAGATATTGATCCGTTCAGATACTATACCACTAAGGGAGGTGTACGGTGCGTGCGTGGGTGTTAGCGGTACTGGCGCTAACCTGACGCTGCCTGGGGCTGGTGCTTGCCAGTTCACCAAAATGCTACCAAAAAAACTGTTAGCAATCGCAGGGATCAGGCCTGACTCTGCGAACGCTGCAGTTATGCATTTAGTGTTTTGTAAGTGACAGTGATCGATCGATACTGCACTTGGGTGGGCTGGGCGGAGGCGCAAAACGCAGGTGCTAGCGGGTATCTGGGCTGATCCCGCTAACACTGCGTTTTTGGGAACCCTAAACTGCTGGGGACGCTAGTATAGATCTGATATTGATCCGATCAGATACTATACCACTAAGGGAGGCGCATGCTGCGTGCGTGGGTGTTAGCGGTACTGGCGCTAATCTGACGCTGCCTGGGGCGATGCATATCACCGCCGGGCGATTAGGGGGCTAAACCTTTATTCGGTAATAAACGGCGGGTGCCCTGACACTATAAAAAATAAACAAACTAACCAGCGTCAACCGTAACGGTTATACGGTGATCAGTGGTGAAAGGGTTAACTAGGGGGCAATCAAGGGGTTAAAACATTTATTAGATAGTATATGGGGGTCCCTGACGCTATAAAACGCTGACGGCGAACCTAAATATTTACCTCACTAACTAGCGTCACCAGCGACACTAATACAGCGATCAGAAAAATGATCGCTTAGCGACACTGGTGACGGGGGGTGATCAAGGGGTTAAAACTTTATTAGGGGGGGTTAGGGGGGTACCCTAGACCTACAGGGGGGTACCCTAGACCTACAGGGGGGTAACAGTAACTGTGCTAACACAGTAACTGTCACAAACTGACACCTAGCAGTAATCAGAAAAAAAAAAACTGCTGGTGTCAGTTTGTGACAGGGGGGGTGATTGGGGGGGGATCGGGGGGCGATCGGGGGGGGGATCGGGGTGTTTTGTATGCCTGGCATGTTCTACTGTGTGTGTGTAGTGTTGTGCACTCACATACCTGTCTTCTCTCCTCGGGCCGGAACGGAAACTACCGAGCCGAGGAGAGATGACATCACTTCCTTTGCTGCTGTTTAGCATACAGCAGCAAAGGAGTGTTCCCATTGGCCGGCGGCGATCGCGAGGGGGGGGGCCACGAACGGATGGCCTCCCCCTCGTCTCCTATCGCCGGGGAACAAAACGGGACCGCCTCGGGCGGCGGGGGGGTGTCCGATCGGACCCCCCACCCGCGGGAGGCAAATCACGTACATGTACGTGATTTTGCCTGCCCGTGCCGCCTTGCCGACGTACATCGGCGTGAGGCGGTCCTTAAGTGGTTAAGAAGAAGTACCGGGTATTATGGAAAACATGCTGATATGTGTGATGTCTAGAGTTCATCTATAACCTAGCCATTTGTGTGAGTGTGGGGAATATGCAATATATTTTGTGTTGTGTGACGTTTGTTCTCAGCTGCTGACAGCCCACCCAAATGACCCTCCTTCTTTCTCACCAGGTCTGTGAAAAGGTACAGCGAACTGTATTGACATGCAAATGACCTGAGCCAAGATAATTATCTGTACTAGTGAATTGAAAGATACATGTACGGGGGGCAGGAGGCGGAGCCTAGCGGAGCAGACATGCATTGTTAGAGCTCTGCACCGCTGAGGAGAGAAGAGAAGGACAAAGCGGAGCCTGCAGGCTCAAAAGGTATCCATTTGAACCTTTTTGCCCCAGGGAACAAACTGTGAAAGTTTGGGCAGGAATTATGGTACTGGGAGGAAACCGTGGCAGAAATAAAAATCACCTCACAAAGAGCTCACAGGCACTCACTGCAGCTGAAGCAGCTCCAGTCACCTCACAAGATACAGCATCAGGGCGCTCTCACAGACAGAAAATGTCACAGCAAGACTCTCCATTTGAGTCAGATACAGAACAAATCCTCTCACAAACTTCTCCACAAGCCTCCTCAGTATCCCCAGTAATATTATTACAATTTGAAAAGATGCTTCATAAGGCTTTAAAACAAACCTCAGACCAAATAACAAACAGCCTAACCAAAGAAATAAGAGAGCTGGGAAACCGCACCGCAGCCTTAGAAATAAAAATGGATGAAATTGAAATTACAACCCAAGAAAATATAACAGAATTGGAACAATTAAAAAAAGAGAATTTAATACTTCAAACTAAGCTCGAAGATTACGAAAATAGAGCCAGACGTTCAAACTTGCGCATAAGGGGAATACCTGAAACTGTCACAGACCTGCAATCTACTATTACTGCTCTATTACAAGAACTAAAGCCAGATATCCCTATTGAACGTTTAGAACTGGACAGAGTACACAGAGCCCTCACAGCCAAAAAGAAAGATGGACCTCCACGTGATATAATCACAAAATTTCATTATTACAGAACAAAAGAACAAATACTAATTGCTGCAAGAGAAAAAAAGGAACTTAATTTTCAAGGACACAATTATCAAATTTTTGCTGACCTATGCCAACTTACTATTACTAAAAGACGATCCATGAAACCCCAACTAATGGAACTGCAACGCCACAACATTATGTATCAATGGGGCTTCCCCTTTTCAGTCAGATTTAACTACCAAGGTACAATTTACAGAAGCAGATCAGCAGATGAACTACAACAAACCCTTTTAAAATTAAATCTGACAGAACCCACAAGCAGCAACTCTCCCACACGCAGAAGAATGGCGTCATCTTCACCTTCAGGCAGCACCCAGAAAATTTCAGAACAAAATGGGAATCATCATTCTCACAAAAGAGGCCGTTATGCCACATCATCCATGGACCAAGAAGATTCAATGGACTGACATCCTAATTCCTGATATCTCTTCATTTATTATACTAAGAGATGGTTCTCTTTAAAAAACCTATATTTATAACTGAATGTAACTGCATTCTGATAGTCACACACTGTGTGGGATCATGTTACATTCCAGTTATATTTCTTATTACTTCTGATTCATATAGCCTTAGAATATATAAGTGAAATAAGGAAATTCTTGTTCAGTTATATATTATCAGGTAATGACAATAGATTTATTACTTTTTAGGACAAATATGTTCAATAATCCAGAAGTAATGGAAGCTTTTTCTTTCTTTTCTTAAAACAAAATATATTATTACCTAACTAGTTCCTAGAATTATGTTTTTGTTTATTCTAATCTGAAGCAATACAACCTCAATTTTATGAGTTAACATATCTAAACAGTTACATATTAATAAAATATGTAATTGTTTACTCTAAAAGGGTTAAAATCCCAAAATAATTCAAACTATCTTCATCAATACCAAAGTTATTAACAGTACCTTTCTAACTGAATTATTTAGCCTAGGGCAAGACTAACCATATACAACCACCCTGGAATAAATAATTTCAACAAAAACTATATTCTGTACTCCAATTAATGAAACATCATTTTGATGTCTTTTGACATAGCACTTCTCTCCTGTAAGCGGAAGATCCGTGTACCCCCATTAGCCCTCCTCATTCTCCCAACCATATTATGTGGGAGTTTGACGAAGGCACTTATTCCCGAGAGAGATATTTATTCTCTTTCACGGGTAAATTGTGATTACTTGCAAAAAATAATTTATACAATGTATCATTTAATCTTATATGTTTTTTGTTTACTCTTTACTCCAGAATTCACTGGTTTCTTTTCTATCTATTCATCTCTTCAGTCCACACAGGTTGATCTGCGCAGTCAGCTCTGCATAACAAAAAGTAAGTCAAAACTATTTGATCTATTACCATGGCACCACTGAATATACTTTCCCTGAATGTTCAGGGAATAAATGTCCCTCAAAAAAGGACCAAAGCCTTCCGTACTTTCCATAACAAGAAGGCTCACATAGTATGCCTCCAAGAAACACACTTCACCAAAGATTCTACTCCAAAATATATTTCTCCTTTTTATCAACAAATTTACACGGCTTCTGCCTGTACCAAGCAAAGGGGAACTCTAATTGCATTTCACCGATCCACACCATTCACCTTATCATCAGAAATTAAAGACCCAGAAGGTAGATACCTGATACTCATGGGTTATATAATGGATACAGCAATCACGGTGATTTCCTACTACGCTCCTAACAAACAACCTACACCATTCCTCTCACATATATTACAAGTGATTAATACACACAAAATAGGAACAGTGATAATGTGTGGGGATTGGAACCAGGTCCTCCTCCCATTTCTAGATAAATCACCTTTTACACCATCCAAAATAACCTCTAGATTACCTTTTTCTCAACTTCTTTCCAAATACAATCTGGTAGATTCATGGAGAGAAAGTAACCCAATGAAAAAGAAATTCACTTATTTCTCGCACCCTCATCAAACCTTCACCAGAATAGATCATATTTTTCTAACAATAGGAATGATACCAGAAATTATTGCATCAGATATAATTCCGATTCCGTGGTCTGACCATAATGCAGTGTACACTACTATAGCCTCAGCCATACCAAAAGCGCATGACCCAACGTGGTACTTACCGGACATAATGCTCAAACACCCACTACATCAGATGGCCATTGAACAAGCTTTAAAGGAATACATATCAATTAATAATACAACAGACATCTCCCCAATAACACTGTGGGAAGCTCATAAGCCTGTCTTGCGTGGTACAATACAAAGACAAATGGCACTATTTAAACGGGAACGCAAAAATCTAGCAAAAAAACTAGAACTCAATTTTAATGCAGCCTACATATCATTTCAAGATAATCCATCTCAGAGTACAAAATCTCATCTGGAAAAATCTAGATTGGAATACGATCTATTTCTCACTGAGTCAGTTGATAAATCCCTCAAACGCTCCAAACACAATTTCTACATGAATACAAACAAACCAGGTACATATTTGGCTCGGGCATTAAATTCAACTAACAAATCTTTCAAACCAATACGTTTGAAATTATCAAAAAATGTTTACACTTGTAATCCAGTTAAAATAGTCCATAAATTTCACTCACATCTCGCAACTTTATACAAGACAAACAATGAATTTAATCCTACAGAAGCTGAATCCTTCTTCTCAAAAATAAACTTACCTGAGTTATCTCAGAATCAAAAAAGCAGTTTGGATGAGCCTATAACTATAGATGAAGTTGCTAACGCCATAAAAGACCTAAAACTTAACAAAAGACCAGGCCCAGACGGCTACTCGGCTTTATACTATAAAACATTCTCAGAAATACTCTCTCCCATTCTCACTGAAACTTTTAACAAACTTCTAGATGGACATTCTTTTCGGCAAGAAACACTAATGGCAATTGTTTGTATGATCCCAAAACCCCTTTCTGATGATACTTCCTGTGTGAATTATCGGCCTATCTCTCTGTTAAACCTCGATATTAAATTATTAGCAAAAATAATAGCAAAACGCCTCAATAGCATTATAGGAAAATTAATACATAGAGATCAAGTAGGCTTAATGCCAAATAGACAGGCAGGCGATAATATACGCAGGGCAGTGTTATTGGCACATATTGCTAAAAAACGGAAAATCCCTTTATGTTTTCTATCTCTCGATATTAAGAGGGCATTTGACACAGTATCCTGGCAATATATGCAATATTCATTACAAAAATGGGGTTTTGGACCCCACTTTTTAACATGGATCAAAGCATTATATAATAAACCCAAAGCCTATATAAAATATGCTGGATACAAATCTGAAGCCTTTAATATCGAAAGAGGTACCCGACAGGGTTGCCCATTATCTCCCTTATTATTTGCCCTTATACTCGAACCCATGGCCCAATACATCAGAACAAACCAAACTATAACTGGCATTGAAGTAGGAGGTATTACACACAAATTATGTATATTTGCAGACGATATATTACTTTTTCTATCATCACCACAGGTCTCTGGTCCTAACTTAATACCAGCTCTTGATGGATTTGCAGCCCTATCCGGCCTTATGATTAATCCTAAGAAATTCCTAGTGCTTAATATTTCACTCACAAACATGGAATTGATCCCGGCTAGGGCTGCACTCCCATTCACATGGGCAGAAAAATCAATCCCATATCTTGGAATTCATTTAACAGCATCTCATTCTGACTTATTCTCAACCAATTATCCTCCTGTATTAAGACAGATCACAAATCTAATAAAACAATGGTCGCAACTTCCTTTATCCTGGATAGGGAAGATTAATGCAATCAAAATGACTATTCTACCCAAATTGCTTTATCTATTCAGAGTCCTCCCTATTCCAATTCCTTCCTATTTTTTGAGAATAGTACAAAAAAGAGCAACTTCGTTTATATGGGGCTCTTCTAAACCACGTATACCTATACACACACTACATCTTCCCAAAAATAAAGGAGGCCTGGGATACCCTAATTTTACTAACTACTACAGAGCAGCACATTTGGCCAGTCTGTCCAAATACCATGCAAAACTGGAAATCCCATTATGGGTATTTATAGAGGCTTCAGAAAATGACCCTCTATTAATATCAAATTTATTATGGCTTGATCCTAAAGACCGCTTTAAAATTCATAATCCCATAACTAAACACTTCTTATCTCTCTGGGATAAACTAAAAACCAAATATCAGTTACAATCTCCACACAATCCTCTCCTTTCTTTTATCAGAAATCCAGCCTTTTATCCGGCATGGATCTACCCAAATTCTTTTAAAGCTTGGACAACATCAGGCATTCAGACACTAAATGACTTCATAGCATCTAAATCATTCCTTTCATTCCCATCGCTTAGAGAAAAATATGATCTACCAAACTCTGAGATATTTAGATATCTCCAAATCAAAAATTTCTATACACCATTCCTAAAGGGGGATACACCATTATCCCAATTATCCAATTTTGAATCAATCTGTACAAAAGATCCATTTGCTAAAGGTACAATTTCATCAATTTATAATCAATTATATGGAGTAGCAAATCTTAATAGACCCTCTTACGTTCAGAGGTGGGAGGAGGACCTGGGACGAACTTTAGAAGACATGGACTGGTCTAACATATGGCTCACATCTAAGTCATCTTCACCCAACATCTTAGCACTGGAGACAAATTATAAAGTCCTAACTCGCTGGTACCTTGTACCCGCTAGAGTGGCAAAATATTCACCTAATACCTCAGCTCTTTGTTTTCGAGGATGCCCAGAAATAGGCACATATTTATACATATGGTGGACGTGCCCAGTAATCCAAACCTTCTGGAAGGAAGTCTTCGTGATTGCATCTAAAATATTTAAAAAAATAATACAACCAGATCCATATTTAACTTTACTTAACCACTTGAGCCCCGGACCATTATGCTGCCTAAGGACCAGAGGTCTTTTTCCAATTTGGCACTGCGTCGCTTTAACTGCTAATTGCGCGGTCATGCAATGCTGTACCCAAACGAAATTTGCGTCCTTTTCTTCCCACAAATAGAGCTTTCTTTTTTTAATGGTATTTGATCACCTCTGCGGTTTTTATTTTTTGCGCTATAAATGGAAAAAGACCGAAAATTTTGAAATAAAATGATATTTTCTACTTTTTGTTATAAAAAAAATCCAATAAACTCAATTTTAGTCATACATTTAGGCCAAAATGTATTCGGCCACATGTTTTTGGTAAAAAAAATGTCAATAAGCGTATATTTATTGGTTTGCGCAAAAGTTATAGCGTCTACAAACTAGGGTACATTTTCTGTAATTTACACAGCTTTTAGTTTATGACTGCCTATGTCATTTCTTGAGGTGCTAAAATGGCAGGGCAGTACAAAACCCCCCCAAATGACCCCATTTTGGAAAGTAGACACCCCAAGGAAATTGCTGAGAGGCATGTTGAACCCATTGAATATTTATTTTTTTTGTCCCAAGTGATTGAATAATGACAAAAAAAAAAAAAATATTTACAAAAAGTTGTCACTAAATGATATATTGCTCACACAGGCCATGGGCTTATGTGGAATTGCACCCCAAAATACATTCTGCTGCTTCTCCTGAATATGGGGATACCACATGTGTGGGACTTTTTGGGAGCCTAGCCGCGTACGGGGCCCCGAAATCCAATCACCGCCTTCAGGATTTCTAAGGGCGTAAATTTATGATTTCACTCTTTACTGCCTATCACAGTTTCGGAGGCAATGGAATGCCCAGGTGGCACAAAACCCCCCAAAATGACCCCATTTTGGAAAGTAGACACCCCAAGCTATTTCCAGAGAGGCATATTGAGTCCATGGAATATTTTATATTTTGACACAAGTTGCGGGAAAGTGACACATTTTTTTTTTTTTTGCACAAAGTTGTCACTAAATGATATATTGCTCACACAGGCCATGGGCATATGTGGAATTGCACCCCAAAATACATTTAGCTACTTCTCCTGAGTATGGGGATACCACATGTGTGGGACTTTTTGGGAGCCTAGCCGTGTACGGGACCCCGAAAACCAATCACCGCCTTCAGGATTTCTAAGGGTGAAAATTTTTGATTTCACTCTTCACTGCCTATCACAGTTTCGGAGGCCATGGAATGCCCAGGTGGCACAAAACCCCCCCAAATGACCCCATTTTGGAAAGTAGACACCCCAAGCTATTTGCTGAGAGGCATGGTGAGTATTTTGCAGCTCTCATTTGTTTTTGAAAATGAAGAAAGACAAGAAAAAACTTTTTTTTTTTTCTTTTTTCAATTTTCAAAACTTTGTGACAAAAAGTGAGGTCTGCAAAATACTCACTATACCTCTCATCAAATAGCTTGGGGTGTCTACTTTCCAAAATGGGGTCATTTGGGGGAGGTTTGTGCCACCTGGGCATTCCATGGTCTCCGAAACTGTGATAAGCAGTCAAGAGAGAAATCAAAAATTCACGCCCTTAGAAAGCCTGAAGGCGGTGCTTGGTTTTCGGGGTTCCGTACGCGGCTAGGCTCCCAAAAAGTCTCACACATGTGGTATCCCCGTACTCAGGAGAAGCAGCAGAATGTATTTTGGGGTGTAATTTCACATATTCCCATGGCATGTTTGAGCAATATATCATTTAGTGACAATTTTGTGCAAAAAAAAAAAAAATTGTCTCTTTCCCGCAACTTGTGTCGCAATATAAAATATTCCATGGACTCGACATGCCTCTCAGCAAATAGCTTGGGGTGTCTACTTTCCAAAATGGGGTCATTTGGGGGGGTTTTGAACTGTCCTGGCATTTTATGCACAACATTTAGAAGCTTATGTCACACATCACCCACTCTTCTAACCACTTGAAGACAAAGCCCTTTCTGACACTTATTGTTTACATGAAAAAGTTTTTTTTTTTTGCAAGAAAATTACTTTGAACCCCCAAACATTATTTTTTTTTTTAAAGCAAATGCCCTACAGATTAAAATGGTGGGTGTTTCATTTTTTTTTTTCACACAGTATTTGCGCAGCGATTTTTCAAACGCATTTTTTTGGGAAAAAACACACTTTTTTAAATTTTAATGCACTAAAACACACTATATTGCCCAAATATTTGATGAAATAAAAAAGATGATCTTAGGCCGAGTACATGGATACCAAACATGACATGCTTTACAATTGCGCACAAACGTGCAGTGGCAACAAAATAAATACATTTTTAAAAGCCTTTAAAAGCCTTTACAGGTTACCACTTTAGATTTACAGAGGAGGTCTACTGCAAAAATTACTGCCCTCGATCTAACCTTCGCGGTGATACCTCACATGCATGGTGCAATTGCTGTTTACGTTTGACGACAGACCGCCGCTTGCGTTCGCCTTAGTGCGAGAGCAGGGGGCGACAGGGGTGCTTTTTTTTTTTTTTTTTTTTCTTTATTATTTTTTTGCTTTTTTATCTTATTTTTAAACTGTTCCTTTCATTTTTATTTTTTTTTAATCATTTTTATTGTTATCTCGGGGAATGTAAATATCCCCTATGATAGCAATAGGTAGTGACAGGTACTCTTTTTTGAAAAAATTGGGGTCTATTAGACCCTAGATCTCTCCTCTGCCCTCAAAGCATCTGACCACACCAAGATCGGTGTGATAAAATGCTTCCCCAATTTCCCAATGGTGCTATTTACATCCAGCGAAATCTAAGTCATAAAATGCTCGTAGCTTCCGGTTTCTTAGGCCATAGAGATGTTTGGAGCCACTCTGGTCTCTGATCAGCTCTACGGTCAGCTGGCTGAATCACCGGCTGCATTTTCAGGTTCCCTGTTGAGACAGGAGAGCCAGAGAAAAACACGGAAGACGGTGGGGGGGGGGGGCATTCCCTCCCACGGCTTGTAAAAGCAGTCTAGAGGCTAATTAGCCGCTAGAATTGCTTTTACATGAAAGCCGACTGCTGGCTGAAAAGAATGATACCAAGATGATACCTAAACCTGCAGGCATCATTCTGGTATAACCACTCAAAGTTGTGAATGGTGTACCTGAAGACAAAAAAATGGTTAACAATAAAGCACAGTAAACGGTAAAGTATAAAAAATTGCATACCTGAAAAGCAAACATGATAAAACATAATAACAATAAAACATTGCAGAATAGAATACAGTAAAAAAGAGCAGAACAATAGAGAGAGAATAGAGAGAGAGAGAACAATAAAACGACAACTATTTTTTTTTATTTTATATATATTTTTTTTTTTTACACTTTTTTTGTAACTAACTTTTATAACTGTAACCGGTTCCAGGTTCGGGTCTCTCAAAATGCGATGGCATCTTGGGAGACCCTGTGAAAGTGTGCCTAGTCTGTGCAATGCTGTACCCTACGCTAATACTCAACTAGTGAATGGTAGCGTTCAAAACATTCACCAATGCAAAGACCAGGATTGTCAGGACAGGAGAGACAATAATAGCGGGTGTCACGCCTATATCTGCGCTTTCTGCAGACACAATATCTTTTTTGGGGGCGTTCGCTGGGTAGGGGTACTCGGGAGGACATAAAGAAAATGCCTCTCATGCAGCCGACTGCATTTGGTTGGGGATGTGAATGGGGGAAGTACGGGCGCTGCAGAAGTGGTGGGTTCCCAATTAGGATTGGCGAATGCAGCAGGAAGGGCACTATGGGCACGACAGGCCTGTGTTTGTCTTTTTGGTGGCAGCGGGACACTACTTGTGCTTGCCACCTCACCAGCTTGAACTGCACTTATGGGACTCGCCACGTCACCAAGTGTTACTGCAGTGCTGGTTTGACTACGACCGGGGTGTACTAGGCCGCTGGCGCTTGCCAGTTCACCAAAACGCTACCAAAAAATCTGTTGGCGATCGCAGGGATCAGGCCTTACTCTGCGAACGCTGCAGTTATGCGTTTTAGTCTTTTGTAAGTGACAGTGATCGATCGATACTGCACTTGGGTGGGCTGGGCTGGGCCGGGCGGAGGAGCAAAACGCAGGTGCTAGCAGGTATCTGGGCTGATCCCGCTAACACTGCGTTTGTGAGAACCCTAAACTGCTGGGGATGCTAGTATAGATCTGATCGGATCAGATATTGATCCGTTTAGATACTATACCACTAAGGGAGGTGTACAGTGCGTGCGTGGGTGTTAGCGGTACTGGCGCTAACCTGACGCTGCCTGGGGCTGGTGCTTGCCAGTTCACCAAAATACTACCAAAAAAACTGTTATGCCGCGTACACACGGTCGGACTTTTCGTCTACAAAAGTCCAACGGACGCTGACGGACTAAAGCTGGCTGGTAATCCGATCGTGTGTGGGCTTCTTCGGACTTTCAACGTACTTTTTTAGCCTCAAATCCGACGTACTTTAGATTTGAAACATGCTTCAAATCTTTACGTCGTAACTACGACGGACCCCGAAGTCCGCTCGTCTGTATGCTAGTCCTACGGACAAAAAAATGACGCATGCTCATAAGCAAAAACTAAACGGAAGCACTCGGTCTAGTAAAACTAGTGTTCGTATTGTAGGTAGCACATTCATCACGCTGCAAAATCTGTGATCGTTGAATGCAGCGCATTTTATTTCTTCTTTACGAATGCTCTAAAGAACGAAGGTGTTTTGCTGTTCATAATCAGAGTTCTCCCAAACTGATTTCTGAATTCTTTTTCTCTTTGATCTCATGAATGATATAGTATGCTTTTTATAAACAATGTTTCCATACTAATAATACTTTTTCCCTTATTTTTTTTTTTTTTTTTTTAGGTTTGTAAAGTTACCACAAAGAACCCATTATTCTTTTTTTTTTTTTCTAGTGATTATTTTTTAGTTTTTAGATAAAGTTAACCCAAAGCACCGTTTTTGTTTATGTATATTTTTTTATTTTCAAGACTTACCACTTGAACATTATTAACATTAGTAATGTATTTTTGGTGTGTTTTTTTAAAACTCAATGAGATTGTTGTCCCTTGTTAATTTAACATTGTGTGTAAAATCAATGATTTAAAAGGAAACACATAAAGTCTTTTGCTAAACTCAAAAAAGATCCATTTATTCATGGTCAAAATAAAATAAAGAGGAAGTCAACGCTGGAAAAAGTCGGTGTACAAGAAAATTGGGATCTTGAGGAGTCCATATAAGAGGGAGCACAATCTGGTCCAAGAATCCCAGAGATCAACAGCACCAGCAGATGATCTAGATGTCCCCAGACTGTGGTCCTACAACAGCCTGCGTCTTCTGTCAGACCAGACTGAACCCAGGTCATCACTTTCTTCTCTTCCCTGCAGCCTTTCCTCCACGCTGCCCTGCAGCCTTCCCTGCAGCCTTCCCTGCAGCCTTCCCTGTAGCCTTCCCTGTAGCCTTCCCTGTAGCCTTCCCTGTAGCCTTCTTTTGAGGCTGTGGCTCTGGTGTTTCAGTTGTGGCAGGAGGAGGAGGAGGAGGAGGAGGAGGAGGGGGGGGGGCTGCCTCATGTAGTTGGGTGTTTTTGGTTAGCGTGCCCTGCAGCCCCTTATGGATTGTTTCCCCAAATAGGCGCTCACAAATGAGGCGCTGCTCCCAATCCATCTGAAGAAGCCTGCTGGCTAAGTAGCAGCCATAGGCTTCTTCCGCTTCGGGGGGGCTTGTTAAAAAACGGGTGGCCTGTTGCATGAGGCGCAGGGACGCGTCCTGTGTGACCATCCCCTTCCTGGCCCTTTTTTTGGGAAGGTGGAGGGGAGGCACTTGGGATTGGGTGAGGCTCCTACTGGGCCCAGCCACCTCACTTGGCCCAGCCACCTCACTTGGCCCAGCCACCTCACTTGGCCCAGCCACCTCACTGGGAGCAGCCACCTCCTGCCTGACACTGGGCCCAGCCTCCTCCAGGATGATGGTGAATCCGGCCTCCTCCAGGCTGTCCATGGGCCCGGTCTCCTCCTGCCTGCCACTTTCCCCACATTCCTCCTGGATGGACTCATCCTGTGTATAAAAAAAGGACAATAGTTTTAGTTTCTTTTTTTGGGTTCATCAATGACACACAGTTTGCTTCTCATGACTAGCAAATTCAATGTGAATACATCTCTTTAATAAAAGAGTCTAATCAGACACCCTAATTATTTCAAGCAGGTGCCAAACATATTTAGTCACTACTATCATTTGATATGTATACACAATTTGGAGTGCTAAATTATTTGAGACAATTATAACATCCAGTTAACATCATTAATATTAGTACAGTAAATATTTGTTAAAATAATTTACCTGACTCCAGATGGTCATATCCGGTTCATCCAGGATGGAAGACCCAGCTTGCTCCTCATCAGCCTCTGCTGGGGTGGAGGGAAGGGTGGAGGGAAGGGTGGAGGGAAGGGTTGAAAGTGATGCCCTGGCTTCATTCTGGTCATCAAGAAAACGGAGTTGATTGTAGTACCACAGCCTGGGTACATAAACATCATCTGCTGATGCTCCTGATCTCCTTGATTCCTGGATCTTCCTATGCTCCCTTTTATACATGTTCCTCAAGACCCCAATTTTCTTGAGCACTGTCTCCATTGTTGCTCCCGGGATGGTCTCCTGGACAAAGGACAGAAGTCTCTCCAGCGTTGACTTCCTCACATGCTTGGCATAATACTGAGGGTGTTTCACCTCCCACAAATTCCTCATCTCTCGATACTTTGAAATAAAAGAAGTAAGGAACTCTGGATCCTTCAATAGGGGATTCATTATATCTGGAAAAGAGAAAGTCACAAGACCAAAAAAACTTATTATATGTTTCTGCTAACCCCTCATCATCTTCTCCCTATGTAGGCCTCATCAATCTATCAAGCCATATAGGCCGCTTGCTACAAAGTCATGACCATAAACCCCCCCCAAAAAAAATATATATATCTCAAATTACCTTCGTTTTGGAACGTCCTGGTCCACTATCACCTACGCACAGAACGTACGTACGACACGCGCGAAAGGCCCTCCTTTATACACTACGCATGTGTGAAACTCCGCCTGCGTCGCCCGCCCCTGACGTTCGAAATGAACTCATGTTCTCCGCCCCCTAATTTGACGCACAGAACGTACGTACGACACGCGCGAAAGGCCCTCCTTTATACACTACGCATGTGTGAAACTCCGCCTGCGTCGCCCGCCCCTGACGTTCGAAATGAACTCATGTTCTCCGCCCCCTAATTTGACGCACAGAACGTACGTACGACACGCGCGAAAGGCCCTCCTTTATACACTACGCATGTGTGAAACTCCGCCTGCGTCGCCCGCCCCTGACGTTCGAAATGAACTCATGTTCTCCGCCCCTTTTTTGTTACGGCGCGTAGTGGAGTTAAAGAATGGCGGAGACACCTGAAATGTTGACGACCTCAGGTAGTGGAGACAGCCCGGAGGCTGGAACGTCTGGAACGTCAACCAAATCTATGAGGCCTAGATTTAAGGCCTCTAATATGAGTTTCAAAGAGATGGTGGAGATGGTGGCCATTCTTCACAAAGACGACTATGATGGCAATTATGGGCCGTACGCACGGCCAAATTTGCGCAAGGCCAAAATAATGGCGAAGGTCGTGGAGACTTTGCAGGCATCATTTGGGGTCCAGCGCTCCAAAGATCAATTGCGCAAAAGATGGTCTGACCTGAAACTCAGGGAGCCGGATCAATACCGACGTATCCGGAAAGTTCTTAAAAAAAGTAAGTACTTGTCGTGTTTTTCTCTTGTGTTTATTACCTTGTATACTGCTCCATGTGCTTTTCCTTCCTATACGATTTTTGTTCATCGTTTTAAACGATCTTTTAATAAACCTCGTTACATATTCATATCTATCTATCTATCTATCTATCTATCTATCTATCTATCTATCTATCTATCTATCTATCTATCTATCTATCTATCTATCTATCTATCTATCTATCTATCTATCTATCTATCTATCTATCTATCTATCTATCTATCTATCTATCTATCTATCTATCTATCTATCTATCTATCTATCTATCTATCTAGATATCTAGATATCTAGATATCTAGATATATATATATATCTCTATATATCTATATCTATATATATATATCTATTTGAAGTTCTCTTAATTTTTTGGATTTACATTTAGTTAGATATTTAGAGATTTTGTTCCAGATATAGAGAGAGATCAAAAGATTATTAACTATATTTTGAGATATTGATATCTATCTATCCGGTATGTCTTTATAATTTTAAATATTGAACTAAAATAGGAACTCTACAAAAACCACTTCACTACAAATGTGGGAAAATTATTATGTCCTAAAATATCTGTGTGCTAATTAGATTACTAATTTTTTGTTTCACATAGGGGAAAAATCACTCAGCCAACCACAAGAACACAGTCCACCCCAAGCAAAACAGGATTGGGCAATCAGCCCAAGTCCCATTGAGGATGTGGAGGAAGGAGAGGTGGGCGACATGGGCACCCCACCAGGTGAGTGTCTGACACACCAGCTTACGTTAATCTATGCATGGCTGCCTTTTGTTTAATTGAATTTGGCTACTCTATTTTAGGGGATCTGGTTGTGCTTCATTCAAGCAACAGTGACACCCCCGAGGATGTGGAGGAATTAGGCTACATGGCCACCCCACCAGGTCAGTGTCTGAGACAACAGCTTTATTTCTGGTAAGGTAAACTATGTATGTGTGCATATTTCTAAAGACATTTTTTGGTTTCATTCCACTTTAGGAACAACAAGAAGTGACTATTTCACCTCTGAAAGTGCCCAACGTCTAATTGGTCAAATAATGGCCTGGAATCAAGACATGGATCAAATGCGTAATCGGCTGGATCGTATGCAGCAGGAAATGAAGGACATGATTGATGTTTTGGGTCGAATCTAAATGCCCTTTTTTAAACCCCAAAACATCAATCATGTCCTTCATTTCCTGTTTTGCTGACCCCATTCTGGGCCTTCTCTTTCTTTTTTTGGCATAACATAAATGGCTGTTTAACCTAATGTCAAAAAGGAGGGCTGTCAAAAATCCACAAAAAAATAAAAATTGATTTTCTAAAAAACCCCAAAAAAAAAAAAAAAAAAAAAAAGTGATTTTAAAAAACCCAAAAAAAAAAAAAAAAATTGATTTTCAAAAACCCAAAAAAAAACAAAAAAATTGATTTTAAAAAACCCAAAAAAAAAAAAATTGATTTTAAAACACCAAAAAATCGAATAAATAATTAATGTTAAAAAACCAAAAAAAGTAAAAAAATTGATTTTAAAACACCAAAAAAATCGAATAAATAATTAATGTTAAAAAACCAAAAAAAGTAAAAAAATTGATTTTAAAACACCAAAAAAATAAAAAATAATTAATGTTAAAAAACCAAAAAAAATTAAAAAATTGATTTTAAAACACCAAAAAATCAAAAAAATAATTAATGTTAAAAAACCAAAAAAATTTAAAAAATTGATTTAAAAAAAAAAAAAAAAAACTTGATTTTCCAAAAAAAAAGCCTGTTTTCGAAAATCCAAAAGCCCAAAATATTTTTTTGTGGATTAGGTAGAAATATTTAAATATAATTATATTTTGCTACATCATTAAGATACCATTATATTTTTGTCTATGAACATTTTATACTAAATGCAGAACTGAATGCATAACAACCATTAATAAAAACATCTCCTTTTATAGGATTTTAACAAATGTGTGGTTTGTTATTTCAAGGCTCAGTATCAGTTTGGTTATAATTGTCAAAAAGTTGTTTACAGTGGCAATGGAGCTTATTTAGACATTTTTAAAATTCTAATACAGTTGGCACTACAACTGCTCGACCATAACCTAGGAGACAGCCCAAAAGAAAGGCAAGCAATAAATATAATGCCAGATTTCAGCAATATTTTTTTTATTGTCAAAAAATTATATATCCTGGCCCATTGCAATGGCCCCCCTACCCATAAAATAATCAACATATTGCTGTCTAACCTGACGGGAACTTTGGGGGGCCAAGCCAGTACGGACAGTATCCAGGCCTGTAAGGTTGGCTTCTATTTGTCCGGCCTCAGGCCCAACTGTGCCTATATAATTGGCAGAATGCTTATTTAAAAAGTTGTGCAGAATGCAGCATGATAAAATTATAAAATTAAGTTTGTATTCCGCCAAATTAATGGCTGTTTGAAACAGGCGGAACCGGCTGGCCAGAATTCCAAACGCATTCTCAACCACTCTTCTAGCTCTGGCCAGCCGGTAATTAAAAACCCTCCTCTCCGGGGTGAGGGTTCTTTGGGGGAATGGCCTCATGAGGTGCTTGCTCAGAGCGAAGGCTTCATCGGCAATGAAGACAAAGGGGAGTCCTTCCACGTTATCCTCATCAGGTGGCAATCCCAGGCCACCACTCTGGAGACGCTGGCAGAACTCCGTCTGGGCAAATACTCCTCCATCCGACATCCGGCCATTCTTCCCCACGTCCACATATAAAAAATCATAGTGTGCCGACACCACCGCCATTAAAACAATACTGTGGAACCCCTTATAATTAAAATAATATGACCCCGAATGGGGTGGTGGCACAATGTGGACATGTTTCCCATCTATAGCCCCTCCACAATTGGGAAAGTCCCAACGGCTGGCAAAATGGGATGCCACAGTCTGCCATTCCTGTGGCGTTGAAGGAAACTGGGGAATCAAACAAGAAAACCAAAATCAATTAATTTGGAAGCTAACATTGCAAGAAAATTAGACAATTAAAAACATTATTCCCCAGCATCAGTATAACATTCAATAATTTAATTCTTCTGGAATAACTAATATGGAAAAAGGCACACTTATCAGATTGCTCACCCCCTCTGATAGAACATTGATTACATTTTAGGGGGTTGTGAAATCCCAAAAAAAAATTACTTTAACAACACGCAGGAATTTAGGGATAACAAAGGCTACAAGACTGCAGTTGTCGCACTCTGCAGGTGCAGTTGCTAACCAGCTTACAGTAAATGAGGTAATGTCAAAAGGCATTCATGTTGCAAAGAGTACACAATCACATGCAAGGGCAATTAATGAAAACACTTTGAGGCTTGCATATGATTTGATGATGGAAATCAGCAGAGCTTCTGCTCATTTACTAAAGCACTGGAACAAATGCACTTGTAGAGTGCACATGCATTTTGCAAAGTGCAACATAGATTTGCTTTAGACAAATCAACACCACAGAACATTCAAGCAAATTTTAACGAGGGTGGGGGTGGGGGGGTTGTGAAATCTAGCTAATTGCTAATTAGCAGCACACTATTTGGAGTGAGTTCAGGTGGGGGGGGGGGTTGTGAAATCTAGCTAATTGCTAATTAGCAGCACACTATTTGGAGTGAGTTCAGGTGGGGGGGGGTTGTGAAATCTAGCTAATTGCTAATTAGCAGCACACTATTTGGAGTGAGTTCAGGTGGGGGGGGGGGTTGTGAAATCTAGCTAATTGCTAATTAGCAGCACACTATTTGGAGTGAGTTCAGGTGGGGGGGGGTTGTGAAATCTAGCTAATTGCTAATTAGCAGCACACTATTTGGAGTGAGTTCAGGTGGGGGGGGGTTGTGAAATCTAGCTAATTGCTAATTATAAGCACACTAAATACACTCCAACAAAATACATTCAAAATGAGTAGACTAGGTGGATATGTTCCCATCACTTCATGCTGGGAAGGTTATTGAAGGAAACTATACATGCATGACAAAAAATAACAGGAAAAAATCCCAGCATGTGTGAGGATAAAAAGGGGACATTCACACTATATTGCAATGATGGGAAGTAGTGTTTGAAGCAAGAAATACATTACATTATCAAAGATTACATAAAAGAACATGTGATGCTAATAAAATAAAAATAGCTTACCTTAATATAGTCCTTCTGCAGGACCTGTATGATGGCAGAACAGGTCTCTGGGATAATGATCCCCAGAGCCTGGGGGGAGATGCCTGTCGAGAACTTAAGGTCCTGCAGGCTTCTCCCTGTGGCCAAATACCGCAAGGTAGCGACCAGCCTCTGCTCCGGAGTGATGGCTTGCCTCATGCAGGTATCCTGCCTGCTGATATAGGGGGTCAGCAAAGCCACCAAACGATCAAAAACGGGGTCCGTCATCCGGAGAAAGTTCCTGAAATCCTCAGGATTATTCTCACGGATCTCACGGAGCAAAGGCATGTGACAGAACTGGTCACGCTGAAGCAACCAATTCTTGGTCCATGAACTCCTCCTCGCCCTGTTCATGGACTGGTCTTGGGCTGAAGAATAAACTACAGCACCAAGCACATACAATGCACGAGCTCTACGACGAGTACGTACAGGTAACATGGCTTCAAAACGGTCGGCTGGTCAGAACGCACTAAACAGAACGCACTGAAGAACAGCAAGGCCTGTGAAGAACGACCTGAAAATCAGGAACGAGCGGCCAATAAAACAAAGATTTCTCAATGCCAACTGACCAAACGCACTGAAAAGCAGATACAAACCTCACAAGCACAGACTGAACAACAGTTAAAACGAACTGAAAAATACGAGTCTCACAAGCGCGAATCGTCTCTCACCAAACTTCTACTAACACGAGATAAACACGAGATTAGCAGAAGGAGCCCAAAGGGTGTCGTACGGGCTATTGAACTTCCGTTTTATAGTCTCGTCGGACTTGGTGTACGTCACAGCGTACTAAGCTGGCGTACTTTTGTGTGGTCGTGTGTGGGCAAGTCCGTTCGTAAGAAAGTCTGCCCCAAGTCCGCCGAAGGTACGCCGGAAGTATGTCGGACAGGCTGTCCGACTTTTGTAGCTGCAAAGTCCGACCGTGTGTACGCGGCATTAGCGATCGCAGGGATCAGGCCTGACTCTGCGAACGCTGCAGTTATGCATTTAGTGTTTTGTAAGTGTCAGTGATCGATCGATACTGCACTTGGGTGGGCTGGGCCGGGCCGGGCGGAGGGGCAAAATGCAGGTGCTAGCAGGTATCTGGGCTGATTCCGCTAACACTGCGTTTTTGGGAACCCTAAACTGCTGGGGACACTAGTATAGATCTGATCGGATCAGATATTGATCCGTTCAGATACTATACCACTAAGGGAGGTGTACGGTGCGTGCGTGGGTGTTAGCGGTACTGGCGCTAACCTGACCCTGCCTGGGGCTGGTGCTTGCCAGTTCACCAAAATACTACCAAAAAAACTGTTAGCGATCGCAGGGATCAGGCCTGACTCTGCGAACGCTGCAGTTATGCGTTTAGTCTTTTGTAAGTGACAGTGATCGATCGATACTGCACTTGGGTGGGCTGGGCGGAGGGGCAAAACGCAGGTGCTAGCAGGTATCTGGGCTGATCCCGCTAACACTGCGTTTTTGGGAACCCTAAACTGCTGGGGACGCTAGTATAGATCTGATCGGATCAGATATTGATGCGTTCAGATACTATACCACTAAGGGAGGTGTATGCTGCGTGCGTGGGTGTTAGCGGTACTGGCGCTAATCTGACGCTGCCTGGGGCGACGCATATCACCGCCGGGCGATCAGGGGGCTAAACCTTTATTCGGTAATAAACGGCGGGTGCCCTGACACTATAAAAATAAAACAAACTAACCAGCGTCAACCGTAACGGTTATACGGTGATCAGTGGTGAAAGGGTTAACTAGGGGGCAATCAAGGGGTAAAAACATTTATTCGGTAGTATATGGGGGTCCCTGACGCTATAAAACGCTGACGGCGAACCTAAATATTTATGTCCCTAACTAGCGTCACCAGCGACACTAATACAGCGATCAGAAAAATGATCGCTTAGCAACACTGGTGACAGGGGGTGATCAAGGGGTTAAAACTTTATTAGGGGGGGTTAGGGGGGTACCCTAGACCTAAAGGGGGGTAACAGTAACTGTCCCAACACTGTAACTGTCACAAACTGACACTATGCAGTAATCAGAAAAAAAAAACAAAAAAACTGCTGGTGTCAGTTTGTGACAGGGGGGGGGGGGGGGTGATTGGGGGGGGATCGGGGTGTTTTGTGTGCCTGGCATGTTCTACTGTGTGTGTGTGTGTTGGTGCACTCACATTGATGTCTTCTCTCCTCGGGCCGGAACGGAAATTACCGAGCCGAGGAGAGATGACATCATTTCCTTTGCTGCTGTTTAGCATACAGCAGCAAAGGAATGATTCGATTGGCCGGCGGCGATCGCGAGGGGGGGGCCACGAACGGATGGTCTCCCCCTCACCACCGATCGCCGCTGGACAAAAGACGACCGCCTCGGGCACCGGGGGGGGGGTCCGATCGGACCCCCCACCCGCGGAAGGCAAATCACGTACCCTGTACGTGATTTTGCCTGTCCGTGCCACTTTGCCGACGTACATCGGCGTGAGGCGGTCGTCAAGTGGTTAATCTAAAACCGGAATGGTTGACACTCTCTCAATTCAAACTTATGATCCAACTAATAACGGCTGCAAAACAAACAGTGGCCAAGGCATGGAAATCTTCTACATTGGTACTAGCAGAAACAATTCACAGAATGAATAATACAATGTCCCATGCTAAGATGGTAGCCATCGATCAAAATCAAATTCCAAAATTTGAAAAACTTTGGCACCCTTGGATAAAACAACAGTTCCTGTCAAATTTCAATGACTCTGTCCTGTTGCCATGGTAACAGATTAAATAACTTACAGAGACACCCATTCTAAGGCTTCAAAGAGAACTAAAAAGAATAATAAACTGACGAGCAGGACAACCTTGTGGACCATACCTCTACCTTTCAACCCTTTTTCTTCTTTCTCTTTCCTTTTCTCCACCTTACGATTAAAGCTCATTATCAGAATTTATTTGACCTATATACACTCTACTTGTAAACAATATGTATAGTAGGTATAAATCATTTAAATACCTACAAAAGTAACTAAGGAAATGATATATATCTTTAATTTAGATTTACGTGAACCCAATGTTTAATATTTGAAATTTCATGATATTTACCTATATAAACCCTACTGTAAAACAATGAACTTACTTTATAGATCCTTGTAAACTTACTTTATGTATCTTTATAACATTGTATACTCAATAAACTTCTTTTGACAAGGAAAGATACATGTACTAAAATGACTTTGTTTTTCAGGAAAACAGTACTGGAGAGGGTCTTTGTGGTGAGGTATTATGATCTGTTGACAAATGGTACTGCTAAAAGGTTTTTTTACGGATTGCTAATTTTTTTTAACCATGGTGAATACATTTTTTTGGGGAATTATTGGTAAACCATAAAACAAAAAATCCACGTGGTATTAATGTGTATTAAGTAATACATATTAATGATAAGTTGAGCTCAGCAATTTTTTGGTATCTTAAAAAAAAAGTGCACTGTTTATGTAATGTAATGTATATTTGTGTTTCATATGCTAATGTCTTGTTACAGGTATATAACCATTGGATTATTTTGTTTCTAGGAGGAAAATTGAATATTTATTACTAAATTTTATTGGTGTTTTATTTCCCAGATTCGATAATTGGGTTTCCTGGCTTTAAAGGGCACATCGGTCGGCTCGTGTACCCACTACTGTTCAGTGATCCCGGCGCCTCAGTGCTGCAAGGGATATTTCTTTGCCCTTTGGCCAGTTGTGTTTGGTAGCAGAAGTTCCTCGAGTTGGATACACATTATGCAATTTTTATTTTCCAATTTCCTTCAGATTTACCTTCAGATGTGTAGTATGAGGGCCTGCCTGATGGCATACAAGTTGATAGTGTATAGTTTTGGGAGTGCCTGGAGAAGAGTTATGCAGGAAGATTGTGTATATTGCACTCTGTGTTCTGGATGGAGAGGTCATTGCTGGGAAGGAAGCACCTGGGTATTATTTGGGACATAGACGAGTTTGTTTCTGTGTCCTAAGGAATACCAATGTAACGTTAACCAGGGAACTAGAGGGTTCCTTGAACCTAACCATAGGTAGAGGTGCATTGTATACCCTGGGCATGGTCTCTGAAATCCAGGCACAGGGATGGGGTTGTGTGGGCACGCTGTATTCTCCTCAGTGGATACCCATAGGTGTCCTTCCTGTCCTAGACTCCTTGCGTACCTTAACTAGTGGTCTGTGTCCTGCATGACAGGAAGACCAGTGCCCCATAAGGTGTACACTTGTCTCTGCAGGTGTGCAGAGACAAGTGTACCTGGTGGCAGGTGAGTCGTAATAGATTGATGGATGACTCAGTTCCAGGATCGTCAAGAATCTTACTTGCACTGTTCTCATCCCTAATGGCAGGAACATTGTGCAGATATCACGGTCAATCTGGATACTATCCTATCAGACTCTACTAGATTACACCCTGGAGTCCATCTTGTTCTGATGGTTTGAGTATGGACAGCCTCAGATGACTGGTACTGATAAGTGCTAGAGGAAGGTAGGGGTTGGGCTATGGGAAAAGGCAACAATGCTGGCACGGGGGGGGGGGGGGTCATGTCTAATGGATGCCGGGGTAGTGTCCCAACTGGTCCTAAACAAAGTTAAAACTACTTGAGACTGGAGACCAGGGTACTGGTGATAGTATCACATGTCTAATGATGCACTGTTTTCAGCATCAGGTTAAATGGTACTCAGCAGGGTACACTACCTCGGGGTCTATAGTACACCTCCTCTGGCCCGTGGCATGTATATAGCAGGAACACCAAGTTGTACCCCGATCACGCCTGAAGAAAGGTTTTATAGCAAACCTGACATCCCCTTACACCTACAGAAACTTCCTCTGGTATTTGGGGCTGAGTTAAAAGCTTGGCTGATGGATTTCGGACAACAGGATGAAATATTAAATGTACTAAGAGATGCTGAGAAACAAGCCACCATACGACTCACCCATGATCAAAATAGATTGATCCAAGTATCCCATGCTTTAGACGCAGACGCTAAGATTTCCTGGTGGGAAAGTTTATTTGGGTATAGTCCGAACGCTACAGCTTTCCTAAACATTTTGCTCCACCTTGTTGTTGTCCTAACCTGTGCAGCCTTATTGCTTTTCCTGATGCAGGTAATAATGTGCGTTACTATCAGGAGAATGAATGCCAAAGCTATGAGAATGTGTACCTCAACAAGGTATCTTCTCTCAAGGAACAGAAAGGCCACTAACTCAGAAACAAATCTCTGAGGAAGCCATATCCAATCCAGACCAGTACACAGAAGTTGCGCATTTAAGAGAGGACCCTAGAACTATATTTTTCTTGTTCCAGGGATAAATCTTCAATTTTTAGTAATAAAGTGCAGTCAGGTTTACCTAAATTCCAAAAGTTTTAATCATTTTTTTATTATTTTTAGTTTTATTTATTTATTTATTTTTTTCTCTCCCTTTTGTTGTTAATATCTGTGTACCTGACCTGCAAAAATACTGTTAATGGGAGAGGAGGGTTTTTTTTTTAAGAAAAACATTTGTTTTGTTTTTTATTTTTTTTTTATTATGTTTTTTTTTTTTAACCAATGTATTCATTTTTTTATATACAGATTCAAGGCTCTTTAACAGTCTTGGTTGGAGCAGCGTTCAATCTGTAGTTTTTTCAGTTTTTTTGTTCTTTTTTCATTATTATTCCCACTATTTTTCCTGTTCATTTTCATTACTCACCTCTCTTCCATTCCTTTTTCTTCTTTAATATTATGCTCTCTGAGTTTTTTCCTTTGATTTCTATCATCTATCTTCTCAAAATAATGTAACTAAGACATCAGTCATATCATTTTTGTTTAAAAAAAGACTTTGCCTGCCCGCAAGTATCATATTTTAACTAAAGTATCCCTGGACATCCAGTTTTATGTCTTAATGTAATTTCACCTCCCCTAGTCTACCTACTACTTTAACCTGAGCCCCGTGAGCAGGTGTGGTGAACCCAGGGACCTGGCAATAACAGACAGTATTGTCTATCCCTACCATCAAGGGCCATGGATGATACTGGCTGTTGCTCAGACTCTGTACCCTGTGGGGAACCCACTCTACTCGTCCACATTACACCCTTTATGAGTATTTAGTCTTAATGGCCAACACTCTGTTCCTGTCCAGAATTTCTCCAATATCTGTACACTAATGTTCTCCTCTCTCTTTTTGTATTCATGCACGACTGTCTGGAGGGCCGCCCGACCCCACCTGAAGAAGCAGCGACCACCAAGTTATTTCTTGAGATAAATGTGTCACGAATAAGACTTTCCTGGACTTTCCTTCACCATGCTGAAAAGTGCTGTCTCGCGGTCCGAACCAATCGATGCAACCATTACATGGTCTTACAAAGATACAGGACTAGATATGCCAGGATCCCGCCATCAATGTTGGAGTTCCGCTCCTCCAAGCAGAGGAGCGATGAAACATTGCCATACAGACACTCATGGTTTGGATGTGAAGTCTCCAAAGGACCAGGATTTCTTTGCTATCTTAAGCCTACTTTGAGGAGTTCCGGCGTGTTCAAGAAAGGAAGAGGAGGCCGCAGTGGTGGTGGGGAAGGGTCGGGGCTTCTGGGCTGTTGTGGGTGGGTGCAAGATCATTGAAGGAGGACATAAGTTCAAGAATGAACTTCAGGGGGAAATGTGATGAAAAATATTGGATATCATATTTATATCAATGAGATTCAAGTGGACCATTGCAAGGACTCCAATTTAAACTGCCTTGCCCCATAGGATGTGTATATGTATGTATGTATATATATATATATATATATATATATATATATCTACGTGTATATGTGGGTATCTATGTGTGGGTATATATATATTTCATATATGGGAATATGTTTCTTAATATCATGATAGAACAAAGCTCACCTTAAGAAATGTAGTTACCTTGGTGTGAACCCGAGAAGCCCTAGAGGTGTTGATTAGATCAAAGGGTATTGGCAGACCTTAAGGCATTCATTCTTCAGGGGGCCATTAACATGCTTCCAATACACTGATGGGAATCAGGAAAGGTCCCCTAGGTGGTAATCAACTCACCAGGGGCCATTAACATACTACTGTCGGGACTGTTTGGGCTGGGAGATCAAAGAAGATTGTTCATTAATTCATAGACTGGTAGGCACCGAGGGGGTCGCACTGTAACAGCAATGTCTGAGCATGAATTTTGAGACATCTCTTTCATTTGTGGCATCTTCTGATTGGTGGAGAATGCATATAAAAGGAAGTGGGCTAAATGGTTGCAGGCAGTCCAGCCCGAGAACATCTGAGGGATATGCTGTCGGTGTAAAGTATATTGAAATCTATGTCTATCTTTCTTTCTAACCTTTTTTGAATCCTAGGATTTATCTTATGACTTTGTATATCTTGTATATGTCCATTGCAAACATTTATGAGTTTATGCCTAAATTAACTTTGCAGCCTAGAGCAAACACTATAGAGATATATGATAAATTCTAATCATTCTAACCTTTTTTTTCTGTGTAAATAAATGTAATTGTTTATCTTTTTTCCCTGTTATCGCTCCTTTTTATTCTTATATAGACAAAGGTTTAATCACTTATATTTGTATCGTTAATGGTTTAAGTGAGGTATAAATATTGAGAGTGACAACACATTAAAAATACAAATAGAAATCGGAATGGAGCAATAAACCACACTTAAGTGCAAGGTTACTATGGGTGTCCTGAGAGATCACACTAAAAGTGATAAATAGAATCAAAAAGATGCACAATGCAAACTGTACATAAATAATCTAAACATATGAACATAGGTGGAGCAAATCCTTCACCTACAGTGCGAACCTCTAAATAAATACATTTGAAATATAAACGCATATAGATAAAAATAAAAATAACATAATCCGCACTCCAGTGCAGTGTAAAAATAAATGTCCTAGGAAATCCTATTAGTGGTGATATAAAAGTGTCCAGTGTCAGCAATCCGTGCTCACAAAAATAGTACAGCGTCCAAAAACAAGGGAGAAAGTGACTTTGTGCAGCAATAGTAAATTACAAAAGCTTCTTAAACGTGCTTAATAGGAATCGTGAAGGCAGCAGCTAGATTCTAGCATTACTTTCCTCAGATGGGTGAGAAATGTGGAGTGACAACACCAATCCTCTTCATGCAGCAATCCTATAATGGAGGGCAATGGCCCCTTACCTCACTGTGCTGAGGTTACAGCATGAATCAATCAGAGTATATGATGTCTCCTATGGGGGTCAGTCCTGGGTCTCAAGCTGTCCTTCAGTATGCCTCAGATATTGCAGGGGGCATAGCAGCCAAAAGGAAAACAAAGGTGCCACATAGTGTAGTAATTTTATAAAGTAAAGGCTTTATTTAAAAGTCGCATAGGGTACTCACACAGTAGTGCAACAGGGGATGAGTTGTATCCTGACGAGCGGCGAGCTCGTATATTGTTACAGTGGAGGGTGCCGGTCACATCTATGTAGCTCTCGAGTATTAGTAAACCCATAGAACATTCTTAGAAAAACATTATCACCTCCCCTGGCTGAATTGGAGGATTAAATATATTTCAAAGCAGTAGTAATGATATTACCGTTGTATTACCTAGAACAGTACATTAATCAACTTTATCCGGCAGTGGTATCTGAGTTAAACCACGCTTGCCACACTTTATTAAACTTTTTCTCACACCCTCTAGAGATGTATGTTGCTTTGTAGTAAGGTAACATGGAATTGACTAGTCCCTTCCAAAAAGGTATACCTGGAGGCGCTAAGGACCTCCATTTCAATAGGATAGCTTTTCTCCCGTAGAAAAATAATATGTTTAATAATGTTCTAAGAGCCATTGAGGGAACCACCTCGTCAACCAGGCCTAATAGACAAACTTTTATTGAGTTTGGGATAGGAATTTTCAGGAGGTCTGGGATACACAAGACTATCCCCTCCCAGAAGGGTTTAATGTGAGAGCATTCCCAGAAGATGTGTTCCGCACCAGCCGGTGAGAAACCACATCTCCAACATTCCGAGGAGATTGTAGGGTATATGGTAGCTAGTCTGGTAGGAGTAAAATAAATTCTATGTAGGAATTTGAACTGTATTAATTTATCTCTTGCCGAAACTAAATGCTTGAATGGACAACTCCAGATATCTTCCCAATCCTCTCCATCTATGTCAGTGACCTCCACCTCCCAACGCTGCCTACATTTTAAACATAGCCCCAGGACTTTTCTTAAACATTTCTTTATAAACAACTGATAGAGTTTTAGGAAGTTCTTTCTGCATAAGCATATCTTCCATGGATGATGGGAGAGATTCCACTATTTGATCCCCAAACTGAGCCTGGAAGGCGTGACGAAGTTGCAGAAATCTGAAAAAATATGAGTTGGGGAGATCATGCCTGGCCTTAAGTTGATCAAAAGTCATGAGACTCCCGTCCCTGGTAATATCCTTAAGGGTTTTGATATCCCTAACCACCCATACCATATGATCTGGGAATGTATAAAAATGAGGCAACTTAGGATTTCCCCACAATGGAGTCAGAGGGGAGAAGCCCAAGTAGCTTGGACACGCTAGTTGATTTACCTCCTCCCAAGCCTTAATAGTAGCCTTCATAGCTAATGTGATTGGTAATTCCGATTTGATACCTCTGTAAAGGGCCAGTCTAAGAGTCTCATATGATCCCAGAAGAGCTGCCTCTACAACTGTTGCAGAATCGCCATCATCTGATACTAGCCATTTATGGGCAAATACCATCTGAGCAGCCAAATAGTACTTTTTCCAGTCTGGAAGGGCCAACCCGCCACACCCCCAGGGTTCCTGAAGCACTTTGAGCCCTATGCGTGGTTGTTTAGGAGCCCACAAAAATGTGCTGGTGATACTGTCCAGTTGTTTGAAAAATGTCTTGGGGACACACACCGGGGCGTGTCTAAGGAAGTATAAAATGACAGGGAGAATTTTCATTTTTAATAAATTTATCCTTCCTATGAGTGATAGTGGAAGCCTCTGCCACGCCTGCGCTTTTTGCTTGAAAAAATTCAAAAGTGGGATTAAATTAAGCGTCAGATAGTCAGAACTATCAGCTGAAATTTTTACCCCTAAATATGTGATGGAAGATACCCATTTTAGCGGGAGACTGTGATCAACCTTTTCTTTAGCCCCTTCATCTAGCGGCAAAATTGAGGATTTACTCCAATTGACTTTTAACCCTGAAAAAAGCGGTGAAATTGTTTAATATTTTCAATGCTGCCTGTAACGAGGACACAGGGTCTTCCAGAAACAGTAGCATGTCATCAGCGTATAGTGCCACACATTCCCTGATCCTACCCACTCTTATAGCTTGGACTTCACTAGATGACCTCAGAGTCACTGCTACCGGTTCCATCATAAGTGCAAATATGAATGGGGACAAAGGACACCCTTGTCTAGTACCTCTGCTTACTGAGAAAAAGGGAGATGTAGACTTGCCAATCCTAATTACTACTCTGGGATTACTATACAGTAAGGTAATCCATTGCAGAAACACTTTGCCAAACCCCATTTTACCAAGCACTCTAAACATGTATGTCCAATCAACTGAATCGAATGCTTTTTCTATATCGATCGAAACAATTATTCTGGAGCCTGTCTCACACCCGGGAAGCTGAAGATGAGTAAATAATCTTCTCCAATTAGTATCTGTGGACTTACATGAAACCAGTCTGATCAATATCAACAAGAGAGGGAATCACCATAACCAACCTGTTTGCCAGAATCTTTGTTAAGATCTTCAAATCCATGTTTAGTAGAGCAATAGGTCTATAAGATGCACATTCTATAGGGTCCTCTCCCGGTTTCGGCAATAGGACCATGTACGCATCCAACATAGATGTTGGAAGCCTGTTGAGTTTTAGACACTGAGCTAGAAGCGTATTCAGTCTAGGTGCCAATTCCTCAGCATAGAGTTTATAAAAGTCTGCAGGGATGCCATCTGGTCCGGGGGCCTTATTAGGGGGAAAATCAAAGATTGCAACCACTATTTCCTTGTTTGTTATCCCTGCATCCAGCTTCACTCTATCCTCGTCAGACAACCTTGGGAGAGTAAGATCCTCCAGAAGGGTATCCAAGGAATCAGAGTCATATTGCTGAATGGGGGCATATAAGCTCTCAAAGAAATCACAAAATTCTCTCAGTATGTCCACAGGATCAGTAACCAGCTCCCCACTCTTCCTTCTAATTACCGGGATATTTGCAATTTGATTATCTACCGCCACTAAACATGCCAGTAGTTTCCCGTTTTTATCACCCTCCGAGAATACAGAATTCACCCTATGTGTTGCCTCGGTATGTGCAAGATCAGAGAAATGCAGGGACAGAAGACGCCTAGGCTCCATCAACGACAAATACGTAGTATCAGAGGGGTCACTGGCATGTCTCTCCGCACATTCCTCCTCCTGTTCTTGTATCTTAAGAATCGTTGCATTATGAGCTACTCTCTCAGACTTGATGGCCGAGATACATTCCCCCTCACCACTGCTTTGAAAGCATCCCACACCACAGGAGGATCAGCCGAGTCCTCATAATTTAACCAGTAAGAGGCAATTGATCCCCCCACCCAGGAAGAGACCTGCTCATTTTGTAGCCACCCCCCCGTCCCCCTCTCCGCAGAGAGGTTAAGATTGAGAGACAGGGGGCAATGATCAGATATACCCCCAGCCAGGTAATCAATATCCTTCACATATGTAAGCACCGACTGATTCCCAAAAGCTAGATCAATCCTGGCTGATGAACGATGAGTCACAGAGACATGAGAGTAAGCTTTACGATGAGGGTTTTTGGCTCTCCATAGCTCAGTCAACCCAGCCATGGAAGCCCAGGAAAGAATATCTGCCGACCCCATCCTTCCTGGCTTAGAGGAGTCCAAAGCATCCAAGGTCGCATTGAAGTCCCCCATTAATACCATCGGGAGGTGGGCAAAAGGGGCTATTCTAGTAAACAGATCATATAAGACTTGCACATTGATCGGGGGTGGCAGATACACGTTTGCTAATAAGATCTTATGTTGAAAAATGTCTAAGAGGACAGCCACATATCTCCCCTCCTGGTCTGAGAACACCTGATGTATAGTGCATGGTAAAGCGTTGCTAATAAGGATGGAAACTCCTCTAGCAAAAGTAGTAAAGTAGAATAAGTAGCGTGAAAGGCTTTTTGAACCCAGGGCCTGCGTGAAGCCAGAATCCTGCTATCATCAAGGTGAGTCTCTTGCAAGAAGGTGATATGTGGTCTGGAATGCTTGAGGAATTGAAATACCGATAAACGTTTGTGTTTGCTGTTCAATCCTCTCACATTCCAGGACACTATTTTAGCACAATTAGCCATGAACCTGTAAAGTAGATTTTGATTTCCCAGATCCCGAGTGCAATATCCAGTACAGTCTACAAGTACTGGATGAAACCATAGACCAATGCCAAAAACTTCCCAAATCATTAACCCTTTGGAAGTAGTGAACCGAGTTACAACAAACCCCCCTGCCATTATACCAGCCTTAAAACAAAAATAGAACAGATAACCACCGGTATGTGGCTTACTCCCAAAATTCCCAAAAATGGGGAGAACAAAAAAAAATATTAGGAAGTCAGTAACCTAGTGAGGTAATGTTCGGCAAGTTTATCACGTGTCCTCTTGTCTTCTCAGTATGGAGCCCCATAAGAAAAAGGATCAAGGAGCAAGAGGTAATATACACTTGGCCATATATCTAGTGAATCAAATGATCCCATAGGGCCCTCTAGTGGCCTTTTGCAGGTGATTCAATATAAAGGGAGACCAGAAGAAAAATGGGTATAAAATAAAAGAAAAAGTCTTGAATAGCCATATAAACAAAAAGTTCCAGAGGCACATAACCCCCCATGTATATGATAAGAACAAGGGAAAAAAACAAAACAAAAAGGGGGTATTCCATTCATCCAGGAGAGGTTCGGAAGGTAATAGAAATGAAATAAATGCACAACAAAAATCAAAGCATCATGAAAGCCCCAATGTGTGCAGCCATCCATAATGAGCACCTCTGCAGGGATCATTGAGACTGTAGTATTGAGACAGAATGGTCATCACATCCAGCAGCTTCATAGATTTCGGCCAAGCCACTCACTGGCTTCCAACGGGTTGTCAAATAATTTAACTGCTCCTTTATATTGTACCCTCAATCTGCTAGGGTATAGCATACTGTACTGGATCTCTCTTTCCCTCATTCTTTTACGGACATCATTGAAGGATCTTCGTTTCCGCTGCGTTTCCGCAGAGAAATCAGGAAACCGCATTATTTTGGTGTTCTCAAATCGCAAATCCTGATGCTTCCTGGATTCTGTGAGGATCATATCCCGGTCCCTGTAGTTAAGAAATCTTACCAAAAATAGTCTTGGGAATGCTCCGGGTGGGCGCACTCCAGTAGAGACCCTGTGCGCACGCTCTACTACATAGGTAGGGGGAAGGTCGCCCAATTGCAAAATCTGCTTAAAGAATTGCTCTGCAAAGATGGCGGATTTAACCCTCTCTGCCCCTTCTGGTAACCCGACTACACGGACATTGTTTCGTCTCTGTCGGTCTTCTGCGTCCTCAGCTCTATGTTGGAGTGATTGTACCATTTGTTGGAGTTTAGACAACTGTGCGCCTTGTGTATGAGACACATCCTCCAATATTCTGTCCTCAGCCGCGGTGAGCCTTCCCTGGATCTTATCCAGGTCATGCCTGATGAGTGTACACTCCGTGGCAAGATGGTCAATTCTAACCATCACTGCAGCTTTACTGGCATCAATAGCCTCAAGGATGGGTCTAGTAATTGCATCCGAAGCAGTCTCCTGGGCTGAGGATGCCGGCTGGGGGTTCCCCCATACCTGCATCTGCCGCTGCTTTCTTCATCTCCCTGTGCCTGCGCTTGGTTCCATCAGTGAGTTGCCGAGGAGGTAGGATGGCGGCGGAGGATCTCTGTTCCGGGCCTCGTGCAGAGCGTATCTGCCTCTGAGAGCGCTGGGGTGTCTTGTCCTGCCTGCTCCCGGTCTTTTTCATGACAGGGTGACCCCGATCTCAGCCCGCAGGTAGGTCTGGCCAAAAAAGACAGTCAGAAAGCTCAGAAAAACGGATCAATCTTCAGGATAGATGTGCAGCTCAAGAGAAACACGTCTAGCCTCGTTCACATTCGGCCACGCCCCCCATGGCATGTTTAAGCAATAATAGGATTTTTTAAAACAGCTTACCTGTAAAATCCTTTTCTTTCGAAGGACATCACGGGACACAGAGCCACAGTAATTACTGATGGGTTATATAGGTATCACTGGTGATTGGACACTGGCACACCATATCAGGAAGTTCAACCCCCTATATAATCCCTCCCCCTTGCAGGGATACCTCAGTTTTGTAGCCAAGCAATATAGTGTATTAGAAGAGGGGCGGGACCTCTGTGTCCCGTGATGTCCTTCGAAAGAAAAGGATTTTACAGGTAAGTTGTTTTAAAAAATCCTATTTTCTTTCTCGAACATCACGGGACACAGAGCCACAGTAATTACTGATGGGATGTCCCAGAGCAATGCTACCTGAGGGGGGGGAACCACGACCAAGTAGGGTGCAATCAGACCTGAGGACCCTGTACCGCTGCCTGCAGCACACTACGCCCAAAGGCGATATCCTCATGCCTTCTCACATCCACCTGATAGAATCTGGTGAATGTATGGACTGAAGACCAGGTTGCAGCCTTGCAGATTTGAGCCATAGAGGCCCGGTGATGCACCGCCCAAGAAGCACCAATAGCTCTTGTGGAATGTGCCCTGATCTGAAACGGAGGAATCTTCTGTTTCAAACCGTAAGCTTGAATAATCAATTGTCGAATCCATTTAGAAATGGTAGCTTTTGAAGCTGCCTGTCCTCTATTGGGACCCTCTGGCAGCACAAACAAAACATCCGTCTTGCGGATCTAAGCAGTTGCCCCTAGATAGGCCTTAACTGCTCTTACTACATCCAATGAATGTAGAGATCTCTCTTCCAGAGAACAGGGATCTGGAAAAAAGGAAGGTAGAACAATGTCTTGGTTTAAATGAAAATCATAAACCACCTCCGGTAAAAAACTAGGATGAGGGCGTAGTACCACTCTATCCTTGTGTATAATCAAATAAGGCTCCTTACAGGAAAGAGCTGCTAATTCTGATACTCTTCTAGCAGAAGAGATGTCCACCAGAAAAATTTACTTCCTTGTCAAAAAGACCAAAGGAATCTGACTTATTGGTTCAAAAGGCTGTTTCTGTAACACAGCCAGGACCAAGTTCAAGTCCCAGGGGTTTAGGGGCGCTTTAACCGGAGGATTAAGACGCATCACCCCCTGCATAAAGTTTCAGATCAAAGAATGCAAAGCAAGTGGCCGCTGAAATAATACTGATAAAGCAGAGACCTGGCCCTTGATGGTACTCAAGGCCAGCTTCATCTCTAATCCTAATTGAAGAAAATCAAGAATTCTACCTATGACATATTTCCTGGGATGCCAACCTCTGGATTCACACCAGGTTATATAAGCTTTCCAGACTCTATGATAAATCATCCTGGAAGCTGGCTTCCTTGCATTAATCAAGGTAGATATGACAGGACCTGAGAGCCCACGACTCTTTAGAATGTGGGTCTCAATAGCCAAACCGTCAAATTTAGCGTTTGTAAGGCAGGATGGAACACTGGACCTTGAGATAACAGGTCTGGGCGTACCGGTAGGGTCCACGGGGAATCTACCGTCATCCTTACTATTTCTGCATACCAAGTCCTTCTGGGCCAAGCGGGGGCCACCAGAAGTACCGACTTCCTTTCCTGCCTGATCCTGCGAAGGAGTCGTGGTAATAGCAGAATAGGTGGGAATGCGTAAATCAGTGAGAACCGATGCCACGGAATCACCAACGCATCCGTCCCGCATGCAAGAGGATCTTTTGTCCTTGCCACAAATCTGTCTATCTTTTTGTTGAATCGGGATGCAAAGAGATCTACATCTGGAACCCCCCATCTTTGGCATATGGCCAAAAAGACGTCGGGATGCAGAGACCATTCCCCTGGAAGTAACTGCTGGCGACCTAGATAGTCTGCCTGCCAATTCTCTATTCCCGGGATGAAAACTGCCGATATGCATGGCACATGCATCTCTGCCCAGACTAAGATCTGGTTCACCTCCTCTTGAGCAGCTCGGCTCCGGGTGCCTCCCTGATGATTGACATAAGCCACTGCTGTGGCATTGTCGGACTGGATCCTGACCGGACAACCCTGTAGCCTGATAGTCCAGGCTTTTAGAGCTAGATGTATCGCCCGGATCTCCAGAATGTTGATGGGTAAGGTCCTCTCTGTCTTGGACCATACCCCTTGGACCGCAGCCTGTTCCAGAACTGCTCCCCAACCTGACAGACTGGCATCTGTTGTTACCACCGTCCAGGTAACCGGTAGAAAGGATTTCCCCTTCTGCAGGTTTTCGGGTATGAGCCACCAATTGAGGCTCTGACGCACCGCATGCGACAGGTGCATCGGAAAGTCTAATGCCTGAACTTTCTTGTTCCAGGTCGACAGAATACTGTGTTGCAGCATTCTTGAGTGAAACTGAGCATAGGGAACTGCATCGAATGAAGACACCATCTTCCCTAGTAGCCTCATACAAAAGCGGACTGAGGGACCCTTCTTGGTCCTTACTGCCAGAATCAGCTCTCTTAAAGCAGCGATCTTTGCCTGGGGTAGAAATATTTTCTCCTGGCTTGTATCTGTAATCAGACCTAAATACTCCAGTCTTTTTACTGGTTTTAGGAAAGACTTTTCTAAGTTGAGGATCCAACCCAGGTGTTCTAGATACCTGACTGTGGTCCTCAAGTTTCCATTCAAAGAGGCTACCGACCGGTCTATCAAGAGTAGGTCGTCTAGGTATGCTATGACAGCTATACCCTGAGCCCTTAATCTGGCCAGAGGAGGAGCCAAGATCTTTGTGAACACTCAAGGTGCAGTGGCTATCCCGAAAGGCAGAGCCACAAACTGGAAATGGCGCCCTCCTACCTCGAAGCGCAGAAACTTCTGATGAGCAGGAAAAATGGGCACATGCAGATAAGCATCTCTGATGTCTATTGATGCCAGAAATTCTCCTCCCTGCAGGGTGGAAACTACTGTTCGAATTGATTCCATGCGGAAGGATTGAATCCTTAGGAATCGGTTCAGATCCCTTAAATCCAGAATGGGCCTGACACCCCCATTTGGCTTTTGGACCGTAAAAAGGTTGGGATAGAAGCCCACTCCCTGGTCCTTTGCGGGAACTATCATAATGACCTCCTGTGACAAAAGTCGCTCTAATGCTAGAAGGAGTGACTGCTTCTTCTCTGGGTCTCTGGGGACACTTGATCTGAGGAACCGAGGAGAGGGGAATTCCTGAAACTCCAGCTTGTACCCAAAGGTTACCGTGGAGATTACCCATCTGTCCTGGAAATCCTCCTGCCAGAGCTCTGAGAACTGTCGCAGTCTTCCCCCCACTCGAGTGAGCGGGGGCGCCCCCTCATGCAGAGGTCTTAGTGTTTTGCCTAGTAGGCTTCTTCCCCCAGGACTTCTTTTGTCCCTGGGGTTGACTCTGGTCTCTGGACCCCGATGGAGGCGGCCGTCGAGACTGCCTGGAGGCTGAAGCCCCCGGCGCTGGGGAAAGAGTCAGTTTGAAAGAGGGACGCTTACTCTTCTTCTTGACAGGTAAGAGAGTGCTTTTCCCACAAGAGATTCTCTTGATATAGTTATCCAAGTCCTCTACAAACAACCTTGCACCACGAAATGGAAACCCAGCCAGTAGCTTCTTACATGGTGCTTCAGCTGACCAATTTTTCAACCATAGGATTCTACGTATATGCACCAAGCCCAGTGAAAGACGGGAGGTTTGCACGATAGAATCTCTAATGGCATCAACCACAAAGCATAAGGCCGCTGGAAGGTTAGCAAACCCCTGGGCCTGCTGTTCAGGTAATACTTTGATGACCTGCTTAACATGGTCTCTTAAGTATTGACTGACTCCAATCGCTGCTACTGCAGGTTGGGCCACTGATCCTGCTAAGGAGAAAACATCCTTCAATAGGGATTCCATCCTTTTATCTACAGGATCCCTGAGCATCTGAGCATTGTCTACAGGACAAGTCAGGCTATTATTTACGGAGGAAATGGCAGCATCAATAGTCGGTATTCCCCACATCTTGATAAACTTTTCTTCCATCGGATAAAGTGTTAAAAACTTTTTCGGCGGAAAGAAACGTTTGTCTGGGTGATCCCACTCAGAATAAATGAGCTTTTCAAGTAAAGTATGAACAGGAAAAGCATGTGCTGCTTGGAAAGGTTTCAGTGACCCCAAAGCAGAAGAGGATTGTTTAGCAGTTTCAGGTATGGGCAACTTAAATGTGGAGCGGACCAATCCAGTGAGGATCTGCACTAAGACTTTCTCCTCTTGGGAAGTCGCAGAGGGTCCCTCTCCACCTGATTCCTCCGAAGAGGATTCATCCGTCCCAACCCGATCCTCTGAAAGGGATTCGTCTCCTTTATCCCAGAGCCCCTCTGTCTGAGGGTCTTGGGGAACAGGGGAAGGCCTAGTGCGTTTTCTTCTACTGAGTGGAGACGTAATCACGGCCATTAATCTTTCCTCTAGACCAGGGGTCTCAAACTGGCGGCCCTCCAGCTGTTGTGGAACTACAAGTTCCATGAGGCATTGTAAGGCTGACAGTTACAAGCATGGCTCCCACAGGCAGAGGCATGATGGGACTTGTAGTTCCGCAACAGCTGGAGGGCCGGCAGTTTGAGACCCCTGCTCTAGACCATTAATGGTTGAGGAAAAAACCTGTTGTGTAATATATACAGGGGCTGAAGTGCCAGAAGCAGGTGTAGCCCCTGACCCCAACGGCTCTCCCTGGCTAGCCGTCCCTGGCCCATCTTTAGGGAGGGAGGATGCTGCCGACAGGGGGCCCTCAGAACCTGAACGAGATCCCCTAGTGTCTCTGGTTCCTGGGGTGCTTGAACCTCTTCTACCCATAGTGCAAAGCAACAAGGTGTGAGGTATACAAATGAACACTGCCTGCTGAGCAATGTAGTCTGGCTAAAAGCCTTGCTACCCAACCCAATGCTCAGTCTGGTGTTACTTCAGTAAATGCTGCCTAGGAGAATGCCTGTGTCCCACCTTACATGCGACCGTCAGCTCTGTGTCTCTCAGAAGGCTGAGTGCACCTGTACAGGGTGCCTTTAATAGCCTGCAGCTGGCCTGAGTGGGAGTCTAAGCACCTGTGCTGACGTCCCGCCCCCCTCTACCCCCCCCCCCCCGAGTTTTGAAAAACTCTCCTGTCATGCTTCCGGAGGAATCCTGGGGGTGGGGGAGAAGGGAGAGAAGCTGGTAGTAAGATCTGCCTATAGTCAGAGATGGTGGCCTGAGGCCACAGAGCCCGAGTGGTATAACCACTTTCTAGACCCCCGTGGCCCCTCTCTAGCCTGGGGGGGAACATTCAAACATGAGAAATCCCCCCTTCCATCTTACCTTTGCAGCCGGCCTGAGACGCTGGGAGACATGTGCAGCGATGAAAAAACACTGAGACAGACAGTCAGCATGTGAAGGTTTGTGCTCTTGGCAGCCCCCGGTGGTCACAATAGGCAAAGCATGCATTTACCTTAAAGGAGAAAAGCCACTAGAACTCAAAAATTCTGTGGAATCTCCTCTTACCTTATCCAGCCGCAGGGTGCTGTTTACACAGACCCAATCTTCACCTCTCACGGTGGGCTCCGTTTGAAAAAACCGTCAGAGACTGGGGCCCCAGTATAGGATATAGGATATTTCCTTTGGAGCTCAGCACAGGACATCTTTACACGTCCATCACCTAAGACACTGGCGTAAAAAACTGAGGTATCCCTGCAAGGGGGAGGGATTATATAGGGGGTTGAACTTCCTGATAGGGTGTGCCAGTGTCCAATCACCAGTGATACCTATATAACCCATCAGTAATTACTGTGGCTCTGTGTCCCGTGATGTTCGAGAAAGAAATATCATTTAGTGACAACTTTGTGCAAAAAAAAAAAAAATGTCTTTTTCCCGCAACTTGTGTCACAATATAAACTATTCCATGGACTCGACATGCCTCTCAGCAAATAGTTTGGGGTGTCTACTTTCCAAAATGGGGTCATTTGGGGGGAGTTTGAACTGTCCTGGCATTTTATGCACAACATTTAGAAGCTTATGTCACACATCACCCACTCTTCTAACCACTTGAAGACAAAGCCCTTTCTGACACTATTTGTTTACATGAAAAATACATTTTTTTTTGCATTAAAATTACTTTGAACCCCCAAACATTATATATTTTTTTAAAGCAAAAGCCCTACAGATTAAAATGGTGGGTGTTTCATTTTTTTTTTTCACACAGTATTTGCGCAGCGATTTTTCAAATGCAGTTTTTGGGGGAAAAAACATACTTTTTTTAATTTTAATGGACTAAAACACACTATATTGCCCAAATGTTTGATGAAATAAAAAAGATGATCTTAGGCCGAGTACATGGATACCAAACATGACATGCTTTAAAATTGCACACAAACGTGCAGTGGCGACAAACTACATACATTTTTAAAAGCCTTTAAAAGCCTTTACAGGTTACCACTTTAGATTTACAGAGGAGGTCTACTGCTAAAATTACTGCCCTCGATCTGACATTCCTCACATGCATGGTGCAATTGCTGTTTACATTTGACGCCAGACCAACACTTGCGTTCGCCTTTGCGTGAGAGCAGGGGGGGACAGGGATGCTTTTTTTTTTTTTTTTTGCTTTTTTATCTTATTTTTAAACTGTTCCTTTCATTTTTATTTTTTTTTATCATTTTTATATCAGGGAATGTAAATACCCCCTATGATAGCAATAGGTATTGACAGGTACTCTTTTTTGAAAAAAATGGGGTCTATTAGACCCTCTCTCCTCTGCCCTCAAAGCATCTGACCACACCAAGATCAGTGTGATAAAATGCTGTCCCAATTTCCCAATGGCGCTGTTTACATCCAGCAAAATCTAAGTCATGAAATGCTCGTAGCTTCCGGTTTCTTAGGCCACAGAGATGATTGGAGCCATTCTGGTCTCTGATCAGCTCTATGGTCAACTGGCTGAATCACCGGCTGCATTCTCAGGTTCCCTGTTGGGACAGGAGAGCCAGAGAAAAACATGGAAGACGGTGGGGGGGCATTCCCTCCCACTGCTTGTAAAAGTAGTCTAGAGGCTAATTAGCTGCTAGGATTGCTTTTACATGAAAGCAGACCGCTGGCTGAAAAGAATGATACCAAGATACCTAAACCTGCAGGCATCATTCTGGTATAACCACACAAAGTCCAGCAACATACCAGTACGTTGCTGGTCCTTGTTGGGCATATATTGTAATTTTTTTTTCATGCAGCCTGTCGGCTGAACGAAAAAAAGAGATTGATTGGTGGGTATGCCCACCATTAGAATACCTCTCTTCATCCACCCACTTCTAATGATGGGCATACATGCACCATTTATATATGCCGAAGCATGGGGGCATCCACCCCAAAAGTTAGGAGCAAATCGCTCCTCCGCCCCTGCTGCCCCCATGCTTCGGCATATATCCCCTCCGACAGCGCTGGAGTCACGGCTTTATGTATTGTGGGAGCAAACGCTGTTGCTGTCAAGATAAATAAATCCGCGCTGCAGCTGAATGGCGTACCTGAAAACAAAAAAATGGTTAACAATAAAACAAAGTAAACATTAAAGTATAAAAAATTGCATACCTGAAAAGTAAACATGATAAAACATAACAATAAAACATTGCAGAATAGAATACAGTAAAAAAAAGAGCAGAACAATAGAGAAAGAATAGAGAGAGAGAACAATAAAACGACAACCATTTTAGTTTTTTTTATTTTATATATTTTTTGTGGTTTTTTTTTTTTTTTTTACACTTTTTTTGTAACTGTAACTTATATAACTGTAACCGGTTCCAGGTTCGGGTCTCTCAAAATGCGATGGCATCTTGGGAGACCCTGTGAAAGTGTGCCTAGTCTGTGCAATGCTGTACCCTACGCAAATACTCAACTAGTGTATGGTAGCATTCAAAACATTCACCAATGCAAAGACCAGGATTGTCAGGACAGGAGGGACAATAATAGCGAGTGTCATGCCTATATCCGCGCTTGCTGCAGACACGACATCTTTTTTTGGGGGGGTTCTTTGGGTAGGGGTACTTGGGAGGACATAAAGAAAATGCCTCTTATGCAGCCGACTGCATTTGGTTGGGGATGGGAATGGGGAAAGTACGGGTGCTGCAGAAGTGGTGGGTTCCCAATTAGGATTGGCAAATGCAGCAGGAAGGGCATTATGGGCATGACGGGCCTGTGTTTCTTGGTCGCAGCTGGACACTACTTGTGCTTGCCACCTCACCAGCTTGAACTGCACTTATGGGACTCGCCACGTCACCAAGTGTTACTGCAGTGCTGGTTTGACTATGACCGGGGTGTACTAGGCCACAGGTGCTTGCCAGTTCACCAAAACACTACCAAAAAAACTGTTAGAAATCGCAGGGATCAGGCCTGACTCTGCGAATGCTGCAGTTATGTGTTTAGTGTTTTGTAAGTGACGGTGATCGATCGATACTGCACTTGGGTGGGCTGGGCTGGGCTGGGCAGAGGGGCAAAACGCAGGTGCTAGCAGGTATCTGGGCTGATCCCGCTAACACTGCGTTTTTGGGAACCCTAAACTGCTGGGGACGCTAGTATAGATATGATCGGATCAGATATTGATCCGTTCAGATACTATACCACTAAGGGAGGTGTATGGTGCGTGCGTGGGTATTAGCGCTACTGGCACTAACCTGACACTGCCTGGGTCTGGTGCTTGCCAGTTCACCAAAACGCTACCAAAAAAACTGTTAGCAATCGCAGGGATCAGGCTTGACTCTGCGAACGCTGCAGTTATGTGTTTAGTGTTTTGTAAGTGACAGTGATCGAGCGATACTGCACTTGGGTGGGCTGGGCCGGGCGGAGGGCCAAAACACAGGTGCTAGAAGGTGCTGCGTGTGTGGGTGTTAGCGGTACTGGAACTAACCTGACGCTGCCTGGGGCGACGCAGACCCTATCTGACCCTAAAACCTAACTTATCTCACCGCCGGGTGATCAGGCGGTTAAACCTTTATTAGGTAATAAACGGCGGGTGCCCTGACACTATAAAAAATAAACTAACCAGCGTCACCCTTAACAGTTAATACGGTGATCACTGGTTAAAGGGTTAACTAGGGGGCAATAAAGGGGTTAAAACCTTTACTAGGTAGTATATGAGGGTCCCTGACGCTATAAAACTCTGATGGCGAACCTAAATACTTATCTCCCTAACTAGCGTCACCAGTGACACTAATACAGCTATCATAAAAACATTTGCTTAGTGACACTGGCGACGGGGGGTGATCAAGGGGTTAAAACTTTATTAGGGGTGATAGGGGGGTATCCTAGACCTAAAGGGGCACAACGTCACATCCTGAGAACGTGGTTTCTGTTACTCGGCCGGTGGAACGCAAGCGGTGGGCTTGGGCAGCGCTGCGTCCCTGGATTGCGAGTAGATTAAGAGAGCTTGTGTGCTCCTTATTTTAAACACCATTCCTTGGATTCTGTTTGTACTCCTTGGTTTTTTATCAGCATTTACAAATAAATTTACCAATACGGAGTTACGCTATGTGGACCATGTTTATTTTTATATAACATACTAAAGTGGATGTCCGGCTGGGACTGGATCGGTATAAGGGACAGCGTATCCTCCCCCCTACGTACCGTCCTATGATTGGATGACCCAGATTGAGCTATTTGAAATTGGAAGGATATTGATACCTGAGGATTCGGAAGGACATCGGGATCTGGGAAGCAACATCTCACGCTTATACCCCTGCAGGGGTATAGCGCTCCGGTGAGTGCAATCATATCAGGGGGGGAGACTGTTAAGAACTACTGCATGCTTTTTATTTGAAAGGAAGAATTCGGTTGGAAGACACAATATATCACTTTATGAACACTTACTGCTGCACATTATATGGGACTTTTTTTCTTCGGCTGAGGATTTATTATAAGAATTTATCATATACTCTTGGAGTCTATTTAGATTTATTATAGAATATGCAATATATTATCGGAGTTTATTTAGGATTTTTGCACATCACTTTATAGGGGTCAGTATACTAAAATATATATTTTGATTTGCACCTGTCACTTTTGCTTTATATATAGTGGGTTGATTTATATGAGACGAATTATCACAAAGCAACTAGCGTTTATATTTCATGAACTCTCTTTCTTATTGAGTAGATGGGATCATGAATGCACCAATATATTTATATATAATTTATAACTTTTTACACTAAGGAATATTTATCACTTTATATGTGGAGTATACACTATTGCATCTAATTTTAAATTATCTTTATATCATTAATTTGTACCTACTTAATATCACGTTGTTAATTTTAATATGTGAGAGGATTGAATTTTTACACAGATACACTAGTCACTTTAACTAGTAGGATTATTAGATACCAGTATCCCCCCTTTTTTATAGCACAGCGCCACTCCCTACTTTTTGATTCTAAAAGTGTAAATGTGTCATACCTCCTCCTGTGTTATTCGTGTATTGCAGCCTGCCAAAGAATAATGGCTTACTGTAAGAATCCAGAGGGCTATGGGAGGTTATTATGAAGTTAAAGGTTCACACTGGTCGGCATATTTAAAGTGGAGTTCCACCCACTTATGCAACTCTTCAGCATCCCTCACTAAACTGTGCACTGTAAATGAATTGGATATTTTTACATTTTTTTTCTCAGCACCTACTGTATATCTGCTGTATTCATTTGTCACTTCCTCCTCCCTGGCCGTGGCCCATTGCATCATTTCCTGTTTGCAATACCTTCTGGGAAGGGGCAGCAACTTCCTCCGACACTGCCGTTGCTATGGAAACCTGACCTGAAACCTATTACACTGCTTGTGCTGCACTGAGCATGTGCGAGATCTGCAAGGATGACATCCAGGAAGAAATATAGTCTGGCTTCAGATGCCCACACTTAAGATGGCCACAGTCAGCTGTAAGTTTATAACATAACAAACTACTGCTATAAACTAACAAAACAGACCTTAGTTTACAGACTAACTTTACTAGAATACATTAAGCTTGTGTATTATAGGGGTATTTTTATTTAAAAAGTACAATTTCGGCCGGAACACCACTTTAACTGGGCAGGATTGAATTCTAATTGTGATCCATTCAATCCTGCCCAGCAGCAGCACAGCTAGCTTTCAAAACAGGCTGTGTATGAAGGTGTTTCCTTCTTGAATAATGCTTCAATCTGTGAGGCGGGACTTGGGAGGTTTGAACTCTTCCTGTAGGGTTGACTGGGCAGAATTAAATGTTATTAAAATGTATTCAATCCCACCCACCATCAGAGCTGTGAAGAAAGTTACATCATTTGCAGAGTCTGAAAGACTACAAAGAGGAGTGTTATAGACTCCAGCTGCTGCATGAAGTGACTGTGGAAGGGACAGAGCAAGCAGCAATCAGGAGCTTTCCATTAGCCACTGGTAACTGCTCTGGGAGCGCAGAGGGAACACGCTCTTACACAGCTGTGTTTTGCAATGTGGTACGCAAATATGCGGCCGCTCTGCGTCAAGGCCCACCTGCCGAAAGGCCGCACATTTGCGTGCAGTTGGCACCAAGATCTTAAGAGAAATATGGGTTTGTTCTTTTCCCTGTATTATACTTACCTAGGTGGATGTAGCATCGGTCCGATGTTGCATCTGTCCCCCGGCGCCTCTATACTGAGAACTGAGCGATCTAATACCGCCAATCGTTCAGTTCTTACAGTTCCCCCAGCAGAGAGCTGCAGACTGTCGGTCACAGCTCTCTGCTCTACTCCCTCCTCACTCATTGGAGCGCTGGGCTGTGGAGGGGGCGAGGGCAGCCAGCTCAGGCTCTCAGCGGCTCGCTGAGAGGCTGAGCCGGGTGTCGGTAAAGGGACCTGGCGGATCCCAACTTCCACTGTCGTGATGGCGTGGACCCTGGACCAACTTCCGTGATGGCAGCAGAGAGCGAACTTCAGCCCACTATACTGAAAACAGGTCATAAGAGTCAAAACGAACTGCACTCTTGTGATCCACAGGAGACGTACAGCCAAACGAGCTTTGGCTATACTTCTCCATTAAGCAATAGGCAGCACGGATGCTCAGACAAATCAGCTTTCTTTCGGTGGGGAAGTAAGCAAAAACTTACACAAAGGAGTGGCAGTGGATATAGTATGCTTGGACTTTGTAAAAGCATTTGGCACAGTTCCCCACACTACCCCCACCAGTTAAAGTCTATAGGCTGAAAAAAAAATCAGTTTGTAAATCAATGGAAAACTTGATAATATATTGTTATCAGTCAGTAGTGATTAATGTTTCATACTCTGGATGGTCTAAGGGTATTAGTGGTGTACCCCAAGATTCAGTGTTGGGACTCCTACTTTTTAATCCACTTATAAATGATATAGAGTTTGGGAATAGGAGTACCATTACTTTTGTTTGCAGATGACACCAAGTTATGTTGTGGAATAATGTCCTTACAGTACAGTATGTCTCCAACTTAATCAACCTTCTATGAGGAGGTGACTTGTCAGCTAGATAAAGGAAGGCCGTAGACGTGGTGTATCTGGATTTTGCAAAAGCATTTGACACAGTTCCCCATAACTGTACAAAATAAGGTTCCTTGATATGGACCATAGGGTGAGTACATGGATTGAAAACTGGCTATAAGGGCGAGTTCAGAGGGTGGTGATAAATGGGGAGTACTCGGAATGGTCAGGGGTGGGTAGTTGGGTCCCCCAGAGTTCTGTGCTGGGACCAATCCTATTTAATTTGTTCATAAACGCCCTCGAGGATGGGGTAAACAGTTCAATCTCTGTATTTGCAGACCATACTAAGCTAAGCAGGGCATTAACTTCTCCGCAGGATGTGGAAACCTTGCAAAAAGATCTTAACAAATTAATGGGGTGGGCAACTACATGGCAAATGAGGTTCAATGTAGAAAAATGTAAAATAATGCATTTGGGTGTCAAAAATATGAATGCAATCTATACACTGGGGGGAGAACCTCTGGGGGAATCTAGGATGGAAAAGGACCTGGGGGTCCTAGTAGATGATAGGCTCAGCAATGGCATGCAATGCCAAGCTGCTGCTAACAAAGCAAACAGAATATTGGCATGCATTAAAAAGGGGATCAACTCTGGTCCGGCCGCACCTAGAGTATGCTGTCCGGTTCTGGGCATCAGTCCTCAGGATGGATGTACTGGAAATGGAGCGAGTACAGAGAAGGGCAACAAAGCTAATAAAGGGTCTGGAGGATATAAGTTATGAGGAAAGGTTGCGAGCACTGAACTTATTCTCTCTGGAGAAGAGACGCCTGAGAGGGGATATGATTTCAATATACAAATACCATACTGGTGACCACACAATAGGGATAAAACTTTTTCGCAGAAGGGAGTTTAACAAGACTTGTGCCCACACATTAAAATTAAAAGAAAAGAGGTTTAACCTTAAACTACGTAGAGGGTTTTTTACTGTAAGAGCGGCAAGGATGTGGGATTCTCTTCCACAGGTGGTGGTCTCAGTGGGGGGCATTGATAGTTTCAAGAAACTATTAGATAAGCACCTGAACGGCCGCAACATACTGGGATATGCAATGTAATAATGACATATAATCACACACATAGGTTGGACTTGATGAACTTGTGTCTTTTTTCAACCTCACCTACTATGTAACTGACTTATACGCAGATCTTTAAGTGAACCTTTCCTCCTTTTACTATCCCGCATCACTGCATGCTGAAATCATCTTAATGAATGTGCAAACTCACAATGTGTTAACCAAGAGTAAACATTACTATATAATACATCGTAAATGTGCCATGAACTTATAATCACAGTAACCAAATAACCGAAGTGAAAATCATATCTAGTATCTCACAAGAGTGTGTACACCCCTCACTTTTTTTGTAAATATTTTATCATATCTTTTCATGTGACAACAACACTGAAGAAATGACACTTTGCTACAATGTAAAGTAATAAGTGTACAGCTTGTATAACAGTGTAAATTTGCCGTTCGTTGTTCCCTCAAAATAACTCAAACACACAGCCATTAATATCTAAACCACTGGCAACAAAAGGGAGTACACCCCTAAGTGAAAATGTCCAAATTGGACCCAATTAGACATTTTCCCTCCCTGGTGTCATGTGACTCATTATTGTTACAAAGTCTCAGGTGTGAATGGGGAGCAAGTGTGTTAAATTTGGTGTTATCACTCTCACTCTCTCAGACTGGTCACTGGAAGTTCAACATGGCACCTCATGGCAAAGAACTCTCTGAGGATCTGACATTTTTTTTTTGCTCTACATAAAGATGCCCTAGGCTATAAGAAAATTGCCAAGACCCTGAAACTGAGCTGCAGCACGGTGGCCAAGACCATACAGCGGTTTAACAGGACAGGTTCCACTCAGAACAGGCCTCGACATGGTCCACCAAAGTAGTTGAGTGCACATGCTCAGTGTCATATCCAGAGGTTGTCTTTGGGAAATAGACGTATGAGTGCTGTTGGCACTGGAGAGCTACAGTTCATTGAGGGAACCATGAATGCCAACATGTACTGAAGCAAAGCATGATCCCGCCCCTTCTGAGACTGGGCTGCAGGGCAGTATTCCAACATAACGACCCTAAACACACCTCCAAGATGACCACTGCCTTGCTAAAGAAGCTGAGGGTAAAGGTGATGGACTGGTCAAGCATGTCTCCAGACCTAAACCCCATTGAGCATCTGTGGGGAATCCTCAAACGGAAGGTGGAGGAGCGCAAGGTCTCTAACATCCACCAACTCCATGATGTCGTCATGGAGGAGTGGAAAGAGGACTCCTGTGGCAACCTGTGAAGCTTTGGTAAACTCTATGCCCAAGAGGGTTAAGGCAGTGCTGGAAAATAATGGTGACCACAAAAAATATTGACACTTTGGGCCAAATTTAGACATTTTCACTTAGGGGGGTACTCACTTTTGTTGCCAGCGGTTTAGACATTAATGCCTGTGTGTTGAGTTATTTTGAGGGGACAGCAAATTTACACTGTTATACAAGCTGTACACTCACTACTTTACATTGTAGCAAAGTGTCATTTCTTCAGTGTTGTCACATGAAAAGATAGAATAAAATATTTACAAAAATGGGAGGGGTGTACTCACTTTTGTGAGATACTATATATATATATATATATATATATATATATATATATATATACACATTTGACTGCTAAGTATTAAAGCAGGCAATGATAATCAACAAAACTCTTAGTTCTGTGGTCACACCAAAGTGTGGAGACTGAAACATTGACACCATCTGTATATTAGTTGCTCTACATGTTTTGCGGATCACATTTACCGCTTCTTCAGGAGCTTTATTGTATATTTACACTGCGATTAAAAGGCGATTATCATATAACTACGAGATAAAAAAAAAACGCCTTTTAATCTCCATTAGTCAAGCTGAACCCATAACAATATTTAAAATAACATAGTATAATGTAAAGCGAGCATCTGCTGTGAGTACCCCCCGGAATAGTCATCTTACCCAGAACGCCGAGTTGCCAGAGGCCCAAGAGAGGATTGCCCACCCCCGAGGGCATTGGAGCCCCTAACAAGGCACAGGACACCGGTCTATCAAGAGATGAAGTATGTTTAGTATAGTGACTTAATTTGACCGAAGTAGCATATATGGTCAAAAGTAACAAAAGGTTAATAACACTAGACGTTTGTACCAAAAGGGGCTTGGCTCAGTCAAAAAGGCTTCAATACTCCTTAAGAGATCCCTACGAGATGGTTTGGGTCTATAAGGTAAGGGCATACTGTATATGGGTAAGTTTTTACATTCAGTGCTGCATGGGGTTATAGATGAGCCGATACAGGTAGATATAGATTTTATATATATATATATTATATATATATATACACATACACACACACATATATACACACACATATACATATATATTATACCTCAAAGCGCCTGTGTGTCAGCAACAAGTGTATCTTGTATAAAGATGAAAATTGGGACTTTGTTCAAAAAGATATTATTCAAGGCAGTCTGAAATCAGCATCTAACTATAAGGTAATATGGAAACATCAGTGGGTGTAGCAAAGGGGAGTCCACACTCACTATTGTGTAACAAAATACACTAGATGTATTTATCTGACCTTGAATGATTGAGAAAGATCATTGGCACCCATGAAAATAAGGGGGGGGGGAAGAGGGATTATCCAAGGTAAAAGATAGGGTAAACGAAGCTGAAACACGCATTGGAGCGGCAGAAGACATCCTGCACCCCCTGAGCCACACTACAGAGGACCTGCAACACCAGATCCATCAATTACACGCACACCAGGATGATATGGAGAATCGTTTGAGGCGATTCATTCATCGGTTTACCTGAAAAGGCGGAAGGTACCAACCCTGCAGAATACTTGGAATCACCTTTGATTCAACATTTTGGAAGAGAAGCCTTTTCCGTCATGTTCGCAGTGGAACGGGTGCACCGCATCCCAGCTAAACCTCCACCGGTGGGAGCCCCCCCCAGGACCTTTATTGATAAGTTTCTTAACTTTAAAGACAGAGATAAAATTCTGCGGCTGACCAGAGAGAAAGGCAACATCACCCTGGGCAACGGTCATGTTGCAGTGTTCCCTGATTTCTCTAATGAAGTCCAAAGAAAGCCTGCACAGTTCCAAGATGTTAAGAGACGGCTCAGGATGGTACACCTTAAATATGCCATGTTGTTCCCGGCCAGACAGAGTGGAGGAGGATGGCAAAGTCCTATTTTTTGAAGACCCGAGGGCAGCAGCACAGTGGTTGGATCAACGCAGACGTCCGGACAGATAATCGAACACACGGCCAGTTACCGTGAGTACTGTTGACATCGGCACAGGATGGCAGGCCCCATCATTTCTCAATCTGCAACTTCTGCTGTGGGGAGGTAGTCTCATCTCACCATTCATTTTTTCGCACAAAGGCCTTACTTCCTCCCTTCCCTTTTTTTTTCTGCTATTGTTTTTTGCTTCCCCCCCCTTATTTATACAACCCACGCATTACTAAATATGACACTGGACTCTCCCTAATTTTGAGGACAGGGGACCCATTTCCTAGGCTGTACCCCTTGGGAGGGAGGGGGACCACAGCTTGTTGATACCCCTGGTTACGCGTCTTTGAGCCTGAGGCTGTTTGACCCACAGAGTTTACAACCCTGAGTAGTATACTACCCCCACAGCACAGTCGAGGAGACTTTTATAGGGCTAAGGCCCCACAACACTAATACACCAGGATGACTGTGTATCCTTGCAGCGAGAGTCTCACCCAGACAGAGAAAGACACACATCAGACTTGCCTGGTGTTTTTTCCATGCTTCACACAGTGGAAAATCGTCCGACATGTTTGCAACCCTTATTTCCTGACGCCTTCATGGCAGCACACACTGGGTTGTGACTCCGCCCCCACAACCTGACAGTATTGGTTAGCTATAAATTTGAAGGGGAGACACCCCGCTGCATTCTCTTTTCTATCCTCAGACAAACACTGCCGCTTACCAGAGAGCGATGGTCCATAAAGTGAGAAAACGAATTCCAAAGTGATGAGTGATGTAGATTTTCATAAAGTGCCAAGTACATTGATGGGACCTCCACCTTAGACAAACACTGCCGCTTACCAGAGAGCGATGGTCCCTTATTACAGGGGACCACGCTAAGCAGATGGCTGTAACCCCAGCCCGGGATCTCACAGGCAGGCACCAGATATCTCAGCGTCCATGGGGATCATGCACTCCGCTCACTCCTCTGCATATAAAACCTCTTGTTGCTGGAAGTGTCTTCCGGTAACAAGAGGTTATATATGCGGAGGAGTGAGCGGAGTGAAGGATCCCCATGGACGCTGAGATATCTGGTGCCTGCCTGTGAGATCCCGGGCTGGGGTTACAGCCATCTGCTTAGCGTGGTCCCCTGTAATAAGGGACCATCGCTCTCTGGTAAGCGGCAGTGTTTGTCTAAGGTGGAGGTCCCATCAATGTACTTGGCACTTTATGAAAATCTACATCACTCATCACTTTGGAATTCGTTTTCTCACTTTATGGAATTTTCTTTTTAAAACCTTCATTATTTCACTTCTCTGTACGTCTATTGTATGGAAATTTTTCTAATCAATTTATGTTTGCACGTTTTTGATTTAAGGTATACAATTTCTGTGCTCAATATTGAGATATATATGTCATCATCATTTGAGGCACTTTACTTTGTAATTTCCATTACACTCATATTAGTGCAACTTTATTAATTTTTATTATTTTGATTGGTGTCGTATAACACTGGATAGTTGCAGCTATTTTCCACTTATTCGTTGTTTTTGTTGTTAACGCAGTATTTTTTATACATCTTTTCTATCCTCACCTGACAGATTGGAATAAGCAAGGTTGCTCCTGTTTTCAAGATTAAAGAAAAAGCCTCTTACCGCACTCACCCCAGCAGGTTCAAGCCTCTCCTGTTTGGAAGTCCCTCCTGTACAGTCTCTAAAGAAGCTTTTATGGAGGGGACCCCCGGTCTGGTGATCTCAGGTGGCGTCTGGATGTCTGGCACAGTAAGCTTTAATGAAGTTTCATATATTGCAGTGGTCTCCTCTCTATTATGCCTGTCCTTTTTTTTATCAAATTAGGGTTTTTCCCCTGCTTAAGGGGATTGCTGGCACCTTTTGTCCACCACTGTGGAACCGTCATGGTCGCCGACGCTCCTCCTCCGCTCTGCACACTCTCTATTGTTCCCAGAGTTAGATTTCTGCCTTGGGAAGGTTGTGCCCTTTTCCAAGATGGTGCCGAGGCGGTCGGGACGCTCTGCGCATGCGCGGGACCGTCATTTTGCTGCAACGGCGGCACCAAATTTAAAAACACAGTCATTCTCTGTGTTTTTGCTGAAGCTAAGCAAAAAAACTTGGATTTCGCTGTATGTTTCCCTAACTCAGCAAACTCAGGTAAGTCAGATCAACTACTCCAGACTCTCTTCAGCCTTTAAAAAAAAAAAATTTTACAAAATAAATAATTTTTTTTCCTTATTCCTCTTCAGACTTCCTGTCACTATTGCTATGGAGACCACTGCCCGCGCAGACCACAATCAGCAAACGAGGTAAGAGGCCATCCGTCATTGTTAAGAATTGAAGAAGGGGAGAGAAAAAGAGCCAGACCACTAACGCTGCGTTTTTGGCAGCCCTACCAGGTCAAGAGCCGCAAGTTCAAGGCATGGAAAAAGATCAAGTCATGCGTCAAGCAGGAGATCCCGCAGAAGCCGTTCAAGATCTTCCTCCCGCAACCGAAGACATAGCTGCTCAAGTCACAGCCGCTCACGCCGCAGCTGCTCCCGTCACAGTCAGTCACACCACAGACGGTCACCTTCATCGCACCGCCAGAGCCGCCACACCTGTCCTGCAGCAAACACTTGCTGGGTATGCGGCACGCCGGCCTTGCCAGATATACTAGCCTGCCGATCCTGCTTCAATGAGGCAACAAAGGAAAAAGAATTAGACGCAAGAGTGGCTACGGAGCTCATAAGAGAATCTGTACGAGAATCCATAAGGGAGACTACGGCACCACTAATGAATAGGCCTACTCCCAGCACATCGGCAGCAGAGGTCCATCAACCCCAGACATCAGAATCTTCCTCAGGAGATGGGGACTAGGAGATGTCAGCAGGCTTTGATTTTTCCCTTGTAGAGCCTTTTGCAAAATCAGTTAAGGAAGCGATCGGCTGGGATGAAGAAAAGTTGAACCGCAGAAAGTTCGGAAATATTTCCCAAATTTAAGAAAAGATCCAGAAAACTTCCCTTTTATAGGTGAACTGGAAGATTTAATTAAAAATGAGTGGGAAAGACCTGATAAGCGGTCCAGTTTCACCAACAGACTGGCAAAGATGTATCGTTTGAAAGTGTTGAAAGTCAATTCATTGATGACCGCCCCTGTCGTCGACTCCTCCTTGATGCGTCTTGCACGGCATGTCACTCTGCCTATTGAGGACGCAGTTTCCTTTCGGGACGTTCTTGATCGGAAATTGGATCTGGAATTGAAAAAAGCATATTCCACGGCTGGGGGCACTTGCAGGCCAGCAATTACCACAGCAGCAGTGGCTAAAGCCATATCAGGTTGGGAAACCCGGGTGGAGAAGGACCTTCAAGACGGCACTGAATTGGACAAAATAATCTCTTCTCTTCAGGAGATCAAGTTGGCAGGCGACTTCGTGGCAGAAGCCTCAGTCGATATTATAAGATCCTCAGCAAGATCAATGCTAGCCTCAGTCACGGCAAGAAGGGCCCTGTGGCTGAAAACACGGATGGCCGATACTGCATCTAAAACAAACTGGTGCAGAGTTCCATACGGTGGCTCAAACCTGTTCGGGTCTAAATTGGACGCCGCTATCTCCAAGGTAACAGGAGGGAAGTCGGGATTAATTCCCTCAGACAGGAGACCCAAGACCCAAAAGGGTCCGTCCTACAGACGCAACCTTCCCGATAAATACAAGGAAGCTAGATCCTACTGCCCCGGTAGGGAGTTTAGAAGGCACAGAAAAAATACAAGACCTTCCTTCCTGAGGATGCAGAAGTCCAAGCCTACCCCGGCAGGGAAGCAGCAGAAGTCCTTTTGAAGATTCGTCTGCCCACCCAGCACAGGTGGGCGCCAGGCTCAAGAACTTCGTACAGATCTGGTCAAGTCATATAAAGGATCTGTGGACTCTATCCACAATCAGATTTGGACACAAATGGAAGTTTATGGGCAGACTCCCGGGAAATCACTTCCAATCAACCAGACTGCCATCTTCACTAAAGGCTAGTCAACTGGAAAAGGAGCAGTCTGCAAACCACGCAAAATATGGTATTTCTGGGAGCGGATCTGAACACCAAATTGAACAGGGTACAACTCCCTCAGGAGAAGGTCCAGCCCCTAATACAGAAGATGCGGAGATTACTGTCAGCGAGGCATCTACCAGCCAGAACCTGCTTGAGTGTGCTAGGCTCCATGTCTGCAACCCTACTCACGGTGCAGTGGTCACAATGGGTACATGAGAGTCCTGCAAAACTCCTTTCTAAGGCAGTGGGATGGAGTATCGATGTGTCAGACCATTACCATTTCCAGACCAATGAAGCAATCAGTATGGTGGCGGACACACTCGACCAACCTCAGAAGATACAGACTGATAGTTCCTCCAGACCCGGTAATAGTCACTTTGGATGCCTGCCAGAGTGGCTGGGGAGCTCACTTTTAAGATCAAGCAGCGTAGGGCCAATGGCAGTTCCAGGCCCAGGGTATAGTATCAAATATACTGGAACTCAGGGCAGCTTTCCGGGCTCTCATGGCATTTGCACCAGCCCTCAGAGGATAGCTTATTCAGATGGACAACAAGGTGGCAGTGTCCTATATCCAGAAGCAGGGGGTACCAAGAGTCTCACACTGATGGAGGAAGTCCGTCCTATCTTGGAATGGGCACAGGCACACCTAACAGACTTAAAGGCAATATATGTTCCTGCGGCACAAAACATGTTAGCCGATTATCTGAGTCGAGAGACTCACTCGAACAACGAATGGTCCTTGAGCCTCCAGGCTTTTTCACTTCTTACGGAAACGTGGGGAATGCCAGAGGTCGACTTAGCAGCCACACCTGCAAATACAAAGTGTCGGAGGTTCCTGTCAAGAGCATCGTTCCCTTCAGCCGAGGGAATAGATTTTCTAATTCACCCATGGAACTTCAAGTTGGGGTACATATATCCTCCAACCCCGTTAATTGCAAGATTCCTGTCCAGGCTCCGGAGATCCTCAGCCACAGTAATCGCAGTAATCCTACTTTGGCCGAGAAGACCATGGTTCACGACCCTATTGCACCTCAGCCTTCAACCTCCAATCCCTCTTCTGGTAAACCCGTATCTGCTATTTCAAGGCCAATTTCTACACCCAGCTCCAGAGAAGTTGCATCTGATGGCCTGGAAGTTGAAAAGGCTTGGTTAAGGGAACAAGGCTGTTCTCAGGAAGTAATATCAACCCTGATGCAAGCCAGGAAGAATACCACCAACACCACCTATACAAGAATTCGGAGCAAGTTCTTTTTCATGGCACAGCAGAAGGGATGGGACCCCATTGCTCCAGAACCTTCTCAAATCTTAGAGTTCCTCCAGTCAGGAATCGACAAAGGCTTAAGTTTCTGCGTTGTCGGGCAAAACAGGCACTGGATGGGCATTACATCCTCTGGTAATCCAATTCCTGAGAGCCTGTCAAAGTCAAACCTCCCAAGAAACCAGCTTTTCCATCATGGGATCTCTCAGTAGTCCTTGATGCCTTCACCAATCCTCCTTTTACTCCATCTGAATTAATCTCACTGTGGGATCTAACTCTAAAACTGTCTTTTCCCATTGCAATTACATCAGCAAAGAGGGTATCTGAAATCCAAGCACTGATGGCATTGGAACCTTACTAAGTATTTTTCCCTGATAAAGTAGTACTAAGACCTTCAGACCACTTCATCCCGAAGGTAGCAACTTCCTTCCACTACAACCAAGACATTGTCTTACCATCCTTTACTAATGATCAAGGTGAACCTCATCCTCTGGATGTTAAAACAACCATCATTAGTTACCTTGCGGCTACAACTCCTTTTAGGAAGACGGATGCCCTCATGGTCATCCCCCATGGAAACCGACAAGGTCAAGCGGCTACTTCACGTACTATCGCCTCCTGGTTAGTCAAATCCATCAATTTTCCATTTTTTTTCCTCCTTTTTTTCCTTATTATTCTGAACCTTACAGCTCAACAAATTCAAAGCTCTGTACCTCCAGCTAACGTTGATGGCTGGAAGCTGATTCATATACAGGTTACAAGGGAATGTATGCTTCAACCAAGTTGGGGGGGCGAGAAGCTGGGAGGGAAGGAAAATGCCAGATGCCTTGATCTGAGCATTGAGAATGTTAGCACCGTTGTGCAATGGTTATTTACTTGGAATGTTTTTGAACAAGCACTTATTACATATGCAATGTATCTACTGGGTTACGAAATGGCTGTATTGTCGCGGGTATTGGGGGGAGGGCCTCCCTGCCGATGCGCATGCAATCTGTATGCAAACGAACACCATGGCGGACACTAAAGGGGTGTTCCGGCCGTTTTTTTTTTTTTTTATGTCAGCAGCTACAAACACTGTAACTGCTGACTTTTAATAAGGACACTTACCTGCCAAGCGAGCCCGCGATGTCGGCCCCCCGAGGCCGATCCGTCCATCGGATCAGCAGCCAGCGCCGCCATCCTAACTAAGGGAAACAGGCAGTGGAGCCTTGAAGCTTCACTGCCGATTCCTACTGCGCATGCACGATCCGCGCGGCGCTTTGCGAATGGCCTAGTTGTTTCCTGGGACACACACATGTTTCCCAGAAGATGGCCGCTCACCGAGGAGGAAACAGAAGAAACAGCGCCACGGAATAGGAAGAGGCAGATTAGGTAGACTGCCTAGCAACAGGGGTTTCTGGTGAGTAAAAAAAAATTTCTTTTCAGATTTTTTAAATATTTTTTAAGAATATTAATGTAATTTTTTTTTTTAGGGTGGCCCTCCACTTTAAATTTATGATGTGGAATGTGCGGGGCATGCGAGATAAGATTAAAAGGACAGCAGTACTACAGTATCTGAAAGGTCAGAAAGTAGATATTGTCGTACTGGTGGAAACGCATGTCACAGGCCACTTACAGGCGGCCCTAAAGCGTCCTTGGGTGGGGTGGGCCTACCATAGCACCCACACAAATATGTCTAGAGGGGTAATGGTGCTGGTGGCGAAATCTACACCCTTTGAGCTGGTCTCCGTGGTGGCAGATTGGCAGGGCAGGTACCTCTTTTTACATGCGCTTGTGGGGGGAGAACCCTTGTTAATACTGGCTAGCTATATCCCCCCTCCATACAGGTCGGATGTGGTTGCAAAAGGCCTTGCATTTATAACGCTGTACCCATCCATACCAGTAGTGTGGTTAGGGGACTTTAATCACACAATGACTCCATCCCTGGACAGACCAGCACAGGCTGAACCCAGACGGACGAACCACTGCACACTAGGCTATACCGTACACTGACCAAATTGGCCCTGATTGACGTCTGGAGACATGCAAATCCCACGTCTAGAGCATACACCTGCCACTCAGTAAGTCATAAAACCATGTCCAGGATAGACTACATACTTGTTTCTAGGGCCCGTCTGCCTAAGGTTATGGGCTCAGGATTTGCTCCCAGGATCCTGTCAGACCACTCTCCGTGCTGGCTGACGGCATCCTTGCAGGAAAGCCTCTCCCGTCAGGTGGTGGCGACTAAACCCCCACTGGTTAGCCCTTCTTTTGGACCATGACTCCATTGCCAGGGAGCTGCTCTTCTTTTTGGAAAGGACATAGGGGCCTCCTGCCCTTAACATACACTAGGACGATTTTAAAAATCATGCTTGTAGAATTTTGTCCTCCACAATAAACAGGCTAAAGAGAGAGTCTAACACTATACTTCAACTCACATCTGACAAACTACGGGAATTAGAGGAGGCATATGGCTCCAGCCCATCCCTCGAAAACCTGAAAAGAGTGAAACTGCAGATGCGCCTAGTCACACAACTACACATAGAGAAGGCAAAACAGCGTGTCTTTTTCTGTAGGCAGAGGGTGTATGAACAGGGAGAAAAGGACTGGGAGACTGTTGGCGTATTTGGCCCACATGGACAATAAGCCCCCAGTTGTGGTGTCGCTTGCTGACCCAGACGGACGAAATATAACAGACCCAGGAAGGGTGGCGGCTCAATTTAGACAATTTTATGAAAACCTATACAAGTCTCAGAGCACATACACACAAAAGGAGATTCGTTCGTACTTATCTTCCAAACAGTTCCCCCAGCTGAACCGAGAGCAAGTTGAGCTTCTGGATGCACCTATTACAGAACATGACATCACAGAAGCAATCGCACAGCTAGACAAATCTAAAGCTCCGGGGATGGATGGCCTACCTCTGGAATTTTATGCAACATACTCAGATATCTTGGTCCCCAAGCTGAAAGCTTTATACCAGTGCATTTTTGATCAGAACTCACTCCCCGAATCTATGCAGGAAGCCCAAATCATAGTTCTCCCCAAACCGGGAAAAGACCCGCACTTCCCTGAGTCCTACAGGCCTATATCACTCCTGCAGGTAGATATCAAAATCTTAGCTAAAATCCTGGCCTCTAGGTTAAACATTGCTATCTTAACTTTAATTCATACGGACCAAACAGACTTTATGCCGGGGAAAAACACAGCTATGAATATCAGGTGACTCTATATGAATAGTCAAGCCCGACACGGTAACTCAGGAACAAGGGTGGTGGTGGCGTTAGACACTGCTAAGGCCTTTAAATGGCCTCTGTAGAATGGCCATATTTGTGGGAATGTTTGCACAATTACGGTTTCGGGTCACGCTTCATTAAATGGGTACAGCTCCTATATCAAACACCCAGGGCAAGAAACTTGGCGAATGGATGGCTCTCGGAGCAGTTTCCACTAGAGAGGGGTACCCGGCAGGGGGTGTCCCCTCTGTCCTTTGCTATATGCGCTGGCAGCTGAACCGCTGGCCATTGCCATCAGAGCACACCCTGATATTCAGGGTCTGCGCCGAGGCCCCACAGTCGATAAAATAGAAATGTATGCCGACAACACCATATTATACCTTGCGGACCAGGGACCATCACTGTGTTAAAACTCATTGAACAAATGGGGGGATATTTGGGTCTGCGTATAAATTGGGACGAGTCCCAGATTCTTCCTATAGATGTGTTCCCTCCTCCCTTCACGTCCCCTCCATTACCACTAGCTAGGATATCCAAGATTAAATACTTGGGTGTGAAGGTGACTAGGCATCTGGTGGTCTATACTCCTCTAAATGTAGCCCCCTTGTTTAATCTACTGAAAAGTAAAACGCAGACATGGTCCAGGTTGCCATTGGGGGTGATGTGGTGTGTAAATTTAATTAAAAGAATTATACTGCCCAAGATTTTATATCTGGTGTGGCATGCCCCCCTATACATCCCCTTAAAACTATTTAAGCAGATGGAAGCTATTTTAAATTAATTTGTCTGGGGGAATAGTTTGGCAAACCTTAAAAAACCCCACAGATATGGGGGATGTATCCCTCCCGGATCTACAGGATTATTACCTAGCCTCACAACTATCCCATATGTACCTTTTTTACACGTTGGAAATGCAGCGATACAAATCTCTGGTTTATGACAAACTGGGACACCCGACGTATACACCTGTTCAGGCCATCCTACGCGGGAAAAAAGCACCAGGTCCCACTGCGCGGTACAATTCGGACATGTTGATACATCACCAAAAAATATAGGAAAGTGCTCTCAAAAAGCAAAATGTGGGGAAATTTCATTCACACACCCCATTGTGGCTTAATAGTCAGATGCTGGAACTGGAAACAATTCCAGATTCAATAGTCTGGGCTAGACATGGAATATTATATCTCCATCAGATCCTATCTGTTTCTGGGCTTAAGCAGTTTCGGACCCTTAAAGAGGAGTTCTCCCTTCCACACCAACTAGCATTTAAATACTTGCAGCTCCGTCACGCACTTAGAACTCAGTTACCGAATTTGGATCTAGGGATGGAACCTCCCCCTGTGCTGGGTAAAGTTTTTGGAGACGACCTCTCCAAGCTGATATCACACCTGTACTACAGAATTAGACAACAGAGTAGCAGCTGTGTCACACAAAGCTAAGACAGTATGGGAACAGGACATTGGGCCCATAGAAGACACTGACTGGAACGAGAATTTAGAGGGAACCAAGACTGTATCTCCCAAGATGTCGGATAGACTGACACAAACATATATAGTTAATAAAGCCTATCTGACACCGATGAGATTGGCGAAGTTCCAGCACATACCAAGTCTGATGTGTCGCTTGTGCAGGGCTGATCCAGGCTCGTTTTACTATCTTATATGGAGCTGCCCTTCATGTCCAGACATATTGGGCGCAGGTTATCCGTTTCCTCCATGAAAATATGAGGTCCCCTGTGGTACTAGACCCTAAGTACCTCCGGGGTGGGCCATCCTCCCTTGGACCTCGGCGTTCTGGGTAAGATGACTGCAACTAATATACAGATGGTGTCAACGTTTCAGTCGCCACACTTCGGTGTGACCACAGAACTAAGAGTTTTGTTGATTATCATTGCCGGTTTTAATACTTAACGGTCAAATGTGTAAATATATATATATATATTTTTTTTTTGTAATAAAATTTACCAATTATTTTATCCACAACTGTTTATTTCAGTTGGTATACGGTACTATTAAAGTCCAATGTAGCCTCCACTTTTAATTTTCTCTTCATTAATGGCTGTGTGTTGGGTTATTTTTTTATTTTTTTCGTTATTTATTTATATAAAATTTTCAGTCCAAAATTACAACAAAATGTAGCTCTCTCAAACTGAGAGACTACAATCTCACTTTTAATATCAACATTCCATTACAAAACCCCAACCCAGTTCCCCCCCCCCTCCCCCCTGCAGATAGGAGTACACCTGCTCAACCTGGACTGTCAGAGATCTTCTCTGGGTCAGTCCCCCCTTATCACCTCTTCCAGGTAGCTCCAAGAACTTTTATAAATCCTCCATCCTGCCCATTTATCGTTCCGGTTTTCCCCCTCTACCAGATACAGTCCCCCTCCATCAACTCCCTCCATGTTGTATATCTCTTTTATACAGAAGAGCCAATCTCGAATATTTGGACTGTCTGGTTCTAGCCAGTTCTTCGCAATCTGTCTCTCGGCCAAGTCCAACAATATGGGAACTGCCGAGTTTTGATATTGCCTGATGGGCTCCTCTGTACCATGGAACAGACATACCCAAGGGTCTTCTACCACAGTTTTACCCGTGATAGTTTTGAGTAATACCATTATTTTTTTCCAAAAGGTTTTAATGGCAGCACACTCCCACCAAATGTGCGCCATCGTCCCCACAGCCCCACATTTCCTCCAGCATTCCTCTGAATTTGTCGGATTGAACTTATTCAATTTGTCTGGAGTGGCATACCACCTTGTCAGGCATTTGTAATTTATCTCAGTCCTCTTACTGTCTACTGCTGATTTGTGTAACATCTTGAAAATTTTCATTAATGTGAAATTTCTACACCGTGATCCTAATTCCCTTTCCCAAGCCTTTATATATTGAGGCACCTCCAGCTCCTCTCTCTCACTTGGGATTTTATAAATTTGTGAAACCAGACCCCTCTGACGCTCCCCCTCACAGAGCTGCTCCAGGGGCCTGTATTCCTCCACCCCCTTAAGGGGTTTTGGTAGTTTCCCAATAAATAAGGACAGCTGAAGGTACCTCCATGGATCAATGGAGAAATTCTCTAGCTTCTCTTTTAATTCTAAATACGTGCATATTTTTCCCTCTCTAATTACATCTCTTATTTGTAAGTAATCCCTTTTAATCCAGTTCCCTCCCACCACCCGCTTCCCTGGTGCAAAAAAATCATTTTCTTTAAGTGATATCAAAGGTGAGTTATACATCCACATGTTCTGCATGTGAACCTAATCCCACACCTTCAAAGCATTATGTGTTAGTGTTGGCGTCTCTTTGTCTAGTGCTCTATATTTGGGTTATTTGTGTTGGGTTATTTTGAGGGGACATTTACACTTTTATACAAGCTGTACACTCACTACTTTACATTGGAGCAAAGAGTCATTTCTTCAGTGTTGTCACATGAAAAGATATTATATTTACAAAAATGTGAGGGGTGTACTCACTTTCGTGATATACTATATCACTCTCTCTCTCTCTCTCTCTCTCTCTCTCTCTCTATATATAAATATATAGTGTGTGTGTGTGTGTGTGTAGCGCCTACCCCAACTTTCTGGGAGCCTGGTGATGACCATCAGAGGCAGGGAGGGCTGACATACTTCCTCAGGGTGCAGGTTACTAGGCATGGTGGGTGATGAACAAGATAGAAATTGGGCGCCAGTCACTTTTATGCTTAACCACCTCAATACAGGGCACTTACACCCCCTTCCTGCCCAAGCCAATTTTCAGCTTTCAGCACTGTCACTGTTTAAATGACAATTGCGCAGTCATGCTACACTGTACCCAAACTAAATTTTTATCATTTTGTTCCCACAAATAGAGCTATCTTTTGGTGGTATTTGATCACCTCTGCGGTTTTTATTTTTTTATTTTTTTGTTTCTGTTGTTTTTGTAAATAAGTAAGTTTCCTCCTTCACTGATGAGCACTGATAAGGTGGCACCAATGAGATGGCACTGATGGGTGACACTGATATGCTGCACTGATGGGTATTATGGGTGGCACTGATAGGTGGCACTGAAAGGTGGCACTGATAGGCATCACTGGTGGCACTGGCAAGCATTTTTAATTGCCTCCGATTGGCAGCTGCCTGGGCACTGATTGGCATATCGCTGGTGGTCTAGGGTGGCATACCTGGTTGTCCAGTATGGTGGCCATCCCTAGTGGTCCTGGCGGCATCCTGGTGGTCCTGGGCGGGCATCTGAGGGTGGGCTGCGCAGATAAACAATCAGCACAGACCACCTTTGTCAGGAGAGCAGCCGATTGGCGAGTAGAGGAGAGCCAAATAATGATAATATATCGGTGCGCTAAGTTCAACTTCACACCCTGCTATGTGGATGATTGGTAAATATACCTCTAGTGGGCCATAATATATATCCAAATAAGTGCTATACAATAGATATAATCTGTGTAAATGTAAAAATATAACAAAGATATGGGGGTCATATACCCCTACATATATATAAAAATAGCCATAACAGTGCACAAGTGAATAGTGGATAGGCAGCAAAACCCTGCTAATTTGTAAGCAGGGTCAGTCCTACGAAGAAAAAATGTCCAATCTCATGCCTTTAGATTTTAGATCTTGCTGCTTTACTCAGATTTACCGTTTGAATGAAGATTCACATGAAAAAACATGAGAGAACGCATCATTGCGCAATGATACAAGTACCATGGCTCTGTATAAGTTTAAAGCACTCACATTTGAGTAGTAGCTGAAGCGCTTGTAATGTAATGGTTAGAAGTTTGACACCGCTCACACAGCATCTGCTGTGCTGGCAAACACATTCGATATCGTCACTGGCTCCTCCTCCCCTTTTTCTTATACTCCTCTACTCGCGTCTGTCAGAAGCGAGTGAGGAAAAGCTGATCAACAGCTCTTCCTTTTTACATCGTGATCAGCCGTGATTGGACACGGCTGATCACGTGGTAAAGAGCCTCCATCAGAGGCTCTTTACCGAGAACGGTGTAGCGGTGTGTCAGACTGACACACCGCACCACCGATGGCGGTGATGCGTGCCCCCACGGGAGCGCGGTGGCTGTTGTCCTGCTGGACGTCATATGACGCCCAGTCAGGATAAAGGAACCACTGCCCGGCCATCGTTCTGCTATAGGCCGGGCGGGAAGTGGTTAAACAAGGAGAAGTTTATTTCTCACAACAGGAAAAATGTGGGAGAGAGGGGATAGGGCACAGGACACTCTTAGTCAAAAATAGTAACGATCAGCAGACAGGCAGATTGGCAGACTCCTTAGACAAAAATGGTGAGATAGATAGAAAGCAGTACAGGAAAAAAATGATTTTTAAAACAGCTTACCTGTAAAATCCTTTTCTTGGAGTACATCATGGGACACAGAGCACCATAATAATGACTATTTTGGTTATACGCTATCTTTAGGTGATTGGACATTGGCAACCAATAGTAAGATGGTTCCTCCCATATAACCCCTCCTATACCGGAAGTACCTCAGTTTTGTAGCAAGCAATGACGATCCCAGAAAGAGGGGAGGGACCTCTGTGTCCCGTAATGTACTCCAAGAAAAGGATTTTACAGGTAAGCTGTTTTAAAAATCCATTTTTCTTTATCGTGCATCACAGGACACAGAGCACCATAATAATGACTATCTGGGATGTCCTAAAGCAATGCACCTGAGGGGGGGGACACAATATCCCTAAGCCCCAACGGGCCAGAGACTATAAAGCTGCCTGCAACACGCTGTGGCCAAAAACAACTCTCCTTTTGAGATCTAACATCCACCTGGTAAAACCTGGTGAACGTATGAACCGAAGACCAAGCGGCCGCTTTGCAAACCTGAGCCATAGACACCTGTTGGCGTACTGCCCATGATGCACTTACTCCTCTAGTGGAGTGTGCTTTTAAATCCCAAGGTGGAACCTTGCGCTTTAATCCATACGCCTGGATAATAGTCTGGCAAATCCACCTAGATATAGTTGAACATCAAATGGGAAACCTAGTGCCAAAGTACCTCAATAAGCAGGGTGACTCTGCAGGTACTCAGTAACGGTTTGTGCCAACGTCCCCAAAAATCGGATTATAGATAAAAAGATTCTAGGCATGGGACTTTGGAGGCACAATAGTGTTAGACTACAAAAAGTAAATTTGATAAAGGTATTTTATTAGAAAATTATAAAAGACAATGGACACACATAGATTATTTAAAAACAATTCAGGCTGGATGTAAACCCTAATAGTCATACACCGTAAGGATCCTATCCTGCAGATTTGTATAGCATAAAGAGGGTTATAAATGTATACATATATCACTTAGTCCATATATAGGAGAAATACTTCCCCTGGGCATTGAACAGTAGATAGGTACACAATTGTGGCAGACAAAGTGCAGCAGGTTTGGTAATCCACGGTGAGATATTCTCTAGTTGCTCTACATGTTTCGCGTTACGCAGAACGCTTCCTCAGGAGCTAGAGATTCTAAAGTTTAAAATACATAAAAGAAACAACAACAAAAACAGAATCAAAAGACATGAAATATTAAGCACAATACATATATAGATATCAATATTGAAAGTATAACCAATGCCAGGTGAAATGGTTAATGGGACAGGCCCTATGAAAGATTATGGTCTCCAAACAAAACATGGTAAGGCCTGATGGTTGGAGTCAGCAAGGACTGGGGGAACAGAGAATACACACTGAGTTAGAGAGTTGTTTTGTCGGGTCTCAATGTATCTGTATTTTTTAAAAAGGATTTAAAGCATTAAAGCCAAACACAAAAGGGAAGGAAGTGACAGAAAAGGGAGGGGGGGAAAGGGAGAAGGGGGAGAAAGGAAGGGGGAAAAGGGGGGGGGGAAGGAAGGGGAGAGAGAGGGGGGGAAAGGGGAGAGGGGGGGGGGAGGGAAAGAGGGAAAGGGGAAAAAAGAAAAGAAAAAGAAAAAGGGAAGGGGGGGGAAGAAAAGAAGGGGAGGGGGGGGGGGAAAGGGGGAGAAAGAGGGAAAAGGGGAAGGGAAAGGAGAAAAGGGGAATGGTAAAAAATATATATAAGGAGGCAGAGTTCACTTACCAATTGGGTAAGGTAAGGTTGCATAAACCTATCAGTAGTGATTGTATGCAAATGATCACAATTTGGTCATGGGTATAAAGTATCTGAATTGAGTTGGAAACAGCAATCGGCCACAGCCTGGAACCTCTCAAAGAAATGTAGCATCAAGTATCCATAAGAGGGGAAGCATAGACTTTGTCATTGTAGTGCTGGTATATGAGAAGAGAGAAAGGGGAATAAGCAATCATATTCATAGTGCCATATGGTGTAAAGCGCTGCAGGCAGAGAAATATTTTGCGTGCAGATAAGAGGGCATTAGTAAGACAGGAACGATCTTACCCTTAGGTGGATGAGAGGGAGCACAGGGATGCGCCGTCCGATCTGACAGGGACCGGTGCTGTGGCCACATAGGAGCAGGTCAAATAGCGTCCTTATATAAGGTGACTCCAGCCGGAAACAGGTGGTTCCAAAGGAATCACGTGTTCCGGGCCCGCTACAGGCTGCTGCGCATGCGCCGCGTAACGTCATCCCCACGCTGGGACGGCGCGGCGCTGGGAATGTTCCGCGCATGCGCCGAGGAGCAGTGCGAGGAGGGACGGGACCGAGCGGATGACGCAGGCAGCAAAGGCGGAGCTAGGGGGGAGGGAAGTCCCCGTATCTCCGACAATCGCCGCACATCCGGTCAAGAGATCGGACCGGGTGTGCGGCGCTAGGCAGCGGAACTCATCAAGACAAGAACCATGCCAAATGGGAAGGAGACCAACACTAAGGGAGAGTCCCAAAACCATCACTCTGGCGTGCATAAAAATAAAAATGAAATATGCAATGTACATAAAAAGTTATATCAATAGTATGTGGTTATAGAATCCCATATGGGGACATTAAAGACAGATAGGTAATATCAATAACTTGTAATTTTTACAAAGAGGAGGAGAACATGTGAACACATTGATCTGGGGACTTGGATAGGATTGATTCGGCTGTAATGTGTCTTAACCTGTAATCAACAGTTATTTTCACTCAATAGACACTTCTCAGGGCAGAAGAAAACACATGCTAAAAGGGGCTTAGTATGAATCAGAGAAAGGATTTATATGAATGAGATTCATTCAAGCCAGGTGCCCTGGTGGCGTTCAAACGCTCGATCCAGAGGGTCTCTTTTTGTAGTATGAGTTTGTCCCATTCGCCACCTCTGGGGTTTTGGGGGACGACGGCCAGAAGAGCAAAGGAAATAGACGAAGTATTGAAACGGTGGTAAAGATCGAGGTGTCTGCTCACAGGAGTGAGCATTTTCCCATTTCCTGAATAGTAGATATGGTCGTTGATTCTTTGCCTGAGCTGCCTGGCCGTTTTGCCCACATAAAAAACCCCACAGGTGCACTTCATAAGATAGACCACCCCTTGGGTGTGGCATGTGGCTGCAAATTTAGGATGGTAGATTTCACCATTAGGAAGTAAAACGGGATATTCAGAGGATACCCATGGACAGAAGGAGCAGCTACCACAGGGCGCTGTGCCCCTTGATAGTTGTGGGGTCAAAGGATTATAGGACTTGTACTGGCTAGAAACTAGTCTGTCCTTGAGAGAGGTTGGCCATCTGTAAACTGTTTTAGGGTGTGTGTTAACGTATTTCTTTAGAATAGGGTCTTCTGTCAGGAAGTGCCAGTGCTTCTTCAAAATATTGTTAATGTCATGGTAATGTGAGGAAAATTGAGTAATCAGTCTGACCGTGGTTTTCTGTGGTTGAGTTTTTTTCACATAGAGGAGGTCAGTACGTGATTTGCTCTTGGCCTTGTTAAAGGCTTTACGTAAGAGCGACCGGCTGTAACCTCTAGCCAGGAATCGGGATCTCAGAAGATTGGACTGGTGTTGGAAATCCGTCATTTTAGTACAATTTCGGCGAAGGCGAAGATATTGTGCATACGGTGTGCTTCTAATGAGGGGGGGAGGATGCGCACTTGTGGCATGTAGCAGTGTGTTTCCTGCTGTAGCTTTCCTATATAAATTTGTGGATAAGGTGTTATTAATGTCCCTGTAGATCTGGATCTCGAGATCTACAGGGACATTAATAACACCTTATCCACAAATTTATATAGGAAAGCTACAGCAGGAAACACACTGCTACATGCCACAAGTGCGCATCCTCCCCCCCTCATTAGAAGCATACCGTATGCACAATATCTTCGCCTTCGCCGAAATTGTACTAAAATGACGGATTTCCAACACCAGTCCAATCTTCTGAGATCCCGACTCCTGGCTAGAGGTTACAGCCGGTCGCTCTTACGTAAAGCCTTTAACAAGGCCAAGAGCAAATCACGTACTGACCTCCTCTATGTGAAAAAAACTCAACCACAGAAAACCACGGTCAGACTGATTACTCAATTTTCCTCTCATTACCATGACATTAACAATATTTTGAAGAAGCACTGGCACTTCCTGACAGAAGACCCTATTCTAAAGAAATACGTTAACACACACCCTGAAACAGTTTACAGACGGGCAACCTCTCTCAAGGACAGACTAGTTTCTAGCCAGTACAAGTCCTATAATCTTTTGACCCCACAACTATCAAGGGGCACAGCGCCCTGTGGTAGCTGCTCCTTCTGTCCATGGGTATCCTCTGAATATCCCGTTTTACTTCCTAATGGTGAAATCTACCATCCTAAATTTCCAGCCACATGCCACACCCAAGGGGTGGTCTATCTTATGAAGTGCACCTGTGGGGTTTTTTATGTGGGCAAAACGGCCAGGCAGCTCAGGCAAAGAATCAACGACCATATCTACTATTCAGGAAACGGGAAAATGCTCACTCCTGTGAGCAGACACCTCGATCTTTACCACCGTTTCAATACTTTGCTATTTCCTTTGCTGTTCTGGCCGTCGTCCCCCAAAACCCCAGAGGTGGCGAATGGGACAAACTCACACTACAAAAAGAGACCCTCTGGATCGAGCGTTTGAACGCCACCAGGGCACCTGGCTTGAATGAATCTCATTCATATAAATCCTTTCTCTGATTCATACTAAGCCCCTTTTAGCATGTGTTTTCTTCTGCCCTGAGAAGTGTCTATTGAGTGAAAATAACTGTTGATTACAGGTTAAGACACATTACAGCCGAATTAATCCTATCCAAGTCCCCAGATCAATGTGTTCACATGTTCTCCTCCTCTTTGTAAAAATTACAAGTTATTGATATTACCTATCTGTCTTTAATGTCCCCATATGGGATTCTATAACCACATACTATTGATATAACTTTTTATGTACATTGCATATTTCATTTTTATTTTTATGCACGCCAGAGTGATGGTTTTGGGACTCTCCCTTAGTGTTGGTCTCCTTCCCATTTGGCATGGTTCTTGTCTTGATGAGTTCCGCTGCCTATCGCCGCACACCCGGTCCGATCTCTTGACCGGATGTGCGGCGATTGTCGGAGATACGGGGACTTCCCTCCCCCCTAGCTCCGCCTTTGCTGCCTGCGTCATCCGCTCGGTCCCGTCCCTCCTCGCACTGCTCCTCGGCGCATGCGCGGAACATTCCCAGCGCCGCGCCGTCCCAGCGTGGGGATGACGTTACGCGGCGCATGCGCAGCAGCCTGTAGCGGGCCCGGAACACGTGATTCCTTTGGAACCACCTGTTTCCGGCTGGAGTCACCTTGGATAAGGACGCTATTTGACCTGCTCCTATGTGGCCACAGCACCGGTCCCTGTCAGATCGGACGGCGCATCCCTGTGCTCCCTCTCATCCACCTAAGGGTAAGATCGTTCCTGTCTTACTAATGCCCTCTTATCTGCACGCAAAATATTTCTCTGCCTGCAGCGCTTTACACCATATGGCACTATGAATATGATTGCTTATTCCCCTTTCTCTCTTCTCATATACCAGCACTACAATGACAAAGTCTATGCTTCCGCTCTTATGGATACTTGATGCTACATTTCTTTGAGAGGTTCCAGGCTGTGGCCGATTGCTGTTTCCAACTCAATTCAGATACTTTATACGCATGACCAAATTGTGATCATTTGCATACAATCACTACTGATAGGTTTATGCAACCTTACCTTACCCAATTGGTAAGTGAACTCTGCCTCCTTATATATATTTTTTACCATTCCCCTTTTCTCCTTTCCCTTCCCCTTTTCCCTCTTTCTCCCCCTTTCCCCCCCCCTCCCCTTCTTTTCTCCCCCCCTCCCCTTCTTTTCTCCCCCCCCCCCCTTCCCTTTTTCTTTTTCTTTTCTTTTTTCCCCTTTCCCTCTTTCCCTTTCCCCCCCCTCTCCCCTTTCCCCCCCCTCTCTCTCCCCTTCCTTTCCCCCCCCCTTTTTCCCCCTTCCTTTCTCCCCCTTCTCCCTTTCCCCCCCTCCCTTTTCTGTCACTTCCTTCCCTTTTGGGTTTGGCTTTAATGCTTTAAATCCTTTTTAAAAAATACAGATACATTTGAGACCCGACAAAACAACTCTCTAACTCAGTGTGTATTCTCTGTTCCCCCAGTCCTTGCTGACTCCAACCATCAGGCCTTACCATGTTTTGTTTGGAGACCATAATCTTTCATAGGGCCTGTCCCATTAACCATTTCACCTGGCATTGGTTATACTTTCAATATTGATATCTATATATGTATTGTGCTTAATATTTCATGTCTTTTGATTCTGTTTTTGTTGTTGTTTCTTTTATGTATTTTAAACTTTAGAATCTCTAGCTCCTGAGGAAGCGTTCTGCGTAACGCGAAACATGTAGAGCAACTAGAGAATATCTCACCGTGGATTACCAAACCTGCTGCACTTTGTCTGCCACAATTGTGTACCTATCTACTGTTCAATGCCCAGGGGAAGTATTTCTCCTATATATGGACTAAGTGATATATGTATACATTTATAACCCTCTTTATGCTATACAAATCTGCAGGATAGGATCCTTACGGTGTATGACTATTAGGGTTTACATCCAGCCTGAATTGTTTTTAAATAATCTATGTGTGTCCATTGTCTTTTATAATTTTCTAATAAAATACCTTTATCAAATTTACTTTTTGTAGTCTAACACTATTGTGCCTCCAAAGTCCCATGCCTAGAATCTTTTTATCTAGATATAGTTGAACTTGTTGCCGGCTGTCCCTTCTTAGGACCCTCTGGCAGGACAAAAAAACAGTCAGTCTTCCTAAAGGGAGCTGACATTTTCAAGTAAAGTTTGATCGCCCTCACCACATCCAGTGAGTGAAGCGACCTTTCCTCCCTAGTCTTAGGGTTTGGAAAAAAGAAAGGTAAAATTATATCCTGATGCAAATGAAATTTGGAAACCACCTTCGGTAGAAAATCTGGACGAGGGCGCATGACCACTCTGTCCTGATGAAGAATCAAAAAAGGTTCCTTGCAAGAAAGGGCGGCCAATGCTGACACCCTTCTAGCCGATGTTATAGCCACCAAAAAAAACAATTTTCTGGTCAATAGGACCAAAGGAATATGCCTAATAGGTTCAAACGGTTGACTCTGTAAGGCTGACAGCACCAAATTTAGGTCCCAGGGACATAAAGGTGGTTTAACCGGCGGCCTCAGGTTTGTTACTCCCTTGACAAAGGTTTGCACCAAAGAATGGGATGCAATTGGTCATTGGAAAAAAAAATGATAAGGCCGAAATCTGTACTTTAATTGTCCCTAAAGCCAGCTGCAAGTCTACTCCTGCTTGAGGAAAGGCAAGAACTCTTCCAATCGTATACCTACGAGAGTTCCATTTCATTTCCTCACACAAAGAAATGTATGGCTTCCAGACTCTATAATAGATAGCTCTAGAAACTGACTTTCTAGCGTTTATCAAAGTGGACAAGACTGAACCAATAATACCACGGTCTTTCAATAGTCTGGTCTCAATAGCCAAGCCATCAAATTCAGCAACCGTAAAGAACGATGGAATATGGGTCCTTGAGACAACAGGTCTGGACGGCATGGAAGGACCAATGGGTCCCCCACTGCCAACTTCACAATCTCCGAGTACCAGGATCTCCGGGGCCACTAGGATCACTGGCTTTTGTTCCTCCTGTATTCTGCGTAATAAGTGCGTCAGAATTTGGATCAGAGGGAAGGCATATATCAGAGAATACTGATCCCAAGGAACTACTAATGCGTCTATCCCGACAGCAAGTGGATCATTGGTCCCAGATACAAATCTGTCCAGCTTGGCATTGAATCTGGATGCCAGCAGATCCACATCTGGGGTCCCCCAGTGTTGGCAGATCTGTAGAAAAACCTCGGGATGCAGGGACCATTCCCCTGGCAACAATTTCTGTCGACTTAGGAAATCTGCCTGCCAATTGTCCACCCCCGGGTTAAACACTGCCGAAAGAAACGGCACATGTTTTTCTGCCCAAGTCAATATATGATTTACTTCTCTTTGGGCTGCCCGACTCCTGGTACCTCCCTCGTGGTTGAGATATGCCACTACCGTGGAGTTGTCGGACTGGACTCTGACAGGAAGGCCCTGCAATCTGGATGTCCAGAATCGCAGGGCCAGAGGAGCTGCCCGAATCTCCAATAGATTGATGGGCAGGGTCCTTTCTGTCTGGGACCATATTCCCTGAACAGATGCCTCCTCTAGGACTGCTCCCCAGCCGAGAAGACTGGCGTCTGTAGATACCACTCTCCAGGCTGCTGGTGGGAAAGATTTCCCTTTTTTCAAATTACTGGTTCTTAACCACCAAGAGAGGTGTCACGTACCTGACGGTAGAGCCTGATATGCAGGGAACGGCCTCTCTTGCTCCTCTGATTCTGGCCCTCTGATAGAGTAGACAGGAGGAGCAGAAGTGCCGAGTCGCACAAGTGCCAAACAGTTCGTCTTCACTGTAATGTAGAACAGCGGCAGGTGGCACGGTGCTGGAGCAGGGTTCTCCAATGAGCGGAAGATGCAGGTCAGACAAGCCGGGTCAAACACTGGCGTGAACCTCAGGAGCAGAAGCAGAGGCAGGAGCGTAGTCTGGATGCAGGCAGGGTCGGCAACGGGCTGGCAGCGTGGTAGTAGAAGGAGCAGGCAGATGCGGAGTCAGAACAAGCCGGGTCAGATGCAGGCAGCAGGTAGCAGAGTCAGAGGCAAGCCGGGTCGGTAAACAGGTGCAGGAATCATGGGTAAAGCAGGCAGGAACACACGGGAACGCTGTAGAACGGACAGCACTGGATGCAAGCACAGGCCAAGTTTAAATAGCCTCTTGGTAATGTGCACACAGTTGCACCGAAGGTGTTCTGGCAGAGGCTGAGGTCACAGGTCGACTTCTCCATCGGCCATCTTGAGTACTGGCTGGTCTTTCCTGACAGGCTGAGGTCACAGGTCGACTTCTCCTTTGGCCATCTTGAGTACTGACTGGTCTTCCCTGACATTGCCCCCCCCCTAACGGGCAGCCTCCGGATGCCCAATCTGGCTACTTTGTCAGGATAGGTCCTCTTAAAGGTATGGATCAGTTCTTGGGCATGAATGTTGGTTTCAGGTTCCCACGAGTTGTCTTCAGGACCGTAACCCCTCCACTTAATAAGGTATTGAACTTGACCTCTCCTTCTCCTGCAATCTAAAATCGCCTCTATTTCAAATTCCTTTTCGCCATCTACCACCACAGGTTCGGGTGGCTCTGTATTCCTATCCGGAAAAGAGTTGGGGATGGCGGGCTTCAGTAAGGTTAACACAGGGTGGATCCTGAAGGTCTCCGGTAACTCCAGCTCATAGGCAACATTGTTAATTCGTCTCTTTACAGGAAACGGTCCCAGGAATCTGGGGCCTAATTTCCTTGAGGGACAGGTTAATTTCAGATTTGTTGTGGCTAACCAGACTTGGTCCCCCGGGTTCAGGATCAGGTCCCCTCTTCTCTTCTTATCGAAGATCTGTTTGTTATAAGCTTGAGTCTTGGCCATCGTCTCTTGTAGCAGCTTGTTGTTGGATCTAAAGAAATCCAATGTTTCAAGTACAGCGGGTACCGGGCATTCTGGAATGTTATTAAACAGAAAGGACGGGTGAAAACCGTAGTTTGCAAAGAAGGGAGATTGTTTCGTGCCTGAATGAGAAGAATTATTGTAGGCAAACTCGGCTAAGGGAAGTAAGGACACCCAATCGTCTTGTGAAAAGGAGGAGAAGCAGCGCAGATATTGTTCCAGCGTCTGGTTGGTCCTTTCTATCTGACCATTAGTCTGGGGATGATAGGCTAAAGAGAATGAAAAGTTCAATACCCAAGGATTCACACAAGGATTTCCAGAATCTGGAGGTGAACTGGACCCCTCTGTCTGAGACAATGTTAGCCGGAACCCCATGGAGTCTTATAACCTCTCTGATCCGTGTCTCTTGTGCAGAAGGGGTGCCCTTCATAGGAATGAAGTGGGCCATCTTGGACAATCGATCAACGATTACAAAGATAGTACTGTATCCCTCAGATGGGGGCAGTTCCACAATGAAGTCAACTGAAATCATTCTCCATGGTCTGTTCGGGACAGGTAATGGCTTCAACAGACCCCAGGCCCTGGATTTGCTGTTCTTATTACGGGTGCAGGTGGTGCACGATTCCACATATCACTTACAGTCTCGCCACCCCCGGCCACCAGAAGGTTCGCTGCACCAATTCAGCAGTCTTGCTGACCCCAAAGTGTCCTGCCAGTGCGTGGTCGTGGCACATGCTCAACGTGGCAGTTCGTAGATCCTCCGGCACGAAGACCTTATCTTCATACCAGAGTAGCCCTTCCTGTGTCCGTAAAGTGATCCCAGATGGTGTAGAACTCCTCACAGAGGCTTGTTTAATCTGCGTCCTTAAGTCCCCTTGTAGGAGAAGGAAATTTCCCAAGGACAGGATCGTATCTGGGGGAGAGATGTCTTGGGATTTGCTAAACATGCGTGATAGCGCATCCGGCTTTATGTTCTTGGATCCAGGTCTGTATGTCAGATGGAAGGTAAATCACGAAAAAAAAAAGGGCACACCTGGCCTGGCGAGGTCTCAATCTCTTTGCTGTTTTTTTTTTTTTTTCTTTTCCACATCAGTAAACAGTGTTTGGAGGGCTAAATCAGTTTGATGTTCATTAACTGTCGCCTTCTCGTATTCACATCATAGTGGATTATACTTTTTCTCATTGCTTTTTATATCGCCATAATGACCAACGGATTCCATTACGCCTCTTTACCAACAAGTCCTCTGTCCCTTCCATCTCGTAAGCCCCACTAACTAGGACTCGATAACCAAAGGGACCCGTAAGAAGGAAGAAAAAGGACAAAAACACCAACAAAAAATACAAGAAGAGAGGTTTGTAAAAATGAACTTGTGGGCTCCCCGTGCCCATCTTCTACTGGCCCAGCCTGTATTGTGTACCAAATTACCTATGCCCTAATACCCCGATCCCCCCCCCCCCACCTACTCCCTATATGTTTATCCTATACCCTACTAAGCTATATATTTAACTAAAAATGTGCATATCCAGAAACACTTTATTATAGGATCCTTTGCCTGCAAGGATACCAGTTGCCTATATACCTATATTAAGCCCATCCCTCAGTCTATTCCGTGTCTATGCAGATCCCACTATTAATGACTCTTCACTTTCTCTATCCACATCTTCCACATGCTTTCAAATTCCTGAAGATTGCCCCTTTTTATGTACTCCATTCTTTCCCTACCCAAGGTTTCATTCATTGTAGAGATCCAGTCTTTCACGGTGGGGGGCTCCTTTACCTGCCATCTAAGTGCTATCAACTTTCTGGCCTGAAACAGGGCCCGCGTGACAGCTAAGGTAGTACTCAACCTTTCTCCCATCACTCTTCTATGCCCCAGAATACAAACCAAGGCCTTGTTTGCCACTGTCGTACCGAAAATATTTCCCAAGTTCCCAGTCACCTCCTCCCAGTATCTAAACAGCTTGGGACACCTCCACACCATGTGAATGAGATCTCCCGTCCTTCGACACCTGGGGCAGTTGTCATTGGGCCTTCTCCCAAATTTAAAAAGTCTTTTAGGAGTATAATAGGCTCTGTTTAACAGCATTAAGTGTGAGAGTCTCTGTGAAGGGGTCACAGAAACCTGCGCTCCCAACTCCAAAATTCTCGCCCATTGTTCCTGGGTCATTCCTCCCACCTCCTCTTCCCATTTAGCCTTTACCCGAAGGAGTATTTCCCTGCTATTAACCGATTTGCTTAATTGGTCATAAATTCTTGAAATTACCCCTCTAGTGGGGGTTATTTGAATTATGCACTGAAATAGAGGCATCTCTTCCCATCTCGGGGTCTGGGCTTTAAATTGTGCTTTAAGGGCATGTTCCAACCGGACATATAGGAAGAAAGACCCCCGGGGAAGCTTAAACTCCCCAACCAGTTCTGAAAATTTCTTTAACCCAGAGTCGTTATATAATTGACTTAGCTTACTGAGGCCAAGCTTCTCCCACTCTCTAAATATGCCTATCTTAAGAACTTCCTGCAAATTATGGTTGTTCCAAATAGGAGAGTAGGCTGTTAAGACTCCATACCCCATCTTTTTCTTAACTGTTTTCCAAAGTTTGGTTATCAATTTAATTGTTGGAAATTTATCATGGAACGCGTCCGCCTCTAGGGCTTCAATAATTGTATTATGTGTGGAGCTCAACAATAGTAACTTGCCATTAGGGGTGCCTCCTTTCGGTATCCCACAGCCCAATAATTGCTGCAACTGAGTTGAGTAAAAATAACTCTCGGGATGTGGGAGGGCAAAGCCCCCCTCCTGGGTAGGGAGCTGGAGCACTCCAAGACGGATCCTGGCTTGTTTCCCCTTCCAAATCAATTCCCTAAAGAGACTGTCAATTTTTTTAAACCACTTCTTACTTATCCAGACAGGGGAATTATGCAAGACGTATAGCAGTTGTGGCATCCATATCATTTTTATTAAGCTACATCTTCCTGCAACTGATAGAGGCAGGCGTCTCCAAATTCCTATTTTTTGTTTAAATTTTGTTAATAGAGGGACAAGGTTTTTACTGATATATAGAACAGGGTCCTTCGTCAGGACAATCCCTAGGTACTTCAGAGCCTCCACTGTTGCCACCTGAGGCATACCAGGTGCTATTGTCTCATTTAAGGGGTCTATCGGTAGAAACTCTGATTTCTCCCAGTTTATCTCTAAGCCAGAAAAACTGCCGAAGTCCTCCACTATCCTCATTGCTCCCGGTAGCGATTTCCTCGAGTCTCCCAAAATATAACAGAATGTCATCCGCATACAATGCGATTCTTTCCTCGCCTGTTTTTCTCTGGAAGCCAGTTATCGCTCGACTTCCCCTTATGGAAATGGCCAGGGGTTCCATCGCTAGTGCAAACAACAGAGGGGAGAGTGGGCACCCCTGCCTCGTCCCCCTCTCCAGCTCAAACCAGTCTGACAATTCGTTGTTAATTTTTAATCTTGCCTTGGGTCGAGTATATAGCATTCTAATCCACCCTATAAAGGCAGGGCCAAATCCAAAGATCTCCAGCACGCGCCACATATAGCCCCACTCCACGCTATCAAAAGCCTTGGATACATCAAGGGTCATCAACGCTCTCGAACCCTCGTTCACCATTGGGGTCTGTGCATTCAAAAACGCCCTTCTAATATTCAGGCTCGTGGATCTATTGGCTATGAAGCCCGCCTGGTCCTCGTGGATCAGCTTATGGATAACTCCATTCAATCTTGCTGCCAGCACTTTGGCCAGAATTTTTACGTCCGTGCATAAAAGAGAAATTGGTCTATAGGCGGCCATATCCAAGGAATCTTTCCCTTCTTTCTGTAATACAATAATAGTTGCTTCTAGCATTGAGGCAGGTAATTGGCCCCCCTCAAGCGCCCCCCCCCAAAACTTTCAGCAGTTCGGGGATCAACACTTCACCATAGTGTTTGTAGGTCTCAATTGGAAGACCATCTGGTCCGGGCGACTTATGGGTTGCCATGCCTGCTACTGCTTGGTATAATTCTGCTATAGATATTGGGGCATCTAATATATCTCTTTCTTCTTGTGATATGGTGGGGATGTCTAACCCCCTTAGGAAGTCCTCCATCTTGGCCTCCTTACCCCTCTTCTGGGAGGAATACAGTTTTTTATAGTAATCCCTGAAGGCTTGTACTATTTTTAAGGTGCTTGATACTACCTCACCGCTCTGGGATCTAATCGCGAGGACCGTGGATGGAGCTGCATTGGATTTTGCTAGCATAGCCAGTGTCCTTCCCATTCTCTCGCCCTCCACCATAGATTCCTGTCTTTGGAGTAACCGCCTGGTTTCTGCTTTCTGTATAACCACTGATTTATATGCTTGTTGTTTCTCTTGCCAGATACTTTCCGTCTCCGGGGTTGGGTTGCAAGTATAGTTGTTTTCTGCTTCAAGAGCGTCTCTCAACAGGCTCTCCTCCTCCCTTCTAGCCTCTTTGTTGAATGTAGCTATCTGCTGTATCAGGACCCCCCTAAGAAAAGCCTTAAGGGCGTCCCATAGCGTAGAAGGGGACACCTTTCCCTGATTGATCTCAACAAACTCCCCTAAGGAGGAAAGTATCCCATCCGTCTTTTTAATAATTTCAAACCAGTACGGGCTTATACTCCAGTACTTCCGGGGCCTAGGCTCCCCAAGATTTAAAATGACTACCATAGGTGAGTGGTCTGAGATGCCTCTTGGCCAGTATGTTATTTTTTCTACCATCTGGAGAGCCCTATCATTTCCTAGGGCTAGGTCTATCCTTGAAAGCACGGAGTAAGATGCAGAACAGCAAGTATATTGCAGCACGCCTGGGTTCCGTGCCCTCCACAAATCCATTAATCCCACTTCTTCCAGAAAAAAGCTTAACCGACTCTTTACTGAGTCCTCTGAGCATTTTCGTAGTGGGAATCTATCCAGCCCTTTATCTAGAACCTCGTTGAAGTCCCCCATTGCTACAATCGGCACCTCTTTTTTATCTAGCAAAAATTCATACAGTTTAAGCAAGACATCCAGATTAAAGGGCAGAGGGATATATATATTTGCCACCACATACCTGGCGTTTTCAATAAAACATAATAAAAAGATGTATCTACCCAACTCGTCTATCCTGACCTGGCTGCAGGAAAACTTCACCCCAGACTTTACCAAAACACTCACTCCCCTACTGTAGGAGGAGTGAACCGCATGAAATTGGGTTTGAAATTTTTTCATCTGTAGGTGATGAATAGTTTCCTTGGTTAGGTGTGTTTCCTGCAGACAGACCAGATCAGCCCCGCACCTCTCCATCATAGAGAACACTGCTAATCTTTTAAGTGGTGTACCTAGACCCCTGACATTCCAGGATCCTATTTTCAGAGTCTTAGCTAACATCTAAAGACTGAGGAATATTCTTTACCCCAACATATACAAACGTATATAACAGAAAGATATAAGAGAAATTTAATATATATAACCCTAACCCAAAACTAATTTTTCTCTTCCTAGTGACTGTTATAACAATTCCGTGTGTGTGCATACTTGGCCACTAGACCACGTATTCATTTTGGCTATATTAGCCTTACTTTGGGCATAAATTTGCCATAGACAGTGCTTGCATGTGCGTGTAGAACAACCAAAAACCTATTTACTATAAAAAGTGCCTGTATGTGCAAAAATAATCTTAAGGAAGGTCTGGATACCTCCGTTATAATTTCTAGTGGTATAAGTGTTCGTAAGGAATGATTTACCCACCCTATTTCCCCTCCCTCCCATCTTCCCACCCCTTCCCTTCCCTCCCCACCTAACCTCCCCTACCCTCCCACCCCATCCCCCTCCCCCCCCCACCCGTACCCACCTATCTAGGTGTACCCCCTGGGGGTTTACCATGACCGATGCCTCTTACACTAACACCAACCTTTTACACCAATCTTACACTCACAGCCCCACACCACCCTACCCACAAATAGCTGTGTGCACCCATCCCCTCCCATCCCCTTATAACAAAAAGCATTAACAGATGGCAGAAAGGGGTGGAAAAAAAAAAAAAAAAAAGAGCAAGAACAAGAAAAAGAACAAAAACAAAAATACAGCCCCTGTACCTCCCAATGCCTTATCGTGCCATCCTATTGATATCCCGGCCTATTATATCTTCCCCCATTCTCTATGTAAAATTCGTGATTTTTTCCCTATTATCTTCCAGCCACTTCTCAACTTCAGAAGGGGAGTTAAAAAACAGAGACTCCCCCAGAGCCGCAACCCGCAACCTTGCCAGATATAAAAGAGCATAGGGCAACTTAAATTTTTGTAGATTGCGTTTTGCCTGGGTAAACTCTGCCCTACGCCTCTGCAAATCCGGAGAGAAGTCGGAATAAAACGATATTTTTGCTCCTTTAAAAAAAACCTCCCCTGCTTCCCTGATCTTCCGTAGTAAGGTTACTTTATCCTGGTAGTTAAGAAATCTCAGGAGGAGGGGTCTCGGGTGGCCCCCCTCCGATGGTGCCCTGAAAGGGATCCTATGAGCTCTTATGATGGAAAACGAAGCCGAGAATGATTCTTTCCCGATTAGCTCCCCCAGCCATTTTTCTAGGAATGCAATTGGGTTGGCGCCCTCACTCCTTTCGGGTAAACCTATCAGCTTCACATTATCTCTTCTACTCCTGTTCTCCATCTCATCTAACTTAGAGGCTTGTTTAGATAGCTGTTCCTTCAGCCATTTTATTATCTTTGCTGTTTTTAGATATTCAAGATTCTTGTGATCTGTGTAGATTAAGATTGGATGTGCTGCTCCCTCGAGAAGGTATCTCCATTCTTCTAATGATGCCTTAATTGCTAAAAGTTTGCGATCCCCAACGTCGTAATTCTTCTCCGCGCTAGACAGTTTATGCGAGAAGAACGCGACTGGGTGCAACAGGGCCTTGGGGCCCTGTCTTTGGGACAAGATAGCTCCCACCGCAGTTTCCGAAGCGTCCACTTCTAAGACATACGGTAAGGCCGAGTCTGGGTGCTTCAAGATGGGTGCGGATGTGAAAAACCTCTTCAGCATTTCAAAGGCCAACTAAGCCTCTGGAGACCAGCGGAATCGGGACCCCTGTTTGGTAAGCTGTGTAATGGGGGCAATGATTGCTGAGAACCCCCGAATAAATTTTCGATAAAAGTTTGCAAAGCCTATGAAACGTTGAATACCTTTCTTGTCACATGGAGTAGGCCAGTCCAGGATAGCCGTTACCTTCTGGGCATCCATCCGGATACCTTCGGTGGAAATGATCAGCCCAAGAAATTGGATACTCTGGCGTTCAAACTCGCACTTCTCGGGTTTGGCATATAATACGTGTGGTCGAAGGCGGGTTAATACACTTCTCACGTGTCTGCGGTGGTGTTCTAGGGAGGAAGAAAAAATTAGCATATCATCAAGGTATACAATGACAAATGATTCCAGGAAGTCTCTGAGAACATCATTAATGAAATGCTGGAAGGTAGCCGGAGAGTTGCAGAGCCCGAAGGGCATCACGAGATACTTGTAATGCTCAAATCGTGTGCGGAAAGCAGTCTTCCACTCGTCTCCCTCCCGAATGCGCACCAAATTATAGCCGCCCTGAAGATCCAATTTGGTAAATATGGTAGCGGAACCAAGTCTTTGAAAAAGTTTGGGAACTAGTGGAAGTGGGTAACGGTTCTTCACCGTCACCTTGTTAAGTTCACGGTAGTCCACACAGGGCCTTAACAACTGATCCTTCTTCTGGACGAAGAAAATCCCCGCCCCAGCTGGAGACGCGGAAGGGCGGATGAAGCCTTTCCTGAGATTGTCATTGATATAGTCCTTCAGTGCCACCAGCTCGCTTTCAGACAAAGGGAAAATCCTCCCAAAGGGAACTTCGGCTCCGGGGAGTAGCTCTATAGGGCAGTCATAGGGCCGATGAGGTGGGAGGATCTCTGCCCCCTTCTTACTAAACTTGTCTAGGAAGCTGTGGTAGGCTGTAGGCACAAGCTGACTGGTTTCAGAGTCCGTATGTAGACACAGCAGAGCGGGAACACCACAGGAGGTCTGTAGGCAGTGCTGGGTGCAGTAAGAGGAGACGAAGTTAATGCTTCCTTTAGACCAGTCGATATGGGGCCTTCAACCAAGGTATACCGAGGATAACTGGAAACAGAGGGGAAGCGATGGCGTCTAGTCGTAGCAGTTCTTGGTGGTCCTGGGACATGATGGTCAGTAGAGGAATGGTTTCGTGAGTGACTGCTCCGGACTTAATAGTGGAACCATCGGCCAAGTGAACCGAGAGTTTCTGTGCTTTAGGCTGCAGGGGGATATGATGTTTGGCAGCAAAGGACAAGTCCACAAAGCAGCTGCAGGCTCCGGAATCAATTATGGCGGTAGTCTGAAGAGTCCTTCCTGGCAGCTGTAGAGAAATGGGAATAGTAAATGAAGTGGAGTTGTTAAGCGAGCTTGGGGTTAGCGAGGCAGAAGTAGTGAAGAGAGACTTACGAGGTTTCACTGGGCAGGACCTCACGTAATGTCCGGATCCCCCGCAGTATAGGCATAAGTTCTGTTGGCGGCGGTGTTGTCGTTCTTCAACAGTAAGAGAGGGCCGCAGCAGGCCGAGTTGCATAGGTTCCGGGGCGTCAGGAGCCGGAGTGGCTGGAGCAGGTGGAGCGAGATAGGACGAGCTGGGTACCCGAGGTAACATCCACACTGGACGGGATGGAGTGGACGCTCTCTCTAGTCTTCGTTCTCTCAGCCGGCAATCGATCTGGATGGATAGATCAATCAGAGTTTCTAAGGTAGGGGGTACCCCTACCCGCGCTAACTCATCTTTGAGTGGTTCGGAGAGGCCCATACGAAATTGGTATCATAGGACGGCGGCGTTCCAGTTCGTGTCAAATGCCCATCGTCGAAATTCAGAGATGTAGTCTTCCACCGCCCTACCACCCTGTTGAAGTGCATGAAGGGCCGCTTCGGCTGAAGCTGTCTGCTGAGGATCTTCGTACAGCTGGGCCATAGCACTGAAGAAAGAGGTTAGGTCGGATAAGCATTCGGCCTTCTGTTCCAGAAGGCGGTGGGCCCAGGACTGTGGCTCCCCTTGTAGCAGGGAGATTACAAAGCCGACCTTGGTAGCTTCTAAGGAGAACGTGCGGGGTTGAAGGGCAAAATACAGTTCACATGCGTTCCGAAACGCTCTAAACTTGCTGCGTTCACCCAGGAACCGATCTGGGGTAGGTACCCTGGGCTCAGGTGGGAGCATGACCACGGCAGGAGCAGGAGAAGATCCCTGAGAGGAGGCTAATGCTAAAGGTGGACCCTGAGGAGTTGCAGTGCCCGTCAGGGTCTGTAGGCATCCCTCTAGCTGAGTGTAGCCCTGCTGTAGGTCTTTAACAGCTTGTGCCAAGCCGGCCAGGTGCTGGCAAAGTTCATCCATAGGAGAGGGTCCCTTGCTCCTCTGATTCTGGCCCCCTGATAGAGTAGACAAGAGGAGCAGAAGTGCAGAGTTGCACAAGTGCCAAACAGTTTAAATAGCCTCTTGGTAATGTGCACACAGGTGCACCGAAGGTGTTCTGGCAGAGGCTGAGGTCACAGGTCGACTTCTCCGTCAGCCATCTTGAGTACTGGCTGGTCTTCCCTGACAGGCTGAGGTCACAGGTCAACTTCTCCTTCGGACATCTTGAGTACTGGCTGGTCTTCCCTGACAAGAGGTTCCATAGTACCTGTGGAGATAGAACCATGGGTTGATCCAAGGTTCGAGCCGACTTGTCTCAGGCTTTTAGAATACTGTTCTGGAACACTCTGGAGTTGAACTGTGCATATGGCACTGCGTTGAAGGACGACACCATCTTGCCCAGCAACCTCATGCACAGCCGAATAGAAGGTGTTGGTTCTTTTTTCACCTTCTGGACGAGTTCCACTATGGAGACGACTTTTAAGGGGGGGGCAGAAATACATTTTCTTGGGCGGTGTCCGAGACCAGAAGCAGATACACCAAGGCTTGGGTCGGACAAAGGGCTGACTTGTCCACATTTAGAATCCAACATAGCCGTTGTAAAACCCGTCCTGTTCTTGACACGTTTTGAACCAGTATGGGGCGAGAGCAATCCCTTAGGAGAAGATCGTCCAGATATCCTACTACGGAGACCTTCTGAGACCTTAGGGAAGCCAATACTGGGGCAAGAATCTTTGTGAAAACCCTGGGGGCCGTGGCCAAACCGAATGGTAGTGCCACCATATGGAAATGACTGCCCTCTACTGCGGAACGTAGGAACCTTTGATGTGGACAGAAGATCGGCACATGAAGGTACGCGTCCTTGATATCTATGGACGCTAAATAGTCTCCTTTTCTCAGAGATTTTATTATTGAACGAACCAACTCCATATGGAAGGACCAGACGTCTACAAAGAGGTTGAGAGCCTTGAGGTCCAAAATGGGCCTTACTTCCCCATTTGGTTTCGGCACGGTGAAAAGGTTTGAGTAAAACCCCTTGAATCTTTCCTCGTGCGGAACCCTTACAATTACCCCCTGCTTCAACAGATGCTGTAAAGCTAGGAATAGGCATCTTCTTTTCTCTGGATCCGACGGAACCCTTGAGTACAGAAACTGACTTGGGGGGATTTCCCGAAACTCTTTTCTGTAACCGTATTTTACAGTGGAAATGACCCATCTGTCTTGGACCAGTTCTTCCCAGGCATCCACAAACAGCCGAAGCCTGCCCCCCACCCGTGAGAGCGGGGGGCACCCCTTCACAAGGTAGACTTGGAGTTAGGCTTGGGTGGCTTTTGGGTCCAGGGCTTCTTCTGACCCTGGAGTCTTTTAAACACAGACGGCTGAGGCCGTCGATACCGCTTAGGGGAGGAAGCACTAGGTCCTGGAGCATTGGGAATTTTATAAGAGGGTTGCTTCCCCTTCTTCTTAACAGGGAGTAGGGCACTCTTTCCTCCAGAGCCAAACAAGCGTTCTCCATGTAATGGAAAAGCTGCGAGCAGCCTTTTGCATGGCGTCTCAGCAGACCAGTTCTTTAGCCACAAGACTCCGTGCATATGGATTGACAGTAACGCAAAATGAGACATCTGCTGGATTGAGTCCTTCAATGTGTCCACTGCAAAACATAAAGCATGAGGAATCTCGACAATTCCTCGGCAGATTCCTCCTGGCAAGGTAGGTTCTTTACCAACCTTTTAAAGTGATCATTTAGGGATTGGCAAATCCCAATTGCTGCAACTGCTGGCTGAACTGCTGCACCAGCCACCGAAAAGGAGGCTTTTAATAAGGACTCTAGCTTTTTATCAGCCGGATCCTTAAATACCTGGGCATTATTCACTGGGCAGGTTAAACTTTTATTTACTGAAGAAATGGCAGCGTCCACCAAAGGTGTCTCCCATTTCTTCCTGAACTTCTTCTCCATAGGATATAAGATAGAAAACCTTTTTGGAGGTAAGTATATCCTGTCAGAGTGATCCCAATCCGCGTAAACCACTTGCTCCAGTAATGGATGCAAAGGGAACGCTTGGGAAATTTGCTGAGGTCGCAAAGATCCCAAAGTAGAACAAGAGATTCCAGACTCCTGAACCGGGGGTAACGTAAACCCAATTCGTACTATCTCAATCAGAGATTGGATAAACAATTTTTGGGAATTAGAGGCTGAAATTGGCTCTTCAGAGCCGGAGTCCTCAGCCGAGGATTCTTCAGCCTCTCCTTCCTCCCAGTCTTTTATGACCACCTCTTCCAAATCCTCCGCCCACTCTAGTTCCAGATCACCTGGACCCATCTGGCTATAAGAGTCCTGGTGCTCTAGTGACTCTCCACTTGGCCCAGGCTCAGGGGAGGGAGATCTATTACGCTTCCTCCCCCCCTGTGTTACAGAGGCAATCATGCCAGCTATTCTGCCTTCAAGGCCCGCTAAGGAAGATGCCAAATCATCCTTTGTAACATAAGCCGAGGCAGGTATATTGGTAGTGGCTACTATGCCTGACAACTGTATTGTCTCAGCCAGGCCAGATGCCGCAGGTCTTTCGGGAGAAACTGAGGCTGCATCAGCATGGGGTTGGTCTCCTGTTTTTAAAGGAGGTACTCTTACCCCTGTGCTTGCCTTGTTCCCTATACCTCGTTTTCTGGAAGACATTGCTTACAAACGAGAAAAAAAAATAGAGTACTCCCCACAAACTATAACCAGCCTTCAACCTGTCACAACTGTGTCCAAGACCTCCAGACTCACGTGCCCAATATCGCTCTGTGCTGTCCACGCGCATGCCAGGAGCTCCATCCTTATAAAGCCTTAGCCTGAGAGTGGGCGTGTGCGCCCACGTGATCAGCGGCATGCCTGCCGCAACGGCGCATGCGCCGTCCTGACGCACGAGGCGCACTTGTGACGTGCACCGCAGCGGCGCACACACACACTAGCTGCGCGCACGCGACGCATGCGCACTTGCGCCGCATGTGCACACTCACGAACACCCGCCCCAAATATGCGCCATACCGGCCATCTGTAATCCCAGACACAAGAGGGAAATATATATAAAAAATTCCCGTCTTACTATTGGTTGCCAGTGTCCAATCACCTAAAGGTAGCGTATAACCCAAATAGTCATTATTATGGTGCTCTGTGTCCCGTGATATATGATAAAGAAAGAGCCTTTAAACTGAACCAGCACATTTGTAGTTTGTAGAATAGGCTGTCTCCTATAGTAACTAGACTTAACTCACGGAAGGTGCAGGAACTCTATGGATGATTCCATCTTGATGCTTTCCCAGGCTCTCCATGGGTCCCCCGGTCCCTGCAAGAGTCACCTCTGGTACTTCTCCATCCTTCCCTTCCGGCATTGTTTCCGGATATTGAGCAGGCTTATCTCAGCAGAATCTTGAACACCTGGATAGGCCTCAGATAGGCCTAGCAGCCAGGCCAGCACCTGGATAGGCCTCAGGCCTAGCAGCCAGGAGCTGTTTAACACACATCCACCCAGACCGCAGTCTGGGAGGGAAAGACCACAATCACCTGACTTTCTCCAAATAAGTACTTCTTCCCAGCATTCATAGCAGCAAATCTTGCTGAGAAAGGTATGTTTATTCATAACCTGAATTAATGCACTGTAGGTCATCACAATGATGTCAAATGCAGCAGCGTCACCTACTTGACCCCTTACAGTCTGGCTTTCGCTCGCAGCACTCCACGGAAACTGCCTTACTAAAACTCACTAACGATTTACTAACTGCCAAAACCAACAACCAATACTCCATACTCCTACTACTTGACCTCTCTGCGGCTTTTGATACTGTTGACCACCTGCTCCTTCTCGATAAACGACATTCCCTTGGCCTCCGAGACTCTGCTCTATCCTGGTTCTCTGCCTATCTATCACAGCGCTCCTTCAGTGTCACCTACAACTCTGTCTCCTCCTCTCCATTGCACCTTTCTGTGGGGATCCCCCGAGGCTCTGTTCTTGGACCCCTTCTCTTCTCTATCCACACTTCCTCCCTTGGTCACTTGATAACTGGCCACGGCTTTCAATACCACTTATACACCGATGACACCCAAATCTTTCTGTCTACTCCTCACCTCACTCTCCTCTCGCATTACTAACTGACATATCGCACCACTTCCTTAAACTAAATCTCTCTAAAACTGAGCTATTAATATTCCCCCCTGCACATGCCCCCCTTCATGACTTTTCCATCAAAATCAACAATGCAACCATCAGGCCCTCCCCTCACGCCAGGGTACTAGGTGTAATCCCAGACTCTGACTTGTCATTTCAGCCCCAAGTCCAATCGTTGTCAAAAGTTTGTAGAGTTCACCTCCGTAACATCTCTAAAATTCGCCCCTTTTTAACAAATGAAACCACCAAGCTCCTCATTCCCTTGTTATCTCTCGCCTTGACTATTGCAACTCCCTTCTCATTGGCCTGCCTTTCCATAGGCTATCCCCTCTTCAGTCTACCATGAATGCTGCTGCCAGACTTATCCACCTTACCAACCACTCAATGTCTGCCAACCCTCTCCTCCAATCCCTGCACTGGCTCCCAATCACCCAGCGAATTAAATTCAAAATACTAACCACAACATACAAAGCCATTCACAACTCTGTTCCGAGCTACATCACCAATCTTGTCTCCAAATATCACCCAAATGGTCCCCTCCGGTCTTCTCAAGACTTCCTACTCTCAAGCTCTCTCATCTCCTCCTCCCATGCTCGTCTCCAGGATTTCTCCAGAGCCTCTCCAATCCTCTGGAACTCGCTACCTCCACTGGTCCGGCTATCCCCTACTCTTGCTACCTTCAGGCGATCCCTGAAAACTTCTCTCTTCAGGGAAGCCTATCATGTCTCCAACTAATCTTCTACAATTTCCATCAGCTCATTCCCCACAGTTACAACCTTTTGTACCACCTGCCCCACCCTATTAGATTGTAAGCTCTTCTGAGCAGGGCCCTCTTAATCCTCTTGTATTTTATTGTATTGTAACTGTATTGTCTCCTATTATATTGTAAAGCGCTGCGTAAACTGTTGGCGCTATATAAATCCTGTATAATAATAATAATAATACTGACAAAAGGGAGAATCTATAGCTAAACAGGATTAGGAGAAAAGCCATTTGACCACTAAACACTACAAATTAGCCAGGCTGGCTACCACCCAGCACAACTAAATTCACCTGTAACCTTATTTTAGGATGAGTTTATATATATATATATATATATATATATACCGTATATACTCGAGTATAAGTCGAATTTTTCAGCACATTTTTTTGTGCTGAAAGTGCCCCCCTCAACTTATACTTGAGTCAAGCACTTTTCTGCAGCAAAAAATTTCATTTTCCGAACAGAATTTAGGGCCCCGTATCTCAGGGCCACTTGGTGCTAGGAACCCCAAATTTGGTGTGCAAACCCAGTGGAACTGGTACCACAACATATCCAAAGATGAAGTTCCTAGCACTAAGTGGCCCCGAGATACGGGGCCCCAATATCAGTTCAGAAAATGTCATTCTCTGCTGAAGAAAAGTGCTTGACATTTTCTGAACCGATTTTGGGGCCCCATATCTCAGGGCCACTTGGTGCTAAGAACCCCAAATTTGGTGTGCAAATCCAGTGGAACTGGTACCATAACATATCCAAAGCTGGGGTTCCTAGCACCAAGTGGCCCTGAGATACGGGGCCCCAAAACCAGTTCGGAAAATGTCATTCTCTGCTGCATAAAAGTGCTTGACATTTTCTGAACTGATTTTTGGGGCCCTGTATCTCGGGGCCACTTAGTGCTAGAAACCCCAGCTTTGGAAATTTTATGGTGCTAGTTCCACTGGGTTTGCACACCAAATTTGTTCCTAGCACTAAGGGTTCCTAGCACTAAGTGGCCCCGAGATACGGGGCCCCAAATTCGGTCAACTGTGTCCATCTGCAGCAATGTCATTTCAGGACCCTTTGGGTTCAGAGACCCCAAATTTTGGCTGCAGCTAGGGGGCATCTAGGAACCCTTAACTACCGAGTTTGAAGTTCAGGGGACCTATGGCTGCAAATGGGCACAGTGAGGCATGCAAATGGGCACAGTGATGCTGCAAATGGGCATTGTTGACCCTCTTTTACACTTACAGTAGCTGTGCATTTCTCACCCTCGTCTTATACTCGGGTCAATAAGTTTTTCCCATTTTTTTTGTAGTAAATTAGGGCCTCGACTTATACTCGGAACGACTTATACTCGAGTATATACGGTATATATATGAGAGAGATTACACATGCTCAAAAAAAGCTACAAATATAAACATTTTTAAATATATATATATATATATATATATATATATTTGTAGTCAGAGTCTTCACTTTGGAAAAGCGATAGTTCTAACTACCAAGACCTGAGGTTTGCCTTGGCCTGGCTGGCCAGTATGCCTAAAGGAGGGCGTACCCTGAAGAAATATGTATGAAAAGTAAATGAAATTATGAAAATATAGGGGAACGGGTGGGTGGGAACCCGGAAATGATCCGACCAAGGATCTGATGGAGGAGGGATATATAGCCCTCAGACTCCTCCTACAAATACAGGCTAGCCTGCGGCCAGCCTTCAACTTGTAGTCAGAGTCTTCACTTCGGAAATGCAATAGTTCTAACTACCAAAACCTAAAAGAGGGCAAAAAGAGACACAAAGTAGGTGTGATGTGAATAGCTTCAATGAAGGGCCAGCAACAGCCATCTGTCCAGAAAATAGCAAAATCCTGGATGACTACAAAGGGGATTTACGTATGTAGCTGCTAAAACAGGATCTTCAGCGCCCCATGTACCTGATGATGAAGAAGGGACCCACTGTTCGGGACCTATGAAAGTTACCTCCGATCCAGACGAATAACCAGAAAAGGGGTTTGGATTCGAACCTGGTTTGGCAAGTAACCTGGACATGATAACGAACTGTTGTAGTGAGAGGATGCATGAGGAGAGGGAGAAAGAGCAGAGGAGGACAAATACTTGATCAGACACCGTAACTGTGGTACCGTAATGAACCATGAATCTCTGGCTTATCCATACTAATGATAGGGAAGTTGTAAGCGTAGTAAGAGAACTGCCTGTAGCACTAACTGGGAACTGAGCCAAGGGTAGGCGACAGGAAGTCTGAAACACCACAAACCTGGTCGGTAACTGGTGGCCGTGCCAAAGAGAACATCCCTGACTTCCCTGAATACCCTTCACGGCTTAGAGAGGGTGAGCTGCAAAAAATGGACAGACTGACAGGAGTTGTAGGGGCCTGAAATGCTGGTCACCTGATGGATACTAGATAGTGTTGGCAGATGAGGCCAAATTGCTGAGGCAATATGCAGCAAAATCCGGAGACATGAACCTATGAAACCTTCCCACCCTTGGTAGAAGCCCTCGGAATACTCTGGATAAAGAACCATTGGCCAGATCAAGCACCTGTGACCGAGCTTGCCCCCAGTTCTACATGCCACTGTAAAGAAATTCCAACATCACCTGCAGGGCGTACTGAGAAGAGCAGGAGCCGCAGCTGACACCTCTGTGCAAGCCGAGCGGGCTATGATCCCCTCCAACCAGTCTAACAATTGTAGCATGGACGTAAGATCGCATTAAGTACCGCATGAACTGGGTTGAAGAATCATGCATAGTAACATGTGCTGCGCTGGTGGATGGAAGAGGTTGGGGCGGAGTTCGGAATAACCACCTAAAATACTGCCCCCCCAGCAGAGGCCAGGAAAGGGGTACACCAGTGATAAAATTCAGCTGTGAGTTTGGTATGCTCCCAACACTTAATGCTGGGGTGCTACCATGCACTGAAACCCCCATGCGGTGGTGGAGGGATGAATGTGAATTGGCCGCTTCCGAAATGCGCGACATGCCCTGATCTCAGGAAACACAAACTAGAGAAATGAGAACAGACAACCAATCTACGAAAAAAAACAACACTACCCCTATGTACCCTATGTACCTAACAAGTATGAGGATGTAGGTGCAGAAATGACAAGACCAACAGCGTGTGAATGTGAACCTAATGATGACATGCCCCTAGTTTATGTAGTGAGCGAGCCGGAGCAACCTGCAGTGCCAAGACAGGTAATTAAAAACAAACACTTAGGGCTGATGTACCTACAGACCATGGTGGGTAGTAGTAAAGGTGTAATGGTGAACGTGCATGTATGACGTATGTTTTATGGGCGAGAAGATTGTGGGACGACAGTCAATTAAAAACGAAACCTCAACTTGTATGGGTCCGTAGACGTGACAGACCCTGGATGTGAGCCCCGCTATGACAAACACGCTGATGACAGAACCGCTATGACAAACACACTGATGACAGAAAAGCTATGACAAACACGCTGATGACAGAACCGCTATGACAAACAGGCTAATGACAGAACCGCTATGACAACCACGCTAATGACAGAATTTTTTCATTTTTTTTTTAATTTAAAGAGGTGGGACTCATAGATTTATCATCACAAAAATTCCATGAGTGGCCAAATCATCATATCAGATAAAACAGAACTCCTATCAATCATGAAAACTATTTATAGCCAGCCACGGCACCAACCAGCCCCCATCCTGGAACTGCCCTCAGTGACCCCACCCTCTGCAGCTTGAAAGGGGGGGCCGACAGAAGAGCGACTTGATTTCTTGGGGAGAGCATGAGGAGCTGTGGTGCAGAGGACTGGAGGGGCGGAGACTAGGAGGAGCTGGAATTACAGCCGGCTGAAGGGGCGGAGCACAGCCCCCAGAGGACACCGCCTCCCCCGTGAAAGCGAGCCCAGCAAACTCTGGGAGAAATGGATGGGTGGATGGGCGGACAGCCCCCAACACCCCCCTGACGCTGGCGTGACTAGGGAGAAGTGGGTGGACTGACGCCCCCCATCCCCCCGGTGTGAGCATCGAGGAAAGCAGGAGGCGCCTACACGCAGATGCGGGATACAGCATGTACATGTGGGCAGGCGATCCCCCATGGTACCCGGCGTGAGCACCGGGAGAGCGGGCCCCTCGATGGTGCTGGATTGCGCACTGGATGCATGGGTGGACGGTCCCCCACTGGTACCCGGCGTGAGCCCGGGAGAGGAACCGCCACCACTGCTGCCGCTGAACATCGTACTTAACCGGAAGTGACGTGCATCGGCCGGAAATAATCCGACGAAGGGACTGATGGAGGAGGAGGAGGGATATATAGCCCTCAGACTCCTCCTACAAATACAGGCTAGCCTGCGGCCAGCCTTCAACATATATATTTTTTTTTTCTTGGAGTATTTATTATAATGTTTTATACCTATATGCTATCTATTATTGTACTTAGTGCAGGTTGGTTGGCTAGTACTTTAATTTTACTCTTGTACTTATGGTAAATAAATCAATTATGACTTTTCTTGTGGAATGTCAGGGGAATGAATAATGCTTTAAAAAGACAATCTGTCTTTCAATATATTTCTTTTTTCCGACCTGCCCTTGTCTGTCTGCAGGAGACACATGCCACATGCAATGTGACTAGATTTTTGAAACGCCGTTTTGTTCGAGAAGCATATCATACAGTTTTTACGTCCCATTCAAGGGGGGGTCTCTGTTTTAGTTTACACTGGCATAGTGTTCTCATGCATTAGGACTAAGTTTATTTTGGCTGCTATATATATATACATTTTCCAAATAATCTAGAAATACTTAGTCATCTTATTTCCTTTGCAGGGGCTTCCCCTCAGGTGCCAATATTGGTACTTGGAGACTTCAATAATTAATTGATCTGAAGCGGGACAGACGCCCACCTCCAAGGTCAATGACCTCCGAGCATCTTTCCCCTCTTGTAAGAATCTGCAAGGAATTAGGGTTTTACGACATGTGGAGGAGGCTACATCCTGAAGAATGTGCTTATACATGCTATTCTAAAACACACAATTCATTATCAAGAATTGATTTAGCTTTGTGTTTGGCAGATCTTGTACCCTGTATAGTAGATGTTAATATAGAACCTCAAGGAATTTCAGATCACTCCCCGTTGATAGTTACCTTATTATCAGGGCATTGGGTGTCCAATATGCCATGGCGGTTGAACCCCTTTTTTGGCTTGAACTATTTCCCAAAGAGGATGCTATCTCCACTCGCATCATGGATTTTTGGTCTCTTAATCTGGGCTCTGCTCCCATACGAGTTGTATGGGTTACTTTCAAGGCCTACCTTCAGGGAGTGTTAATCTAAAAAATAAGTGTCATCAAAACTGCTTCCCATAGAGAGCTTGAACTTTCAAAGACCAATACCTCTGCGGCGGAAGCCATATATATCCAGGACCCCTCTCCGGATGTCCAACAGAAATACCTTTCATCTCAAAGAAGGCTGAATGATCTGTTGGAATCCAGGGCGAGGAATAAACTTTTTTTCAGAAGAGATTTAGTTGGGTAGCGGGAGAGGCAAGTGGTAGACTGTTGGCTCAGATAGTAAGGCCTCAATCCAATCCCACACACGCCTTAATGAATAGAGAGGAGGAGGTTATTAATCAGACTAGCCCTATTGTATCCATCTTTAAGTCCTACTATCAGGATTTATATACTTCTAGAGTAGACTATACATTAGCGGAGTTATCTAACTGGCCACCATTATTCTCCTGGCCCTTTCAATGGAAAAGAGGGAGACCCTCAATGATCTACTTACTCTACTGGAATTGGAGAGTGTGGTGGCAAGTTTCTCTAATTCCAAAGCTCCAGGGACTGACGGTCTCCCTATAGAGGTCTATAAAAAATATACTGTACAAATAATAGGCTCCGCTGCTAGTAAATGAACGTGATCATGATTAATACAACCAACTTAGTGACAATCAAGCGTAAGCAAAATATTAAAAAATATTCAATAACTGAAAAATATAAATCACATGCATGATGGTGAATAAGAATTCAGTGATCAAAACAATAAATGAGTCCATATAATCAAAAAATTTAAGTCCTTGTGGGTGCAGAAACTTAATGGATAGAGGGAGAAAGACACCCTTTCTTCAAGTGATGTATAGCGTGCAAGAAAAAACTGTCTCCCTAAGGAACGTGATATTGTAGGGAGTTCCTCCACCTCAAGTAAGTGAGCCCCTTACCAGATCCAAAGATCTCCTGTCACAGAGATCATACACGCAAGTGGCTGTGTCCCCCAGCCACTGGGTCTCTGTCAGGGTGTGTGTCACAAGCCACCTCTCCGGGAAATCAGCCTAATGATGAAGTTTCCGCTCCCAATCCATGGATTAACATAAAAAAGAATGCTCCATAGCGTAATACAGTTAAAAGCTACTTTATTAAATAAAAGAAAGGCACTTACAAAGTGTGCAGTTTAAATTCGCCTCTAAAATCACAAATGCGCCGGCCGGCTTCAGCTGCTGCCCGTTCCTTCCGGGTTCAGCGTGGTGTGGTGGTGACGTCAGCACACCGCTCCTCCCTACGCCGTTTCGACAAATCTGTCGTCTTATCCATGCATTGGAAGCGGAAACTTCATCATTAGGCTGATTTCCCGGAGAGGTGGCTTGTGACACACATCCTGACAGAGACCCAGTGGCTGGGGGACACAGCCACTTGCGTATATGATCTCTGTGACAGGAGATCTTCGGATCTGGTAAGGGGCTCACTTACTTGAGGTGGAGGAACTCCCTACAATATCACGCTCCTTAGGGAGACAGTTTTTTCTTGCACGCTATACATCACTTGAAGAAAGTGTGTCTTTCCCCCTCTATCCATTAAGTTTCTGCACCCACAAGGACTTTAATTTTTTGATTATATGGACTCATTTATTGTTTTGATCACTGAATTCTTATTCACCATTATGCATGTGATTTATATTTTTCAGTTATTGAATATTTTTTAATATTTTGCTTACGCTTGATTGTCACTAAGTTGGTTGTATTAATCATGATCACGTTCATTTACTAGCAGCGCAGCCTATTATTTGTACAGTTAGTAAGGTGGGGGTTGTCTCACATTTAAGGTTGCAGCAGCATTTTGTTGTTATTTTTGGTCTTTTTTTGCTTTGTTCTTTCACTGAACACATGTGTGGAATATTTTCACTCAAGGGATAGCGCAGTATTTTTATTTATGGTTTTACTATAAAAAATATAATAAGGAGATGCTTCCTGTCCTAGGTCGATTTCCAGACACTATGGGTCAATCTGTTATAATAGTTATACCTGAAAAGGATAAAAATCTGTTACATCCTGAATCCTATACACCAATTTCCTTACTATCTACAGATGTTACAATTCTTGCCAAAGGATTTGCTACCAGATTAAATAAGGTTATTATACATATTATTCACTCAGATCAGGTAGGATTTATGCCTAATATGTCAACAGCAGTTAATATTAGACGTGCATATTTATTTATTTTTTTAAGACTTTATTTAGGGAATGCAGATTATACATAAAATTCAACAATACAATATGACAGTCACTTGTTTCTGTTAGTATTTTTCACACACAAAAAATAAAAGAAATTCAAGTATATATTTGTTTAACAGCAGGCATGGTTCCTTTGAATTGTATTATTGAGGCAGGTAATTGCAGATTAACGATTCCAGCTTGATTTATCCATCGGTGCTGGGGAGAGTGCCCTCTATCCGAAATTAAGTAATAAGCTGAAACTAAGCATAGCTCAAACGAGAGTGCTCCAACCACGCATTGTAACTAACTATGTGATCTCCTGGGAGGTCACACCAGTCTATCCCTGTTTTCTGAGTAACGCTCTGCCATCTTTTAGTGAATTATATCTATGTATTGCATTATATAAAAATTATGGTGTTCACTCCTACTAACATAGGAGTGGCACCAAAATAGGATACTGCAAACCGGGGTTTTTTTTTTTGTTTTTTTTTTACCCCCTTCCCCCTTTACTGATGGGGAAAAGGGGCAAAGGACACTAGTAGTGCCAAAGAAGGGGAAAGAGAATAGGAATAAGGGAAAACAGAAGTGAAAAGCAAGAATGAGGGAGGGGTAGGGATAGGGTTCCGGCGAGGCTGACGACCCGCAGCCCCGAAGCATCTAGGGAACGGACACCTATGTGTACGAGTTGTATTCATCTGAAAAGCGGAACATATTCCAATGTGTCCAACGAGTGCCATGTTCCTCCTCTTTTTCCCTGAGAGCAGCTGTGAGGCTCTCCATTTGCTGAATATCACAGACCCTGCTAAACCATTGTGTCACTGTTGGAGTGGACTGTTGCTTCCACATGCCAGGAATACATGCCCTAGCCGCGTTCAAGAGGTGTTTCAGCAAAGATTTGCGATACCGTTTATTAGACATCGGAGTCAGATTCAGGAGTACTGCCGCTGGATTGTTCTGGAGAGCCACATCAGTGAGTTTCTCCAGAAAGGAGTCAAGGCCGCACATTCCCAGAAGATGTGCATTAATGTGCCATTTTGTGTGCCACATCTCCAACATAGGGGACTGTGCCCCGGGAAAATGGATGCCAGGACCGAAGGGGTCCTGTACCATCGTGTCAGGATTTTGAAGGTAATTTCTTGGTATTTGCTACATAGTGAGGATTTGTGTGCAAAGAAGAGGATTCGGGTCTTTTGGTCCTCTGTAAATGTGATGTTTAGGTCTCTCTCCCACTTCCCTAAGTATGGGGGATCCTGTTGGGACATATGGGTCAGTAAAATGTTGTAAGAATGAGAGAGAGATTTCCGAATTGGCTCCTCGCCCATGCACAACTCCTCAAAGGGTGTAGATTGTCTGCAGAAACCCCTGACCTCTGGAAGGGATCTGAGGAAGTGTGACAATTGTAGGATCTTCCATCTGCCCAATATGGAGGTGTTAAAACTGGGGTATATGTTAGATGGGTCATTCCAACCTGTAGGCCCACAAAGAGAGGAGGCTCTAACTAGACTCCGATCCGAGTGTATCCGAAAGGACCTATCGGAGAAAAAAAAATTGGGCGTCTCCGCCACTCTGGAGTATCTACGGAGTTCCTCCAACGTGGTATCAATCAATGGGTGGGAAGGTAAAGATCTGGAAGAGTGAGTTCCACTCCAGGGTAGACCCTCCATGGGAAACGGAATTGTTTCCTGTTCTAATCCAATCCACAGCTTATGTGATGAGTGCCTGCACCAGTCTACAATTCTGTTCATGTGGACTGCTGTGTAATAAAGAGCTGGGTCAGGGAGACCAACGCCTCCTCTCAGCTTTGGTCTTTGTAATAGGGATCTCTTGAGCCTCGGTGGTTTGCCCTGCCAGACATATCTGACAAATATTGAGCGTAACTTACGGAAGAAGTCCTGTGGTATCTTAACAGGCAATGCCTGGAGAAGGTAGAGCAGTCTCGGCATGATGTTCATTTTTAACACATTGCATCTACCGAACCAGGAGACCGCCAGGCCCCTCCATCTATCTAGATCTGAGGAGAACACACTCAGGAGAGGTTGAAAGTTGAGTTGATAAATGAGGTGCAGATCAGAGGGGATTTTTGTGCCTAGATATTTGATGGCCTGAGAAGACCACCGGAAGGGGAAATTGCCGCTAATGGAGGCCTGGGCACTAGGGGTAAGAGTGATGTTTAGCGCCTCTGACTTTTGGAGGTTAATTTTGAAATCCGATAATTCCCCGTATTTACGTATTGCCGATAGTAAGTTTGGTAGAGACGTATGAGGGTCTGAGATGTAGAATAACAGGTCGTCCGCATACGCGGCAATTTTATGGTGATAAGTGCTCGTCTCAAGTCCCCTAATGTTCGGGTTAAGCCTTATATGTTGTAATAAGGGCTCTAGTGAAATTATAAAAAGGAGTGGGGAAAGTGGACATCCCTGCCTCGTACCGTTGCTTATGTTAAAGGTGCTAGATGTAATCCCATTTACCCTCACTGTTGCTGTGGGAGAAGAATATATGGCAGAAATCCAGGATAACATGGGAGCCGGCGTGCCAAGGCGTCACAGGGTAGCCAATAGAAAAGTCCAGTTTACCCTGTCAAGTCCAGTTTACCCTGTCAAACGCCTTTTCGGTGTCTGTAGATAACAGAATGAATGGGGTGTTGAGGCGTTTAGCCCTAGCCACTACATTTATCGTCCTGATGGTATTATCTCGAGCCTCCCTGTTACGGATAAAGCCTGTTTGGTCTAGAGGGATTATGCGTTGGAGAACTGCACCTATTCTCTCAGCCAGGATTTTTGTGAATAGCTTCAGGTCGCAATTAAGAAGGGAGATAGGCCTGTAACTCGCACACATCAGAGGGTCTTTGTCAGGCTTAGGGATGACAGATATACTGGCTTGAAGGATATCTGTAGGTATGGCGTGATTATCCAATATAGCATTGAAAGCAGTAACGAAGTAAGCTGCCAGTTGAGTTTGGAAGGTCTTATAATAGGTGATGGTGAAACCATCGGGGCCTGGCGCTTTCCCCATCGGGGTGTTGACTAAAGCCTTTGTGAGCTCATCTGGGGTAATAGGCTGTGAGAGCAAGTCTATCTCCTCTTCGTTGAGGGAAGGTAGTTTCGCCGCTGCGAGGTACGCCTCTATAGAGTCTACACTATTTTGGTTCCGTTCCCCCAAGGGAGAGGAATGTAAATTGTACAGGGCTTCATAGAATAGCTTGAAAGACTCAGCCATTTCTGCGGAATCGTGAACCTTGGATCCTGTGGAAGAAGATAAGGCGGTGATGTAGGAAAGATTGCGTTGGGTCCGTATGGCGTTTGCGAGTGTTCTGCTGCACTTATCTCCGAACTCGTAAAAGGTTCTGCGTATCCTCAAGAGGTTATTCTTAGCGTGAAACAGAGAATGCTCTCTGATTTGTTCTTGGAGCTTACCATAGATCCCCTACGGGGATCTATGGTAAGATTAAGGTCTCCCCCTAAGACTAGTGTTCCCTCTGTGAAGGAAGCCAAGGCGTCCAAGCATGCTTCAAGCACCGGTAGTTGGTCCACATTTGGCAAGTACAGGTTCGCAAATGTGAATGTCTGTGACTGAATAGTGCCTTTGACAAAAAGGTATCTACCCTCGGGGTCAGCACGGAGATCCCCCAGCTGCCAAGGCAAAGTTTTAGCCAGGAGGATACTTGTCCCTTTAGATTTTGAGGAGGGTGAGGCACTGTGGTACACTATCGGGAAATGCTTGCTGTGGAGTTTAGGGATACAATCCGCCCGAAAGTGGGTCTCCTGTAAAAACACGATCTGGGGTCTCTGCCTCCAAAGATCTGAAAGGCAACTAGAACGCTTCTCAGGAGCATTTAGGCCCTTCACATTCCATGATACGAACTTCAGAGACATGTCTGATAGAACAGGGTCGGGTCGCCAGACCTCGCCAGGGACCAAAGCAGTTAGCGATATGGGAGAGAGGGGGGGAGGGGGAAAACAGATTAGAGTAAAAGAGTTGCAGAGAGAGGGTGGGGAGGGCCACAGATAGGGTCAAGAGAAGAAGAAGAAGAAGAGAAGAATAGTAGGACAGAGAAGGAGAAGTAAGAACAATCTAAGTTTCCAATCGGAGAGTTACTGCCTAATTGGGCAGCTAGGGCCTAGTGGGGGAAGAGGTAGGGCACTTCAGAGGTCGGGCTCCCGGAACGCGAGTCCCCCCCAGCCCATTTCTCATTAGGTGCGGTCCTGTCAGGAACCGCATTAGTACATTAGGCTTCATTGAAAAGAGATGGCTCTTTAGTTACACATAACATATAACCCTTAGACATTCAATTTAACATAACACTTTTTAACTTTATAACCGGCTAAAATAAGACGTTAAATAGTGCCTCAGTTGAAAGGACTATGTCAATTTCTGATCTCTCGTTATTAGCTCTGTTTGCTAAATGAATCGCTAATCCCACCGGGCCTAAGCCAGATGAGAGCGATCCATAACCCCTTACCCGAGTCCCCATATCTGAGAGAATTAATTTCCGTCTGGAACAATCTTAGGGTCCCGAGGCAGGATAGTTGGTAAGAAGGAGGAGTGGATGAGGGAGGGGGTGGGGAAAGGGAAGAGGAGGGTGACTGGGGGGGGGGGGCGGGGAGAGAAGAGGGGTGGAGAGAGAGGGGAAGTAGGGGACCATTAGTGATATAATAACATCTCTAGAGAGAGACTCATCTTTGGTTATTGTGAAAATTTCCACTCCTGATACCAGCTAGCCCCTCTTTATCCCTTCTTAGAAGTTTAACTCACTTCAGTGGTAAGCATCAAGGTTATTAAACAGTGTAAACTACTTATACCTATTTCTGTGTCTTGTAATGTGGTACAGACTTAAAAACAGAAACAACTGAATGATTGCTAAACAATTATCAATAAGTTCCGTTATCTCTAGGTTCTAACAATAAAGACGGACATAACGGTGTCTTCTTAAGGATGATCCCACCCGTGGGACCCGCTTACCAGTCTGTGTACTTTTCCTCTGTTCCTGGTCAAAAAAAAAAAAATTCCCAACTAACCAGGATACTGAAAGGGGACAACAATAGAGAAGTAAGTAGCCAAGTTCAGGCTTTAGGGCGACTTATCTCTGCAAATTCAAGGTCCTGAGGGGCCAGCGGCCTTTTTCGCTGTGATCTGTTGTTGCGTCGCGATCTTTGAGGTCTGCCCGAAGGGTTCCCTGCCGGTATGTTAGTAGTGGGTGTCAGGATGAACGCCAGCCAGTTAGGTAGTGACATCGATGGTAGCCCGAGGGTATTGAGAAAGGTGGGAACCTCTCTAGGGTGTCGCAGGGTGTATGTGCGACCTCCCTTCCTTGCGATTAGATGAAAAGGATGACCCCACTTGTAGGTGATTCCTTGTTCATTGAACTTCTCTAGCAGGGGCTTCATGCAACGACGCATCTGTAGGGTCCTGCGGGAAACATCCGGAAGGAGAGATATCTGGGCTCCATCAAAGTCAATATGCCCTCTACGCCAGGCTCTTTGGAGAATGTCCTCTTTGATAGAATAATTATGTAGACAACATAGGACGACATCTCTAGGTCTATCCTCCGTCGCGTTTCTGGGGCCAAGGGTTCTGTGGACCCTGTCTATGGCGATAGGCGTTTCCGTTGGGCGCTCTAGGCAGTCATTGAATAGAGCAGTCACAGTCATCTTTAGGTCTGCTTGCTGAGTCGCTTCTGGCAAACCGCGGATTCTTATGTTACGCCTACGGCTGCGGTTTTCCTGGTCATCTAGCAACAAATGTAGCTGTGCGATTTGGTCTGCCATCTCTTCTTTGGTGTCATTTAGTTCTGTAAGGCCCTGGCGCAAGGTTGTAGTGTCCTCCTCGATGGAAGTGACTCTTGAGGTGACCTCCGTTACAGATTGCCTAATTCCAGCGATCTCTCCTCTTAGCGCTGCCTCCATTCTTAGTGCTACTGAGTCCAGGTCATCTCTTGTGGGCAGCTTTTGTAATAAAGCCCATAGTGTCTGCTCTCCAGTAAGCACAGATGGGGGCATGTGTGAAGGCAGGGACAGTGAGGCAGAGCTCATGGAAGCTTGCTGCAAGATGGGCAGCGGTGCACCAGGAGTTAAGCTCTGTGGCTGGGAGCGTTGGATGTCCTGTGAGTCCCACTGCGGTGTGCAGCTGGGTTCTCCACCTGGACTTGTGAGTGATGCAAGGGATAGTGAACGGGGGAGGCAGGGGGAAAGGTCACTACTCAGGGAGAACGGGAGCATATCATTACCCTGGACCTGTCTCCCTCCTCCTCCTCCTGCCGGCGCGTCATGCTCTTCTCCCTCGCCTGTGTTCGGCGCCATCTTAGAATAGTCCGGTGTAGAGGCCGCCGGCTGTTTCGGTACAAGGTATCTCTCCATCTTTATCCACACTTCCTTAACACAGCTGGGCTGACTTCTCCGCCCGAGTGGGTATGCTGAGAAGCCGAAATATGTGATATTTCTGTACGGATGGCCTGAGAACGAGCCGCAACCCAGGAGCCCTCTGCAAAACACGGCTTTACTCCTCCATGCCGAGACCACGCCCCCAGACGTGCATATTTAAATATGGAGGTTCTGACCCCAGATTATTCAAATCGTGCCTTTTTGCCACTGGATGCCATCAAGGCCTTCGATAGTGTTGAGTGGCCTTACTTATGGGCCATTCTGGAAAAATTTGGGCTTGGTTCTAATTTTTACCAATGGGGACGGTTGTTGTATGCCGCTCCTTTGGCATCAATTAGGGTTAACGGCCTCCAATCTTCTAGTTTCAGACTTTGCTGGGGTACGAGCCAGGGATGCCCACTATCCCCCCTGCTTTTTGCCCTAGCTATAGAGCCCTTGGCTTGTCCTATGCGGGCTTCATCTGAAGTTACCAGTCTGATTGGGGGAGATATGGAGGAAAAGGTATCAATATATGCAATCTTTTTATTCTGACAAATATCTGCTCATCTTTACAGAGTAGTAAAACATGTTAAGGAGTTTGGTAGGTTTTCTGGGTTAGGCATAAATTGGGAGAAGTCCATGTTGATGCCCATAGATTCCCCCCCCAGGACCCACTACCATCTTCACTTTCTCAGCTCAGGGTTGTGTCTTCTATATAATATTTGGGTATAACTATTTCTGATTCTTCTCAGTCGTATATTGTAGAGAACATACTCCCACTACTCGCTAGATTCCAAGACCAAAGTAAAATCTGGAATAAACTCGCTCTCGTTAATAGGCCGTGTTAATTGAATTAAGATGATATGGATGCCTCAGCTTCTGTATCTCTTACATAATGCTCAGATCTGGATACCTCTACAGATCTTTCTCAAGATTAATAGTATATTTAGGTGTTTAATATGGCAAAATAAAACCCTCCCGTATTCGGCTCTTGGAGGCTTTCAGAGGTGGGGAAAATCAGGAACAACTTTAGTTCAGCTGTACTAGATCGGTCTACTTAAGTTCTTTGAGAGTTCTCTTTACAATCAAATTAGTTTTATCAATTCCTCCAATTGAGATATGCTTTACATGTTCAATTTTTGTCTGTTAAGATATTCTTTCCCCTTACCCCTGTTTTTGAAAAAGATAGTACAAGCAAGGTCAACAAAAGGTCTTACATCTGTTACATAAGGGGGGCTGTTAGATAAGTTTCTACTGAATTTTCCCATTCGCTTTAGGGTCAGATGAGAACAAGATATTGGCCCCATCCCGGAAGAAGTTTGGGAAGATATTCTCAAATCTCTGCCTTAGTCGTCCCTCTCTCCATCACACAGACTGACCCAGATCTTTATTCTTCATAGGGTCTATAGAACTCCTCAATTTTTGAATACCATTGGCCTGAGATCTGAGACAGCCTGTGCTAGGTGTGGGAACACGTCTTTGGCGGTGTCCTAAACTCCAGAGATACTGGGCGGTGGCGATTGGTACCCTAAATTGGCTACTGGAGATTAATATGTTGGCTGAACCACTTATGTGTCTATTGGGCTATTGTGATACCTCTATTTATACTTTGTTTATAGGCAATACTATTAGGCGCACACTTTTTGTTGCCCGCAGACAGATTGCCCTTAAGTAGACCTCTCCCCATCCGCCAACTGTGTCTGACTGGATTTTAGATCTTAATAGGATTATCTTCCACATGCTCTATATGTGATTGTAAAGAGGCCGGGTTTCTATTTAGGTCTGCCTGCAGGTCGTTTTTAAGGGATAATAGCATCTCGTTTATGGTAAATTCTGAGGCAGGTTGATCAGAGGCTGGGAATGCAGCTAGAGATTGTGACTCAGGGGATGTGTGTGTAGTAATAACATTATCCTCATCTGCAGCCAGTTGCTTTTTACTCACCGGCCCTTTAGATAGTGGAGAGGTTGCAGGTCTTTTTTGGGAGTTTTTATCCTCCTTTTGTGTGGCTGGATCGGCAGCAGCAGCATTGATCTGTGTGCCTGGAGCACTCCGAGGTTGTTGCTATGTGGAGAGGGCGGACTCCATCTCGCTCTCCCCTCCATTTGCTGAGGTTGCCATGTTGCTGAGCCAGTGTAAGTAGTCTGTGAGCCGCCGCGGGTGTGCAGAACCTGATGACCGGCGTGCAGCGGAGCTCACAGACATCCCCAGGTGTCAGAGGCCTGAAGGCAGTCGGGTCCAGATACTTAAAGGTGGGACGCCACTGTGTAGTAGCTTTTCCCCGCTGGAGCTCCTAGATCATGTGGCCATACTGATCCGCAGCAAGGCTCCGCCCCTGGGTTGTACTCACTTTTGTTGCCTGTGGTTTAGACATTAATGGCTGTGTGTTGCGTTATTTTGAGGGGAAAACTACTTTACATTGTAGCAAAGTGTAATTTCTTCAGTGTTGTCACATGAAAAGATATATAAAATATTTACAAAAATGTGAGGGGTGTATTCACTTTTGTGAGATACTATAATATATATATATATATATATATATATATATATATATATATATATATATATATATATATACATACACACACACACACAGTATGACTTTCACTTTTGTTATTTGTTTACTGTGATAAGTTCATGGCACATTTATGATAGAGTAATGTTTACCCTTGGTAAACACATTGCGAATTTGCACATTCATATAAAATTGTCGCATACCATTAGCAGCGCCACACCCACCAAAAAAATGTGCTTTTCATTCACCTTTGACAGTTGTTTTTAGTGGGGGGGGGGGGGGAGAGGGGCAGCTTAGGAAGACAACAAGTCCATAATGCGGAACTATCTTTCCTTTTGAAATCATCTTAATACTGACTTTCCCAATGCTTTATTCACCGTTATCTTAGCGAATGCTACTTTCACACTGCTTTGTTTTAAAAATGCATATTCAAAACACGTTTTTTTTTGCATTGCGTTTTCCCACAAATCACTTCCCACTAGTCTAATGCGATTTTAATGCAATACCAGTGCCACTATGCAGTGCAACTTGCTTGCGATTTTGATGTGACTTTACTCACAGAAGTTGCATCAGCATAGAAAAGCAGCATTTTTATGTGACTTTGATGGTTTAATTATTTTGCCGCACATTTTCCAAATGCACTTTAAAAACACATCGAACTTGCGTTGCCATAATGTGAATTGCAGCCTAAATGCCAAAGCAAGCGAGACATCTGTGTGTTCTCTGTGCTGGTTGCCACAAACTTCCCACAGGTGTGTTGCATTTTTATGCAGTTTTCACTTATTTCAATGGAGGGATGCATTTTTGGTGCATTTTTATTTTAACTAAACAAACATGCACCAAAAATGCAGCAAGCAGGACTTCTAAAACACAACTCAAGTGCAACAGACCAGTGTGAAGCGCTCCATAGGATTTAAAGTGATGCACTTTGTTTCTGCTATATTAACTGCAGAACTGAACAAAAATGGATCAGTGTGAAAGCAGCCTAAATATTTCTGGATATTATACAATTTAGAGCTGTGTCAATATTATATCCATTAAAGGACATGAGCCTCTTGATTTTCCTTTGTATACACAGAGCTGAAGGTGGTATATAATGGGTATTTAATAAATTAGTCTTCTTTGTGTCCTCAGTAATAAAACGTTAGTAATTTCCTCTTTGAAATAAATTTCTCGCCTGCTGAACAGAGGCAGCCTGAGATTTTATCCACAAGATGAAAAGGCAGCGTTTCAGAAGATACCACCATGATCACTCTCCTGCGCTGTGCAATAAGTCCCCACGTGGTGTCATACTCCTATCTTGAATGTTTATGTATGTGGATATGCACTCCTTGCTGCCTTCTAGAGACTGGGGATGTCCAAGTAGACTGCAAGTATAGAAAAACACAGATGGTGCATAGGCCTAGTGCAGTAATGCTTAAACCCTAAAAAAACAAAAAAAAAAAAAAAAAAAAAAACCCTGCAAGACAAAGACATAATGCGCTAGTATGCATAGCATACTAGCGCATAATGAATTACTTTCCTGAGATCGAAGCCCCCGCAGCAGTCCTCGTTCACTGCTCCAGGGGCCGGCATCACTCCCGGGGGTTACTTCCGGGTATCGTGGCTCCGGCGCTGTGATTGGCCGGAGCCGCGACAATGTCACTCCCTCGCATGCTCGCGGGAGATGCCGGTAACTGCACGGTCTAACTGAAGCAACAGCATGTACGTGCCGTTGCTGCAGTTTGCTTAAGTGCGCATGTGCCGATGATGTCGGCACATGCAAATACAGGGATATCTTCTAAACCGTGCAAGTTTAGGAGAGATCCAGTGTAGCTACAGGTAAGCCTAATTATATGCTTGCCTGTAGTAAAAAGTGATTGTAAAGGGTTTACAACCACTTTAATACATGTAACATCAACTGCTTGAGTCCACATGCGTGAATATGCAATGCTAGTAGACACGTCGGCTAGTGCATTTTGAGATTTTCCTCTACTTCTGAGCCTACAGAACATGCCCATTTCCTCCAGACGAGGTATGCCTATTAAGGTTCTCACCATTACTACTGAGCGAACTACAAACAGCAGTCTCTATATACATGGTTTACCATTGTCACCATTTTTTTTGGGTATCATATTTCTTTAACTCTCGCACCACGCATGGATATAAATAGAAATATGAGGGGGGGCTGTTAGATAAGTTTCTACTGAATTTTCCCATTCGCTTTAGGGTCAGATGAGAACAAGATATTGGCCCCATCCCGGAAGAAGTTTGGGAAGATATTCTCAAATCTCTGCCTTAGTCGTCCCTCTCTCCATCACACAGACTGACCCAGATCTTTATTCTTCATAGGGTCTATAGAACTCCTCAATTTTTGAATACCATTGGCCTGAGATCTGAGACAGCCTGTGCTAGGTGTGGGAACACGTCTTTGGCGGTGTCCTAAACTCCAGAGATACTGGGCGGTGGCGATTGGTACCCTAAATTGGCTACTGGAGATTAATATGTTGGCTGAACCACTTATGTGTCTATTGGGCTATTGTGATACCTCTATTTATACTTTGTTTATAGGCAATACTATTAGGCGCACACTTTTTGTTGCCCGCAGACAGATTGCCCTTAAGTAGACCTCTCCCCATCCGCCAACTGTGTCTGACTGGATTTTAGATCTTAATAGGATTATCTTCCACATGCTCTATATGTGATTGTAAAGAGGCCGGGTTTCTATTTAGGTCTGCCTGCAGGTCGTTTTTAAGGGATAATAGCATCTCGTTTATGGTAAATTCTGAGGCAGGTTGATCAGAGGCTGGGAATGCAGCTAGAGATTGTGACTCAGGGGATGTGTGTGTAGTAATAACATTATCCTCATCTGCAGCCAGTTGCTTTTTACTCACCGGCCCTTTAGATAGTGGAGAGGTTGCAGGTCTTTTTTGGGAGTTTTTATCCTCCTTTTGTGTGGCTGGATCGGCAGCAGCAGCATTGATCTGTGTGCCTGGAGCACTCCGAGGTTGTTGCTATGTGGAGAGGGCGGACTCCATCTCGCTCTCCCCTCCATTTGCTGAGGTTGCCATGTTGCTGAGCCAGTGTAAGTAGTCTGTGAGCCGCCGCGGGTGTGCAGAACCTGATGACCGGCGTGCAGCGGAGCTCACAGACATCCCCAGGTGTCAGAGGCCTGAAGGCAGTCGGGTCCAGATACTTAAAGGTGGGACGCCACTGTGTAGTAGCTTTTCCCCGCTGGAGCTCCTAGATCATGTGGCCATACTGATCCGCAGCAAGGCTCCGCCCCTGGGTTGTACTCACTTTTGTTGCCTGTGGTTTAGACATTAATGGCTGTGTGTTGCGTTATTTTGAGGGGAAAACTACTTTACATTGTAGCAAAGTGTAATTTCTTCAGTGTTGTCACATGAAAAGATATATAAAATATTTACAAAAATGTGAGGGGTGTATTCACTTTTGTGAGATACTATAATATATATATATATAAAAAGTAATAAATAAAATAAAAAAACCCCACATAAATAGAAAACCTCAATATATACAATCAATCCTCTACCCACAGTAAAGAAAAAAAAAACTCCCAATAAAATATGATCCAATTTGCACGCGTGGGGAAGAAAATATTTCCTGATCCACCAAGAGGCAATTGGATATTCCCTGCATCAACTACCCCTGTCATTATTACCTCTACATGTTAACATCCAGTTATATTTTATGCATTTAGGAATGTATACAGTGCTTTAAAACAATTCACTGAGCTGGTTCTTGAGGAAGTTTATTCCACATTTTTTACAGCTCTTACTGTGAAGAAGCATTTCCATATTTAAAAGGTTAAATCTTTTTCTCCAGATATAAAGAGTGCCCCCTTGTCCACTGTAATCACCTTAAAGTGAATAACTCTACACCATGCTCACTATATTGATCACTTATGTATTATACAGCTTGATCCTATCACCCATTAACCGCCCGCCTCACGCAGATATACTGCAGCAGAAGGGCACGTACAGGCAAATTAACGTACCTGTACATTGCCCTTGCGCGCGTCGGGAGCTCCGTGACCGCAGGTCCTGCGGACCCGATGTCTGCGGGGATACCCGCGATCATCTCACGGTGAGGAAGAGCAGGGAGATGCTAATGTAAACAAGCATCCCCCCATTGTGCCTAGTGACACTGTCACTGATCAGCTCTCCCTGTAATTGGGATCGCTGATCAGTGACGTGTCACACACAGCCCCCCCCCCAGTTAGAATCACTCCCTAGGACGCACTTAACCCCTACAGCGCCAACTAGTGGTTAACCCTTTCACTGCCAGTAACATTTTTACAGTAATCAATGCAATTTTTTAGCATTGATTGCTGTAATAATGCCAATGGTCCCAAAAATGTGTCAAAATTGTCCGATGTGTCTGCCATAATGTCGCAGTCACGATAAAAATCACTGATCGCCGGCATTTTTAGTAAAAAAAAAAAATATCATTAAAAAGGCCATAAAACTATCTTCTATTTTGTAGACGCTATAACTTTTGCGCAAATCAATCAATAAATTCTTAGTGCGATTTTTTTTACCAAAAAATATGTAGAAGAATACGTATCGGCCTAAACTGAGGAAAAAAAATGTTTTTTTAAATATTTTTTGGGGATATTTATTATAGCAAAAAGTAAAAAATAATGCGTTGGTTTCAAAATTGACGCTATTTGTTTATAGCGCAAAAAATAAAAACCGCAGAGGTGATCAAATACCACCAAAAGAAAGCTCTATTTATGGGAAGAAAAGGACGTCAATTTTGTTTGGGAGCCACGCCGCACCACTGCGCAATTGTCAGTTAAAGAGACGCAATGCTGAATTGCAAAAAGGGCTCTGGTCAGTAAAGGGGGTAAATTCTTCCGGGGCTGAAGTGGTTAACCTCCTCTTATCAAGAGAAAATACATTCAGTTCAGCTAATCTTTCCTCATAGCTGAGCTCCTCCATGCGTCTTATCAGTTTGGTTGCCCTTCTCTGCACTTTCTCCAGTTTGCCAATACCTTTTTGTGATCTGGAGCCTAAATTTGAACTACATATTCCAGATGAGGTCTTACTAATGATTTGCATAGATGCAAAATGATATGTCTCTCTGTAGTCTATACCTCTTGATACTAGAAAGTATTTTGCTAGCTTTAGAAACTACAGCTTGGCATTGCATGATATTATTAGGTCTATAATCTAACAAAACACCCAGAGCCTTCTTCACCATTGACTCCTACAGCTGTTTTCCTCCTAGTATGTAAGATGCATGCAAGCTTTTAGCCCTCAAGTGCATAACTTTACATTTATCAATAATAAATCTCATTTGCCACATAGTTGCCCAATTAAATAGTACATTGAGGTTGGCTTGTAAGTTGGAGACATCCTGTAAGGGCCTAATTCCACTGCATAACATGGTGTTATCTGCAAACACTCTAGTTTTAGTTAATCAACCCCTTTGATCCCTTTTTAAATATAGGCACCACATCGGCCTTATTCCAGTCCAGTGGTACCATACCGGTCATTAAAGAGTCTCTAAAAATCAGAAGCAATGGCTCAGCCCTCAGAGGACTCTTGGGTGTAAGCCATCTGATCCCAATGCTTTATTCACCGTTATCTTAGCGAATGCTACTTTCACACTGCTTTGTTTTAAAAATGCATATTCAAAACACGTTTTTTTTTGCATTGCGTTTTCCCACAAATCACTTCCCACTAGTCTAATGCGATTTTAATGCAATACCAGTGCCACTATGCAGTGCAACTTGCTTGCGATTTTGATGTGACTTTACTCACAGAAGTTGCATCAGCATAGAAAAGCAGCATTTTTATGTGACTTTGATGGTTTAATTATTTTGCCGCACATTTTCCAAATGCACTTTAAAAACACATCGAACTTGCGTTGCCATAATGTGAATTGCAGCCTAAATGCCAAAGCAAGCGAGACATCTGTGTGTTCTCTGTGCTGGTTGCCACAAACTTCCCACAGGTGTGTTGCATTTTTATGCAGTTTTCACTTATTTCAATGGAGGGATGCATTTTTGGTGCATTTTTATTTTAACTAAACAAACATGCACCAAAAATGCAGCAAGCAGGACTTCTAAAACACAACTCAAGTGCAACAGACCAGTGTGAAGCGCTCCATAGGATTTAAAGTGATGCACTTTGTTTCTGCTATATTAACTGCAGAACTGAACAAAAATGGATCAGTGTGAAAGCAGCCTAAATATTTCTGGATATTATACAATTTAGAGCTGTGTCAATATTATATCCATTAAAGGACATGAGCCTCTTGATTTTCCTTTGTATACACAGAGCTGAAGGTGGTATATAATGGGTATTTAATAAATTAGTCTTCTTTGTGTCCTCAGTAATAAAACGTTAGTAATTTCCTCTTTGAAATAAATTTCTCGCCTGCTGAACAGAGGCAGCCTGAGATTTTATCCACAAGATGAAAAGGCAGCGTTTCAGAAGATACCACCATGATCACTCTCCTGCGCTGTGCAATAAGTCCCCACGTGGTGTCATACTCCTATCTTGAATGTTTATGTATGTGGATATGCACTCCTTGCTGCCTTCTAGAGACTGGGGATGTCCAAGTAGACTGCAAGTATAGAAAAACACAGATGGTGCATAGGCCTAGTGCAGTAATGCTTAAACCCTAAAAAAACAAAAAAACAAAAAAAAAAAAACCCTGCAAGACAAAGACATAATGCGCTAGTATGCATAGCATACTAGCGCATAATGAATTACTTTCCTGAGATCGAAGCCCCCGCAGCAGTCCTCGTTCACTGCTCCAGGGGCCGGCATCACTCCCGGGGGTTACTTCCGGGTATCGTGGCTCCGGCGCTGTGATTGGCCGGAGCCGCGACAATGTCACTCCCTCGCATGCTCGCGGGAGATGCCGGTAACTGCTGATGTCGGCACATGCAAATACAGGGATATCTTCTAAACCGTGCAAGTTTAGGAGAGATCCAGTGTAGCTACAGGTAAGCCTAATTATATGCTTGCCTGTAGTAAAAAGTGATTGTAAAGGGTTTACAACCACTTTAATACATGTAACATCAACTGCTTGAGTCCACATGCGTGAATATGCAATGCTAGTAGACACGTCGGCTAGTGCGTTTTGAGATTTTCCTCTACTTCTGAGCCTACAGAACATGCCCATTTCCTCCAGACGAGGTATGCCTATTAAGTTTCTCACCATTACTACTGAGCGAACTACAAACAGCAGTCTCTATATACATGGTTTACCATTGTCACCATTTTTTTGGGGTATCATATTTCTTTAACTCTCGCACCACGCATGGATATAAATAGAAATATGAGCTCTGACAAGAAGGATGGCTAATTCACAAGTTTATGATCTGTTACACACATACATGTATGTACAGTTGTACACAAATACATGCATTCAGATTCTCTCTTTTACTAGCAGTATCATCATCATCATCACTACTATTACCATTATTGTAATTTTGTCACACATACAAACATATATTTAATTTGACTCATTTTTATTGTCATATCTACTGATACCTTTGTCTTTCATTGCTTTTTATTACAATTTATTACATTTTTCTATTTGATTTTATTTCATAATCACCATTGAGGATGGCATATATATATATATATATATATATATATATATATATATATATATATACACACACACACACATGTGCACAGTTGATAAAAAAAGTCACACACTCCTGTCAAAATGTTAGGTTTCTGTGATGTAAAAAAAATGAGACAAAGATCAATCATTTCAGAACTTTTTCCACCTATAATGTGGACCTGTAAACTGTACAACTCAGTAAAACAACAAACTTAAAGGTTTTGAGCCAATATTGACTGGTATTCGGGAAACTGTTCATAATTCCCTCTACCTTGACTAAGGCCCCTGTTCCAGCAAAAGAAAAACAGCTCCAAAGCATTAAAATGCCACCCCCGTGCTTCACTGTGGTTATGGTGTTCTTATGGCCAAAAAGTTCAACCTTGGTTTCATCAGACCGGAACATATTTTCACACATGCTTTTGGGAGACCTCAGATGTGTCTTTTGCAAAATGTAGCTGGGCTTGGATGCTTCTCTTCATTAGAAAAGGCTTCTGTCTTGCCACTCTACCCCATAGCCAGGGGCGGACTGATAACTCATGGGGCCCCCGGGCAATAGGAGATTATGGGGCCCCCAGGCAATCAGAGATTATGGGGCCACACAGTATACACACACACAGTATACAATCACACAGTATACACATACATGTACACACAGTATACACAGACAGATGTAAAAAAAACACAGATTTATACATACTGTCCCTGTTTTTACTGAGGCTGGCAACCCTGATGGGGCCCCCTAGTGGCCCAGGGCCCTCGGGCAGTGCCCTAATCACTCAATGGTCAGTCCGCCCCTGCCCATAGCCCTGACATATGAAGAATACAGGAGACTCTTGTCACATGTACCACACAGCTAGTACTTGCCACATATTCCTGCAGCTCCTTTAATGTTGCTGTAGGCTTCTTGGTAGCCTCCCTGACCAGTTATCTTCTTGTCTTTTGATAAATTTTGGAGGGATGTCCAGTTCTTCTGTGTTCCATAGTATATCTAATGCCTTGGAAATTCTTTCGAACCCTTCTCCTGACTGATACCTTTTAACAATGAGATTCCTCTGATGCATTGGAAGCTCTCTGTGGACCATGGCTTTTGCTGTAGGATGCGACTAAGAAAATGTCAGGAAAGACCTGCTATATCAGCTGAACTTTATTTGGGATTAATAAGAGGCACTTTATTTAACATGAGTTTGAATGCGATTGCTTAATTCTGACAGTGCACACTTATGCAACCACATTATTTTATTTTTACCCCCTCCTTAAAAGATTTAAGTTAGTTTTTCAATTGAGTTGTACGGTTCATAGGTCACATTAAATGTGAAAAAAGTTCTGAAATTATTTATCTTTGTCTAATTTTTTTTTTTACATCACAGAAACCTGACATTTTAACAGGGGTCTTTAGACTTTTTATATCCACTATTTATATATGCATACGATTTTGGAATGTATCACCATTGATTAAATGAGGCCACTTTATATAGATGGGACTGACCCCTATAGAGTTGTAACCCCCAAAAGTGGTATAACAACACGTATACCAATATATGAAATGGGCATTTTCTGTAGGCTCTGAAGAAGAGGGAAACCTCGAAACTCGTTAGCCGATGTGTCTACTAGCATTGTGAATTCACGCATATGGACTCAAGCAGTGGATGTTGTGATAAAGCCACGATGCAAGCATTGGTTTGTGAGTAGATTCACCTCCATTTTTTACTATTCAGTAAAAACATGTATAAAGGATAATGCGCTAGGCCTATGCACCATCTGTGTTTTTCTATACTTGCAGTCTACTTGGACATCCCCAGTCTCTAGAAGGCATGAGGAGTGCAAATCCACATACATAAACATTCAAGATAGGCGTTTGACACCGCGTGGGGACCTATTGCACAGCACAGGAGAGTGATCATTGTGGTATTTCTGGTAGTACAAGACGGGGACTCCAGCAGCTAGGGTGCAGATAAGCCATTTGTCTCGTATCAGAGGACTAAATATCTAAAACCTCAGCAAGAACAAACCGCTATTATTTGCGGCTGGTCCCACTGTCCTACTTTAACATGGTTTTATCCATCGAACAAAGGGAGTTGAGACTTACCTCTCTAGAGAGAGGTTTCTCAAATAGCATAGAAGCACATGAACAAAGGAGGATCGAAGAAGCTCCTACAACCAGCACAACTCCGTTACTAGGAAAGATTGCATGGTGTCACTGTTATATAGACTGAAACACATCTTGGAAAAATAAATTACTCAATGGTGGGACATTTTATTATTAGAAAAATACTTAAAAGTGGATAGAAACCCAAGAGGGCTGAAACTGGCTAAACCCTGCACATGGCTAGAGGATGATCTCAGGAGTGAACAGCTTGATAAAATGAAAGATTTCTTCAAATTACTTTTGAAACTCATATCACAGAGACAAAGATATCTAGAGAAGATACACACTGATCTTAAGGAAATATAGGAAAAACTGGCCACCTTTAGCGACATAGAATCCTTTGATAACTGAGATAGGAAAGTAAATGACCAGATGGCTAGCTTCGAGAGAGATCTCACTAGCAAGAAACTGAGAAACTTTGACAGAGTTAGGTTGGACTATCTACATGGGGGGGGGGGTTAAAATGGAGAAAAAGAGGAGGAAAAATCAAAACAAAATATGGAAGGAGGCACATCTAAAGAAAATGAGTACAGAAGACCCCCATATAAACCACATGAGCCACAGGGTAAGGCTAATAGCAAAATAGGGGACCCCCACACCATAGAGAAAACAATAAAGGGATAAATCACCCTGCTCAAGTTGGACAGGGAAGGGGAGGAAGTATCAGAGAGAGACCATACAAGATCCCCTCCAAGGTGCCCTAAAAATTTGACTAAATGGGCCAAGAGACCGGAGGAATTGAGCAAGATGGACACACTTCCAAGGGAAGGAGGTAATGATAAGAACAGGAATTCCTCAAGATGCGAGAACAAGAATGTGCCCAGTATAGCCACCGCACGAGATGAGGACTCCCCTAGAAGATGTCTAATGAAAATTGGTCTTTTTTTAGAGGTGGGTGCTGCAGACAACTGGAGTCCTGCAGGACACGACCACAAGAGTCCAGCTCCCCAGAGAGAAAAAGAAGAAGGAGTAAGAGAAGAGGAATGAACGCCAAAAAGAGGAAGACGGTAACCCCCATCTTAACACACTCTACAATTAAAATCTATAATCTGTCCAGCTCAGTATTTGACGAACCAGAGCTGGATTTATTGCGCAAAGGCATAAACTTTGCCCCCAAAAATCCCCCAAACCTTTCTGAATTGTTTGTAGATTTGAATAAATGTGTCCTGAACCTCACAATCAAGAGGTACTTTGCTCTCAATAAAGATCGGCCAAAGGAGACCATTATGTCCATGGATCATCGATCTAACACAGAGATTAAGGATGAATATGCCGGTCTGCTCATCCTGGGAGGGGGCGTGTAAAGTAGAAAATGGAGAATCAGAGAAGTATGAATATGAGAATAAGGGAATAATTCACACAGACTTAAAACCTAAATCGTCTTTTTATCCTCATCCCTCAAGGGAACTACATCCTAACTTTCTATTATGTAGTATATGAAGAAATCAGACAGATTTACCAAAAACACATTAATAGCAACAATCAAGGGTACACCATGAGAAATAACAGCGAAAAATCCAAAGAGGTGATCAAGAAATTGAAAAAGAACGAAGAAATAATAAGCCAAGCGGACAAAGGGGGGGGGGATTGGTCATCCAGGACAGAGAGGCCTATTTGGCAAAGGCGAGGAGATTGCTTGGAGATCGTGCCACCTATGAAAAACTCTCTGGAGACCCCCTATTAGAATACAAAACATCCCTTAAACAACTACTCGATAGGGCAATGGAGACAAAGATTATAAAGAAAAATGAATACCAGTTCCTTGACCTGTGAAGGACTTAAATCCCCAGTCACCTTAACCACCCCCTTAGCCATGATCAAAACCCCTCCACTTCTCCCCACAAACAACGTGACAAGGTGCTGGAGTAAATGGCCTTGACGGCCTTTTATTAACAAAATATAAAATTAAATAAATAACATATTAAATATCTTTTTAAATAACTTTTTACTGTAAACTTTCTCAGTACTTATTAGGGTCAGGAGGGGAACCCACCCACAGGTCACTGTAAAAACTTTGTAAAAAACTTTTTGGTCTCCAGTCGCAAACCCCCAGACTGTGAGACAGTAAACAACCTTCCCCAGTGACCTAACTTTACCCCTTCCGGGTTAACACCTCGTAACCGGAAGGTACATAACAAAGCCCATATTACATATGGGTACCAACCATGTAAAAACACCATAACATGAATCTCCTCCTCCTCACAGACCCAAACCACTGCCCAGGCTGACTCCATATTCTCATGTTTAAAGTAAAACAAGCACACACGGGAGGGTGGGTGGGAATCTTTTCCCCGTCGCTCTCCACTGACATCACTTCCCCCTTCTTCCTCCTAATCCTCCAAGACTTCCTCTTCTGTTTCAGCCACTCCCCCCTTTTTCTTAAAGGGGAAGCAGCGTACGACAGCGTGACTGTGCAGTCCGCACATGTCATGCTGTCCCTGCGCCGATCCCCTTCAGTCCTCTGCTCCGGGACCTCCTTGACCTGTGAAGGACTTAAACCCCCAGTCACCTTAACCACCCCCTTAGCCATGATCAAAACCCCTCCACTTCTCCCCACAAAAAACGTGACAAGGTGCTGGAGTAAATGGCCTTGACGGCCTTTTATTAACAAAATATAAAATTAAATAAATAACATATTAAATATCTTTTTAAATAACTTTTTACTGTAAACTTTCTCAGTACTTATTAGGGTCAGGAGGGGAACCCACCCACAGGTCACTGTAAAAACTTTGTAAAAAACTTTTTGGTCTCCAGTCGCAAACCCCCAGACTGTGAGACAGTAAACAACCTTCCCCAGTGACCTAACTTTACCCCTTCCGGGTTAACACCTCGTAACCGGAAGGTACATAACAAAGCCCATATTACATATGGGTACCAACCATGTAAAAACACCATAACATGAATCTCCTCCTCCTCACAGACCCAAACCACTGCCACCGCACGCAAGGGGTAAAGCCTTACCCTTGCGCGCACCTCCAAACCCTCAAAGCACGCTGTACCCCATCCTGCAATCCTAACGCCCAAAGGTCGGTACCTACTTCAGTAAGGTGCACCCCATCACTCCTAAGGTATCTCCACGTATCCACCTCCAACTCTCTATGTCTTATGGTAACCCCCCCATTACGCATAACGAACCTACTAACTTCCTTGTTTACCTTAATACGGGCCCTGTCAACCTTTTTATCAGACAACGCCCACCTCCATGTCGTCCTCCCCACCATATCTGACCACACTATCACCATGCCGGGAAATGATGCCTGTAAGCGTAAGAAATCGCACTTGATGTCTCGTATCAGATCCCTCATGGACCTAACCCCCATGTCGTTCCCCCCCACATGCAGCACTAACACATCTGGCGCCCTGTCCCAACGAGCAAATTTGTGGACCTCTGACCTTACCCTGTTCCACAGCATGCCCGGAAGCCCGATCCACCTGACCCGTGCCTCCTGTCTCGGGATACCTAGTTGCCTACCATTCGGCCGAACGTCGGCCCTTTTTGCCCCCCAGAAAACGAAGGAGTGGCCCAAAATCCAAACCAGGGGAACAGAGCAACCTGTAAAGCAAGATTGACAAACAACACAATAAATACCCCCAACCTTAAACTCTATCCCCTAACTGAAAAAACTTTTCCAACACCAGCCTACAATAAATGTGGACGTATATAAAGCTTAAATCTGTCAGAGTCCCACCTGCCAATGCGCTTCACTGTTTCAAAACTAAGCCCCGCCCTGGCCGCCTCTGTAGCGGCCCCTATGCGGAAAGAGTGGGATGAGTACCTGGCAGGGTCATGCCCGGCCGCCGATAAACATTTCTTGAACACTGCTACAAACTGAAATTTTGACAAGGTTGATCCATCTGCATGAATCAAAAAGGGGCCCGGTAATCGCGGACGCCTATCCCTGAACAATGCCACCGCTGCTACCGGACAAATGTGGGACCCCGCAATCCGGAAAACCTCCAATTGCGCTCCCTTCCCAATCTGATCAGTTTTAGACCTTTTAATCCATATCCTAACCGAGTCGGTCGAAAACTCCAGGTCATCGCATTGCAGCCCCCCTGTGGCCCGTTTGGACGGGCTGACCAATTCGCTTACCCGTAACGCCCCAAAAAACGCTAACGCAAAAGCCGCCCAGAATAATGCGCTTTCAAACTCAGAACTACAAATATACGAAACCTGACGAAATAGGCCGTGTAACATGTCAAACGACACTGGGCGTCGACCATCACTCTTCCTATGCTCCTTCCTGTAGCCTTTCACTGCTTGTTTCACCCAGAAGTCTTTTGTGTGGTCACGCAGTCCTTGTAACTTAAAAAGAAAGGCCAAACCTGCCAGTTTCCTATCGATGGCAGCTGCCGAGATGCCCCTCTCAAAAGCCATATTAATAAAATAAAGAATCGCCTGCGGAACCTCCCGGCCCGCAGGGTCGATTTTTAGCTCCTTTAAGCATGCCAGCCAGTCTTGCCATACCTTGGAATAAGCGTCCCAAGTGGCCTTACTCACGGAGTGCTGAATCCACCTTGCCACGTTCCCAAGGCAACCTTCCATATCCAGTCCGGGCAGGTAACCCCCTGCTGCTCCGCGTCTGGTGCCAACTCCCGAAACCTGTCCCACTGAAAACGAGACAGTGCATCAGCTACAGTGTTCTCGACCCCTGGTAAGTGTACAGCGTAGATGAAAACATTCAATTTCAAACAGCGCAATACTAAATACCTCAGCAACCTGACCACTGGCATGGACTTGGCTGACAAACGGTTAATCACCTGGACAACGCCTAAGTTGTCACAGTTGAGCCGCACTTTCAGGTTACGGAAAGACTCCCCCCAAATTTCCATTGCCACCACAATTGGAAACAGCTCCAGTAAAACCAGGTTCTTCAAGAACCCAGCCTCCACCCAAGTAAGGGGCCAGCGGGCAGCGCTCCAAGATCTTTGGAAAACGGCGCCATAGCCCGTAGAGCCGGCCGCATCCGTAAATAATTCCAGGTCCCAATTACTGATGGGACCTGACATCCAAAGAGCACGCCCGTTGAATGATTCCAGGAATGCATACCATACCTGCAAGTCCTCCCTATGGTCACTTTTAAGCGTCACAAAGTGAGTGGGGGCGGTGACCCCTGCAGTCGCTGCCGACAACCGCCAGCAAAAGACCCTGCCCATGGGAATTATTCGGCAAGCAAAATTTAGCTTGCCCAATAACGATTGTAGCTGCCTCAATTGCACCTTACGCTTCCCAATGGTGCCACGCACCTCTGCCTTGAGCGCTTCAAGCTTGTCCAACAACAGGCGGCACTCCATTCCCATGGAATCTACCTCAATTCCCAGGAAAACAATATTGGACAAGGGGCCCACTGTTTTTTCCGGCGCTAATGGGACCCCGAAACGTTCTGCTATGTGCTGTAACGTGCCCAATAAGACTGCACAGATGTTGGAACCAGCAGGGCCAACACAAAGGAAGTCATCCAGGTAGTGGATGACTGAATTGATCCCAGAAACGTCCCGTACCACCCATTCCAGAAACGAACTGAACTTTTCAAAGAAAGCGCAGGAGATAGAACACCCCATCGGGAGGCAGCGATCTACATAGTATGCCCCATCCCATATGCAGCCTAGCAAACGGAAACTTTCCGGGTGAACTGGCAAAAGCCGAAAGGCAGATTCAATATCTGCTTTCGCCATGAGTGACCCCCGGCCGTAGCGACGGACCCATGATATCGCTGCATCAAAGGAAGTGTACGTAACTGCACATTCCTCCGGCGCAATCGAATCATTGACTGAACCACCCTTCGGAAAAGAAAGGTGGTGAATCAACCTGAATTTATTTGGCTCCTTCTTTGGAACCACTCCCAATGGGGATACAACCAATCCCGGAAGTGGGACCAAAGTGAAAGGGCCGGCCATGCGCCCTAACTGTATTTCTTTTTCCAATTTTTCCGACACCACCGTCGGATGCGTGAGGGCCGAGCGTAAATTTTTTGCTATGGGAGGTGCAGCCTCCAAGGAACACGGTATCTTAAAACCGCTTGTGAAACCCGAGTCTAATAGCTGGGCCGCATTTTTGTCAGGGTACCTATTGAGGAAAGGTCGCATCCTTTCCACCCGCACCGGCGTCGTCCCTCTTGTTCGCAGACTCTCCGCCACGCCCCTTACCTCTTCTAAAGCACTTTGACAGTGCGTGAGAGCCCCCGCAACCGGAGCATGTGTGCTTGAAGCGACAGTTTGTTCCGAACTTACAGGTGCCCTCATTAAACTGCCAGCAGAAGCCCCATTTCTTCTCGGTCGGTTGTCCTGGAGCAGCGTTACCTCCGACCCCTGCCTGAAAAAACTGGTTCGGAGCCCTCGCAGCGGTCATAAGTTTCATCCACAAGCTGATATCCTTATGATCCCAGCGTAGTGAAGGTCTGACGGCCATCCGTTGCCTGAACTGCTCGTCGTATCGCAGCCATGCCACTCCGCCGTATGTCCGATGCGCCTCACTAATGGCATCCAAATAAACGAACAAGGCTGAGCAATGTTCGGGGGTCTTTTCCCCAACCACACTTGCCAAGATAGCGAAAGCCTGCAGCCAATTGGAAACAGTGCGCGGAATCAGCCTATATCGGCGTTTTTCCTCGTCCTCTTTCTTTCGCTCTTCCGGTTTCACTCTATCCAGATTGAATTTCTCTAACGGGAGCAATGTGAATATCTCCACATATTCTCCTTTCCAAATCTTTTCCTTTACTTCTGTTTTGAGGTGGGCCCCCAATGGGCCTTCAAAACAGACGTAAACTTCGCTCTTTGCGGAGTCTGCCAACCTGACTGACTCCGCCTTCTTTTCCCCTGTTTTTTCCTGGCTGTCCGGGACCGAAACGCTGGTTGATGGTCCAATCGGGTCAATCACCGCCGTCCCAGCTCCACTTGCCGGTGCAACCGAATCTACGCTAACCGCGACCGTCGGGGTAGGCGCACTCACCGCAGCTGCATCTCTTTCCTGCGGCGTTGCCCACGCCCGCGCTGGTGCCGACTTGTCCCCCGTCGTCGGCTCAAAGCGCTGTACTAAATCTCGCAAACCAGCCAATAAATCCTGCAGGCCTGTACTGCTCGCCCCCTCTCGTGACTCACTTGGTAATTCTGCGGGGGGCCTAACCACACTCCCCCCTGTCACATTACCACCCCCCGGGGAACCCCCTTTTCTGCCTTGCTCTAATAACTTTGCTAACAAAGAAGTAATGGATAAATTAGAGCTGCACTCACCGGGCTGCCCAGGACTGGGCCCACCAGCCGCCACTCCGGAATCCACCGCTGACGCGTGTCCCTGGTCCTCGTCCCTCTCCGACCCGGACAGCTCCCCTTCCGATCTGTCGCTGACCTCATCTGGACTGACGACCATAGGCTGCACTCCAGAGGGACCCGCTCTGGCTGCTGGGGGTCTGCGCTGCTGCTCTCGTCCTGTTCTTTGCGATGTAACGCCAGACCGGTGACCAGTCCGCCTGGATGGGCTTCTGCGCCGTCGCCCGGACTGGGCCTCCGCTGTACTCCCTCCGCCTCTGCTCACCAACGAAACCGCGCTCTTTACGGTCCTTCCTCTGGACGGTACAGGGCTGCTGGCCGCCTCGGCCACCTGGCCAGCCCCCCGATTAACTGATGACGAACGCCGTCCGCACTGGTCGCTCGAAGCCCCCTGCGACTCACCAGCCGACTGCTCCTGGCATCTGCGACGAGCTGAGGGGGGGGGAACCGTGGGTTGCGCTGGTCTCCCCCATCCCTGCACTCCGGCCCCTCCGCTGTGTCCTCTTGCCGTCACCCCTTTTGGCTGCTCGAACCTGCTGATCACTGGGGGGCGGCTGGATCGATCCCCCTCTGGTCTTCTGCTGTGGCCCCTGACCCCTGGGAGCAGGGTCAGGGCTGAAGCGCTCTGGCGGCCTGGAACGGCGTGCACGTGGAGCCTCCATGGCCCCCCCGCTCGTTGTAGCTGTGTCCTCCGACCGGATGGCTGCCACCTGAGCCTGCAGCCAGTCCGCCCCTTGTGCTGCCGCCGCTGCTCTGAGCTGTGTTAGAATCACCGCCGCTGTTAGATCTGACATACTGAGGGAGAAGCAGTGGAGCGATGGGAGCGCGTGTGAATCTTTTCCCCGTCGCTCTCCACTGACATCACTTCCCCCTTCTTCCTCCTAATCCTCCAAGACTTCCTCTTCTGTTTCAGCCACTCCCCCCTTTTTCTTAAAGGGGAAGCAGCGTACGACAGCGTGACTGTGCAGTCCGCACATGTCATGCTGTCCCTGCGCCGATCCCCTTCAGTCCTCTGCTCCGGGACCTCCTATACAAACAATACCCGCACACCCCGTCTTTCTACCACATCCCAAAGATCGGTGTAATCCCCCTGGAAGACCTATCATCATAAACAGTATAACAAGTAATCTGGAATGTTATATAGACCACTTCCTACAAGACTTGGTAGTAGAACTTCTTTCCTAGGTGAGAGATTCGGGGCATATGCTAGAGTATTTATCGTCATTTTCTTGGCAACTGCAATTTAGGTGGCTTTCCCTCGATGTGTCGTCCCTGTATAAGTCAATTAAACATAAATATAGCATTCTGGCAGTAGATTGCTACCTAGAAAGAGCAACCTAAATCCATTACAAGCAACATTTCTGAAGAACTCTATAGAATTCACCTTGACGCATAACGATTTCTCCTATTTAGGGTATTTCTACAGGCAGGTCAGAGGCATGGCTATGGGGGCTAGGTTTGCCTCCAGCTATGCCCATTTGTTCATTCATATTGGGAGGACCGGTTAATTAGGGCAAACAACCCTTTCAGGACAAACCTAGCTTTATAAGCTAGATATTTCGACGATATCCTATTGTCTGGGATGGATCGGAGTTGGAAGCAAGCGACTTCCTCAAATATTGTAACGGCAACCCTTTTGGCATCTTTCACTCATGTTGTGGATGACAAATCACTAATATTCCTGGACTTGGAACTACAGGTGGATGCGGATAGAAACACCTTCTCAAAGACACACTTCAAACCTAGTGGGGGCAACGCATACTTACACGCCCAGAGCCATCACTACCCAAAATGGATTCACAATGTATCTTTTGGGCAATTTTTCCAACACAAGAGAACTTGAAAATATGACTATGAGGAACATGGGACCATACTTAAAAAAATTCTCGAAAAAGGGTATAAAGAAAACATGTGGATGAAGCCTATATGAAATACTGGGTATAGATACGATGAAGGGTCTACACCATATGTGCATGAGAAGGAAAAAGAAACTGGACCCATTAATAAATATGTAGGAATAAAAGACATAAATCCCATTAGATTTAGTATTAGATTCAATACCAAGACCTTCAAAATCCAACGTGTCATCCAACGCAATTGGAATATACTAAAACATGATTCCATTTTGGGCCAATATCCACCCCCTAAACCAGAGGTAATTTTTTGAAAACCAAGAGACCTGAGGAGCTATATTGCACCCAGTAAAGTACATAAGGTCCAAAAGAGAAGCAAGACCATCAATGGTCCCTGGTCATCGGTATTCGACCAGAGCATAAACTACAGATGCGGGGTGAACAACTGTGGCACTTGCACGTATATGTGACACTGGAAAAAGTAAATAATGGGGAAAGATGGCCGAAACCTTAAGACTAAATATATAAACTGCGGAACCTCATTTGTGGTCTATGGCTTGATCTGCCCATGCATGGCCTGCTATATGTGGGACGTACGATACGTCCACTTAGAGTGCGGTTTGGAGAGCATAAGTGCAACATCAGCAACAACAAAGAAGCTGATACTAATAAAAACAAAAACAAAACAAGTACTCAGTTTCCTGGCATTGTAAAGAACATCACGGAGAGTAATCCGTCCGCTTTAAGAGTCTTTGGTATAGAGGCAATAGGCAGCGACTGACAGTGGCCGTAGATTCTAGAGGTTGTGTAAAATGGAAACCTACTGGATCTTCACCCTGGGAAGTCCGGCTCATGGGGGTCTCAATGAGGACCTCGAGCTACATGGAGTGATGAAAAAAAACAAGACACCCCAAGATACCGTGAGTTCCAGCTTTGTATAGTTCACTGTAGCATAACCTATGGCTACCCCGCATGACTCTTCACCCCCCTGGCCAGCTACCTCACTAAGAAAATGTGAAGCTGTGGGTCTACATTTACTACAAGCATACATGCCCCTCTTCCTTGCCCAGCTACCCGTAGCCATTCAACGAAGCAAACCGAGTCGTTGAGTGGATGCCATGAGCAGGCACACATAAGTGTAAAACATGCATGGGGGTGCATATACATTTAAAAGCATACATGCAAATCTAAGTCTTCAGTGCACAAGTGCATTAGCGGGTGCACAGAGTTACATACATACATGAGGTATTAAAAAAAGCTTAAGAAAAACAATAGAGAGGTCCCCGTATATTATTCAATACAGGATATTTGGGTCCATGGCACAAGATACCATAAGTACATGGAAGCCACTAGCTCATTTACTCATTCACCTCGAGTTGTGTTTTCCCCCCTTGGAAACTTAACCTCCTTATTTTAAGAGAGGCATTTTTAATGCAGTGTGGACTACCCAACACATGGAAGCTGCCAAAGGCTCATGTTCACATGACACTTCATACCCCTTGAACCACCATCCACTGAGCTTTTAGCTCCTGGTGGCACATCCGGGATACTAGCTCCCTATTAATAGGTTTACAGCCTACAATCATAGGTACCAGTGTAAATTCGCGCACAAGTGTGCTTGAGCGCGCACACACATTTGCACACTTAAGATAAGTTATATGCGAGGGCACGCGCATCCATTTCTCCAGCCCAGATAGTGGATGCGTAGGTGAACATGTGGTTACACACTCTCTCTCTTCTTTTTTCCAACACTTGGACATAAATGCCAGGAGGTACTCAAAACTCCCCTATATATATCGGCTCATATAGTGATCCATGAGTCCAAGGATTATAATTTAATGTAATATTAAATCACATGCCAAGATGTTATTTTAATAGTTTATACTTTTCTAGAATGTCTTGTGGCATATTCTTTTTAATTCCATTTTAATCACATTTTTCACTATGGAACTATGTGCTTATCTACAAGTTTGAGCTAATGGCTATTCATTTCATGGTGTACAGGCTTTTTATTTGCCCCATTATTACAATAATGAACATCTGTAATTAGAGAGCATTAGGAAAATGAGTAAGGGACATAGGTGTCTTCCAGTTATCCACAGCTCATAGGTGCAGCAGTATGCCCGTGTGGTGTATTACACACCATGCAGGTGGCTGTGGGCTTGGGCTGCAAGTGTATAGCAGCAGATAAAGTGCCTCCCAACACTGCAAGGTCGGCCACACCGCTCTTCAATACAGAGCACATCACATGACCGGGCAGTGGGCGGCTACGCAGGGCTGGTACAAAGGGGGGGCAGAAGGGGGGATGCCCTGCGTGGTACAATTTGCTGGAAGGAGGGGGGCACAAGTGAAGTGCCGTCCCGAAGCCCAGTTGCCGCGGATCCCCCTCCCACATGCTCTCCCCACTGGTAAATGATAGGAGCGGCGAGTGGGTCTGAGAAGGAGAAACTGTGCAGCCCCCTCCTCCCCCCGCTCGAGCCACCACTATCAGGAGAGCGCTCTGTTTCCTGCCCATTCCCCCTCCCTCCTTCAGTCAGCATCAAGGAGAGCGACTGTGTCTCTGTGTGGAGAGAGCAGCTGCGGGATCTTCTTTCCCCCTACTCATGCTGCTGTACCTGGGAGCGAGGAGCGGCGCCCTCTCCTTCCTATTGGGCAGGGAAAAAAATAAAAAAAAGGAGCACAAAGGAGGATCATGGGACATGTAGTCCCGAGGACTGGCCCATTGCAATCCTAAGAGCGAAACTGCAGCCCCCAGCATGCCCAACTGAAGGGGAGGGAAAGAGTGCCAGGCTATGGAAGGCAAGTGACATGTGGCATCTGGCAGCAGGTGACAGTGGCGAATGACATGTGGCATCTGGCAGCAGGTGACGGTGGCAGATGACATATTGCATCTGGCAGCAGGTGACAGTGGCAGGTGGCATGTTGCATCTGGCAGCAGGTGGCGGTGGTGACATGTTGCATCTGGCAGCAGGAGACGGTGGTAGGTGACATGTTGCATCTGGCAGCAGGTGACGGGGGGCGCAGTTTGCCATCTTCGCCCTGGGCACCGAATGACCTTGTCCCGGCACTGCGACTACGTGTGGAGTCATGTGACAGAGGGAGCTCACGTGGGCAGAAGCTAACACGACCTGAAATGCAACAGGCAGCCACACTTCCCTATAAAGAAGTGGGCATGCGTTCCAGGCCACCCAGGCATGTAAAGCGGCTCTGAGCACTTACCTGAGAGGCACAGAATAGGACCAAAGGAGCTCTGAACCTACACTAAAAGCCATCCAGATGAGGTATGTCTATTAAGTTTCTCACCATTACTACTGAGAGAATTACAAACAGCAGTCTCTATATACATGGTTTACCATTGTCACCATTTTAAATCGAATTAAATCGGGGGAGCCATCCCAGATAATGATTATGTCGTCAATGTAACGCCCAAAGAACACGATATTCACAGAGTAGGGGTTTTTTTGTGAAATAAAATTCTTTTCCCAATATCCCATAGCCAAGTTGGCATAAGAGGGGGCAAAGTTAGCTCCCATCGCAGTCCCCTTGGTTTGGAGGTAAAAGTCACCATTGAAGTCAAAATAATTATGGGTCAGGCAAAAATTGGTAGCCTCCAAAATAAATGCGGCTTGTCTCGAGTTGATAAGAGGGTCCTGTGCAAGAAAAAATTCCAAGGCTAGTAAGCCAAATGAATGTGGAATCGAGGTATAAAGTGACGTGACATCCAGAGACAACCATAAGTAGGAAGGCTCCCACTTATAGGGTGCAAGTAGTTCCAAAAAGTGACAACCATCTCTAATATAGGATGGTAATTGAACGATGGGCTGAAGATATTATCTGGGGTGGCTCCCCCGATTTAATTTCCCCTTTTGTGGATCACTGTAACCTTAATCCATATGGCTTATCTTTCACCCATGCTTTTGATTCCACCAATCTGGCCTTTCTAGATCTAGAATTGGGTTATGTGAGCGATATGATTATCGCAAAAAATCACATCAAACCTACTGCTGGCAACTCTTACCTGCACTGTAATGCCCCGTACACACGGTCGGATTTTCCGATGGAAAATGTCCGATCGGAGCGTGTTGTCGGAAATTCCGAACGTGTGTGGGCGCCATCGGACATTTTCCATCGGATTTTCCAACACACAAAGTTGGACAGCAGGAGATAAAATTTTCAGACAACAAAATCCGATCGCGTCAATTCCGACCGTGTGTGGCCTGTTCCGACGCACAAAGTGCCACGCATGCTCAGAAGAAATTCCAAGACGGAACAGCTTGTTCTGGTAAACTTAGCGTTCGCAATGGATACAGCACTTTCGTCACGCTGCAAAATGGTTTAATACAGCGCACTCTCTTCTTCTTTATAATGTGACAAGAATTAAGTAGTTTTGCTGCTCATATTCACACACACTTCTCACAAAGTTTTATTTTTGTTTTTTTATTGGGATTCCCTGAATATATTGTTATTAGTTGTCACATCTGACAGAATTTTTTTTTTTTTTTATTAATTTTTTTGGGGATTTTAAGCCTTTTTTTTATTACATAGTTACATAGTTACATAGTAGGTGAGGTTGAAAAAAGACACAAGTCCATCAAGTCCAACCTATGTGTGTGATTATGTGTCAGTATTTTATTACATATCCCTGTATGTTGCGGTCTTTCAGGTGATTATCTAATAGTTTCTTGAAGCTATCAATGCTCCCCGCCGAGACCACCGCCTGTGGAAGGGAATTCCACATCCTTGCCGCTCTTACAGTAAAGAACCCTCTACATAGTTTAAGGTTAAACCTCTTTTCTTCTAATTGTAATGAGTGGCCACGAGTCTTATTAAACTCTCTTCTGCAAAAAAGTTTTATCCCTATTGTGGGGTCACCAGTACAGTATTTGTAAATTGAAATCATATCCCCTCTCAAGCGTCTCTTCTCCAGAGAGAATAAGTTCAGAGCTCGCAACCTTTCCTCATAACTAAGATCCTCCAGACCCTTTATTAGCTTTGTTGCCCTTCTTTGTACTCGCTCCATTTCCAGTACATCCCTCCTGAGGACTGGTGCCCAGAACTGGACAGCATACTCCAGGTGCGGCTGGACCAGAGTCTTGTAGAGCGGGAGAATTATCGTTTTATCTCTGGAGTTGATCCCCCTTTTAATGCATGCCAATATTCTGTTTGCTTTATTAGCAGCAGCTTGGCATTGTATGCCGTTGCTACTAGGACCCCCAGGTCCTTTTCCATCCTAGATTCCCCCAGAGGTTCTCCCCCTAGTGTATAGATTGCATTCATATTTTTGCCACCCAAATGCATTATTTGACATTTTTCTACATTGAACCTCATTTGCCATGTAGTCGCCCACCCCATTAATTTGTTCAGGTCTTTTTGCAAGATTTCCACATCCTGCGGAGAAGTTATTGCCCTGCTTAGCTTAGTATCGTCTGCAAATACAGGGATTGAACTGTTTATCCCATCCTCGAGGTCGTTTATAAACAAATTAAATAGGATTGGTCCCAGCACAGAACCCTGGGGAACCCCACTACCCACCCCTGACCATTCTGAGTACTCCCCATTTATCACCACCCTCTGAACATACCCTTGTAGCCAGTTTTCAATCCATGTACTCACCCTCTGGTCCATGCCAACGGACCTTATTTTGTACAATAAACGTTTATGGGGAACTGTGTCAAATGCTTTTGCAAAATCCAGATACACCATGTCTACGGGCCTTCCTTTATCTAGATGGCAACTCACCTCCTCATAGAAGGTTAATAGATTGGTTTGGCAAGAACGATTCTTCATGAATCCATGCTGATTACTGCTAATGATACAGTTCTTATTACTAAAATCTTGTATATAGTCCCTTATCATCCCCTCCAAGAGTTTACATACTATTGATGTTAGGCTAACTGGTCTGTAATTCCCAGGGATGTTTTTTGGGCCTTTTTTAAATATTGGTGCTACATTGGCTTTTCTCCAATCAGCTGGTACCATTCCAGTCAATAGACTGTAAAAATTAGGAGCAACGGTCTGGCAATCACCTGACTGAGTTCCCTAAGTACCCTCGGATGCAAGCCATCTGGTCCCGGTGATTTATTAATGTTAAGTTTCTCAAGTCTAGTTTTAATTCTGTCCTCTGTTAACCATGTAGGTGCTTCCTGTGTTGTGTCATGAGGATAAACACTGCAGTTTTGGTTACTGAAGCCCCCGATTCACTCGTGAATACTGAGGAGAAGAATAAATTCAATACCTTTGCCATCTCCCCATCCTTTGTAACCAGATGTCCTTCCTCATTCTTTATGGGGCCAATATGGTCTGTCCTCCCTTTTTTACTGTTTACATACTTAAAGAATTTCTTGGGATTTTTTTTGCTCTCCTCCGCTATGTGTCTTTCATGTTCTATCTTAGCCGTCCTAATTGCACCCTTACATTTCTTATTGCATTCTTTATAAAGTCTGAATGTTGAGGATGATCCCTCAACCTTGTATTTTTTGAAGGCCTTCTCCTTTGCTTTTATATGCACTTTTACATTGGAGTTAAGCCATCCAGGATTTTTGTTCGCTCTTTTAAATTTATTACCCAATGGGATACATTGGCTAATGCCCTTATTTAATATGCTCTTAAAGCAAACCCATCTCTCCTCCGTATTCTTTGTTCCTAATATTTTATCCCAATTTATGCCTTTTAGCAAGGTTTGTAGTTTAGGGAAGTTGGCTCTTTTGAAATTCAGTGTCTTTGTGTTCCCTTCATGTTTCCTATTTGTGTGATTTATACTGAAACTAATTGATCTGTGATCGCTGTTACCTAAATTGCCCCGTATTTCCACATCTGTGATCAAGTCTGTATTGTTGGTAATCAGTAGATCCAGTAATGTTTTATTTCTAGTTGGTGCGTCTACCATCTGACCCATAAAATTGTCCTGCAAGACATTAAGGAACTGGCGAGCCTTAAATGAATGCGCGGTTCCCTCCGCCCAGTCTATGTCTGGATAATTAAAATCCCCCATTATGATAACACTTCCCATCCTTGCTGCTAATCCAATTTGTGATAGGAGATCCATCTCCACTTCCTCCCTCAGGTTAGGGGGCCTATAGCATAGTCCCAGTATTATTTTCCCCTTAGCTTCATCCCTTTGGAACTCTACCCATAAGGATTCCACCTCCTCCCTAGCTCCCTCAGTGATGTCATCTCTCACATTCACTTGTACATTATTCTTGATATATAGGCATACCCCTCCCCCTTTTTTACCCTCTCTATCCTTGCGGTATAAGGTATACCCTTGAATGTTTGCCAGCCAATCATGAGAGCTGTTGAACCAGGTCTCTGAAATTCACACAAAATTCAAATCCTCCTTGTACAACAGTATCTCTAGTTCACCCATCTTGTCCGCCATGCTCCTGGCATTGGTGAACATGCCACATAGTTTAGACCAGTCGCATATTGTCCTCGTATTGGGTGTTTCAAGATTGCAACTAGGACTTGCTACTATACTCACCTTGTGTTTTTGTGCTTTGGTCAACCTACCACTAATGCCCCCAATACTACCCTCTAGAATATCTTCCGCGCTGGCTATCACTGTCTCTGGACCCTCCCCCCCATCGCCTAGTTTAAAAACCCCTCTAACTTTTTGGCCATCTTCATTCCCAGCAGATCTGCACCCTCCTCATTTAGGTGCAGTCCGTCCCTTCTATAGTACCGGTTACCGACTGAGAAGTCGGCCCAGTCCTCCAGGAACCCAAACCCCTCCTTACTACACCAGCTCTTCAGCCACTTGTTTACTTCCCTAATCTCCCTCTGCCTTTCTGGTGTGGCTTGATGTACCGGTAGTATTCCTGAGAACACTACCTTGGAGGTCCTTTTCCTCAATTTAGCACCTAAGTCCCTAAAATCGTTCTTTAGGACACTCCATCTGCCTCTGACTTTGTCATTGGTGCCAACGTGGACCATGACAGCCAGGTCTTCCCCAGCCCCTCCCAGTAATCTGTCCACAAGATCCGTGATGTGCCGAACCCGAGCGCCCGGTAGACAACATACTGTTCGGCGCTTTAGGTCTTGGTTACAGATTGCCCTCTCTGTCCTTCTAAGAATTGAGTCCCCTACCACCAGAATCTGTCTTTCCTTTCCCTTTGCTGCCCCCCACTCTCACTAGAGGAGTTCTTCCCCTGGCAGCTAGGAGAGTCCCTCATCTCCAGCAGTGCTGGTCCCTGACTGGTTTCACCAATGTCACTCAATGGAGCGTACTTATTGGGATGCTCCAGTCCTGGATCGGCCTCTCTGGCACTTCCCCCTCTACCCCTCCTGACTGTCACCCATCTACTCTTTGCTAGTGCCTGCACCTCTTTGTCTCCACCCGCCTCTGTGCTGGCCCCTGCCGGCACCTGCCGTGTACGTTCCTGGCTCACCTTTAGTATGGAGGGACTTCTCAGTGCTGACAGTTATTTAATGTTTGGATTTTTTCAAAAGCTGATCTTTGTTCAATGTTATTTTTATTTTTCCTCCAGAATATTTTTGTGTGTGTTTTGTGTGTCAAGTTACCACAACACCATTGATATCTTTTATTATTTAATCTCAAGGAGATTGTTTGTTGTTGGTGTCCCTTGTTCATTTCACATTGTATATTTGAAATGTACCTGAATCCTCACAAACAAACTGTCATTTTTGAAGTAAAACACATAGGAGAGTATAATTCAAAACAAAAATCCTTTATTAAGGGATCAGAACCAAACAAAGAGGAAGGCAACACTGGATCAACAAGAGAAATTAGCGAAGCCTGGGACCCCCACGGCAGACATCAATTCTTGAACATCAAAATTGGTGGCCTGAGGAGTCCATATGTAAGGGAGGGCAGTCTGGTCCGGGATTCTCAGAGATCTTGAAAGCAGCAGATGACATGTGTGTTCCCAGGCTGTGATACCACAAGAGGCTGCATTTTTTGGCCGACCAGACTGGATCCAGGGTCCTCACTTTCTGGTCTTCCTTTCACGCTTCCTTCCCGGCTGTGGCTGTGCTGTTGGAGATGTGGCAGGAGGAGGAGTAGGACCTGGAGGAGGACTGGGAGGACCTGGAGGAGAGGGAGGACGAGGAGGAGGACCTGCAGGAGGAGGAGGAGGACCATCGCAAAGGTGTGTCTGAGCTGTCATTTGGCCCCTCATACCTTTGTTAAGAGCCTCCAATATGAGCGCCTCACACATGACTTGTTGGCCCTCCTCCATCCTCTGCATTTTATATGCAATGACGGCAGCAATGTCCTCCTCCACGGTCTGTCGTGCTCCCAGGACCTCTGTAGCCCTCCAAAAGAGTCCTCTGGTAGCCTCCTCTAGGGCACTCCTCCTACTGCCACTTTCTCTTTCCAGGGGGAGTGGAGGGACCTGCAGATCAGGCAGCCGGCTCGGCCCGGCCACCTCCTGGCTGAGACTTCCCTGTGTATGAAAAAGGGACATGGTTTTAGTTTTTGCATCATCAATCGCAATCCTAAATTACTACTCCCAACTAGCATCTAGTTAACATCATTGATTGGACAAGCAGAAATATTTAGAGGAATGCTATACCTGGCTCAATCTGGGCTCCTCCTTGTGTTGTTGCCTGGAAGGCCCAGGTTGGGCGTCAGAAGCCTCAGCCAGGGGGGAAGGAAGCGTGGAAGGAAGACTGGAGAGGGATGGCCTGGGTTCAGTCTGGCCTGCCAGAAAATGCAGCCTGTCGTAGTACAACATCCTGGGGACATAGATGTCATCTGCTGCTCCGGATCTCTGTGAATGCAGGACCTTCTTGCGCTCCCTTAGATATGTGCTCCTCAGGCCACCAATTAATTTCTTTAAATAGGTGATGTCTGCCGTGGGGATCACCTGCTTCACAATTTCACACAATTGCTCCAGTGCTGCCTTCCTCTTTTCTTGGTTCTTGTAATGGGGGTGTTTAATCTCCCAAAGACATGGCAGCTCCCTTAACATATCTAGGAATACTGACATGAAGTCATTATCTTTCATTAGCATATCCATGTTCACTGCAAGACACAACACAAGACAAAGCCTAATGTCAGACAAAACTCTCCTAATCTTGTTACAATATAGGCTTCAATATAGAAGCAGTATAGGCACAAGTTTGTCTCTTACCTTCGTTCTTACGATCGGCGCATCCAATGCTCCTTCCTCCGCTCACAGATCGTACGTAATATGGACGCGTGTTACGCTTTATACACACTGCGCATGCGTGTAACCCCGCCCGCCCCTGACGTTCTTTCTAGTCTATTCCCCGCCCCTTTTCGTTCGGCGCAGTGGGAAAAGAGCACATGGCGGAGTCACAGCAGGTGCGTGATAATTGCAGGAACGAGGAGGAGGAGGAGGAAAGCCCGGATCCGGACACGTCCCGATCCAGAAGGAGACGTTTTAAGGCCACAAATATGTCCTTTGGGGAGATGTTGGAGATGGTCGACATCATGAAGAAGTCCAACTATGACAGAAAGTATGGGCCTTACCCCAACCCCAATATCCGAAAGGCCAAGATCATGGCGAAAGTGATCAAAAGTCTGCAGAAGAATTTCGGGCTACGACGATCGAAAGATCAGCTCAGGAAGCGGTGGTCGGACCTGAAATTGAGAGAGCTAGAGCAGTACCGAAAGATCCGGAGAGTGCTGCAAAAAAGTAAGTAGTTGTACTGTGTTCCTATTCTTTCTGTCTTTATTCCGTTCGTGCTGCTCCATATGCTTTTATTACTTGTAACGTTTAAAAGGGCAACTTTAATGTTCATGGACCCATTATTCGTTCGTATCAAACATTTTTCTTTCGGCCTCTAAAACACCATTGTTTAGGCCATATGCATTAACCACATTTTTTTGGGGCCTACTTGGATGCCAAATATTTGTTTGTGTAGATGGGTTTGTTACTAGAATGAAATGCAAACTAGATTCTGTGTAAGGAGAGGACACTGAGCAGCTGTTTTCACATCTGGACACTGGAGCACTAGTGTGGGACCCCAGAACACCATTTTTATTAGGGGGCCACACAGGTGCTCCAGTGTATACTATAGGGGGGGGCTACATCTGTGAAGCTTGTACCAAACAGGTAAAGTATTGCAGCTTGACAAAGGGCATTAAAAAAATACATCTTGGAACTCGGCTAAAATAGACAATTGTACCCCACTTCCAAGCAATGTTTCCTATTTCTAGTTCTGCCATCAAATATCTGTGTGCTAATTATACCATTTTTGTTTTACATAGGGGAGAAAAGACTCGGAGGACACCCCTCATCCGAGGAGACCACAGACCCCCCACCTCTGGAAGAAGGGGAACTAACACCAACACAAGAAGAGCAGGAGGAAGAAGAAGATGTGGTGGAGATTGGCACCACAACAGGTGAGTGTCTGCAACCACAGGCTCAGGTAAAAGAGATGGATGGTGGCAGATTTTTGATACCTGTTTTTGTTTTGTTTCTCTCTTTTTAGGTGATCGTGAGGTTGTGGATCCAGAACGTTTCACATCAGAAAGTGCCCAGATCCTGATCGGGGAGATCATGGGGTGTAATGTAGAGCTGCAAAACATACAGCAAAAAATCAATGATGTTATTAAAAAAAATAATAACATCATTGATGTTTTGGGGCGAATTTAAAACCCCACAAAATCACTTTTTGGATTGTGGTCCAATCTTTGAAAACTTTTTGCAATGTTTTGAAAAGCCAAATTTGGAGGATGCACACAGTGTGTCAACATGTGCTATCTGCCATCACGGGAGATCAATGGACGCGTTTTGGGGGTGCAACCCCTTCCTCAATTATAAAGTAGCGTTGAGGAAGGGCTTGCTCCCCCAAAACACATCCCTTGATCCCCCCTGATGGCAGATAGCACATGTTGACATTCGTAAATTGGTGTGCATCTTCCAAATTTGGCTTTTCCAGGGGTGATTTCCCCCCATCTGAACGCTATATCAAACCCAGTTCCTAAATACTGATGTCTGATATAGCCTTCAGGTTTTACCTAATGTGAACTTTGTAAGTTCAAGTTTTTTGGCTTTCTTGTTGGTTTTACACAGGCCTGTTTTTTCTGAAATGGACATTTCGATTTTTGATAATGCTACTGCAAAAATTGTTATACAACAAACATGTTGGTTTGTTTTAAAAACCTTTGGTAAATGCACATGTGATTGTGCAGGTATAAAAAAGTTGCTTACTCAAGAATGTGTGGATTATTGTCTCAACACTACAATACAACACTTTTGGGGTGATGTAATTGCTGTTTTCAGCAAAAATGGGGGTTATTTCCTAAGGGCAAATTTTCTGGACTCAACACATTTCTGTCAGGGACAGCTAAAACAAACACAAGCAGTAAATGTCCACCAAGAATTTTTTTTTTTTTATTATAAAAAGGCTTCACAGATTGTCTGGCATATTGATAGCCCCCCTACCCGAAAAGAACTCCAGGTAGCGTAACTGGACATCACGGGCACTCAGGGAGGGCAAGCCAGGACGGCCACTTTCAAGCGCCGTCAGTGTGGTTTGATGTAGGATTCCGGCCTCAGGCCCAACTGAGCCAGCATAGTTGGCTGAATGTTTCCTTAAAAAGTTATGAATAACACAGCACGCCAGTATAATATGGTTCAGTTTATACTCCGCCATATGGATGGGTGTCAGAAATAGTCGGAACCGGCTGGCCAGGATTCCAAATGTGTTCTCCACCACTCTTCGGGCTCTGGCCAGCTGGTAATTAAAAACCCTCTGTTCCGGGGTGAGGGTCCTCATTGGGAATGACCGCATCAGGTGGTCCCCCAGCGCAAACGCTTCATCAGCAATGAACACAAATGGGAGTCCTTCCACATTGTCCTCTGGAGCTGGCAAGTCCAAGCTGCCATTCTGGAGACACCTGTAGAACTCCATCTGGGCGATGACTCCACCATCGGACATCCGGCCATTCTTCCCCACGTCCACATACAAGAAGTCGTAATTAGCCGACACCACCGCCAACATCACTATACTATTAAACCCCTTGTAATTATAATAGTACGACCCCGAGTTGGGTGGTGGGACGATGTGGACGTGTTTCCCATCAATTGCCCCTCCGCAGTTAGGAAAGTCCCACCGCTCGGCAAAGTGGGAGGCCACAGTCTGCCATTCCTGTGGCGTGGAAGGAAACTGTTGAGGAAAAAACAATAAACATTACTATTTTTAATCTGAAACATGGCAAGCAGATTATACACAAACATTATGGGGCAACCTCCAGATAGCATTTATTAAAGTATAAGGTACACCTATCATATTCCCCCCCCCTCTCATGGGCCATTTCTAACATTATAGGGGGTGTGTGGAAATCTTGGACAGGTAACCCTCTTCACTTCATTGAGAGATGAATGCCTAAATAATGGGTATTACTTAGAACAGCCCCTCCTTAGTTACACTATTGGCAGACCACTGGACAGGTAAGAAGTATCTGAATACAAAGATATAAATACACACTGTACACATTTGAGGACATTTGGACATTCTGCTATTACCTATCAAGATAATAATAGGATACAAAAACTTTAAATAGTACCATTGGAAAGTATACAGGCAGGCCCTTGCACTACATGCTTTGGGGAATTCATCCATAAATCTGAGCACTAAAGAGATGGGTATAGTGTGTATGGGTTTGGCAAAGTCAGCAGATAGATGATTGAGGATAGATAGAGAATTGGGATCAGCTGACTTAGCAGTTGGGGGAGGGAGGGTTACTAAAAATTATTTGGGGACACCACAAAAAAAAGCCTCTGGCACTCTGCCTGAATTTAAATCAAAAATAACATTTCCAAACATTTTAGGGGGTGTTTGGGGTAAAGCACTACTATGGAGCTGATAAAATACATTGTTAAGTGACTACATGAGGTGAATATAGGGCAGGAGACACCATGCTGGGGAGGTTAGTGAAGGGCAAATATGTATGAAGGACCTAAAATAATAATTACATAAAAATCCAGCATGCATGAGGACAAAGGGGACATTCACAGCATATTACAAGCAAGGTAATTAGGGAATGAAGAAAGAAATACAATACATTATCAAATATTCAATACAATAAAATGTGATATAAAAGGATAAAAATCTTACCTTCATATACTCCTTCTGCAGGACCTGGATGATGGCAAAGGGTCTCTGGGATAATGATCCCCAGAGCCTGGGGGGAGATGCCTGTCGAGAACTTCAAGTCCTGCAGGCTTCTCCCTGTCGCCAAATACCGCAGGGTAGCGACCAGCCTCTGCTCCGGAGTGATGGCTTGCCTAATGCAGGTATCCTGCCTGCTTATATAGGGGGTCAGCGAAGCCAACAAATGGTGAAACACGGGGTCCGTCATCCTGAGAAAGTTCCTGAAATCATCAGGATTATTCTCACGGATCTCACGGAGCAAAGGCATATGAGAGAACTGGTCACACTGAAGCAACCAGTTCTTGGTCCATGAACTCCTCCCCACCCTGTTCATGGACTGGACTTGTGTCAAGGTCAGGACCCCAACACCAAGCCCCCGCACAGCACGAACTCTACGAGGAGTACGCATACGAAACATGGCTAGAAAACGGTCAGCTGCTCAGAACGAAGTAACAGAACGCACTGAAGAACAGCAAGGCCTGTGAAGAGCGACCTGAAAAACAGCAACGAGTGGGCAAGATCACACAGAAAACTCCGATACGAACTGACTGCACGCACTGAAGAGCAGATACAAACCCACAAGCACAAACTGAACGGCAGAAAACGATCTGAAAGGCACGAGTCTGAAAAAGCGCGAATCGTCTCTCACCAAACTTTTACTAACACGAGATTAGCAAAAGGAGCCCAAGAGGTGCCGCGCTTGGATCTGAACCGGCCTTTTCTAGTCTCGTCGTACGTGGTGTACGTGACCGCGTGGTTGGCGATCGGAAATTCCGACAACTTTGTGCGACCGTGTGTAGACAAAAAAAGTTTGAGCCAACATCCGTCTGAAAAAATCCTAGGATTTTGTTGTCGGAATGTCCGAACAAAGTCCGACCGTGTGTACGCCCTATTAGAGTTTGAGCAGGAGTATATCCGCATATTGCTTATATACCTCCATGGGTATCCCATCCTTCCCAGGGGCCTTACAATTGGGAAACGCTGCCAGCGCTGTCTGTAACTCCTCCAATGTAATAGGGGCATCCAAGGCCCTTTGTTGGTCAGTCGTGAGTTGTGGGAAAGCAATGCTCTGTAAATAGTCCGTAAGCTCCGTCTGAGTATATTGCCCGGTTGGAAGATAGAGGTTCTCATAGAATCTGGCCAGTTCCGCGAAGATTAAGTAAGAGAAATTCACTATCCTGCCCTCTGTCGTCTTAATAGCCCCAATAGTAGGGGAACGTTGTTGGGAGTTCGCTACCCTGGCTAACATGCACCCCATGCTCCCCCCCTCTTCAAAGAAGGCTACCTTGGAAAAAAAAGTTTTTTCTCTGCCGTGGACAGCAGTCGCCCATATGCTGATTGAGCCGACAGCCATCCCTCCCTGGCCGAGTCTGTCGGGGTTTGTACATATATCTCCTCTAGAGTCGCTACCTGTTTTTCAAGGTCCTCTCTGAGTCCAGAGGAGTTCTTCTTAACCTTGTTAATTTCAGAGATAAGTAGTCTCAGCATTGGAGACTCCCTCGATGCGGCAGAGACCCCTGAATTCAGGTGTCTGTCCATGGAGGGACTCAGCCAGCAGTTAAAGTCACCCACTATCAGTAGCAGCAGATCCAGCCTGACTTCTAAATTACGTCAGCAAGAGTCAGAGTACCGCCACCTAAAAAGGCGGGGGTATACAACCCCTGGCAAAAATTATGGAATCACCAGTCCCTGAGGATGTTCCTTCAGTTGTTTAGTGTTGTAGAAAAAAGGCAGATCACAGACATGGCCAAGAACTAAAGGCATTTCAAATGGCAACTTTCTGGCTTTAAGAAACACTAAAAGAAATCAAGAAAAATAATTGTGGTGGCCGGTAACAGTTAGATTTATAGAACAAGCACAGGGAATAAATTATGGAATCACTCAACCCTGAGGAAAAAATTATGGAATCACCCTGTACATTATTATTACAAACACTAACACCTGCATCAGATTAAATCTGCTTGTTAGTATGTAGGTAAAGAGGGTAAATCATCACGCAGTGTTGCACAAGATGTTGGTTGTTCACAGTCGGCTGTGTCTAAAACATGGACCAAATACAAACAACAACATGGAAAGGTGGTTAAAGCAAGCATACTGGTAGACCAAGGAAGACATCAAAGCATCAAGACAGAAAACCTAAAGCAATATGCCTTGAAAACAGAATGAGGAACAAATGGGAGGAAACTGGAGTCAACATCTATGACCGAACTGTAAGAAACCGCCTAAAGGAAATGGGATTTACATACAAAAAAGCTAAAAGAAAGCAATCTCTAACACCTAAACACAAAAAAACAAGGTTACAATGGGCTAAGGAAAGGCAATCGTGGACTGTGGATGATTGGATGAAAGTCATATTCAGTGATGAATCTCGAATCTGCATTGGGCAAGGTGATGATGCTGGAACTTTTGTTTGGTGCCTTTCCAATGAGATGTATGTAGACTGTCTGAAGAAAACATGCACATTTCCACAGTCAATTATGATATGGGGCTGCATGTCAGGTAAAGGCACTGGGGAGATAGCTGTCATCAAATCTTCAATAAATGCACAGGTTTACATTGAAATTTTGGACACTTTTATTATCCCATCTATTGAAAGGATGTTTGGGGATGATGAAATCATTTATCAAGATGATAATGCATCTTGCCATAGAGCAAAAACTGTGAAAAAATTCCTTGAAGAAAGACACATAAGGTCAATGTCATGGCCTGCAAACAGTCCGGATCTCAATCCAATTGAAAATCTGTGGTGGAAGTTAAAGAAAATGGTCCATGACAAGGCTCCAACCTGCAAAGATGATTTGGCAACAGCAATCAGAGAAGGCTGGAGCCAGATTGTTGAAGAGTACGGTTTTTCACTCATTAAGTCAATGCCTCAGAGACTGCAAGCAGTTATAAAAGCCAAAGGTGGTGCAACAAAGTACTAGTGATGTGTTGGAGTGTTATTTTGTTTGTTTGTTTTTCAATGATTCCATAATTTCTTCCTCAGAGTTGAGTGATTCCATAATTTATTCCCTGTGCTTGTTCTATAAATCTGTTACTAGCCACCACAATTATTTTCCTGATTTCTTTTAGTGTTTCTTAAAGCCAGAATGTTGCCATTTGAAATGCCTTTAGTTTTTGGCCATGTCTGTGATCTGCTTTTTTTCTACAACAATAAACAACTGAAGGAACATCCTCAGGGACTGGTGATTCCATAATTTTTGCCAGGGGTTGTATATGCACAAGCCAGAAAGAATACAGTACACTTCCCCACTCGGCAAAGCAGGAAAATAAATCGGCCCTCGGCATCAATGCAAACATCAATTTCCTGGAAATCCATTGAGCCATGGATCATTACACTCACACCCCTGGAATAGGAGGTGTGAGTGGAATGATAGGCCTTACCCACCCATGCATATTTAAGGCAATATTTTGTTTCATTGTTAAAATGTGTTTCCTGCATATATAAAATCATAGGGTGATATTTCTTCAAACAGGTAGATACCATCATGCGCTTTAGTGGGGAGCCTAAACCCCTCACATTCCAAGAAACTATTGGTAGTTCAGCCATCAGGAGAGGGATGTACTATCAAACCAGTATCTAGAGAATTGAGTGATAGACCTGGGTTTCCATGGTCGGGTAGACTCAGGGATCTCCCTTCCCAGAAGTACACCAAAGACATCGGCAGCAAGTACTTTCTCCAGATGTGGGGCATAGTGTCCAGGTAGGCATCAACCACTTCGGAAGTGACAAAAATTGCAGAAACGTGTGTCCAGAATGCAATAGTGTGCCGATATAGCTTACAGTATAGGTTAAATGAATGCAAAAAAACAGAGAACCTGGCTGTCAACAGTACAAACCCATAGATGTAAACTGGGGCGGCGGCTGATTCTTAACGGGTAATAGAGAGCGCAAAACACTGTGTAGTAAATTAGAAGCAGGTTTTAACGCTAGTTATATGGAGTTCAAAATAAACCCTCCCCAAAATTAAAGCCTAAATTAGACAAGGCCAAACTGGAGTTCGATTTATTTCTTACAAAAACAGCTGACAAAACACTTAAAAGATCAAGCCTTAACTATTACATTAAGGCTAATAAACCTGACACCCTTTTGGCCCGTACACTTAAATCTTACCATAAACCCACTAAACCAATAAGCCTGAAAATTTCCAGAGATATATATTGTAATGACCCTGTGAAAATACTTCAAAGATTTAGATCAAACTTAGCAACAATATATTCACCCGAAAAAGAGCTGGATACCTCTAAGGCAGATGATTTTTTTCCCCCAAATCTCTCTCCCCTCATTATCATCAATACAAGCAGACTTTCTAGAAGATCACATTACAACTTAAAACTTAATAAGAGACCTGGACCTAATGGGTCCTCTGCTCTATATTTTCTTTCTTTTGCAGAAACTTTAGCTCCCGTTTTAGCCAATCTCTCCTCAAAGGTCAGTCTTTTTAGACAGGAAACACTGACAGCAATTATATGCATGCTTCCTAAACCCCACACCGATTATACAATTTGGTCGAATTATCGTTCTATTTCTCTGTTGAACCTAGACATCAAGATTCTAGCTAAGGTTCTTGCCACTAGATTGAATAGATTTATAGGAAATCTTATACACCACTACCAAGTAGGTTTTATGCCTGTTCGGCAAGCCAGCAATAATATTAGTCGGGCAGTCCTTTTATCTCACTTTGCTAAAACACATTGCATTCCATCCTGTTTTCTCTCCTTATAGAATCAAATGCTTTTTTAATGTCTATCATTGTCTTATATGCATTTTACTCTGCAGAAATGGGGCTTTGGCCCTCCTTTCCTACAATGGATTGCTGCATTATACAATCAACCTAAGGCATATATTAAATATGTGGGCTATAAATCAGATGCATTTATTATAGGAAGGGGCACAAGACAACGGTGCCCTCTTTCTCCTCTTCTATTTGCCCTGCTTATTGAACCATTGGCCCAGAGAATTAGAACTGATCCTTCCATTACAGGCATAGAGTGGATATCAAATTATAAAAGAAACCGCGCTATACAAACTAAAAATATAAAAAAAATAATTAAAATATGCACATCAAAATGCTGAGTCCATTTGTGATAATGTCAATAGATGTCCGGCAAAAAATCAATCACCAAGGGATATAACTCTTCATCCACATAATTAGTGACATCACACTCAGTTCACCATTGGAAGTAGTGTTAGAGATAGGACAGTCCTCCACCTTCAAAACAACTGCCTCTTACCAGCTCCCTTGATCTCTGGTCAGGAGATCAATAGCGCCTTTTGGCTTATAACCCAGCCACAGTCTCAGATACAGATGGATATAGGTCAGATCGACTCCTCCTGTTATCCCATACAGCCCATACACAAACTTGTCCAATGGCCAATCATAAAAGGAGAAAAGAAGCCTGTAAGCTAGATCCAAACGGGGGAGACCTACAGGTTGTGATGTAGGGGGAAGGAGGAGGACTCTGGGTCCGGGCTGACAACCATAAAGCTGTATAATCAGTCCAACAGCATAGTATCAACGAGGCATCCTCCTCCGAGGAGGATGCCTCGTTGATACTATGCTGTTGGACTGATTATACAGCTTTATGGTTGTCAGCCCGGACCCAGAGTCCTCCTCCTTCCCCCTACATCACAACCTGTAGGTCTCCCCCGTTTGGATCTAGCTTACAGGCTTCTTTTCTCCTTTTATGATTGGCCATTGGACAAGTTTGTGTATGGGCTGTATGGGATAACAGGAGGAGTCGATCTGACCTATATCCATCTGTATCTGAGACTGTGGCTGGGTTATAAGCCAAAAGGCGCTATTGATCTCCTGACCAGAGATCAAGGGAGCTGGTAAGAGGCAGTTGTTTTGAAGGTGGAGGACTGTCCTATCTCTAACACTACTTCCAATGGTGAACTGAGTGTGATGTCACTAATTATGTGGATGAAGAGTTATATCCCTTGGTGATTGATTTTTTGCCGGACATCTATTGACATTATCACAAATGGACTCAGCATTTTGATGTGCATATTTTAATTAATTTTTTTATATTTTTAGTTTGTATAGCGCGGTTTCTTTTATAATTTTACATTTCTAGTGTGGGTATCTCGCATTTTTGTAACCGCAGCTTATTACTCAATTTGGAGTCTACATATTGTATCAATTTATGTATGTCATGCTATGATTTTCCTGACAGCGCTGTATTCTTTTTCATTTTGCATAGAGTGGATATCATCATAAGTTGTGTTTATTTGCGGATGATATTCTTCTATACTTATCCTCCCCACAAATCTTTATCCCTAATCTTATGAACATCCTAAACAGGTTTTTAGTTATTTCAGGTCTTAAAGTTAATATGCAGAAATCAACAGCATTAAACATTTCATTATCTGATTAGGAAATGTGTACTGTCCCTTTCACACTGGGGCATTTTTCAGGTGCTTTTGGGCTAAAAATAGCACCTGTAAATCGCCTGAAAAACGCCTCCCCTGCAGCCCTAGTGTGAGAGCCTTTCACACTGGGGCGGGGCACTTGCAGGACATTAGAAAAAGTCCTGCAAGCATCATCTTTCGGACAGTGGAGGAGCGATGTATACACCGCTCCTCCACTGCCCCTGCCATTGGAATCAATGGGTACCGCTGCCGAATTGCCTGTAAAGCTTTGCAGGCACTTTTACCCCTTTATTCGGTCGCTAGCGGGGGTTAAAAGCACCCCGCTAGCAGGTTTTTAGTGGGGCTTTACCACTATTACAGCGGTAAGGCCCCGCTAAAATTAACGGCGCTTTACCGCTAATGGCGCCCCCCCAGTGTGAAAGTAGCCATAAGGAGGCATTTCCTTTTAAATGGGCTACACACAGTCTGCCTTACTTAGGTATCCAGCTCACCACAGATCACAAAGATCTATTTTCCGCCAATTATCCAGCCTTATTGAAACAAACCACAAGTTTATTGACAAAATGGTCATTTATTCCATTTTCCTGGTTTGGAAAAATAAATGTAATCAAAATGACCATTCTTCCAAACTTTTTATATTAATCTAGAGTTCTCCCTATATACGTACTGGCTTATTTTTTAAGAATTATACAGCAGAGAGCGACCAAGATTGCTTAAAGAAACCTTATATCTCCCCAAATTGCGGGGTGGCTTGGGATTTCCTAATTTCATGACATATTATAAGGCTGCTCAAGTGGCACAACTGTCAAAATATCAAGCGACTACTAAACCCCCCTAAAAAACAAACAGAATCTTGCGAGCTACCATGTGAAAATCCAAATGATAATTAGATATGATTAAAGGACAGCTGCTAGCATTGATCACGTCCCATACGCTCGGGCCAAAAAGTTTTATACCAATATAATGCTGAGCTATCCAAATGTATATATTCTTATATAAAGAAATATATTCTTATATAAAAAAATATTGTGAATATATTCATGCAATCTTATGCGATCTTCCCAATGATAACCTGTGTAGCGCACACACCTCTATGTACACATGTAGCATTCATATGCAATAGAGGAGTTTGCAACCCTGTGCGATAATTGCGATACTGCTATAATTGCAGTGACAACCTGTAATTTACATAAATCTATACAAAAGTGCATCGATATACAATAATCAATATAGAAATAAAGTGAACCGTGTTTAAAGTGCTCTTGTGCCAAACTAATTCATGCATTATTCTGTGTCCACAGAATCGCAGCATAAAGTCCATTCATAACTACTCCATTCTTTTGGTGCTCATTGCAGATGATAAAACAGATGATAGAACAGTAAAGTGCTTGTGTCCACTCTTGTGCTCCCCCTTTGGTGTATGCGCTCACCTTAGAGCGTGTGACCTTGCACCTAAGGTCAGTCAAAACACGCTTTTAAACCACCACTGGGTTTATGGTCAGCATTTAGATCCTTGGATGGTTGCTTGCAGCAATATTCATATGGAAAACAGAGGAAACTGGATAGTGTATTACCGTTTTAAAAGTTTTATTTAAAATGACAATATTCCCTATATTAGGGTACTCACATTTTATAGGTGCTATGAGCACACCACTCTGTATCAATCCAAACAAATATAAAGGCGCTGTACTGATGTGTCCTCTCCCGCTCTGAGAACACTTCACTGTCTCACAAGCCGTCCTGTCCCCTCCCCTTCTGGGTTACAGTAGAAGCAGTGGACTGTGACCATTTCCCAATATTAAATATATTATGGTTACGTCCAAGGGATTGTGAGAACCTTCTGAACCCGATCACTAAACATTCTTTATCATTATGGGATAGACACAGAAATATGTACAGTCTACAATCTTTACTTAACCCACTCCTTTCATTCCACAAAAATCCGGCCTTCTATCCTGCATGGACTTCCCCCATGACCCTCCAAGCCTGGTCAAAGGCTGGTATCTCATGCTTACACAATTTTCAAATAAATTTTGCCTGAAAGATCCACATTGTAGGGGAAGGATTTCATCACTCTATTCTCAATTGCTTACTAAACCTGATGCCCTCCTATGTGGCCAAATGGGAACATGATCTATGTCGTACTATTGATACTACAGAATGGTCTGAGATATGGTCCATGACACAATCTTCCTCACTGAATGTAACAGCAGTTGAGACTACATACAAAGTACTCACACAAAAGGTACTCAGTTCCAGCTAGAATCTCTAAATATGTTGCGGATCATTCGGTTTCCTGTTTTCGTGGCTGTTCAGAGATGGGTTCACATTTACACATATGGTGGAAGCCAGAGGTACAAGAATTTTGGAAATCCATTTTCATACTTGCTTCAGCAAAGTTCAAAAGCACTATTACACCTGACCCAACATTGGCCCTTCTAAACTTAAGACCGGAATTTCCACAACAAAAACAGTTTAAATTATTAATACAGCTCTTAACAGCTGCTAAACAGACTATAGCTAAAGCTTGGAAAACACCTACTCTGAATTTAGCCGATACCAAACATAGAATGAACCAAACTCTGTTACATGCAAAGATGGAAGCTTTAGATAAAAAGTATAATAATCTATGGAAACCATGGATTAAACATTACTTTTAACACGGTAGATGAGGATTTAATGTGTAGCTATATCATTATCCTCTGGGAGTAACCTACCTTCGGGGACCTCCTATCCCTCCCTCTTCCTACTTGCATTCTTTCCCCTCCTTGTTGTAAACTCCTACCGCTCTTTATTTTTCAAATGACCTTTTTAATACTGGTAAACTCCACTATAGTTGGCTGACATACCATAATATTATGCTGATTTTAGGCTCCAAATCATCGGTAGATTAACCATAATATTTCACTATTGAAACGAGCACCAAATATACTAGCGACTCTACATAAATTTATATATGTAAGGTAGATTCTTGTTTAGATAGATAACTATTAATTTACTGCATTGATCTGTTTTAATTTAATTCTTAACTAAACAATTATATTATTTCATATGCGACTAGAGATATACGGTACTTTCCTCTAATAAGATTATCTTAATGTTACAATGTCAAATTTTTCTCTTTACTCATTACATTAAATGTTTTCCTATAATCTTTAATAAAATACTTGAACAAGAGATATTGTGACATTTATGATGTAGCAAATTGGGCTGACGCACATGTACCTTTTGTTTTAATACTTGTTAAAAATTAAGTAGTTTGACTACAAGGGTGGTGCCAATGTTTGTTTGTGATGACACAGTTCCTCTATCGTGTGTATATGCTTCAGTGTTTCTACAAATTACTAATTTATTGGAGAAAGGGCAGGGATACCTGAAACCACTGGGTTTGTACAATTTGATGTACCATGAGTAAATAAACAATAATAGTATGTATCCTCTGGAGTGTGATGATGCTTTTCACCCCATCAAATCTACATCTGGGAGTGTTTACATTTTTTACAATGGCATAGCTACACTTCTACTACTGTTAATGAATCACAGAACTTATGATGTGCTGTTTACCTGAGCAGGTACCAAGGACTGCATTAGATAACCACCAGCCTTCTCAAGTGCTGACATCATTCTGGGCTAGATCTTGTTCCATCATTCAAAGCTAAAGAAAAGAGCAGTGGGCTATATTGCTTAATCCAGATATACTGCGTGTGTGTGTGTATATATATATATATATATATATATATATACACACACATATACTGTACAAAGAATTCCTGACTTATAATGTATCTTTTAACCAAAGAACAACTATGTAATATGTTGTTTTCATTTTTCAAGCTAAGTACATTTTTTTGCAGTACAGAAATAAAGTATTCCTACTAGAAATGTGCCTTTGTAACTTCCTGTGCACTAAACTGAAATCTCATATTATCAGCTTCTCCAGCTATTGTCTCCCCTTTTTGTAATGAAGATGAGGAGCGTGGGATGTATTTCTAGCCAAAATTAGGAGAGCAGCCTACAGTGACAACCCTGCTCTTCTCAAGAAGCAGGATGTTAAGGGCAGAATCACCAGGTGAAAAAAAAAAATCTTGAAAAGAAAATTAGTGCAGCAACCACATCCAAGGACTAGTAAGCTATAATACAGTTTTTGTTTGGGAGTTTAGATACGCTAAAATTCAGAATGTTACTAAAGTTAAATGCAAACAGTGCAGGAGCACATTCTTGTGTGATTTTGGGTACTGAGCTCTCCAAGGAGGCAGAAGTGAGCCACAGCGATTTTACCAGTGCCTTCTGGAAGCACTTATAAGTTGGGGTTCAATGTAAGTGGTGCATTTTTTGAGGGGTGGTAAGCTTCCAAATAAGCAGACCTTGCTTTAATACAGTTGATGTATTAAAATGTAACAATATGCACTAGTAAACTTACTGCATCGTTAGGCAATTTTTGTCCATGAGAAATAAAAAAGCTGCGCTGAATGAATAGTGTGATAAAACTATTGTGACATATAAGTATTAACTGTGCATCAGATAAAATGAAGGTAATGAATACTCCATATGACCCAATGCTATGTCACTGTGACAGCACAATGCTGATATAACGTGCATACAAAAGAAAACAATAAAAGGCTACAAGAGCTCTCTAAGTGTCCAACTGACTCTGATGGATTGCTGAACAAATATTCCACAAGATATATAGTTCAAAGTAAGAGTTTAAACGATGATTCATCAGCCCTCTATTCTGTAGTGACATAAATACACGACACCCAAGATGTGACAGGGTACAACAGGAAAGGTCCTCCACCAATGATAATACTGCCACTTACCAGCTTGCTAGATCTCTTGTTTAAGGAGATCACATATGCCTGTGGCTTGTTCCCCAGCCCCAGGTCTCTGTGCTTAGAAAGCAAGATGTTTCCAGATACTCCACTCAAGATATCCACAGTGTGAATGGCATTCACTCATTCACCATGTAAGGATAGAAAGGCTTCCATAGCGTAATTCTTTAAAAACATTTATTATTTAAAAAAAAGAATAGTATTGCACTTACAATGTTGCCGTGGGTACAAAAGCGTTTTTCAAATAGTACACGAGCCGGCCAGCTCTTGATCGCTGCCCATTGCTTCCGGGACAAGCATGGTTCATGGTGACGTCAGCACGACGCTCCTCCCTATGCCGTTTCGTCACAGATGACGTCTTCCAGGGGCTAATTTTTGTCCATGCCTTAGAACTTTACAGACAATCTGAACAGCCTCTGGTCTGATAAAGCTTACAACTAGATATGCCTAGAAGTGACACATTAAAGCCCTCTCTAGAGGACATCTTCACATTTTGTGATAAGTAGGATATTGTAAAGCACAGTAGCGAAGTACTACAATCTGTTTTGTATAGAAAAAAAAACCTGCTAAAAGTCTGAAAAAATCAACCTGAACATAAAAAATAAAATAACTGAGGTTACCGTCAGTGAAAAGCTGATGCCAAATAAGTAGTTCCATTAATATTTGCCGTTTAGATTAATGTGACAGTGTGGTTTGATCCCACCTAACCCTGCCTTCTGAGCCTTCTTGCTTTTCAATGAGGTTACCCATCGTATCAAAAGACAAATGGAGGGCTCATGAGGTAGGTCAAGCTTAACTAATCATGACTTGATTTTTTAATATTGTTAGAAGTCTATGCAATTTTCTCTGAAGGTAAAGATAACCTATAATATAAAATAAAAAAAATGAAATTTGCGCACAACCTAAAAAAAAAGAAATTACTCAATGATAAAATTAAATAAAGGGTTGTGTTAAGGATACAAGTGGTAATATAAATATATACAATACATGTTATAGCATAAACGCCAAAATGATGAAGTGCTCAATATATAAATTATTAAGACCAATAAAATATACATCAATATGGGGGCGTGTCCGAGCCGCTGAGCCACATGGCCGCCTGACCCAGGAGCTCTGTCTATCCCTTCCCCTACACAGCAACTCATAGTAATGGCAGCCACGCTGACACCCACCGCTAATGCGGGAACCGATGCCTGTCACAGAGAGGAACCTGCCAAGAGGAAACATGCCTCTAATCAGCCACGAAAACTGACTGATTTCTTCCCCAGAACAGCAGCAGAGGGAAGATAAGATGGTGCCGACACACAGACCACGCCGTTTACAGCAGCACAGCTGCCCTCACAAACACAGAGCTGCAGGCTGAGCTGGAATCGGATGAGGACATTGCTGAGACGTCCTCGCCACAGAAGGATCCTAACAAAACACCTGCTTCCTCTCCACTGCAATCTCCAGAAAATAAGGCTCCAGTAAGTAAAAAACTCTTTGTCTCCTGCTCAAAATTTACCACAGATTGATGAAACTCCTACCCTGCTAGATGACCACCCAGCCTCTGACAAACCTGCTTCAGCACTTGAACTTAAATCAATGCTGTAATCACTTTACAGAGACATACAATCTGGTCTGGACAAAGTAGTCTCCAATACACAGACCCAGATCTCACAGATCACTGAACACACAGATGGGCTACAAACTAAGGAGGGAGAGATGGTAACAGCCCACAATGATTTGGTGGATGCATACCAGGAACAATCCCGTGAAATGCAGAAAATGAAAGACAAACTTGTAGACTGCGAGGACAGATCTCAAAAGAACAATGTTGAAATTAGAGGAATTCCTGAATCTGTATCTCAGTCAGAATTGGTTAGCTATTTGCAAACCCTCTTTAAAAAGATCCTACCCTCAGTATCTAAACAAGACCTTCTCATTGACCGTGCACACCATTTGGTAAAACCTGCACACCTCCCAGCGTCAGTCCCACGAGACGTTATCGCACGTCTGCATTTCTTTCACATAAAAGGATATGGTGATGTCTACCACTAGGAAGCTCAAAACGCTACCAGAGCCATTTGCAAGATTGGCTATTTTTGCTGACTTTTTGCCAGCCACTGCAGCTAGACGAAAAGAATTTGGATCTCTCACTGAAGCCCTGTGAAATCAACAGATGAAATATAGCTGGGGATATCCTACAAAGCTATTAGTGACATATCAAAACAAACTTATCCCCATTATGACACCAAACGATGGTGTTAAATGTCTTACCCAGTGGGGATTCAAGGTGACCCCTTCCACAAATACTAAAGCCGCGTACACACGAGCGGAATGTCCAACAGAAAAAGTCAGAGGGAAGCATTTCATCATCTATTCCAATCATGTGTATGCCTCATCAGACTTTTTTTTTTTTGAAAATTCTGACGTACCTAGAAATGGAACATGTTCTAAATATTTCCGACGGAACCAATTCCTATCGGGAAAACCGCTCGTCTGTATGCTGTTCCGACGGACCAAGAACGTCGCATGCTCTGAAGCAAGTACAAGACGGAAGCTATTGGCTACTGGCTAAGAAAAATGTGAAAAAAAACAAGCGCTGAGATGGAAATAAAATAAATAAATAAATGTAAAACAGTGATTGAAAATAATAAAAATTAAGCTGCTATCAATCCTAGAGTGTTCAGACACCTTACTAATTGAACAAAAGTAATAATTAAATATTAATGCGCTCTAATTAATAATCAATCAATGTGCAACTCACTCAAAAAAAATTGCATATAGGTGGAGGTAAGTGTAGCTAGAAAAACGTGCATAAATTGCATGGGAATTACAGATTCCCTATGATAAACCCACTAAAATAGTGCTTAAAAGTGTGCTGTCTTATTGAGACGAAACCGGTCAGGACGGGCCTCTGCTGATATTTGATTTTACTTACATGCCTTTTAATGCCCTCTCAAATGTGAGTGACCATTTTACTTATTTCAATAAAATGCCTTTTATGTAAATGGAATCACACTATGTGGCCCAATTTTTTTCCTTTTACCATATATAATACTGGGAGGATCCGTTCTTGATCTTTCATCACTGTTCCCTTGGTGGATACCCATTGATGTTATACATTGTGACGGACCCCTGCCTGATTGGTAAATATTGGAAACCGTGTATGCTGATTTTCTTCCCTGGGTGTGTTACACCACAAGCTCTGTTGACTCATCAGGAGTATGCCTAGTTGGGTTCAACTTGTCTGATCATCACAGATCTACCTGGGACATGAATTTGTAAAAATATCCTGATAACTGAAGCTATTAACAAGACTGCTAATCACTATCTAATTAAACCCCGCACTTTCAATGATGAATGGACTGATGGGTTAACAATAATATTATTAGTCTTTTTCTTCAGAGGAATTCTGACCAATTTTATTATTCCTCATTCTCCTATGTCTATCTGCTCACTTAAATGTTTAGAGCTGACAGCTGCACTATACACACTTTATGATTATTGATTTTTTATTTGATTTTTTCTTATTTTTATTACATGTATTTCATATATTTATATATTAATTGCATTATATAATGCACACTTTTAAGCACTATTTTAGTGGGTTTATCATAGGGAATCTGTAATTCCCATGCAATTTATGCACGTTTTTCTAGCTACACTTAACTCCACCTATATGCAATTTTTTTTGAATGAGTTGCACATTGATTAATTAGAGCGCATCAATATTTAATTATTGGCTACTGGCTATTGAGCTACCTTTTTCTAGTCCCGTCGTACGACACCTCGTTCTGGACGGTCAGACTTTGGTGTGACCGTGTGCATGCAAGACCACTTGAGCGGAATTCCGTCGGAGAAACCTTCGGAGTTTATTCTGATGGCAAAACCGGTCGTGTGTACGTGGCATAAGAAGAAATTTGCCTCCCAGCATCTCACCCATGATGGGAAGACAGCACCTAACACTTAATTTTCTGTTTCTTTCTCAGAAGCTTCTGTCAGCTGCCTACAACTTCTTGTCATCATTTAACCACTTACCAACCGGCCCATAGCTGAATGACGGCTGCAGGGCGGTTGGATAACTCTGGGAGGGCGTACTATGACGTCCTCCCAGAATTCCCCTCTCGCGCGCCCCCTGGGGCGCGCACCCGAACACATCCGTGACCGCCGGGTCCAGAGGACCCGGCGCATCACGGATCCCGGTAAATGGCCGCTGATCGCGGCCGTTTACCATGTGATCGCGCCGTCAAATGACGGCGCGATCACATGTAAACAGACCGGCGTCATCTGATGACGCCGGTTCCTCTCCTCCCCTCCTGTGTACCGATCGGTACACAGTGAGCGGGGAGGGGGATGGATGGATGTCTGCAGCGCTGTGGGCTGTATGTGTAGTGCCCACAGCGCTGCACAGAGACATCCATCCATCCATCCATCCATGCTCAGCCATCCCTCACTACTCTGCAATGCTGAGCAATACTCTGCAATGCTGTGCAATACTCTGCAATACCCCCACAATACTCTGCAATGCTGTGCAATACTCTGCAATGCTGTGCAATACTCTGCAATACCCCCACAATACTCTGCAATGCTGTGCAATACTCTGCAATGCCCCCACAATACTCTGCAATGCTGTGCAATACTCTGCAATGCTGTGCAATACTCTGCAATGCCCCCACAATACTCTGCAATGCTGTGCAATACTCTGCAATGCCCCCGCCATACTCTGCAATGCCCCTGCCATACTCTGCAATGCCCCCGCCATACTCTGCCATGCCCCCGCCATACTCTGCCATGCCCCCGCCATACTCTGCCATGCCCCCGCCATACTCTGCCATGCCCCCGCCATACCCCGCCATACTCCGCAATACCCCGCCATACTCTGCCATACCCCGCCATACTCCGCCATACCCCGCCATAATCCGCCATAATCCGCCATACCCCGCCATACCCCGCCATACCCCGCCATACTCCGCCATACCCCGCCATACCTTGCCATGCTGAGCCATGCTCAGCTGTACTCGGCTTCTGTATGTGGCCAGGCTGTGGAAGTCTCACACATGTGGTATCGCCGTACTCAGGAGGAGCAGGAGAATCTATTTTGGGGTGTCATTTTTTGTATGTACATGCTATGTGTTAGAAATATTGTATAAATGGACAACTTTGTGTTAAAAAAAAAAAAAAGCGTTTTAACCACTTCCCGCCCGCCTGCCGTCATACAACGTCCTTGACTTTGTGCGGAGATATCTGAATGATGGTTGCAGCTACAGGCATCATTCAGATATCAGCTTTTTCAGCCGGCGATTCCCTACACCATGAGAATGATCATAGCAGCTGTTCCACTGCTTGATCGTTCTTACGGGAGGCGAGAGGGGATGTCCCCCCCTCCCGCGCTTCTACCGACTCACCGCTACGATCGAAGCCAGGATCGTTTTTTTTTTTTTTTAATTTCAGGCTCCCCAGCCTAGAGGTGATATGTGGGGTCTTATTGACCCCATATCTCACTGTAAAGAGGACCTGTCATGCCATATTCCTATTACAAGGATGTTTATATTCCTTGTAATAGGAATAAAAGTGGTCAAATTTATTATTTTTTTTTGGAAAAAAGCATCAAACTAAAATAAATAAAGTAAAATGAACAATAAAAAAAATTTTTAAAGCGCCCCTGTCCCTGTGTGCTTGCATGCAGAAGCGAACGCAAAAAATTGCTGCGCAAATACCGTGCGAGATAAAAAGTTGCAACAACCGCCATTGTATTCTCTAGGGTCTTTGCTAAAAAAACATATATAATGTTTTGGGGTTCTATGTAAATTTCTAGCTTATAAATGATGATTTTTACATGTAGGAGAGAAATGTCAGAATTGGCCTGGGTGCTCCAGAACGCCTGAAGGTGCTCCCCTGCATGTTGGGCCTCTGTATGTGGTCACGCTGTGTAAAAGTCTCACACATGTTGTATCGCCGTACTCGGGAGTAATAGTAGAATGTGTTTTGGGGTGTAATTTGTGGTATGCATATGCTGTGTGTGAGAAATAACCTGCTAATATGACAATTTTGTGGGAAAAAAAAAGTAAAAAAAACCTTGATTTTGCAAAGAATTGTGGGAAAAAATGACAACTTCAAAAAACTCACCATGCATCTTTCTAAATACCTTGGAATGTCTTCTTTCCAAAAAGGGGTCATTTGGGGGGTATTTGTGCTTTTCTGGAATGTTAGGGTCTCAAGAAATTAGATAGGCCGTCAGTAATTCAGGTGTGATCAATTTTCAGATATTCGCACCATAGCTTTTGGACTCTATAACTTTCACAAAGACCAAATAATATCCACCGATTTGGGTTAATTTTACCAAAGATATGTAGCGGTATAAATTTTGGCCAAAATATATGAAGAAAAATTACTAATTTGCAAAATATTATAACAGAAATGAAGAAAAATGTATTTTTTTACAGATTTTTCGGTCTTTTTTCTTTTACGGCGCAAAAAATAAAGAACCCAGCGGTGATTAAATACCACCAAAAGAAAGCTCCATTTGTGTGAAAAAAAGGACAAAAATTTCATATAGATACAGTGTTGCATGACTGAGTAATTGTCATTCAAAATGTGAGAGCACCAAAAGCTGAAAATTGGTCTGGTTAGGAAGGGGGTTTAAGTGCCCAGTTGTCAAGTGGTTAAAGAGGCGGAGGATGACATACACTCCTGGTGGATTTGATTTTATTCACCCCCCCATCTGATTATATCCTCAGTTCCCAGGGTCCCACTTATCTTGGTTACTGGTTCAAATGTATTCCTACTTTACTAAGTTGTTTTTCATGAATATGTTTATATTGACAAAATGGTACCATGTTAACCACTTAAGCTTTCCTATTATGCTAACCTCCATGCAACCATCTCTGAGTAACACCTTACAAAACTATGGTTAAGATTACCTCTATTAATGCCAAGGTACTTAACACCCCCTATAAAACGCTCTATCTTATGGAAAGAAGCTTCACGGCTTTATAGTGATATATAATGCGTCCAAGAGACACATTTAAAACAATCTAACCCTCCTACCTGTAAACATGCCAATTTTGCTCACTATTTTTTGCTGACGCAGAGACAACGTGAAACGGAGTAATGATAGCCATCAAACATGCACTAGATTTTCAGTTACATTCCTCCTTTTCGGACTCAGCTGGTCGATACATAATTTTAACGGCCACTATAAGGATTAATTACTAAGAGATCGCAAATGCTTTTAGCAAATTCTATGCCTCTCTATACAACCTTAAAGATACCCCAGACCTCCAAACTCCTACAGAAGCTAGAATTCATTCTTTTTTAGGCTCGATCCACCTCCCTTCACTATCTGCTCCCCAACAGGTCTCTCTATCTGCACCTTTTACGAGTAGCAAAATACACAAAGCCACCCACAACCACCCTCCTAATAAATTACTTGGTCCAGATGGTTATACCAATGAATACTATAAAACCTATTCAGATATCCTATCTTCACACCTGAGCACTGTAGCTAATCAAGCAGCCAAGACTAGCTCTTTTCCTAAAGAGTCCTTAGAGGCCCTAAGTTTGCAATACCAAAGCCTGGGAAAAGGCCTTTAGATCCCGCAAACTTTAGACCCATCTCCCTACTAAATAGCAACATAAAAATTTATGCTAAAGTACTTGCCACCAAACTACAATCCTTTATTAGGATCACTAGTACACCCAGACCAAGTTGGATGTATTGGAGGCATCTGATGGCACAAGAAGATTCATTGATCTGATTAAATAGGCTGATTCAATGGGCTGAACACCATCGAATGCCTTCTCTGCTGATATCCCTACATAGTTACATAGTAGGTGAGGTTGAAAAAAAGACACAAATCCATCAAGTACAACCTATGTGTGTGATTATATGTCAGTAATACATTGTATATCCTTGTATGTTGTGGTCGTTCAGGTGCTTATCTAATAGTGTTTTTAAACTATCGATACTCCCCGCTGAGACCACCGCCTGTGGAAGGGAATTCCACATCCTTGCCGCCCTTACAGTAAAAAACCCTCTACGTAGTTTAAGGTTAAACCTCTTTTCTTCTAATTTTAATGAGTGGCCACATGTCTTGTTAAAATCCCTTCTGGGGAAAAGTTTTATCCCTATTGTGGGGTCTCCAGTACGGTATTCGTACATTGAAATCCTATCCCATCTCAAGCGTCTCTTCTATAGTTAATAATAAGTTCAGTGCTCGCAACCTTTCCTCATAACTAATATCTTCCAGACCCTTTATTAGCTTTGTTGCCCTTCTTTGTACTCACTCCATTTCCAGCACATCCTTCCTGAGGACTGGTGCCCAGAACTGGACAGCATACTCTAGGTGCGGCCGGACCAGAGTCTTTTAGCAGGAGAATTATCGCTTTATCTCTGTAGTTGATCCCCTTTTTAATGCATGCCAATATTCTGTTTGCTTTGTTAGCAGCAGCTTTTAATTGCATGCCGTTGCTGAGCTTATCTACTAGGACTCCAGGTCCTTTTCCATCCTAGATTCCCCCAGAGGTTTCCCCCCCCCCCAGTGCATAGACTGCATTCATATTTTTGCCACCCAAATGCATTATTTTACATTTTCTACATTAAACCTCATTTGCCATGTAGTTGCCCACCCCATTAATTTGTTTAGATCTTTTTGCAAGGTTTCCACATCCTGTGGAGAAGTTATCGCCCTGCTTAGTTTAGTATCGTCTGCAAATACAGAGATTGAACTGTTTACCCCATCCTCCAGGTCGTTTATGAACAAAATAAATAGGATTGGTCCCAGCAAAGAACCCTGGGGGACCCCACTACCCATCCCGGAACATGCCGAGTACTCCCCATTTATCACCACTCACTGAACTAACCCTTGTAGCCAGTTTTCAATCCATGTACTCACCCTATGGTCCATGCCAATGGACCTTATTTTGTACAGTAAACATTTATGGGGAACGGTGTCAAATGCTTTTGCAAAATACAGATACACCACGTCTACGGCCTTCCTTTATCTGGATGGCAACTCACCTCCTCATAGAAGGTTAATAGATTGGTTTGGCAAGAACAATTCTTTATGAATCCATGCTAATACCATTCTTGTTACTAAAATCTTGAATATAGTACCTAATCACCCCCCCCAAGAGCTTGCATACTATTGATGTTAGGCTGGTGTCAGGGCTGGGCTCAGCCCCTCCTTCTCTGAGCTGGCCGCTCAGCTGTCGGCTAATAGCGCCTAACTCTCCACAGTTACTCAGCTGTTGATGATATCCTGCTCGTCAGTCCTGCCTACTTAAGCCATCCAGGCCAGAGGATCTCTGCCTTCGCCTTAGTCAACATCACAGAGACGCTCTCCTGCATTCCTGTTGAAAGACTTGCTTGGCTGACATCCCTTCTGGCTCCAGATCCTGCTTGCTGTTTTACTACGCTCATCTCTGGCTCCCTGACATTTGGCTTGTCTGACTATCCGTTCCCTGAACTCTGGCTATGTTTTGATTACGTTTGTTCTATTTACTTTTATTATTAAACAAGTGTGATTTAACTGTATTTCATGATTTCTGACAGTAGGCAAAGGCCATGAATTCAAAAGATACAGTCAATCCACTTGTTGTTAATATTTTTTCCAGATTGGATAAGCAAGATCATCACATGGATCAGTTTGCCATGGCGTTACAAACGCTCCTGAGTCGCACGGCTCACCTGGAATCTCCCACTGTGGCTGCTCCGGTACAACCTGTGTTGCAGGCCGTCCTCGCTGCTGCACCAGTCTTTGTGCAGGCACCCGCCTCGAATATTACCTGTATAAGAGGTATGTCTGGTTCCGCTCTGCTTCCCGAGCGATTTGGGGGCGATTCAGTCCAATGCAGAGGGTTTCTCAATCGGGTTGAGATATACTTTGAGATTTCCCACGGACAGAAGCAAAGTAGGTTTCGTGAAATCTTTGCTTTCTGAGAGAGCCTTAGCCTGGGCAAACCCTCTATGGGAGACACAAAAACCTGTTGTCTTGAGTTACCCTGAGTTTGTGGCCTCCTTTAAAAGGGTATTTGACCTTCCCGCACGCTCCACTTCTGCTGGCAAGTGCCTCATGTCCAGAGTACGAGAACTGTTGCTGACTACGCCATTGAATTCCGTACTCTGGCAGCAGAGGTTGCTTGGAACAATGAGGCCCTCGTGGCTGCTTTTTCTCATGGTCTCTAGGATTCCATCAAGGATGAGATAGCAGCCCGAGATATACCCACTGAGCTGGAGAAGTTGATCATGTTTGTCATCCTCATTGACTCCAGACTCAGAGAAAGACTCTCTTTTAAGGAGCGCTTGCGGAAGCCTCCTGTACATTTATTTCCGAGCTGTGCAGTCCCACCCGTGCCTTCCCCAACTCCCATGCCTCCTGGTACCGAGTCGGCCAGTAAAGATGAACCCACGCACTTGGGCTTCACGCGTCCCTCTGCCGATGGAAGAACCTTTAGGAAGAGGGAGAGATTGTGCCTTTATTGTGGCCAGGCAGGTCACTTTTTGAAGTCTTGTCTTACCCGTCCAGGGAACGCCCGAACCTTGAGGTCCTGTCACGGACAGACCTTAGGTGGCGTTGTTTTGTCCCCAGTTATCCAGAAGGATAAGCCCCTGGTTTCGGTCACCCTTTCTTGGGCTAAGTCGTCTGTCGAGATACAGGCTCTAATCGACTCTGGGGATGCAGGCCTGTTTATTGATGCTGCCTTTGTATCGAAGCACTCAATTCCGCTGCAGCTGCATGACACTCCACTTGCCATTGAGGCTCTTGATGGGAGACCCCCACAGCCTACCCATGTGACTTATGATATGGTTTCATTGTCCATGGCTGTAGGGGCTCTTCACCATGAGATAATCCAATTCCAAGTTATTTCCTCACCTAAGTTTCCGCTGGTTATTGGTTATCCTTGGTTACAGAGGCACAACCCCTCTTTTGATTGCCTCCGTGCTGAGGTTCTCTCCTAGTTGCCACATTGCAGTAAGACATGTTTCCAGAAGGTACCCAAGGTCCTGTGCACCTCTTTACTCACCTCCCAGCCGCAGGAGTACCGCAATTTTAGCGATGTCTTTGACAAAGGTGAAGCCGGTAGTTTGCCTCCACACCGGCCGTATGATTGCGCAATTGACCTTCCATCTGGTGCCAAACCCCCTCGTGGCCAGGTTTACCCTTTGTCAGTCTTGGAGGATAAGGCCATGGAGGAGTATGTTGCAGATGCACTTTCTCGAGGTTTCATCCGCAAATCCTTGTCCCCTGCTGGTGCTGGTTTCTTCTTCGTGAAGGAGTGGTTGAACGGAGACCTTGTATTGATTATAGGGGTCTCAATCATTTCATGATTAAGAATGCCTTTCCAATTCCGTTGATTATGGAGTTATTTGACCACCTCAAGGGAGCCACGGTTTTTATGAAGCTTGATTTGAGAGGGGCATACAATCTTGTGAGGATTAAGGAGGGCAACGAGTGGAAAACTGAGTTTAATACCAGAACAGGCCATTATGAGTACCTCGTAATGCCTTTTGGTCTTTGTAACGCCCTGGCAGTTTTCCAGGAATTCATTAACGATTGTCCTCCGAGATTTGTTGCAGTTATGTGTGGTGGTTTATCGTGATGATATCCTCATATTTTCCAAGTCCCTGGAGAGCCACCACACAGATGTCTATCGTGTGCTTCAGAAACTAAGAGAGAACAATCTCTATTGTGAATTGGAGAAGTGCGAGTTCCATCGTGAACAGGTTAAATTCCTGGGTTATGTCCTTTCCACTGCTGGTTTTTCGATGGACCCAGAGAAACTTTCAGCAGTACTACAGTGGCCCCGACTTGTGCATTTACGTCCTTTGCAGCGTTTCCTGGGCTTTGCCAACTATTATCGGAAGTTTATTCGTAACTTCTCATCTCTGGTCAAGCCCCTGACTGATATGACCAGAAAGGACGGTAACCCACAGAGTTGCTCCTGCCCACCTCCGTGATTTCCATAAACGTTTTCCACTCAAGCCGGTGGTCCTCCGAGGGGGCGCGGTCGTTGATGAGGGGGGTACTGTCAGGTGTCGGCTAATTGCCAGCTCCTATCTCTATCCACAGTTAACCAGCTTTTGTGGATCTGCTTGTCAGTCCCGCCTACTTAAAGATCTCCAGCTCACTTCATTCCTGCCTTCGCCTTGGTCACATCACAAGAAACAATCTCCTGCGTTCCTGTTTAAAGACTGGCTTTGCCGACATCCCTTCTGGCTCCTTATCCTGCTTGCTGTTCCTATACTTGGATCCCTGACTTCTGGCCTGGCTGATTACCCGATCTGGTTACTGAACTCTGGCTTGGCTGATTACCCGATCTGGTTACTGAACTCTGTCTTGGCTGACTACCCGATCCGGTTACTGGACTCTGGCTATGCTTTGACTACGCTTACTCTATTTACCTTTTTATTTTTATTAGTAAACAAGTGTGATTTTACTGTACTTCTGTCTCGGTCTGACAAAGTCGATAGATCCACTGGGTCTCATTGCGAGAAATGGCTCACTTAGGATTGCCTAATCTCCAGTGTCCCTCAATTCTGTCTATACCACAGAAGGTGAGACCACTTAGGGTCCCTTTCGTGGACTAGTCTGAAATGATTAGATAGGCTGTGGTGTTTAAAACCCTTTTTGATCATATTAACATGTTCCCATAGTCTAACTCCCAATGCTCTGATGGTCCTACCCATGTATTAAAGCCCACATGGAAAATACAAAAGTTAAGTAACATGGGTGGTGCCACACGTGATAAACTTGTTAATTTTGAAGGACTCACCAGAGGAGTGAGCTGTAAAATCTGTTGTTTTTCTCACCCTGTGTTTAGATGTTTTTCACATTACACATCTCCCACAGCTAAAAAAGCCCACCTGATCCAAGAAAGGAAATGAGGTCCTTGATGATGCCCTGTGGGAGGGCGAAACGTGTTGACGTAATTTCCGGCATTATTGACATCACTTCAGGTCTCGTGGAACGCACGCCGGGAACAGCATTTTTTGCATTCCCAGCTCCATGTTTGTGCCTGTTTTCATCTTACCTTTTGTAAGTATCCATTCCCATGTGCACCAAATCCGCCATTCTTGGATATTATTACCAAGTCTAAAGTGACCCCCAGACTGAAAAGGTAGGTGTCCTCTGGATCCGGTGAGTGGGGACACATGAGGGGGTGTTGTTGCACACCTGAATATCTCTGAAGCATTTTGCTTTTTCTTTACTATGGATTGGAACATTTTGACTTTATTTGGACTTTTATGTTTATTACCGTATTTATCGGCGTATAATACGCACCGGCGTATAACACGCACCCCAATTTAGGAGGGAATTTTAAGGAAAAAAAAACTTTTAGGAGGGAAGTTGAAGGGAAAAAAAACTTACATTTAAATGCCCATCATTGCAGCCTTCTCAGTGCAGCCTTGCCCCAGTGCAGCCATGTCAGTGCAGCCTTGTCAGTGCAGCCTTGTCAGTGCAGCCATGTCAGTGCAGCCTTCCCCAGTGCAGCCTTGTCAGTGCAGCCATGTCAGTGCAGCCTTCCCCAGTGCAGCCTTGTCAGTGCAGCCTTGTCAGTGCAGCCATGTCAGTGCAGCCATGTCAGTGCAGCCATGTCAGTGCAGCCTTCCCCAGTGCAGCCTTGTCAGTGCAGCCTTGTCAGTGCAGCCATGTCAGTGCAGCCTTCCCCAGTGCAGCCTTGTCCCAGTGCAGCCTTGCCCCAGTGCAGCCTTCCCCAGTGCAGCCTTGCCCCAGTGCAGCCTTCGATCCCCTGTCCCTGCTTGCTGGGATTCAAAATCGCGGACCGCGATTTGAAAATGGCGCCGCCGGCGCCGAAATACACAGAGCCGGTCCTCGGCTCTTTCCGGCGGCTCTCGTTTACTTTCGGTTTCACTCGTAGCCCCGAGTGGAGCTATCCGAACCTACTCGGATAGCTCCGCTCGGGGCTACGAGTGAAACCGAAAGTAAACGAGAGCCGCCGGAAAGAGCCGAGGACCGGCTCTGTGTATTTCGGCGCCGGCGGCGCCATTTTCAAATCGCGGTCCGCGATTTTGTTATTTTGACAGCTCGGATCGCAGGGGATCGGCGTATAACACGCACCTGCGACTTTCCCCTGATTTTAAGGGGAAAAAAGTGCGTGTTATACGCCGATAAATACGGTATATATATTTGCATTTGTTTTTTTCACTAATTGTGTTTGCGAGCGCTATATTTATATTTTTGCATTTTTATCAAGTGATTAGCACTTTGTGTATAGCAGCACGCTCTTCATATATTTTTTGTACACCATTAACGTGAGTATATATTTAGAATGATAGGTGCAGACTCCATGCTGACCGCAGACGCCTGCCTGCGCCTTCCTACCAGGTTGGGGACAGGGTCTGGCTGTCATCTTGCAACCTCCAAATTCGTGTTCCCTCACTGAAGTTTGTATCTCGGTTTACTGGGCCTTTCCGTATTCTTTGCGGGATTAAAACAGTGGCTTACGCATTAGACCTTCCTTCTAATATTCGTATTTTGAAAGTATTTCATGTCTCCTTATTAAAACCTTTGGTCTGCAACCGCTTTACCACCTCGGTGCCATGTCCATACCCTATACAGGTTGAGAACCATGAGGTGTATGAAGTACAGTCCATTGTTGACTCCCGTAGGTTCCGTGGGCGCATACAGTACCTGGTGGATTGGAAAGGGTACGGTCCGGAGGAACGCTCTTGGGTCTCATCCTCGGACGTACATGCCCCTGTCTTCCGTGATTTCCATAGACATTTTCCCCTCAAGCCTGGTGGTTCTCTGAGGGGGAGGGGTCGTTGAGGAGGGGGGACTGTCAGGGCTGGGCTCAGCCCTTCCTTCTCTGAGCTGGCCGCTCAGCTGTCCGCTAATTGCCAGCTCCTATCTTTCCACAGTTACTCAGCTGTTGATGATATCCTGCTCGTCAGTCTGCCTATTTAAGCCGTCCAGCAAGGATCTCTGCCTTCACCTTAGTCAACATCACAGAGACGCTCTCCTGCATTCCTGTTAAAAGACTTGCTTGGCTGAAATCCCTTCTGGCTCCAGATACTGCTTGCTGTTTTACTACGCTCATCTCCGGCTTCCTGACATTTGGCTTGTCTGACTATCCGCTCCGGTTCCTGAACTCTGGCTATGTTTTGACTTGGTTTGTTCTATTTACTTTTATTATTAAACAAGTGTGATTTAACTGTACTTCTGTCTCGGTATGGTTTCTGACAACTGGTCTGTAATTCCCAGGGATGTAATTTGGGCCCTTTTTAAATATTGGTGCTACATTGGCTTTTCTCCAATCACCTGGTACCATTCCAGTCAGTAGACTGTCAGTAAAAATGAGGAACAATGGTCTGGCAACTACATGACTGAGTTCCCCAAGTACTCTCGGATGCAAGTCATCTGGTCACGGTGATTAATTAATGTTAAGTTTCCCAAGTCTAATTCTGTCCTCTGTTAACCATGAAGGTGCTTCCTGTGATGTGTCATAAGGATAAACACTGCAGTTTTGGTTACTGAAGCCCCCCCGATTCCCTCGTGAAGACTGAGGAGAAGATTAAATTCAATACCTTCGCCATCTCCCCATCCTTTTTAACCAGATGTCCTTTCTCATTCTTTATGGGGCCAATATGGTCTGTCCTCCCTTTTTTACTGTTTACATACTTATCTCACCACCCTAATTGCACCCTTACATTTATTGTTGCATTGTTTAAAACATCTGAATGCTGTTGATGATCCCTCAACCCTGTATTTTTTGAAGGCCTTCTCCTTTGCTTTTATATGCATTTTTACATTGGAGTTAAGCCATCCAGGACTTTTGTTCACTGTTTAAATTTATTACCCGATGGGATGCATTGGCTAATGCCCAGTGTTAATTTTGGCAGCAAATTTCGATTTAGTTTTAGTCTTAGGACTAAAATGGCATTTTAGTCCCATTTTAGTCTTCTGCAATTGTTTTAGTTTTAGTCGTATTTAGTTGACTAAATCTCCAGTACATTTTAGTCGACTAAAACTCATTTTAGTCGTCTACAATCTAATGGGTGTAATTCAATTGTAATGCATTAGTTAACAATTCTCTACAATTTGCAAACTCATTACATACTGCTGGAGTGAAAAATCTAAAATGTTATTTATTATTACATTGAGGTATTGTCATGGTTATGCAGTAATGTGTGTCTGTCAGCTCATTTTTCCTTCTGTGTTCACCTTTAGAGGCCAGCCACCCTCACCTGACTGTTTAAATAATCTTCCCTCAGCATAGCTCCACCCCGGTCTCTAATTAGGAACACTATATTAACCTGGGCATTGCAAGCCAACCTTGCTGATCAACCATTGTGTGTTCATTGTGTGTTTGGCTTCCTGTTTTCTGCTTGCCGTGTGCTCGTTTGTCTCTGTTACCGACTATCCCTGTTTGCCTGTGACCCTGAACCTTTGGCGTGTACTCTGTTGTTCCTGTCTGCTAGTCGCCCTGACCTCTGCCTTATTCCTTTACCATCCTTGTTGTTCCAGCATGCTGCTTCCTTCTCCTGTAGTCTACCGTGAGCGTGAGCTGTGAGACCCTAGGGGCCGCGACCTAGAGCACAGTCCATCCTCACCACTAGAGGCTCTGGTGAACACCTGCTGGCTCTTAGACTCCACGCCCTGGGGAATTTATGCTCTAGCTCCCACTGGAAACTGTGTTAGTGATCCAGTAGACCTGCTTCCTGAACCTCCCTGGGTACTATCCGCAGCAGTCAGTCCTAGGGTCCACTATCTTATCGGTGCACTTCCGACTCCTACGGAGTGCATCTGTCACCTGGTCTCAGGTGACCTGACAGGTATGAACATGCACTACAGACCAGTGTTAATTTTGAAGTCAAATTTCAATTTAGTTTTAGTCTTAGTCTTTTGTCTAAAATGCAATTTTAGTTTTATGCCACATAGACATGATCGGAAATTCAGCCAGCAAAAGACCGACGAGAGCTTTTGGTCGGAAAATGCAACCGTGTGTATGCTCCATCGGACTTTTGCTGGCCGAATTTCCACCAGCAAAAGATTGAGAGCACGTTCTCAATTTTCCTGACGGAAAAAGTTTCTATCGGAAATTCAGTTCGTGTGTATGCAATTCTGACGCGCAAAAAAACACGCATGCTCAGAATCAAGTACAAGACGGAGCCACTCAGTCTGGTAAAACGACCGTTCGTAATGGAGATGGCACATTCGTCACACTGCAAATTTTTAAATCTTTCAATGCAGCACATTCTCTTCTTCTTTATAATGCTAGAAGAATGAAGTTGTTTTGCTGCTCATATTCACAAAGACTTCTCACAAACGTATCTTTATTATTTCTCATGATCTCCTGAATAATCTTTTAGTTTTTTAAAGCCAGATCTCCCTAATAATGTTTATTAGTTAATTTATATAGTCATTTATTTTTTTGGAATCAAGATCTCCTGTTTTTTTTTTTTAATTTTATAGTGATCTCCATTTGTTTTTTGTTTTCTTTAAAATTATTTTATAGTGATCTCCATTTTTTTTGTATGTCACGTTTCCACAACACCATTATTATCTTGTATTTGTAAATCTCAATGAGGTTGGTTGGTGTCCCTTGTTAATTTGACACTGTATTTTTTAAATGTACCGGCCTACTCAAAAAAAAAAACTGTCCTTTTTGAAGAAAAACACATAGGCAAGTATTTCTGAAAACAAAATATCCATTTATTCTGGGTCATAACAAAATAAAGAGTAAGGCAATGCTGGAGAAACTGGTGAGGTTTGCAAAGCCCAGGGCAGACATCAATAATTTTACAGTCAAAATTGGTGGCCTGAGGAGTCCTTATAATAGTGAGCACAATCCGGTCCAGGACTACAAGAGATCAGGAACAGCAGCAGGTGACATATCTGTCCCCAGGCTGTGGTCATACAACAGCCTGCATCTTTTGCCAGACCAGACTGAACCCAGGCCATCACTCTCTGGCCCTTTCTTAGACGCTTCCTTCCAGGCTGTGGCTGTGGTGTTGGAGGTGTGGCAGGAGGTGGAGGAGGAGGACCATGTTTCAACTCACAAATGTGGCTTTGACTTTTGAGTTGGCGTTGGCCCTCCTCCATTTCCAGCATTTTTCAGGCTGTAATGTATGCAAAGTCCACTGTGGGGGGTTCTGAGGGCCGCAGTAGCCTTTATAAATAGGCCATTTTCTGCCTCCTTTATGTTACTCCTCTTCCTGCCACTTTTTGATGTAAGGCGGAAGGGAGGGACCTGCCCGGCCACCTCCTGGCTGCCACTTTCCACGGCCTGACTGAGGCTTTCATGTGTATGAAAAAGGGACATCGTTATAGTTTTTTGGTTCATCAATCACACACAATTTTAAACGCATGACTTTTTCAAATGTAATGTTAATAAATAGAAAAGACTGTCATTCTGACCCCAGAATTTTTCATTCTTGTCCCAATCATTTGTGGCCACTACTGTCTATTGATATGTAAAACACTTTGGGAAATCAGAAATTAGTGATTAAAATTAGCATATATTTAACATCATTAATTTGACAACTAGAAATATTTTGAAGAATGCTATACCTGGCTCAAGCTGGGCCCCTCCGCATGTTGCTCCCTGGAAGGCCCAGGTTGGACGTCAGAAGCCTCAGCTGGGGGGAAGGAAGACTGGAGAGTGCTGGCCTGGGTTTATTCTGGCCTGCCAGAAAATGCAATCTGTCATAGTACCACAGCCTGGGTACATAAATGTCATCTGCTGCATCACCTGATCTCAGGGAATCCTGGACCTTCTTGAGCTCCCTATTATAAGTGCTCTTCATGCCACCAATTAGGGCCTTCAAATAGGGGATCACCGGCTTCACAAATTCCACCAACTGATCCAGCGCTGCCTTCCTCTTTGTTTGTTTGTTATAATAGGGGTGGTTTACCTGCCACAGACAGGGCAGCTCCCTGTACATATCAGTGAATATGGGCATAAAGTCCTCGTCATTGAATAGATCAATTTTCTCTGCAAAACACAAGACAAACCCCTAATGTCAGGCGAAAATCTTCTAATTTTGACCCAATATAGGCCTGAATCTATAAGCAGTATAGGCCACTGATTTCACCAACTTAAAATTATACCTTTATTATAACGATCGGCACTTTCGCTACACCTTCCTCCGCTCACAAATTGTACGTATGACGCACCCGTGTTACGCTTTATATACACTGTGAATGCGTGAAACTATGCCCGCCCCTGACGTTCTTTCTAGAATATTCCCCGCCCTGTCTCTTTCGTCAAAGTGGGTGAGGAACATGGCGGAGACACAGCAGGTGCTTAATAGCAGTAATGAGGAGGAAAGCCCAGAGCAAGAAACGTCCTGATCCAGGAGGAGAAGATTTAAGGCCTCAAATAGGTCCTTTGAAGAGATGGTGGACATATTGAAGAGGGTCAACTATGATGGGAAGTATGGACCGTACCTAAACCCAAATGTGAGAAAGGCCAAGATCATGTCTAAAGTTGTGAAGAGTCTGCGCCAGAATTTTGGGGTACGACGATCCAAGGAGCAACTGAGGAAACGCTGGTCAGACCTCAAATTAAGGGAGCAGGATCAGGACAGAAGGATCAAGAAAGTGTTCGGTTTCAAATAAATACGCTGTTTTTGCCAGATACAGGGTTAACTACATTTGGTCATGATAATTTGTTTTGAAGTTTTGAAGATTAGGACATTGTTGTATAGATGTGTTTCAAGCTAGAATGAATTGCAAACTTGATTCAGTGTAATGTAAGGAGAGGACAATCAGCAGCTGTTTAAATATCTGGATTCTGGAGCACTAGTGTGGGAAACAAGAACAAACTTTTTAGGGTGTCCCACACAGGTGCTCCAGTGGATATTTGGGGTGTCTATATGTGTGAAAATTGTCCAAAAAAGGGAAGTATTCCAGCATTGGTAAGGGAAAAAATCATGTCTTCAGATTTGAACTCTGCCAAAACAGACAATTGTACCCCACTTCCAAGCAATGTTTCATATTCCTATTTCTGGACTCAAATATCTGTGTGCTAAGTATACCTTTTGTTTCATTCTCATAGGGGAGCAAAGACTCGGAAAATATGAGGACACCAGGAACCCCCCCTACTCCTGAAGAAGGAGAACAAAGGTCACAACCTAAGGATGTGGAGGAAGGAGATGTGGTGGAGATTGTCACCACAACGGGTCAGTGTCAGACACCACAGATTCAGGTAATAGATGTATGCCTGCATATTTTTAATACATGGTGTGTATTTTTATTTTAGGTGATGTTGTGGTACCAAAATCCAGTGATTTCACCAGTGACAGTGCACAACGGATGATCCAGGAAATCGTGTTTTGTAGTCGTGATTTGGACATTATCAAAAAAAAAAAAACAAAGGAAATTGAACAAAGACTGAAGAACATGATTGATGTACTAGGGAGAATTTAAATCCTAAAAAGATTTCTGGATTTTTTTTTTTTTACAATAATTTTATCTAAAGTTTTAATACAGTTTAAAAGCCAAATTTGGAAGATACACACAGTGTGTCAACGTGTGCTATCTGCCATCAGGGGATTTCAATGTACGCGTTTTGTGGGTGCAACCCCTTCCTCCCAACTCTAGTAGGTGAGAGGAAGTGGTTGCACCCCCAAAACACGTCCATTGACCTCCCATGATGGGAGATAGCACATGTTGACATTAGGTATGGGATCAGAAAGGAAATCCCCATTTTGACTCACTATTTGAGTGCATCTTCTAAATTTGGCTTTTACAGGGGTGACTTCATCCCATCTGATAAAGGCAAGATCAAGATCTTTTTCACACTAAAAAATGTCTGATATTGCCTTCTTTTTTGCAATGTTGAACTTTGTAAGTGCCAGAGTTGTGTATGTTATGTTTGTAAACATGCCTGTTTCTGTATTTTTTCTAAAATTGCAAGGTAAAACTTTGAAAAACATAAAAGTGTTTTTTTTACCGCCAATTGTTTTATAAAACGCACATGTGAATGTGCACAGAGTAAAAGGTTTTATACTCAACAATGTGTGGCTGCTTCTTTCAATGATCAATACCATTTTTTGTGTTAAGTTGGTGTTTACAGTGACAATGGGTGTTATTTAACAATGGGAAAACCACTTGGCACTACAACTGCACTAGGAGAACCTAGGAGACAGCTAAAATAAACCCAAGCAGTAAATGAAAATCAAGATTTGATCTGATAAAAGAGAAAAATTATTCAAAATGTGCTGACATAGCAATGGCCCCCCTACCCGTAAAATATTCTACATATTTTTCTCGCACTTCACGGGCGCTTTGGGGGGGGGGGGTAGGCCAGGACGGCCAGCTTCCAGGGCCGTAATTGAAGTTTCTGAAAGTCCGGCCTCAGGCCCAACTGAGGCAACATAATTAGGATTGTTACACCAAGCCCCTGCACAGCACAAACTCAACGACGAGCACGTACCCGCAACATGGCTTCAAAACGGTCGGCTGGTCAGGTCGAACTAAACAAAATACACTGAAGAACAGCAAGGCCTGTGAAAAGTGAGCTGAAAATCAGTAATGAGCGGACAAGAATGCACTGAAAAACAGATACGAACTGAAAACCAGATACTAACCCACAAGCACAAACTGAACAGCAGTAAAACGATCTGAAAAAGCAGGAGTCTGAAAAGCGCGAATCGTCTCTCACCAAACTTCTACTAACATGAGATAAACACGAGATTAGCAGAAGGAGCCCAAAGGGTGGCGCGCTGGCTATTGAACTTCCCTTTTCTAGTCCCGTCGTACGTGTTGTATGTCAGCGCGTTCTAGACGGTCAGACTTTGGTGTGACCGTGTTTATGCAAGACAAGCTTGAGCATAATTCCATCAAAAAAACCATCATAGTTTTTTCCCAATGAGAATTCCGAACGTGTGTAACCGCCATTAGTCGTATTTTAGTCATTTCAGTTGTTTTACTTTTAGTCGTATTTTAGTCAACTAAAATAATATTCATTTAGTCGACTAAAATGTATGTCGACAAAATTAACACTGCTAATGCCCTTATTTAATATGCTCTTAAAGCAAACCCATCTCTCCTCCATGTTCTTTGTTCCTAAGATTTTAAACCAATTCATGCTTTCCAACAAGGTTCGTAGTTTAGGGAAGTTGGCTCTTTTGAAATTCAGTGTCTTTGTATTCCCCTTATGTTTCCTATTTGTGTGATTTATACTGATGCAGAAAAGGCGTTTGCTCGGGTACATTGGGGACACCTCAGACAAGCATTGAGTAAATTTGAAAGCAAGCAAATACAGCGCTGATAAAATGTAACCAGAAGTGCTGAGTGTTGACAATAAATAGAATCAAAGTGAAAGATGTATGATGGACTACATGTCACATGCAGTCTAGAATAACACATACAGCTTTTGGATGTAAATAGTGAAACATAATGGGTGATTGCAAAAAAATATTAAACATATGGGCATACCGCATATATTGTGAAAAAATAGAAAATAAAAATAAACTATAAGTGTAAACCAATTGATGAACAAACAGAAATAGATATTGGCAGCTGGACTGATGGATATAAACAGTGGTTGCTCACAAGACAGAAATAATTAATCCTAGCAATAGTCCCAGAGAGGATACCAACAACAAGACTTGTCACTAAATCAGCAAACAGGACGGTCCTGTGATGATGCAGCAGCTCCTCCTCCTAGACTGACAGCCTTTCTCAATGGTGATATGCAAGGTATATCTCTAGCGTGGATCAGTGGAAGAGATGGCCGATACTCAGATCAAATAAGCCATAAGTGGATAATTGACCACCCAAAACAGAGGAGAAAAAAATATATATAGTGAAGTACTGTGGATGTAGGCAATTCGCTAGCGCTACAAACCGCTACTCACATACTCCCGGTTGTAATCAGGCATATCAGACAGTCTCCGCGATCGCCGCTTACAGCGTGCGTTCCACGGAGTCAGGAAGGAAAACGTCACTTGGTTGTGCAGAAAGCCGGATGTTACGTCGACGCGTTTCGCCCCTCCCCCAGGGCGTCATCAAAGGACTCGAGTATGTGAGTAGCGGTTTGTAGCGCTAGCGAATTGCCTACATCCACAGTACTTCACTATATATATTTTTTTCTCCTCTGTTTTGGGTGGTCAATTATCTACTTATGGCTTATTTGATCTGAGTATCGGCCATCTCTTCCACTGATCCACGCTAGAGATATACCTTGCATATCACCATTGAGAAAGGCTGTCAGTCTAGGAGGAGGAGCTGCTGCATCATCGCAGGACCGTCCTGTTTGCTGATTTAGTGACAAGTCTTGTTGTTGGTATCCTCTCTGGGACTATTGCTAGGATTAATTATTTCTGTCTTGTGAGCAACCACTGTTTATATCCATCAGTCCAGCTGCCAATATCTATTTCTGTTTGTTCATCAATTGGTTTACACTTATAGTTTATTTTTATTTTCTATTTTTTCACAATATATGCGGTATGCCCATATGTTTAATATTTTTTTGCAATCACCCATTATGTTTCACTATTTACATCCAAAAGCTGTATGTGTTATTCTAGACTGCATGTGACATGTAGTCCATCATACATCTTTCACTTTGATTCTATTTATTGTCAACACTCAGCACTTCTAGTTACGTTTTATCAGCGCTGTATTTGCTTGCTTTTATATTTTCAAAGTATTATTACTTTTATTACAGCAGCGATAAGGATTTGGTTTATTTGTCGCTAGCGCTGCTTCTTTCACTTATAATTGAGTAAATTTGGGCTAACTGGATCCTTTGGAGAAGCCATTATGGCCTTCTACTTTGTCCCTAGTCCTAAAGTATGGATTTCTGGTATGTTGTTTAACTCATTTCAGATAACTAACGGCACTAGACAAGGCTGCCTGTTGTCACCCCTTATTTTTGCCCTCATTTTTGAGCCATTAGCAGAGTCCATCCGCACTTGCAAAAAGATTGAGGGCATACAGGTGGGCAGAGAGGAGCATAAACTCGAAATTATAAGCCAATGACATTTTGATCACTTTAACAGAACCCCTCTCTTCTTTGCCAGCGCTTCACAACATCCTAAAAAAAATTGAGCATCATATCACAATATAAGGTTAATGAATCTAAATAATTTATGCTCCTCTTGCAATTGCCTTTAATGACTCAAAAACGGATATCTGGGATTATCTCCTTCTCTTGGGCACACTCATCACAACTAAGGTCTCCTGGTACACACATGTTTAGGACTACTCACTCTTTAAAATGGTGTGAAAGCCCATGCTATGGTGTCATGTAGATACAAAGAGTAATGTTAATAACAATCAGTAATAGATAAATTTAATAACGTTGTGGAGCTGCTGCTATCCTGTAAGGTATCGTGTCACTTGAAGTGGGGACTAGCTACACGAGAAACAGTGATGGCTGATAGCATGCCAAGGCATCGATTTTATACCTATATGCCCTTTCTTAGATTTAAGTGCATTTGCTTGTGATTTAATAAACCTTAGCAATATTACACTATATATCTCTCTCTTCATTGGTATATTATACATCTATACCATTACAATGGAGATCTGATTACCAGTGGAACAGGAAGGAAATATCCAAGCCATAGATGTAGGATACAAATCTTGAGGCTTTTGAAAGCTTACTGTTGGAAGGTGATTTCCAAGCCATTGATGTTCCCACAGAACCTTGCAGTTTTAAAACTTACTGTTGGTGAGTGGGGACCCAGGAGGGGAGCACAGAGTGGCACTAGTATCCTCAACAGCAGGAATTGAACACGTTTTGGCACTTTATTTGCACGGATGGACTTTATTTATCTATGATTGTACCATTATGAATTATTTTAACTGGTCATAAAAAGCACCAGGAAAATCCTTTAATGTAGTACAGTATTGAAACTACACACCAGGCATACTGTCTCACCGAAGACTCAGTGGTGCTATTCCCCTCAACTCCTGAACACTATCAATCTTGACACAAAAAGGTGAGGAGAGCCCCAAAGGAGTTCTAGAGGGAAGAAGGGAACGAGGCACTCACAGTCTCACCCTCAGTTTTAAACTTTATTCAATGAAAATTTCACAAAAATCACACAAATGCATCAAAAACACAGACTACACGGAAAGTAAAAAATCTAAGAGACAAGGTTGTTGCCTAAAAGCACACACTCCTCACATGCTTACCACAATCTGAGACAGAGGCATAGAGCAGAAAAATGTACAGTAAAGAGCCAGGCAGGGTGGAATAGCAGGAAACCACAGTGGTGTCAGCCTGGATCAGGCTTTACATAGACAGTGTGGACGTCTACTCACACTATGGGCCTTCGGCTTGGTAGGTATCTGCTAATGTCCCCAATAGGCCAGTAGCATCAATGGTGACGAGGTGTCCAGATATAATCTGGGTGTCACCGTGTACCCTTAATGTGGAAGGTACAGTAAGAGAACAGGCACATGGTGGTAATAGCATGAAATCACGATTGTGTCCACCTGTCATAGGCGGTACACAACAGTATGGACCTCTGCTCACACCTTAAGCCTAGAACCTTAACTGTGATTGCTGGTGGGCCACTCACACCGATGTAAGTAAGCTTTACGGGTAGGAAGCAGGCTGGCAGTCTCAGTGATAAAAACAGCGCCGTAATAAGGCAATAGTCACACAATGAGTTGATTGGATTAGTCCTCTCAAACAGGGATGACCCTGGTGAGTGGTGAAGTGGCTCCCTGTGTGGGGTGTCAAACAGCCGTATTTACTCACAGTTCATCTCAGGGGAGCAAGGACAGTACAGGATCGGTTCCTCTGGGATCCCTTGGTGCAGAGATTTTGTTGAATGGCCAGAAGGTATCCAGATGATGTTGCTGACTGGTGATTGCCTCAAGTGCTGCTAGGGAAAATCTTCTAATGAAGTTATCTTTTTACACTCCTACACTCCAGGCGGGCCTAGGAGCTCCAAACCTCTCCACATATTACAAAGTGGTTATTTTAGACCAAAGTTCTGGTGGTCTCCCTCGGCAGATAAAAGATGGATTCCAAAAGAACAACAAGCCACCTTTTGCATCTGGACTTCTACCCTCAGGCTACTAGCAAATGATCAACGCACAATCGACTCAAACACTTCATTATCTTCACTATCCTTGATATCCTGTACCTAAATACATCCTCATGGAACTGTCAAGGACTCACTTTGATAGCCCACATGTACGCACAACAACTACTATGTTAAACAATATGAGTAGCAAAAACATTATCCAATAATGCTATTCACAATAAGGGTACAATTAATCCAATAAGGCATTACAGATTTCAGACCATAAGCGGATAGTAGGTAGTGAGTAGGATGGGAAGGTCCAGGGGTGGGAAAAGGTGAAGGAGTGGAGGGCGGGGAAAGGAAAAATCAGGAGTTTGCATATGATGAAATTAAACGCTTGAATAGTATTGGTACCAAATAACTTAACCTATCTTCTTCATGAGCTTGCTTATAAAGTAATATCAATCTAATAAATGATGCCAACCCTATGTAAGATATTAATGTGAGCAATATTATAGAGTAACAGTATTTCTATTACTGCAATATTCCCCACAAAGACTTTTATAAATAACAAATTTGCCACTTTCTGGCATCTTCTAAAAGAGGCGATGTTCCTTGCTTAAAAAATGTTATATTCCTTTTACACATCTGAAAGAACTTCGAAAGGAGGAATATCTTTGATCTACACCTCTCTATATTCTAATGCACTTCCGGACAAACTTCTGGCCATCATAGCATGGGAACAAGACAGAGATATTGCCTACAATGCAGCAATGGCAGAGAGCCCTCTATTGGCCTAGAAAAATATCCCGCTGCATCTCACATTGGGAAACTACACAAAAAAGGTGTTTCATAGGCGGTACCTTACACCTCAAATATTAGCCCGATGACACCCTGCTTCCCATTCTCCATTATGCTGGAGTAACTGTGGACATCTGGGATCTATCAGCCACTTATGGTGGCACTGTCCAAAGATCATCTTGTTCTGGAAAGATGTTTTTGTCTTCATATCCTCCATTATTGGGATGCCTCAATCTCCAACATCGGAGACTGGCTCAAAGACAGCAGAAATACTGTTACTCTCTAATATTGCTCCCATTAATATCTTACATAAAATTGGCATCATTTCTTAGATAGATATTACACGATAAGCGAAGTCATGAAGAAGGATAGGTTAAGTTAATTGGTACAGATACTATTCAAGCATTTAATTTCATCATATGCAAACTCCTGATTTTTCCTTTATTTTGTCTTTCACCACCCTCCACTCCTTCACCTTTTCCCACCCCTGGACCTTTCCATCCTACTCACTACCTACTATTCGCTTATGGTCTGAAATCTGTAATGCCTTATTGGATTCATTGTACCATTATTGATGAGTGAATGGCATTATTGGATAATCTTTTTGCTACTCATATTGTACTGTACAAATTTTTAATAAAGATCAATATTAAAAATATACATCAATATACCACATCCAAGTACTCAAAAGATCAGTGCAAAGACGCAATTCACAAACCCCAGTACAAACACTATATTTAAGAAGTTCTCTTATTAGGGGTCCCTTCCCTACTGGGTGTACTCTCACTTTCAATATATGACCCTGATTACAAAGGTCAGATAACATGAACCTTAAAATGTAAGCCAGGTACTCAAGCTCAAGCAACTGCAACAGGGATGGATTCCTCTCCACCAGGAGCTCCCAGCTTGTAGTCTCAGGATTAGTAGATGGAAAGGTCAGGGTCAATCATTCACACAAGACAGGGAAAACAAAACAGAAAATATAGTGCCCACAGCTGTATTTTTTTAAAAACAAATAAAATAACCACAAATATTGCACTCTCATTCTTTGAATATAAGCACTGCAAATAATGAAGTGAATTTGAGTGCATTGTTGTGGTTATTTTATTTAAATTAATGCAGCAGTGAGAACTATATTCTCTATTGTGTCTTTCCTGATTTGTGTGAATAATTGAGCATGACCTTTTCACCTACTAATCCTGAGACTTCATGCTGGGAGTTTGGTGGTAGAGAGGAATAGGTGGTGTTTGAGCCTGGGTACCTGTTTTACATTTACTAGGCACAAGTTATCTGACCTATGTGATAAGGGGCAGATATTGAAGGTGCACCTCTTAACCGCTTCCCACCCACCGCACATCATATGACGTCATCGGGTTTGAGTGGTGATATCTGAATGATACCTGCAGCTACAGACATTATTCAGATATCTTCTTTTAGCAACGGCAATTCCCTACACCATAAGAATGATCATAGCGGCTGTTCAGCCGCTTGATCGTTCTTACAGGCAGTGAGAGGGGGCGTTTCTCCCCCCCCCGCCATCCTCTGGTGCCTCTATGACTCACCCCTGCCATTGGTGAATCGTAAAAGGGAACCGCTAGCGCCGGATGCTGCCGAAAGAGATTTCTGGTGGACCAGATGGTCCCCAGAGTCTCTATGATAGTTTGGAGGCCAGGCACGATGTTATGACATCACGCGCTGCTCCTGCATTTGAAAAAGTGGTGCTCGGCTGGGATCTTTTTTTTTATCTTTTTATTTCAGGCTTCCCAGCCTAGAGGTAAGATGTGGGGACTTATTGGCTCCAGATCTCACTGTAAAGAGGACCTGTCATGCTTATTCCTATTACAAGGGATGTTTACATTCCTGGTAATAGGAATAAAAGTGATAAAAAAAAAAGTAAAAATAGCGTCAAACTAGAAAAATGAAAGTAAAATTAACAAAAAATAAATAAAATTTTTTAAAGCGCCCCCTGTCTCCGTGTGCAGAAGCGAACACATATGTAAGTCGCGCCCACATATGTAAACAGTGTTCAAACTACACATGTGGGGTATCGCTGTGAATGTTAGAGCGAGAGCAATAATTCTAGCCACATAACTCAAAACATGTAACCAGTAAAAAAATTTTAAAGCATCGCCTATGGGGATTTTTTAAGTACCGAAGTTTGGCGCCATTCCACGAGCCTGTGCAATTTTGAAGCATGACATGTTAGGTATCTATTTACTCGGCGTAACATCATCTTTCACATTATGTAATATGGGCTAACTTTTATTTTATTTTTTTTTATGTATGAAAATGTTTTTTTTTCCTAAAATACGCATTCCAGCCGCTAGTTTAAATCAATAGTCTATTCAGTATGAGCTCTCTTGGGGAAAGTCCCGGGGTATCCAGCCAGGGTGACCATAATGCATGAAATTTTCCAGGGCGTCCTCTATGCTGGAAAATAATCCGCTCCAGCCGTAAAGTGTCCCCCACTGGTTAATCCATTCCTTGAGCATGGGAGGGTCAACTGCCTTCCATCCCTGAAGGATAAGCAGGCGAGCCTGAAAAAGGGCTCTTGCAATAGGTGGTTTAAAGGTATCCTCTAGGGGGAGGTCATCCAGCACTCCCAGAATGCATGTTGGGATCTGTCGGGATGCACACCAAGGGCAATCAGAGTTTGAACTTGCCCCCATTCTAAACAACCTTGCGGGTGTGTAGTGCACCTGCAAGACTATGTACAACCGGGATAGGTGTTGCGCTACATTGAAGGTTGACATTTGGACAGCCTGGAGGACCTCATCCCACTGATCTTCCTCAAAAGTGCCCACGTCATTCTCCCACTTGCTTACCGCCCCCAATGGGAATCCTGCCAGGAATACAGACAATAACATTGAATAACAGCAAGAGATAATGCCCTTAAAACAGGACACCTCCTCCATGTAATGGAATATGGGGGTTGGGGATGGCACCCACGGAGTCTCACTAGTTTGAGCCCTGACTGCATTTGCTGCTGTATGGAGTAGAAGTACATAGTCTGTGGGAGTCTAAATTGCTCCCACGTCGGAAAAAGAGGTCAATTTGCCCGCCACAAAAATGTGGTTCAGGTGCGTGACTCCGTGTTTCCTCCACCAAGCCCCACATGTCAAGGATTGTAATTTTGGATAGTAACCATTGTCCCAAATTGGGTTGTATTTAGTAAAACCTTCGATGGCCTGCAGGTGTGTGGCCTTGTTCCATATTTTTGGAGCAGGGCAAATGTGGGGAACTTCTTATTGGATTTCGCGTAGACCAAGGTCTCCATCCCCTCTGCTACGTCATTAACTCCCGTTACTTGGCACATAAGGGCTTTGATAGGATCTGTTTCGGAGTTTCCCCCCACCTCTACTTGCGTCAGAGACATGGCCCGAGCAATATGTTGTAGTTGGGCCGCTACGTAGTAAATCCTTTGATTAGGTAGGGCCAGGCCCCCCGCATCTTTGGGTTTCTGCAGTTGTTCCAACTTAACTCTTGGGGTTTTTTCGTGACATAGGAAGGACCTAAACATGGAGTTGATAATGCAAAATATTTTAAGGGGGACCACCACTGGGGTATTATGCAGAATATAGAGAAGTTGCGGCAAGATCATTTTTATGAGGTTTACTTTACCTACCAGGGCCATTTTTAATCTCGACCAGACTTTAAAAGGAGCCTCAGGTCTTTTTGCCCAGGGTGATACATTTTCTGTTTAGCTGGGTATACCAAACGGGTATGTCGGTCACAGTGCATTGGGTAAGTGACATGGCACAATTTTGCAGTGAATGTGCGGTGGCTGGAACTGATGTTAATATTTCTGGAATCATAACAGTAGTTTAGTTGAACTGTAAAGAAAAATAGTGAACTAAGAACAGGAGAGTCTCCATCACTGTGAAACTTTGGAAACATTCACTAGTCAGCGATTCCAGACGCAATCGGTCGGTTGATAACTGAAAGTCGATAAACAGAGAACTTAGGGTTGCTTCGAGCCGCACAACTGGTACAGCTCAAAGGGAATCAACTAGTTCTTTCCTGGTAAACATTTAGAATTTGAAAAATTCACATTGCTCACAAGGCTGGGGGGAGAAATCCATTTTTTCTCTCAGCCAAACTGTCGGTGCCCTGTAGAAAGACAGGTATAAAGGTAGCATTCGCTGTGTTCATCCCACCACCGGGTGCAGTGGAGCCCTATGTCAGTCTCCCTCCACCGCAGCCCTCCTGGTCTGGCGGATAACATATTCGTTGGCATCAATCCAGGCATGCATGCAAGTCTTGCTGTGATCTGAGTGTCTCTGATTAGGGGGGGTCAGTTTGTCTTCTAAGTCGCTAATGGGACGTTCTGTGGCAGTGTTGCGCTCTCTAATCTTTTGCATGTCATGGTGGATATAGCCCAGTTCCTCCTTCATACCGCCAAATTGCACCTGTAAGGTATGCACAGAGGCTGGGAAAAAGGAGGAACCACCTGAACAATCCATTAAATTTGTATCAAATCAAGCAGGCCCCTTGCACTACTGCTGATGGTAGATCTAAAAAAGCTTGTACAACCAGATTGCATTGTGTATCTCACCTTAAAGGAAAAAGTAGGTGGTTTAATGAGGGGGGTGTGATCCAGACTGGTAATTACACACCCTTTTCTGTGATGCAAAAACAGAGAATGATGGGAGCTGACCTACAGGAGGTGATGCAAGCAGAAAGAATATTTTAAAACTCTGACAGAAAGATCACATTTCAAACTCTATGTGGATGAGGTAAGTGAGAGATAAGAACATTGGGATTGCTGGGCCAGAAATTATATTACAAAAGGATTCTAGTGAAAAGTGAAATTCTGCCCAAAAATTTGGACTTGGTCTTTAAATGTAGCATCTGCACAGGGGATTATGGAATGAGTCTTCGCATTTTGGACTTTTTTGGCACTTATCTTTTAGCCACTTAAGAAGATAAAACTTTAGAAGGAGTTTAACAAGACACGTGACCACTCAACATTAGAAGAAAAGAGGTTTAACCTTAAACTACGTAGAGGGTTCTTTACTGAAAGAGTGGCAAGGATGTAGAATTCCCTTCCACAGGCGGTGGTCTCAAAGGGGAGCATCAATAGTTTAAAAAAACTATTAGATAAGCACCTGAAAGACCGCAACATACAGGGATATACAATGTAATACTGACATATAATCACACACATAGGTTTGACTTGATGGACTTGTGTCTTTTTTCAACCTTACCTACTACGTAACTATGTTAATGTGTGGAGATCTTCACAAAGTTTACAAACTACAAGATCATCAGATTAATAGGATTAGGCTAGAAAAAAATAAAATACAATGTGGACATAAATATATGACTATAAATAATTTGGACCATAGATTTAATTTAATATTCATTGACAAGTTTACATTTCATATGGCTCTATAAAAGAAGTGGAAAGTGTGAAAATCCCCTCTGATGACTGGAAGTAGAAGATTTCCACATTATTCTTGTCTGGGTGACAACTGTAAAAATCACTTTGTCCTAGTTACTGTATATTGGTAACCAACACCAGTAGGGTGAATATTCCATTTACTTTCCCCAGTTTTCATAAATTACCTCCTTGTAGTAAACTGAAATATTGTAGAGCAATGTGTGCACCTCACCTGAGCTGGAATCTTGATGTTTTTCTCTTGTTCTTCTCTTCTTTTTTCCCTATAAAAAAAATATATATTTTTTTATATACAAACGCATAGTTACATAGTAGGTAAGGTTGAATAAAGACAACAATCCATCCAGTTCAACCTGTGTTGGTGCGTGTGAGTTAATAATCTTTTCCCATATCCCTGTATATTGTGTTTGCTAAGATGCATGTTCAAGAGTCTTTTAAAGCTATTAATCCTTCCTGCTGACACCACATATTGTGGAAGGGAGTTCCACTTTCTTACCGCCTGACAGTGAAAAACCCTCTACGCAGCTTAAGGTTAAACCGCTTCTCTTCCAGTCTCATTGTGTGGCCCCCTGTCTTCTTACACTCCCCGAGACTGAATCGTTTCCTACGCTGGGATCACCACTGAGATCTTTGTATATCACTATCATATTTCCTCGCCAGCGTCTCTTCTCCAGGGAGAATACATTTCTATTGTGAGTGAAGAGTGTAAGTTTAGTGTGAATATAGTGATAGGGCAGCGTGAGTGTAGTGAGACCAATCAGTTTTACTATAGTGTCAGTTTACGGCAGCATATTGAAGTGCGTTAGTGCACTTTTAAGGCAGTATATTGAAGTGTCTTAGTGCACTTTTTTCGGCAGTATATTGAAGTGCCTTAGTGCAATTTTACGGCAGTATATTGAAGTGTAGATAATTGTGTGGAAGGATCTGGACAGCCGCACACCGGGACAGGCAGATAAAATTCTTCTTTATTTAATAAATAGGATATAAGGTACATATGACAACGCTGGAGTGATACAGCTTAACAGCTAACGCGTTTTGCACTCATACAGAGTGCTTACTCACGAGTAAGCGCTCTGTATGAGTGCGAAACGCATTAGCTGTTAAGCTGTATCACTCCAGCGGTGTCATATGTACCTTATATCCTATTTATTAAAGAAGAATTTTATCCAACTATCCCAGTGTGCGGCTATCCAGATCCTTCCACACAATTATCTGCACCAGCAATCGCCAGCACCTGGAGCTCCCTCCCTTTTTTGTCTGGGAGGAAGAGAAACTTCAGTTTGGTCTGTCCGGAGCGGTGGTAACTATCTTCAGTATATTGAAGTGCCTTAGTGCACTTTTACTGCAGTATATTGAAGCGCATTAGTGCAGTTTTACTGCAGTATATTGAATTGCATTAGTACACTTATTCTGCAGTATATTGAAGTGCATTAGTGCACTTTTACTGCAGTATATTAAAGCGCGTTACTGCACTTTTACTGCAGTATATGAAATTGCGTTAGTGCAGTTTAACTGCAGTATATGGAAGTGCGTTAGTGCAGTTTAACTGCAGTATATGGAAGTGCGTTAGTGCAGTTTAACTGCAGAATATTGAAATGCCTTAGTGCACTTTTACGGCAGTATAATGAAGTGCGCCAGTGCAGTTTTACTGCAGTATATTTTAGTGTGTCAGTGGAGTGTGCCTTTGTTGTGAGTACTCAAGTTAAAGTGCACCAAACACCACTTTCCATTAACGTGCATCCAAGTATACATCCCCCTTCTCTATTTACATAAAATTTTTGTAATAAGCCCCCTCATCATGTCTGGGAGGCCAACAAGAACAGACACGCGCGCAGTCCACCGCAGCTACCAGAGCGACTTATTCTGCCTCCTTGTCCACAGCTACTCCCCAGAATCATGCATGGAGAAGTCAGCTGAGTTATTTGAACACACGTGAGCCACTTGCCCCTTGACGATGCACAGGCATTACTTTGATTCTGATGTCGGTTCCGAGTTTAGGAAGGTAGGAACATAAGCCTACAGAGGGGAGAACTCTGGTAAACAACAAATTGGCAGTCATGTTCCCCCAGCCGCAGTTGGCTCCAGAGATGATGAGGATGGAGGGGATGATGAGAAGGTCACTGATGCGACTTGGGTGCCGGATAGAGCAGAGGAGGAAAGTGAGGGTGAGGCACAATCCCAAAGAGGCAGCCATCATGGAAGAGTAGAGAGCAGCCACCCTATTCCATCACATTGTGGAGCTTGTTATCTTCCGTCCCACTTCCCACAGCTTAGCTGTCTGGGCCTTATTTTACCACATGTGCAGCCGATCACACTTTGCCTCAAGCAGATCAAGCGTGGTAAACACACCAACCGTTTTGGTACCACATGCTGGACAAGGCTTTTAACCTCCCACCACTCAGCCAAGTGCAAGAGCATCTGAAAGCCACACAAAAAGGGACGCAATTCTGGTACTCCCCTTTCAGGTCTACCCCCACTATATCTCATGACCTTTCAGCAGCCTCCACTGACAGGAATGATGTTATAGCGAAAGCCACAAGTCCTTGCAGCACGTCTGCCAGCAGCACACTACCAGCTGTAGAATATAGCAGGCAAATTTCTCTGCCCCAGCTGTTGCAGCGAAAAGAGAAAAAAAATGGTCGCTGCCACCCACATGCCCAGCATCTATTTTCAAGCTTGTCAAAGCTGCTGACTTTACAACTCCTGCCTTTCCATCTGGTGCATTCTGCCCCTTCTGTGATTTTGCAGAATGAGCTGTACTACAATGGTAGGTTCCCAGGCGCTATTTCTTTGCACGTAAGGCCATTCCAGCTCTGCACCATCAAGTGGAAAGCAATGTTGTGGCAATGTTGGGCAAGGCAACCAGCTGCAAGGTCCATGGTACTGCTGACACGTGATCCAGCAAGCATGATCAGGGACAATCTATTTCATTCACAGCACACTGGGTAACTCTGCTTGCAACTCGGAAGGATGCAGGGCAGGGCTCAGTGCTGCATCTTGTTTTGCTGCAAAACTTTCATACAGATGGTGGTGATGATGCAAGATTTGTCAGCTCCACCCCATCCTCCATGCCCTCCTCTACTGAATTGTCCCATGAACCACCAGTACCCTCTAAGTGTTCTTTTAGGCTATTCAATGAGTCAGCCTAGAAGATGCCATGCAGTGCTTCAGCTGGTCTGTCTAGGGGACAGGAGCCACACCAGAGCAAAGATTCTTTCAGCTCTGCAGGGGCAGGCCCAGAGGTGGATCATGCCATGCCAGCTGGATCCAGGAATGGTGGTGTGCGATAATGGCACTAACCTCCTGTCCACCCTTAGATAGGGAAAGTTGACATGTGCCATGTCTGGCACATGTCCTCAATTTGGTGGTGCAGCATTTCTTAAAGAGGGACCCAGGGTTGGAAGATCTGCTAAAGCAGGCCACAAGAGTCTGTAGCCATTTCAGGCAGTCATACACAGCTAGTGCTCGGTTGGCTGAAATTCAGCTGGAATTCCACGTGCCCGTAAAACGGCCTGATTTGTGACATGCCTACCAGGTGGAACTCAACTATGGCAATGGTGCGGTGTCTACACATACCGCAGAGGGCCGTCATTAAGTATCTGTGCGAGCATGGCACAACCACAGGCTCAGGCCAACTTGGCTTTTTTCCCCATGCCAGTGGCTACTGATAAAGGATGCATGTACTGTCACAATTTGAGGAGGCGAGAAGGATGGTAAGCCGTGACAATGCATGCATCAGTGACACAATCCCTGTTGTGTTTCTGTTGGAGCAGACGTGGCATTATAGACAGGGCACTCGTGGCAGAGCAGCAGAAGGAAGAGGGCGACTTCCTTTCCTCTCAAAGCCCGCTTTATGCAGACACCCTTCTTGCAATGCCACAGAACACACAAGAGGAGAAGGAGCAGGAAGAGGATTCTGGCAGTTTTGGAGGCACTGAAGCAGGGGAAGACATACGTCAAACCTTAAGGGATGGTTTTCCATCCCCAGAACCCTTGGGATTAGTACATCGCTGGGAGGAGGCAGTTCCAGATACTGTAATCCTCATTTACCCCAAGGACTCTGCTTCTCATGCCTCGCAAACTTGCGGTGCATGGGCTCCCTCGTTCTTCTAAGCCTGCGAAACACTAGAATTTGTGGCATTAGGAGAAGGATCACTATTACATAGTAGGTGAGGTTGATAAAAGACACAAGCCTATCAAGTCCAACCTATGTGTGTGATTATATGTCAGTATTACATTGTACATCCCTGTATGTTGTGGTCGTTCAGGTGCTTATCTAATAGTTTCTTGAAACTATCAATGCCCCCCACTGAGACCACCACCTGTGGGATGGAATTCCACATCCTTGCCGCTCTTACAGTAAATAACCCTGTACGTAGTTTAAGGTTAAACCTCTTTTATTCTAATTTTAACGAGTGGCCACGAGTCTCGTTAAACTCCCTTCTGCGAAAAAGTTTTATCCCTATTGTGGAGCCACCAGTATGGTATTTGTATATTGAAATCATATCACCTCTCAAGCGTCTCTTCTCCAGAGAAAATAAGTTCAGTGCTCACAACCTTTCCTCATAACTAATATCCTGCAGACCAGTGGTTCTCAACCTTCCTGGTGCTGTGGCCCCTTGATAAAATTTCCCAAGTTGTGGGGACCCCTAACAGTAAAATTATTTTCGTAGCGTGGGTTGTCAGCACCCAAGGCAAGACAAGTAATTTGCGCCCCTATCCCACGGACATTTAGCGCTCCCTGACTCCCTTCCACTCATACAGTATTAAAACCCCTTATGGTACAATTTAGGATGTAGCACTCTCTTTGTTCTCTTTGCTTTCCCTTTTATCTCTCTCTATCATAATTTCTTGTTTTTTTCCCCCCATCCCTCTTTCTAGCCGTCTTTCTTGTTCTCTTATTCTTTTTCTCCCTTTTTCTTTGTTCCTTCCCCTCTTTTGCTCTCCCTTCCATATATTCTCTATTTTAATTCATTCTCCTACTCCTTGGTGGGTGGGGGGTAATGGGATGAATGGCAGTGCTGGCGGGGAGTTGGGATGAGTGGCAGTGCTGGTGGAGGTGGGATGAGTGGCAGTGCTGGTGGAGGTGGGATGAGTAGCAGTGCTGGTGGGGGGTGGGATGAGTGGCAGTGCTGGTGGGGGGTGGGATGAGTGGCAGTGCTGGTGGTGAGTGGGATGAGTGGCAGTGTTGGTGGTGGGTGGGATCAGTAGCAGTGCTGGGGGGGAGTTCTGAACAGCCAACTTAGATGTTCTTGATTAAGGTCATCTGCTGATCCGAGAACTGTAGTGGGGACTTTTAATGGCAACTATAATTACAGGTAATCTGGGAGAGCGGTGTGGGCTTCAGGAACAGCCCAGGACTTGGTGACCCCTGGCAAATCGTCATTCGACCCCCAGGTTGAGAACCACGGCTCCAGATCCTTTATTAGCTTTGTTGCCCTTCTTTGTACTCGCTCCATTTCCAGTACATCCTTCCTGAGGACTGGTGCCCAGAACTGGACAGCATACTCTAGGTGCAGCCTGACCAGTCTTGTAGAGTGGGAGAATTATCATTTTATCTCTGGAATTAATCCCCTTTTTAATGCATGCCAATATTCTGTTTGCTTTGTTAGCAGCAGCTTGGCATTGCATGCCATTGCTGAGCCTATCATCTACTAGGACCCCCAGGTCCTTTTCCATCCTAGATTCCCGCAGAGGTTCTCCCCCCAGTGTATAGATTACATTCATATTTTTGCCACCCCAATGCATTATTTTACATTTTTCTACATCAAACCTCATTTCCCATGTAGTTGCCCACCCCATTAATTTGTTTAGATCTTTTTGCAAAGTTTCCACATCCTGCGGAGAAGTTCTTGCCCTGCTTAGCTTAGTATCGTCCCCAAATACAGAGATTGAACAGTTTACCATATCCTCTAGGTCGTTTATGAACAAATTAAACAGGATTGGTCCCAGCACAGAACCCTGGGGGACCCCACTACCCACCCCTGACCATTCTGAGTACTCGAAATTTATCACCACCCTCTGAACTCGCTCTGGTAGCTAGTTTTCAATCCATGTACTCACCCTATGGTCCATGCCAATGGACCTTATTTTGTACAGTAAACATTTAAGGGGAACTGTGTCAAATGCTTTTGCAAAATCCAGATACACCACGTCTACGGGCCTTCTCATGACTAAAATCTTGTATATAGTCCCTTATCATCCCCTCCAAGAGCTTGCATGCTATTGATGTTAGGCTAATTCCCAGGAATGTATTTTCGGCCATTTTTAAATATTGGTGCTACATTGCCTTTTCTCCAATCAGCTGGTACTATTCCAGTCAGTAGACTGTCAGTAAAAATTAGGAGCAATGGTATAGCAATTATTTGACTGAGTTCCCCAAGTATCCTCGGGTGCAAGCCATCTGGTCCCGGTAAATTATTAATGTTAAGTTTCCCAAGTCTAATTTTAATTCTGTCTTCTCTTAACCATGGAGGTGCTTCCTGTGATGTGTCATGAGGATAAACACTGCAGTTTTGGTTGGCAACCCTCCTTGACCACTGTTAGAAGGGGAAAGTCTCAGGACTCACCCTGTCCTCACAGAGGGAGCAGAGGATCAAATATCTTGAGATCATCTTAAAGAGGAGTTTATGTAATAGAAGAGGGGAAGGGGAGAGAAGCGCCAGGCGACCAATAGTGTAGCACAGTTTAATGAGTAAAAAACATGTAAAATCAGTAACCGGTTCAACTCACAGGATAACAGTGGTGACAGTCTATGCCTAGATGGGCTGTGGTGAAGATCCCACACGGGATCATGGAGTAGTGCTTGCCGTGGCAGCCGGCTCTGTGAACCAGGAGAAAGGACGCTGTAAACACTAGCAACAATGGGCTGGTCGGCACCTGTCAAACCACGAGGAGAACAGACCAGTCGGAACGCATTACAGAGGCTAGTCACGCCTCCTTCCTCAGCAAATGTCAAGCACCAGGCGCTGCTCTGGGTTCTTTTGTTTGCTTGTTATGGAATTTATGTAATGCCTTTCCAGACTCAGGGAGAGCCATCTCAGTAACGAATTTCAATGTATTTTTAGTCCTGGGCACCCAGGGCTGTCAGTTTCCACATCCCATCGGCAGCATCTGCATCATATGGTATGAGATTATCTAGGGGCGAAAACCGACATGAAGGGCTTTCCAGTTGACCATCCACTGGGTCACGAGAATAGAACACTGGCCAAAACTTTCCCAGTATGCAATTGAGCCGTTGGGCTGCCCTGCATCTAACGTGCTCTCGGAACGGGCATTCAGTGCTGCCAGAGGTTTTGTGACAGATAAAAGAGCGCATCTGTTCACAGACTCCGTTCACCGGATGAAATTTATCAAAATGAATCAGTCCTGGACTAGCAGCAGCTATTAAGCCCCTGATGTCGATGTTGCAGATTAAGCATTTTCTGGATCTGGAATCTCTGCAAGACTGTCTACGCTTCCTAGCTTTGTGGGTGTTGATTTTATCTGAAATTAATTTTTTGGAATAGGTTTCATAGGCACAATTAACACCCATGGACTATTTTTTTCCGCACCTGTTTGACAGGTGCATATTTAAATTTTTGACAGCAAGGCCAAATCTTGCTTTTATCTAGAGTACCTCTATAGGGTTACGGTGTGAAGGCAAGAACACCCAAAGACCAATTTTTCTGCACCTATTTCTTCTATCCAAAGTCTGCAAAACAAACACCAGAATTTAAAGTGAGTCAGTAAATGGGGTGGGTGGGGCTACATGAGATCGATAGGTGTATGAGACCAATCTCTCTGACAAACTCTATTTACCTTACTTAGGTTTAAGCTAGTGGATGTAATGGATCCCTATTCAAGAATGTAAAAGCATCTGCAGGATAACAAAGTGAAAAACCTTTTATAGACCTTTTATAAAGTGCTAAGTGCTACAGGTGGAGTAAATAGATAAAAGCCTGTGTATTTGTGGCCCTCCCTGCGCAAATGTGGCAAGGGAGTCTTCACTGTTCCATCCAAACTAAGTGAAAAATATAATATAATAATATATGCGTGATAGCTTAACAGAAATCGTATGTGTGCGTGTCTATCCCTGCACAAGTGTGACCAAAAAAACCTCACAGATTCAAACAATCTAAGTGCAGTCCAAGGATATATATATGTATAACAAAACAAATAAGAAAGTGATTCATAACAGTCCAGTGATCAGTTAAGTTGTGCACATTGAAAGGCAAACACTCCTAGAGCTGATGTGCTACCCATCTGATCTGAATCATTAAAAACAGGAGAAAAATGAGTCCCAATAACGATGATATGCAATATCCCAAAGATCACAGAAGTTCATTCAAAAGGTGACTTGTGTACTCTGTTGCATATGTATTCATGTGACTTTCCTGCTCCCCCTCTCGGGTCCCCACTCACCAGCTACCAATACCCCTGCAGGGGTGAATGGTATATATAGTATACAGCAGCTGAGGTCCTGATGTCTCTCCGGGTCAGGATACTTCCAATTCCCTGGCAGGATATCATGTGTCAGCCGAATACTAGGAGGTTGCTAGTATAGTCCAGTGTTGATCCCAGCAGAAAGTCCTTATATGGAAAAGATAAGGGCTCCAATAGTGTAGTATCAAAACAATTTAACTTTATTAAAAAATATAGTTAAAATAACATAACCATCGCCCATCAATGGTAAGATGTCATCTCAAAACTAAAAACGGAACATTCAAGAAAAAAACAGGGTCTGTATGCAATGTCGGAAAGCTGGGGTTAGCAGTGTGCGCTCCAACTGCGTTCCACCCGATTTCCTCTCAGGCCCGGAAGTGAGGTTGTGTGCGTGGCCTCGCTTTACGCGCGTTTCGTAATGAATGTCTTCTGAAGCGGTGCCGTCTTAGTGCACTCAATGTCTATTTGTGGAGAGCAGTCGTGCAGGTTCCTCCCCTCCCTCCATTAAGTGTGCGTAACATACAGGGCATGGCCTCTCAAATTTGACAAGGGAAAGCCAATATTAATTAATATGATCCCTTCCTAATTGCGATGGTGTGAATCTGAACGCTCGCTCTCTCGAAATAATAAAATCACATAACATTTCATAACATTTAGGTAGTAGGTAGGGGAACCAAATGCTCCATATACACATACAGTGGAACCTCGGATTATGAGCATAATCCGTTCCAGGAGAATGCTCGTAATCCAAAGTACTTGCATATAAAAGCGAGTTTCCCCACTGAAGTTAATGGAAACGAAAAGAGTTTGTTCCGCATTGACTTTAATGGCATGCAATACCGCATGCGGCCAGAGGCGGGGGGGCGCCGGAGAGCCTCGGAAACAGCCAGAAAGGCCCGAGGACAGCTCTGCTGACCTCGGCAAACTTCGGAAAGGCTCGGGAACGTAGTATTTCCGAGTCTTTCCGAACGGCTACGATAGGCGCAGTTCGGCTCCGCTCGGCCCGGCGCCCCCCCCACCTCAGGCCAAACGCAGTACTGGACACCGCTTTGGCCTGAATCCTACTCGTTTTGCGAGACAACACTCGCAAACCGAGTTAGGATTTTTCAAAATACAGTGCTCCTATTGCGAAACGCTCGTTAACCGTGTTACTTGCAATCCGAGGTTCCACTGTATTAGCTATGTTGAGACAGAAAGTGGTATTGCACATATACTAAATATAATAAGCTCTAGCTCATCCAGCATAAAAACTCCCTCTAGTTGCGAGAGTGGAAAAAGAGCCAAAGGTTCAGCGTTAACTGACAAAACTAGATATTACCTTGTAAAACTAAAAATATTAAAATAAACATTTCAAACTTTTAAAGCTAAATCCTTAGCATAAAGTCAGTAGGCTAAAAGTGTAGGTTTCCTTACAACTTCTGATACACACTATATATAAAGAATTTATAAGTGGTATTGCACATATAACAGGCTCTAGCTCATCCAGCATAATGTCACCGTACTACTTACAGTGAGCCCACAGGCAAGTAGGTGACACGGGATCCCTCAGGGCATGGAGTCTAAGGGCCAGCTGGTATTCTGCCAGGGACCCCCTAACGAGGGTTTGGGCTTAGCTGAATGCTGACCCCAGGTCACGACCCCCAGGTTCACCCTACTCGCTAGAGAAGTACCAGAAGACACTGTCAGACAAGGATGGATGGATGAAGCAAAAGGAGAGACGGATAGCGAGCCAAGGTCAGGGCGGGCTGCAGACAACGTAATCAGAACAAGCCAAGTCGGTACACAAGAGATCAGTTCATGAGAGGTCAGGTTGAAGGCAGGTTACACGAAGGGAGGGAGCTCAGAAACAAATGTTGCTCAAGCAACCAGTAGCTGGTTTGAAAGGGATTTAAATAGGGAAGCACATGAGGGGCTGGACAGGAAGTAGCAGGAAGGAATCATATTAGGCAACAGCTGTGGCCGGCGACACCCATAGCTGCAGAGTGCACAGAGCAGAACACAAGCTAGTGGAACAAGTGCCAGATGGCCTACAGCAGGAAAGGTGAGACACAGATTAGCTCTGCAGCTCATCTATGACAGTACCCCCCTCTTACTAGGTCCCCCTACACGTCTAGGGGCTGGCTTGGAGGGAAATTTCCGATGGAATCTGGTCACCAAACGTGGGACTGAGACAGTCAGGAACCCAAGACCTCTCCTCCAGACCATAGCCCTTCCAATCAATGAGATAGAGTAGCCAATATTTCTTTAATCCCATACTGATCCGAGGTATCATCCACAGGAGCGGGGTGAGAAGAAGGGTGAGAGAAGCGATTGAGGACCAGTGGCTTGAGCAGGGAGACATGGAAGGCATTGTATATCCTGAGATGAAAGGGCAAACAGGGCTTGAAAGCAACTGGATTGATCTGACGGGAAATGGACCAATGAAGCGAGGGGCAAATTTCATTGAAGGCACCCAGAATGAGATGTGCTTGGTAGAGAGCCAAACTCTATCACCAGGCAGGAACTTAGGAGCCGGACGGCAATGACGATCTGCTGCCGTTTTATGCCTGGAAGCAGCTAGATGAAGATTCCCAGAGACTTCTTTCCAGATTGAGTCGAAGGACCTTTGGGTCTCAGCTGCTGCTGGTACAAGAGGAGAAATGGGAACAGTTAAGGGAACAGATTGATGCTGCCTGTAAACAGCGAAGAAGGGAGATTTTCCAGAACTGGCGTTGGAGTGATGGTTTAATACAAACTCTGCCCAGGGCAAAAGGTCCCCCCAGTCATCTTTGCCCATTGGACTGGGGATGAAAGGCAGATGAAAAATCCAATTTAATCCCAAAGGAGCTGGCCAAGGCACATTTTGGAGAACCGATCCACCACTACCCAGATGACTGTACAACCAGTTGAGGGAGGCAGATCTGAGATAAAATCCATGGAAATACAATGCCAAGGTATATCTGGCACTGGTAAGGGCAACAGCAACCCAGCAGGGGCAGACGTGGAAGATTTGGATAGTACACAAACCGTACAAGCTTGAACGTATTCCTTGACATCCTTACGAATAGAACGCCACCAATGATGACGCTGAAGAAGATCACAAGTACAAGGTATGCCAGGATGTCCAGAGATCTTGGAGTCATGTGCCCAAGCAAGTAGCTTGGGACGAAGTGCGAAACTACAAAAGTTTTACATGGAGGAGGCTGCGTAGACTGGAGTAGTGGCTAGAATACGATGCGGAGGGATGATGGGACAAGGATCTTAATGATTCTCAGAATCATTGACATCAAATGACCTGGACAAGGCATTGGCTCAAAGGTTTTTGGTACCTGGACGAAAAGTAATGTTAAAATTGAAGCGGGTGAAAAAGAGGGCCCAGCGAGCTTGTCGTGGGTTCAAGCGTTTGGCGGATTGTAAATACTGCAGATTTCTATGATCAGTATAGATGGTAATACAATGGGGAGAACCATCTAGAAGAGGTCGCCATTCTTGAAGAGCTAGTTTAATAGTGAGTACCTCACAGTCCCCAATAGTGTAGTTCTTCTCCGCATCAGAAAACTTCTTGGAAAAGAATCCGCAAAGCTGAGACTTGCCCTTCTGAGCTTGGAGCAGGACGGCACCGACTCCTACTGAATCTACCTGCAAAGAAAAGGGCTTAGTAACGTCCGGACGTAGGAGAATTGGAGCGGAGAGGAAGGCTGCCTTGAGTTTGAGGAAAGCATCAATGGCTTCAGGGGACCAGAGCCGAGCATTGACACCCTTGCAGGTGAGAGATGTAATAGGGGCCACCAAGGTAGAGTAGTTACGAATGAATTGACGATAGTAATTGGTGAAGCCCAAAAAGCGTTGGGTGGCTTTAAGACCAGAGGGCTGTGGCCACTCGGAGATGGCCCGAAGTTTGGCTGGGTCCATGAGGAGACCCTGAGACAAGATTATGTAGCCCAGAAATGGAACTTGTGTTTGTTCAAATAGACATTTCTGCAATTTTTCATATAGACAATTGTCCCGTAGACGCTGTAGCACAGCTTTAACATGAAGACGATGGGTAAGTAAGTCTGGTGAGAAAATAAGAATGTCATCCAGATATACAATAACACAGATATACAGAAGGTCGTGGAAGATCTCATTAACAAAATTTTGGAATAAGCCAAAGGGCATCACAAGATACTCATAATGTCCGTCCCTGGTGTTAAAGGCGGTCATCCATTCGTCTCCTTCCCGGATTCTTATTAAATTATAGGCCCCTCTAAGATCCAGTTTAGTAAAAACATGAGAACCTCGCAGTCTGTCAGAGTTCTGAAATTAAAGGAAGAGGGCATCGGTTCTTCACGGTGATGGCGTTAAGACCCCTGTAGTCGATGCAAGGACGGAGTAAACCATCTTTTTTCACTACAAAGAAGAACCCGGCTCTGGCAGGTGAGTTAGATTTCCTGATGAAACCTTTTTGCATGTTTTCCCAAATGTATTCAGACATGGCTTGTGTCTCGGGGATAGATAGAGGGTAGACTCGGCCTCGGGGAGGAGAGGTCCCAAGTAACAGATCAGTGGAGCAGTCAAAGTCTCTGTGAGGGGGAAGGCGATCAGCAGACTTTTTGCAGAAAACATCTCGGATGGACTGATATTGGGCAGGCAAGATGGGAGTAGTTGAAGCAGAAGCAGGAACACGAGGAGCTGAAGTTGCAGCGAGTTGCAGACGATCCAGACGGGAGGCAAGATCCTGAAGAAACAGCATTATTTGCTCTTGATTTGCTTGCTGGGAGTTAAGTCTCTGAACTAGATGTTGCATTTGATCCTCGGTCAGTGGCCGATTCTCAGAGGCGCTCATAGCTTGAGCAAACTGTCACGGTATTACTTACAGTGAGCCCACAGACGAGAAGGTGACACGGGATATCCCAGGACGTGGAGTCTAAGGGCCAGCAGGTAATCTGCCAGGGACCCCCTCACGGGGGTTTGGGCTTAGCTGCGTGCTGACCCCAGGTCACGACCCCTGGGTTCACCCTACTCGCTAGGGAAGTACCAGAAGACACTGTCAGACAAGGATGGATGGATGAAGCAAAAGGAGAGCCAGATACCCAGCCAAGGTCAGGGCGGGCTGCAGACAACGTAATCAGAACAAGCCGAGTCGGTACACAAAAGATCAGTTCATGAGAGGTCAGGCTTAAGGCAGGTTACACGAAGGGAGCTCAGAAACAAATGTTGCTCCAGCAACCAGTAGCTGGTTTGAAAGGGATTTAAATAGGGAAGCACATGAGGGGCTGGACAGGAAGTAGCAGGAGGGAATCATATATAAGGCAACAGGTGTGGCTGGCGACACCCATAGCTGCAGAGTGCACAGAGCAAAACAAAAGCTAGTGGAACAACAGGTGACAGCCGGCCTACAGCAGTAAAGGTGAGACACAGATCAGCTCCGCAGCTGATTTGTGACACATAAAAACTCCCTTATAGTGGCGAGACTGGAAAAAGAGCCAATGATTCAGCGTTAACTGACAAAACTAGATATTACCTTAGAAAACTAAAAATATTAAAATAAACATTTCAAACTTTGAAAGCTAAATGCTTAGCATAAAGTCAGTAGGCTAAAAGTATAGGTTTCCTTACAGCTTCTGATACACACTATTTATAAAGAATAACATGTTTAAGACACTTACATTTTTTTTAAAAGATATTAATTTAGACTTAATAGGAGACCCAGAAAAGTAGGCATGGGAGTCCAAAAGAAAAAAATAGCATAAAGAGGAAAGCCCCATAAAAAAAAGAGAAGGATGTATATATATATATATATATATATATATATATATATATATATATATATATATTGTTTCTACATATATTATCTAAAAGATGTGTTCTTAGGGCTAGCCTGTCTCAAAGGGGGGGTCCTACTAAAGGGGAGCAGCCAAAGGGAACAAAATTTGGTAAAGGGACTGGTACACCAAGAAGTCCTAAATCACAAGCCCAGGAGGCTACGAGCAGTAAACATCATGACCACATACCCCACCAGTAGACCCATATACCCTGATCTCCTCAGGTATAGAAAGATTATAACGTAGGTTAGGAGTCTGGGTGTTAACCTTCCTGAAGGTAAGCAGACATTCCATAAAATGTCACACCTCACGCTATTGGACTAAAGCAGATTAAGGGTTAGCTATGAAGCAGTTCAGGTCGATATCCAAGTTGAGGCCCCTGGGGTCAAGGGACCCCAACCGGTATATCCAACCAGTTTCATTTTTTGAGATCAAGGTTGTTTTATTCCCCCCTCTCCATTTGTCCTTGATGAGGTCGATCCTGTAGAATATCAATCCGGTGGGATTCTATGATGTACCTAATCAAAATGTTAGGATAGCTTGTGCTTAGGGAAGCCTTTTTTGATATTGTTAATATGCTTTCTTATCCGCACATAAAGGAGGCGGGTGGTTCTGCCTACACACTGGAGGTGGCAAGGGCATTCGATGACATAGATGACATGGGTACTGTGACAGGTGATCAATTCCTTTATCTTATATTCTCTCTGGTCAGTTCTTGACATAAAGGTTTCTCTTTTTCTTGGCTGTTTTTTACTGATTCTACAGGGCAAGCATCTCTGGCATTTGTAAAACCCTTTCATGTCAGCAAAGATTTTAACCTGTTTTGGGGGATCAATTACATTATGGACCAGATGGTTGCGGAGTGTGGGTGCTCTCCTATACACAAATTTTGGTCTGTTCGGCAAGATTTTAGATAGCACTCTATCCTCCTTGAGAATGGGCCAATACTTTGCCAAAATGCGTTCAAAAGTCTTGAATTGGGTATTGAAGCCTGTGACAAAGGCCATTTCTAGTTGGTTGTCCATTTTTCTTACGGAACAAGGCATCTCTTTCCATTTTCAATACTTCAAGCTTCAGTTTTTCAAGATTGTCTTGCTTATACCCCTTTTCCTGAAATCTTTTGACCAGCATGTCTGCCTGTGCATGGAAGTCTTCTATTATGTTACAGTTCCTGCGTATCCTTAGTAGTTGACCTTTATGAACATCTTTTTGTATTATACTCGTGTATAATCGAGTTGACATCTATGGTAGCCAACAGACAGTTTTTTGCCCCCTCAATATTCTGAAGACCTTTTATGAGTTGCAAACTATCTCGTATGTAGGATCTACCTTCCTGCACCAGTGGTTGGAGATATTTATCCAGATATTCTCCCAGGCGCGAGAAGACTGAATTGATCCCGCTTATGATCGGTCTGCCAGGCGGTTTATTTAAACTCTTGTGGATCTTCGGCGTGGAATATTGCATATCATCGTTATTGGGACTAATTTTTTTCCTGTTTTAAATGATTCAGATCAGATGGTAGCACATCAGCTCTAGGAGTGTTTGCCTTTCAATGTGCACAACTTGACTGATCACTGGACTGTTTTGAATCACATTCTTATTTGTTTTGTTATACATATATATATATATATATCCTTGGACTGCACTTAGATTGTTTGGATCTGTGAGGTTTTTTTTGGTCACACCTGTGCAGGGATAGACATGCACACATACGATTTCTGTTAAAGCGGGAGTCCCGCGAAAATTTTTTTTTTAAAAGTCAGCAGCTGCAAATACTGCAGCTGCTGACTTTTAAAATAAGGACACTCACCTGTCCCGGGGTCCAGCGATGTCGGCACCCGAGACCGAACTGTCCCATTGTCCCCGGGTGCTGCCGCTGTCATTCTCAGTGAGGGAATCAGGAAGTGAAGCGTTGCGGCTTCACTTCCCGGTTCCCTACTGCGCATGCACGAGTCGCACTGCGCGTTCTCAATGGTCCCCGTTATCTCCTGGGACCTGTGTGTTTCCCAGGAGACGGTGGGGGAGTACGGGAGGGGGCGTGACTCCCCGGGAGTCTATTCCTGGAAGTGGGTGCAGATACCTGTATTATACAGGTATCTGCACCCCCCTCCCCCCTGAAAGGTGCCAACTGGAGGAGGAAGGGGAGGGGAGGAATCCGATGAGCGGAAGTTCCACTTTTGGGTGGAACCCCGCTTTAAGTTATCACACATATATTATTATATTATATTTTTCACTTAATTTGGATGGAACCGTGAAGACTCCCTTGACACATTTGCGCAGGGAGGGCCACGAATACACAGAATTTTATCTATTTAATAAACCTGTAGCACTTTATAAAAGGTTTTTCACTTTATGTAATCCTGCAGACGCCTTTACATTCTTGAATAGGAATCCATTACATCCTCTAGTTTAAACCTAAGTAAGGTAAATAGAGTTTATGTCAGAGAGATTGGTCTCATACACCTATCAATCTCAGGTAGCGCCACCCACCCCATTTACTGACTTATATTCTGGACCCCCCACTTTTTTTGGGGGGGGAGTTCTCCTTTTTTGGGGAGGCAGCAAACTAGCCACTATCCTAAGCGCAGGGTAGTCTGCATTTGTTAAACACCAGAATTTATCCCAAAAAATCTCTAATCTTGTTCCAAGCGCACTAAATTGTGGCCTCATCATACAGCTGGTTCCCCAAGCTGTTGTTTATAAAATAAAGAGAGCTTGCAGGGAAAATGTCATTTTTTTGCTGCAGCAGGTTCTATACATGGTACAGATGCGCCACTTTACAAGCGGACTAGGGGGACCCCTTCCCCCCAGGCACTGTATTTAAAGGAATTTTTCATTTTTATTGTTTCACTTTAAGCATCAGTAAATCACTGTTCATTTAAAAATGTTTTTTACAAACTTTTTTTCCCATTGATACAGGTCCCACAGGGCAGTACCCAGACCCCCATACCCTTTGTATGCCCAATAACTTGCATCTAAGCCCTCAAAATTGGCACTTTTACTTCTGGTTCCGGCGCCGTAAGGGACAGGGAGACCAGCGGCTCCGCTCCGCCAGCAGAAAAAAAAAAGGGCTTATTAAGCCCCGGGGCAGCTCTCCCCCCTTCCAGATAAACTCCACATAAACCCCTGTGCTGCTGGAGTGGTATCTCTCCCAGCCGCGATCCCGCTCCAGATCTTGTTAGAGACACGCTTCTCCCTCCAACTCAGGAGCTCCAGGGAGACCTAAGATGGCCGCTGCGGCATCTGCATCTCCTCTCACACAGAGTCATCTGCAGCCACAACGTGCAGGTAAGCCAGGTGAGGGAGAAAATTACACTGAGGACATGGATGCCAGTGGGATGGGAAACAAGGAGGCTCCAGTCTCCTATGATTAAATAGACCAGGCAGTAGCAGCCCTGCTCTCCCCCACAATAACGGCCGCAGTGGAAAGAGCGGTATCAGCAGGCATCCTGTAGCTACGCAAAGGGCTGGGAGACCACTCTCAGAGGTAATGGAAGCTGGACAACGTATATCCTTATTGGAAGACAACCAATATACTATGAATGTGGCTTTAGAAAAATTCACTCAAGCCCAGCAGCATCTGCATGAATGGAGGATCTGGAAAATCGTTCCAAAAGGAACAACCTCCGGATAATTGGACTCCCCGAGTCATTTAAGCATGGCTCACTCCTAGATATTTGCACCTCTGCCCTCCCAAAGGCCCTCGGCTTACACCGCAGATGCACCGTGGAAAGGGCTCATCGGATCAGGGCCAGGGCAAACTAACACAATCGCTCGTTCCATGGTGATAAAGGGTCACAAGCTCCTTATCTTTGCAGATTATTCTGCCGAGGTATCCCACAAACTCAAGGATTTTCAACCTGTGTGCACAGAGCTATTCAAACGCAGCGTTAGTTTCACATTAGCCTACCCTGCAGTCCTTCGTCCGCAAGCCCCAGATGGGGAACAGGTCACTTTTCAATCCCCTGAAAAGGCAACCGCTTTCCTGTGTTCACTTTCATCACCAACCAAGCAATCCTCTTCTGACACATACGCAGAAAAAGTAAAAAGTGGGCCCAGGGCGCAAAGGAGCCCCAGGAAGGATCCGCCAAAACGCCTAAAGCATACCTCCTCAATTGATCAACCCACTCATCGATGAAATCGCCCTCTAAAGAAAGCTCATCACCTATTGGAGTGGCAGACATATCCTTTCTTTTTGAGTCCTGACCCTCCAGGAACCTATCACCTCTAGGTCTGTCCACACAGTGCAAACCTGTTTTTATGTTCTGATTTTCATCTATTTCATATGCAGTCCTCTAAATGTTTTGAAGTGTTCTCTGCTATGTTCCTCGCCGCCAGAACCCACCATGTGTCTTCTCTCCTTTAGGCGAGGCCACTATGCTCCTTAGCCACTTGGTCCACCCAACAGGGAAATCCTGCGAGCCAGGGAATGGTGGAGACCTTCTCCCAACTCTACCATATTTTCTGGGGAGTAGTGCCTGACCTCAGCAACACACTTCTCTGGCCTGGGGACTTGCGGTCTGACCGGTGGTGAAATTAGCATACGGAAAAAAGTGAACTCACAAAATTGTTTGTATCTCAAGTTTAATCTATTTTACTTTTCTTTACTCTTCTATTCCTACATGCCTCACTCTCTCAAGAAGGAATGGATTCCCCGTTCACGAATCCGGAAAATTGAAACAACACACCAGTCTCTGTTGGCAGATCATTTAACACAGGTAATTTACACACACTACCTCATACACCATCTTTATTTAACCTAATCCATGGCCACTGTACACATAACATCCTGGAATGTTAAGGGGCTGCGCTCCCCTGACAAAAAGAATGAAGGTCCTCAGACACCTAATTAGATTAAAATCAGACATAGCACTGCTCCAGGAAACACACTTAGCGGAAAGCGACTTCTTCCAAATGCGGAAGTTATGGGTAGGCAGGGTGATAGGATCAGCATCTAAAGGCCGCAAAGCGGGCACAATCATACTTTTAAATAAAAAATTAACATGCAATGTAGTATCCGTAGACAGCGATGAGGATGGAAGATCAGTTTCAGTTCACTTTAAATTCCTGTCCAGAGAAATCAGAATAACCAACATCTACGCACCTAACTCCCCTGACAAATGCTACTTCACCGACCTCACAACCCAATTAGCAAGAGAGACCAACCCCCCCCACCTCATAGGAGGTGACTTCAATTCAGTCATCAACAACTCTGAAGACAGATCCTGTTCCCATAGTAAACTAAGACCGAAAGCATGTGACCCGTTCACCCACCTCTACCACAAGGTGAACGCCCTCCAATTAATAGACACGTGGAGAATTCAACACCCCCTAGATAAATAATTTACCTTTTTCTCCCCAGCCCATAACTTTTGCTATACTTGACTATTACCTCTGCACCCCCCTCCCTTCTCCACACAGTCAGAGATTCCTGCATTCATGACATGGTCATCTCAGACCACTCCCCTATCTCAGTCACATTGGACAGCCTCCAGACCCACCCAGAATATAGACAATGGCGCTTCCCATCACACCTAAACCAAAATGAATGCTTTAAGACCATGCTGAAACAGGCTTGGAAGGACTACACACGCAACAATAGCTCTCATGCAAACAACCCTAATCTGTTCTGGGATGCAGGCAAAGCATTCCTCCATGGAAGGATAGTTTCCTTCCTAACAGCCTACAAGAAGAACACCCAAAAATTATACCTAAAGACAAGTTATAGCCTACGTACTGCCCAGAAACGACTTACTGAGCGGAACACTCCAGAAAATAATAAGGCATGGCAGGAAGCCAAGGACCGCTTTGACATCTTGGCAAACAATTTAGAGCGTATGAAAATGACTCACGCACAATTACAATTTCAAAAATTTGGAAATAAGGCAGTGATATAACTAGCTAAACTCTCAAGAGGCACATACCTCCCCACCCATATCACGGCCTTGCATTACTCTGACGGCACTCTCTCCATTTCTCCCAAGGATATTAATAAAAGTTTGGAAACATTCTACGCCAATCTTTATGCCCAAAAACTGATAGACCCCTGTGAAGCGACCAAATGGCTAGAATTAACACCACTCCCACAGATTAAACCTGATTTGCTAATCACCTTAAACTCCCCAATCTCTGAAGGAGAAATCTCGGCCTCCGTTAAAGGCCTGAAAAGTGGCAAAGCCCCTGGCCCTGATGGATACACTCCAGTTTTTTAAATTGCTAAAAGAGGAAATCACCCCCTCCCTGTTTTCTGTCTACAACACAATATGGGATGGGGCCCTTACCTCCCGACAGGACACCAAGCAAACATAAAACTATTTGCTAAAAAAGGGAAGGATCCACAGCAGCCAGGGTCTTACCGCCCAATCTCATTGCTAAACATAGACTCCAAAATACTCTCTAAGATTATAGCCTCTCGTTTAGCAAATATCATGCCATCCCTTATTCACCCTGCACAGTCAGTATTTACCAAGGGTAGGTAAGCCTTGTCCAACCTAAGAAAAGTCCTAGCCACCCTAGAATACGCAAAACAACACCCCCTTGAAGATGTGGCGATTGTCACCGTAGATGCTAAAAAAGGCATTTGACAATGTCAGCTTCCAAAGTCTATTCCTAGTAATGCAAAAATTAGGGACATCAGGCCCCTTTAATCATTTCATACACAACCTGCATTCAGCTCCGTCGGCTACGGTAATAGCTGCTCGTGTGCAATCTAATCCCATTCGGTTACACAAAGGAACAAGACAGGGCTGCCCACTCTCTCTTCTGTTATTTAATCTGGCCATCGAACCTCTATCGCTACACCTTAGCTCCACAGCAAGCATCCATGGAATCCCATTCGGACAAAATGATGTGCGAGTCACCCTTTTTGCAGACGATATCCTGATATTCACCTCATCCCCCCAAACAGACATTCCCACCATACAATCGATCTTCAATTCCTTCCACAAATGCTCTGGTCTGAAAATAAATTTCGCCAAGAGCGAAATTCTCCCTCTAGGTACATGTAATTCACGAACATGGTCACTTTCTTCTCCCTTCCACATTACCGAGAAGCACATAACATACTTGGGCATTAAAGTAGGAAAGGAACCATCCTCTCTTTACTATCTCAACTACCCTCCTCTGCTATCAAAAATAGTGGGTGAATTGGAGGCTTGGTCCAACCTCCCACTCTCACTCTTTGGGAGATGCGCACTATTTAAAATGGTCAGTTTGCTCGCCTTCTATACCCTTTGCAAACTTTACCATTATTATTGAAGCACAAAGATATACAAAATTTAAACAAGGAAATTACCTCCTTCATATGGAATAAGGGCAAACTTAGAATTGCACTGACCAAACTTTTTCTCCCGAAGAGTGGGGGGGGGGCAGCATGCCGAACATTAGAGTATATAACTTAGTATAACTTAGCATGTCTTCTGAGAACAGGAATAGACTGGATTATACATGCGTCAAAATACTCAATACTTACGGATTGGAATCTGACTTGGCTTACTGTCATGAGAGCCATGTACCTGATGCGAGACCAAAGTAGTGGGGAGGCCTCCCTTGCACCTTGGGTCCTTAAAGTCTCTGGAGATGGAGACAGAGACGTGGTGGGACACAGAGTGGCATGGGTGCCAGGGGTGCGGAGCACCGTGCAAGCCTTAGTCCAAGATCCAAGCCAAGGTCAAGTCCAGTTGGCAACGAAGTATAAAAGGGTTAATCAGAAAAAGAATGGTCGAGAACCAAGCCAGGGTCGGTTCTAATCTGGCAGCTGAGTACAAAAGGGGCAAAGAAGTAGAATGGTTAAGGTACAAATCCGAGGTCAAAGGCAAGCAGCAATCAAGAGTAGTCAAATAGGTTTCTGGGGCAACAAGTTCAGACAGATCACACACTAGCACAGGAACAAGGGGGGACTGAAGATATTCCAGCAATTTGGCAGTGTCTGGGCTTATATAGGGAAGTTTGAGGTCACTTCCTGTGCGCCTCCTGGGCATTTTCCCACCTTTTTCCATCAGGTTGATGTCACTTCCTGTGCGCCTCCTGGGCAGTTTCCCACCTTTTTCCATCAAGTCTTCTGCGCAGGTGCTGGTGAGTGCACTAAGGCGTCTTTGGTGCATGCTCAGTTGGCACGTATTTCCTCTCGCAGCAACGCGCCATTGGTGCATGCGTAGTAAGCCCTGGACTCTTACAGAGCCCCCCCAAAGGGGCGGCCTCTGGACACCCGTCCGGGATGAAGCTCGCTGAAAGAACTGCCTGAGAAGATCTGGATCATGGATATGCGACTCGGGTTCCCAGGAATTCTCTTCAGAGCCATAACCCTTCCACTGTACCAGAAATTGGCATCCGCGGGCCCCTACTACGGCAGTCCAGGATGGCCTCCACCTTGTACTCCTCAATCCCTTTAATCATAGAGACAGGCGGAGGACGGGCCCAACGTTCCCAAAAGGGGTTCGGGGGCATGGGCTTCCGGAGGGAGGCATGGAAGACTGGGTGGATCCAGTAAGTTGAGGGCAGTTTGAGTTTGTAGACAACAGGGTTGAATCAGGACAGGACAGAGAAGGGCCCAATGAACTTAGGGCCCAATTTCTTGGAGGGACAGGCCAACTTCAAATGCCTGGTAGACAGCCAAACCTTGTCTACCGGTTGAAGATCCAGGTCCCCCTGCTGCCTTCAATCATAGATGGTCTTGTAATCCAGCTGTGCCTTGGCCATGGTATCCTTTAGGAGCACAAAGTTGTTGTGTAGAAACTCCACTCTGTTCCAGACAGCCGGGACTGAAGTGGATTCGAGTAGGACAGGGGAAAAAGAAGGGTGGTACCCCAGGTTGGCATAGAAGGGTGATTGCTTAGTGGTAGAATGTATTGCGTTGTTGTATGCAAATTCTGTACAAGAAAGTAGGGACGCCCAATTGTTTTGGACAAAGGTAGAGAAACAACGAAGGTACTGTTCAAGAGTTTGGTTCGTGCGTTCTGTTTGTCCATTGGTCTGGGGGTGGTAGGCCAAAGAGTAGTGGTTCTCGATGTCTAGAGCAAGACAGAGCTCCTTTCAGAATTTAGAGGTTAATTGGACCCCACGATCCGATACAATCATGCTGGGGACCCCATGGAAGGCGTATGATCTCCTTGATAAAAGCCTAAGCTATTTTGGGGGCAGGAGTGCCAATCATAGGAATAAAATGAGCCATTTTTGTAAGGCAGTCCACAATAACACATAGGCCAGAGGTGAATTGCTTCTTGAGTTTGTGCTGAGGGGAACCACAGAAAATGTCTGTTTTGCTTGGTGAGTTGGTGTGATAGGTGAAATTATTGATGACAAGCCTTTGATGAATCTTCTATAAAAATTGGCGAATCCCACAAACCTCTGGACGCTCTTACGGTCTGGGGGTACTGGCCATTCAAGAACTGCAGTTACCTTCTAGGGGTCCATGGAGATGCCAGAAGTCAAAATAATGAGGCCAAGGAATTGTATAGTACCTTTCTCAAACTCACATTTTTCAAGCTTGGCGTAGAGCCTATGGGCTCGGAGCTGAAAGAGGACTTTTCGCATGTAGATGTGAAGTGCCTCGAGGGAAGGTGAAAAAACAAGGATGTCATCTAAGTACACTATCATAAAGAGGTCAAGAAAATCCCAAAAGATGTCATTCACCAAGTGTTGGAAAGTTGCTGGGGCGTTACACAGCCCAAATGGCATGACCAAATACTCAAAATGGCCAAACCTAGCATGAAAGGCCGTTTTCCATTCATCGCACTCTCTTATCCGTATTAAATTGTAAGCCCCTCTTAGGTCCAATTTTGAGAAGACCTTGGCGGTGCACAACCTCTGGATGAGCACAGGGACTAGAGGCAACGGGTATTGATTCTTAAATGTGATACTGTTCAATTCTCTGTAGTCAATACATGGTCTTAAAGAATGGTCCTTGTTTTCCACAAAGAAGAGTCCAGCCCCAGCAGGAGAGGTAGAGGGCTGGATGAACCCTTTCCTAAGATTCTCATCAATGTATTTTCGGAGGACTTCTAATTCAGGCTCAGAGAGTGGGAAGATCCTCCCAAATGGTATTGCAGAACCAGGAAGAAGCTCAATGGGGCAATCATACGGCCAGTGAGGTGGTTAGGATTCAGCCCCCTTCTTGTCGAAGACGTCCAGGAAGTCTCTGTAAACCTGGGGGAGAAGAGTGTTGTCATCTGTTGAAAGGGGTTGAACCGTCAAACAGGCTTGTTGTGGAAAACAGTGGTGTAAGCAATAGGGTGAGCCGAAACACACAACTTCAGTGGACCAATCAATCTGTGGCTGGTGCTGTCAAAGCCATGGTAACCCCAAAATAACCGGAAAAATGGGGAAAGAAATCACGTCCAGCCGAAGATATTCCCAATGGTCTGCTTTGGTGGTGGCCAAGATGAGGGTGGTCTCATGGGTTATGGGACGCGAGATTGGTGTGGAGTTAACTGCTAGATGAACGGTAAATGGCTGGGGCTTCTTGCATAGTTGGATTCCATACTTTTTGGAGAAGTGGATGTCAATGAAGCAGCTGCAAGCCCCAGAGTCAATAATGGCTGCTACTCAGATTATCCTTCCCGGTATCCGCAAAAGGAGGCAGAGAGTGAGATGTGAGGATTTAAAGTACGGTGAAACAGAAGGGGGTTCAATCTACTTACTCGGCCTAATGGGACATCCCTGAAGAAAGTGACCCGCTCCACTATAATACAGGCATAGATTGTTCAGGTGACTACGTTGTCTTTCTTCGGGTGTGAGCGGTGCATGAACTAAGCCGAGTTGCATCAGTTCTGCGTCATGAATTGGGGTTGATGCGTGGGTCTCATGGGTTCTCAGGTGGGGAGCCATGGATACTCGTGGGAGCATCCATATGGGACGGGCCATACCGCATCGTTCCCTGCGTCGTTCTCGGAGTCTGCGATCAAGCTGGATAGCAAACAGAATTGTAGGTTCCAATGTATCAGGGAGCCTCACTCTTGCTAATTCGTCTTTGAGGGGCTCGGACAGGCCCAAGTGAAACTGAAGGCGCAAGGCAGCATCATTTCATGCAGTGTCTGCAGCCCACTTGTGGAATTCCGTTATGTAGTCCTCAACAGGGCGTTTCCCCTGTTGTAGAGAGGTCAACACTGTTTCAGCCGTGGTGGTTCGTTGTGGGTCATCATAAAGGATTGCCATGGCATCAAAGAAAGAAGACAGTGAGTGCAGTATAGGACTCTCCCTTTCTAACAGCTGATGAGCCAATGCTTGAGGTTCTTCTGTAAGTAGGGCTACTACGAACCTGACCTTTGTATCCTCTGCAGAGAAGGTCCTAGGCTGTAAGGTAAAGTATAGCCAACAGGCGTTCCTGAAAGCCCGGAACTTGTGGCGAACCCCTGAAAAGCGTTCCGCATAGGAACCTGTCGTTCAGGAGCTGGAGAAGAGATGGGATGCTCCATAGCCATAACAGGTAGTTCCGCAGGGCTCAGAACTGAGTGATTGGCCATTGTAGTCAGCCGACCTTCCAGTTAAAAGTACCCCTCTTGTATGGACGTCAGGGCCTGAGACACAGAGGCCACTTGTTGGCACAGGGCCTCGAAGGCGGAAGCAATCCCCTCAGTCTCAGACATAGCTGAATTATTCTGTCACGAGAGCCATGTACCTGATGTGAGACCGAAGTAGTGGGGAGGTCTCCCTTGCACCTCGGGTCCTTGAAGCCTCTGGAGATGGAGACAGAGACAGAGACTTGGTGGGACACCGAGTGGCACGGGTGCCAAGGGTGCGGAGCACTGTGCAAGCCTTTGTCCGAGATCCAAGCCAAGGTCAAGTCCAGCTGGACAACAAAGTATAAAAGGGTTAATTAGACGAAGAATGGTCGAGATCCAAGCCGGGTCAGTTCCAATATGGCAGCTGAGTACAAAAGGGGCAAGGAAGTAGAATGGTTAAGGTACAAATCCGAGGTCAAAGGCAAGCAGCAAACAAGAGTAGTCAAATAGGTTTCCAGGTCACAAGTTCAGACAGATCACACACTAGCACAGGAACAAGGAGGGACTGAAGATAATCCAGCAATTTGGCAGTGTCTGGGCTGGGCTTATATAGGGAAGTTTGAGGTCACTTCCTGTGAGCGTCCTGGGCATTTTCCTGCCTTTTTCCATCAAGTCTTCTGCGCAGGTGCGGGTTAGCGCACTAAGGCGTCTTTGGCGCATGCTCGGTTGGCATGGATTTCCTCTTGTGGCAAAGCTCCATTGGTGCATGTAGAGTAAGCCCTGGACTCTTACACTTACCCAATAAATCTATCCGCTCTCCTACATAACTCGTTGAAACGAATCCCAATTCATATTAAACAAAATCTGCTATTCAGAGACACGATAATGGCCTGGAGGGAGGTGAGGAAAAAACTGGGTCTCTCACCTTTTGTCTCCAGGTTCCTTCCAATCCAAGGCAACCCTATGTTCCCCCTTGGTCTCCAATATGAACCTTTTTCCAAATGGAGAGATAAAGGGTTAATCAATGCACACTCTCTATATCACGGCGTAAATGGCTCTCTCAAACCCTACCACCTCATTGCGGAATAATTTAATCTCCCTCCTCACCATTTTCTTTAAGTGCCGCAATACACAGGCTTCATCACCAAAATTTGTCCAAAGAAAAGCATCAGATTCCAACAATGTTTCCTAGACAAGTTGATAGCGGAACAAAGGTACTCCATTTCAGATAATTACCACCCTCTCAACGGAAAGTTTACTAAATCTATAGATCATACTGTACCTCAATCAAATCCTGGTCAGTTGACTTACCAGGTCAAGTCGACATAGACAATATCACAGCAGGTTATAAGATCACCAACATTATACCAAACGAGTCCTGGAGAGAAACTCAATTCAAGTTAATGCACAGGGCATACTACCTATTTTCAACAAAACACCCCTCCACCTCAGGAACCATATATGCCCATGGTGTTCTCTTCATAAAACCTCTCTACCCCACCACCTCTGGGTTTGTCCACGGATCATTATCTACTGGTCCACAATTCTTAACCTTATCCAAAAAGTGACTGATTTCACTCCGAAGAAAGACCCCATGGTTCTGCTGTTTGGATACCCACCATACGTGATTTGATTGTAGCCGTATTAGTGCAATTGTGACAGAGAATGGAGGTTACAAATAATGGAAGCAAACCCTGCAATCAAAAGTGCAATCAAAAGTGCCATTTCTTTTTTTTTCAAATATGTTTTTTTAGATTTTGACAAAAAAATAGTTGACAGACTATGGTCATGGAAGAGGATCTACAAACTTTATAAAGAACTTTATAATGATGTTTCCTAGCACCCCTTACAACAATAGAAGGATGGGATGGAGAGCTGTCAGGTCACGTAGAGGCTGGGTGACAGATGCACACCGTTGGGATCAGGAGTGCACCGCAAGGTAGTGGACCCTACGGCTGACTGCTGCGGATTGAACCCTGGGAGGTTCAGGAAGCAGGTCTACTGTATCACTGACACAGATCCCACTGGGGGCTAGAGCATAGATTCCCTAGGGCGCGGAGTCTAAGAGCCAGCAGGTGTTCACCAGAGCCTTTAATGGTAAGGATGGACTGCGCTGCAGTCTGGCTCCAGGTCGCAGCCCCCAGGGTCTCACAGCTCATGCTCACGGTAGACTACAGGAGAAAAGGAAGGAGGCAGCAGGCTGGAACAACAAGGAAAGTAGGGGACAAGCCAAGGTCGGGGCCACAGGCAAGCAGGGATGGTCGGGAACACGCCAAAGGTCAGGGTCACGAGCAGACAGGAATAGATAAGAACAGGCCAAAGTCGGTAACAGGAATCAGATGTAGGAAACACAGCAAGTACACACAGAGGCTAACCCACAATAGTTGATCAGCACTGCTGGCTTGCAGTGCACAGGTTAATATAGGGTTCCCTGATAGGGCCTGGGGTGGGGCCATGCTTAGAGGAGAGGTTACAAAAGCAGTCAGGTGAGGGTCAGCTGGTCTCTAGAGATGAACACATAGAGACAGGTATGCTGACCGACAAACTCTATTGCATAACCATGACAAGAGCGTTTAGAGAACAGATGAGAGGAAGCTAGACTCAAGAAGCAGAAGAAGGGTTATCAGTAAGTTGTGAGATTTTTTGGAAAGGAGGAGAGAGGGGTCACAGAAAAGGGACGTCCGAGGACTCTCCCCTCCAAATGACCCCTGCCCAAACCTTGAGGAGAGGAGCAAAAATAGCAACAATAGTAATATACATGGGAACCCAATATATGTACCAACTCTAGTAGAACGTACTCTTGCGTGTGCTAGGGGCACCTGAGCAGGAAGGAAGAGAAAAATCTCTTTAAGGAGAGCCATGGGGGAGTGTGGATGATCGGTTAGTCCTGTGATGGATTAGCGGTTGAGAAAGAGTCTCCTTCATTGAATGAGAAATTAAGCGCATTTAGAATGGCTTTTCTGAAGTTGTCAGACACTGATCAATAAAGGATGCCCATCTTTTTTTGAGTTTGGTATTAGGCCAGTTTCTGTGGAGCAAGGCATCTAGTTTTTCTTGGAGAAGCAGGATTTTGAGAACTTTTATTGTTTCGGAAACGGGCGGAGGAATGGGAGAGATCCATTGTTTGAATATGGTCCTGCGAGCTATGAGACAAGTCCAGGAGAGTCCATTGAAGGTTTTCTTGAGGTAATGACTTGGAGGTAAGCAGAATGTTAAAGAAAAAAAAAAAAACACGTCTCTGAGGGAAAGGAGAGAGAAGAAAAAAAAGAGAAAAACAAACACATACAAATCAATGGTAATAAAGATAGCAGCAAAGTTAATGAGATCAGACAGAGGGAGAGTTATAGAATGGAGGGGGGGGGGGTTACTAGTCACAGAGGGGGTTGTAAAACTTAAGTATAATGGGTAGGGAAACCAATATCTAAATCCAAGCCATTATTTTTGGTGTCAAAAAGAAGGATCATTCTTAGTTCAAACGTTTTCCTTTCCTGGATAGTTCTGAAATTCCCTTTAAGAACTAAAACATTGAGGTTTTCTATAGTGTGGTCCGGTTGTGAGAAGTGATGTCCCACAGGTGTGCATAAACTTTATGTTCCTTGATGGTATGTCTGTGCAAATTCATCCTTGCTTGCAACTTCTGTCTTTTTTCACCAAAATAAGATCCTTTGCTGCACCTTTTGCATTGGACGAGGTACACCACATTACTGGAGGTACAGTAAGATCCCATGATATTGAAGGTCCCATTTGTGTGTGTGACACTTTTGGACAGATTGATCTGGTTGCATAGTTTGCAGCATTTTTTATTGCAGGGTTTTCTTCCATTATTTGTGACTTCATAATCAGAGTGAAGTTTCCTGCTGATTAGTTTGTGTCTGAGGTTGGGTGGTTGTCTGAAAGCCAATAATGGGGTTGTTGGAATATTCCTTTCAGAGTTTCATCCTCTGTTATAATGGGTTGTAAATCTTTGATTACCTTTTTGATCCCTTCAAGTGCTGGGTTGTATGTGGTGACTACTGAGGTACTCGGTTATTTGTTTTTTTCTCTGTGTATTGGAGGAGATTTTCTCTTCGGGTTTTCAAGGCTGTGTTTATGCTGTTGTTGACAGTTTTGTCTTTGTAACCTTTCTTATGGAAGGAGTCTGCCAGTGTTCTGAGATGTTTATCTCTGTCTTCTGGGTCTGAACAAATTCGGTGGTATCTGGTGGCCTGGCTGTGTATGATGGCTCGTTTAGTGTGTTGGGGGTGAAAACTGGAACTATGAAGATAGCTGCATTGGTCAATCGGTTTTCTGTATATCGATGTGTGAAGCTTGTCATCCCTGATGTATACTGTAGTGTCTAGGAAGTTGACATGTTTGTTCGAATAATCCATTTTTAGTTTGATAGATGGGTGAAAAGTGTTGATCAATGAGAAGAATCGGTTTAGATTTTCTTCACCTTCAGTCCATATCATGAAGATATCATCAATATAGCGATAATACCTGTATGGCTTTTGTTGTATGCTGTTCAGGAATTTGTCCTCCAGGTCAGCCATAAATAAGTTTGCATATTGGGGTGCCATTTTGCTTCCCATAGCAGTACCCATACACTGGAGATAGATGTCATTATTGAAAGTGAAGTGGTTGTGTGTAAGAATGAATTTGATGAGCTGTGTCACATACGCAGCAGTGTATTTGTGATTTGGTGAGGATGATAAGAATCTGTGACATGCCGCCAACTGATCCCTGTGAGGGATGTTACTGTACAGAGATTCTACATCCATAGTGACTAAAAGTATATTTGGTGGTAATTGTTGTATATTGTTAAGCTTGTTCAAAAAATCAGTGGTGTCTTGCAGGAAACTTGCAGTGTTCATGACTAAAGGTTTTAACATTTTTTCTACAAGGCCTGAGATATGTTCGGTAAGTGTATTCATACCTGTTATAATGGGTCTGCCTGGATTACCTGGCTTGTGAATCTTGGGCAGCATGTAGAAGTCTCCAATTTCTGTATTATCCGGAATCGCATTGATGAGTTCTGAATGTAGGTGGCTTGGTATTGTCGCAATGAGACCTTTTAATTGCTTAGTAAAATCCTGGGTCGGATCATAATCCAGTTTTTTTGTAGTAAGTAGTATTTTCCAGCTGCCTCTGGCCATCTTGCATATATTTGCCTGTATCCATCACAACGACTGCTCCCCCTTTATCTGCTGTTTGATGGTTATGGCCTGATTATTGTGCAGATCATGTACAGCTCTATGCTCCAGTGGTGAAAGGTTGTATAATATTTTCTTTTGCTGGGTGGATATCAGGGATGTGACTCGCAGCCTAAAGCTGTCAATATAGGTATCCAGTTTGGGGTTGCGTCCTTGTGGAGGTGTGAAGTTGTTGTTCTTTTTCTTTTTGTCACCTCCTATTGTCCTAGGATTCCTTTCCTTACTGTGAAAATATTCTTTGAGCCTTAGTCTCCTAAGGATTTCCTCCATATCTGACTATACCTGTAAATTATCCAATTTGGTGGTTGGGCAGAATGTGAGGCCTTTGGAGAGGACTGTTGTTTCTGGTGTAGAAAGTTTATGATTTGACAAATCTATAATACCGAGTTCCTCTGTTATATCCACATTTTCTGTAAAGTCAGCATTTACACAAGGGATACCTTGGGATTCTGAATCTGGTTCCAAGTTGCTGATAGCAGGAGTTATAGAAGTTGTGTTTGTTTTGTGTTGTTTAGGTTGTATCCAAAAGGTCTGCTCTTAGTGTAGCTTTTGGAGTTTTTTTTGCTTCCTGTTCATGGCAAGTATTTGCAGTTGTCTTTGTCTTTCGATTTCATTCTTAATTTGGTTGATGCTTGTAGGGTCCAATGGTGTTGAGGTTTCAAACACCAACTGCTTTTGTTTCCGGATTGTTTCCCTTTTACCATACAGTTTATGAATGAGGTTGTTCCTCAACCTTTCACTGGTACGTCTGCAGAGTCCTTCTGCATAAGGAGAGTTAAGTGTATTTGCACAAGGATTTTTAATCCGGAGACCCAGTGGTATGAGATTCCTCTTTTTGCATCTTGAGAGAAAGAAGATGTCGCTGTTGACCTGTGTTTCCTTTGTGATCAGGTTGGTTAACTGCTTCTTTATGCGGCTATATGCAGTATCTTCCATCATACTTGATTTGATTGTAGCCGTATTAGTGCAATTGTGACAGAGAAAATTGAGTACTGTCCGTGATACTTTTTTTATGTCCCCTTCTTCAAGGGTATGTCCCCTTCTTCAAGGTCCAAGCAGTACTGATTCACAAATTGTTAAGCAGAATGGTAAAGAAAAAGAAGGAAAAAAAAAACACAACACGTCTCTGGGGAAAGGAGAGAGAAAAAAAAAAGAGAAAAACAAACACATACAGATCAATTGTAATAAAGATAGCAGCAGAGTTAGTGAGATAAGACAGAGGGAGAGTTATAGAATGGAGGTCACAAATAATGAAAGCAAACCCTGCAATAAAAAACGCTGCAAACTATGCAACCAGATCAAGCTATCCAAAAGTGTCACACACAAATGGGACCTTCAATATCATGGGATCTTACAACTGTACCTCCAGTAATGTGGTGTACCTCATCCAATGCAAAAGGTGCAGCAAAGGATCTTATGTTGGTGAAACAGGACAGAAGTTGCAAGCAAGGATGAATTTGCACAGACATATGATCAAGGAACATAAAGAAGACAGTTTATGCACACCTGTGGGACATCACTTCTCACAACCGGACCACACTATAGAAGACCTCAATATTTTAGTTCTTAAAGGGAATTTCAGAACTATCCAGGAAAGGAAAACGTTTGAACTAAGAATGATCCTTTGTTTTGACACCAAAAATAATGGCCTGAATTTAGATATTGGTTTCCTTACCCATTATACTTAAGTTTTACGACTACCTCTGTGACTAGTAACCCCCCCCCCCCCTCCATTCTCCCTCTGTCTTATCTTACTAACTCTCCCTCTGTCTTATCTCACTAACTCTGCTGTTATCTTTATTACAATTGATTTGTATGTGTTTGTTTTTCTCTTTTTTTTCTTCTCTCTCCTTTCCCTCAGACGTGTTTTTTTTTTTTTTCTTTAACATTCTGCTTAAAAATTTGTGAATCAGTACTGCTTGTACCCTGAAGAAGGGGACATACCCCGAAAGCTCGTCCTGAAAAAATGTTAGTGCAAATAAAAAAGGTATCACGGACAGTACTTAATTTTCTCTGATACCCACCATTAAATAGTACACCACCAGCTATCTCCAAGTCATTACCTCAAGAAAACCTTCAATGGACTCTCCCTGACTTGTCTCATAGCTCGCAGGACCATATTCAAACATTGGATCTCTCCCATTCCTCCGTCCGTTTCCGAAACAATAAAAGCTCTCAAAATCCTGCTTTTACAAGAAAAACTAGACACCTTGCTCCACAGAAACTGGCCTAATACCAAACTTAAAAAAAGATGGGCATCCTTTATTGATCGGTGTCTGACAACTTCAGAAAAAGCCATCCTAAATGCGCATCATTTCTCATTCAATGAAGGAGACTCTTTCTCAACCGCTAATCCATCACAGGACTAACCGATCATCCACACACCCCCATGGCTCTCCTTAAAGAGATTCTTCTCTTCCTTCCTGCTCAGGTGCCCCTAGCACACGCAAGAGTACGTTCTATATATATATATATATATATATATATATATATATATATATATATATATGTATATATATATATATATACATATACAGAGTCAGGTCCATAAAAATTGGGACATTGACACAATTCTAATCTTTTAGGCTCTATACACCACCACAATGGATTTGAAATGAAACAAACAAGATGTGATTTAACTGCAGACTTTCAGCTTTAATTTGAGGGTATTTACATCCAAATCAGGTGAACGGTGTAGGAATTACAACAGTTTGTATATGTGACTCCCACTTTTTTAAGGGACCAAAAGTAATGAGACAGATTAACAATCATCCATCAAACTTTCACTTTTTAATACTTGGTTGCAAATCCTTTGCAGTCAATTACAGCCTGAAGTCTGGAATGCATAGACATCACCACATGCTGGGTTTCATCCCTGGTGATGCTCTGCCAGGCCTCTACTGCAACTGTCTTCAGTTCCTGCTTGCTCTTGGGGCATTTTCCCTCCAGTTTTGTCTTTAGCAAGTGAAATGCATGCTCAATCGGATTCAGGTCAGGTAATTGACTTGGCCATTGCATAACATTCCACTTCTTTCCCTTAAAAAACTCTTTGGTTGCTTTCGCAGTATGCTTCGGGTCATTGTCCATCTGCACTGTGAAGCCTGGTCCAATGAGTTCTGAAGAATTTTGCTGAATATGAGCAGATAATATTGCCCGAAACACTTCAGAATTCATCCTGCTGCTTTTGTCAGCAGTCACATCATCAATAAATACAAGAGAACCAGTTCCATTGGCAGCCATACATGACCACGCCATGACACTACCACCACCATGCTTCACTGATGAGGTGGTATGCTTTGGATCATGAGAAGTTCCTTTCCTTCTCCATACTCTTCTCTTCCCATCACTCTGATACAAGTTGATCTCGGTCTCATCTGTCCATAGGATGTTGTTCCAGAACTGTGAAGGCTTTTTTAGATGTTGTTTGGGAAACTCTAATCTGGCCTTCCTATTTTTGAGGCTCACCAATGGTTTACATCTTGTGGTGAACCCACTGTATTCACTCTGGTGAAGTCTTGTCTTGATTGTTGACTTTGACACACATACACCTACCTCCTGGAGAGTGTTCTTGATCTGGCCAACTGTTGTGAAGGGTGTTTTCTTCACCAGGGAAAGAATTCTTCGGTCATCCACCACATTTGTTTTCCATGGTCTTCCGGGTCTTTTGGTGTTGCTGTTCTTTCTTTTTAAGGATGTTCCAAACAGTTGATTTGGCCACACCTAATGTTTTTGCTATCTCTCTGATGTGTTTGTTTTGTTTTTTCAGCCTAATGATGGCTTGCTTCACTGATAGCGACAGGTCTTTGGATCTCATATTGAGAGTTGACAGCAACAGATTCCAAATGCAAATAGCACACTTGCAATGAACTCTGGACCTTTTTTCTGCTTCTTGTAAATGGGATAATGAGGGAATAACACACACCTGGCCATGGAACAGGTAAGCAGCCAATTGTCCCATTACTTTTGGTCCCTTAAAAAGTGGGAGGCACATATACAAACTGTTGTAATTCCTACACCGTTCACCTGATTTGGATGTAAATACCCTCAAATTAAAGCTGCAGTTAAAGCACATCTTGTTCGTTTCATTTCAAATCCATTGTGGTGGTGTATAGAGCCAAAAAGATTAGAATTGCGTCGATGTCCCAATATTTATGGACCTGACTGTATATACATTTTTTTTCCAGACTACCTCTTGACCTGACTTTGCTATGCTCTCACGCAACTTTTGAACAAGTGGCATCTGTGAGCCTATGTCCATCCATAGACCTTCAAGGTCCACACCTTCACACACATTCTGGGAAACCCTGTGAACTTAGGATATTACCTCAAGTGTTCAGGTTCTCTCTTTGAGACCTTATTAAAGTGATTTCTGTCATTTGCCTGTATACGCGAGTTCTACTCCTATATATACACCTATATTCACATATACGTGTATTTCGTTTATAAAGCTTTTCTAAATTACTGGCAGCATCTAAGTGCAAACCTCATTGGATCGGTAGGCCTTTTCTTAAAGACAAACAGAAAAACGGCAGCGCTGCTCTAAGGGTAGTAAATCAAGTAAAACAAGGCTTTAATAATGTTAAAATATGCACTCACACTTGAGTAATAAAAACAGGCATGGGTTAGTTCTCCTGAACATCCTAAAGTTTCATCTGGTTCCAGCTGGGCTGTGGTGGGGTCAGACCCCGGCCGCTTCCTGTGGCGTCCATAGCTCAGAGGTGTGGGATTCTCTCAGCCAGCGCGTCAGGAGGTACGTAGGTGGATGACGTCAGATGTTTGGAGAGCGGGGGGCGTGGCCGTAGCGCTCGCGTTCGGAGCATGCATGCTCCTTCGTCAGGCGTGGATATCAGCCATGATTGATACTGATTATATAGGGAGAGAGGGGGGAGGGGAAGGGGCGGTGCCCAAAAATGATTGGCCAGGCAGCGTTGGTGCGTATCAAACACACGCCAGCAGTGACAATTGTTGGAAGGTGGGAAGATGAGATGATAATGTCACTCGTAAGTGTATATAAAAAGAATTCTGTGGCTGGTATATGTGTGAGCAGAGAGAATAATTATCAGATGGAAGAATGAAAAATGGAAAATAGGAAATACGAGTAAAAAAGGGGGATGAGAACCTGATAAATAAAAAATAATTAAAAATGAAAAAAGGATAATAAGAAAAAAGTATAAAAAATAAAGAATATAAAAAATATATATAGAAAATAAAAAATTATAAAAATAAATCAAAGGGATGGATGGGAAATAGAGAGAATACAAGTCATATATGTGCGCATGCATATACCATGAATCAGACATATATGCGCACTTGCATATGTGTATGCATACATGCGTGCGCATGGCAAATTACATGTATACATGCGTGTGCACAGCAAATTACATGTAGAATAAAGTAATGATGATAGTGGACTGTAATAATGATAGTGGGTGAGAGCGGGGAATATTAAGACTACGATAAACAAAGAGGGTAGTATTAGTTGTATAGCCTGGGTATAGCCTGGGGAGATGGGGTAAAAGTATGTATGTAAGAGGTTATGTCATGGGATGGGGGGCAAACTATACAAAGCTGGATTAAAGTGGTGGTATGGTAGTGGGAGATTGTGGATGGAACAAAGGTATGGGACTGACTCACACATAGGGTATTATAATATGAATGTGAAAGAAATGCGAGAGAATGGTGTGTTACAGTAATATGTCACAAGTTGAGATTATGGTTAGGGGGGGTGGAAGGGGGGGTTATGGGGAGGTGGAGAATAAGGGGGAGGGAAGGGGGGGTTATGGGGAGGTGGAGAATAGGGGGGGGGAACGGGGATGGAAGGTGTGTGAGGCAGGGGCTGGGAATAGTAAGGCTGTGTTTAGGGTGTTTAGAGAATAGAATGAGTTTCGATCTCTTCATTTAGACCTCCCGGCTTAAGACAGTCCAGAGTATATAACCAGAAGGTCTCCCTCTCACACAGACGTTTGATGCGTTCAGCTCGAGGGAGATTGCCCGGGATGGCCTCTATAATCCAGACCCATAAACCGTTGGTGGAGCCTTGGTGGAACTTTGTGAAGTGTCTTGGGATTGTCAGGTCCTTGTTATCTTCAATAGAACGTCTGTGTTCTCCAAATCTCTTACGTAATGTCCTGGTGGTGCGGCCTACATAAAGTAGGTTGCATGGGCACGAGAGGCAATATACCACAAATTCAGTGGAACAATTGAAAAATTGACCAAGTTGATATGTTTTTCCCTTTGTGCTGAAGTGTTTTTGTTTGCACTGTACGAATTTGCAGGTTAAGCAATTGAGCTTGCGGCACTGGTACATGCCCTTGACATCGAGGAAGGTAGGTGTGACAGTTGGTTGGGATCTACAGGTTTTTAATATGCTGGGAGCTAATTTTTCCTTTTAGATTTTGGGCTCTTCTGTATGCGAGTTTAGGCTTTTCATCAAGATTTTTCTGTGTTGAGTATGGAATTGGGTGATAAATCTGGGTGCTTGGGATAATGAGATTGGTTGTTGATTGTTGGATCTCGGTGCTTCGCTCAGGAAGTGGTTATAGGCTTCCTCCACTAGGGGGGCAGGGTAGCCTTTGTTCAATGTAGTCTTCCATCCGGGTGCAACTATGTTTCAAACGGCAGAATTGGCTTTTTGGTATATTGGAAATCCATCTATGACAGCTATGAAAATGGAGGTAGGAGTTGCCTGCAGTGGGTTTCATATAGTTCTTGGCATGGATGTGGTCATCCGAGTGGCTTAGTTCTAGGTCAAGGAAGGCAAGGGTGTCCGGATCGCAGACTGAAGTGAATGATAGGCTTTGTTGTTGGTATTGCAGTAAGCCACAAAATCATCTACTCCAGATCGAGTGCCATCCCAGATGATGACTATGTCATCTATATATTGTCCGAAAAATACGATATGTTCAGAGTAGGGGTTGTTGTTCCAGATTGAGCGTTGTTCCCAGAGCCCCATTGTCAGGTTGGCATAGCTGGGGGCAAAGTTGGCACCCATGGCTGTGCCTTGGGTTTGTAGATAATATTGGTTTTCGAAAGAAAAATAATTGTGGTTAAGGCAGAATTTTGTGGATTCTATAATGAATTCTGCCTTTCTGAAGTTGATTTGGGGGTCTTGTGGGATCGATGTATAGAGCGAGCAAACATCGAGTGAGAGCCATAAGTAGGTGGATTCCCAACGGTAGTTGTGTAAAGTGTTGAGTAAGTGGGTGCCATTACGAATGTATGCCGGTAGGTTCTGGGCCAGTGGTTGCAGGAAATGATCAATGTACATGAAGAAAGGGCTACTGATACTGTCCATAGCAGCCACTATGGGACGCCCAGGGGGCTCGGTTAGGCTTTTGTGAATTTTGGGGAGGTGGTAGAAGTAAGGAGTGTTGTAGTTATCACGTTTGAGGAATGCAGCTTCGGTTTTTGTGATGATTCCATCTGTCGTTGCCTTGTTCACCAATGCATGGGCTTCAGGTATGAACTTGGGTAAAGGATCACTAGGCAGTTTGACGTAGGTATTGTCATCAGACAGGAGTCTGTGGGCCTCTTTGATATATGCGTCTCTGTTTTGGATGACAATCCCACCTCCCTTGTCGGCTGTTTTTATGATGAAGTCTGTATTGTGGGTTAGGGCCTTGAGACATGCCCTTTCTGATACTGAAAGATTATGATTATGTGTGGGGGTCGGAGCCTGGTTACACAAGTGTTTAATTTCGGAGAAGACTACTTGGTAGAAACTCTGTAGATAGGGACCTTTGACATGGGTGGGGATGAAGATTGATTTGGGGTGGAAGGGGGTGTGCTGAATGGGTGGGGAGGTGGAGTGATGGTCAGTAAGCTATGATGAATAGATATCTGTATCGCCATCTCCGGTGTACAGATCCTCAAGGAGAGCTAGGCAGGAAGCATCTAATGCGTGGTCAGGAGTGGGATCATCATGGGATTCCTCGGATGCATTGTCTATGGTGGGATTTCTTGAGGCTTTTAATATTGAAAAACCTTTTGACAGGTCACGGATGAATTTGTTGAGGTCTCTGGACAGAGTGAAGGGATTTGGACTAGCTGAGGGGGCAAAATTGAGGCCTTTGCTCAGTAGTGACGTATCTACCTGGCTGAGGGTTAGTGAGGATAAGTTGTAGATTTTTATCGTTTAGCTAGTTTTCCCTTTCTCTTTGTGTCTTCTTCTCCCCCCTCGTCTGCTTCTTCTTCTAATTTTCTTTTTTGTGAAGGTTAGGGGGTTTTGGCTAAAAAAGAAGGCTCAGGAGTGGGTGAAGAGTCTAAGGCATCTGGGCTGTGTGAGTTTGTCTGCATGGTTATCGGGCGTAGACCTATGGTGCAAGATGGTGATCTCGACACAGCAGTGTCCATGGTTTCTGAGGGAGAAGGATTACATGGAGTGGTGGAAGTGACTGAGCGATTTTTGGTTGACTTGGTTTCAATAGGAGGCATTGCACTGTTGGTGGTATTTGCACGTTTGCGGTTTCCATGTCTATTTTGCTTGGGTTGAGGGAAGGAGTTGTGTCTGTGAAGATCGACATAGCCAGTTCTTCTGTGTGTTAATGTGGTTAGGGTTGGGTGCTCTATAAGACGGTTGAGTAGAGCGAGGCCCATGGTGGTTTTGAGGCCTGGGACATGTGTATGTGGGTAGGGCTTGCCGCCCGGGGGGGTAAGTGGGGGGGATTAAAGGAGGTAGGTTTGGTATTTTGGGAGGTTTCCAGTTGAACACTTTTGATGACGTATAGTCATCAACATCCTGCCTCATTTTTTTAATTTGGTTTGGATTAATAGATTCTCATTATTTTTGGTATTGTTCTTTAGGCTATAGAGCCAGGTCATGGGGAGTTGATTGATCTCATTTCTGAGCGATTGAATGTATGTTTTTACCTTCTCTGTTAGTTTTGCAAGTTTATCTTCTCTTTGTAATATTATGATGTCTATCCATTTTTGCGAGCAAAAGTCTGACACGTATTCCCACTCTTTTTGTCGTTCTGGTGTGAGAAAAGAACATCTATGTTTGATTCTGAGGCCTCTAGGGGTTATTTCGGAGCCGGTATCTATGCAGAAAAAACTTGTCCCACCATTGGTGGTTGAGGGATATGATAGTATCCTCTATTTTTCTGAACATGGCACAGAATTTTCCATATGACGCTTGATTGATAGTGGCTTGGTTATCAAACGAATCGGTTGGAAAAAGAGAATAAAGGTGTTCCAGGTAATCATGTCTGACTTCCTCTAGGGCTAGGATTAATTCCATGGTTATGGTGTATGGGGAATGGTCGTGGAATAACATGGGGCAAAGGGTAGAAGTACAAGGCAAAAATGAGAAAAAAAAAATATGTGCAATGGAAAATTACAAGAGCTGGTTACACAATGCGATTAGGGTGGACATGATCATATAACATGGATATACTAGAAAACCAACACTGGAAGGGGAACCACATCAAAGTTAGATGGTTTATGGCATAAAGAAATATAATCGGAAAATTGTTTGTAGTAGGTGAATATTATGGAGGATTGGCTTAAAAGTGCTCCATGTGCAGCAGCTCGACATAAGCTTCAGACAGTAATACAGAAACAGAGGGGGAATGGAGCGCTGACAGTTGCTGCTGGTGAACAGATATGGGGCAGTGATGTGGATCAGGGGAGGAGGCAATAGGGTATATCCAGGGGGTAACAAACCGTTAAAACAGTCTTAGTATATATGCTTAATACTCAAATGTGAGTGCATATTTTAACATTATTAAAGCCTTGTTTTACTTGATTTACTACCCTTAGAGTGGCGCTGCCTTTTTTCTGTTTGTCTTTCCCATATCACAGAGTCCCTTCTGCTCTGAGAAGCTGGCTGCCGCTCATCATATATATACTAAGACTGTTTTAACTGTTTGTTACCCCCTGGATATATACCCTATTGCCTCCTCCCCTGATCCACACCACTGCCCCATACCTGTTCACCAGCAGCACCTGTCAGCGCTCCATTCCCCCTTTCTTTCTGTATTACAGGTCTTTTCTTAAAGCTTATCTCCCACGATGCTCATTTCATGTCTCTGTTTCTGTGATTCAAATGTTATGCTTTATTACAGATTATTTTTTGCTAAAATCTCCTCATGAAAATGCCCCTGAAGAAAGGATTTCTGCAAGATCCTGAAACGCGTTGGTGGACATAACAGGAGAAATATTATCATTTAATCCAATTACATCTATTGCTTTTACTTGTGCGTCATATGGTGATGTATGCACCATGTTTTAAGATTGCTAAACACATTTTTCTACTTTACTATATATATATTCATCATTTAATATAGTTGCCCTTAAAGTCCCCTGTGTGCTCTGTTGGGGGGGCACCTCTTCTCTGTTGACTACAAAAAAAAAAAAATTAAGTGCATGCATATTGGTCTACCAACCCCATACACCACATGCCAATTTTTTCAGCTATCATGTCCAGGTCCTGCATTTCAGCGATAACTCGCAGTGCCCTCCCCGAAAATCATTCTGACTTTGATAAATTGTATAAAATTTGCTCCCTAACTGATTTTTTTCTAAGAGGTTTGCCGAACTTTATATCCCTGACCAAAACATCTCTGTGGACGAATCCCTGATCTATTTCACAGGCTAGCTGGGATTCAAGCAGTACATTCCCAGTAAGAGGGCCAGGTATGAATTGAAGCTCAACAGCTCTGTAAAAGCTCCACTGGATATCTGCATGCCTTCCATGTGTACGAAGGCAAAGACTCCCAGTTCCAGCCCCCTGAGTGCCCAACGTACATGGGAATATGTGGGAAAATTGTCTGGGAGTTCGCATTCCCACTGTTCCAAAAGGGGTATCACATTAACATGGACAATTACTATACCAGTTTGACCTTTTTCTGACACCTATACCTTGAGAAAACTTTGGCCTGCAGTACAGCAAGAAAAAACAGGAAGGGCTTCCCACAGCGTCTAGTCACCACAAGGCTACAAAGGGGGAAATCGGCAAGCCTGAGGAATGAGTAAGAGTTGGCTGTGAAGTGGAGGGATAGGATAAAATAGGATTTTTATAACAGCTTATCTGTAAAATCCTTTTCTTGGATTACATCATGGGACACAGAGTCTTAAGTAATTACTTAATGGGTTTAGGCCACCTTCAGGTGATGGACATTGGTATACCCAATCCAGGAAGTTCACTCCCTATTTAACCCCTTCTCCTGCTAGGAGCACATCAGTTTTTGTAGCAAAGCAATATACTCAAACCCCAAAAAGAGGGGAGGGACCTCTGTGTCCCATGATGTACTCCAAGAAAAGGATTTTACAGGTAAGCCGTTATAAAAATCCTATTTTCTTTATCGTACATGGGACACAGAGCCTTAAGTAATTATTTATTGGGACGTCCCACAGCAATGCTACTTGAGGGGAGGGAGACACAACTCGGAGGGTACCCCCAGACTTGAGGACCTATACTGCTGCCTGCAGCACACTGCGCCCAAAGGCGATACCCTCATACCTCCTTACATCCACTTGATAAAATTTGGTGAATGTATGTACTGAAGACCAAGTTGCGGCCTTACAGATCTGAGCCATGGAGGCCTGGTGACGCACTGTGCAAGAAGCACTTACCGCCCTGGTAGAGTGTGCCTTAACTTGAAAAGGGGGAATCTTAGCCTTTTATTATGAAATTTGAATTATAATTTGCTGAATCCACTTAGTGACAATGGATTTCGACGCTGCCTGTCCTTTCTTAGGACCCTCTGGTAGAATAAATAAGACATCAGTTTTACGAATCTGAGCAGTTCTCTTTAACCACCTCAATACAGTGCACTTATACCGCCTTCCTGCCCAGACCAATTTTCAGCTTTCAGCGCTCTCACACTTTGAATGACAATTACTCAGCCATGCAACACTGAACCCATATAAAATTAGCGTCCTTTTTTTCACACAAATAGATCTTTCTTTTGCTGGTATTTAATCACTAGTGGGTTTTTTATTTTTTGTGCTCTAAATAAAAAAGGTCATAAATTTTGTGAAAAAAAATGCCTTTTTCTTTGTTTCTGTCATAAAATTTTGCAATTTAGTCATTTTTCTTCATAAATTTTGGCCAAAATTTATACTGCCACATATCTTTGGTAAACATAACCCAAATTAGTGTAAAATATTTGGTCTTTGTGAAAGTTATAGAGTCTACAAACTATGGTGCCAATCACTGAAAATTGATCACATCTGATCACACCTGACGTACTGAAGGTCTATATCATTTCTTGAGACACTAACAAGTCAGGAAAGTACAAATACCCCCCAAATAACCCCTTTTTAGAAAGTAGACATTCCAAGGTATTAAGTAGCATGGTGAGTTTTTTTAAGTTGTCAATTTTTTCCCACAATTCTTTGCAAAATGAAGATTTTTTTTACAAAATTGTTATATTAACCACTTCAGCCCGGAAGAATTTACCCCCTTCCTGACCAGAGCACTTTTTGCGATTTGGCACTGCGTCGCTTTAACTGACAATTGCACGGTTGTGCGACGTGGCTCCCAGACAATATTGACGTCCTTTTTTTTTTTTTTTTCTATAAACAAAAAAATTGCGACAATTTTGAGAAAAACGCAATTTTTTTTTTTGCTATAATAAATATCCCCCAAAATTTTTTTTAAAAAAATTTTTGTCCTCAGTTTAGGCCGATACGTATTCTTCAACATATTTTTGGTAAAAAAAAAAATCGCAATAAGCGTTTATTGATTGGTTTGCGCAAAAGTTATAGTGTCTGCAAAATAGGGGATAGTTTTATGGCATTTTTATTAATATTTTTTTTTTTTTACTAGTAATGGCGGCGATCAGCGATTTTTACCGTGGCTGCGACATTTTTGTGGACACATCGGACAATTTTGACACATTTTTGGGACCATTGGCATTAATACAGCGATCAATGCTATAAAATTGCATTAATTACTGTAAAAATGTCACTGGCAATGAAGGGGTTAACCACTAGGGGGCAAGGGGGGGTTAAGTGTGTCCTGGGCAGTGATTGTAACTGTGGGGGGGATGGGCTAGCAGTGACATGACACTGATCACTGCTCCCGATGACAGGGAGCAGACGATCAGTGTCCTGTCACTAGGCAGAACGGGGAGATGCTGTTTACACCGGCATCTCCCTGTTCTTTAGCTCCGTGACACAATCGCGGGTATCCCAGCGGCGATCAAGTCCGCAGGTGCCGTGGGCACGGTCACTGAGTTTGAGGCAGCAGCGGCGCGCGCGTGCATGGCGGGAAATTCAAAGTAACGTACAGGTACGTTACTTTGCCCAGCCGTGCCATTCTGCTGACGTATATGTGCTGACAGCGGTCGGCAAGTGGTTAACAGGTTATTTCTCTCACAGAGCATATGCATACAACAAATTACACCCCAAAATACATTCTGCTACTCTTCCCGAGTATGGCGATACCACATGTGTGAGACTTTTACACAGCCTGGCCACATACAAAGGACCAACACTGAAATAGCACCATCAGGCGTTCTACGAGCATAAATGACACATCTCATTTCTCAACCACCTATTACACTTTTGAAGGCCCTGGAGCACAAGGACAATGGAATTGCCCGCAAAATGACCCCATTTTGGAAAGCGAAGACCCCAACGTATAATCTATGAGGCATAATGAGTCTTTTGAATGGTTCATTTTTTTCCAGACGTTTTTTGAAAATGTGGGGAAAAAAAATGAAAACGCATTTTTTTTTTTACACAAAGTTGTCCATTTATCATATGTTTCCAACATATAGCATGTAGCATGTACATAGCAAAGATGACACCCTAAAATACATTCTGCTACTCATCCTGAGTATGGCAATACCACATGTGGGAGCATTTTACACAGCCTGGCCACATACAGAGGCCCAACATCCAAGTAGCACCATCAGGCGTTCTAGGAGCATAAATGACATATATAATTTCCTGGCAACCTATCATTTTTAAAGGCCCTTCATATTTCTAACACATAGCATGTACATACCAAAGAATTACAATCCAAAATAAATTCTATTGCGGAAAGGGTAAAAAAAAAAAAAGCATTACCTGTGCTTTTAGTATTATCCAGAGGAGAGCACTGATCCAGGCAGCAGGCAGGGATGTTCTTAGTGACAGCAATAGTAATTATCCAGGCAGCAGGCAGGAATATTGTCTATAGTCAGCACATGGATATTGTCAGCACAGCACAATCCATAGAAATTGCCCAGGCAGAGACAGCCAGCACAGCCATAATAGTAGTCCTGGTACACTGTTACCTGCAGACACTCATTATTGTACCGCTCTCCAGCCCATCATAAACATACCGCCTCTTGCTACAGCTAATTATTTGCATAGTACAGGTAGCGGTGTTGTGCATTCATGCGGCAGGCAGGGGCATGATGGCAGTAAGTCAGCAGCAAGCTGAGGGCCGCAATCAGGTAAGACCTGTGCACAGGGGCACAGGGGTAGAGGCTTTGACCCACCCAAATCTCTATGAAGCCTCCGGACTCCAGACCCTAATCCAGAAATTCTGAAACCCGGTGAAAACAAAAAAAAATTTTTCTTCATCCGGAAAAACAATTCTGGAGCCCCTCACATATGTGAGACCCCTACAGTAGCAGGGCAACAGATCAGTCCAAGCGGTAGACAAAAGCATAGTCCATAAAACAGGCCAGGGTCAGTTCACATGCAAGCAGTCCAAGCGGTAGGCAGTAGTGTAGTTGATAAAACAGGCCAGGGTCAGTTCACATGGAAGCAGTCCAAACGTTAGGTAGAGGCATAGTAAAAAAACAGGCCAGGGTCAGTTCACGTGGAAGGCAGTGGCATGGTTATTTGGGGAAGCATGGAAAATGGTCAGCACAGATGATGGAAATGGTTAAAAATATGTGCTAATATTTTAGGGATGTATGATGAAGTTGGAAGCAGTCACCAATGCAAAGGCCAGGTTGGGAGGGACAATGGTAGCCGGTATCTTTTTGAAATCCTCTTTGCAGCACACGTGACATTATTTTTTGCCGTCTTCGGCCTGCTTCCGATGGTGGAATGTGGAAGGGGAAGTGGCGCTCATGAAGTCGGCTAACAGCATCAGAGTGAAGGTCTTGTGGGGGAGCGGTCTTTGTTGATAGATGAGGGACGTGACTACTTTCATGAATTTTAGGAAGGGGGCGGGGCTTTCCGTGGATTTGGTGTAAACTACGTAGGAATTATAAATGGCCAAATGGATGATATAAATTGCTACCTTCTTGTACCAGAATCGGGACCTCCTAATTGACAAATAGGGCTGAATCATTTGATCACTGAAATCCACCACCCCACGTAAAGATTATAATCTTGGACACATATTGGCTTTTCAATTGGACCTTGTCTTCTTTGAACCTCAATTGTAGTGTTGGCATGGATGGTGGACAACATATGCATGTCCCTTTTATCCTTCCACCTCAAAGCCAGCACTTCGTTGCATCTCAATGTTGCTCTTTCCCCCCTTCGCAGCTTTTTGCTGGCTAGAGATTGTGGGAAGCCCTTCCTATTCTTCCTGGAGGTTCCGCAGGCCAGGGTTTTTGCGATGTATAAGTGTTTGAAAAGGGGCAGGCTGGTGTAAGAAGTTGTCAAGGTATATGTGATATCCTTTGTTCAGAAGTGGGTATGCCTGGTCCCATAAAATCTTTCCAGTTGTGACCATGTAGGCTGGGCACTCAGGGGGCTGGAGCTGGGAATTTCTTCCTTCATATATGCGGAACGCATACAGATATCCCGTGGCTCTCTCATGGAGCTTGTAAAATTTTACTCCATATCTGGCCCTTTTGCTAAGAATATATTGCTTTATTCCTAGCCGGTCTGAAAAGGGTACCAGGGACTTATTGACACATATTCTGATCGGGGACAGAGTTCTGCAAATTGTTGGGAAAAGAAATTTATCAGTGGGCGAATTTTATTGACTTGTCATAATTTGGATGATTGCGGGGAGGGCACTGGGTATTGTCACTAAAATGAAGAAAGCGCATTATCATCTTGTATCGGGACCTGGACATTACGGCAGAATAAATGGGCATATGGTGGATGGGATTGTTGGACCAATAAGCATGTCCTTCATTTTTTTTTTTTTTTTGTAAGCCCCATGTTTATGGTGAGGCCCATAAACAATTTGAACTCCTCCAAATTCAGATCTCTCCACTCAAACGGACGGGCATATGATGATTGGGGGTTGTTGGCAATATACTGCTGGTAATATAAATTTGTCTGGTCCACAATAAATTGCAGTAAAGTTTCGGGGAAAAAACAGATAAAAAAAAAATCAATTGCTGTGAAATTTTGGGCAGCCATGTTTTGCTGCCAAGACCATCTGGCATGTATGTAGAGGCCCTGGCTCCTTGGGGACGTGACACTCCAGTAGTTGGGGGATTTGAATCTCCTGTGCTGGTACTCAGGCGTGATATGGCAGCACTGGTAATGGGCCTGGGCATTTGTTCCTGGGGCCTATTGCCGGCAGCAGCACCGGTACTAGGCATTTGTTTCTGGGCCAATGGCTGTTTACCAGCGTCGGTGATGAACAGTGTTTCCGGTAACACGCCGCCCGCGAACGCGCGCATGTGGCGTGCACAGTGGGGCGGAACCGTCTGTGATCGGCCGTGACTTCATCACAGCCGATCACGTGGTAAACAGCCATGACCAATAGCTGTTCACCCCCCTCTGTAGCAAGTGGTGTCTCCGTGACATGCCGCCACCGAAGGAACAGGGATGCACGCGCACGACTGCACGCATTCCCTGTTTAAATGGAAGGCCTTCATATGACGCCCTCCCAGAACGATGTGCTCTCACCACATCAAGACAATGTAGTGACTTCTCTTCCCTGGAACATGGTTTTGGAAAAATAATGGCAGGACAATATCTTGGTTCAGGTGAAAACCTGAAACCACTTTCGGCAGAAAGTCTGGACGAGGGTGTAACACCACCCTGTCCTCATGATTAATCAAATATGGGTCTTTACAAGAAAGAGCAGCCAATTCCGAAACCCTCCTTGCTGAGGATATAGCAACCAAAAATACCAACTTCCTTGTCAGAAGAACTAAGGGAATATGTTGTATTAGTTCAAATGGCTGTTTTTGTAACACAGACAAAACTAAGTTTAAGTCCCAAGGGTTCAAGGGAGGTTTGACTGGCGGATTAAGCCGCATCATCCCTTGCCTAAAACCCCGGACTAAAGAATGTGTAGCAAGCGGTCTTTAAAATAAGACCGATAAAGCTGAGACTTGGCCTTTAATAGTACTCAAAGCCAATTTCATCTCTACCCTTAATTGTAGAAAGGCGAGAATTCTGCCTATGATATATCTCCGAGGGTGCCAACCCTTGGATTCACACAGGTAAACATAAGCCCTCCAGATCCTATAATATATAGTTCAGAAAGCTGGCTTCTTTGAATTAATCAGGGTAGAGATAACTGACCCAGAGATCCAACGTTTCTTCAGAATGTGGGTTTCAATAGCCAAGCCATTAAATTTAGATTCCCTAAGGTAGGATGGAATATCGGTCCCTATGAGAGCATATCTGGCTGTAGTGGGAGGGACCATGGACCCTCCAGTGCCATTTTTACCATTTCTGCATACCATGACCTTCTGGGCCATGCTGGTGCTACCAGAATTACCGGATTTCTTTCCAGCTTGATCCTGCAAAGAAGTCGAGGCAGCAATTGAATAGGGGGAAATGCATAGATCAGTGAGAACTGATCCCATGGGGTCATCAACACATGTGTTCCGCATGCGAGTGGATCCCTTATCCTGGACAGGAAGTTGACTAACTTCATGTTGAATCTGGACGCTAGAAGATCTATGTCCGGAGTCACCCATCTTTGGCAAACATCCCGAAAAATGTTGGGATGAAGAGACCATTCCCCTGGGAATAACTGCTGGTGACTCAAGTAGGTCGCCTGCCAATTCTCTACACCTGGAATGAAAACTGCCGATAGGCACAGAACATTCCTTTCTGCCCAAGTTAGAATATGGTTCACCTCTCTCTGCGAGACTCTTGGTGCCCCCTTAGTGATTGATATAGGCCACAGCTGTGGCATTGTCGGATTGGATCCTGACAGGACAATCCTGTAACCTGAAAGTCCAGGCGTTCAGAGCCAGACGCACTGCCCGAATTTCTAGGATATTGATGGGCAAGGTTCTTTCGGCTCTTGACCACTGTCCCTGCACAGTTGTCTTTTCTAGCACTGCTCCCCAGCCTGAAAGGCTGGCATCTGTCGTTACCACTTTCCAGATAACTGGTCTGAAGGATTTTCCTTTCAGCAGATTCTGGGTTAGTAACCACCAACTAAGGCTTTGGGACCATCTTTGAGACAGCCGCATTGGCAAGTCTAAAGCTTGGATTGTTTTGTTCTAAGTAGACAGGATACTGTTTTGCAACACTCCAGCCTTTTTAGCGGTATTAAGGAAGATTTCTCTAGGTTGATAATCCAACCCAAACTTTTCAGGTGGTTGTAATGCGTACACTTTGCTCCAAATGAGCCACTGACTGGTCTATTAGCAACAGATCGTCTAGGTACGTCAAGACTGTTATGCCCTGTGCCCTTAACCACTTAAGGACCGGGCCTCTTTTTTAGATGTGTTGTTTACAAGTTAAAAACAGTTTTTTTTTGCTAGAAAATTACTTAGAACCCCCAAACATTATACATTTTTTTTACCCTAGAGAATAAAACTTTTACCCTTAAAAATCTCCATAGGCGACATTTAAAAAAATTCTACAGGTTGCATGTTTTGCGTTACAGAGAAGGTCTAGGGCTATAATTATTGCTCTCGCTCTACTGATCGCGGCGATACCTCACATGTGTGGTTTGAACACTGTTTTCATATGCGGGCGCTACTCACGTATGCGTTCGCTTCGGTACGCGAGCTCGGTGGAACGGGGCGCGTTTAAAAAAAAGTTTTCTCTTATTTATTTTACCTTTTTTTATTTTTGCACTGTGTTTTTAAAAAAAATTGTGTCACTTTTATTCCTATTACAAGGAATGTAAACATCCCTTATGTAATAGGACATAATAGAAAAAAAGCATGACAGGACCTCCTAAATATGAGATCTGGGGTCAAAAAGACCTCAGATCTCATATTTACACTAAAATGCAATAAGAAAGATGAAAAAAAAATGGCCCTTTAAGAGCTATGGGCGGAAGTGACGTTTTGATGTCGCTTCCGCCCTGCAGTGTCATGGAGACGGGTGGGGGCCATCTTCCCCTCACTCGTCTCCATGCACAGCCACAGGAAGGATCCAACTGCCTCCACCGTTGTCGACGGCTCTGGTAGCGGCGGAGGGCACCAGATTGCGGCGGGAGGTCCCTCTCCCGCCTCCGAAAAAGTGATCTTGCGGCGAATCCCCTGCAGAGACCACTTATCTTGTACCGGACCGCCGGCTGAACACAGCGACACCGGGGTAATGGCAGCTAGCTGCTGTCATAACAACAATATCCGTCCTCGAATTGAGGATGTACATCAGCGTGTGGCGGTCCGGAAGTGGAACCTGGCTAGAGGTGGGGCCAGCACTTTTGTGAATGCCCGGGGTGCTGTAGCTAGCCCGAAGGGCAGGGTTACAAACTGGAAATACTGCTGTTCTAACTCGAACCGCAGAAACCTTTGGTAAGCGGGAAATAGAGGAACATGCAGATATGCATCCCAGATGTCGACTGATGCCAGAAGTTCTCCTCCTAGAAGGATAGAAACTACTGACCTGATCGTCTCCATGCGAAAGGAGCGGATCTTCAGGAACGGATTTAGATTTTTTACATCTAGAATGGGTCTGGTCTGACATTTCCATTTAGTTTTGGTACCATAAAAAGATTTGAATAAAACCCTCAAACCTTGCTCTTTTGTGGGGATCTGTATGATCACCCCTTGAGATATTAATCGGTCTAGTGCCTGAAACAGAAATTGTCTTTTCTCTGGATCTTTGGGAACACTTGACCTCAGGAAACAAGATGGTGTAAAGTCCAGAAATTCCAGCTTGTACCCCAGCATTACCGTGGAGATGACCCATCTGTCCTGAATTTTCTCTTGCCATACTTCTAAAGACTGCAGAAGTCTTCCCCCACGTTGGTGAGGGGGGTTGCCTCTTCATGATGAGGCTTTAGGATTTTGCTTTGCAGGTTTCCAGTACCAGGACTTATTTTGAGCCTGGGTCTGACCCTAAGGTTTTCCTCTAGAGTCTGACGGCAGAGGCCCGTTGCCACTGCCTAGAGGCAGAAGCCCTTGGTGAAGGGGAAAGGGCCCGTTTAAATGAATGGCGTTTATACTTTCTTTTGACTGGCAAGAAAGTACTTTTCCCACTAGAAATTGGATATATTTGTCCAAATCTTACCCAAATAGCCACTCCCACGAAAAGAGAACCAATTTAGCAGGTTTTTACATGGTGCTTCGGCTGACCAATTTTTTAACCACAGGATTCTATGCATATGTACTAGCATAAGCGTAAGGCGGGACGCCTGGTGAATAGAATCTTTAATGGCATCTATGGCAAAGCATAATGCTTTTGGTAGTTAAACTAATTCCCAGGCTTGTTGTGCAGGAACCTCTTTAAGGGGCTGTCTAAATTGGTCCTTTAGGGATTGACAGATGCCTATTGCAGAGACTGTAGGCGGAGTAACGGCACCTGCCAAGCAGATTTTAACAGGAATTCCAACCTTTTATCTGTTGGATCCTTAAGCATTTGTGCATTGTCTACTGGACAAATTAGGCTTTTATTCACACTGGAAATCGCAGCGTCAACTGCTGGTACTTTCCATTTTTTTGTGAATTTCTCCTTCATGGGATAGAGAACTGAAAATCTGGTTGATCCCATTCAGCAAAAATAAGCTGTTCTAGTAATGCATGGACAGGAAACGCATGCAAAGGCTGTGAAGGTTTTAAGGAACCCAAGGAAGAAACCGAGTTTTCAGGAGACTCCGTTAGGGGCAGCATGAAAGTAGAACGAACCATCTCCGTAAGAGATTGTATCAGCAACTTACCTCATCCTGTGCCCACTTTTCCCCTTGCAAAGGGTCTGAAGTGGGGGAGGGGGATCTAGCACGCTTCCTATCCATTTGAATGGAGAATGCGATTAAAGCCGCTAATCTTCGTTCCAGACCCTGCAGGGTGGAGGAAAGGACATCTTCAGTCACGTATACAGGGGCTGAGATGTGAGAAGCAGTTGCACCATCAATTTGTTCCAATGGTTCACCCTGGCTTGCCATAATTGGTAATTCAGGCAAGGACGACAGTGTAAGGATGCGACTGGAGATCCTAGCGCCTGGGGGTGAAACCTTTGATACCTTTTTGGTCTTTGTGGTGTCTTTTTTGGTAGGCACAGTCCTAAGCACAAAAACAGAGGCACTATTAAATTGCACTTAATCGCTGAACATAGTCATGACAGTAAAGCTGCTATGAAGTTCAGCCTAGTGCTGGAAAAAAAGTCCTTCCTGTATCAGGAATGCCAGTTGCAACCCTCACATGCCCCACAGCTCCTGTGATCCTGTGTGCAGACTGCTTGCTTCCTCCTCGTCAGCCGAGGAGAGACTGTTCCAGCTGTATTTTTATTATCCTGCTTGCCTGCCGTGCGTCCTCGTGGACGTTGCATGGCGCTGCACCCAGGCCCCGCCCCCTCTGTAAACCCGCCCCGTTTCATTTTTGAAAATGTTCCCACGCACGAGGTCTACAGACCCAATATGAGGAGGGGGGAAGCGGCAGAGGCCCTGACACCAGCCAGCATGAGGAACAATAAATGGAAGAAAATCTGGGACCTCCGCACCCCCAGCGGAAGGGGGGAGGGGGGGTACTACAAGTGGGGTACACCACTGGAGTTTCCCTACCCCTCTGTCCCTTCAGGGCTAGAAAAAAGCATTTTGGCAGATCTCTTACCTGAGAGAAACACCCTGCGCAAGCTACTGTGGCCACACACAGACTGACACTGAGCTTTACAGTGAAGCAAACCTTAAAGGATCGGGTCCCTTTATATCGGGGGTTCCAAACCCTTGGACCTGTAAAAAGCACCCCACCAGGAAAGCTTTAAGTAACGTAGCATGACCAAAGCCCTGGGTCCCGGGGTCCAGCCCTGCAAAGAGAGGCGTTACAGGCAAAACCTTGTGCTTCGGATACGAGGCCCAGGTAGCATTAGCTTTGGCCTCAGTGGCACTTTGGATGTATCTGGTCTATGGAGGCTATTTAAATCCAGCATGGATCCCTCCTGGAGCTCCTCAGAGCACATCTTCACTCGTGACCAACACCTTAGACACTGGCGAAAAAACTGATGTGCTCCTGGAAGGAGGAGGGGGTTATATAGGGAGTAAACATCCTGGATTGGGTATACCAGTGTCCATCACCTGAAGGTGGCCTATAACCCATTAAAGAAATGTGTACATCATGTCCACCATCCACAATGGCACCTCGGTGGAACTTCGCAGAAGTCACTGTCCCAATCTAAAGCCTTGCTGTATCCATGAGTACAATAAGTTCATGGGAGGGGGGGAGATTTAAACGATCAAAGGTATAAAAAAGTTGCAATTTACTTTTTCCCATTTGGCCATTTATAATGCATTTGTCACCTATCAAAAATCAATGGAAATACTCAACACCTTCCTCAAATTTATCAAAGATATTGTCACTGCCCTGATCTATCAGCAAGGATCCCCCCAGAAAGCATTCGTTCTGATTGTGTCAGCAGACTTCATGAGCACCATTACCCTGACAATATTCCACCATCAGAAACCGGAAGACGATGCCAAAAGAAACATCGGGTGTGCGCAAAAGAGGAGTTAGGAAAGACACCAGTTTTCATTGTCCCCAATGTCCCTCCCAACCTGGCCTATGCATCAGAGAATGCTTCAGATGCTATCACACTTCCGTAAACTATTAGCCAATATTTCTAATAGACTGCCATTTCCCCATTTTCAATTTCTGTGCTGATTATTTCCCAGGTGCCTCAACCCACCATATCAGTGCCTTCCATGTTAACTGACCTTGGCCTGTTTATTGACTATGACTCTGCCTGCCGTCTGCATTGTTTATCCACCATGTTTCTGCCTTTCACGTGAACTGACCCTGGACTGTATCGACTATGCCTCTGCTTACCGTCTATTCCTGCCCTTTACCTGCACTGACCTCGGCCTGTTGATCATATTTTTTTTCCTGCCACTTGGACTGATCTTTCACCCTGCTACTTCGACCAATACTTTGGCTGTGCTGACAATATCTCTGCCTTCACTGACCCAGGACTTTTTATGGACCATGTGCCTGTTGCCGGGATCAATACTTTGGCTGTACTGACCATATCTCTGCCTGCTGCCTGTACTAACTATGTACAGTATTCCTGCCTGCTGCATGGATGGTCCTTTTGCTGCTGCTGACCACATCCCTGCCTGCTACCTGGAACAATGCTTTGGCTGTGCTGACAATATCTCCATCTGTACTGACTATGGACAGTATTCCAGCCTGCTTTGCTGTCCACATTTCTGCCTGTTGCCTGGACTGATTCTCTCCTCTTTGGACCACTGCACTACTAAAACCACAGGTAATCTTTTGTTGTCATTTGTTTGTCTTTTTGGTGTGTAATTGGTATGTACAGTACATGCCATGTGTTAGAAGTACGAAGGGCTATTAACAATGTGATAGGTTGGCAAGAATTTGTGTGTGTAATTTATGTCCCTAGAAAACCTGGAGATCTTACTTGGATGTTGAGCCTCTCTATGTGGCTAGGCTATGTAAAAGTCTTACACATATGCCATCACCATACTCAAGAGGAGTAGCAGAATGTATTTTGGGGTGTTATTTGCTATGTACATGCTATGTGTTAGAAAGATCTTATAAATTGACAACGTCATTTTCCTTCCACGTTTTCAAAAAACTTATGGGAAAAAAATGACCAGTTCAAAAAACTCATAATGCCTAGAATATGCGATAGAGTGTTTGCTTTCCAAAATGGGGTTGACACTTCCATTGTACTGATGCTCCAGGGCCTTCAAAAGTGTGAAAGGCATGCACGCAGGAGATTTCTTTCCCGGCAAGGTCCAGCAGTTGCCGGGCCTTCAGCCAAAAATCTCCTGTGCGCATGCGCCGCTGCAGTCAGCGGCTCATAGCAAGGGGAATATCTCCTAAACCGTACAGGTTTAAGAGATATTTTTTTTAACCTACAGGTAAGCCTTATTATATTATACCTGTAAAAGTTAAAAAGGACTATACAACCGCTTTAAAAAGATACATTAAATGGTCCAACAATTATACCTCAACGTTCTCTTAGAACTCTGGGATGATCACCATCAGGGCCCACTGCTTTATTAAGTTTTAACTGAGCCAAGTTCCACTGCTACCTCTGTCTCCAGAAATCCTAAAACTGAACCGCCATTACCAGAACCAATAGGCTTTCCCAACTTGTTATTGTTAGTGCAATTTATTTCTGAGAAGACTGAACAGAAGTAATTGTAAGTGTTGTGCCCAGTTTTCATTTTAGTGATCCCACTGTATTTTTTCCTTCCATCACTAATGTACCCACGTAAGGTTATATCTCCTTTCTTAATATATTTTGCAATTTCCTCCTCTTAAAATGGTTTGGTAGCACTGATAATGTGTTTGGCCTCCTTTTGTCTATTTTTTTACTCATCTCTGTCAGCTACACCTCCTGTTTCCTTTATATGCTATTATATCTATATGCCGATTTCGTTTCCCTTTACTATCCTACTTATCTCTTTGGTAAAACATTATTGGTTTTATCTTCCGTTTATTTGGGTAGGTGAATGAGTGAAATGTGTTTTTTATCTCACTGTTATCCCAGGTTACAGTACATGGAATTCTTTATATTTAGAATATCAAACACATGCATAACACATATATGGCATTTGTAAGAGTAATTGACGTGCACTCACATAATTGTCTCGGGCAGACCAGCCTGGGTAGAGCTGCATGTGAAGCTGCCTCTCCTTCCGTGCTAGTTCATAATATTTTGCTTGTTCTTCTCTAGATAAAGCGTGCCACTAGAAAAAAAACAAAAAACATGTATGCATACTTCATAATGTGTAATATTAATCTAATGTTAGACATGCTACGGTTAAAGATTAAACACCTACCTAAATATGAAGAAAAGATTTGAAAAAAAAAGTTGGCTATACAAACACAGGAGCAAAGTATAACAGATGCAAATGTTTGGCACCCAAACCCTTTACCTTCACATTCTCAGTTCTCCCACTCATTTATTTTGGTTATCCCTAAGCCTGGAAAGGATCCCTCTGTCCCAGATAACTACAGACCCATAGCCCTCCTTAATTCATATTTACTAAAATTCTCGCTTCCCGACTCTCTGCGCTTATTCCCAAACTGATACACAGGGATCAAGTGGGTTTTGTCCTTGGTAGACACGCGGGCGATAACACCCGGCGTACAATAGACCTAATAGACCTTTTGGATAGAACCTCACGTTCAGCATTGATTTTGAGTCTAGATGCGCAGAAAGCTTTTGACAGGCTAAGTTGGCCCTACATGTTTGCCACCTTAAAAATATATGGCTTTGATGGTCCTTTTTTAAAAGCTTTAGAGGCCTTATATTATAACTGTTTCAGCACAGGTGCAAATGTCATCCTTCCTGTCTCCTGGCTTCCCCATGACAAATGGAACTCGGCAGGGTTGCCCCCTTTCGCCACTGCTTTTTATTCTGTGCTTAGAACCCCTAGCTGAGTCTATTCGTATTCTTCCAGATATACGTGGGGTGGTGATGAGACAGGGGGAATATAAATTATCGTTATTTGCGGACGACATTCTGCTAACTATCACTAACCCGCTGATATCCCTTCCCTCATTACATAAATTATTGACCTCTTTTAGTGCTATTTCCGGGTATAAAGTCAACAATTCTAAAACTGAAGCCCTTCCTATACACATTCCACGCCACTATTATCCCAACTCAAAGAATCGTACCCTTATAAATGGTGTAATACCTCTCTCAAATACTTGGGTATTCTACTTACCCCTTCCTATTCCTCCCTTTATAGCACTAACTTCCCTCCCCTGATATTGGATATAAAATGTCACAATACAGATGTGGGATAGGATTTGGTCCTCTACCTTTAAATCTTCTAAATGTGTCACTCAGAGGGAGACAACCAATAATATTCTCATGTTTTGGTACAGAACTCCCGATGTAATTCACAAATATGATCCATCAGTTTCACAGCATTGATGGCGGTGTGGAACTGATATAGGCTCACTATTTCATATTTTCTGGCAATGCTCCTTGATTCAACCCTTTTGGAATGATGTAAATTTACTTATACAAAAGGTGACTGGGGTGTCTCTTCCGTTAGATCCTTTGAACTACCTTTTGGGTCTTCCCCCTTCGGGGGTATCTAAAAAGACAAACAAACTGATATCCTATATATTACTAGCCGCCAGAAGGATTATCCCATTGTTCTGGTTATCAAATACACCTCCTCCATGGTCCGGATTTCTACATTTGGTGGCTGAGATTCGGACAATGGAGTTCTTGACAGCCTCGGTACATGACTGCATCCCCCAATTTAATAAAAAATGGGAACCATGGGACCTTTCGGAATTCGGCACCCCCATGCTACCAAATATGCCCTAATCTCAACCTAATTTACTTCTACGTTGCCTGTGTATATATTCTGAACTGCTCATAGGCTTCTAGATTTTCTCCCATATTCCGTTTATTGCGTACATCATAAGGATTTGATCCAATACACATACGTGCCTTGTTTCTGTGAACACTTTTCTATCAGTTATATTTGTTACTTTCCATTTTGTTTTTCCTTTTCATTATGTTTGTTTATAATGCACTTATATTGATAGTGTAATGTACATTTTGTTACAATTTTGTACTTATTCTTTGATATTCCAATAAAAATACAATTTAAAAAAAAAACAAAAAAAAAAAACCCTTTACCTTATGAGCAACAGCATATGGCAACCATTCATCTTCCATAGTTCTGGCCATAAGAGATTTTGGCTCTCTGTACATTGTCTAACTATTTGATATAGAATTGCTAACCTGTATGATAATTAAGGCACAAATATGAAAGGTGAACCCAAAGTGTATAGATAACTACACATAAAAAATAGAGATGCACCAAAATTTCAGCGGCTGAAACAAATCGGGCAAAAATGGTGTTTTCGGCATTTTGCCGATAAGGACGCCGAAAACGCACACGATTTTACTGTGCTTATGATGTGTTTTTCATAGGTCATGTGACTCTAAAACATAACACAGGTACATTATTGATGCATTTGCAATGCATTTCAATAGGGATGTGCGTTTTTGGTGTGGCTTTTTTTAACCGACTAAAAATGCAGCAAGCAAGATTTTTCATACCACAACGGAAGCACAACAAACCAGTGTGAAGACTTACACTATATTATATGCACGTGAACTTTAATGACATCCCAGCCTAATGCCACGTACACACGATCGGAAATGCTGCCAGCAAAACTCAGATGAGAGCTTTTTGTTGGAGAATGTGACCGTGTGTATGCTCCATCGGTCTTTTGCTGGCGGAATTCCAGCCAGTAAAAGATTGAGAGCATGTTCTCTATTTTTCAGTCGGGAAAAGTTCCTATCCGAAAATACGATCGTCTGTATGCAATTCGGACGAGGAAAAAATCACGCATGCTCAGAATCAAGTATGAGACAGAAGCGCTCATTCTGGTAAAATGAGCATTCAAAATAGAGATAGCACATTCGTCATGCTATACATTTTTGAATCTTTTAATGCAGCACATTTTTTTGTTCTTTATAATGCTAGAAGATTGAATTAGTTTTGCTGCTGATATTCACACAGAGTTCTCACAAACGTATTTCTTTATTATTTCTAGTGATCTCCTGAATAATCTTTTTTGTTTTTAAAGCCAGATCTCCATAATAATGTTTAGCATTATATTTTATAGTCATTTTTTTTTAATCAAGATCTCCTGTTTTTTTTTTTATTATTTTTAAATTATTTTCTAGTGAGCTCCATAATTTTTTTTTTTGTGTGTGTCAAGTTTCCACAACAACATTATTATCTTGTATTTTTAAAGCTCAAGGAGATTGGTTGTTGTCCCTTGTTAATTTGACATTGTATTTTTTAAATGTACCTGCCTACTCACAAACTGTCCTTTTTGAAGAAAAATACATAGGCAAGTATTTTCATATTAAAAAATCTACATTTATTCTGGCTGATAATAAAATAAAGTGAAAAGTAACGCTGGAGAATTTGCTTGAATTTGCGAAGCCTTTGTACCCCAAGGGCACACATCACCTCTTTGTAACTAAAAATTGGTAGCCTGAGAAGTCCATATAATAGGGAGCACAATCTGATCCAGGACTACCAGAGATCATGAACAGCAGCAGATGACATATATGCCCCCAGGCTGTGGTACTACCACAGCCTGCGTCTTCTGTCAGACCAGACTGAACCCAGGGCCATCACTTTCTTGTCTTCCCTGCAGCCTTCCCTCCACGCTTCCCTGCAGCCTTCCTTGGAGGCTGTGGCTCTGGAGGTGGACTTGTGGCAGGAGGAGGATGGGCGAGCGCACATAAGTGTATGTTCTCACTAATTTTGCCCCTCAACCCCTTCCAAATGGCCTGAAAAATAAGATCCTCACACATGAAGCATTGGCCCTCCATTGTTTGCTGCAATTTTGCAGCTACATAGCAGCTATAGGCCTCTTCAGCGTCGGGGGTGTTTTCAGGGCCGCATTAGCACCCTTAATGAGGCCCAGTGCTGCCTCCTCCACCTTAATCCCCTTCCTGGCTCTTTTTGTTGTAAGGCGGAGTGGGGGCACTTGGGATTGGGTGAGGCTACTGGGCCTGGCCACCTCCTGGCCGACACTTACCCCTGCCTCCCTCTGGCTGACACTTACCCCCGCCTCCTCCTGGCTGAGGTCTTCCTGTGTATGAAAAAGGGACATAGTTTTAATTTTTGGTTCATCAATCACAAACAATTTTCAGCTCATGACTGTTGCAAATTGAATGTTAATAAATAGAAAAGACTATCATTTTGACCCCAGAATTTTTCATTCTTGTCCCAATCATTTTTGGCCCCTACTGTCAATTGATATGTAAATCACTTTTTGTTCAATCATTCATTTGTTATCAATAATAACATCTAGTTACTAAAAAATAATTTTCGGACAATAAATACGTTCAAAAATACTATACCTGGCTCCAGCTGGCTCCTCAACTTCTTCCAGGATGGAAGTCCCAGGTTGGTCCTCGGAAGCCTCAGCTGGGGTTGAGGGAAGGGTGGATGGAAGTGTAGAAAGTGATTCCCTGGCTTCAATCTGGTCTTCCAGAAACCGCATCCTTTTTTAGTACCACAGACTGGGTGCATACACATCCTTTGCTACTGCTCCTGATTTCATGGAAGCCTGGACCTAATTAAGCTCCTTCATATACGTGCTTCTCAAGCTACCAATTTTCTTATCCATAAACTCGATGTCTGCGTCGGAGACCTGTGTCTTCGCAAATTGCAGCAGTTTTTCCAGCGATGCCTTCCTAGCTGGTTTATTTCGATATAAGGTGTTTTTAACCTCCCACAAATTTCTCATATCCCTGTATCTGTCTATGAACTGGCCCATGAATTCAGGATCTTTGAATTGTTTCATATTTGCTGCAAGACAAAAACACTAATATCAGGCTAAACTCTCCTACTATTATCCCACTATAGGCCTCAATCTCGAATCAGTATAGGCCACTGAAGTCCCAAGTTAAAATGTTACCTTCGTTATAACGTTCAGCGGTTCCACCACTCACAGATCATTCGTACGACACACGCGTGTTAGCTTTATATACACTGCACATGCGTGAAACTCCACCCGTGTCGCCCGCTCATAACGTTCTTTCTCGAATATTCCCCGCCCCTTCTCTTTCGTCGCAGTGGGAGAGGAACATGGCGGAGGCACAGCAGGTGCGTAATAGCAGTAACAAGGAGGAGGAAAGCCCAGAGCCCGAAACGTCCCGATCCCGCAGGAGATTTAAGGCCTCAAATATGGCTTTTATAGAGATCTTGAAGAGGGCCGACTATGACGGGAAGTATGGACCGTACCTAAACCCAAATGTGAGAAAGACCAAGATCATGACTAAAGTTGTGAAGAGCCTGCACAGGAATTTTGGGGTACAACGATCCAAGGAGCAATTGAGGAAACGCTGGTCAGACTTGAAATTGAGGGAGCAGGATCAGTACAGAAGGATCAAAAGAGTGCTTCTAAAAAGTAAGTACTTATCGTGTGTTCCTATTATTAGTATTACTTGCATGCTGCTCCATGTGCTTTTCTTTACTGTTGTACAGTTTAAAATGGCTACTTTCATGTTCATGGGCACAGTAATCGGTTGTAGGAAACATCGTTTGTTTGCCAACTAAATACGATGTTTTGGGCAGATACAGGGTTAACTGCATTTGGTCATGCTAATTTGTATTAAAAGAAGTTTAGGACATTGTTGTCTAGATGTGTTTGAAACTAGAAAGAATTGCAAACTTGATTCAGTGTAATGTAAGGAGAGGACACTTAGCAGCTGTTTACACATCTGGACTCAGGATCACTAGTGTGGGACACAAGAACAAACTTTTTAGGGTGTCCCACACAGGTACTCCAGTGGATACTTGGGTGTCTTTATGTGTGTAACTTGTCCAGAAAAGGTAAGTATTCCAGCTTTGGTAAGTGAAAAAATCATGTCTTCAGCTTGGAACTCTGCCAAAACAGACAATTGTACCCCACTTCCAAGCAATGTTTCATATTCCTATTTCTGGCCTCAAATATCTGTGTGCTAAGTATACCTTTTGTGGCATTCTCAGAGGGGAGAAAAGACTCTGGACGTCTGAGGACACCAGGAAACCCCCACCTCCTGAAGAAGGGGAACAGAGGACACCACAACCTGAGGATGTGGAGGATGGAGAGGTGGTTGAGATTGTCACAACAGGTGAGAGTCTGACACCACAGATTCAGCTAATAGATGTATGCCTGCATATTTATAATACATGGTGTGTATTTTTTCTTTTAGGTGATGTGCATGTTGTGGAAGAACAATCTCCTCCTTTCACGACTGACAGTGCACAAAGGCTAATCCAGGACATAATGTTTTGTAGTCAGGATTTAGACCTCATCAAGTAAAAAACAAATGACATAGAACAAAAACGGAAGAACATGATCGATGTACTAGGAAGTATCTAAAGAATAACAAAATTACACCATTTTCTATTTATGGGGACCATTTTTTTCAAATTTTTGACGCATTTTAAAAGCCAAATTTTGAAGATGCACACAGTGGGGTTGATTTACTAAAACTGGAGAGTGCAAAATCTGGTGCAGCTCTGCATAGAAACCATTCAGCTTCTAACTTCAGCTTGTTCAATTAAGCTTTGACAATGAAACCTGGAAGCCGATTGGTTTCTATGCAAAGCTGCACCAGATTTTGTACTCTCCAGTTTTAGTAAATCAACCCCAGTGTGTCAACATGTGCTATCTGCCATCAGGGGATATCAATGTACGCGTTTTGTGGGTGCAACCCCTTCCTCGTAACTCAAGTAGGTGAGAGGAAGTGGTTGCACCCCCATAAAATGTCCATTGATCCCCCATGATAGGAGATAGCACATGTTGACATTAGGCATGGGATCAGGAGGGAAATCCCCAGTTTGACTCCCAATTTGTGTGCATCTTCAAAATTTGGCTTTTATACAGGGGGACATCACCCCATCTGAGGAAGGCAATATCAACACATTTTTGACACTATAATGTCTGATATTGCCTTCAGTTTTTCAATGTTGAACTTTGTAAGTTCCTGAGTTGTGTATGTTATGTTTTGAAACATGCCTGCTTATGTACTTAAAAAATATTTTCAAGGTAAAACTTAAAAAAAAAAAAAAAGGAAAAAGGTGTTTATTTAAAAAAAACAAAAATTTATAACGGACATGTGAATGTGCACGGAGTAAAAGGTTTTATACTCAACAATGTGTGGCTTCTTCTTTCAATGCTGAATACCATTTTCTGTATTAAGTTGGTGTTTGCAGTGACAATGGGTGTTATTTAATAATGGAAAAACCACTTGGCACTACAAGTGCACTAGGAGAACCTAGGAGACAGCTAAAAGAAACACAAGCAGTAAATCAAAATCAAGATTTGATCAGATCAAATTTTTTTTTTTAATATCTAAAATAAATTACAAATTTGCTGCCATAGCAATGGCCCCCCTACCTGTAAAATAATCAACATATTTTTGACGCACTTGATGGGCGCTTTGGGGGGGCAAGCCAGGACGGCCAGTTTCCAGGGCCGTCAGTGTATTTTCTGGAAGTCTGACCTCAGGCCCAACTGAGGCAACATAATTCAGAGCATTTCTCTTCAAAAAGTTGTTAAGTATGCAGCATGCTAGAACTATGTGGTTAAGTTTGTACTCCGCCATATTTATGTCCGTAAGAAATAGGCGGAACCAGCTGGCCATTATCCCAAAGGCATTCTCTGCGACACTTCTTGCCCTGGCCAGCCGGTAATTAAAAACCTTCTCCGGGGTGAGGGTTCTCTGGGGGAATGGCCTCATCAGGTGATCACCCAGACCAAATGCTTCATCAGAGATAAAAACAAATGGGAATCCTTCCACGTTCTCTTTCGCAAGTGGCAATCCCAAGCCACCACACTGGAGACCTCGGTAGAACTTGGTCTGGGCAAAGACTCCACCATCCGACATCCGGCCATTTTTCCCCATGTCCACATAGAGAAACTCGTATGTCGCCGACACCACCGCCATCAACACAATAGTATGAAACCACTTATAGTTAAAATAGTATGACCCCGAGTGCGGTGGTGGGACGATGTGGACGTGCTTCCCATCAATTGCCCCAGTTGGGAAAGTCCTAACGATGAGCAAATTGGGAAGCCACAGTCTGCCATTCCTGTGGCCTTAAAGGAAACTGTGGAGTCAAAAAAGAAAATAAATTATTAGTACTTTTGCATATAACATTGCAAGCAGATTAGACACAAACATTCTTGGCCAACATCAGTATAACATTTATTTTAAGGACTATTTAAAGTGGAGTTCCACCCCCCCAAAAAAAAAAAAATATTATTGTGCTTAAAAAAAAATTAAATTAAAAAAAAAAAACATTTATTTTTATTCAAATCTAAATGCCTGTTGCTAGGAGGTCCCTCGTAGTCTGCCTCCTTCGGCGCCTGGGCTTCTGACGTCACTCCCCTCGGCGCAGAAAGGGAGATGGCCTCTCCCCCCTCCCTCTTGTCAATCATCTGGGACATGTGACCGGTCCCAGATGATTGCGCAGCCAGTGACGGCGCGCGGTGCGGCTCACACATGCACAGTGGGTGTCCGGCTGTGAAGTCATAGCCGGGCGCCCACAGTTAAAATGCCGGCGCCACCAAGCGGAGGGTTCGATCCCCAGCATCACTGGACCCAGGGACAGGTAAGTGTCCGATTATTAAAAGTCAGCAGCTGCAGCATTTGCTGACTTTTATTTTTTTAAGTGGGAACCCCACTTTAAAGACAAAAGTATAAGGTCCACGTATCAGATTCCTCACCCCCTCTGATGGCCCATTGTAAACATTTTAGGGGGGTTATAAATGAGTTTGGGAGCCAAAAAAAAGCCTCTGGCACTCTGCCTGAATTTAAGGACACAAATAACATTTGTACACATTTTAGGGGGTGTTTAGGGTATATCACTACAATGGAGCTGACAAAACACATTGTTAAGTGACTAGGCTAGGTGTGTATGGACCCAGGATAGCATGCTGGGGAGGTTAGTGAAGGCAAATATGCATGAAGGACAAAAAAGGAGCATTAAAAGCTTCCAGCATGCATGAGGACAAAGGGGACATTCACAGCATATTACAATCATGGTAATTAGGGAATGATAAAAGAAATACAATACATTAGCAAACATTAAATACATAGAATGTGATGGTAAAGGAGAAAACTTACCCTAATATAGTCCTTCGGCAGGACATGAATGATGGCAGAACAGGTCTCTGGAATAATGATCCCCAGAGCCTGGGGGGAGATGGCTGTAGAGATTTTGAGGTCCTGCAGACTTCTTCCCATCGCCAAGTACCGCAACGTGGCGACTAGCCTCTGCTTCGGAGTGATGGCTTGCCGCATGCAGGTGTCCTGCTTCATAATATAAGGGGACAACAAAGCCAACAGACAGTGAAAAAGAGGGTCCCTCATCCAGAGAAAATTCCTGAAATCATCAGGGTTATTCTCCTGGATCTCACGCAGCAAAGGCATATGAGAGAATTGGTCACGCTGGTGTAACCAATTCTTGGTCCATGAACTCCTCCTCTCCCTGTTCATGGACTGGGCTTGGGTCAAATCAAGAAGCCAACACCAAGCCCCCACATAGCACAAACTCTACGATGAGTACGTACCTGCAACATGACTTCAAAACGGTCGGCTGGTCAGAACGAACTAACAGAACGCACTGAAGAACAGCAAGGCCTGTGAAGAGCGAGCTGAAAATCAGAAACGAGTGGACAAGAACACACTGAAAAACATATAACGAAATATGAGTGGTGTATCCGCGCAACGGAACAGAAGATTAAATGAAAAAAATCGCATAAAGGACTGGACTGCTGCCTCCACAGATGTAATTTCCACCAGAATGGAAAAAACAAAAGGTAAATGAAAGGTTAATATGTGTGTGTGGCGCTGTCCTAGGTATTAAGGATACCTTGTGAATTGTATATAAGCAAATTACCATGTGAATAAAAAAAATCGCATATAGACAAAATGACCCACTGTGAGTTGATGGGGGGGGGGGAGGGAGAAGTAGAGTGGGGGGGTCAAACCAGGAGGAGTGTCTGATTCATAACATCCAAAGTGGCTATGCTAGCAAAAATTTTCCAACCACATATAATAGTTGATATAAAAAGTCTTTATCAAACATGAGGAATGCTAAATAGATTGAATAAATTGAATGGTGACTGGTGCTCAGTGCAGCATAAGTGAAAATCTTGATATTTCTGTAGACCTAGGCAGGTGTATTCATACATGCATCCACTGCCTATATTAATCTTGGTGAAAACAATGGTTATGGGAAGGAACCAATGTTGGAGCTTTTCCTGGGATCACTGCCACATCCCATGTAAGGAAAGAAACCAAAAGGAGAGATGTGCCCCAAGGGGGATAGTGTGGGCAGTGTATCACCGGAAAATGGATAGATGGTGCAAAGGTCACATACACAAATAGTGCTACAATTTTTTGACAAAAGTTTTTATTAATTACAAAGTATACAAAAATATCTATGATATAAAATCAAAAAAATAGAAGAGACAATTAACAATTGTAATCAAACTGCTAAAGTGCTGTAATACGTCATCCCAGCAAATTCAGAAAATAACTCACTGAGGTGAGGGTACGGCAACACGTGATACTCTACATGTTTCGGAATATAGAGAGACTCAGTTCCCTCTATAATGTGTGTTTCCTTCTTCAGGAGTTTCAGGGGAGCAGTTTTGATATATTTCTAGAGGGAAAAAAAAAAATATATATATATATATAGGTGTGTATCAGTAAATGTATTTAGCACCAATATATGATATAAAGCAATTATGTCTCAAAGTATGGGAGACTGTTATATTCCGGACAAAGCATAAAGACAGAACAAGATCTCAATCTGAACCAGCATGAATATGTAAATGTACTCACAGAACATTCGTCTCTTCAGCATAAACATTGTACACAAGTGTATCGAGAGATGGACTCCCACCTCCTTAAATCCACAGGGTTAAATTGGTTGATCAAAAATCCAGGCACTGGATGTAGTTGGATAGATGAAACCGGGAGGGGAAAGTCTGGAGTGCTTTGCAAGTTTTAGCCCTGATGCTGATCCCCACAGAGGCGGCAAGCCAGGGCTCGCAAGAGCCACTACTACTGGGCGGACTGGACACACATCTTCAAAATCAATAGAAAGAAGTAAAGAGTATACGTCTCTGATTTGAGACTTTGGGCTTTTAAGATTTTGTACAAAAAGTTTTGCTTTCAGGACCTATGCCATCAAGTAGAGAGATGTGTAACAAGGTAATCCATAAGTGTAGCAGACGGGGTTAAGGTTGCACACCTGGTCTCTGATGTTTTGCGGTATAAGCATACACTCCAGGGAAAGCACGTTCCTCTCGGCTGTGTAGCAGAGGAGAGTGTGCATAGAGTTGGTATTATGTACCCTGTGTGCTGTGAGGTGTGGAGTTTACAGACCAATCACTGACTCAGAGGGCGGGGTAAGCTCAGAGGGTAATAATGTAGCTAATTAAGAAGCAAGCCGGAACGTGCTAAACAAGGGAGGCATCAGCTGTGTATACAAACAATGTGACGTCCGCCCATAGTGGTTCCTCGGCCTGAGCGGCGCCCGACGCCAGAGCGTCATTAGGCGTGGTGACGTCACTCGTCGACGGAGGCAGCCGACACGGAGAGAGAACAGCCTGGTAGGGTAAGAGTGGAAAAATACCGAATGCGAAGGCGCGAGATGGGACATTGGGCGCGTGCGCGCCAGCGCTGCTAAGGAAATGCCTCTGTCCCCAGGGAAGAGATACAGAGGCCTTTCCGTGTCGGAGAGCACTGACGAGCCATCCCGGTGAGGACATTAATCAAAGCCACAATTGTCGATCCAGTTATTATATTAGTTGGTATGAATAATTTTGAGAAGATTAAATTAATCTATTTCAGACTATCCGGACGTGGGAGTTCCATCTTTACAATGCAGTACATAGTCATCCCTAGGAATAAAGCACAAACATATATAAATCCTCTGGATATTGAAATACAGATGTACATTGAAGATAGACAAATGGGTTAGGTGACAATTACAGTGAGCACATTTTATTTATTGCTTCTCCCCTTGATCATGGGGGCATTTGGCTATATACAAGGAAAACATCAGTATAGACCCAAAATTCAGACTAATAAGGATCATAAAAAAAGTAAAAATACAATGAAAATAAATTAGAATAATAAGACAGGGAATTATTGCAGAGACCTGACATCTGAGACATTCGCCAAACATCAAAAATATTGGAACAAAAAAGCGAAAATTAGTAAATAAGCACAAAAAATGAGAGATAATGAGTAACCAGGTAGGAAGAGGAAATGAGGCAGGATAGCTTAATGTGGCAAGTAATTGTCCTATAATTCCTTGTCATAGCCTCCTGTGGAGAAACCAGGAAGAAAGGGTTTTAAATTAAAGGCCTCATTCAGGCCTGGTGGAATTGTCGCATCAAGATTGGATATCCAGCGGAGTTCCCGTTGTAGGAGGGTCTTGTTAAGATCTCCCCCACGAGAACTTGGATGCAGGCGATCCATAATTAGTACCGAGATTTTGGGACATATACCACCATGTACCTGGGCTACATGTCTGCCTAAGGGGAGATCGGGGTCGGCAGATTGCATCGCCCTGAGGTGGCGATAAATGCGTTGCCACAGTTTTTGTAAGGTTTTCCCCACGTAAAAGCAATTACAATGACATGTTAGTAGGTACACCACTCATGTTGTTTGACAATTTGCAAAATGTTTCGGCACAAAACGCTTGCCGTTTGGTAGATATATATTTTTGCGTGTATCCATGTACTTACAGTAGGCACATGATCCACACTGGAATGTGCCTACTGCAGTACAGGGGTCACCTCCTTCCTGTCCTTTGTACTCACTTTTGACTAATAAGTCTCCCACAGAGGTAGCACGTCTATATGTGATTGGAGGTCTTGGGGGTACCAGGGGGCCTATAGTCGGGTCTGAAGTCAATAGATGCCAGTATTTTTGGCAAATCTGCCTGATTTTGTTATGATCGTTTGTATAGGTTGTAATTATTCTAGTAGGGGCATCAGTGGTGGATTTTTGTTTGGGAATTAATAATTAACGTCTGTCTTTTTGATTGGCATGTCTGAACGCTCTTTTCAAGCACTTGTGACTATATCCGCGCTGTAATAGTCGGCACTTTAATTTATTGGCCTCCTGTTTGAAATCTGACTGGTTTGAACAGTTTCGTTTTATTCTCAGGTATTCCCCATAGGGGATTGAATTAATTAGGGGTGTGGGGTGAAAGCTGGAAGAATGAAGTACTGTATTTCCAGTGGTAGGTTTCCTAAATAATTTAGAAGATAGTATATTGGATTCATTGATTGAAATTTCAATATCCAGTAACGTAATAGTATTCTTGTCAGAGGTCATGGTGAATTTGAGATTGAACAGGTTTTTGTTTAGCGCTTGCAGGCACTCATTCAGAACAGATTGAGTGCCATCCCATACGATGAAGCTGTCATCTATGTACCTGTGCCACATGAGGACATGGCACAGGTACATAGAGAGATCCTCATAGTTAAATATGTTTTTTTCCCATTCCCCCAGGTACAAGTTGGCATAGCCAGGGGCACAACAAGTGCCCATGGCTATGCCCTGCACCTGGAGGAAGTGTCCACCGTCAAAGGAAAAAATGTTGTGGTTGAGTATGAAATCCAAGGAATCAAGTATAAATTTGTTAAATGAGGTCTCATGGTGACTGGTTTGTGATAACACCCTCTGGATACAGGCCAGCCCTTTATAATGAGGAATAGAGCTGTAGAGGGCCTCTACGTCGATGGTTACAAGAGTGCATTGACTTGGGATATGAACGTCTTGCAGAATTTGGAGAAGATGGATCGTATCCCGGATGTACGAGGGGATGGTCAGGTCAAACGGTCTAATGTGTTTGTCTATGAGTCTGGGTAAGTTTTCCGTAATTGAACCATTCCCAGAGAGAATTGGTCTCCCTGGGGGGTCATTCAGGTTTTTGTGTAATTTGGGGAGTGCGTAAAATGTTGGTACGCGAGGGTAAGGGGTTCGAATGAACTCCCAAGTTTGTTTGGAAATTATGTTATTTTGGAAGGCCTCATCTACAAATATATAGAATTTCTTACTGAAGGCTTCTACAATATCGGTGCCTACTGGACGATACCAGTCCCGGTTTCTAAGAATTTTGAGACACATTTTTTTGTAGAGATCGTTGTCCATCAGGACAATGTTTCCCCCTTTATCACTTGGTTTAATAGTGATGTTATGGTTAGTGGAGAGATTGTGTAAAGCTGTTCTTTCATTTTTGGTCAAGTTAGGGGTATGGAGGGATGTGGATTTAAGTGATTTTATCTCCTGAGATATCATTTTCAAAAAGGTTGCTACCCCATGATTTGTACTGGGAGCTGGGTATATGGAGGAAGCTTTCTTCAAAGACGATTTTTTAGTTGTAATGGGTGTGTCCCCGTTTTCTTTTAAGAGAGCTTCCAAGTCTAAGGTGTCTATTAAGTCTGGGGTCTCACTTTCTTGTAGTAAAGACTTGAGATTATCAAGGGCTTGTCGCTCACTGAAGGTGCGGCAGCCTTCATAGTCATGTTTGTGTTTATCGAACATGCTCTTTAGTAATAGTTTGCGCGTATACAAATGTAAATCCTTTATGACTGTGAATTTATCTAATTTATTATTAGGGCAGAAGGTGAGACCTTTTGAAAGCACTAGAATTTCTTCCGGGGTAGGAGTGTGTGAAGATAAGTTCACCACATCCAAAGACAGTGGTGCAGCTACGGTGGTCATGGGTTTGGGGGTACTTCAGGGTTTCCCTGTTTTTTGGGGAAAATATTGATGGAATCCTACCAGAGGGTATTGATGAGGGGGTTTCCACTGAAGGTGGTATGCTAGAGTCATTAGCAGATAGTGGCAGGTTTGTCATGGAATTTTGATCACCTACACGGGGGGTCCGAGGCTGTGATTTAGCAAGTGGCTTTTTCATGTCATTGCCTATGGGGTGGTCACCTTCCTGGCGTCTTTTGGGTTTCCTATTGCGTCCAGGCTATCTATATGAGGAATGGGAATTAGATGATGTGGAGGAGGAATCAGATGTATCTATATTTTTGGAATGAGGTCTTGAATTTCGTCTGGTACTTCTATTCCCTGGTTGTTGGGCCCATCTGTAGGCCCTTCCTTCCTCAAATGCTTGTTTGTCTCTAAGAAATTTACTCTCTTTTTTCAAGAGAATGTTTTTGTTGAAGAGTTCAATATGGGTTTTTAATTTTTCATTGAGTTTTGAGAAGGAGGGGTGGACCTCTAGAGGTTTAATTTTAGAGAATATCTGATCTATATTTACATCTATCTCCGTCATGTGTCTTTGGTATTCCTCCATTAATAGTTTCATCATTCCCACAGAACATACTTTAAGGTTTTGTTCCCAAGCAGTTTTAAACGTAACACTTATATTATCGAATGATGGAAAGATTTGGACTCGTAATCCTAGAGGATTTAAGTCGTCCTTGGTGTAATCCTTGAAACTTTGGATATGCCGGTAAGTCAGCGATTTTTTCTCCAGCCATTTGGTTAGGCTGGAGAACAAAAAGCTTAGCTCTGATTCGCGAGACTCGTTCTGGCCATAGTCTTGCTGGAGTTTGGTTACAAAATTATCCCATGATTGACTATATAGTTCTGCCATTTTCCTCAAATGAACGAAAAAGAGGGCAGAAGGGAAAGAAGTAGAAAAAGAAAACAGTCTCAAATTGCCCGCTAAGCGCAGTAAGAGTATTAGGAAATAATAGTAAGGCTCAAAAACATTGGTTCCCAACACAATGGGGGCGCCATGGAAGATGATGCAAAGGCGTCAGATAGGCCACGCCCTACGCGCTTCGTTAGACGTCCCTATGATGAAACGCGTAGGGCGTGGCCTGACGCCTTTGCATCATCTCCCAGAGGATCACAATCTTAAACCTGACGCTCTCCTGTTTGATGACACTTGGTTGCCTATTATAAACTGCTTAAATGTGAGTACCACTCTGTCATCTGCATTCAATAAAGAGTGTTTTATGGTTTTATGCTATGGAAATCTCCTCTTTCTTCTCTTATGCCTAAAACGTCACCGTGACCCAGAAACTGCCTGTGGATTGCCGCACACTGGCATACACTGTGACTGCGTGTTACCCCCGCAGGGGTTAAAGAAGCTGGTGAGTGTCTGCATGATCACAAGATGCGAGCACCTGGTCACCAAGATTAATATAGGCAGTGGATGCATGTATGAATACACCTGCCTAGGTCTACAGAAATATCAAGATTTTCACTTATGCTGCACCGAGCACCAGTCACCATTCAATTTATTCAATCTATTTAGCATTTCTCATGTTTGATAAAGACTTTTTATATCAATTATTATATATGGTTGGAAAATTTTCGCTAGCATAGCCACTTTGGATGTTATGAATCAGACACTCCTCCTGGTTTGACCCCCCCACTCCACTCCCCCCCCCCATCAACTCACAGTGGGTCATTTTGCTTATATGCGATCTTTGTTTATATGCGATTTTGTCTATATGCGATTTTGTTTATTCACATGGTAATTTGCTTATATACAATTCACAAGGTATCCTTAATACCTAGGACAGCGCCACACCCACATATTAACCTTTCATTGAAAAACAGATATGAACTGACTACACACACTGAAAAACAGATACAAACCCACAAGCACTTGAACAGCAGTAAAATGACATGAAAAGCACAGGTCTGAAAAGCGTGAATCGTCTCTCACCAAACTTCTACTAACACGAGATAAACACGAGTTTGGCAGAAGGAGCCCAAAGGGTGGCGCAGTGGCTATTGAACTTCCTTTTTCTAGTCCTTTCGTACGTGTTGTACGTCACCGCGTTCTTGGCAGTCGGAATTTGGTGTGACTATGTGTATGCAAGACAAGCTTGAGCGGAATTCCATCGGAAAAACCATCATAGCTTTTTCTGACCAAAATTCCGATCATGTGTACGCGGCATTAGTTTGTAGAGTTCAGTATTGAGTTAGCCCACCCTTTGCAGCTATAACAGCTTCAACTCTTCTGGGAAGGCTGCCACAAGGTTTATAAGTGTGCCTATGGGAATGTTTGATCATTCTTCCAGAAGCACATTTGTGAGGTCAGGCATTGATGTTGGACGAGAAGGCCTGGCTTGCAGTTTCTGCTCTAATTCATGCCAAAGGTGTTTCTATTGGGTTGAGGTCAAGACTCTGTGCAGGCCAGTCAAGTTCCTCCACCCCAAACTCGCTTATCCAACTCTTTATGGACCTTGCTTTGTGCACTGGTGCACAGTCATGTTGGAACAGGAAGGGACCATCCCCAAACTGTTCCCACAAAGTTGGGAGCATGAAATTGTCCAAAATGTCTTGGAATGCTGACGCCTTAAGAATTCCCTTCACTGGAACTAAGGGGTCAAGCTCAACCCCTGAAAAACAACCCCACACCATAATCCCCCCTCCACCAAATGATTTGGACCAGTGCACAAAGCAAGGTCCATAAAGACATGGATGAGCGAGTTTGGGGTAGAGGACCTTAAGTGGCCTGCACAGAGTCCTGACCTCAACCCAATAGAACACCTTTGGGATGAATTAGAGTGGAGACCTTCTCGTCCACATCAGTGACTGACTTCACAAATGTGCTTCTGGAAGAATGGTCAAACATTCCAATAGACACACTCCTAAACCTTGTGGACAGCCTTCCCAGAAGAGTTGAAGCTGTTCTAGCTGCAAAGGGTGGGCCAACTCAATATTGAGCCCTACGGATTAAGACTGGGATGCTATTAAAGTTCATGTATGTGTATAAAGGCATGCGTCCCAATACTTTTGGTATTATAGTGTACCTGGAATTTAAAGGGATGCATTTTTCTTGCGCTAAAGGTCCCGACAATAGCCAACAAATTAATATTCATTTAAATTCATGGGATTAATTAAAAATATATATACCGTATTTATCGGCGTATAACACGCACTTTTTTCCCATTAAAATCAGGGGAAAATCGCGGGTGCGTATTATACGCCGATCCCCTGCGATCCTGAGCTGACAGATGTTCAAAATCGCCGACCGCGATTTGAAAATGGCGCCGCCGGCGCCGAAATACACAGAGCCGCTCCTCGGCTCTTCTCGGCCACTTTCGGCTTCACTCGAGCGCCGCCCGAACCTAGCCGAGTGTACTCGGCTAGGTTCAGATAGCTCCGCTCACAGTCACGCCCATCCCGGGCGGGACTACGAGTGGAGCCGAAAGTGAACAAGAGCCGCCGAGAAGAGCCGAGGACCGGCTCTGTGTATTTCGGCGCCGGCGGCGCCATTTTCAAATCGCGGTCGGCGATTTTGAAGCTCAGGATCGCAGGGGATCAAACTGCGAGCTCCAAGGCTGCACTGGGGCAAGGCTGCACTGGGATAAGGCTGCAATGGTCACTGGGGAAGGCTGCACTGACAAGGCTGCACTGACATGGCTGCACTGACATGGCTGCACTGGGGCAAGGCTGCACTGAGAAGGCTGCAATGATAGGCATTTAAATGTAAGTTTTTTTCCCTTCAACTTCCCTCCTAAAAGTTTTTTTTTCCTTAAAATTCCCTCCTAAATTGGGGTGCATGTTATACGCCGGTGCGTGTTATACGCCGATAAATACGGTATCTTAAAAACTGTCATTTTCGGTTTTGTTTTTTGGCCAAGTGCATCCTGCACTTTTGGTTTTGGCACCAAAATTTCCATTTGGTGTACCTCTACATAGAATTGAAGCTATTTACTAAAGTTGTTTAGGTACCAAAAGGATTCCTTTGTATATTGTGACTTGAGATAAAATTGATAGTTAAAAAAAAAAAAAAAAGGACTCGGCACCTCCTGTGGGCAGTCCTCTCTGGGTATAAAACCTCCTCTCTGCTATAGCCCTACAGTTAGTCACAAGCAACGTCAGAGGAGAATTTCCATACAGTGGTGAATGCTGTGTCTGTCCATGCATCAATGAACTAGGGCTTTGGAGACGAGACAATGCCGAGAGGGAGGAGCCTGGTAATGGCTCTGTGCACGGCGTGAGGATCCTGAGAGCCCTCTCCCTGCAGCTGAGAGGAATGATCGGCCTGATGAGAAGGTGTAGGTAGCTTCCCTCCCCGCCCCCCCTGCTCATCACTCACCGAGCTGTCTTGTGGTGTAAGCCAGAGGAAGTTTGTACCTGCGTCTGACTGCAACAAGCTGTAGTGAGTGTCCCTTTTTGTCCCAACTTCAACAACAACTAAAAGATAAGTACCGTTTTTTTTTTTTTGGCTTTTTTTCTATTGCAATTGTCTGGAAGTGAAAAGGCAAAGGAAAAGTAATAGAACAAAAGAAAGGGAAAGGGAATGAACATATTGAAATAAAATGGAATAAAAAGCGAAAGTAAATGAAAGTAAATGAAGGCGAAAGAGCTGAAAAAGTAGAATCAAGGGAGCTAAGAAAAACAATAAAAACAGGGGGGGAACAGGGGAGAGGGAGAAGGTGAATGAGAGACAAGCCAACGGAAGAGTTGTCTCCCAGCCCCCACCTGCTTGCTGCTGCTGCTGCTGCAGTATCTCCCTTTCTTGTGATCCTTTTTTTTTTTTTTTTTGGTCTTTTTTTGTTTTTGTTTTTTGCAAATGGTATTAACTATAGGCTCGATAGTATAAACTATAGAATAAGAAGAAATTTCATAGTAACAAAATGTGGAACATATAAGCTCATACTGGAACTATACTGCTGAATATATAAATCATCTTGCTGAATACTTGAATTAGATTGCATTATACCGCCAAAACATTTGAATTATTTTTATGAGCATCTGGGCCCTCATGCACATGGGCTGTTGGGAGAACGTTGTGAAAACGCCAGTGTCTTTGCAGTGACTTTTTTATTTATTTTTTTTTTTTTTTTTTAACTTTTTTCAGCGTTTTTGCAATAGCGTCTTTGAGCGTTTTTGAGCATTTTTTTTTTTTTTTTTCCTCCTCTTTTGGCTCTTTTTTTCTATTGCAATTGTCTTGAAGTGAACAAGCAGGGGAAAAGGCGAAAGAGCTGAAAAAGTAGAATCAAGTGAGCTAAGAAAAACAATAAAAACAGGGGGGGGGGGAACAGGGGAGAAGAGAAGGAGAAGGTAAAAGAAAGACAAGCCAACGGAAGAGTTGTCTCCCAGCCCCCACCTGCCTGCTGCTGCTGCTGCTGCAGTATCTCCCTTTCTTGTGAATTTTTTTTTTTTTTTTTTTTGCAAATGGTACTAATTATAGGCTTGATAGTACAAACTATAGAATAAGAAGAAATTTCATAGTAACAAAAATGTGGAACATATAAGCTCATACTGAAACTATACTGCTGAATATATAAATCATCTTGCTGAATACTTGAATTAGATTGCATTATATCGCTAAAATATTTGAATTATTTTGCTGAGCACCTGGGCCCCCATGCACACGGGCTGCTGGAAAAGCGCTGTGAAGACGCCGGTGTCTTTGCAGTGACTTTTTTTTTTTTTTTCTTTTTTTAACTTTTTCCAGCTTTTTTCAGCATTTTTGCAATAGCGTTTTTGAGCGCTTTTTTTTTTTTTTTTTTTTTTTTTTTTTTTTTCAGCTTAAATACGCTTAAACAATTGAACAGCAACAAGGAATGCTTAATGTACTTAAGGTAGTAACATAACTTCTGGAAAACGGGGACTACTCATATCTCATTAATTATTTCTATTATTGGATTGTGGGGAGGATGCCGGGTATGAGAACGAAATAAAAGAAATATTAGTAAAAATAAGTCAATTTAAAAAGGCTGGGAGATTTTTTCATCATTAAGAGACCCCAATCAAGGGGTATTCTGGAAGGCAGCTTTGAAGTTCTTATAAATCCAGCCATAGAAACAAACATGAAGGGGAAAACAACAAGAAGTGCGGGAGCAATACCAAAATCACCTAGGACCAGCCTAGGCCCAAGTCCAGGCCCTATGAACAGGTATATACAGCAAGGAATCGGAGAAGGAGAGAAACAAGTAGGCTCAAAGGGCAGACAAATAGATACAAAAGAGAAGGACAACAAGGACAAAAAAGGCCAGTATAAAGTACAAACAGAAACCAGCCACCTCTCAGAACCCAGAATGGAGCCAGAAATGGGAGAGGATGACAGAGGAAAGGAGGAAGGACAACAAGGGCCACAGTTGCCAACAAAACAGGATATGGAAAAAATGTTCACGGCACTAGAGAATTCCCTAAAAGCAGAGATGTCAATACTCCATAAAGACATGGGATATATGTTAAACAGAGTGGAAGAAGTAGAGATCAAAGTGGACCTACATCAAAAAAACATAAAGGAACTAGAAGACGAAATAAAGAAATTAAGATGGGAACAACAGGAACAATCATATAAAATAGAAGAGCAAGAAAATAGAGATAAAAAGAAAAACTTGAGAATACGTGGGTTACCGGAAACAGAACAAGCAGAAAATCTAATAGAAAAAATGAACAATCTCTTCAACCAAATCTTGGGAAAGGAAACAACTAACACAATAGGAATAAAAAGTGTCTTTCGAGTAAAAAAACCTCAAAGGTTCGCAAGGGAAACACCTAGAGATGTAATCGTACGCTTTGAAAAATGGGAAGAAAAAAAACAGATCTGGATAAACCTAAAGAGGAAAACACAAATAGAGTTTGCGGGAGGTAAATTACAAATATTTCAAGACCTATCTCAAGAAACGCTGAAAAGACGACGGATACTAAAGCCATTATTAGAAATCCTCCGGGAGCAAGAAATTCAATACAACTGGGGTTTTCCAGCATGTCTAATAGCAAGGAAAAACGGAATAAGTGCGAGGCTAAGACATGTAGAGGAGATTCCGGACTTTTGCAACAAACTAGAAATCCCCTCCCCAGAACTGGAAAAATATGCAAATAGTCAGGAGCGAATAACGGCAAGAGATGACCTACAGTGGCAAGTAAATTCAAGGATCAGACATCAAGATGTGGACTCTCGGGGAAATTAATATCTGAGAAAATATCACACAACGGTGCAAGGGGCCTTAGAGTGGAAAGGGGGGGGGAGGGCTGGGGTTGATGGGATGGGAAAAAAGGAAAGTGAAAGGATTGGTAAAACACAACAAAAATGCAGGGAGAGGGAGACAGGGACTCACGGAGTGGACAGGGGGTCGCCCTATTAGTGCTTAGGCAGGGGGGGAATAGGGTGTCTTACAGAGCTCCGCCTCACAATAAATAGAGCAGAGGGGGCAGAGCGTGCCCCACAAAACAAAGTAAAATGCTCTCAGCTCTAGAGAATATGGGGGTAAAAAACCCATATCAGAAAAAAGGGAGGGGGAGGGCGGGAGGAGGGAGGGGAGGGGGAGGGGGAGGGAGGGTGGGGAGGGAGAGGTCTGAGTCACATGAGTGGTTACATAGGCACACCGATTCTGAGACAAGAGATGAGGAGACCCCGTGCGTCCGCTGGGTGTCCCCTCCATCCGGTCTCCTAGGGGGACCGCGTGGGGGGGAGGGCCGGAGGACGGGCGGGGAAGAAAAGGCACAAGAATGGAAAACGTAAACAGCATAAAAATAATCTCTTACAATGTCCGAGGACTAAATTCCCCAGGGAAGAGAAACATCATCCTCCGAGAACTTGAAAAAAGTAAAGCAGAAATAATTTTCCTACAGGAGACGCATATAACCCAAAACTCAAGTGCCAAAATTTATTCAAGAAACATACCAACATGGTATCAAGGAGACTCGCCAATAAGAAGGGCCAAAGGAGTAGCCATCGGTATAGGGAAAAATGTACGTTTTCTAATAGATCAAAGGAAAATAGACCCGGAGGGTCGATATCTTTTTATTACAGGAACTATATACGGGGTAAAATATACATTGGCCAATGTCTACTGTCCTAATAAGAACCCTAAAAAATATTTGATAGATATAATTAAAATACTAATGGAATTCAAGCAAGGAAAATTAATACTAGCTGGAGACTTCAACTTCAGCATGGATAATAAAATGGACAGTACCTCAAGAGTAAGGGACAAAGAGGTAAATCAACTAAAGAAATTAAAAAGAACATTATATGAACAGCAACTAATAGACCCTTGGAGAATTCAGCACCCCAGCACAAAGGACTACACATTCTATTCAACAGTACACAAAATTTACTCCAGATTGGATTACATCATGGTCGAACATAGAAACTTGGAAGAAATAGAAGAAACAAAAATAGGCATAATAACCGCCTCAGACCACAGCCCAGTAATCTTGAGAATGAAAATAAAAGGAGAAGTCCTTGAAAGGGGTCCATGGAGAATCAACGAAACTTTATTAGAAGACAGTGAGACCGAAAAAAGCATCATAGAAGAAATTAAAAGATATTTTGAAGAAAACGATACACCAGAGGTATCGAAAGCAACAATATGGGAGGCGCATAAATCTGTTATTAGGGGCAAGTTAATAGCTATAGGGGCAAGAAAAAAACAGGAAAGGAAAACAAACATGCAACAAATAATTAAAGAAATTTATGAATTGGAACGAAAACACAAAAATCAAGTAAACAACAAAATCTTCGGCCTACTATCTCAAAAGAGAGAGCAATTAAAAGACTGGATGGAACAAGAAGAAAGGAAGGACTACAACAGAGTAGTACAAGAAAAATATAAATGGGGTAATAAACCAGGAAAATACCTAGCAAATCTGGTAAAAAAAAAGAAGTCTTTGAATTACATTGAGAAGATCAAAAATGAAAAAGGAGAAGTGGTAAATAAAACTACAGATATAGCGATAACATTTCAAAAATACTTCAGCTCCCTTTATGCAATAAAAGGACAGGAAAGTTGGAAAGAAGCGAATACAAGAACAAAGAAGATACAAGAATATTTAAAAAAAGCAAACTTACCAAAACTAAAAATAGACCAACTAGAAGAATTGGAAAAAAATATTACGCATGAAGAGGTAAAACTGGCATTAAAGGAAACTCCCGTAGGAAAAAGCCCAGGACCAGACGGGTTTACGGTCAAATACTATAAAAAATTTGAAGAACAGCTGACTCCAAAACTATTAGAATATATGAATTCCCTAGGGGAAGATGAAGAAATAAGAAGTGAATCGTTATTAGCTCATATTACAATACTACCAAAAGAAGGGAAAGACAAAGTTAACTGCTCAAGTTACAGGCCAATAGCCCTATTGAACGCTGATACGAAGCTGTACTCCAAGATCCTGGCCACTAGGATAAAAAAACTAATCCCACTGTGGATCAACCCGGACCAAACTGGTTTTGTCCCGGGGAGAGAGGGGCGGGACAACAGCCTAAAATCATTATTGATGTTGCACAAGAAGGTGCAGAATGAGACCCCAGTTCTATTCCTGTCATTGGATGCAGAAAAAGCATTTGACAGGGTAGACTGGGGTTTCATGATGGATACATTGCGGCACTTGGGTATTGGGACAAAAATGATGAAGTGGATAACAAATTTGTATAATGGCCCGACAGCAGTCGTAAAAGTAAATGGTAGACTCTCTCCAAAAATTAAGATGCAGAATGGAACACGGCAAGGCTGTCCATTGTCTCCACTATTATATGTATTGGCCTTAGAACCACTATTAGCAACACTCCGCAATAACAAAGAGGTAGAAGGAGCGAAACTAGGAGGAAAAGAGCATAAGATCGCTGCCTACGCGGACGACATCTTGATGTACGTATCCAACCCAAGAGTGTCACTCCCAAACATACTGAAAGAAATTAAAAAATACGGAGAACTGTCAAACTTCAAAATTAATCCAATAAAAACGGAAATATTAAACATAAGTCTAGAGAAAAAGGAAGTTCAGTTTTTACAAAAAGAATTCCCATTCACTTGGGTAAAAGAACTAAATTACCTTGGAATTAAAATAACTCCTAGAGTCGAAAAAATTTATCAGGCAAACTTTATTCCACTGATCAATGAGGTCAAAGAAGAAATGAAAAAGTTAAGAATACAGCCACTTTCATGGATTGGAAGAATAAATATGTTTAAGATGACGATATTACCTAAAATAAACTACAGATTACAGATGTTACCAGTAAAAATCCCGCAGAGCTTTTTTAAAATAATTAAAACAATCCTGCTAAAATACATATGGCTTAATAAAAAACCAAGAATTAAATACACGCTGATCACAAGGAAAAAGGAGCATGGGGGTCTTGCCCTCCCAGATATAAGTAGGTACTATAAAGCCATAGTTTTAACACGAATGTTAGAGTGGACAAATGAGAAAAATGAAAAAAAATGGGTGGAAATGGAAAACACAATAAGTGGAGCCACACTACATAAGAATATTTGGATTCCACGGAAATATAGACTATTGGACACCGACACGCACGAAATAACAAAAAATGTATTTAAAATTTGGGACACCATTCACTTAAAGAATGAATGGAAATATAATTCACCACTATTAGCACTCACAGGATCGAATCTCTTCACCCCTGGGAGGGAAATATTTGAAATCCAAGGAATAGGTAACCCACGACTGAAAGATATCACTAGAAATGGCAAAATAAGAACACGAGTAGAAATAGAGGAAAGGAATGGATGGAAGATGAATGAATGGAATTATACTCAACTAAGGCACCTAGTAAGCACAATACCACACCCACTGAGAGATGAAACAAAATTAACTGCACTGGAAAAGCTATGTAGCAATGAAACACCATTAAAAAACGGAACATCAAAAATTTATAGTATACTGACAGATTTGGAAGCACAAGAAAGACCAGAATATATAAATCAATGGGAAAAAGAAATGAATTTAAAAATAGATAACCAAAAAGTGGAAAAAATGATAGAAATGGGATATAATAAGGCTTGGGACATGAAGACCATAGAAATGAATTATAAACTAGTATCAAGATGGTATATGACCCCAGTAAGAATACACAGATTCCATCAAGATAGAACCTCCTTGTGTTGGAGAAAATGTGGCCAAATAGCAACGATCACACACATATGGTGGGAATGCCCAATAATAATGGAGTACTGGAAGGAAGTGTTAAATAACATAAAGGAAATAACTGGAGAAGAAATAGAACAAAATATTTGGACTTGCCTCTTCCATATCTACAATAAACCTAAGAAACAATATAGAAAATCAATAATACCTAACCTCCTGAATGCGGCCAAGGCCTTAATTCCCAAGAATTGGCTACAAAGTGGAAAACCAGACATTAGAGACTGGCTAAAGGAAATAGATTATCACTACAAAATGGAAGGAGGAGAGAAAGGGGATAATAGTAGATGGGAAAGTTGGAAAAACTACAAAGTCTCGGATATTTATTTAGATAGGATAAAAGAAAGAACAGGTGCAGAGCCAAGTGGATAAATAAATAACATAAAGGAACGGACCAGACACAGGGGAGGGGGAGGGGGGGCGGGGGGAAATAAGAGGGACTGAGAGAGACTAAGATAATAATAGGGTTTATAATTATAGAAGGCGTTTTTTCGCCGGTTTTTAAAAATATTTAAGAATATCCTAGAAAGGAAAAATAATAAAGATGTGACGGAAACAATCCACAATGATGTGAAAAAGGAGAAGAGATAAAGTTTGACACAAAGTTGAAATAATGTCTCTCGGAAAACTTTCGCTGAAGTGGATAATAAAAAAAGAAAAAAAAAAAAAAAAAAAAAAAATGCATCAATGAACTCAGAGAAAGGGATTTTACGGTAACAAAAAATGACATTTTCTCATATGTTCATTGACAGACATAGCTGCTTCTTTTTTAAAGCAGAGTTCCACCCAAAAGTGGAACTTCTGCTCATTTTTCTCCTCTCCCCCTCCGGTGCCACAATTGGCACATTTCGAGGGGGAGGGGGGACGGGATACCTGTCTTTGACAGGTATTCTGTTCCCACTTCCGGGAGTCTGCGCGGCGGCCCATGACGTCACAGTGGGGCTCCCTCCTCCTCCCCCTGTCGCAGGGCCAGGGCCTCACACAGTAGAGTTCGCGCAAACCACATCCAAGGAGTTTAAGGTCATCTCCCTAGCTCCCTAGGGTGTGATGACTGAGGACACAGAGAAGAACGAACAATGTCCTCCATCAAGTTAAAATATGATATCCCTTCAGCAGAAAGGAAGGGGAAAGTCGAAGCACCACCTTGTCCTTATGCAAAATCAGAGAAGGAGACTTGCACAACAAAGTTGCCAACTCCAACACCCTCTGCGCTGAAGTGAAAGCGACTAGGAAGGCAACTTTTTGAGAAAGTGTAAGCAGGGGAATATCCCAGATGCTCTCAAAGGTAGGCTTCTGCAGAGCAGACAAAACCAAATTAAAGGCCCACAGTGGCAACAAAGAATGCACAGGGGGCACCACATGACGAACCCCCTGAATGAAAGTGTGGACCAAAGGATTTTGAAAGCAAACAGCCAGAGCAGAAACTTGACCCTTGATAGGACTCAAAGCAAGCTTTTGATCTATGCCACATTGCAGGAATGCCAACACCCAAGCCACCAAGAAGGAGCGAGGATGGAACCCCAGGGCTTCGCATTAAATGATATAGGCTCTCCAGCTGCAATGATAAATCTTCTGTGAGGTAGACTTCCGAGCCTTCAACAGAGGTGGAATTTCCAAGGCAGACCACCCCCTATCCTTCAGAACCTGGCTTTAAACAGATACCCCATCAGAGCCAGCGATGGTAAAGCAGGGTGGAACAATGGCCCCTGGGACAGCAGGTCCTCTCGAAGAGGCATCTGCGACCAACCGCAACACGGTTGGTGACAGGGCTAGTCTGGAACCACCAGGATGACCAGGATACTTCCGGCTTCTGTCCTGCACAACAGGTGAGGTATGAGGTGGAGGGGCAGAAAGGCGTAGATGAGATTGAATAACAAATATATACTTCTGCACTACTGATAACGAATAACTGTGTGATTAAATACTTAAGGTTGCTGCTAGACACCAACTGTTATTAGCAAAAAAAATATATGAAAAGATGAAGCGCTACCCCAAATCACACACATAAGATGCTTCACTAACAATATAAACAATAAGTGCACAACAGTGATCCCTAGTGGGAGTAATAAATAAATGGATTTTTAATACAGCTTACCTGTAAAATCCTTTTCTTGGAGTACATCACGGGACACAGAGCAACATAATAATGATTAATTGGGTTATACGCTACCTTTAGGTGATTGGACACTGGCAACCAATAGAAAGACGGTTCCTCCCATATAATCCCTCCTATACAGGAAATACCTCAGTTTTGTAGCAAGCAATGACGATCCCAGAAAAGAGGGGAGGGACCTCTGTGTCCCGTGATGTACTTCAAGAAAAGGATTTTACAGGTAAGCTGTATTAAAAATCCATTTTTCTTTATCGTACATCACGGGACACAGAGCACCATAATAATGACTAATTGGAATGTCCTAAAGCAATGCACCTGAGGGGGTATGTATGAACGTATGAACTGAAGACCAAGTGGCCACTTTGCAAACCTGAGCCATAGACACCTGTTGGCATACTGCACATGATGCACTAACCCCTCTAGTGGAGTGTGCTTTTAAATCCCAAGGTGGAACCTTGCGCCTTAATCCATAAGCCTGGATAATAGTCTGGCGAATCCACCTAGATATAGTTGAACTTGTTGCTGGCTGTCCTTTTCTAGGACCTTCCGGCAGGACAAAAAGGCAGTCAGTTTTCCGAAAAGAAGCTGACATCTTTAAGTAAACCTTGATCGCCCTCACCACATCAAGCGAGTGAAGCGACCTTTCCTCCCTAGTTTTAGGGTTTGAAAAAACTTGGAAACTACCTTTGGTAAAAAATCTGGACGAGGGCGCATGACCACTCTGTCCTGATGAAGAATCAAAAAAGGTTCTTTGCAAGAAAGGGCGGGCAATTCTGACACCCTTCTAGCCGACGTTATAGCCACCAAAAAAAACAATTTCCTGATTAATAGGACAAACAGAATATGTCCAATAGGTTCAAACGGTTGACTCTGTAAGGCTAACAGGACCAAAGTGGGACCCAGGGACATAAAGGCGGCTTAACCGGCGGCCTCAGGTGCATTACTCCCTTGACAAAGGTTCGTACCAAAGAACGGGATACAATTGGTCTTTGGAAAAATACCGATAAGGCCGAAATCTTGTCCTTAAAGCCAGTTTCAAGTCTACTCCTGCTTGAAGAAAGGCCAGAACTCTTCCAATCGTATACCTACGAGGGTTCCACTTCCTTCCCTCACACCAAGAAATGTATGACTTCCAGACTCTATAATAGATAGCTCAAGAAACTGACTTTCTAGCGTTTATCAAAGTAGACAAGACTGAATCCATAATACCACGCTCTTTCAATATTCTGGTCTCAATAGCCATGCCATCAAATTCAGCAACCGTAAAGAAGGATGGAATATGAGTCCTTGAGACAACAGGTCTGGATGGTACGGAAGGACCAATGGGTCCCCCACTGCCAACTTCACAATCTCCGAGTACCAGGATCTCCGAGGCCACGCTGGGGCCACTAGGATCACTGGCTTCCGTTCCTCCTGTATTTTGCATAGTAAGTGCGGCAGAATTCGGATCGGAGGGAAGACATATATCAGAGAATACTGATCCCAAGGAACTACTAATGCGCCTACTCCGACAGCAAGTGGATACTTGGTCCTGGATACAAACCTGTCCAGCTTGGCATTGAATCTGGATGCCAGAAGATCCACATCTGGGATCCCGCAGTGTTGACAGATCTGTAGAAAAACCTCGGGATGCAGAGACCATTCCCCTGGCAACAATTTTTGGCGACTTAGGAAGTCTGCCTGCCAATTGTCCACCCCCGGAATAAACACTGCTGAAAGAAACACATGCTTTTCTGCCCAAGTCAATATGTAATTTACTTCTCTTTGGGCTGCCCGACTCCTGGTACCTCCCTTGTGGTTGATATATGCCACTACCGTGGAGTTGTCGGACTGGACTCGGACGGGAAGACCCCGTGAAATGGACGTCCAGAAGCGCAGAGCCAGACGAGCTGCCCGAATCTCCAATAGATTGATGGGCACGGACCTTTCTGCTTGGGACCATATTCCCTGGACAGAGGCCTCCTCCAGGACTGCTCCCCAGCCTGGACGACTGGCGTCTTTAGTTACCACTCTCCAAGCTGTTGGAGGAAAGAATTTTCTTTTCTCAAATTGCTGGTTTTTAACCACCAAGAGAGGTTCCATTGTACCTGTGGGGACAGAAGCATAGGATGATCTAAGGTTCAAGCAGACCTGTCCCAGGCTTCCAGAATACTGTTCTGGAACACCCTGGAGTGGAACTGTGCATATGGAATTGCGTTGAAAGATGACACCATTTTGCCCAGCAACCTCATGCCCAGCCGAATAGAAGGTCTTGGTTCGGGGGCGTGGCCTGGACATGGCGGAGTGAAGCAGCTTTTTCTTGGAGCTCCCGGCCTGTCCCAAAAACCCCGGCTATTTCTTACTTTGCCAACGGCATGATATCAACCAAAAAGCACAGGACAAGAGCAACTACACGGGGGACACCCGTTGGTAGGAGCCCAGGAGGAATCCGTCACTATTTTCGACAGATACAGGGCAAATCTCCAGGAGCCACAGTAACAGCGCCGCGAGGCCTACCACGCGACGAGACACAGCAGGCCTCCAGACAGAGAATACACTCAACCCCATCACGTTCTCAGGACGATATTAATCACCTCCCGGTAACTCACAGAGACTCTGGGAAAGACACGATGGCCTCCCCACAATCCCCGGAACCCATCAGGCTGGACCAGGACATTCGGGCCCTGCTGCAGGCCCTCCCCACTCGGTCGGACATTGAGGCGCTCATCCTGAAACTGGAGGAGACACACCGACGAGACATGCAGGAGGTGCGGGGGGAAATGGCTACACTAGCAGACCGCATGGACACAGGCGAAGCCTCGGTGTCCGCTTTAGAGAAAAGAGTGGCGGCGCTTGAACAGGCGAGGGACTCGCAGCGGGACTCCGCTGTGGATCTACAGCTGCACCTGGAAGATATCGAGGACCGAAGCCGCAGGAATAATCTGCGGCTGCGGGGAATCCCGGAGGAGACAACAGCGGACGATCTAGGGGAGACGGTCAGAGGAATATTCCGCACCGTACTAGGCGACCCAGATCTCTCCATAGAGCTGGACAGAGTCCATAGAGCTCTCGGCCCTAGATCCGAAGACCCGAACAGACCAAGGGATGTAGTATGCAGACTACACCGCTACACACAAAAAGAGGCCATCCTGCGCCGGGCCTGGGAATTTGGAGAGGTAGAGGTAGGAGGCAAACAGACCAGAATATTGCCCGACCTTTCGCGGGCCACGCTGAGACGTAGAGCCCTCCTCCGTCCTCTCCTGGAACTTGCGAAACAGAAGGGCCTGACATACAGATGGGGTTATCCACTGTCCGTAATGTTCCGCAACGAATCCGGCTCTTTCTCCCTACAAAGAATGGAGGACCTCCCGGCGCTCTTCCGGTTCATGGACACAGAACCGATACGAGTCCCTGACTGGCTCCAGCTCTTACCACGTCCACAAGGCCGATCGGGCCCCCTGAGACTGCACGGACCTCTACCTCCCCGCCGCCAGCGGGACAGAAGGAGACGCAGAACGGCTTCTGGAGAACAGCGTGAGTAGGCCTGCGGCCATCCCTCCCCAATCCAGCTTGACTCATGCAGGCCAGACTGCAAGATATTTTGTCCTTAAGCAAGGAGATCTGTAACCTGGCCTCCACTTTTGATTAGAGAAGGAGGGGAGGTTGAACAAACTTCGGTCCTAGACCCCTCTTCCCGGGCTTCCTCCCCCCTCCATCCCCCACTGTGTGCAACACACCTGACGATAACCTAGTGGCCAGTGATGTCCGCTTCACCCCTGGACAAAACTCACAACAGAACCTTTCGGATCTACCACTGGGAACATGTCTTTTCTTTGCTGTTGCACCAGACCCTCCCCCACCCACCCACACAGGCTCCCTCGGGTGATCCAAAGACACTACTGCCTCGGCTGATAGAAACCAGACAGGTCAAGCAGACGCCGGTAGATGGGTGCTACGGAAATGACCAAAGACGTGACCCCGACGAAGACCATCGCCCCTCTTCGGCTCCTTGCACTCAGAGACCGGCATGACATAAGCCACTGGAGCATCAGAGACCTGTCATGACAAGGGGATCGGGTTCTGAAGGGCAGCTACAGGTTCTCCACATGCCGTTGGAGTACAAACTGATACCTAAGATCTAACGTTTTTGATCTGTGGAGGGGGGGTGGGGAGGGGGAGTTATCACATATACTCATCAGTTATAAGTTAACGGCCACGAAAGAGCCAGACCTCCTGGTATGTCCCTGTACGGGACTGTTTATTCACAACCCCTATGTCCTGGCCTGCATGTGATAGGGCTGAGCCTGGATTAGTTCTACACATATCATATCATTACGGTTCAGTCTCAAATTAACCTTCCTGGCTCGGCCACCTTACATGGAACTGGATGGGGAGGGATTCAGATTCATATTCATGTTCATGTTCATGTTCTGCTTTTTTTTTTTTTGCACTTGTTGATTTACCCAATTTTTCTTTCACGCTTTTTGGTTTACAAATGTGTTCCTTGGGCTATAGACAGGAGAGCCCTGTTTACCTTATTTCATTTTAGGCTATACCATGCCTCTCCTATTAGTCACATTTGAATAGTCAGTATGCCAGCACCGCCACAACTCACTAACCCTTTAGGTGACTGCTAATGGCACCTCACACACATAAATAAAAACCACTGATGGCCGGGGGTGGAGGGAGAGGTTCGGGAGCACACTTCCCGGCCCTGTCTTTCCACCGTCCCACATAGGACAACGCTCAAATCCCAGCATAGTGTCTGGGGAGCGTACTAGCCTGAGTGGCTAATTTAGTATTCGCACCAAGCTGCACTTTTTAGTGACAGCTCTCTACACTCTTTCCTCTTCTCTTTTCTGAACTTATTCAATCTTTCCTGCTGCACCCGCTCTATACCCTACCCACCCACACCTTACCCCCCTCCCATTAATCCCCTCCCCTCCCCACCTGCACACTCAGACCTGGTATAGCATCTTACCTACCACCCACGAACATGGCCTCCATAAACATAATCTCTCTTAACGTAAAGGGCCTTAATACGCCTGAAAAAAGACGCATGCTAGTTAATGACATGAAACGCCTAAGGGCTGACGTTGTTTTCTTGCAGGAAACCCACTTCAAAGAAGGCTCCTTACCGACACTCCAAAACAAATTTTTCCCGGTAACATATCACTCAAGGTACACAGAGGCTAAATCTAGAGGGGTCTCCATTTTAATTTCATCCAAAATACCATGGTCTCTCACGGAAGTAAAGTATGATAAGGAAGGCAGATTTCTCTTCATAAAGGGAAAAATAGGAGACTCAAAAGTAACCTTAGCTAATCTATATGTTCCCAATACACAACAAGACAGATTTCTCAAACGTCACCTAGACCTTCTATCGCAATTTACAGACGGCCACTTGATACTAGGGGGAGACTTTAATGTCCCTCTCATCCCTTCAGAGGATACTTCCACTGGATCATCCTCTACCTCGCGAGAACTACGCAAGCGCATCGGCATGACGCTACACAACTCACAACTGATTGACGCTTGGCGCCTATTCCATCCCGGGGAAAAAGACTACACCTTTTTTTCTAAACCGCACCAGACGTACTCGAGAATCGACTACTTTCTGATCCCCCACAAAGATTTACAAGCGATTAAAAAAACCTCTATAGGTTCTATTACATGGTCGGACCATGCTCCGATTACATTGCAGTACAATCTCCCAGACCTGAGGTCGACACAGAAACCACTGTGGCGACTGAATGAGGGCCTTCTGAAAGACCCAGAAGTTATAGCTGAAGTGACTAAAGAAATAGGACATTACTTTTCCACAAATACCACTTCTGACAGTGACATGGGATTAGTATGGGAGGCACATAAAACTGTCATTAGAGGAATACTCATCAAACATGGTTCACGACTCAAAAAACAAAGGATTGCTCAATTGAACACTTTGCTTAAAAAACTAGAAACACTAGAGATAAGTCATAAACAAGGCCCCACCAAACAATTAGAAGTAGAACTAGACACGGTTCGCACACAGATCACCGACCTCTTACGATATAAAGCCAAAGCAGCCATACAAGTATGTAAAAGGAAACAATATGAATCTGGGAACAAATGTGGAAGACTGCTAGCCCAATCGTTACGAGAACAGAAACTGACCTCATACATACCCCACATCATGTCCCCCAAAGGTCAGAAAATCCCCATACCTCAGCACATTGCGCAGGAGTTCAGTTCCTTTTATACATCTCTTTATAATTTAAAAGAGACACAAACTCCCCCTGACAAGATGACAGAATACATCTCGTCCTCCCTTATGCCGACTCTCCCTGACGATGCTCAATCCTTACTAGAAGAACCAATCACGTTGAATGAACTGCAAACCGCTGTTAAAAATTCTAAACCAGGTAAAGCACCAGGTCCGGACGGACTCACTATCCACTATTATAAGATCCTTCTCCCCTCACTTGGACAACACCTGGTCAGACTCTATAACAACCTAGGCACAGGAGAAAAATTTTTTAGATCCACTTTACAGGCACAAATCTCCGTTATACCAAAAGAAGGCAAAGACCCAAGCCAATGCGGCTCCTATCGCCCGATTTCTCTTTTAAATATAGACCTAAAGCTCTTTACAAAAATCATTTCCACTAGACTGCAACAACACCTCACCTCGCTAATCCACCTAGACCAAGTAGGCTTTGTCCCAACTAGGGAGGCTAGGGACAACACGATCAAAGTCCTTAACCTACTTCATATAGCCAACAATACCAAATCACCATGTATCCTACTAGGAACTGACGCCGAAAAAGCGTTCGACCGGGTCAGCTGGAGGTTCATGTTTGCGACATTAAAGCACATAGGACTAGGCGAGAAAATGATGCACTGGATCTCCTCAATCTATTCAGACCCTACAGCCAGAGTTAGGGTGAACGGAGTAATCTCAGACGCTTTTCCAATTACTAACGGGACTCGTCAGGGCTGCCCCCTCTCACCACTGCTCTTTGCATTATCCCTAGAACCTTTCCTATGCCACATTAGACTGAACCCAGACATCACAGGTATAGAAGTAAATAAAAAACAATTTAAAGTCTCTGCTTACGCAGATGACATGATGTTCTCCCTCGCGAACCCAACCATCTCCCTCCCCAACCTCATGAAAGAATTTAGCATATATGGCCAACTAGCCAATTTGAAAATTAACTTTAGTAAGTCCGAAGCGATGGGATTGGGAATCCCACAACCACAACTCACACAACTACAAAATAGTTTTCATTTGAAATGGACCACCACAGCTTTGAAGTATCTGGGCACATACATACCCCCATCTTTTTCCCAATTGTTCAAACATAACTTCCCACCTCTGCTTAAAAAAGTACAGCAATTGCTAGATAAATGGAATGGCGGACTCCATTCCTGGTTCGGACGTTGCAACATCCTTAAGATGTCAATTTTACCCAAATTCCTATATTTGCTTCAGACTATCCCAATACACATACCCGCAAATTACTTCACCCAAATACGTTCAATATTTACCAAATTTCTTTGGGCAGGGAAAAAATCACGAATACAGAGGAAAATTCTTTCGTTACCCAAACGACACGGAGGACTGGCAATGCCTGACCTCCAGACCTACTATAGAGCAACACACTTGGGAAGGCTCATCGACTGGTGCCGACATACACCCACCAAACTGTGGACACAACTTGAACAAGCACAAAGTACAACCCCTATCCATAGAATCCCTTGGTGTTACACTGCACTCCCAACAGACCTCAAACGTCACCCGTTAATAGGTAACACGGCACGAATCTGCGCTCATTTCATTGACTCGTCCCCCCTGTTCTCTCGTAACTCACCACTTAAACCCATTATAGGAAATCCCTTGTTTGAACCAGGAGTGAGCGATAGGGGGTTTCGAGAACTCAGGGAGAGGGGATTATACCAAGCCTCGCATTTTAGCATTAGCGGCAGATGGAAGACTATCACAGAATTGACTGACCCAGAGGGACAGTTTCGACTAGATTTTTTGAGGGCTTTTCAGCTCCATCATTTTCTCAGCAGCATGCCACCACCTACTGTTATCAACCAACCCCTTGCACCTATGGAGGATCTATGTTCGGAAACAGGGCCCTTACCACACTCACTCTCCCTAACCTACAACATGTTAATCACTCCATTAGAAGATTATAAACTTCGGGGCCTTACCAAATGGGAAAAAGAACTAAAATGTCAGTTCTCCACCAGCAAAAAACAACACATCCTACAGTTCACCCACAAATCCTCCTTATGTACAAAGATCCAAGAAACAAACTATAAAATCCTTAGCCATTGGTACAGAACCCCGGCATTTCTTAACACAATATACCCCGCGTCATCTGACATCTGTTGGAGATGCCAAAGAGAGAAAGGCACACTCCTCCATATCTTCTGGTCCTGCCCTGGAATCCAGAACTTCTGGAGAGAAGTCTGCCAAATAACACAAAAATTTACAGACCGCGTTGTACCAGATGACCCAGCTTATTTCCTCTTACATGCTACTGACACCCCCGCACGGGCTTACAAGAAGTCAGTGATACGACACCTGCTAGACGCGGCAAAATCTTGCATCCCAACCTTATGGAAATCCACTCAACCACCAACCATAGCCCTGTGGCTCCAAAAGGTTGAGGAAATAAACCAAATGGAGGACCTAATCCTCACAAGCCAAAACAGACAGGAAGTGTATACCAAAACCTGGCAGTTATGGAATATGTTCAAGTACTCTGAGGAGGGTCAGGCACTTCGTGGCAGAGGAGATTAAACTGCACTCTGTAGATAGGAACGAGACTTTAGAGATTCAGATGAATACCAGGACTCATGAACTACCACTTAAACTCCCGAACCCCCCCCCTCCCAAACCCCCACCTTCCTCATACCTCACCCCCCCCTCCTTCTCTAACTCTGTTTTCTCTCACTCCATTTTTCGTAATCTGTTCTTCCCCTCACAACTATTTCTTCTTTCTTTTCTTTCAAAATAATAAAATAACTGGGAAGCCGCGAACCCAGGGACTAAGATACATTAAAATACTAAAAACATATACATGATACTCTGACAGATAGATGAATAGCAGAAAACAAGAGACAGATGGCTTCAACAGTAGATGCTAACAGCAAAAACTGTGTTCAGTAACTATGCTGCTGTAAAAGTATATGGACCAGCGACACTGTGAAATCCTCACTGCCTCTAAAAACTACAGAAACAGTAAAGTCATGTTTTTCAATTTTTGTCTATATATGACACAGATTGTTCCTATAACGATGTATGTTTTGCTGTTGTTTACAGTTATGTGTCTACTGTATGTCCCGGTAAACCGGTTTTCTAACATAAATAAAAAATTAAAAAAAAAAAAAAAAGAAGGTCTTGGTTCTTTTTTCACCTTCTGGACGAGTTCCACTATGGAAATGACCTTTAAGGGGGGTAAAAACACCCTTTCTTGGGTGGTGTTTAAGACCAGACCCAGATACACCAAGGGTTGGGTCGGACAAAGGGCTGACTTGTCCACATTTAGAATCCACCCTAGGCGTTGTAAAACCCGCACTGTTCTTGACACGTTTTGGATCAGGATGGGGCAAGAGCAATCCCTCAGGAGAAGATCGTCCAGATATCCTACCACGGAGATCTTCTGGGACCTTAGGGATGCCAACACCGGGGCCAGAATCTTTGTGAAAACCCTGGGGGCCGTGGCTAGACCGAATGGCAGTGCCACGAATTGAAAATGACGGCCTTCTACTGAGAAATGCAGAAACCTTTAATGTGGTCCGAAGATTGGTACATGAAGGTATGCGTCCTTGATATCTATGGATGCTAAACAATCTCCCTTTCTCAGAGATTTTATTATTGAACGAACCGACTCCATACGGAAGGACCGGACGTTTACAAAGAGCTTGAGAGCTTTGCGGTCCAAAATGGGCCTTACTTCCCCATTTTGTTTCAGCACGGTAAAAAGGTTTGAGTGAAACCCCTCGAATCTTTCTTTGTGCGGAACTTTGACAATTACCCCTTGCTTCAGCAGACGCTGCAAAGCTAGGAATAGGCATTTCCTTTTCTCTGGATCCGACGGGACCCTTGAGTATAGAAAACGGTTTGGAGGAATTTCCCGGAACTCTATTCTGTAACCCTGTGTTATAGTGGAAATGACTCATCTGTCTTGAACCAGATCTTCCCATGCATCCAAAAACAGCCAAAGCCTGCCCCCCACCCATGAGAACAGGGGCGTCCCTTCACAAGGTTGACTTGGAGTTGGACTTGGCCGGCTTTTGATTCCAGGGCTTCCTCTGACCCTGAGGCTTTTTAAAACCAGACGGCTAAGGCAGTCGATACCGCTTGGGGGAAGAAGCACTAGGTCCTGGAGCATTGGGAATTTTATAAGAGGGTTGCTTACCTCTCTTTTTAGTTGGGAGAAGGGCACTTTTTCCTCCAGAGATCTTTTGGATATATTCATCCAGATCTTAGCCAAACAAGCGTTCTCCATGGAAAGGAAAAGCTGCAAGTAGCCTCTTGCATGGCGTCTCAGCAGACCAGTTCTTTAGCCGCAAAACCCTGCGCATATGTATGGACAGTAACGCAAAACTAGATATCTGCTGGATTGAGTCTTTCAATGCGTCCACTGCAAAACAGAGCATGAAGAAGCTCCGACAATTCCTCGGTAGGTTCCTCCTGACAAGGCAGGTTTTTTATTAACCTTTTACAATGGTCCTTTAGGGATTGGCAAATCCCAATAGCTGCAACTGCTAGCTGAACTGCTGCACCAGCCACCGCAAAAGAGGCTTTTAATAAGGACTCTAGCTTTTTATCAGCCGGATCCTTAAATACCTGGGCATTATCCACTGGGCAGGTTAAAATCTTATTCACTGAAGAAATAGGGGCATCCAAAGGTGTACCCCATCTCTTCCTGAACTTTTCCTCCATAGGATATAAGATAGAAAACCGCTTTGGAGGTAAATATATCCTGTCAGGATGATCCCAGTCTGCGTAAACCACCTGCTCCAATAATGGATGCAAAGGGAACACTTGGGAACCTTGCTGAGGTCGCAAGGATCCCAAAGTAGAACAGGAGAGTCCAGACTTCATGAACTGGGGGTAACTTAAACCCAACTCATACCATCTCAGTCAGAGATCAGATAAACAATTTCTGGGAATGGGAGGCTGAAATTGGCTCCTCTGAACCTGAGTCCTCAGCTGAGGATTCTTCAGCCTCTCCTTCCTCCCAGTCCTTTATGGCCACCTCCTCCAAATCCTCTGCCCACTCTGGTTCCAGATCACCTGGACCCATCTGGCTATAAGAATCCTGGTGCTCTAGTGATTCTCCACTTGGCCCGGGCTCAGCTCAGGGGAGGGAAATCTATTACGCTTCTTCCCTCCCTGCATTACAGAAGCAATCATGCCAGCTATTTTGCCTTCCAGGCCCGCTAATGCAGATGCAAAATCATCCTTAGTAACATAAGCCGAGGCAGGAATATTGGTAGTGGCCACTATGCCTGACAAATGCAATGGCTCAGCCAGGCCAGATGCCGAAGGTCTTTCAGGGGAGACTGAGGCTGCATCAGCATGGGGCTGGTCTCCTGTTTTCAAGGGAGTTACTCTTACCCCTGTGCCTGCCCTGCTCCCTGTACCTCATCTTCTGGAAGACATTGCTTACATAAAAGGAAAAAAAGTACTCCCCACAAGCTGAAACCAGCGTTTAACCTGTCCCAACTGCATCCAAAAACCTCCAGACTCACGTGCCCAAGTATCGCTCTGTGCTGTCCCAGCACACGCCAGGAGCTCCAGCTCCTTTTAAAGCCTAACCTGGCAGTGGACTGAGCGCATGCGCGCGCCTGCACGACCAGCGGCATGCACGCCGCATCTGCCTTGTCCAGACGCACGCCGCGCATCTGTGACACGCACACCGATGGCGCACGCGCACACCGCCAGGGGCGCACGCCCGCCATAAGTGTGCACCATACCGGTCATCTGTAACTTTTTAGACACAAGCATAAGGTTACCATAAGGTTGGACCCGTAAGGCACTTTTCTGGTTTACCTTGGGCAAGTTATGACCAGGAATACCAACTTTAACAAGGGTCCAGTGCCATATAGGACACATTACAAGCAAAACCTCGCTCTTGAACCGAGGCTCGGGTACCATCCACTTTAGCTTTCTTATGCCATCCGAATGGATCCGATTATAACATCCTCGCTGGGACATTTATTTGAAGAATTTTGAAGATCTTCAACAGCCATGACCATCACCTTCAAGACACTGGCGAAAAAACTGAGGTATTTCCTGTATAGGAGGGGTTATATGGGAGGAACCGTCCTTCTGTTGGTTGTCAGTGTCCAATCACCTAAAGGTAGCTTATAACCCAATTAGTCATTATTATGGTGCTCTGTGTCCCGTGATGTACAATAAAGAAATAACACTTAGGGGGAGATTTACTAAAGTTGGAGAGTGCAAAATCTGGTGCAGCGCTGCAAAGAAACCAATCAGCTTCCAGGTTTTATTGTCAAAGCTTAATTGAACAAGCTGAAGTTAGAAGATGATTGGCTACCATGCAGAGCTGCACCAGATTCTGAGTGCTCCAGTTTTAGTAAATCTGCCCCTTAGAATCAAAGTCCATATGATAAGTGCAATCCGTAAGGTATCCAACCGTGAATAAATGGCAAATAAGTGACAAACGCTAAGTGGACCCTCCGCCAGTCACACTATGCGCTCACCTCCCAGAATGGCCACCAATTAGGCCTAGTAGCACCTTCCCCTCTCGGGGGTCACAATCCGAGATGTCTTTTTAAGCTCCCATCAGTGGGCTCCTGCAAAGGTGGTCTCTCATGTGGGTAAAGAAGGAACTAACAATGTAGTACTGTAAACCTAATTTATTTAAAAAACATGCAACTGTTCCACTCACATTTAAAAATGCACTAGCACTGGTGCATACAGGTGATGAACTTGGGCATATAAAGATTGTGATGAACGCATAGTGTGACTGGTGGAGGGTCCACTTGGTGTTTGTCACTTATTTGCCATTTATTCACGGTTGAATACCTTACGGATTGCACCTGTTCACAAGAAGATTGCACTTATCATATGGACTTTGTTTTATTTGTTTACAAGTTCTAAGTGTTATATTTATTACTCAGACTAGGGGTCACTATTGTGCCATTATTGTAGATGAGATTGAACTGATCCCACGGAGCCACTAGCGTATCTGTCGCACTCGCCAGAGGATCCAATGATCTCGCCACGAACCTGGAAGGTGGGAAGCTAAGAGATCAACATCTGGTGTCCCCCAGTGAAGACAGAGCTGATGGAAGACCTCCGGGTGTAGGGACCACTCGCCTCGATCCAGTGTCTGACGGCTGAGGTAATTCGCTTGCCAGATTTCGACACCTGGAATGTGCATGGTGGACAGAGCCGGAACAAACCTTTCCATCCATCGCAGGATGTGAGATGCTTCCAGCACTCCATGTGCCTCTTTGATAATGGACATACACCACCACAGTGGCATTGGCCAACTGGATCCTGGTTGGCCGACCCTTCAGACGATCTGTTCCTTGCATCAACCCGCTTGCCTGAAGCTCCAGGTAACGGATGGGCAGGTGGGCTTCCTCCAGGGTCCAGAGACCCTGAGTCAAGTTTGATCCCAGGGCTTCTCCCCAGCATGACAGGCTGGCATCCGTCATGACCACAGTCCAGCGAAAGGGAAAGGAAAGACTTTCCATTCCTAGGGGCTGGAGGATGCAACCACCAGAGAAGAGAGGCTCTCGTCAATCGGTCCAGGAGAATTCAAAATGTCCAAGGTAGCGAGAGACCTGTTCCATTTGGAAATGATTGCCTTCTGCAGTGTTCACGTATGGACCTGCCTCGAAGGTAGCCATCATCAGGCCTAAAAACTGCATGCAAAAACGCAGGGAGGGCTACCTTCAAGCCAAGAGCTGATGGACCGCAGACCGGAACTTCCTGAGTTGGTCTTGTGAGAGAAATACCATGGCTTGCTCCGAATCTAGGATTAGCCCCAGATACTCCAAGTGCTTGGATTGAATCAACACAGACTTCCTGAATTTCAGAAACCACTCAAAGTCCTTGAGGGAACGCATATGATCTCTACGCTGTCCAACAGGGATGAAAAAGTCCCTGCCCGCAGGAGCAAGCTGTTCAGGTCCCCAATCACAGCAGTCTCCCTTGTCTAAGCTAGGCCAGGCTTGGGGCCAAGACCTTGGTAAACACCCAGGTAGCAGAAGTAAGAGAGAACAGGTGCGGGACTTTGAATGAGGCACAAGGGGGCAAGAATGTAAATTGGAAAAAATGCGATTTATTCTTGAGATAATACAAAAATTGCAAAATTACATATCATTACATACATATTAAGGCACAAGGCTCTATATATGCTGGCACATAGCTCAATAATAATGATTAAAAACATTTAAACATTGTATAAGATTCGACAAGAATTATTAATGCAAAAAATGACATCCAGTAGGTAGGAACGTTCATACGTTTGTGATGAATCATTATGTATACAAAACGGTGGATCTGAGCTCTACGTCGTTTCGGGGCCTTATAGCCCCTCATCAGGAGTGTAACCGTTGTATCATCTATATATTGAAAAGATAGCAGTCATAAGTATGAATAAACAAAATAAAATAAAATGAAAATTAAAATATAAAAATTAAATAAAAATAAAGAATAAAAATAAAATATAAAAAATAAAAAATAAAAAATAAAAGATAAATGGGTAATGGTGGAACAGGAAAAGATGTTATTTTCTCACCGGAAACATGGACTCGCAACGCGTATGCACGGAGGCGTCACGGCTCCACATGCCATGCCAGCCCGTGTGCCGGGGTTCGAAGCTGAGGGGGTGTATCTCAGCGGTGCCAACCACACAGGTGACCCTCCAGGTTAGGTCGGTGTGGGGGATGAGGATGGATGAGTGAAGTGTGTGACCCAATGGGGGGAGGGGGGAAAAAGGGGTGATGCGCTACCCAACCTGTAAGAAACAAGTATGGGGGGTAATGTGTAACAATTAAAAGTGTGACAAGAGAACAAACATATAAACGTGATAACTCAAAAAGAACAGCAAAGAGGTGAATGTGTGGGTGAATTAGAAGAAACAGAAAAGGGGGGAATACGAGGAGGAAGGGGGTGAAAGAGAGTGGAAGGATAAGAGAAATGAGAATAGTGGGGTAGGGGGAAGGAAGGGAGGAGTGGGAAGGGCCATGGGTGGAGGTATGTGGACAGAGAGGAATGGATCTGGGAAGGGGAAGGGAAGAGTGGGAGATATATGGAGGGAGAGATGAATAGGGAGAATAAAAGGGTGAAAGGATAGGGAAGGAGAGAGTGTGGGTAACCACTGAGGAAAAGCTGAAAGAGGTAAGGGGGAGGTCGGAAAGTGGAGAGGTGAGTAGGTAAGAAGTGAGAAGTGGACATACCTGGTGTGAAGAGAAGGGCGGATCAGCCAGGGAGGTGTTGATGGTGCAGGAGGTGGATGGGTGAGGACCTATGCTGGGAGGGAACACTGCGGGGGGCACTACCGAGGGGAGAACCCCCAACGTCCAGCACCAGCTGCCCAAGAAGGTGGCCGGGAGGTGCCCCGATCCCGCCAGCAAGGACCCCAAGCGGGTCAGGGGTGGTGGTGCCTCCAGGCTTGCCGAGCGCTGGAGAGTGTAAACCACAAGCTGCCGTTATATGGCGTCTCAGGACGCCATACACCCGGCGCGGGATGCGTGACGTCGATGCGCAGTGAGAGAGGCCCCGCCCACCCAGGGAGAGAGGGGAGTGCGGGTTCTTTCCATATATCCATTCTCACAGTATGTATCAAGTTCACATGCATAAAATATTGGCCTGACTTCCCATATTAAGGAATCATTTCCACGGGTCCAGGTAATACTGGTGAAAATGCCAATCATCATTGGAATATAAGAACATTTGTTGTTTAAGCACCTTCTAGAGGCTGCCAAGAATAAAGGGGGATACGAAAACCCTCTCCCCTAGTTCCACCCCCTTTTTTTCTTCTTTTTCTTTCTTCCCTGCTCCCCTTTTTCTGTTGTCATGAAAGAACCTCGCAGAGGTTCTAACCCGTCTCACTCTATTAAAAAATCTATTAAAAATGTGTTGGTTTTAGTTTCACTGCAGATGCTGTGAAGAAACACTTAGACCAGGGCTTAATAAAACACTTAGAAAGGCTTGGTTCACACTAGTGCGTGTCGTGCGTCCCAAGCTCATTTATTTGAATGGGCTGCTGTGCCACATGAAGCAAAGCATACAGCTTCCCTGCGGTTCCCACATCCATGATCGCGTTGCAGGCTGAGGCTCAAAATGAACGGAAGCCCCACGTGTCTCGCAAGAGCAGTGAGATTCGACTGCGGGTGGTTGTGGGAATCAATGTGATTCTCGCACCCATAACCAGAACGCACGCCCTGCACTAGTGTGAACCGAGAGTACAGCATGGTCTAATTTGCTACGACAGGGATAAAAATCCCTTTCTGATCTACTGAGGCTATTTGATATTCCATGGTTATGACAAACAGGTCCCAAGAGCATTTGGGAATAGAGTTGTACATGCACAGCAAGCTGGAGCTGGGTAAAAAATACATACAAATTAAATAAATAAGGGATGTATCTTCTATATTTTCCTAATTTTTATCACTGCCCATTAAAATTTGAAACTAAGGTTGGAACTTACTTTATTTATTCTTAACAACATTTAGATTTCAAAGTGTCTCACTGCAACATTTAATTTGCCTTTTATCATGTTGTGTGGCTTGAAGTGTGTGCATTTTACTTTAATTTAGATCCCATCACACACTTTTTTGTGTTTATCCTAATTTGACAAGTCTCTCATAGTCACAAAAAAAAAAAGGAAATTGGGACACCTGTTCTTATTGTTTTATCTGAACACAGAATAAAGGTTTATTTTGAGAGAAAGATTGTATCTTCAAGAACAATTCAATTTTTGCGGTGAGGTGTTGTAACACCTGTATCAACCGTTTACAATTCTCATGGCATTAAGCTGTCCGTTTATCATCCAGTGGTAAAATACCACTGCTCAGTTCTTAGGCATTCTCAGAGGAGAGCGATCTCCTCTGAGTGCCTGTTTATCAAGCTTTGTAGATCGCTTCTGCTGTTGAGTTGTGAAGCCATCTACAAAGGCCGGGAAATCCTGAGAAATCCTGAGAACGGCTCCTCTCACTGTAATCTCGCGCGATGTAGCGGGATTCCAGTAAGTGAAAAATTTAGAAGTTTAACAAAAAGCACCACACATTACACACCTCATATTAAGAAAATAATAAAGTTACAATTCCCCCTACACAATATACATTAACCTATTTATTCAAAAACATTGTTTTTATTAATATTTAACCACTTGCCGCCCGCCATATAGCAGAATGACGGCGGCAAAGTGGTTTCAATATCCTGACTGGGCGTCATATGACGTCCGCAGGATATTGAGCCGATGCACGCCCCCGGGGGCGCGCATCGTGGCGATCGTTGTTTCGGGGTGTCAGTCTGACACCCCGCAACACCGATCTAGGTAAAGAGTCTTTGACGGAGACTCTTTACCACGTGATCAGCTGTGTCCAATCACAGATGATCACGATGTAAATAGGAAGAGCCGGTGATCAGCTTTTCCTCACTCGCGTCTGACAGACGCGAGTAGAGGAGAGCCGATCGGCTGCTCTCCTGACAGGGGGGGGTCTGTGCTGATTGTTTATCAGCACAGCCCCCCCTCGGATCCTACCCAGGACCACCAGGGAAGCCGCCCAGGACCACCAGGGAAACCATCCACAATGGACCACCAGGTATGCGCCCTAGACCCCCAGGGAAATACTAATCAGTGCCCAGGCAGCTGCCAATCAATGCCCAGGCAGCTGCCAATCAGTGCCCACTCCAATGCCTACCACTGCCAGTGCCACCAGGGATGCCTATCAGTGCCGCGTATCATTGCAGCGTATCAGTGCCCATCAGTGCCACATATCAGTGCCCATCAGTGCCGCCTATCAGTGCCCATCAGTGCCCAGCATTGCCGCCTATCAGTGCCCATCAGTGCCACCCATAAGAACCCATCTTTGCAGCCTTTCACTGCCCATCGGTGTCGCCTATCAGTGCCCATCAGTGCCCACCAGTGCCACCCCAGTGCCACCCATGAGTTCCCATCAGTGCCGCCTATCAATGCCCATCCATGCTGCATATCAGTGCCACCCATCAGTGCCCATTGTCTGTGCCCATCAGTGCCCGCTCATTGGTGCCACCTCATCGGTGCCGCCTTATCAGTGCCTGTCAGTGCCGTCTTATCAGTGCCCATCAGTGAAAGAAAAAACTTACTTATTTACAAAATTTTTTAACAGAAACAAAAGCAAAACTTTATTATGTTCAAAATTTTCAGTCTTTTTTATTTGTTTCGCAAAAAATAAAAACCGCAGAGGTGATCAAATACCACCAAAAGAAAGGTCTATTTGTGGGAACAAAATGATAAAAATTTAGTTTGGGTACAGTGTAGCATGACTGCGCAATTGTCATTCAAAACTGCAACAGCACTGAAAGCTGAAAATTGGTCTGGGCAGGAAGGTGTATAAGTGCCCTGTATTGAAGTGGTTAAAGATCATACATGTGCCTATTTAAATGTGAATGGTGTACAGTAAATGAATTGAATCCACATGTGTAATGCAGATAAACACCATTCACATAAATGAAAAATACATTTATAATCATTAAAAAATAATTTTAATAAAGTATACAAATATAAATATTTAATAATAAGTTAAAATAAAATATGTTTCATAATTGCTAAACCCCCGTATAACTGTAATAGAACAGTCCATGGGTAAAACCATATTTTAGGGGTTACTAATTTTTTTTTACTAATAAATGAAAAATTATATATAAATAACTTTAATAATAGCATTTTAATGCAGGTAGAATAATATATACATATATATATATATATATATATATATATATATATATATATATATATATATATATATATATATACACAGTGGGGACGAAAAGTATTAAGACCCCCTTAAATTTTTCACTCTTTCTTATATTGCAGCCATTTGCTAAAATCATTTAAGTTAATTTTTTTTCCTCATTAATGTACACACAGCACCCCATATTGACAGAAAAACTGTTGACATGTCAAATTGTTGACATTTTTGCAGATTTATTAAAAAAGAAAAACTGAAATATCACATAGTCCTAAGTATTCAGACCCTTTGCTGTGGCACTCATATATTTAACTCAGATGCTGTCCATTTCTTCTGATCATCCTTGAGATGGTTCTACACCTTCATTTGAGTCCAGCTGTGTTTGATTATACTGATTGGACTTGATTAGAAAAGCCACACACCTGTCTATATAAGACCTTACAGCTTACAGTGCATGTCAGAGCAAATGAGAATCATGAGGTCAAAGGAACTGCCTAAAGAGCTCAGAGACAGAATTGTGGCAAGGCACAGATCTGGTCAAGGTTACAAAACATTTCTGCTGCACTTAAGGTTCCTAGGTGCACAGTGGCCTCCATAATCCTTAAATGGAAGACGTTTGGGACGACCAGAACCCTTCCTAGAGCTGGCCGTCCGGCCAAACTGAGCTGTCGAGGGAGAAGAGCCTTGGTGAGAGAGGTAAAGAAGAACCCAAAGATCACTGTGGCTGAGCTCCAGAAATGCAGTCGGGAGATGGGAGAAAGTTGTAGAAAGTCAACCATCACTGCAGCCCTCCACCAGTTGGGGCTTTATGGCAGAGTGGCCCGACAGAAGCCTCTCCTCAGTGCAAGACACATGAAAGCCTGCATGGAGTTTGCTAAACACACCTGAAGGACTCCAAGATTGTGAGAAATAATATTCTTTGGTCAGATGAGACCAAGATAGAACTTTTTGGCCTTAAGTCTAAGCGGTATGTTTGGAGAAAACCAGGCACTGCTCATCACCTGTCCAATACAGTCCCAACAGTGAAGCATGGTGGTGGGGGTGTTTTTCAGCTGCAGGGACAGGACGACTTGTTGCAGTTGAGGGAAAGATGAATGCGGCCAAGTACAGGGATATCCTGGACGAAAACCTTCTCCAGAGTGCTCAGGACCTCAGACTGGGCCGAAGGTTTACTTTCCAACATGACAATGACCCTAAGCACACAGCTAAAATAATGAAGGAGTGGCTTCACAACAACTCTGTGAATGTTCTTGAATGGCCCAGCCAGAGCCCTGACTTAAACCCAATTGAGCATCTCTGGAGAGACCTAAAAATGGCTGTCCAACAACGTTTACCATCCAACCTGACAGAACTGGAGAGGATCTGCAAGGAGGAATGGCAGAGGATCCCCAAACCCAGGTGTGAAAAACTTGTTGCATGTTTCCCCAAAAGACTCATGGCTGTATTAGATCAAAAGGGTGCTTCTACTAAATACTGAGCAAAGGGTCTGAATACTTAGAACCATGTGATATTTCAGTTTTTCTTTTTTAACCACTTCAGCCCCGGAAGGATTTACCCCCTTCCTGACCAGAGCACTTTTTACAATTTGGCACTGCGTCGCTTTAACTGCTAATTGCGCGGTCATGCAATGCTGTACCCAAACAAAATTTGTGTCCTTTTCTTCCCACAAATAGAGCTTTCTTTTGATGGTATTTGATCACCTCTGCCGTTTTTATTCTTTGCGCTATAAACGGAAAAAGACCGAAAATTTTGAAAAAAAATGATATTTTCTACTTTTTGTTATAAAAAAAATCCAATAAACTCAATTTTAGTCATACATTTAGGCCAAAATGTATTCGGCCACATGTCTTTGGTAAAAAAAATGTCAATAAGCGTATATTTATTGGTTTGCGCAAAAGTTATAGCATCTACAAACTAGGGTACATTTTCTGGAATTTACACAGCTTTTAGTTTATGACTGCCTATGTCATTTCTTGAGGTGCTAAAATGGCAGGGCAGTACAAAACCCCCCCAAATGACACCATTTTGGAAAGTAGACACCCCAAGGAAATTGCTGAGAGGCATGTTGAACCCATTGAATATTTATTTTTTTGTCCCAGGTGATTGAATAATGACAAAAAATAAATAAATAAATAAAAATTTACAAAAGTTGTCACTAAATGATATATTGCTCACACAGGCCATGGGCATATGTGGAATTGCACCCCAAAATACATTCAGCTGCTTCTCCTGAGTACAGGGATACCACATGTGTGGAACTTTTTGGGAGCCTAGCCGCGTACGGGGCCCCGAAAACCAAGCACCGCCTTCAGGATTTCTAAGGGCATAAATTTTTGATTTCACTCCTCACTACCTATCACAGTTTTGAAGGCCATAAAATGCCAAGATGGCACAAACCCCCCCCAAATGACCCCATTTTGGAAAGTAGACACCCCAAGCTATTTGCTGAGAGGCATGTTGAGTCCATGGAATATTTTATTTTTTGACACAAGTTGCGGGAATGTGACAATTTTTTTTTTTTTTTTTTTGCACAAAGTTGTCACTAAATGATATATTGCTCAAACATGCCATGGGCATATGTGGAATTACACCCCAAAATACATTTTGCTGCTTCTCCTGAGTACGGGGATACCACATGTGTGAGACTTTTTGGGAGCTTAGCCGCGTACGGTGCCCCGAAAACCAAGCACCGCCTTCAGGATTTCTAAGGGCATACATTTTTGATTTCACTCCTCACTACCTATCACAGTTTTGAAGGCCATAAAATGCCAAGATGGCACAAACCCCCTCAAATGACCCCATTTTGGAAAGTAGACACCCCAAGCTATTTGCTGAGAGGCATGTTGAGTCCATGGAATATTTTATTTTTTGACACAAGTTGCAGGAATGTGACAAATTTTTTTTTTTTTGCACAAAGTTGTCACTAAATGATATATTGCTCACACAGGCCATGGGTATATGTGGAATTGCACCCCAAATACATTCTGCCGATTCTCCTGAGTACGGGGATGTGTGGGACTTTTTGGGAGCCTAGCCGCGTACGGGGCCCCGAAAACCCAGCACCGCCTTCAGGATTTCTAAGGGCGTAAAGTTGTGATTTCACTCCTCACTACCTATCACATTTTTGAAGGCCATAAAATGCCCAGATGGCACAAACCCCCCCCCCCCCCCAAATGACCCCATTTTGGAAAATAGACACCCAAAGCTATTTGCTGAGAGGTATAGTGAGTATTTTGCAGACCTCATTTTTTTGTCACAAACTTTTGAAAATTGAAAAGAAAAAGAAAAAATCTCAGCAATAGGTAGTGACAGGTACTCTTTTTAGAAAAAATTGGGGTCTATTAGACCCTAGATCTCTCCTCTGCCCTCAAAGCATCTGACCACACCAAGATCGGTGTGATAAAATGCTTTCCCAATTTCCCAATGGCGCTGTTTACATCCGGCGAAATCTAAGTCATGAAATGCTCGTAGCTTCCGGTTTCTTAGGCCATAGAGATGTTTGGAGCCATTCTGGTCTCTAATCAGCTCTATGGTCAGCTGGCTGAATCAACGGCTGTATTCTCAGGTTCCCTGTTGAGACAGGAGAGCCAGAGAAAAACACGGAAGACGGTGGGGGCATTCCCTCCCACTGCTTGTAAAAGCAGTCTAGAGGCTAATTAGCCACTAGGATTGCTTTTACATGAAAGCCGACCGCTGGAAAAGAATGATACCAAGATGATACCTAAACCTGCAGGCATCATTCTGGTATAACCACTCAAAGTCCAGCAACATACCAGTACGTTGCTGGTCCTTGTTGGGCATACATTGTAAACTTTTTTTTCATGCAGCCTGTGGGCTGAACGAAAAAAAGATATTGATCGGTGGGTATGCCCACCATTAGAATACCTCCCTTCATCCACCCACTTCTAATGATGGGCATACATGCACCGTATATATATGCCGAAGCATGGGGGCATCCTCCCGCAAAAGGCAGGAGCAAATCGCTCCTCCACCCACTGCTGCCCCCACGCTTCGGCATATATGCTGAAGTATGTAACTGTGATGGTGAAATCACCTCCGACAGCGCTGGAGTCGCGGCTTTATGTATCGTGGGAGCAAACGCTGTTGCTGTCAAAATAAATAAATCCGCTCTGCAGCTGAATGGCGTACCTGAAAACAAAAAAGTGGTTAACCATAAAAAAACAAAGTATAAAAAAATTGCATACCTATAAAGCAAACATGATAAAAACATAACAATAAAACATGGCAGTATAGAATGCAGAACAATAGCGAGAGAATAGAGAGAGAACAATAAAACAACAACTATTTTTGTTTTTTTTATTCTATATATTTTTTTGTTTTTATTTCTTTTTTTTAACTTTTTTTTGTAACTTTAACTTTTTTAACTGGTACCAGGTTTGGGTCTCTCAAAATGCGACAGCATCTTGGGAGACCCTGTGAAAGTGTGTCCTAGTCTGTGCAGTGCTGTACCCTACGCTAATACTCCACTAGTGTATGGTAGCGTTCAAAACATTCACCAATGCAAAGACCAGGATTGCCAGGACAGAGGGGACAATAATACCGGGTGTCACGCCTAAATCCGCGCTTGCTGCAGACACGACATCTTTTTTGGGGGGTTCGTTGGGTAGGGGTACTCGGGAGGGCATAAAGAAAATGCCTCTCATGCAGCCGGCTTACTGCATTTGGTTGGGGATGGTGAGGTGGAGCACCGTCTGGATACAGAAGGGCTCTGACGATCTCTTCCTGGAATTTAAGGAAGGATCCAGTCTGTCCTGAAGCTCTGTATAGCACATGAGCGTTCAGCAAAGTCAATTGAAATAAATAAACAGACACTTTTTTGTACCAGCGTCTGGCCTTACGGGCAATTAGGTACGGCGCCAACAACTGGTCGTTGAGGTCCACCCCTCCCATATTAAGGTTATATTCGTGGACACAGAGGGGTTTCTCCACAACACCAGTCGCCGTAGGAATTTGGACCGTCGTGTCTGCATGAAGGGAAGTGAGAACGAAAACATTCTTCTTATCCCTCCACTTCATAGCGAGCAAGTTATTATACTTCAAGCAGGCTCTCTCCCCCAGCCTAATACGGGAATTTACAAGCCGCTGGGGAAAGCCCCGGCGATTAGGTCGCACGGTGCCACATGCTCCAATCTGATGATCAAAAAGGTGGCTAAAAAGTGGCACGCTCGTATAATAATTGTCCACGTACAAGTGGTACCCCTTTCCGAATAAGGGTGACACCAAGTCCCACACTATCTTGCCAGCGCTTCCTATGTAGTCAGGGCAGTTTGTCGGCTCTACGTGACTATCTTTGCCCTCGTAAACCATAAAACTACATGTATAGCCTGTGGCCCTGTCACAGAGCTTATACATCTTGACCCCGTATCTGGCACGCTTGCTGGGAAGGTACTGTTTGAATGACAAGCAGCCAGAAAATTTAACCAGGGACTCATCAACGCAGACAACTTGATGGGGAGTAAACAAGTCTGCAAAACGTTGGTTGAAGTGGTTTACGAGGGGCCGAATTTTGTAGAGCCGATCGTATTCAGGGTCTCCACGAGGACGACAGAGTTCATTGTCGTTGAAGTGCATGAACCGCAAAATCTGCTCGTATCGTGCCCTGGCCATGGAAGCAGAGAACAAGGGCGAATGGTAAATTGGGTCAGTGGACCAATATGACCGCAACTCACTCTTTTTATTCAAGCCCATGAGGAGGGAAAGGCCCAGAAAGATCTTAAATTCGGAAACCGTAATTGGTTTCCAATCTCTGGCAAGGGAGGACTGGGGAATAGTGGCGATGTGTTGACCAGCGTACAAATTGCTTTGGTCCACAATAGATCTATAGAGATCTTCGGTGAAAAACAGCGAATAAAAATCCAGTGGCGTAAAGTCAACTGTTTCCACCTGAATTCCGGGTTGGCCAGTGAATGGGGGAAGTACGGGTGCTGCAGAAGTGGTGGGTTCCCAATTCGGATTGGCGAATGCAGCAGGAAGGGCACTATGGGCACGACGGGCCTGTGTTCGTCTTCTTGGTGGCAGTGGGACACTACTTGTGCTTGCCACCTCGCCAGCTTGAACTGCACTTATGGGACTCGCCACGTCACCAAGTGTTACTGCAGAGCTGGATGTACGACCAAGGTGTACTAGGCCGCTGGTGCTTGCCAGTTCACCAGAAGGAATAGCGGCACTAGTACTTCTCTGCTCCATACAAGAGCCCTGCGGTTCTTGCACTTCAAGGACAGAAGAAGTTCGGGGTCTGGTACGCCTGACCTTAGCAGGGACCACAACTCTGTCGTCAGAGCTATCTGTCATGGAGCCGCTGTCCTCTACAGGATCGTATTCTGAGCCTGAATCTGACAGATGAGTGACTTCCTCTTCACTATCTGTCATGCTCAGAAACGTGTAGGCCTCTTCACTAGTGTACCTTCGATTTGCCATTTTGGGCTCTAAATGTAGGGGTACACTAGTGAGACTCACAGGCAAAAAAGCTCCTGACTGTTAGCGACTGATTCAAAACGCTACCAAAAAACTGTTAGCGATCGCAGGGATCAGGCCTGACTCTGTGAACGCTGCAGTTATGTGTGCTTAGTGTTTTGTAAGTGACAGTTATCGATCGATACTGCACTTGGGTGGGCTGGGCTGGGCCGAGGAGCAAAACGCAGGTGCTAGCAGGTATCTGGGCTGATCCCGCTAACACTGCGTTTCAGGGAACCCTAAACTGCTGGGGAGTATAGATCTGATCGGATCAGATATCGATCCGCTCAGATACTATAGCACTAAGGGAGGTGTGTGCTGCGTGCGTGGGTTTTAGCGGTACTGACGCTAACCTGACGCTGCCTGGGGCGAAGCAGACCTTATCTGACCCTAAAAACGTAACTTATTTCACCGCCGGGCAATTAGGGGGTTAAACCTTTATAAGGTGATAAACGGCGGATGCCCTAAAACTATAATAAACTATAAAAAAATAAACTAACTAACCAGCGTCACCCGTAACAGTTATACGGTGATCGCTGGTGAAAGGATTAACTAGGGGGCAATCAGGGGGTTAAAACCTTTAGCAGGTAGTATATGGGGGTCCCTGTCGCTCTAAAACACTGACAGCGAACCTATATACTTACCTCCCTAACTAGCGTCACCTGTGTCACTAATACAGCGATCAGAAAAAGGATCGCTTAGCGACACTGGTGATGGGGGGTGATCACGGGGTTAACCTTTATTAGGGGGGTTAGGGGGGTACCCTGGACCTAAAGGGGGGTACCCTAGACCTAAAGGGGGCTGACCTAACTGCCCTAACACTTATAACTGTCACAAACTGACACCAATGCAAAAAAAAAAACTGCTATTGGTGTCAGTGTGACAGGGGGTACAGGGGGGTGATCGGGGGGTGATCGGGGGGTGAAGGGGGGTGAAAAGTGTGCCTGCGTGTTCTATTGGAAGTGTAGTGTTGGTGCAACTTACTTGGATGTCTTCTCTCCTCGGCTCCGAATCGAAAAAAGACCGGCTCGAGGAGGGATGACATCACTTCCTCTCCCTCTGTTTACATTACAGGGGGAGAGGAAGCATTTGATTTGCTGGGAGCGATCGGGAGGGGGTGGCCATCAATGGATGGCCTCCCCCTGACCTCTCATCGCCCGCGAATAAGACCTGAACGCCTATGGCACCGGGGGGGTCCGATAGGACCCCCCGCCCGCGGGAAGGCATCACGTATCAGGTACGTGATTTTGCCTGCCCGTGCCGCTCTGTTCACGTATATAGGCGTGAGGCGGTCGGCAACTGGTTAATAAATCTGCAAAAATGTCAACAATTCTGTGTTTTTCTGTCAATATGGGGTGCTGTGTATACATTAATAAGGACAAAAATGAACTTAAATAATTTTAGCAAATGGCTTCAATATAACAAAGAGTGAAAAATTTCAGGGGGTCTGAATACTTTCCGTCCCCACTGTATCTATATATATATAAAGAATCGTTAATAACAGTGATTTTAGCTGCAATCATCACAGTATAACCACTTGCAGTACAGCGACTTACTGCTATGTCACTGGTCATCAAGTGGATCTGTTATTTAGATGTGTATGTGCATATATATATATATATATACGTAGATATACAGTATCTCACAAAAGTGATTACACCCCTCACATTTTTGTAAATATTTTATTCTATCTTTTCATGTGACAACACAGAAGAAATGACACTTTGCTATAAAGTAAGGCCCGGAGCGATGAAAGAAATGAAGTTAGAGCAGGGCCGGGCATGACAGTGTGTCTAGTGACACACAGGGTTAAGTTTTGGGGAAAGGTAGGGGGAGGAGAGAGGAGGAAAGTTGGAGGCAGTGTCCAGTTAAAAGGAGGGGGTGGAGCCAGAACGGGCAGTGCGTGGGGGAAGAAGACACAAGGAGGCAGAATCTCTCTGCTCCTCAGCTATGGCCGGTGTGGAGGACTTGTTGGAGCGTTTGAAGCAGGCAGCGGAGGTGAGAGGGTCGGATTGGCTGCACAGACAGGTGGCGGAGATGCTCGGAGGGGAGGCAAGCGGATCGGCGAGGGTGGAGGAGCCGGTGGCGCATGCGCGGAGATCGCGGCCTCCGGCGCGGTACTCGCCGGGGCCTGCAAACAGACCGGGAAGAGCGGAGAGGAGTCCAGGGGAAGAACGATCGCTTCCGCCGCCAAAACGGAGCAGCAAGGAGGCAATGGCGAGGCCCGGGCGCGCTACACGGCGGGGTCAGAGTTCCCCGGGCGGGGCCACGGGCCGCAATGGCGCCGTTTCCCTGCGCACGGTCACCAGAGGAAAACAGCAGACTGGCACCCCAGCAGCTCTAAACGAGCGCGGGGGGGGAGGATGGCAGAGCAGAGGCTGGAGTGGGAGAAGCAGTGAGCAGAGGGTCAAGATACGCTGCGAGGGGGCGGAGCTCACTCGGCAGCACGGAGGTGTCGCAAGATGGCGGACGGAATCGTGTGCAGGCTGGCCCAGTTGCAGGGACGTCAGGGCAGCATGTGTTATCGTCAGATCGCAGCAGGGGACAAGCTCCACAGGATGCAGATGGCCGGGGCTCCAGGAGGGATTCGCCTGTGGCGTCCGTTCCAGCGCACAGGGCACAATCAGATGAGGAAATGTCGGATGAGGCAGAGGAGCCAAGCCAGCAAGCACCGGCGAGGGAAGGCGGCTCAGCGGCTGTTGGGAGGTCTCCTGGTCAGCCCGGTAAGTCCAGTGACAATCTATCATTTACCAATGCATTGCAGGGCTTGTTGGGGGTGGTGGCAACAAGTGCAAGGGGGGTGGCGGCACCTTCGCCGTTGGCGGTTAGACAGGTTCCGGACCAACAAGTGACGGGTACAGTATCCGCCAGTTCGGGGTCTACGGGACAGCTTCAGGAGCTATTGGAGGGTTTACGGGTGCTGGTAGGTCGTTTTGGCAATGCACAAGGGGACGCACAAGGGGGTGCCCAGGATGCAGAACAGGCTGGGGGGAGTGTGAACTCAGGGGTTGGGCCTGTGGAACGGGCGGCTACGGTGGGTCAAGCTGAACAGACGGTGGAGCCGGTGACAGGTAAGGACACGTCAGGTGAAAAAGGGGTCCCGGAAGCTAAGGGTAAGACCGATGTGGTAAGGCTGGCAGATGCAGCGAAATGTGAGATATATGTATGTTTCGAGGGCCCGCTAGGAGCTCATCTGAAACAGGAAGTGAGAGAAAAATTTACAAAGGGGAATATGTCGAGATATTCTCCTTGTTGCCATTGGAAAAGTTTAACCTGGACAGGGTTAAGCCCAACGATTCCAAGAAGGAGGATGAGGAGAAGAGGAGGTATAGACTGATACAGCGGACGTTTGTAAATTGGTTACAAGCATTTGCTATCATGGCCAGCGTCATTGGCGAAAAGAATCCAGAACATTGTTCTGGGTTGTTTTGTTATATGGATGCTATAGGGGAAGCACACAGAGTGTATGGTGGTACGGCTTGGTTACGGCATTGACGAGCAGTTTCGTCAACGCAGAGCGATGCGTCCGGAGCTGCGTTAGGACCATAAGGACATTAGCTTATGGATGAGACTGATGGCGTCAGCTAGGGCCCCGCCTCAGTTATTTCGGGGGGGGCCGGGGGTACCCACTCCCCAGGACTACCGGCCGGCAGAAAATGGGGAGTGTGCTGGCAGTACAATGAGGGATCTTGTAAGTTCGGTGGATCTTGCAAGTTTAAGCACGAGTGTTCAGGGTGTGGGGGAACCCATACCCTGGCACGGTGTTTCAAAAAAGGAAAGCGTACCGGAGATACTGTTAACAAGAGGGATGACACCGGTGATGGCGGAAAGGATGCGGCCTTTCCTAAGTAAGTATCCAGATAGGGAGGCAGCAAGGTTGTTGTTTGAGGGTTTTACTGAGGGGTTTAAAATACCGTGTTCACTGGAGGTGGTGCCTCCGGTGGCTCAGAATCTGAGATCCGCAGTACAACACCCGGGGGTGGTAGGGGAAAAATTGGAGAAAGAGGTGAAATTAGGGCAAATGGGGGGGCCGTTTGGGGAACAGCCGTTCAAGGCTTTAGTGGTGTCCCCATTGGGCGTCGTACCAAAGAAGGAACCGAACAAGTTTTGGTTGATTCACCACTTATCATTCCCAAAAGGGGGTTCGGTTAATGATTTCATTGACCCGGAGGCATGTACCGTGTCGTACACTTCGTTTGACGCGGCAGTTCGATGGGTCAGGCGATATGGAAAAGGGGCATTGATGGCAAAATCAGATATAGAGGCGGCGTTCCGGCTACTTCCGGTTCACCCGGATAGTTTTTGGCTGTTAGGTTGCCACTGGCAAGGACAATTCTACGTGGACAAGTGCTTGCCCATGGGTTGTTCTATTTTCTGCGCCATGTTTGAAGTTTTCAGTTCCTTCTTAGAGTGGGTGGTAAGGGATGTGTCGGGGCTAGAATCGGTGATCCATTATTTGGATGACTTCCTATGCATAGGCCCCCCTTCATCCAAGGTGTGTGCGATCCTCATGGCAACATTGCAACACATTGCGGAACGATTTGGGGTGCCCCTGGCAGCAGAAAGAACAGAAGGCCCTAAGAAAGAGATTAGTTTCTTGGGGATTGTTATTGATTCCATGGCAATGGAATGCAGGTTACCGCAGGACAAGTTGGGGGATCTGCAGAAAGAAATCAGAGAGACACATGGGATGAAGAAAGTACAGCTGCGGGTACTTCAATCATTGCTAGGAAAATTGAACTTTGCTTGCAGGATAATACCGATGGGCAGAGTTTTTTGCCGCCGGCTGTCAGCGGCTACAGCAGGGGTAAAAGCACCGACACATTTCGTTAGGCTTACGAAAGAGCATCGAGAGGACCTAAAGGTATGGTATCATTTTCTGATGGAGAACAATGGGAAGTCGGTGTGGATGGAGGGCCCGGTAAGTAATTTCGACGTGGAGTTGGTTACAGACGCGGCGGGGTCAACTGGTTACGGGGCTTATTTTCAAGGGCAATGGAGTGCGGAGCATTGGCCAAAATCCTGGGTGGAAGCGGGATTCCTGCGTAACCTGGTATTGCTGGATTTATTTCCGGTAGTATTGGCTATAGAGTTGTGGGGAAAGTCTTGTCAGAACCTGAAGTTGCGATTGAATTGCGACAATATGGGAGTGGTGCAGGTAGTCAATCGCATGTCAGCGTCTTCCCAACCTGTCATAAGGCTATTACGGCAGTTGGTTTTGCGTTGCTTGCAGTTGAATATTTTCTTATATGCTGTCCACTTACCTGGGGTTGATAACACACTGGCTGATTCACTGTCTCGCTTTCAGTGGGACAAGTTCAGGGCCTTAGCTCCGGCTGCAGAGTTGGAAGGAATCCCTTGCCCGGAGTGGATCTGGGCGCTGGCATTGCAGTCATCGCGGGATGGATACAACAGTCTGTGAGTGAGTCCACTTGGGCGGCGTATGTGAAGGTATGGAAGGAATGGTCAGGACTTATCCGTGAAGCTGGGGTTAGTGAGGCCGGCCGGGAAGTGAGATTAATGGTACTATATTTTGTGGCTAGGAATATGGAATGTGGGGTGGCATTTTCGTCCATTGGAAAAAAGTTGGCCGCATTGTCGTTCCTCTTTAAGCTACAAGGAAAAGGGGATTGGACAAAAGATTTTGGGGTGAGGCAGGCACTGAAAGGGTATCGGAAAGGTCAAAAAAGAAGGGATAACCGTAGGCCTGTCACTTTTCAAAACCTGGTATTAATTTGTGCGCAGTTAAGGTTCGTTTGTGATTCAAGTTATGAGTGTTTATTGTTTGCAGCGGCCTTTTCGTTAGCCTTTTTTGGGGCTTTTAGGGTGGGTGAGTTGGTTAGTCCATCCAGGAAGGAAGCGGGAGGTATTTTGGTTCAGGATGTAAGTACTCACGCTGACAGGGTGGGTTTACGGCTGCGTAGATCTAAAACAGATCAGCTTGGAAGGGGCGTGGATGTGTGGTTGTTCGCCTTGCCAGGATCAACAGTGTGTCCGGTAAGAACGGTTAGCGCTTTTCAAAAAGTGAGACCGTCAGGTGAGGGGCCATTTTTGTGTCATGCAGATGGGTCGCATTTATCCAGATTTCAATTTGTGGCAGTGTTTAGGAAATGTTTGGATGAGGTAGGTTTGGATGGGAAGGCTTACGCCTCACACTCCTTCCGCATTGGGGTGGCTACAGAAGCTGCCAGATGTGGATTGGACGAGGCGGTGAAGAGGATCGGGCGCTGGGAATCAAAGAGATTCCGCACTTACATCCGTCCTCAATTAGTAGTGGAATAATAATAAAAAAAAAATAAAAAAAAAATGAAAGGTTTTTTGGGATGTTTATACGCAGATGGCGGGGTAGTCTTAGTTTTACTGGTTTCACCGTATCCTTGTTGTCTTTTCGTTTCAGATGGAGTGTCTCCACGCCTCGTCTGGATACTGGGACACTCGTATGTTTGTTGGGGGGCAAGGAGAGGTGATGCGAGACCCGATGGTAGGCAGTTGGGCATATCAAGGAAGGAGGCTTTTATCAGATGGTTGGGGAGACCAGGCATGTTGTGGGGTAGAGTGGTGCCAGAGGTGGAGAGATATGCATGGCTCGATAGGCCACCGGATGTGTTGGTTATTCACGCCGGTGGTAATGATTTTGGTGTAAGTACTGTCAGGGAGCTGATAGCGGCTGTTAAGGCGGATCTGTTACTCATCCGTTCCAAATTTCCGCAGACACTGCTGTTATGGTCTGATATTGTGGCACGTACGTCGTGGCGCAATGCCAGGTCTGTGGAGAGAATCAACAAGGCTCGTATAAGAGTTAATAGGGTGGTTGGAAGGTTTATAGTGTAACAAGGGGGCATGGTGATTCGTCACAGAGAATTAGAGTTAAATGTTAGGCCTCTATTTGAGAAAGGATGGGGTTCACCTCACGGATGTGGGGACTGATCTTTGGTCTATGGGATTGCAGGACGGAATTCAGAAGGCTTTGAGGGTGTGGAGGGGCCCTTAAGGATAAGGTTTCATCCTTTCGGGCTGTGGCTGTTTTTTTGATGTTATTCGGTGACAGTAGCGGTAAATGAAAGGTTAAAAAGGGGTGGGGGGTCATCAATAGTATGGCCCCTCCTGTGTATTCCGAAATGGAATACCGGTATGTTGCACTGCGGGTAGGGGTTGTCTCCGAGCGGTACAGCTGGAGGCCTTATTCAGTTTAAATCATGGTGCCCGCAGTGTACTGTTTTTGATGGGTGGTAAAAAAGGGTGTAGCTCCGTCACTGACCAATAGATTGGTTTAAATATGTTGATCTTTATCTGAGGTTATATATATATGTTATATATATATGTTATTTAAATATTTAAAGTTTTGATATTGGAGTTCATTTTATACGGTTTTTAATAAAGAGGCTGTCGTGGCCATTTTATACTCCAGAAGGATGGTGTGGTCTCATTATTTAGGAAGGTAAAGGGGTTGGAGTATAGGTGGCCTTTTTGGTAATTATAAGACGGGGGGGAAAATCTGGACTACACTGGTCATGTAAAATAGTGAGTGTACAGCTTGTATAACAGTGTAAATTTGCTAAATAAAAGGTGAAAGGATTTCGCGCATCAAATTTATCATAAAAAATTAAAAATATCACATAAAATTATCACATAAATTATTGTGTATAATAATGTGCATGAATGTGCAACAACAAAGTTATAAAATCCAAAACCAAAAAATCAAAAATTATTATGAATATTGGAATAAAAGTTCATCAATCACAAAAAGTATAAAAAAATAAATGATCCCCAATTTGGATTTAATAATGTGCAAAAATGCAAAACCAAAATAATAATGTGCAAAATTGCAGAAACCAAAATAATTCACCTCAAAAAAAGTCCAAGTGAATGACTATTGCAATAAAAAAGTTCATAAGAAGTGAATATTATCCGCTGGGATAATGTGAATAGAGAGATACAGATATATGGTGGTGATGCTGGTGTTCTTCTTCATATATAAACTGCCGGCCCAAACCGGCTCTCTAAACTCTCACCTTAAACAAAGAAATTTCAGGCATCAATGTGTAGCTTTAAATGGTGGTGTGCGTTACAGCATGCTGGTATGATGATGGCTGAATTCTCCTCTCAATCTGACAGGCACCTATTAAAATAAAAGGGGATTTTTCCACCTAGGCTGCGCCGGCCGGTGGGAGGAGGGGGAGGAGAGAAGAGGTCTCCAATGGTGTAGTATTTTAAGTATACTTGTTTATTAATTTCTAAAAAGTGGTCTCTTACATAAAAAGCAACGTTAAAAGCATTAAAACTGAAGGAGCGGCGTCCGAGGCGCCTCCTTACGTGAAGTCTGCTCTCTGCCACGCCGTGTAAATTTGCTGTCCCCTCAAAATAACTCAACACACAGCCATTAATGTCTAAACCGCTGGCAACAAAAGAAAGTACACCCCTAAGTGAAAATGTCCAAATTGGGCCCAAAGTGTCAATATTTTGTGTGGCCACCATTATTTTCCAGCACTGCCTAACTCTTATGGGCATGGAGTTCCCCAGAGCTTCACAGGTTGCCACTGGAGTCCTCTTCCACTCCTCCATGAGGACATCACAGAGCTGGTGGATGTTCGAGACCTTGCGCTCCTCCACCTCCTGTTTGAGGATGCTCCACAGATGCTCAATAGGGTTTAGGTCTGGAGACATGCCTGGCCAGTCCATCACTTTTACCCTCAGCTTCTTTAGCAAGGCAGTGGTCGTCTTGGAGGTGTGTTTGGGGTCGTTATCATGTTGGAATACTGCCCTGTGAACCAGTTTCCAAAGGGAGGGAATCATACTCTGCTTCAGTATGTCATAGTACATGTTGGCATTCATGGTTCCTCAATGAACTGTAGCTTCCCAGTGCCGGCAGCACTCATGCGGCCCCAGACCATGACACTCCCACCACCATGCTTCACTGTAGGCAAGACACACTTGTCTTTGTACTCCTCACCTGGTTGCCGCCACACACGCTTGACACCATCTGAATCAAATACGTTTATCTTGGTCTCATCAGACCACAGGACATATGTCCTTAGACTGCTTGTCTTCAGCAAACTGTTTGCGGGCTTTCTTATGCATCATCTTTAGAAGAGGCTTCCTTCTGGGATGACAGCCATGCAGACCAATTTGATGCAGTGTGCGGCGTATGGTCTGAGCACTGACAAGCTGACCCCCCACCCCTTCAACCTCTGCATCATTGCTGGCAGCACTCATACGTCTATTTCCCAAAGACAACCTCTGGATATGACACTGAGCACTTGCACTCAACTTCTTTGGTCGGCCATGGCGAGGCCTGTTCTGAGAGGAGCCTGTCCTGTTAAACCGCTGTATGGTCTTGGCCACCGTGCTGCAGCTCAGTTTCAGGGTCTTGGCAATCTTCTTATAGCCTAGGCCATCTTTATGTAGAGCAACAATTCTTTTTTCAAAACCTCAGAGAGTTCTTTGCCATGAGGTGCCATGTTGAACTTCCAGTAACCAGTATGAGAGAGTGAGAGCGATAACACCAAATTTAACACACCTGCTCCCCATTCACACCTGAGACCTTGTAACACTAACGAGTCACATGACACCGGGGAGAGAAAATGGCTAACGGGGCCCAATTTGGACATTTTTACTTAGGGGTGTACTCACTTTTGTTGCCAGCGGTTTAGACATTAATGGCTGTGTTGAGTTATTTTGAGGGGACAGCAAATTTACGCTGGTATACAAGCTGTACACTCACTACTTTACTTTGTAGCAAAGTGTCATTTCTTCAGTGTTGTCACATGAAAAGATAGAATAAAACATTTACAAAAATGTGAAGGGTGTACTCACTTTTGTGAGCTACTGTAAATAGATAGAGCGAGAGAGAAAAAGGCTGCCATCACATTTGTGCAATCACAGATATTGCATGTGACACATTGCTGTGCATATCACATGCAATGTTTGTGCGATGCAAATTTAAATCATATTGCATTTTCACCAAAATGGTACAGGACCCTTTATTTGGTCCACACTGGACATCCGATTCCTGCACCATTACATAGTTCGCACTGCGATCTGTGAAATGCTCTGGGGGTGTCATTAACTTTACATTGACACCCGCAGTGGTGCGCAGATGTCAATGCAGGTGTGATGTGGAAACCCGCACAGCAATCACGCTGGTTCACGCATCACACAAGCGTAAACCCAGCCAGAGACGTGAACATCTAAGAAAAAAAAATATATATAATCTATCTATCTATCTATCTATCTATCTATCTATCTATCTATCTATCTATCTATCTATCTATCTATCTATCTATCTATCTATCTATCTATCTATAGATATGGATCGATCTATCTATATATATATGTAGCACTAACTCACGGTGGAGCTGCTGGTTTAAGCGGGTCTGTTACCTTCACCTTGCTTCCCTTGGTTTCACCGCCACCGGGTCTAGGGGTTCTGTTGAGTTTACTTCTGGACGACACACGCACCAACACTGGAGTACGTTTTCAATGCTTTATTGAACAAACAAACTTCAGGAAGTAGCAGGAAAGAGGCGGAAAAGGAAACTTTCAGGAGAAACACAAATATCCTCTTATAGAATCTTAGCGACAAATGTCCTGGTAGAATTCAGATAATTAGGTGGAATGCGCTCCCCTTGTGGGACACACTCCTTGCTCGTCTGGATAGGCCTCTCTCACCGGTCTAGCAGCCAGTCCACAGCACGAATCAAAAGTCTCTGCCACAGACTCGTTTGGGGGGGGTAAATCCGTACGATCCTCTGCCACAGGATGTATCAGATTCCTCTGCAGTGAAAGTCAGTCACAGTGCCTGAACCTTTAAGCCGAACCGGCAACACTATGCTGTATAGTTACTTCTTTTGGATATGTCCTTCGACCGAGTCACCAGGCCCCTCTATAGACCAGCTCACTGCGTGATCTCTCCAAGACGGGTCCTCCCCTGGGATCTCCTCGGCCGTCCAGCTTCGTCACACAGGACCGACAGCTCAGGACCATTCCTCAGCCGTGGTGGTAGGCCCCAGACAAGCCCCCTGCGCCGCTGTATCGTGGGCCTTCCAATTGGAGGACCACGAGTTAGCTCCTTAACGCATACCTGTCGGCCAGGAGGGCCAGCAGGTGGCTGTAAAACGACCCTAGAACATGGCGTCTGTCCCATAAATACCCTCTTCCCAGAATGCAACTCGGAGGACCACCTCCACCGAGCTTGTCTCTGAGACAGAGGAGCATCTATACACTTCGACGCGTTGCCTTTCCAACACTGACCAGCAGGGCCGTCTTTACCGCGGGGCAAAAGGGGCATCTGCCCAGGGCCCTGTCATTGTTGGGGGCCCTGCGCTGCCCGTCCCTTAAACCCTGCACTGCCCACCGGAGTTCGGCCACCTCCGGTGCTGGTCGCATGCTGGCTGCTCGCTACTGTCACTTGGAAATACACAAGCACAGCTTGTGTATTTCCAAGTGACAGCGCTCCTCTTCCGGCGGCTGTTCTCATCCCGCGGGGACACGCACAATCTATGAGAGCAGGGGAGGAAGGGGGCGGGGACTCTGCATAGGGGAAGCTGCTTCTGGGACTGGCAGGCTCCACGGACATCGGAGGACAACATGCTGTGAGTACACAGAGATTTCCTCTGTACTGTAATGGGGGGGGAGGGGGGGGGGCTTTGTGGGAGGACAGCCTTGTACTTAGGGGGAGTGGAGCTCTGTATTGAAATCTGGGTGGGAGGAGAGCTGTGCACCTCTGCACTCTGCACCCACCTCACTCTGCACTCTGCACTGCACCCACCTCACTCTGCACCCACCTCACTCTGCACCCACCTCACTCTGCACCCACCTCACTCTGCACCCACCTCACTCTGCACTCTGCACCCACCTCACTCTGCACTCTGCACTGCACCCACCTCACTCTGCACCCACCTCACTCTGCACCCACCTCACTCTGCACCCACCTCACTCTGCACTCTGCACCCACTTCACTCTGCACCCACCTCACTCTGCACTCTGCACCCACCTCACTCTGCACCCACCTCACTCTGCACCCACCTCACTCTGCACTCTGCACCCACCTCACTCTGCACCCACCTCACTCTGCACTCTGCACCCACCTCACTCTGCACCCACCTCACTCTGCACCCACCTCACTCTGCACCCACCCCACTCTGCACCCACCCCACTCTGCACCCACCCCACTCTGCACTCTGCGCCCACCTCACTCTGCGCCCACCTCACTCTGCACTCTGCACCCACCTCACTCTGCACTCTGCACCCACCTCACTCTGCACTCTGCACCCACCTCACTCTGCACCCACCTCACTCTGCACCCACCTCACTCTGCACTCTGCACCCACCTCACTCTGCACCCACCTCACTCTGCACCCACCTCACTCTGCACCCACCCCACTCTGCGCCCACCTCACTCTGCACTCTGCGCCCACCTCACTCTGCGCCCACCTCACTCTGCACTCTGCACCCACCTCACTCTGCACTCTGCACCCACCTCACTCTGCACCCACCTCACTCTGCACCCACCTAACTCTGCACCCACCTCACTCTGCACCTACCTCACCCCTGCACCCACCTTACTCCTGCACTCTGCATCCACCTCACCCCTGCACTCTGTAGACACCTCACTCTGCACCCACCTCACCCCTGCACTCTGCACCCACCTCAGTCCTGCACTTTGCACCCACCTCACTCTGCACTCTGCACCCACCTCACTCTGCACCCACCTCACTCTGCACTCTGCACCCACCTCACTCTGCACCCACCCCACTCTGCACCCACCCCACTCTGCGCCCACCTCACTCTGCACTCTGCGCCCACCTCACTCTGCACTCTGCACCCACCTCACTCTGCACCCACCTCACTCTGCACCCACCTCACTCTGCACTCTACACCCACCTCACTTTGCACCCACCTCACTCTGCACCCACCTCACTCTGCGCCCACCTCACTCTGCACCTACCTCACCCCTGCACCCACCTCACCCCTGCACCCACCTTACTCCTGCACCCACCTTACTCCTGCACCCACCTTACTCCTGCACTCTGCATCCACCTCACCCCTGCACTCTGTAGACACCTCACTCTGCACCCACCTCCCCCCTGCACTCTGCACCCACCTCAGTCCTGCACTTTGCACCCACCTCACCCCTGCACTCTGCACCCACCTCAGTCCTGCATTCTGCACCCACCTCAGTCCTGCACTCTGCACCCACCTCAGTCCTGCACTCTGCACCCACCTCAGTCCTGCACTCTGCACCCACCTCAGTCCTGCACTCTGCACCCACCTCAGTCCTGCACTCTGCACCCACCTCAGTCCTGCACTCTGCACCCACCTCAGTCCTGCATTCTGCACCCACCTCAGTCCTGCACTCTGCACCCACCTCAGTCCTGCACTCTGCACCCACCTCAGTCCTGCATCCTGCACCCACCTCACCCCTGCACGCTGCACCCACCTCACCCCTGCACGCTGCACCCACCTCACACCTGAACTCTGCACCCACCTCACCCCTGAACTATGCACCCACCACACCCCTGCACTCTGCACCCACCACACCCCTACACTCTGCAGCCACCTCACCCCTGCACTCACCTCATTTTGCACCCACCTCAGCCTTGCACTCTGCACCCACGTCAGCCCTGCACTCTGCACCCACCTCAGTCCTGCACTCACCTCACCCCTGCACTCTGCACCCACCTCACCCCTGCAATCTGCACCCACCTCACCCCTGCACTCTGTACTCACCTCACTCTGCACCCACCTCAGTCCTGCACTCTGCACCCACCTCAGCCCTGCACTCTGCACCCACCTCAGCCCTGCACTCTGCACCCACCTCAGCCCTGCACCCACCTCAGTCCTGCACTCTGCACCCACCTCACCCCTGCACTCTGCACCCACCTCAGTCCTGCATTCTGCACCCACCTCACTCCTACATTCTGCACCCACCTCAGTCCTGCACTCTGCACCCACCTCAGTCCTGCATTCTGCACCCACCTCAGTCCTGCACTCTGCACCCACCTCACCCCTGCAATCTGCACCCACCTCACCCCTGCAATCTGCACCCACCTCACCCCTGCAATCTGCACCCACCTCACCCCTGCACTCTGTACTCACCTCACTCTGCAACCACCTCAGTCCTGCACTCTGCACCCACCTCAGCCCTGCACCCACCTCAGTCCTGCACTTTGCACCCACCTCACCCCTGCACTCTGCACCCACCTCAGTCCTGCATTCTGCACCCACCTCAGTCCTGCACTCTGCACCCACCTCAGTCCTGCACTCTGCACCCACCTCAGTCCTGCACTCTGCACCCACCTCAGTCCTGCACTCTGCACCTACCTCAGTCCTGCACTCTGCACCCACCTCAGTCCTGCATCCTGCACCCACCTCACCCCTGCACTCTGCACCCACCTCACCCCTGCACTCTGCACCCACCTCACCCCTGCACTCTGCACAAAGCGCACCCCCAACCCTGCACTCTGTACATAGTGCACCCCTCAATGCTAGTGCAGTTTGGCCACACCCGCAATTTGCACTGAGAGGTTATGATGTATAGTAACCTCTAGCAACTAATCAGTAAGCAATAATGATTTTCAGTAACCTCTAGAATCCAATTAGTGAGCAGTAATGATGTTCTGTAACCTCTAGCAACTAATCTGTGAGCTGTAATGATGTGTTGTAATCTCTGGCAGCCAATCACAATCGTTGCCTGATCTGCTGCAGTAAACTCATTTTGAGTCTAGCTGGGGGGGCCCCAATAAAATCTTTGCCCAGGGCCCAATCAATATTAAAGACGGCCCTGCTGACCAGTAGCAACAGCGACACCCACCGGTCAGCACAGAAGCACACACAACGTCAGCCAAGCTGGAACAGAGGCGAACTTTTAACCTTCCTAACAAGCAATTTACTAAATTTACCTAACTTGCGGTAGATTGTAAATCTACCAGCGCTACATACTCCCCCCACTACAATAGAAGTTGTCCCCAACGTCTGTCCCAACACAGTAACAGTAGCTCTCAAGCCTGAGAGTAGCATTTGAGTTTCTCATAACTTTAGATAGGCAAAGAGAGAGAGAGAGAAAGGACAGTTTAACCACTTGCTTACTGGGCACTTAAACCCCCCTCCTGCCCAGATCAATTTTCAGCTTTCAGCGCTGACGCACTTTAAATGACAATTGCGCGGTCATACAACACTGTACCCAAATGAAATTTGTATCATTTTTTTCCCACAAATGGAGCTTTCTTTTGGTTTCATTTAATCACAGCTGGGGTTTTTATTTTTTGCTAAACAAACAAAAAAAGATGGAAATTTTTGAAAAAAAAAATCATGTTTAATAGTTTGTTATAAAATTTTGCAAACAGATAATTTTTCTCCTTCATTGATATGCGCTGATGAGGCGGCACTGGTGGGCACTGATAGGCTGTACTGATGGGCACGGATAGGCACAGATAAGGCGGCACTAATAGGCACAGTTAAGGTGGCACTGATAGGCACAGTTAAGGCGGCACTGATAGGCACAGTTAAGGTGGCACTGATAGGCACAGTTAAGGCGGCACTTATAGGCACAGTTAAGGCAGCACTGATGGGGACAGATAAGGTGGTACTGATGGGCACAGATAAGGCGGCACTGATGGCCACTGATGAGCGCTGATGGGTGGCACGATGGGTGGCACAGATGGGTGGCACGGATAGGTGGCACTGATGGGCACTGATAGGTACCACTGATGGGGGGCACTGATGGGCAGCACTGATGGGGGGCACTGATGGGTGGCATTGATGGGCAGTGATGGGCGGCACTGATGGGCACTGGTAGGTGACACTGATGGGCACTGATGTGCAGCACTGTTGTTGCACTGATGTGGACGCTGATGGGTGGCACTGTGGGCACTGATGGGTGGCACTGTGGGCACTGATGGGTGGCAATGATTGATGGCACTGTGGGCACTGATGGGTGACGCTGGTGGGCACTGGTAGGCGGCACTGCTGCCTATTGCTGTGTCACAGAAGATTGCCGTGATCGGGACTGATGTCCCGATCACGGCCGCCGGTGATCAGGTTTTTTTTTCCTCCTCACGCTGTCAGCGCGAGGAGGAAAAATAGCCAGTTACCGGCTCTGTTTACATCACATGATCAGCTGTCATTGGCTGACAGCTGATCATGTGGTAGGGGGTCGGGAGCCTGCAGGGGGCGCGCAGGCCGCTTGTGCACGGGCAACGTCAATAGACATACTCTCGGCAATGTAGATCCGCGCTGTTGCCGTCATTTGGCAATGGCCCGGATCTGAAGTGGTTAAAGACATTATGAGACTTATATCTTATAAAACATTATGTTCACAGCCGTGAACAAAACCACAATATAATTTTACACATCCTCACTAACTAGCTGAAAAGCCTCCCAGCTATACATATGATCCGATGACCCCTGAAAAGGAAACATATTTAAACACACATATATACATCCTGCGCAACACCAGGAGCAAAGCCTCATTTAAAATGAGACTCTCTTCCTATTATTTATATTAGAAAAAATATATACTTTTGGAGTCCATCCCTGCATAAGAACTTTTCTTGTAAAAGAAATCTGGCTAGCAAACAGAAGTCCTTGGATTTAAACACAGAACAGGATCTGTGGATCTTGACCACGCAGATCTCTTTACCCTGTCGCTATCTAACTAGGTAACTTCAAAGTGATAGTGTCCATAATTACCAGTAAAACTGAGGATCTGGTAAAGTCACATATTTTCCTTCTTTATCCACAGTGGTAATAAAATACACAGCATTGTCCTTTCCCTTTCTGCAGATTACCACTTTATCAGCATAGATATGCCGACCATAGTTCCAATGTACAAAGCATCCGTTGAAACGTTCATCCATCCGGACACAACATCCAGTCTTTCTAAAGGGCTTAGGTACAGACAAGTAGTCCCAAATAGCTTCACTATACCAAAGCTCCCGATTAGCTTCAATCTCCCGCATGACATCCTGGGGCACATAGGGGAACTCCAATCCATACTCTACGGCCACATGCTTGTTTAACATCCTTTGCAAGTGAGCAAGTTTTAGCAAAGATCTGTCTCTCCCCATACCAGGCGGTACACAGGAATCAAATGACTTTTTCACCATAAACCCAGCCGGTGTCTGTAGCGAATCAATAACTTTTGACAAAGTCCCAGCAACAGCACTGTGCGTCTCCACACAGGGTGACGTCTTCCCAGAACCCATGGCAGTCCATTCAGGAAGGGTCATTGTGGAGGCAACATCCTCGCCTTGTGACCACAATAGCTCTTGCGACATGGTTTCAAATAAGTCATCATCCCCGGAAAGATCCGACATGGATTCTATTTCCGAGTCTCTTAATTCTTCTGCTGGTAAATATTTATTTACAGTCCCCAACAGTGGCTTACCCGTTCCAGGCGTAGACTTTGGTAGCTCCGGCTCAGGTAACCTCTGGGGTAGGCCTCACCCACGGCCGCAGGAAGCCTTCACATAGCCCACCTTCTTCTGAGTAGGTACTACAGGAACAGGCGTAGTGGACTCAGAAATCAAAGTAATGTCTCCTGATGAGACGGCAGCAACAGTGTCTCTTTCTGAAACATTTTCAGTAGCAACAGGCAAAGTAGTGGCCCGTCGCCCTCTCTCTGTAGCGGTAGCAGCTTCCACTGTAGCGATACCTGTCACCCAATCCATCCGATAGGCACGGGGTGGCATAGTAGGTGGCTCCACCACAAACAAGTACTCTCCACACTGCGGACATCGGCCGAATGGACGAAGATGTAAAGCCAATCCTCCACATCCATGGCAGGTCATGCCCAGTCCCTCAACATCTCTCAAGGTATACAGGACAAACTTCCCCTGCGGCTTCATTCGAACTCCAGTATCCGTGAGCAGAGTTCCAGATTGCACAGTATTCATCACGGTGCTTGCAGGGAACACTCTGGGTCCCACAACTGATTGCAACGCCGGAAAAGACATTTGAGGCGGAGTCACGCTCACACGTCATACCGGGAAGAACAGGCTGGAACGCAAGGTGGGACGCACGCTCGGATTCATTTCCTAGTCCCATCCTTGCCTGCAGCCGTACGTGTATTGGATCTACGATTTTAAATATTTGTATAACTCAAATAAACTGGACATACTACACCACTGAAGTGCCCTGTTTCTTTCTTTCTATTTGATGGAGGATTAAACAGATTGATGGTGGGAAGTAGTGGAGGAGCCCAGTCGTGGAACGCATGGTTGGAACCTCAAATTACTGGAGGGATCTCACGGAGCAGAGGAACGGTAGCAGAATTTGGTCGGAACTAACCACCCCAAGACACCCACTCCTTCGCTCGGTACTCCTGTGGGGGTGATTGTTTCTGGTGAGTGGGGGAGCACGGGGGGGGAGCACTTCAAGTCACCAGCTGTAAAGAGCACGGAAGCCACTGTTTACTGCTCCTGGCATCCATGAATTGCAAATTTACTGGACTTTGCTCCATACTTCTATCTTTTCATAGAGACTCTCGGGCATTTTTAAATCTATAACTGTTTATTATTAACAACTGCCTATATACGTACATTGTTGACTGTTATAATCCTGTTTATATCACATGAGCCTTACTGTGATTTATCATATATTAGCACAGAGGTCAGGTTCACTGACCGGTTTAAATTAACCTTCTTGGGAGGTCACATATATGTTGGTACTGGCACTTAATATTAATATTAATTAGAATTTTTCACTTTTATTAATATTAATTAGAATTTTTCACTATTATTACTGCTAGCCCCTAGGGGGCGGTACACTGTCACAAAACTTTAGATCTTTTGGGATATTATTGCCCATACAAACTTTTACACATTTATTTAAAAACCTTTGCACATATATTTATATAATTTTAACTATACACGGCACCTATCTTCATTTTTCTAAACATATAAGGATTGTATACATAGCTTTATTTATTTTTGGTGTTTTCTCCTTTTTCTTTATTTTTGAGTCCTATACATATGGCAGCTCTTTTATAGATTATTATTTATTCTCACATATGGTTTTAGGAGATAGTTTCTTATTTATATACCTCACTGAGATAATGCTTGTTTTACAATGGATTATACATCCCTAATCAATTAGATACTGTTAATAGGGCAGCGCCAATTTTTCCCAACTACTTCTTATATCTGTCAATTAGCCCCTTTCTAACTAAGGAAAGGCAGCAGCTCTTTCACTGTCCAAAGCGCGGATTCTTTGACCTATTTTTTTGCCGGAAAAGACATGGCCACACTCTGATCCTTCAGCACGATCACGAGGCCTCTCTTCTCCTCTGGCGCCAAGCACACTACACGCGTCCTACGCGGTAGCAAGTAGGGTAACTCCTCCCACTTGTTCTTTCAGTCACGTAGCTCCTGGGCCCCTTCTGGCGCCCAGCGTCTACGCACTCAAAAGCAAAGTCCCGCAGTTTAACCTTTCCTCTTCCTGAAATTTTTCTCAAAGTCCAGCTCTCTCTCTGTAAACTCCCGGTAAAACACTCCACTGGGTTGCAACAATTGTCAGTCAACAAATCCTAGACGACGCCCCCACATGTAGCACTAACTCACGGTGGAGCTGCTGGTTTAAGCGGGTCTGTTACCTTCACCTTGCTTCCCTTGGTTTCACCGGGTCTAGGGGTTCCGTTGAGTTTACTTCTGGATGACACACGCACTAACACTGGAGTACGTTTTCAAAGCTTTATTGAACAAACAAACTTTAGGAAGTAGCAGGAAAGAGGCGGAAAAGGAAACTTTCAGGAGAAACACAAATATCTTCTTATAGAATCTTAGTGACTATTGTCCTGGTAGAATTCAGATAATTAGGTGGAATGCGCTCCCCTTGTGGGACACACTCCTTGCTCGTCTGGATAGGCCTCTCTCACCGGTCTAGCAGCCAGTACGCAGCACGAATCAAAAGTCTCTGCCACAGACTCGTTTGGGGGGGGGTAAATCCGTACGATCCTCTGTCACAGGATGTATCAGATTCCTCTGCAGTGAAAGTCAGTCACAGTGCCTAAACCTTTAAGCCGAACCGGCAACACTATGCTGTATAGTTACTTCTTTTGGATACGTCCTTCGACCGAGTCACCAGGCCCCTCTATAGACCAGCACGCTGCGTGATCTCTCCAAGACGGGTCCTCCCCTGGGATCTCCTCGGCCGTCCAGCTTCATCACACAGGACCGACAGCTCAGGACCATTCCTCGGCCGCGGTGGTAGGCCCCAGACAAGCCTCTGGACCCACCCCTGCGCCGCTGTATCGTGGGCCTCCCGATCGGAGGACCATGAGGTAGCTCCTTAACGCATACCTGTCGGCCAGGAGGGCCAGCAGGTGGCTGTAAAACGACCCTAGAAGATGGCATCTGTCCCATAAATACCCTCTTCCCAGAATGCAACTTGGAGGACCACCTCCACCGAGCTTGTCTCTGAGACAGAGGAGCATCTATACACTTCGACACGTTGCCTTTCCAACACTAACCAGTAGCAACAGCGACACCCACCGGTCAGCACGGAAGCACACACAACGTCAGCCAAGCTGGAACAGAGGCGAACTTTTAACCTTCCTAACACGCAATTTACTAAATTTACCTAACCTGCGGTAGATTGTAAATCTACCAGCACTACATATATATATATATGTATATACAGATTTATATAACTTCATAAACTGGCCGTTTCTGTGACAGTCAGTTACAGATTCTCTGTGTCCTATGATGATCAGTGGAGAACATGTTCTCCGCTGATTACCTCAGTTTTCCAAAACTGTTTATGACCTGTGATCAGCGGTGATACTCGGGATCGCCGCTGATCACAGTTTGATAAACAGACACCTTTATTTGAATCTGGGTCTGCAGGAGGTATAACGTAATTTCTAGCAACAGATGTACAGAGATAAATATTTTCAAACCTCTTCAAATTAACAATGCACACATGTATGTAAAATACTGACCGCAAAATACTGACCGCAACTCAGAGTCCTTTATTTTTTCTTTTTTTTTTTACTCATCTATATGCAGTACATGCTTACGTGTCTGTGTGTATAAGCACATTGAAAAGTAATGGGCTGCATTTAAATCAGTGAAAAAAACACACATGTACAGTATGCCTAAAAATGCTGAGGTTGTAGGCCCCTTTCTCACATACGGACCATTCGTCCATTTTTCATCCATCCGTTGACCGATGAAAAATGGATATTAATGCATTCCTATGGAAAAAAATGGACGACAACCAATTATCATCTATTTTCTTCCGTTTTCATCCGCTTCCGTCAACATCCGTTTTTTTGAACGGATCAAGGCCCTACTTTTCATCTGTCAAAAAAACAGATTGGACAAAAAACAGATGTAAACTGACAAATGTTTAGTTTTTCATCCGTTTTTGCAATGGTAGTGGATATGAAAAAAAACCTGATGAAAAACGCATGAACTGAACTGATGAAATGAACGGTCCGTATGTGTGAAAGGGGCCTTAGGCAGCAGTCTTCAAGAGGCCTTAACAGATGGGCATGAGCAGTTCTGATGTAGATGGAAGGTAAAGTATTTTTGACCCTTTTGAACCCTGCAGTGGGTGGTGCTCCAATGGCCCACATGAATCCTTTAACATGGGGCCATCAGGGTTCTGTTCCTGAGATGGCCATTACTGGCTCTTTCCCTTTCAGAAGCCCCTAAGGCTAGGTTCACACCTATGCATTTTTTAGTGCGTTTTGCATTTTGCAGAGACGCGCTACAATCCATTTAACATAGTTTCCTATAGGACATGTTCACAACTATGCGTTTTTCTGCCGTTGTGCTTTTGGAAAGGGTCAGGGACTTTTTTTCCGCAGCAGATTGCATTTTGCGCGTAATAGACTTCAGTGGACTCAAGTTTTGCGTTTTTGCATGCGTTTTTTACCAATAGTAAAGGCACCTTAACAAACTGACCTGGGGCCCCCCTTGTTGCCAGCTGATGAGTCTAATAGGAAGTGCTCCTTAACAAACTGTGAATAGCCGGTTGTTAAGAAGCGGGCGGCTGCCGTGTCCTTAACAACTGATGACTCATCAGCTGCCAACAAGAGGGCCCCTAGATCCTAGCCCCCTATGTGAATGAGTACCCCTACTCACTCACCAAAAAAAGTTTCAAATGAAAAAAAACACAGCCGGGTTTTGGGGGGGTTTATGAATAAAGGCCTTGTCAAAAACTGGCTTGGGGGTGGGCAGAGCCCCCCCTGCCCCAAAGCCCCCCCATGTTGAGGGCATGTGGCCTTGTATAGATAAGGAGGGGGGGTAACTCATCCCCCCTTTCCTGGCCTGCCGGGTTGCATGCTCAGATAAGGTTCTGGTATGTATCTTGAGGGGGACCCCACACTGGTATGGATTAGTGGGGAGAACACCATGCATTTTTTTCTGGTCAATGAGTTTGGATTCTTATTCACATATAGGGGCCAGGGCCTGGGGGTCCCCTTGTTGACAGCTGATGAGTCATCAGTTGTTAAGGTCGCAGCAGCTGTATGCTTCTTAACAACCGGCTATGTACAGTTTGTTAAGGAGCCTTTCCTATTAGACTCATCAGCTGGCAACAAGGGGGCCACCAGATCAGTTTGTTAAGGAGCCTTTACTCATTTACATGGGGGGAGGAACTTGCAGGCTTCCAGATTATGATAAGTCACCACCACAACCACCGGGCAAGGGTTGTAGGGAAGAGGCCCTTGTCCCAAAGCCCCCCCCATGTTGAGGGCATGTGGCCTGGTATGGTTCATGAGAGGGGTGCGCTTGCTTGTCCCCACTCTTTCCTGGCTTGCTGGGCTGCATGCTCAGATAAGGTTCTGGTATGGATCTTGGGGGGACCCCACGCCAAATTTAAAAACATTTTTGGCGTGGTTTCCCTTAAAATCCATACCAGACCTAAAGAGCCTGGTATGGATTGGTGGGAGGAACCCCACCCAGTTTTATTTAAGTTTAAAGTTGTTTACATTCAGTCAGGGCCTGGGGGTTCCCTTGTTGACAGCTGATGAGCCATTGGTTGTTAAGAATGCCGCCCACTCCTTAACACTCGGCTATTCACAGTTTGTTAAGGAACCTTTCCTAATGCCCCAATCTTACCTCCCAGTGAAGGGAGAAGTACAAGGTTTACCCCAAAGGGGAAGCATATGAAATGCATCTCTCCTGGCTGCAGACTAGTTCCTCCCATGACTGGGCAGACTATGAACCATCTTCCTGTCCTTTTATACCATTTCTGCAACATAGATGACTGGCAGAAAGGCAACTCAACAACCAGAGGGTTGGGATGAATAGATAACCAATGTTATCTCGCAGTACCGTTGTTATCTCGCACTACTGTTGTTATCTCACACTAATAGACAATGACACCTGGTGGAACTCTGGGGGAACTGCCTGTCTAAACTTTTGGTCTATGCTGCAGGGGAAAATGACTATAAATAAAATCTTTTATTACCGCGACTGTACTGTGCATGACAAAAAATTGTGTTTTGTGCAGGACAGTTTTTTGTTTTTGCAAAAATATAATCAAGTATTTGAACTACACAATAGGAAATGGCATACATTTCAGTGTTTTTCAGAACTGTAAACGCAAACCAGACTTATGAAATACCATTTAAAGAATACAATGCACTTTCTGTAAACTACCTTTTATAGCAAACATGTACATGCAATCCTGTACAGTAAAAATGTAAACGCAGCACTTCATTGAAAATGTAAAAGCAAATCACCCACACTTTTCAAATACCAGTAAAATAAAGAAACAACAGTTATTATTTTTGTTGTTGGGCCAGTGAAAGTTTATGTTTTGTAAATTACTATTTTTTGGTTTAGGGCTTTCCTACAGCACCTTGTAGGGAGGGAACCTTACATTTACCAACCAAATGGCACAAAATTTAGGGTTTCTCAGAAAATAAAACTGTGCTTTGTTGTTGATAACTACATAAGGTAAATATTTCACACTACTGACCACAAGAAAACATTTTCAGGCAGTGAAATATAAAAAGGGACAACTATAATACATTAGCTTGTCATTCAAATAACGAGTAATTACTCTATTTTTTTTCTAAAGTTCTGCCTGTACGAGTACAAATGTATCTAAACCTCAAAAATGTAATATATTGCAGCTTACTAAACCTGTGGTGTCTGCAGTAGATTTCTTTTCTCTTCTTTTTTTTTGTCTTGATTTTCACCTTGTGACAGTAAGGCCCCTTTCACACTTATATGCGATTTGCCGCGATTTTACCGCGATTTGGGAGCAGTACTATTTTGTACGACTTTGCCACATTTTTGGCATTAACAAATGAAAACATACAGTAGTTGGTATGAATCATAAATAAAAAAACTGGCGTGGGTTCCCCCCCAGGGGCATACCAGGCCCTTAGGTCTGGTATGGATTGTAAGGGGAACCCCCTACGCCAAAAAATCAGCGTGGGGGTCCCCCCAAAATCCATACCAGACCCTTATCCGAGCACGCAGCCCGGCTTGTCAGGAATGGGGGTGGGGACGAGCGAGCGCCCCGACCCCCCCCCCTGGACCATACCAGGCCGCATGCCCTCAACATGGGGGGTGGGTGCTTTGGGGCATGGGGGGCGCCCTGCGGCCCCCCACCCCAAAGCACCTTGTCCCCATGTTGATGAGGACAAGGGCCTCTTCCCGACAACCCTGGCCATTGGTTGTCGGGGTCTGCGGGCGGGGGCTTATCGGAATCCGGGAGCCCCCTTTAATAAGGGGGCCCCCAGATCCCGGCCCCCCACCCTATGTGAATGAGTATGGGGTACATGGTACCCCTACCCATTCACCTAGGCAAAAAAGTGTCAATAAAAAACACAGTACACAGGTTTTTAAAGTAATTTATTAGGCAGCTCCGGAGTCTTCTTCCGACTTCGGGGGTCCTCTTCCGACTTTGGGGGTCTCTCCGGCGTCTTCTCCCGGTGTCCGCATCTTCTGCCGGCTCCACCGCTGTCTTCTGCTGCTCTTTTGCCAGTGGTGGTCCGGACTTCTGGATCGTCTTCTTCCCTCCTCTCTTCCAGAGATGTTGACACAACGCTCTCTCCAGCTGCAATGGTCTCTGAACGCCCTGCAACGGACTTAAATAGGCGTGACCCCGCCCCCTTATGCCGTCACAGTCCCTGGGCATGCTGGGACTGTGACGTTTTAGGAGGCAAGGTCACCGGGTGATGGCCACGCCCCTTTATGACGGCACAGTCCCAGCATGCCCCGGGACAGTGACCTCATAAGGGGGCGGGGTCACCGCCTTTATAAGTCCGTTGCGGAGCGTTCAGAGACCATTGCAGCTGGAGAGAGCGTCGTGTCAACATCTCTGGAAGAAAAGAAGAAGGCAGAAGTCCGGACCACTGCTAGCAATTGAGCTGCAGAAGATAGCGGAGGAGCCGGCAGAAGATCAGGACACTGGGAGGAGACGCCAGAGAGACCCCCGAAGTCGGAAGAGGACCCCCGAAGTCGGAAGAGGACCCCCGAAGTCGGAAGAAGACCCCGGAGCTGCCTAATAAATTACTTTAAAAACCTGTGTACTGTGTTTTTATTCACACTTTTTTGCCTAGGTGAATGGGTAGGGGTACCATGTACCCCATACTCATTCACATAGGGTGGGGGGGCCGGGATCTAGGGGCCCCCTTATTAAAGGAGGCTCCCGGATTCCGATAAGCCCCCCGCCCGCAGACCCCGACAACCAACGGCCAGGGTTGTCGGGAAGAGGCCCTTGTCCTCAGCAACATGGGGACAAGGTGCTTTGGGGTGGGGGGGCCGCAGGGCGCCCCCCATGCCCCAAAGCACCCACCCCCCCATGTTGAGGGCATGCGGCCTGGTACGGTCCAGGAGGGGGGGCGCTCGCTCGTCCCCACCCCCATTCCTGACAAGCCGGGCTGCGTGCTCGGATAAGGGTCTGGTATGGATTTTGGGGGGGACCCCACGCCGATTTTTCGGCGTAGGGGCTTCCCCTTAGATCCATAGATATAACAAAAAGCACAGCGCTGGATATAAATGCAAAAATACAACAAAAATTGATATTACTATTAAAGCACCAACAGCTTTCATATGTGGTAAAAGAAAAAAATAAAAATGAACAATAACATGAATGCTTCACTATAGTGATATATATGCGTGAACAATAACATGGATGCTTCACTATAGTGATATATATGCGTGACTATTCCCAGTTTTTTATCCACACATTTAGAAAAAGTCCAAAGATGCAAAAATTATGTCAAAACAAATGTCCAAAAAAGCAATTAAATGTGACTTTCTATGAATAATAAATCCGTGACTGTCACCGTGTTGAAATCCCGTCACCTGGTATAGATTGAAGGCTTACCAGATAGCCTCTGATCAGAGGCATAGAGCTAACAGCTTGGGGTTTGCCCTCCACAGCGGCTGGAACTTTAGCTGGGATGATGGATGTAGATCCACAAACGATCGCCACAGGCTTCCAGACAGCGGTACAATCAGGGAAGAGAGCTCTCACCGATATGGAAGTGTTTAAAAGAAAAGAGAAAACTCCAATGGTGTAGAACGTTTTATCTCTTGTTTATTAAAAGTCGCCTCACTGGCATCCATAAAAACACTTTTCCTTGCAAGGAACCAATACAGCTTTAAAACGAAACTCTTCGCATGCGCCGTCGGTACGAGCGTGTCAATCCTACGGCCGTTTCGTCAGAAATGACATCATCAGGGGCACCTAAGGGCCTGGTATGCCCCTGGGGGGGAACCCACGCCGGTTTTTTCATTTAAAACTTGGCGCGCCGTTCCCCCTATGGATTCATACCAGACAGCTGTCAGCACTGTCTGTCGCTCATCGGGAAAGGAAAAAAAAGTTTTCCTTTCCCCATCAGCAAGCCAGGCTTGTGCTTACAAAGTCGTACTGAAGTCGTGTCTATATTATTCAGGCACGACTTGCATGCTACTTCAGGGTTTAACATTGAGGTCTATGGAGTACAACTCGCATAGAAGTTGGACCAAAGTAGTGCAGGGACTACTTTCAAGTCGGCACGACTTAAAGTCGTGCCAATATGAATGGTATTCATTGAAAATCATGGAGAATGACTTGTCATACGATTTTGCAGTACAAAATCATGAGACAAGTCGTATAAGTGTGAAAGGGGCCTTAATCTGTTTTCCTGGAGCTAATCGTGTCAGCCTACGAGAATGGGTCAGCTCCACCCCTCTGACCCTACAGGACAACACCCTGCTCAAATAAAAGGAGGGATTCCCCATACCCCAGTGTTCCCTTTTTTTTTTTTTTTTTTTTTTGTCCTCGCTCCAGGAAAGCTCTCCTGCTACTGAAAGAATGAGTGAAGGAAAATAGGCTTCTCCAGGTGGAGGGCTACTGGTTTGTGGTAAATCCTCTGCTGATCCATGATGCCTGCTGGGCAGATGTATGTGACCCAAATGATGCAATTGGAGGTCCATAGTGAGCAGCAGCATGGCTCCCCCCCTGCCCCCCCCCCCCCCCCGTTTAACCCCTTAACCCATGGGGTAGGTCATTCTGCCTGATTTTATTTCCTTTTTATTTATCTGGGATCCATCTTACTTCATTTAGTGATGTTTCTCTAGATTGAACAACTGGGATGCTTTTGAGTTTCACCAGGGGCATCTCCAGCTTTCATATTTAGGGGGGGGACAGGGACAAAATTAGGGGGGCCAACTATAAAAATGTATATATATATATATATATATATATATATATATACACACATACGTACAGTGCCTTGAAAAAGTATTCACACCCCTTGCAATTTCCCACATGTTGTCATGTTACAACCAAAAATGTAAATATATTTTATTGGGATTTTATGTGATAGACCAACACAAAGTGGCACATAATTGTGAAGTGGTGGGAAAATGAAAAATGGTTTTCAAAATTGGCACCTGGGGCGGATCCTATATCTGGCATCCCTCCCCCCAGGCGGACAGGCAGCGCACTGTACAGTATGTCGACGTCAAGTGATGTTAGGGTAGTATAATGGCAGATTGGGGTGATATAGTGCCAGGTTAGGGTGATATAGTGCCAGGTAAGGTGGTAGTGTCAGGTTAGGTGATATACAATAGTGCCAGGTTAGGTGGTAGTGGCAGGCTAGGTGGTAGTGCAAGGTTAGGGTGGTTGTGCCAGGTTAGGTAATAGTGCCAGGTTAGTTGGTAGTGTCAGGTTAGGTAATAGTGCCAGGTTAGGTAGTGCCAGGTTAGGGTGGTAGTGCCAGGTTAGGGTGGTAGTGCCAGGTTAGTTAATAGTGCCAGGTTAGGTGGTAGTGCCAGGTTAGGTGGTAGTGCCAGGTTAGGCAATAATGTCAGGTTAGGGTGGTACTGCCAGGTTAGATAATAGTGCCAGGTTAGGGTGGTACTGCCAGGTTAGGTAATAGTGTCAGGTTAGGCAATAGTGCCAGGTTAGGTAATAGTGCCAGGTTAGGGTGGTAGTGCCAGGTTAGGTAATAGTGCCAGGTTAGGGTGGTAGTGCCAGATTAGGTAATAGTGCCAGGTTAGGGTGATAGTGCCAGGTTAGGTTAATAGTGCCAGGTTAGGTAATAGTGCCAGGTTAGGATGATAGTGCCAGCTTAGATAATAGTGCCAGGTTAGGGTGATAGTGCCAGGTTACGGTGATAGTGCCAGGTTATTTAATAGTGTCAGGTTAGGGTGGTAGTGCCAGGTTAGGTAATAGTGCCAGGTTAGGGTGATAGTGCCAGGTTAGGTTAATAGTGCCAGGTTAGGTAATAGTGCCAGGTTAGGATGATAGTGCCAGCTTAGGTAATAGTGCCAGGTTAGGGTGATAGTGCCAGGTTAGGTAATAGTGCCAGGTTAAGTAATAGTGGCAGGTTAGGGTGGTAGTGCCAGGTTAGGTAATAGTGGCAGGTTAGGGTGGTAGTGCCAGGTTAGGTAATAGTGGCAGGTTAAGGTGGTAGTGCCTGAGTAAATACATGACGACATGAATAGATAAGAGTCCTGTTCCCCTCTTCCTCCATCACCTGCACTAAAAGCATGAATCTATGACTGTCCCTGCTGCTGCTTCTCCTTCTCCCTGAGGTAAACATAAAGAAAAAAAAACTCACATGGGTGCTGGCAATCTGAGGATTGATTATGGCTTCTTCTTCCTGGAACTGTAATCAAAATGTGGCGGGTGGGAGGGGAAGAGGGAGGAGCCACGGCACGGACAAAGCATTGCAGCCTCACCGTGCCCAACATTGCCGCCTTACTGTGCCCATCATGTCCGCCTCACCATGCCCTTATTGCAGCCTTACTGTGCCTTCATTGCAGCCTTACTGTGCCCTCATTGCAGCCTTACTGTGCCCTCATTGCAGCCTCACGGTGCCATCATTGCAGCCTTACTGTGACCATCATTGCTGCCTTACCGTGCCCTCATTGCAGCCTTACTGTGCCCATCATTGCAGCCTCCCAGTGCCCATCATTGCAGCCTCACCGTGCCCATCATTGCCGCCTTACTGTACCCATCATTGCCACCTTACTGTGCCCTCATTGCAGCCTCACCCTGCCCTCACTGCAGCCTTACCGTGCCCATCATTACCACCTTACTGTGCCCATCATTGCCGCCTTACTGTGCCCTCATTGCAGCCTCACCGTGCCCTCCATTGCAGCCTTACTGTGCCCATCATTGCCACCTTACCATGCCCTCATTGCAGCCTCACCATCGTTGTAGCCTTACTGTGCCCATCATTGCAGCTTCACAGTGCCCATCATTGCTGCCTTACTGTGCCCATCATTGCCACCTTACTGTGCCTATAATTGCTGCCTTACTGTGCCCTCATTACAGCCTCACCATGCCCTTATTGCAGTCTCACCGTGCCCATCTCATTGCCGCCTTACTGTGCCCTCATTGCGGCCTCACCGTGCCCTCATTGCAGCCTTACTGTGCCCTCATTGCAGCCTCACTGTGCCCATCATTCCCGCCTTACTGTGCCCATCATTGCCGCCTTACCGTGCCCTCATTGCAGCCTTACCGTGCCCTCATTGCAGCCTTACTGTGACCTCATTGTAGCCTCACTGTGCCCTCATGACAGCCTCACCATCGTTGCAGCCTTAGCGCTGTGTCACAGAGCTGGGTGTGAAATCATGTTCTGCCGTGCTATGACAAAAGTCCCGCCCTCCTCCTAGACCAGCTCGTGTGATAGACAGAACACTGCGTCTATCACACGAGCTGGTCTAGGAGGAGGGCGGGACTTTTGTCATAGCGCCGCAGAACATTTCACAGCTCCGTGACACAGCGGTCTCCCGCTGTGCGTGAGAAGGAGGGAGGGGAGCGCTGCACTGCAGCCACGCACGGAATAGATCTAAAGCGGCCCCAGGGCAGGCAGCCTACCGGGAAATGTCCCAGTATCCCAGTAGGCCAGTCCGGCCCTGTTGGGGGGGCACATGGGGGGCCCAGTATGATGTTGGGGGGTCAGGGCCCCCTGTGGCCCCCAGGCTGGTGACGCCTCTGAGTTTCACAGCAGCTTGAGGTGGAAGGAAGGCACCTGCCTGGATGCATGTTGTTGTAGAGTGTACTTCTGTTAAAAAAAAAGTGTGCAATGATTTCTGTAAGTGCCATAGGCGAATTGTGTACATTGCAGTATATTATTGTGATCCTACCTTTTTTTTTTTTTTTTTGTTTCTGTCCTAAACATACTTTTTTTATCTTGTCCTGCTTTCTGGCATGACTGAGTTTGGTTTTTATTAAGCACCTGGTGAAATATCAGAGCTCTGGTCTGGGAAGCTGCTAGTGTCAGCCTCCTTTTAGCACCCCCTTAGAGGGTTATTGCCAAAACACTAATTCCCATTGCATGAAATTTGTTTCCAACTGCTTCTCAGTCTGCAGGGCTACAATTTGAAGTAGATGGGTACATTTTAATATCTTAGATACCAGATTACTCTTGCCTAGTATCCCTGTTTGTCAGATTTGATTTTTACTGAGACAGGTCCTTGTGCAGCAGTAATGCTGGCCATACACTATACTAAAAATCGTCCGAAAATCGGTCACTTAGACCGTTCGTTCATTTTTTCGGCCAGTTAATGGGCACAAAATTGATAATCGTTGGGACGTTTTTGAGCCGAAAAAACTGCTGGCCATACACTATACAAAAAATCGGCCAAAAAATCGTTCATATAAACACTTTGTTCGTTTTTCGGCAAGTTAATGGGCACAAATCGATAACTGTTTGTGACGTTTTTGTGGAAAAAAAACGAATGGCAAGTTTGGAAAATTTCTGCCGAACATACAATAAATTGCAAGGTTAATGTGTTTCCCGTCTGAACTGTCTGCACTAGGTATATGTAAAAAAAAACGAACATAAAATTAATTATTTATGTCCACTGAACGATTTATCGATCATTACATGATGGCACGATTGTTTGCGGTCACGATTGAACGTTTTTCGAAAATGGATTCGGCCGATTTTTCGTATAGTGTATGGCCAGCATAAGGACAAGATTGGAAATTTTATGGCGAACAAACGATAAATTGAAAGGTTAATGTGTTTCCCGTTTGAACTGTATGCACTAAGTATATGTAAAAAAACGAACAATAAAATTATTTATTTATGTCCACTGAACGATTTATCGGTCATTACATGATGGCACAATCGTTTGCGGTCACAGTCGAACGTTCGTTTTTCGAAAATGGGTTCGGCCGATCTTTCGTATAGTGTATGGCCAGCATAAGACTGTGTGCGGTTACCTCCTTGTATTTCTTGCTGCCAGTTTGCTGCAAAAGCCATTTGTATATTTTCCTAAGCCATGAGTGTCAATTCTTCCTGGTAGCCAGGTGTTGCAAAGAAGGTAAGGGGCACTGTTCAGGTAAGACATTCTTTCAGGTGTATGTGAAACGAACTATGGGCTTATGCCCTCCGGTTTGGCAGGCATCAAGCACTGCCTTAAGTTTGGCCTGTGCTGCTCATGCCTTGGCAGGCTAAGCCCTGTATGAATCTTGATGACACCTAAAAGGTTGTCGCATTCATTAAAAAAAGGCAGGGATATGCAATTAGCGGACCTCCAGCTGTTGCAGAACTACAAGTCCCATGAGGCATAGCAAGACTGACAGCCACAAGCATGACATCCAGTGGCAGAGCCATGATGGGACTTGTAGTTTTGCAACAGCTCAAGGTCCACCAATTACATATCCCTGCTCTAGGGCTTCGTCGGTAGACTTCGATATCATGTGACTCCAGTGCTGTGCACAGTCCATATTCCTATCGCACACACTCCTGGAATGAGCTCTAAAAGTAGCAGGTCTGTAGTGACTGCCAGCTGGATACTGGAACATACACGATAGTGTAGATATTAGCCAGCACACCAAGGATCCTCAGTTTTGTCCAAACAGTTTTTATTTAAAGAAAGATCACATCACAGAACAGTGTAGTGCAATGTTTTGGAGTTACGCAGGACCCCTTCGTCTGGAATGCGACTTCAATCCAATGTCGTGCGACTTTGGGGTGCAACTTTACACTCTCTGAATTGGGGTCACTTCAGGGTAGTGCAGGCACCTTTTCAAAGTTGCTGCGACTTTGGGTTTGCATAGGTTGGAACGGGTGCTATTGAAATCAATCAACAGATAACACGTTGTCACGTTCATTAGGTATGTGGTCAATACACTCCAAAGGAGTGTTTCCCCTCACCCTGTGGAGGGTTACTTATTCTGGCAACTTGCAGTCTCCCAGGCTTCCCAGGAAAACAATCCCCTTCATACTCTAAGAGAAGATCCGAAGGAAGATGACTGTATGAAAGAAGTTGTTTTCACTCACCCTGTGAAGGGGCAGGATCCAGGAAATTGGCACATCTCCTACCAACTTTGAGCTATCCATCCTGATCCGCTGGGATGTGGTCCCTGTGTTCACATGCTAAATGTATCATCTATCAGGGAGCCCCTCTGCTGGTCTCTGGGGCGGCATATGAGTGTAAATCACTCTCAATCGGGAAGACCTGCAATACCATGGCTGGAGTGGATATTGGCCTTATTACTGAACTTCCTTATGGATGAGGCACTACTGCTTAATAGGAAAACAAGTGTATAGGTGCTGCAACCCTCCCATATCTGTGCAAAGACAAAATGCTCTACTGACCTTTCTTTTTCCAGGGAGTGTGAGGTTGTCAGAGATGGACTCTCCAATCGGGGGTTACCCTCAATAGAGTATAGATGGGGGACTCAATGTCGCTTGTCATAAACAACGGGAGGATCTACTCTCCAGTACTCATTCTGTTAAATCTAAGTCCAGGGCCAAATATAGAAAAGATGGGAGGTTACATTTTGTTACAACCTATTCTGTAGCGTATAATAAAATAGTGAGTTTAATGAAAAAGAACATACCCATTTTGTATACTGATATGGCATTGCATAACGTCTTATCCAAAGGTATTGGCCCCCCACTTTGCGTTCAATTTTGGTACCTAGTCATGTCAACTCCCATGTCACAAACAAAACCTGGCTCTCCTATCTAGGATCATTTAGCTGTTGGGTAAGTACATGCAAATATTGTCGGGTTCATAGACCTAATAAGAATATTACATCTTTTGCCACCGGAGAAACATATAAAATTGCGCAGTACATTAATTGTGGTTCGGATCATGTGGTATATCTAATCCAATGTGATAAATGCAAAGTGCAATATGTGGGCTGCACCATACAGCCCTTAAGCATCTCTGAACATTACAAAAAGAAAGAGAAGATATCCCCCGTGGGGTTTTAAAGCAGCAATAAATTATGAAAATAATAGGTTGTTACTTGAAAGAGTTTTTTTATTAATGGAACTTAACCATGATGGTTAAAATAGGAGCTATGCTACAGGAGATAACACAAATGAAGCTGGCACAAGTATTATACAATGATCAAGCGCTAAAATAGGGTGATAATCTTGACGCGTTTCGACCCCGTTGGGTCATCTTCAGAGGATTGAGGCGCTGTGACAAAATTTGCGTGTTAGAGTTCATGGATGTGACCATAGAAATATAATATAATATATATATGTTTAACAGTATAATTACCAATCACATTGTGTTTGAGCAGTTTCTCCTGAGCTTATAGTTCTCCGACGTCTCCCCCACCGGGTCCCGACAAGAGTCCCCGGCCGTCCACCACGTCAACAGGGGAAAAGGGGTGTGACTCCTTGTAAGACACGCATGGACGATTAACACTCCCCCTTTTCCCCTGTTGACGTGGTGGACGGCCGGGGACTCTTGTCGGGACCCGGTGGGGGAGACGTCGGAGAACTATAAGCTCAGGAGAAACTGCTCAAACACAATGTGATTGGTAATTATACTGTTAAACATATATATATTATATTATATTTCTATGGTCACATCCATGAACTCTAACACGCAAATTTTGTCACAGCGCCTCAATCCTCTGAAGATGACCCAACGGGGTCGAAACGCATCAGAATTATCACCCTATTTTAGCGCTTGATCATTGTATAATACTTGTGCCAGCTTCATTTGTGTTATCTCCTGTAGCACAGCTCCTATTTTAACCATCATGGTTAAGTTCCATTAATAAAAAAACTCTTTCAAGTAACAACCTATTATTTTCATAATTTATTGCTGCTTTAAAACCCCACGGGGGATATCTTCTTTTTCTTTTTGACATTAATCGGGGTGTGCAGCACTTTATATCTTCTCAGTATGTGTCTCTCCCCTTATCTCTGAACATTACTTTGATAGTTTGAACCCCAATGCCAGAAATATCTCCAATGTGTCAAAACATTTTAGACATGTACACAGGGGAAATATGTCCTCTTTCTTTTGTGGTATAGAGAGGATTTTCCTGCAGTTTGGGGTAGGGGACAGACATCACAGACCCGCACCCCACAAGGACTGAACCACAGATGGGATGTAGATCCTTTTTCTTAAATGATTTCTTATCAATTCACTGTCCAGGCAGTATCATCTTTCTGTAGCCCCCACCAATGTAACTATGTCCTGTTTTATAATCATATAAACCATACATGTTTTTGTGGATTGCTTTTTATATGCCTGGCTCTTCCTATGTCTACATTTTCTGTGATGTGTTTTATTGCACCTAATGTTGGGCTTATAAACCACGCATGCTACTGTGGGTCGCTTTTCATATGCCTAGTTTTTTTTTTTTGTGTTTTTTCTTTTTGTCCTGGTAGTGTCATCTTTGTGGACCATCCACTGACATAGTGATGTTCTGTTTTGAGATAATGATAATTACGTATGTTACTGTGGATTGCTTTTTATATGCCAGGTTTTTCATATGCTTACAAAATTACATTTTTTTTATTTTTTATTAGTATCTAGGCAATATCATCTTCATATAGTACCCACTATCTATATGATGTTCCATTTGGAAAAAATACTAACTAGGCATGCTATTGTGGGTCACTTTTATTATGCCTGGTTTTTCATGTTTACTTTTTGTGATGTGTTCCATTGCATGGAGTCATGCCGAGTTTTCCCTTTTTGCATTTTTAAATTCACCTGTGTTGGTTAATCATGTAACTTTTGTATATACTATTTAAGTGTTACTTATTTTGTTTATCAGCCATGACTAAGGATTAACATCCGAAACGCGTAGGATGTTTACAGCTCTGTACATGTAAAAGTCATTGAACAAGCTCAATGTTTTTGCCTGCCTTCTGTTTCTGCAGAAAAGCAAATGCCAACCCCAAATAAAGACCAGAATTACCAAAGAAGTAAGGGACAGTGCCCATCTGCTTCCCATGCAAACGGCACTCTTCAGACTCCTCCAAAGAGGAAGATGCAGATGAACATGACAGTATGAATCCTGCTTTGTTCAAGTAGTCAGTGATGAAGATGATGAGGACCAAAGGTTGTCACATTTCATTAAGCACATAGTAAAGAAGCTCTAAAGGTGCTGTTTTCACTCAACCTGTGCAGAGATTATTCTGGCAACAGACAGTTTTCCTTCCAGAACCAGTCAACTAGTTTTTGTTTAGGCAGTCAGTGATTAAGGTGATGCTAGACACAATTGTCACAATTAATGAAGCATGTAGTCAAGACACTCTAAAAGAGCTGTTTGGACTTGCCTTATGCAAGGGTCATCCATTCTGGCAAGGTCCAGTTTCCCTTCCAAAACCAGTAACTGACCTCAAGAGCTTTCTCAGGCCAACCAACCTTCTTCAGACTCTTCCAAAGAAGAATGTGTGAATGATGACTTATGTCCGCTTTTTAATTCCTCCTTTCTAAGGCTGGTGAGATGCCTTAAGATAGAAGGAAAGCAATGGAAGTATTTCAAGGACTTCTGAATCATCGGGTGAGGACCCTGCAGGTGCTACAGAGCTTTGGTTGGTTGATCAACTTTAGCAAGAGATAGCTAGTTGCCTCACAAAGGTTAGAGTATCTCGGTGTCTTATTCGACAGTGGTGGGGAATAGGGATGAGCTTCGTGTTCGAGTCGAACCCATGTTCGACTCGAACATCGTCTGTTCGCCCGTTCACCGAATTGCGAACGATACGGGCCGTTCGCGCCAAATTCGTGTGGCGCGTCACGGCCCATAATTCACTGCGGCATCGCAGTGCATTGCTAGCTGATGATTGGCCAAGCATGCACTATGACCCGCATGCTTGGCCAATCACAGCGCCGTCTGAACAGAGAGCCGTAATTGGCCAAAGCCAAGGAGGCTTTGGCCAATTATGGCTCAGGGGATTTAGTACACGCCCCACACTATATAAGCTGCCTGCACGGCGGCCCTGTGTAGTGTGTGTTCCGGCGTTCATTGAGAGAGAGAGAGAGAGACAGACAGTGACATTTGATTTGAGTTAGATAGATTAGGCAGAACAGTCAGTCAGTTAGCTGCACTTACAGTGTATTGTGTATATATATGCATCCCAGGTGTTGCATATATATATATACACTGTATTCAGTTTAGCTAGATCCGTTCCTGTTATCTTCCTACTGACAGGCAGGCTTGTCTTGTTACAGTATTTACAGCTACCTGAAGAAAATTACTGGTGTTCTTTTGATCCTATTAGTACCACAGTCAGGCAGCTAGACTATTTACAGTTAGTGCAGTGCGTCCTGCTCACAGTGTTCAGCTAGATCCGTTCCTGTTATCTTCTTACTGACAGGCAGGCTTGTCTTGTTACAGTATTTACAGCTACCTGAAGAAAATTGCTGGTGTTCTTTTGATCCTATTAGTACCACAGTCAGGCAGCTAGACTATTTACAGTTAGTGCAGTGCGTCCTGCTCACAGTGTTCAGCTAGATCCGTTCCTGTTATCTTCCTACTGACAGGCAGGCTTGTCTTGTTACAGTATATACAGCTACCTGAAGAAAATTACTGGTGTTCTTTTGATCCTATTAGTACCACAGTCAGGCAGCTAGACTATTTACAGTTAGTGCAGTGCGTCCTGCTCACAGTGTTCAGCTAAAACTACAAGTTGGTGTAGTGAGACCTCTGCACAGTGTTCATCTCTAGCTACAAGTTAGTGCAGTGCATCCTGCTCACAGTGTTTAGCTAAAACTATAAGTTAGTGCTGTGCGTCCTGCTCACAGTGTTCAGCTAAAACTACAAGTTAGTGCTGTGCGTCCTGCTCACAGTGTTCAGCTAAACCTACAAGTTGGTGTAGTGAGACCTCTGCACAGTGTTCATCTAAAGCTACAAGTTAGTGCAGTGCGTCCTGCTCACAGTGTTCAGCTAAAACTACAAGTTAGTGCTGTGCGTCCTGCTCACAGTGTTCAGCTAAAAATACAAGTTAGTGCTGTGCGTCCTGCTCCCAGTGTTCAGCTAAACCTACAAGTTGGTGTAGTGAGACCTCTGCACAGTGTTCATCTAAAGCTACAAGTTAGTGCAGTGTGTCCTGCTCACAGTGTTCAGCTAAAACTACAAGTTAGTGCTGTACATCCTGCTCACAGTGTTCAGCTAAAACTACAAGTTGGTGTAGTGAGACCTCTGCACAGTGTTCATCTCAAGCTACAAGTTAGTGCAGTGCGTCCTGCTCACAGTGTTTAGCTAAAACTATAAGTTAGTGCTGTGCGTCCTGCTCACAGTGTTCAGCTAAAACTACAAGTTAGTGCTGTGCGTCCTGCTCACAGTGTTCAGCTAAACCTACAAGTTGGTGTAGTGAGACCTCTGCACAGTGTTCATCTAAAGCTACAAGTTAGTGCAGTGCGTCCTGCTCACAGTGTTCAGCTAAAACTACAAGTTAGTGCTGTGCGTCCTGCTCACAGTGTTCAGCTAAAAATACAAGTAAGTGCTGTGCGTCCTGCTCACAGTGTTCAGCTAAACCTACATGTTGGTGTAGTGAGACCTCTGCACAGTGTTCATCTAAAGCTACAACTTAGTGCAGTGCGTCCTGCTCACAGTGTTCAGCTAAAACTACAAGTTAGTGCTGTGCGTCCTGCTCACAGTGTTCAGCTAAAACTACAAGTTGGTGTAGTGAGACCTCTGCACAGTGTTCATCTCAAGCTACAAGTTAGTGCAGTGCGTCCTGCTCGCAGTGTTCAGCTAAAACTACAAGTTAGTGCTGTGCGTCCTGCTCACAGTGTTCAGCTAAAACTACAAGTTGGTGTAGTGAGACCTCTGCACAGTGTTCATCTCAAGCTACAAGTTAGTGCAGTGCGTCCTGCTTACAGTGTTTAGCTAAAACTATAAGTTAGTGCTGTGCGTCCTGCTCACAGTGTTCAGCTAAAACTACAAGTTATTTTTTTGCGAGCTCTGCACAGTGTTCACCTAAAGCTACCTGTAGAAGGTTGGTGGTGTTTTCCTGATCCTATCACTCCCGCAGGCAGCTAAAAAAGCTACAAATTAGTTCTTTGCGAGCTCTGCACAGTGTTCAGCTAAAGCTACCTGTAGAAGGTTGGTGGTGTTCTCATACTACAGGCAGGCAGTTGATTTTGCTAGCTGCAGTATCAGTACATGTATATATATATATATATATATATATATATATATATATATATATATATTTATATCCCAGCTTAGTGCAGCTACAGGCCATTAGTATGTCTGGAAGGACAAGAAGGAGAGGCAGACAGTCACAAGCCAATAAGAGAGGGCAAGCAGGCTCTATGTCTAGTGCTGGTCGTGGAGACGGTGCATCCTCATCAGCACGTGGCCGTGGGACACGCTTGGCCTTTTATTTGGCAGCTGGCCGTGTTGAGCCGCAACATGCGGAAGACTTGGTCGAGTGGATGACCAAGCCGTCCTCATCCTCCTCATCCTCTCTCAGCCATGCCCAGGGTACTTTGTCTGGCAAAGCAGCAGCCTCTTCCCTCGGCTCAATGTCATCAGTGACTCCTTCCCTAGCCCCACCATGTCCTTCTGAGGAGTCCCTCGAACTGTTTGACCACAGTGTTGGGTACATGCTCCAGAAGGATGCCCAGCGTTTGGAAGGCTCTGATGATGATACTGAGCTTGATGAAGGCAGTAACATGAGCACGGACAGAGGGGGTGCCCAAGAAGGACAGCAATCTGGCAGTCATGCTCCCCCTGCTGCAGCATACTGCCAGGTTTGCTCCAGTGATGAGGAGGGAGGGGATGATGAGGTCACTGACTCAACGTGGGTGCCTGATAGGAGAGAGGAGGAGGAGGAGGCGGCACATCACCAACGAGGCAGGATGCCCTCCAGGGGCCAGCCTAAGGGCAGCACATTGACTGCATCACACCCCAAAGCTCCACATGTGCAGGGCGCTGCAGTCTCTGCGCGTTATTCAAAAAGTTCTTTGGTGTGGTCCTTTTTTGAGACAAGTGCATCAGATCGCACCACTGCTATTTGCAACATATGTCTCAAGCGTATCTCGCGTGGCCAAAACATCTCCCGCTTGGGTACCACATGCTTGACCAGACATATGTTGACCTGCCATGCAGTTCGTTGGCAAGCGTATCTTAAAGACCCACACCAAAGAACAAAGAGGACCTCTCCTTGCTCCTCATCAGCTGAGATTTCCAACCCCACTAGACCTTCAGACCTCTCTGAGACCTGCACTGAGATGAATGAAGGTGTAGAATTAGGTGTGTCACAGCCAAGTACTTGTGGGCAATCTGCTTTTGGTACACCGACGTCAGATTGTACCAGGCAAATTTCCCTGCCCCAGCTGCTGCACTGCCGAAAGAAGTTTGCTCCCAGCCATCCACATGCCCAGTGGTTGAATGCTAGCTTGGCAAAATTGCTAGCACTTCAACTGCTGCCTTTTCAGTTGGTAGACTCTGCCCCCTTCGGTGTGTTTGTGGAATGTGCGGTTCCTCAGTGGCAGGTACCCAAACGCATCTTTTTCTCACGGAAGGCGATTCCGGCTCTCTACCGGCATGTGGAAGGCAATGTCCATGCCTCGCTGGACAGGGCGGTCAGCGGTAAGGTGCATATTACCGCTGACTCATGGTCTAGCAGGCATGGACAGGGACATTACCTAAGTTTCACGGCGCATTGGGTGACTCTGCTGGCAGCTGGGAAGGATGCAGGACAAGGTGCAGTAGTGTTGGAGGTTGTTCCGCCACCACGCCTCCAAAATGCTAATGATTGTGACACACCTCTCTCCTCCACCCCCTCCTCTTCTTCTTCCTCCATGGCCTCTTCCTGTGCTTTGTCCTCGGAACCAGCGGTGCTCCGTAGGCGTTCAAGGGGCTACGCAAGTACGCAGGCCAAAAGATGCCATGCGGTGCTTGAGCTGGTGTGCTTGGGGGACAGGAGCCACACTGGGGCAGAGGTTCTGTCAGCTCTGCAGGGGCAGGTTCAGAGGTGGTTCACGCCACGCCAACTTAAGGCAGGAATGGTGGTTTGCGACAATGGCACCAACCTCCTCTCTGCCCTCCGACAGGGACAAATGACCCATGTGCCCTGTTTGGCTCACGTCCTTAACTTGGTGGTGCAGCGGTTCTTGGGCAAGTACCCAGGTTTACAGGATGTCCTGAGGCAGGCCAGGAAAGTCTGTGTGTATTTCCGCCGGTCATATAATGCCAGTGCTCGGCTGACGGACCTCCAAAAGCAGTTTAACCTGCCCAAGAACCACCTAATCTGTGACATGCCCACCAGGTGGAACTCAACGTTGGCCATGCTGCAGCGGCTGCACACGCAGCAGAGGGCCATCAATGAGTACCTGTGCGACTATGGCACCAGGACAGGGTCAGGGGAGCTTGTTTTTTTTTCCCCACGCCAGTGGGCCATGATCAGGGATGCATGCACTGTCCTGTCACCATTTGAGGAGGCCACGAGGATGGTGAGCAGTGACAGTGCATGCATCAGTGACACTGTCCCCCTTGTCCACCTGTTGGAGCACACGTGGCATGGAATAATAAACAGGGCACTTGAGGCAGAACAGAGGCAGGAAGAGGAGGACTTCCTTAGCTCTCAAGGCCCCCTTTATCCAGACAGTGTTCCTGCATGCCCGCCGATCACACAGGAAGAGGAAGAGGACGAGGAGGAGGAGGAAGATTGTGTCAGTATGGAGGTGGAGCCTGGCACTCAGCATCAGCAGCAGTCTTTAAGGGATCAGTCCCAAGAAACACATGGACTTGTACGTGGCTGGGAGGAGGTGGCTGCGGACCATGTCGTCCTTAGTGACTCAGAGGACTCCGGACCGAATGCCTCAGCAAACCTACGCTGCATGGCCTCCCTGATCCTGCAAAGCCTGCGTAAGGATCCTCGTATTCGTGGTATCAAGGAGAAGGACCAATACTGGCTGGCAACCCTCCTTGATCCACGTTACAAGGGTAAGGTTGCGGACCTAATCTTGCCATCGCAGAGGGAGCAGAGGATGAAACATCTTCGGGAGGCCTTGCAGAAAACAAACTCCTGTTTCTGGACAACGTGTTGCTGAGGCTTCGGTCAGTCAAAGAAGGAGCGGTGGAGAAGGTGGCCGTCTGACCGATGCGTTCAGACAATTTTTTGGTCCGCAGCCCCAAGGTATGATCGGTTCCAGCAACCATCGCCAGCGTCTGTTTTACATGGTGCAGGAATACCTAGGGGCAAGATCAGACTTGGACACCTTTCCCACCGAAAATCCTCTGGGTTACTGGGTCTTGAGGATGGATCACTGGCCAGAGCTTGCACAGTATGCAATTGAGCTACTGGCTTGTCCTGCATCCAGCGTTCTTTCAGAACGCACATTCAGTGCTGCTGGAGGCATGGTAACCGATCACAGGGTGCGTCTGTCCACCGACTCGGTCGATCGACTGATCTTCATAAAAATGAATCAGTCTTGGATCACCACCAGCTACCAAGCACCTGATGCTGATGTAACCGAATATTTTTTTTTGAAATCTCAGATCCCTTCAAAGACTGCCTATGCTGATGCTGAGTGACTATCCCTGAGTAATTATCCTCTTTCTCCTCAATCATCACGCTGATAGCTTGTAAGAACATTTTTGGTTCTGGGCGCCACCACCAGTGCCTAAGGCCCAATTTTTCTGCCCCTGTTTAACAGGGGCGTGTAATTACAATTTTTGATGCAATACTTTGCAGCAGGGCTCGTTCCTGTGTTCCAACTAGAGTGTCTGTGAGGGGTTGCAGTGTTGTGGCACCAGCACCAGTGCCTAAGGCCCAATTTTTCTGCCCCTGTTTAATAGGGGCGTGTAATTACAATTTTTGATGCAATACTTTGCAGCAGGGCTCGTTCCTGCGTTCCAACTAGAGTGTCTGTGAGGGGTTGCAGTGTTGTGGCACCAGCACCAGTGCCTAAGGCCCAATTTTTCTGCCCCTGTTTAACAGGGGCGTGTAATTACAATTTTTGATGCAATACTTTGCAGCAGGGCTCGTTCCTGCGTTCCAACTAGAGTGTCTGTGAGGGGTTGCAGTGTTGTGGCACCAGCACCAGTGCCTAAGGCCCAATTTTTCTGCCCCTGTTTAACAGGGGCGTGTAATTACAATTTTTGATGCAATACTTTGCAGCAGGGCTCGTTCTTGCGTTCCAACTAGAGTGTCTGTGAGGGGTTGCAGTGTTGTGGCACCAGCACCACCACCAAAGGCCCAATTTTTCTGCCCCTGTTCAACAGGGGCATGTAATTACAATTATTGATCTAATATTTCACAGCAGGGCCCTGTGAAGGCTTACAGTGTTGTGGTCACAACAACACCTAAGGCCCAAATTTCTGCTGAGTATATAGGGCAGGCCCCTACTTTCAAACATCTAACTTACAAACGACTCCTACTTGCAAACGGAAGGAGACAACAGGAAGTGAGATGAAATCTACCCCTAGGAAGGGAAATTCTCTCCTGTAAGAGTTAATATGGGAAAAACATTTCTCCTTTCCACTGATGCTTTCCAATCCTTGTTCCACAAAAAACCCTAAATTCTCAAAAAGCATTTGTCATTGGGACAAAAAGTGAGGTGAAATCTTCTAAAGAGGAGGAAAGACAGCAAAACAAATGTCACAGGGGTGATAACCCTTCCCTATGTTTTCCAAAAAGCCTAAAAAAGATTTTTTGGCTGGAGCTAAACACGTTAAAAATGTACCCGTTCAAAATGACAAACAGATTCTACTTAACAACAAACCTACAGTCCCTGTCTTGTTTGCACCGCCTGTATACTGCTGTTCAGAGTATATAGGGCCTGGTGGCCCCACACCTTTCCTTCTTTTAATTTGGGTGCGGGGTTCCCCTTAATATCCATACAAGACCCAAAGGGCCTGGTAATGGACTGGGGGGTACCCATGGTGTTTGTCTTACTGATTTTCATCCATATTGCCAGGACCGGACATTACATTAAACCCGCAAGCAGTTTTAAATGAGATTTTTTTCCTTTGAAAATGACATTTGGTGCAGGGACTGTTCTAAACACGGGAAACACGCGCCACTTTACAGGCATACTATAGACACCCCCCAGGTACGATATTTAAAGGAATATTTCACTTTTTTTTTTTTACTTTAAGCATCATTAAAATCACTGCTCCCAAAAAAACGGCAGTTTTTAAAAGTTTTTTTTGCATTGATACATGTCCCCTGGGGTAGGACCCGGGTCCCCAAACCCTTTTTAGGACAATACCATGCAAATTAGCCTTTAAAATGAGCACTTTTGATTTCGAACGTTCGAGTCCCATAGACGTCAATGGGGTTCTAACGTTCGTGCGAACTTTTGGTCCGTTTGCAGGTTCTGGTGCGAACCGAACCGGGGGTGTTCGGCTCATCCCTAGTGGGGAAGGTGTTCCTGTTTAAGCATGTGTACAAAGTATACTTCATGCATCTGCTATGTAATCATATATACACATTCATGTGTTTTCATTTGCAATTTAGTGTATTTTCCTTCTTTAAATCTCCTGAAGAATCGGGTAAACGCAAAACATGTTGAGAGCCTGACAGCCCACACCTACACTACTTCTTGAGCAGCTTCTCAATCAGAGGTGGCTCCCTTGGTGGGAGTGTAGGTATTGTCTAGAGGGATCCCTACTTTCTTGTATTGTATTTTATGTAATCCTATATCTATGGATTGTTTTAACATGTATAATGTTTGTAATAAACTCTTTGTTTTTAATACCAGTTAACTTGTCATTGTTGTCAGGCGGTACCATGAAAATCCTGCTGCCCTATTTTACTCCAATTTCTATTACATTTTGGGATAAGGGTACCTATATGTTATATTAATTTCAATCTTTACCTACCAAGCAGTCTTTTTCAATATACTGCAGTAAACGTGCACTAATGCAGTTCATCATACTGCAGTAAACGTGCACTAACACAATTCAATATACTGCAGTAAATGTGCACTAATGCACATCAATATATTACAGTGAGAAAGGGGGGAGAAAAACACTTGGGACTTTAAATGAGGCATACATATGGTAGTATGGGCCACCATCCCTGATTAAATAAAATTTAGAAAGGGAAATTGGGACTTTGTATGAGGCAGGTGGGGAATCGAAAAAATAATGCATACGCCGTAGGCCAATGAGTTTAATGTGATACTGAGGGTATAGAATCGCACTCAGTATGAAGTACATTGAAACACATACAATAGATTGTAAAATACATATTCTAAACCGTTCAAACATTTGTAACCTTAAAAACCGAATAGCAGCACAGTCCAGTTGCCAATGAAAGAGTATATATTCCATATCAGAAATTACTAATTATAAGAAGGATAATGATTATATGCAATGATAATCAGCTAAAATAGTTTGCATCCTGTCAACGTGTTTCCTGTAAACACAGTTCATCAGGACCAGATGCATCCATTAGTCTGTAAATATAGATAAACAGATACTGGTAAGAACCTCAGCATTAAGGGAAAGGGAATGAAAGGTCATAATCTGGTTACTTACATGGGACTGGAAAGCAAGAGCATGTAATGCTGCAATTGAGAGGAACCACTAGGATAAGTAGTCTGTCACGGGAACTGAGGAGACCAGACCATGCACGGGGCAAAGGCCCAAACACAAGATCACTAGGAAATTAGGTTCTCCGTATAGTGTAAGTGAAGATACCAAGTGAGGCTCTTAGGGAGTCTGTGAAAAATGGTTAACAAATGAAGAGCTCTCATAAATAATGATAGTATAAACCATAAGAGAACTAAGTGCCCAATGGGGAGATGGGTGAGGAGTGCAGAACTAGACTGATGGCAACCATAAAACCATCCCAAGAAGGTGAAACCAAGAGCTCAGTATATAAGACAAAGTGTGAAAGGGAAAGGTAAGTGAAGGGCCTAAGAATAATGCACAGCAATAGGGATGTAAAATTCTCCAGAATAGTTACCTCATGTGTAGGTGTATCAGGTGACAAGTTGCGCGAAGAATGTGGCATGGCCCATGGTGCAGGTAAAGTCGTGAACAGTAAAGCGCGTTTAAGGCATCCAGCCCACCCGCAGTAAACGTGCACTAATGCACGTCAATATACTGCAGTAAACATGCTCTAATGCACCTCAATATACTGCAGTATATACTGAAACACTAAACTGACAAAAGAAAAATGAATGGTCACACTACTGTTACGTACCTGAGCCTGACGTGCAGAGGGAAGGCCTTTCATACAACCCGGCTCAGGAATCACCGATGTTGTAATAGTGGCCTCGAAAGTGCATAGTGTAAGGGTGCCTTCCGTGTGATGGGTGCGTTTCCAGGGTGGACCAGAAAGCTAGACGGCAGACGTTGGTAGATCGGCAGACTCTGGGCTGGTGGCAACAGGTAGCTGGAGACAGGTGTATGCCGGGCAGAAGAGACACCACCAGATGCGTGGTCAGACAAGCCAGGTTGGTAACAGATGGTCAGTGGCAGGCAAAGACTTGTCAAGGTACAGGCAGAGATTGGCAACGTGAGTTCAGGCATATAAGCAAGGGGCAAAGTCCAGACTCCAGATACAGGCTACTAAAGGTCAGGATAGGAGAGGTTCAATGGAGTCAGAGGCAAGCCAGGTCAAATACAGTAATCCGCAGGATCAGGTTTCAGGAGCACAAGTACAGCTGCAGCTCAGACAGCAAAGTACTAGTGAACCTGCTGCATTTACAGTGGAGACTGGTGAAGTTTTAGGATGGGGGGCGCCAGACCCCGCCCTTCCTTTTTGACCCCTCCCAGTTCTCATAAGCCCAACCCCTTATAGAATCCACCCACTCCGTCCCCTGTATTCCACTTACTTTCACCCATAGTGTCAGGAGTATACAACTCAGTATCACAGGACAGAGTATATGTATCAGCCTTACAGATCAGGGTGTACAGATAAAGGTATACAGATTAGGGTACAGCAACCCTCCCCCCACGGTTCTGCACACCCCCCCTCACGGCACTGACAGCCCCCACTCCACTCACTCATGGCTCTGATAACCTCGTGGCTCTGACTGCACCCCCCCCCCCCCGCGCAGGTGGTCTGACACTTACCGCCAGTCCTGAGTCCACCAGAGCAACCGTGGCGTCGGGGATGTCAGTCCTTGTGTCTCCTCTGTGCCACCTCTTCCTAAGTGCCAGGCATCCAATAGGTCTGACGACCTGCCTCCCTGGGAGGAGCGTTAGTGTGAAAATAGAGATAATTCATTCGCCATCATCACACAATTGGGTGGGATCAGGGCGCACTCTCTGCACTCAAGCCCACCCTATTTTGAAGCCATTAGAGCCTCTGGCTCTAATCAGGTGCTTCAAAAAGTACCACCTCCACCAAAGGAATCCATGCATCCGGCGTCCTGAAAGGGGCGCATGGCTTTGATGATTGGAGAAAGTTATGATGACTGTGCCCAATCATGGCTCATAGACCCATCCCCCAATATAAAAGGATCCTTCCCAGAGTGGCCATTTGCAGATATAGATAGGACAGGGCTCTGTTCATTGCTACTAGCAAGTTAGTGTGTTACTGTGATTCTATGTTGAGTGTAGAGTGTAAGTGAATATAGCAATAGTGCAGCATGAGTGTAGTGCAACCATTCATTTTTTACTTTAGTGTCAGTTTAGTGTGAATATTGTGATAGCGCAGTGTGAGTGTAGTTTGTTGGGGACGTGCTGGCCATAGCGCAGCTGAAGCTCAAATGCAGACGCAAATGCACATGTGCGATCCCACAAGTGCCCATTGTGCCAGACACACGAATGTGCGCTTGTACGCGCCAAATGCCATATATAAGTGCACAGGGGCGGCCTGCGCAGGTATTTATATATTTTGCTCACATTCCATTTGTTCTCAGCTGCATAAGAGCTAGGGGAGGAGAAGAAACAGCACACTGAGCTTCCCAGTGAGAGGCTATGCAGAGGGGGTGTGTCAGGACAAGTCTGATCATTGGAGGAGAGCAGACTGAGTTCCCAGCAGAGCTAGAGAACTGACCACTGTGTTCTCCTGCTTAGTGTGGTCAGTTCTTAGTAGAAAAGCAGAGGGACTGGAAGGTAACACCAAGGTTTCCACACAAAGGAAGCAATACAAAGAGATTAGGATACTTTTTCATACAAGTACATGGTACAGCAGGCACATACTGTATCAGGAATATGAAATGTTGGGGTAATAAACACTTTAATCTCTAAGACAGAGAGGGTGTCAGCCTGAATGATTCAGGTGGAAAAGAGTGTCCTTCCGGAGAATAGCAATGAGGAGACTGAGGCGGATGAATACTCAAACTCTCACATTATTAAATTAGTCAGTGAGACAGTCCCAGTTGAGTTGCTAACTCAAGTCTTTCAGGATAGGATGCAACAGACCCTACTGCGAGCAATGGAGGCTCAGGCAAACATGCAAATGACTAAGCCTGATCTAAGAAAGTGCTTTCGTTGTGGAGAACTGCGACATTTCCAAGCCCAGTGACCTCAGGAGGTTGAACCAGATCTTACAGCTGAGATGCTGAAAGTATTACAGAAACTCTTCCTTGCTCAGAAGGCAGGAAACTTCAAGAGGTCTCGGTGAAGGAGCCAGCTGAGAACCTCGACAAAGATCAGATTGAGGAGCAAGAAGACCTCAGGGCGTTTAACTACACCCCACCGAAGCTGGACAGCAGGCCATCTAAGCTGGGGGAAAAGTCAATGCTTCCCCATATCCCAAGGCCACTGTTAGGTCCTTTTCAGCAGTTTGCAGGGAAAGAAGGGAACTTGGCTCACTCTAAACAGCAAGCTGACCTGCCAGAAAGCCTTACAGGCCTTTCCCCCATAGTGTCAGTGCAAGTGGAAGGCATCTAAACCAAAGCCTTGAACCGAGAGAAGCACACCGCTCTAGGCAAACTCAGGTGCAGGATGGATCACAGGTGCAGACCTCGGCTCACCACCGTGGAAGACGAACAAGACAAGGAATTGGTCGCACACTGGAACTCCAAATTATCTCAATGTCATCTTTATTGTCAAAAAAAGGGTCAGACAGATACAGGCAATGATAGACGTTTCACAAGCGATAGCTTGCTTGTTCACAAGCTATCGCTTGTGGAACGTCTGCCATTGCCTGTATCTGTCTGACCCTTTTTTGACAATAAAGATGAAACCAAAGCCTTACTGGACACGATTCTGGCTAAAATGAGAATCACAATTTTTTTTTTTTTTGCTTGGAATAAATGTCTCGCGGCGTAACATCTTTCAAATTGTGCAAAAAAAATGGGCTGACTTTACTTCTTGAGTGTGTGTGTGTGGTGTTTTTTGTTTGGTTGTTTTCGTTTTTCCATTAAGGCTGGGTTCACATAAGAGTACGCAGCAGCTCACAGCAGGAGTCCGGTGCGTCCTCGTTCACTGTTTTTTAGGTCCGATTTCAGCCTTAATTTTTGGCTGAATTTGGACCTAAACAGACCAAAAGAGTGGAGCCACTGCGGAGATATGTGAACCGGCTCCATAGAGAGCTGGTCACAATCTCCTGCTGTGCGAATTGAATGCGGTGAAGCCTAACTAACTATGCAAATGAAGGGAACACACATAAGTAAAACGACAGGAACAAGTGATATCTCTTCAGACCAAAAGAGTTCCTAGAGTGAAGCTCTCTTATAGCTTACTCACGATCAGCTCCTTGCTGCTCTGTCACAGGCACATCTGCCTCCTGCAGACATACATGCTCTGGCTGCCCCATGCAGCCTCTGACTCCTGCAGAGAAATGGGAGTCCACCTGACTCCCATGCACAGACCCCCTGTCTGTTGGGTGGGGCCCTGAGCCATAGTCATGTAACAACTAAATAGCCCAGCACACAGCTGTGCAATCAGCGTGCCTGTCTCTCCAAAATCTGGCGTAAACCAAAATTCTTCCAGGTAGCACAGGTTCCCACTCCCACTGCCACAGAGGATAAACCATTCCAAAAAAATGCAAGGCGGGTACCGCTCCAGTGAACTGGAAGATCTCAGGGAGCAGTTTGCTGAGCTGAAGAAGTCTGGAGTCATTTGGGAAGCCAGGAGCCCTTATGCCTTCCCTATCGTCGTGGTGAGGAAGAACGGGACACTGCGGATTTGTATTGACTACAGAGGAAAGTGGAAAAATGTAGCGCTAAGTGAATATGAATGAATGTTCAACAATATTGACAAAGATGAAATCAAGTCCATAAGTCTTTAAACTAGATGATAAGTAATGTGGTGTAACAAGTCATAAAGTCTAAAACCAAAAAAGTGAAGTGATGAAGTGTCCAATTGTGTCAGAACACAGAGAGGGCCACTCATGGATGATGAATATCCAGAAGGAACTGGCAGGGATAATATTGATCCGTGAGTGGAACCGACATCAATAATACTCAACATCAATGGATAAGTAAAGATGGGTACTCTTACCAAAGATGGCCCACAATGGGCAATCGTTCTCATCCAGGCAATATGTAAGAAAATTAAGACTTCAGCATAGTGCAGGTAAAAAAAAAGGGGATTTTTATTTCTAAAAAGCCAAACAAGTAAAAATGTGATCACTGTAAAAACAAAGGCAGAATGGAGAAGGGGTAACCGCCCGACGCGTTTCAACCTAATGGTCTTCTACTGGGGCATGGACAACCCACTCCACGCTGCTAATATTTATAAATAAACATAAAGTACATGACCAATGAGGAAGAAAGAGTAAAATTGGATATCATTGGACCTAGGACAATCACCTGACTAGGAGGTTTATCACATGGTCCAATAAACCAATGAACTGAGGAGTAGAAGTGACAGGCGGGCACGACGTCCAATGGGTCTGCAGACCGGAACTAACCAGTCTGTAAAGCCGTCCGCCCGCATGTCTAACAAAGAGATATGACGTTGCGCTGAAAAGCCCGCCAAACGTCATTCCCAGGTCACATGATCGGAGAGGGAAGAATGCCACGTGACCGTGGCGAAAGGAAATCTCGCGATCTCAGCGAGAAACATCACCGCGGTCATAAAGGGGCAACCTGACCGGTCAGAGCCAATGAATGGTGGATATGTGTGTCTTCGTTTTAACATACACAAATTCCCTCTAGGAACCTGGAGGGACATTGTGTTCATTGGCTCTGACCGGTCAGGTTGCGCCTGTATGACCGCGGTGATGTTTCTCGCTGAGATCGCGAGATTTCTTTTCCCCGCGGTCATGTGGCGTTCTTATCTCTTCGATCATGTGACCTGGGAATGACGTTTGGTGGGCTTTTCAGCGCGACGTCATATCCCTTTGTTAGACACGCGGGCGGACGGCTTTACAGACTGGTTAGTTCCGGTCTGCGGACCCATTGGACGTCGCGCCCGCCTGTCACTTCTACTCCTCAGTTCATTGGTTTATTGGACCATGTGATAAACCTCCTAGTCAGGTGATTGTCCTTGGTCCAATGATATCCAATTTTACTTTTTCTTCCTCATTGGTCATGTACTTTATGTTTAGTTATAAATATTAGCAGCGTGGAGTGGGTTGTCCATGCCCCAGTAGAAGACCATTAGGTCGAAACGCATCAGTCGGTTACCCCTTCTCCATGCTGCCTTTGTTTTTACAGTGATCACATTGATTTTGAATATTATTGATGTCGGTTCCACCCACGGATCAATATTTCCCTGCCAGTACCTTCTCAGTGGCGGCTGGTGAAGTTTTAGGATGGGGGGTGCCAGACCCCGCCCTTCCTTTTTGACCCCTCCCACTTGGTGAAAATCTGCATGGTTTAAGTGAAATAGTGGGCGTGGCTCTAAGGTGGTGTGGTTAGCGTCTGAGATGAACGAGGGATGGAGGGAGAGGGAGAGAGGGACAGCAGGCCTAGATCTTTCACAACAATAGAAATGTGTATTCTAGAAAGTTTAACAATCAGCAGATAAAGATACTCCAAACACCTGGTGTTAGCACTTCAATCATCCCGGCACCATGGTTGTTATGGTGTCAGGATGATTGAAGTGCATTATTTCTATTATTACATTGTAATATAAAATTAAATCATTCAACTCACCATAATGCAGAATCAGTGGGAGCCCCGAGTGTGTCACTAGCCACGTCGCCTACAACCAGATGCCATCAGGCGTCCCCAGCAGTCCGTCCTTACATCAGGTGCCCCCAGTGGAGTCCCTCCTTACATGCAGCCTGTGTCACATCAAATGCAGCCTCTGTCACATAAAATGCAGCCTCTGTCCCCCCAAATGCAGCCTCTGTCCCACCAAATGCAGCCTCTGTCTCCCCAAATGCAGCCTCTGCCCCCCCCCCAAATGCAGCCTCTGCCCCCCCAAATGCAGCATGCCTGTGTCCCATTACATGCAGCATGCCTGTGTCCCACTAAATGCAGCCTCTGTTCTCCCAAATGCAGCCTCTGTCCCCCCCAAATGCAGCATGCCTGTGTCCCATTAAATGCAGCCTCTGTTCCCTCAAATGCAGCCTCTGTCCCCCCAAATGCAGCCTCTGTCCCCCCCAAATGCCTGTGTCCCCCCCAAATGAAGCCCCTGCCCCCCCCCCAAATGAAGCCCCTGTCCCCCCCCCCAAATGTAGCCTCTGCCCCCCCAACTGCAGCATGCCTGTGTCCCATTAAATGAAGCCTCTGTTCCCCCAAATGCAGCCTCTGTCCCCCCAAATGCAGCCTTTGTCCCCCCCAAATGCAGCCTCTGCCCCCCAAATGCAGCCTCTGTCCCCCCCAAATACAGCCTCTACCCCCCCAAATGCAGCCTCTGTCCCCCCCAAAATGCAGCCTTTGTCCCCCCAAAATGCAGCCTCTGTCTCCCCCCCATGCAGCCTCTGTCCCCCCAAAATGCAGCCTCTGCCCCCCCAAAATGCAGCCTCTGCCCCCCCAATGCAGCCTCTGTCCCCCCCAAATGCAGCCTCTGTCACCCCCAAATGCAGCCTCTGTCCCCCCCCCAAATGCAGCCTCTGTCCCCCCAAAATGCAGCCTCTGTCCCCCCCAAATACAGCCTCTGCCCCCCCAAATACAGCCTCTGCCCCCTCCCAAATGCAGCCTCTGTCCCCCCCAAATGCAGCCTCTGTCCCCCCCAAAATGCAGCCTCTGTCCCCCCCAAAAATGCAGCCTCTGCCCCCCCAAATGCAGCCTCTGTCCCCCCCTCAAATACAGCCTCTGTCCCCCCCAAATACAGCCTCTATCCGCCCCCCAAATGCAGCCTCTGTCTCCCCCCCCCCCAAAATGCAGCCTCTACCCCCCAAAATGCTGCCTGCCCCCCAATACAGCCTCTGTCCCCCCCAATACAGCTTCTGTTCCCCCCTTTCTCCACACAGCGGTACTTACCTTGGGTCTCCTGCGGTGTCCTCCTCCTCACACTGGCACCAGCATTCTTCCTGTTTCCTCTCTCAGGGCAGATGTCAATCAAATCTGAAGTGCCGAGTAGCTTCCGCCCGGCGCCTGTAGTATGTATTACTATGGCCAGGCGGAAGCTACTCGGCGCTTCAGAAAACGCCACAAGGCGGGCTAAACGCCCGCAAATGCAGCGCCACCATCTCGTGATTGCAAAGACGTGGCGCTTCCTATAAGTGCACTGTATCCGGTGTCGCACTGTGTCCGGCGTCCGAACACAGTGCACTTAAGGACCTTTTTTTTCCTTTTTTTTTTTTTTAAAGGGCCAGTATTAAAAAAAAATTTTTTTTTTTACTTTTTTTTTTTTTTGCTGCCTGGAGTAGGGGCGGCGCCCAGGCGCCCCCTATAGATGGGCCGCCACTGTTCCTTCTGGATATTCATCATCCATGAATGGCTCTCTCTGTGTTCTGACACAATTGGACACTTCATCACTTCATTTTTTGGTTTTAGACTTTATGACTTGTTACACCACATTACTTATCATCTAGTTTAAAGACTTATGGACTTGATTTCATCTTTGTCAATATTGTTGAACATTCATTCATATTCACTTAGCGCTACATTTTTCCACTTTTCCTTTGTATTGTTTTTGTCACAACGTATGTAGCTGCTTTTTCTTTTTCACACTAGTGAGCGGAGTGTTTTTGTATATTTTTTCACTGTTATTTTGACCTTTTGCTACACAGAGGCTATTATTTTTGAATTTCTTCACGAATTTTTAACATGGATGTGAATACAGGACATCCAGGTCCCTTAACACAGTTGGTGTCTTTGTCAGCACCAATCCAGACTCAGAGATGGGAGGTTTGTTCATCAGGCTTAAAAACCTGATGATTAGTGAACTTCATCTCCAGTGGGATACAGCTTTCCTTGAACAGTATGTCAAGGAACAGATGGTACCCAGGGGTCTCAGGTGGGATATTCACCTTCAACAAGATGAACCTTGAGTCTTGGTTCAAATATTTTAATGAAACAGGGTTAAAACTCCTGCAATTTTTGGTTGATAAGAAAAAAATCAAATTGTCCCTCATAGATACAGAAATGAAGGAACTGAGAGACAAGTTGATTCCGTATAAGACTACTGCTATATATTGCATTATCCAATCTGAAAAGTATTTTAGAAAAGGAAGAAAAAGACCAAAGAAATAAAAAACAAAAAAAGTATAATAGGGATTTCACAGATTATACTACCAACCTAGTTTTCAACTGGCAAAAGAGGAACACGATATCCTCTTCTGCCAGTGGTGAACCACCACCCATGGATACTTCTTTTCCTCCAGTCGTTCACCCTGATAGAAGGTTAGTCTATGAGCCTTCCCAGACCCAAGGGCCCAAGGGCACTACCTCTAAAAAACAGAGCTCCAGACAGGTGCCTCCTCGGCCCTCTGGGGTACCTCCTCCCCCTTACGAGGTGGTGGAACCTCTAGAGGTGGAGGGAGAGGTCAACAAAGTGGATATTCAGCTGACCTTTAATAATAAACAACTTAAGAGGTCCCCCTCCCACTAGAGGTAATTTACAAAACAGTCGGAGACCACAATATGATCCCGACTTTGGCTACCGTACCCCGGTTCATTTGAATAATCGCTATACCCCGCTTCGAGATAATGTTTCCTATGATGCTCACCAGGATCCATACTCTAAATATGATAGAGAAGACGATCTTTATAATAGATCGCCATACCACTAAAATCATAACTATCCCAGTCCCACACAAACTTCGGGTTTTCAGAGACCCATGGAGGGATATCTAAGAAGCTTAGAAGGAAAAGAGGGACCAGAGGGGGGTGGAGGGTCCAAGGCCAAAAGAAAAAGGACTTAAAGGGGGCGGGTATTTTTAATTTGAGCTCAGTAATACTAACTAGTAGACATGTGCACACTGAAATATTTTGTTTCGGAATTTTGTTTTCGTCCGAAAAATAAATTTATCTAGTTACTCCCGAAATTTGTTTTTATTTATTTCGTTTTTTGTTAAAAATTGCATTCGTCCGAAAATCCAAATTAAGGTCGAATCTGTCATTGAAGGCTTATGGTGTCTGTCGAATGTTCAAAGAAGATTAGACAGAGCAGCTAAACTGTACGACGCCGTATAGTTTACCTGCTCCGTCGAAACTTCTTAGAACTTTCAACAGACACCAAAAGCCAAAGTACATGTGTACTTAGTTCTAGCTATTTTACTGTTCCTCCTCTTTGGTTGCAATCAGCCATCATCATCATTATTTTTATTTATCTTTTCTCCCCTACGTCGAATCTTTTTTCCCCTACGTTGAATCTTTTCTCTCTATGTCGAATCTTTTCTCTCTATGTAGAATAATCTTGGACTAATAGAGTTAAATGTTAGGCACATTCGACCACAGGTTTGATGGACACAGATTGTTATTGTCATCATCATGTCGAATCTCCTATCTATATCGAACTGTTGTAGCAACGAAAATGAAAATAAAGCATTTGTTTATGTCGGATCTTTCGTTTTTCGGATTCTGCACTTTCGTTATCGTTTGTTAAAACGATAACGAAAATACCTGAAATTCGGATGAAAATGCATTCAGACGAAAACGAATGCACATGTCTACTAACTAGGGCCGAACAAACAGTCCTAGATAAAGGGCTCAAATTTTTCTCCCCCAGACCCCTTAATAGATTCACCACGTTCATAGATGTCCTAAAGTTCACGCGCAAGCTTAGTATTCAGAGACATTTTTTAGCCCAACCACTCAAGCCCCCTCTAACCAACACAGCTTCCACTATGGCTGACGCCACTTTGCCTGAAGAAAACACTGTTTTACATTCGGGATTAGTAAATCCTTCTCTATTTAATCCTCCTGGCACTCTAGCACCATCGGTGCAGGTCTTCAAAAACCTAGTTTTGGAGGATTTAGAGAAATCATCCGATCTTAAGAAAAAGGTTTATATTATACCTGATATTAAGATGGGACTTAAAACATTATGCGAGAGGAAAAATCTTATAATCCGCCCTGCTGAAAAAGGGGGCGGGATTGTTGTTTTAGATAAAACAGATTACTTAAAAGAAATGTGTAGAATACTGAACGATTCAGATACATATAGTCCCATTTCCATGGACCCCACCACTGCCTACAAAAAGGCCTTGTTACAGCTAGTTGATGAAGGGTTCGCTGTGGGCATTGTTAACAAGAAGGAGAGAAGCTTTCTGGTTCCCCAAGTCCCACGTATCCCGGCCATTTACTACCTCCCCAAGGTCCACAAGGACCCTGTCAATCCCCCTGGCCGACCTATAGTCAGCGGGATTGACTCGGTCACAGCCCGGATTGGGAGGTATGTGGATTTTTACTTACAACCCTTGGTCCGTTCCACCCCTTCTTATTTAAAAGACACTAGGGATACTATCAAACTATTGGAATCGGTTCATTTTCGAGAGGGGATGATCCTTGTTACAGCCGATGTGGCTGCACTATATACGTGCATACCCCATAATTTAGGTTTCGATGCGGTTGAGAATTATCTGTCCAGGGATGCTAGACTTCCTCTCTTGCAACGGAACTTCATCATGCAGCTGTTGAAATTTGCCACTCAGCATAACTATTTTTGGTTCCAGAACCAGTTCTATCTACAGAAGAGGGGTGTGGCTATGGGGGCGAAATTCGCACCTAGCCTTGCCAACCTCTTCATGTCTCAGTGGGAGGAGGATGTCGTCTATGCTGCCCGGAGGCCGGAGTTGGTTCTCTGGGCCAGATGCATAGACGACATCCTCCTCCTATGGTATGGGGATCGTAGTTCCTTGGACAACTTCATGGCCACACTTAACCATAACGATAAAGGAATTTCTTTGAGTTATGAGGCTAGTACCTCCTTTTTTTTTTTTTTGCCACTTCAGCTTGAAGGTTTCTCCCGGGAAAAGATTTTTCAAATATTAAAATTCAAATTTCTTTCCCATCTTATCGTCACATCATCGTGGCTTTACATTTGCTTGGTACTCCAATTTAGTATATTACAAAACAAAAGAAGATACATAATTATCCCAACGATAGCTAATGCTTCCCTCTTACCCATCCCCCCTCCCACCCCCTACCCCTCCCCGAGACCATACCCATCCAGTCCTCTGCATTCCTCTACTTATGTAGACCACATCTCAACCGCATTTGGGGATTCTTTAAATTTTTCCCAGTCTTTCCATTTTGTTTCAAAGGCCCCCATTTTTGTCCCTTCGCTAAATCTTAGGTACTCCAAGGACTGAATCTCATTAATTTTATTAAACCATTCCCTCATCTTTGGCCTCTCTTTCCTTTGCCAATACTTAGGGATTAAGCTCTTAGCTGCATCAATAAGATGTGGTAAAAGTGTTCTGAGATATGTTTTAGTCGGCATATCACTCATGTGGAATAAACAGATCCAAGGGTCATTTGGGACGTCCAAGTTTGTGATCACTTTGATAAATTTTCTTACTTCGCCCCAAAACCTTTTCATTTCCGGACATAGCCACCAGATATGGGCCATTGACCCCATCTCTGAGCAGCCCCTCCAACAAAATTGCGACTTATCCCTATGTATTTTATGCACCCGATCGGGGGTCAGGTACATTCTGGTCAGGCATTTAAAATTTAATTCTAGGAGTTTACTATTAACTGAAGTAGCTGAGACTCTTTTCAAGATCAGGGAGACTTCTGTATCTGTAAGATTTCTCCCTAACTCCTTTTCCCATTTCCCTATATAGTCCGGGGTTTCTAACCTTTCTAAATCAACTAGAACTTTATATATCCGGGAGAAACCCCCCCTCCATTCTCTATCCACGCATATTTTTTCTAGTGGTGTTAAATTATCCACCGATCTTATTGGCTGTGGGAGTGAACCAACATAGTGTTTTAATTGGCTATAGCGCCAGGGGTTAATGACTAACATATCTCTTTTGTCCTGCATCTCTTGGAATGAGCATATTCGACCCCTATGCATTATGTCTTTTAGTTGTATATTTTCGTCTAGTAACCATTTACCAAACCATTCCTCTTTCCCTGGTGCAAACTGTTCTAAATCTTTAAGTGGCATTAAGGGTGAGTTATACTCCCAGTGTTCCTTTCTGTGAAGGGTGTCCCATATCTTAAGTGCGTGTTTAGTGATTGCATGCAGTTCAGTGCTGTACTTTCTCTGTTGAGGCGAAATCCATATAATCTTATCCAGTTTAGTGTCACTAATTTTATTTTCTATTACTACCCATTGTTTTTCTATGTTTTTGACCCATTCAATCACTCTGGCTATAGCGATAGCTTCGTAATATTTCCTTATATCTGGTGCTCCCCATCCCCCTTTACCTTTAGTATTAATCAATTGTGAGAATTTTAATCTAGGTGACTTTCCCCTCCAAATAAATTTTGAAAACATTAAGTGTAGCCTTCTGAGGTATGTATGTGGGAGTGTTATTGGTATCATTTGCATTTTATAAGTTATTTTCGGCAGTATAACCATTTTATATATGTTGATTCTTCCCGCCCAGGATAGTTGACCCAGATGAATTCTACTCAATTCAGCTTTTACCTCGTTTAACAGTGCTATAAAGTTCGCTTGGTATAGCGTTTCGGTTGATGTAGTGATTTTGACCCCCAGGTAATTCAGTTCTTTTTTCCCCCACACAAAGGGGAAGTGTTTTTGGTAGGAGTGGTCACTCTCCTTGAAGTGGTTTATCTCAAGTGCTTCAGATTTAGTTGGGTTTACTTTGAAATTTGATAACTTTCCGTATTCTACTAGGTTAGCCATGATATTTGGTAGGGATATCCTTGGCTGGGTTATATACAGCAGGATGTCATCTGCAAAGGCGGCCAGTTTGTATTCCATATTCCCTATTACGACCCCACTAATATCCCTATTCTGTCTTATCCTTGATAGAAGGGGTTCTAACGTCAACAGGAAGAGCATGGGGGAGATTGGACACCCCTGCCTTGTACCATTGTACATGTCGATTGGGTCCGAGAAGGTCCCATTTATTTTCACTCTTGCCGATGGTCTTGAGTATAAGGCCCTAATCCATTTACACATCCTCTCCCCACAGCCTACCTCCTCGAGCGTACTCATCATGAAGTCCCAGTCTACTCTATCAAATGCTTTTTCAGCGTCTATGGATAGAAGTAGACCTGGGACTCCGCTCTTTTTGATTTCCTGGGCTACTAGGAGGGTTTTGATGCTGTTATCCCGTCCCTGTCTACCTCTAGTAAACCCCACCTGGTCCGGATGTATGATCTTCTCTATTACCTGCTTCATTCTGCTCGCAATCACTTTTGCGAATAATTTAGTATCCACATTTAGCAGGGAAATAGGCCTATAGTTTGAACAGACTGTCGCGTCCTTATCCTCTTTTTGAATAACCGTAATATTGGCTGCCAGGGCTTCTCTGCTCATTTCCCCCTTGTCTCCTATGTCGTTTATATAGGCACACAGTTTAGGGATTAGATAGTCTTGGTATTTTTTATAATAAAGCACTGTCAACCCATCCGGTCCTGGGCTCTTACCTACTTGTGTTTCTCTAATTGCCTTTCTAACTTCAATCTCTGTAATAGGGGACTCCAGTGTGGTACGCTCATTTTCCGATAATTTAGTCATTCCCACTTCACTTAGGTAATTTTTGATCTTCGCTTGTTTTTGTTCCCTCTCCTTAGTTGTTACATTTCTATTTATGGAATAAAGCTCACTGTAGAATTCTTGGAACGTCCTTGCAATATCTGGATCCCTATATTGGATCTCGTTTGTTCTAGATCTTATCTTGTCGATATATTTGTTTGTTTTTTTTTACTTAATATCTTTGCCAGGAGTCTACCAGGTCGGTTACTGCCTACATACCTTTCTTTTTTAACAAGGTTATACTTCTTCCTATTTTCCTGTTCAGTTAACTGCCGTATAGCCTCCCTGCTCCTAAATAGTTTTGCCAGTGTTTCGTTATCCCCCTTTTTCTTATGATGTTGCTCTAATTTAATGATTTCCTCCTGAAGCACGCGAAAGGTCTCTCCCTGGCTTCTCTTTTTCTCTACACCCGCCTTAATCATGATCCCTCTGATGTAGGCTTTGTGGGCCTCCCAGACCATAGTTTCTGATGTTTCCTCAGCGGTATTAACTTTAAAGTAAAATTCTAGTTCTTCTTTAATAAGTTTGTCTATCTTTTCATCATGTAGGAGGTCCTCATTAAGTATCCAGCTACTGCTCCGTGTTTCATGCTTGCTTAATTTTATTTGTAGGCTAACCGGGGCGTGGTCCGAGAACGTCATTGGCCCTATGCTTGTACCCTCAACCTCTTCCACATAGCGATGCTCCATGAAGAATAAGTCCAGCCTAGAGTATGTCGCGTGAACGGGGGAATAGAAGGTATAATCTCTTATGTTCTGATGTTGCATCCTCCATATATCTACCAGCTGCTGATGACGCAGTTTTTTCCTGAGTTTTTTCATCCACTTGCCTTCGGACCCCCGAGCACGCGACGTACTGTCTTTACCTGGCTCTAAACATATATTGAAGTCTCCTGCGATAATGGCCCTTCCTCTCTTAAAGGTTTCAAACTTTGCCAAGATTCCCACTAGGAACCTTGCTTGGTTATTATTTGGGCAGTAGATATTTGCCAGGGAACATTCCATCCCTTTCAAGCTACCTCTTATGAACAAGAAGCGACCCTCCGGGTCAATTACTCTCTCCTCTATTGTGAACCCAACTCCCTTTGCAAAACCAATCGCCACTCCTTTTACCCCTCTTATCGGGGAGTCTCCATAGATCCAGTACGGAAACTCGCTTGTAGCTATTTTCTTGCTTTTGCCTAGGTATAGGTGGGTCTCCTGAAGGAAGACCACCTCTGCTTTCAGGGATCTCAATTCTCCCATTATGTTCGCACATTTTATGGGGGAGTTGATGCCCCTCACATTATATGTGACTATATTTATCCCAGCCATCCTGTTATTTTAGCCCCATTTACACCTTTACGTAGCCCCTCCTGGCTGAATAGTCGGATCCACCAAGGATTGGATTGGTCTCGTCCTACCCTTAACCCCCCACCCACCCTCCCTCAACCCCCCTCCTCCCTCTCCACCCGTGTACCCTCCCCCCCATCCCCCCCCCTCCTCCTGCCCGCCCACCTCCCACCCCCCAAATCCCTCCCGCCCAGCCCCTCGCCTTTTCCCCTTTCCCATCAAGTTGGGGGGAGTATTGGGGTGCCACATGAGCCCCCTAAATGAAGAAAAAAGAAACCCTGGCCTACCCACTCCACCTGGCCACACGGTTTACTCCCCAGAGGTTGAGCTCGGAGGAGGGTCTAGTCTGGCCAAGAGCTTCCCCCTGGGTGTAATCCCAGCCATCCCTCCCACACACCCTCCACCCACCCCACCCCCCCCGCCCCCACCGACAATAGATCGTATAGAGAGAGAAACAAAGAGGGAAGAGAGAGAGAGAGAGAAAGACAAATCCATTTTCAATCACTTTTTACATTCGAGGCCTCTTTCAGTCCCTGTGTTCTTTTGTCATTAGTATTGGTTTCCAAGTGACAGGGTCCCCTAAGTGTTCCTGACTTCCGCTTTTCTCCCACCACCCCGGGATCTCCATTACTGGGATTCCAAGTCGATCGCAGAAATTCTGGGTCTCCTCCGGAAATCTTAGCACCGCCTTTCGGCCGTCCTTACGTCCAGTAAGATTGGCAGGGAAGCCCCAGGAGTATTGGACCTCGTTCGCCTTTAAGGCAGCTAGTAATGGCCTCAAAATTCTTCTTCTGCTTAGAGTTTCTGCGGCTAGGTCCTGGAAGATGTGTAAATTTGTTTCACCGTACTTCACCTGTGGGTTTCTCCTTAAATTCATGCTAATCTGTTCTTTGTCCCGGAAGTTATGAAATCGCACTATTACATCCCGCGGAGTGTCTCCCCTAATTTCGGCTGGTTTCCTAATTCGATGGACTCTGTCTAGGTTTAAATTACCGCTGATATTGCAAGGGCTCTTCAAATCTTTGAAAATTTCCTCCATTTTTTCCTGTAGGTTTTCTTTTTCACCTTGCGCTTCCAGAGGCCTCTAATCCGGGGGTTTTTTCTTCTGCTGCGATTTTCTTGGTCTTCCATTTTGTACCTTATATACCTCTGTTCCTTCTGCAGCACTTCTATCTGCTGTCTCAAGTTTCTTATTTCTTCTCCTTGTTTGTCCACTGTTGTTTCAACTTCCTCCACTCTGGTTAATAGGTGGCTCATGTTCTCATTTACAGCGCTGATCTCACCTCTGATTGAGGCCTCCAGTTTCGCAAACATTTCAGCGATTTCTCTCTTGGTAGGGAGCTGGTATGCCTGCTGGATCTCTTCTGTAGTTTCTACTTCTACCTCGTTACTGGGGGGTCTTGAATCCATCTCCGCCATTTGTTTTCTTGTACCCATTTTAGCCGTTCGATCTGGCGTTTTATTCTTTGCACCTGTTGAATTACTTTCTTTGTTACTTTCATTCATCATATATTTTCTGATGGTTCCCGGGCTTGCACTTGTTCTGGGTGGATTTGCAGGTCCTTTTGTTGATTTTCCTCTCATTTTTTCTACCTATACCTGGTTAGGGGTTCCTCCTCTATTATGTGTGGTGTGTTTTCTGACTTTCCCTATGGCACTGGGGATTACCTTGATCCCCCAAAATATTTAATTCGTTGCACCGTAGTAGTTACTCCACTTATAGTGTTATATTTTAGCGATATATTATTATACTACAGTCACTTTTGTATGTGGATCAGTACGGCAGTCCCCTAGAATGCGATTATTTCCATACCGCTTACATCAATGGGATTAGTCCGCTATATCATACACCCAACTTCCGACACAGGAATAAGTCAGCCTATTGTTATAGTGTGGTATTGTGTATTTGTGATCTCAAGTTGCAGCAAAGTCGCATATGCAGGTGCGGCGGTGTACTGGTCAAACAGAAGTGTGCAGTATCCATGCAGATTAACACTACTGAGAGTACTTCTTTGCGTCCCTTACCCACCCCCCAGCACCGATATAAACCAGCTTATTAGTATGAAATAGTTTCATATGAGAGAGGAGTCTTGTTATGGTAGAGTCACGTATACTAATAAGGCAATATAAAGACACATATAAGGCAATGTTTCTATACAACTTGGCAGATTAGCAATGTTGGAAATAGTCCGAGGCCTCACTTAGCCATCTTAAATACAACAGCAGACCAAGATTAGTGTAGGGAATGATGTTATACTTGATGCTACTTTGATGCGATATAGTCGCAAGTGGAAAGTCGCAGTAACAGACACAATATGAGCAGGTATCCTTCTCTCCTGGGGCATGCGCCTGTTCCATGCGATTTCTTTGACTTTACCATCAAGCTTCTGTATCAGGTTCTGTATCAGGTTATCACTCTCTGCTGCTCTCAATCCCTCCTCTCCCCTTCGATCCCGGCGAGCCGTCCCATTAGGTTCTGATGGATAATGGACCGTGCATGTCTCCTCTCCTCTCCCCTCCTCTCCCCCCTCCTCCCGGCAAATACCGGCACCCGTTTGCGGAGGTTCAGTGGAGCCGTCCAAAATTCCGTCTGCAGCGGCCGCTGTAGCTAAGGAGTCAGGGCACCGCTCCCCCCGTTTCCACCCTCCTCCGTTCGAGCCCAAGGACGAGAGACCGGGAGCTGAGACCGCTGGAACCGACAACGCCGTTCGGACAGGGGCGAAGGGGGGGCGGCCAGAGACTAGTGCATGGTCCACGGGCCTGTTTTAGCAGGCATCACGGTGTGAGGGACACCCAGCAGCCCAGGCTCAGCTTCGACCCGACCCCACCCACACCCGGCTCCTCCTCCTCTCCACCTGTCCCTAATCAGCCCTGAGGCTAGTACCTCATAAGGTTCACTTTTTAGATCTGGAGATCCTGGTGGTAGAACATCACTTGGAGTTCAGAACATACTTTAAACCTGCCGACCGGAATGGTTATATTCCGGTCGATAGTTGCCACCAGGATCAATGGCTGAAGGCAATTCCACGCGGCCAATTTCTGAGGCTGCGTCGTAATTGCACAAGAACTTCTGATTACTTATCCCAGTCACAGTTACTCAGGAATAGATTCCTAGAAAAGGGTTATAGTCCAGATCTTTTGGACAAGGAGATTAATAGGGTTTTGTTATTTAAGAGAAGTTCCATTTTGATAGAGCGTCCAAAAACCACCTCTGACTCTAGATTTAAATGGGCCTTTACCACTACTCATTCCATCCAATCTAAACAAATTAGAGACATCTTTAGAAAACACTGGAAAGTGCTCTTGACTGATAGACCATTGGGTCCAGTCCTTCCAGAACGGGCTGCAGTCATCTTTAGAGGTGCACGATCCATTCAGGGGCAGGTTGCCCCGAATGTGATCGATCCCCCCAAAAAGGTATCTTTTTTTCAGGACTGTAAGGGTTATTACCCATGTCGCAAGTGCAATGTGTGCCTTCATAACATTGGGGGGCGGCACAAAACGGTAACATTTAAGTCCACGGCGACGTCCCGCATATATCATATGAAACGGTTTGCTTCATGTTCCTCCCAATACATTGTCTATTTGCTTACCTGCCCCTGCCATAAACAGTACGTTGGTCATACGATCAGGACGTTCTCCATCCGAGTTAATGAGCACGTGGCTGGAATCAAAGGGGGGAAAAGTAAACACACGGTACCACGGCATTATTTGCAGTACCACAACAAGGATCCTTCTGGTACACTTTTCCAGGTGATTGATAGGTTTATCCCTCATTGGAGGGGGGAATCGCAACTTCGGGGAGTTTCATGCCTCGAAACGTATTGGATCCATGAGTTGAGGTCCTACTTTCCGTTTAGGTTAAATTTATTATTCATATTTTCATTTTCCAGTTGGATGCCACTCTTGTTACATACTGGAGTGCTTTCTCTGGGGTTCCTTGTGTTCTTTTTGGTTTTCCACTGTGGAGTTCTTTATGGGGGGGGCTTCATGGGGTGGAACCTTGAAGAACATGTGGAACTTTCTCACTAATATTTTTTATTTCTATTTTCATTTTTTGATTTTTATTCATTTAGAGATTTTTCTTTTCCACTATGTTCTATTCATATTTTAACGTTTTTTCAGTTTATTCATTTTTGGTATTACTAACTATTTATGTAGTGTCTGATGTTTTTTATGATTTTCCATGTTTTACATCATGGAATCTTTTTGTTTTGTGGATCTTTATCTCACATGAATGGGTCCTCATTCTCACCTTTAGAGTCTGTTCCCGTTATGGTGGATATGTGTGTCTTCGTTTTAACATACACAAATTCCTTCTAGGAACCTGGAGGGATGTTGTGTTCATTGACTCTGACCGGTCTGGTTGCGCCTGTATGACCGCGGTGATGTTTCTCGCTGAGATCGTGAGATTTCCTTTCCCCACGGTCACGTGGCGTTCTTCCCTCTCCGATCATGTGACCTGGGAATGACATTTGGCGAGCTTTTCATCGCGACGTCATATCCCTTTGTTAGACACACAGGCGGACGGATTTACAGACTGGTTAGTTCTGGTCTGCGGACCCATTGGACGTCGCACCCGCCTGTCACTTCTACTCCTCAGTTCATTGGTTTATTGGACCATGTGATAACCTCCTAGTCAGGTGATTGTCCTAGGTCCAGTGATATCCAATTTTACTCTTTCTTCCTCATTGGTCATGTACTTTATGTTTATTTATAAATATTAGCAGCGTGGAGTGGGTTGTCCATGCCCCAGTAGAAGACCATTAGGTCGAAATGCGTCAGATGGTTACCCCTTCTCCATGCTGCCTTTGTTTTTACAGTGATCACATTTTTACTTGTTTGGCTTTTTAGAAATAAAAATCCCCTTTTTTTACCTGCACTATGCGGAAGTCTTAATTTTCTTTTCACATATTGCCTGGATGAGAACGATTGCCCATTGTGGGCCATCTGTGGCACACCTTGCCTAGAAAGTCTTTTGTCTGGAGTTCCTATTTCGATGACCTGCCCTGATGACCCCTGGAGGTTCCGTTGAAGTCCACCTTGCCAGCTCCATCGTCCGGGATATCTCCTCATCTGCCCAGTTGGGCTTACTGCCTTACTGACTCCATGTCACTGACAGGAGAGTCCATCAGATTTGGTAAGAGTACCCATCTTTACTTATCCATTGATGTTGAGTATTATTGATGTCGGTTCCACCCACGGATCAATATTATCCCCGCAGTTCCTTCTGGATATTCATCATCCATGAATGGCTCTCTCTGTGTTCTGACACAATTGGACACTTCATCACTTCACTTTTTTGGTTTTAGATTTTATGACTTGTTACACCACATTACTTATCATCTAGTTTAAAGACTTATGGACTTGATTTAATCTTTGTCAATATTGTTGAACATTCATTCATATTCACTTAGCGCTACATTTTTCCAATTTCCTATTGACTACAGAACCTTGAACAGGAGGACCATTCCTGATCAGTACACCACCCCTCGTATTGAAGATGCCCTTCAGTGTTTGTCCGGGGCAGAGTGGTCTAGTGTGTTTGGACTTGGAGAGCGGATACAACCAGATCTCTATGCACCCTGATGTAGGAATGAGCCAAACACCAGAAACATGCGAACAGACAAAAAATGTGTGCGAAAACCGTTAAAGTCTATGGGACATGAACGTAAAAAATCAAGTGTTCATTTTAAAGACTTATATGCAAGTTATTGCCATAAAAAGTGTATGGGGACTCGGGTACTGCCCCAGAGGACATATATGAATGCAAAAAAAAGTTTTTAAACCGGCCGTTTTTTTCAGGAGCAGATATTTTAATATAGCTTAAAGTGCAGGGCCGTCTTTAATATTGCTTGGACCCTGGGCAAACATTTTTCTTGGGGGGGCTCCCTTCCATGCAATTTCGTTCTCCACCTGCTCTGAGACTTGGAAAATATAGCAGTTTACTGAATCAGAAGAGCCAGCAATTGCAATTGGTTGCCAGAAGTTGGTGTATCATTACCGCTCACTGATTGACTGCTAGAGGTTACAGCACACTATGACACACTGATTAATTACTAAAGGTGAATGCACACGACTTTTGCTTGTTGACTGGTTGCTAGAGATTACTGTACTTTAATACTGCTCACTGGTTGCTAGAGGTTATTGGACATCCTTACCACTCACTAATTGGTTGCTAGAGGGTACTGCACATTATTACTTCTTGGTTGCTAAAGTTTACTGCATAGCCTTACCACTCAATGATTGGTTGCAAGAGGTTATTGAACATCATTACTGCTCACTGATTGGTTGCTAAAGGTTACAGCACATCATCTCCTCACTGCCTGCAGGTCATGAACTGGGGAGGTGAAGAGATCCATCAATAGACCGAAAACTCCTAGGGGTCCTCGGACTCCTGGGATCAATGACAATGCTGGGGGGTTGATGGAATAAGTGGCAGTGGTGGGGGGATGGGATTAGTTAGGAGACAGTACACTCTGGCAAATTCTGAATCATTTAGAGCAAAGCTGGAAATCTTTGGCAAGTATATAGTGGTGGATTCTACACTGACCACCAATGTAATGGGGAATTTACAATGACCACCAATGTGAGGGGAAATTTGCACTGACCACCATGTAACGGGGGTATTTTATGCCACCCACTAATATAAACAGGGATTTCTACACTTACACCAATGCAATAGGAGCATTTACACCAACCACCAGTGTAAAGGGGGGATACACAATGACCTCCCATGGGGAATTTACACTGACAACCATTGTCGAGGAGATTTGTACTGACCACCAATGTAAGGTGACACTTCCACACCGACCACCAATGTTAGGGGGAATTCACACTGACCACCAAGGTAAGGGCAATTCTGCACTTGCCTCCAATGTAAAGGGAAATGTACACTGATCACCAATGTAATGAAGAATTTACACTGACAACTAATGTAATGGGGGATATTACATGAATAATGGTGGATATGACCTCAGGGAGAGGGGTGATATACATATGAATTACGCCTCTATTTACGTATCAATGCCGCCGGTCTCTATTTACATATTAATGCCACCACTATTTACATATCAATGCAGGTTTTTACATGTAAACACAGGGTCTGCAGGTGAGTCATCTGTACACAGCAATAGAGCAGAGCTGGGCAGCATTAGTAACAGAACTTTACACTGAGATATCGGGACACAGCACAGGACTAAAACTTCAAAGAAGAAGGGAATTTAAACTGGGATAGTTGGCAAGAAAGAGGCAACTGCTTTGGGCCTCACAACAATGATTGGGTCTAGGGCAGATGCACCTTTTGCCCTGCCTTTAAAGATAGCCCTGTTACAGTGAAAAACAAAAATGAAATATTCCTTTAAATATCGTGCCCGGGGGGTCCCTTAGTCTGCCTGTAAAGTAGTGCAGCTTTCCCATGTTTCTAACCGTACCGCAGTAAAATGACATTCCTAAGTGGAAAAATGTATTTAAAATTGCTCGCAGCTGTAATTTATTGCCGTATCCCGGCAATATACATAAGTAATCACTGAAATTTTTTTTTTTTAAATGGCATGGAGGTCTCCTCCCTCTCAAAATCCATACCAGGCCCTTAAAAGAGGGCGCCCCCCCTCCTGAACCGTACCAGGCCACATGCCTCAACATGGGGAGGGTGTTTTGGGGTCCCTTGATACAGACAAGAGCCTCATCCCCACAACCCTTGCCCACCCCCCGCTATGTGAATGGGGATGGGGTAGATTGTACCCCACCCATTCACCAAAAGTGTCAAAGTAAAAATGACAGACCGTTTTTGACAATTTTCTTTTCATTAAAAAAAAAGTGTCCTGCGATGTAAATCCATCGTCCATTACGGCGTCCGATGGGCCTGAAAAAAACAAAACAAACTCTGCCTCCATGGGAGGCTTCCCCAACTGCTGTTTTTTCGCTTTGACTGCTGTTATATAGGCAAGGGCGGTGCCAGCCGATGACATAAACGGTCGCTTCCCATCGAGGCAGAGCTTTATTTTTCTTTTTTTTCGGGTCTGTCGGCACCGTGATTGAAGATGGATGGACGTCGTGGGACACTTTTTTATTTTTGAATTGTCAAAAACTGTCTCCTGTCGTTTTTTACTTTTTTAACACTTTTGGTGAATGGGTAGGGGTACAATGTACCCCTACCCATTCACATAGGGGGGGCCAGATTCCAGATTCCGATAAGGTCCACGCCTGCACACCCCCCACAACCACCGAGTAAGGGTTGTGGGGATGAGGCCCTTGTTGAGGGCATGTGGCCTGGTACAGTTTGGGGGGGGGCGCTCTCTCTCGCCCTCGATCCTTTTCCTGTGGCTTGTCTGGTTGCATACTCGGATAAGGGTTTTGGGGGGGACCCCCTTGGCTTTTTTTTATTTTATTTGGTGCAGGGTTCCCCTTAACTACTTCAATACACTGTGTTTATATAAACTACACGAGAGAGAGAGAGAGAGAGAGAGAGAGAGAGAGAGAGAGAGAGAGAGAGAGAGAGAGAGAAAGGGAGATAGAGAGAGAGACTGCCTAATCTAGCTCAATCAATCTCCATCTACACACAGCTGCTATGTAAGCAGCCTTATATAGTGTGGGGCATGGACTTAGTGCCCCTGAGCCATGATTGGCCAAAGGCAGGGTGCCTTTGGCCGATTTTGGCTCTTTCAACATAGCGTGCTGTGATTGGCCAAAGCATGCAGGTCAGGTGCAGGCGATCTCGCAGTGCATTACGGGGCGTTCCACAGCACTCAAATTTCCTGCGAACGGCCGTTCCCCGAACAGCGAACATTATGGGGCGTTTGTTGGAAATTTGACTCTAAAATCATGCTCATCCCTAATGATAGGAAGAAGATGGCATTTATTTGCCTGTTGGGGCTCTCTGAGTTCAACAGGGTGCCCCAGGGACTGTCGGGGGCCCTGGCCACATTCCAGTGGCTGTTGGTGACATCAGCCTGATCAAGGTCCTGGTATACTTGGATGACATTATTGTCTTTGGAAGGACCTTAGAGAAGCATTAAGCAAGGCTCAAAACAGTTTTTGAGAGGCTTCGTGAAGAGGGTCTGAAGCTGTCATTAGAAAAATGTCAGTTCTATCACACTTCTGTCACCTACTTGGGGCATGTTTCTGGCAAAGGCATTGCTACAGACCCGAAGAAGCTGGCCTTGACAAAGAACCGTGATGAAATTGAGATCTTTCTTTGTGTTCTGCTCCTGTTATCAGAAATTTGTGGTGAGCTTTGCAAAGATTGCCCAGGCCACTTAAAGAGTTGCTTAAGAATGAGGCGGAGGGTGAAGACTGCAAGTTGAGCCAAGTAAGGCATGGGGCTCAGAAGTCAGTTTATACAAGAGTAGTGGACTTCTCGGTGTGGGAAAGCTGTCCATAACCTCAAAAGAAGCCTCACCGAAGCACTGGTATTGGCCTATGCCAGGGGTAGGCAACCTCGGCTCTCCAGCCGTTTTGAAACTACAAGTCCCATGAGACATTGCAAGACCCGAACAATCGCAGGTATGACTCCTAGAGGCATGATGGGATTTGTAATTTCACCACAGCTGGAGGGCCGAGGTTGCCTACCCCTGGCCTAGGCAGACCCAGCCAACCCATACGAGCTTCATGTGGATGCCAGCCGAGAAGGGTTGGGCAGGGATCTATACCAGGAACAGGATATTCTCCATCCTGTTGAATACATTCTATCAGAGGCTGACTATATAAACCCTTCCCAATCTGGCTTCATTTGTCGGCGTACCAAATGTGCCCTAGAAAAGAACTATCTTAAACGTAATGGGTGTTATTATAGACAGGTAGCGGGCACATGTTGCACCATGCTATGCTAACTTATTCATGGGGTACTGTAAAAAATATAACATCTGGTCCCATAACGCCTTTGCCAGGTATTTACTATATTAAAAGCGCTACATTGACGGGGTGCTCATTATTTGGGACGTTCCATAGGAGTCAGTTGAGAGTTTTGTCACCTACTGCAACTCCAACACCTATGGTATATAATTACACATGTAGTGGATGCACTTTGCCTGGTCTTTTTGGATTTAGCGTTGGCTTGGGATAATGAGGGCAGGATAATCTCTAAGACCCATTTCAAGGAAACTGCAGGCAATTCCTATTTACATAGGAAAAGCCATCATCACCCAAAGTAGAAAGATAACATTCCTTATAGCCAGTTCTCCTGTCTACGTAGGATTTGCTCCAACACCTCCAGATTACACATTCAAAAGCCGTTGACGTTACTGAAATGGTCTAGGTAAAAAAATAAAAACGAAGATAGACCAGATGAACATAAGGATTCCCTTTTTATTACCAAATTTAACTACCAACATTGTGCCATAAAAAGGGCCATATAGAAGCATTTGCCCATATTGAAACAAGATCCTGCCCTGGGTAGCCTAAAGTGGTATTCAGGTGGGCGAATATTGTCTAAAGTATGGTAGCCCCTAGCCCCTTTAGGACGGACAGTGCGCACTATGCGCACTAGGTTTGGAGACTACGGGCACTTTATAGAGCATAAAAAGGACAAACCTGGTGTTCCCAGGCATTTCGCCCAAGTACACGGTGGCAGTACGAAAGGCCTGGAGCTATTTGATATTGAGGCTATACCTATATCTATTCTGTAGGGGGAGATGTTCTCCAGATTGTGTGCCCGTGAGACCTTCTGAATATTTACCTTGAACGCTATGTCTCCCCGAAAGGACCAAATGAGGAGTTGGAAATTACTATTTTGATTTAAAGGCATTTCTTTTCCCTTTTTTTTTAATCTCTTAAAAAAAAAAAAATATATATATATATATATATATATATATATATATATATATATATATATATATTAAGTTTAATACATGATGGATGTGAGTGTATTCCATAGTTTGTCACCATCTATCAGCCATGATTGGTGGCAAGGTGAGACATTATATACCCCCTCTAGTTGTGTCGTTTTTAACAGCTGCATTGGCACTGACATTGTTCTTGGTGGTCATTTGGAAGGGTTTGAGTCACCTGTGTGTTAAGATGGTGTGTTGTTTTTTGACAACACAGGTGTTTTATAGTGAGAACGGATTGTGTTTTTTTTTTGGTTCAAAAGACAAGCATGAAGTGCTGAAACTTATGTAGGCTAAAAGGCCATGTTCTCAGACATAGCAAGAAATGCCTCTTCCAATTTTACATACATACCAGATGAAGTTAACATATTAATCAGTTGCTGACCAGCCGCTGTCATTATACTGCAGCAGGTCGGCACATTCCCGTGAATCACCATAGCTGTACGTCGACCCTTCAAACAGCTCTCTGGCAGGCAGGCACACACGCCCACTGCACGGCGGGGAACGCAATGCGATGTCCACCGTGTGTGTGTGCACACAAATCCCCATTCTATCAGGAGAGACAGATCGTCTGTTCCTAAGTAGGAACAGCGATATGTCTCCTCCTCTAGTCAGTCCCATTCCTATACAGTTAGAAACACACAGGAGAGGACACATTTAAACCCTTGATTGTCCCCTAGTGTTAACTCCTTCCCTGCCAGTGACATTTACACAGTAATCAGTGCATTTTTATAGCACTGATCGCTGTATAAATGTCAATGGTCCCAAAAATTTGTCAAGTGTCTGATCTGTCCGCCACTATACGTTTATTGCTAATTTTTTTTCTTCATACCAAAAATATGTAGAAGAATATATCGTCCTAAACTGATGAAGAAATTCTATATATTTTTTTTACATTTTTCTGGGATATTTATTATAGCAAAAAGTATAAAATATTGTTTGTTTTTTTTTGTTTGTTTTTTAATTGTCTATTTTTTTGTTTATAGCACAAAAAATAAAAACTGCAGAGGTGATCAAATACCAAAAGAAAGCTCTATTTGTGGGGAAAAAAAGGACATCAATTTTGTTTGGGTACAGCGTCGCACGACCGGGCAATTGTCAGTTAAAGTGACGCAGTGCCATATAGCAAAAAATTGCCTGGTCATTAAATTAAGGGGGAAGAGACCATAACACATTGCTTATAGCAAACAGCCTTATAAAGAATGACAAGACCATTAATTTTAGTATTAGTTCAACTACAAACTCATAAAGGTGCCACAACAACAACAAAGGCACTCAAATCAATAGTCCTATAAACCTGGTAATACTTTAATAGTAGGGAGAGCATGATGACCACTTGCGGTAGAAGATATGCATGGTATCCATAACTGTATGGTGTAACCTCTCCATTATTTTGATCACCTCCATGCGTTGCATTACTTCAGACCATGGTACTGAGGGGGATCTCCAATTTAGGGCTATGGCCCAGTGTATAGCACTGAACAAGGTATGAGCTAATTTCTGGTAAGGGGGAGGGACCTCCGGTAAGTCTGCAAAATACAGACACATGGGGTAAGTGAGTATAATGAGAGACCCAGTAATGCGGGCTACAGTAGATGAGGCCTGTTGCCATAAAGGTTTAAGGGCTGTACAACTACAGAATATGTGGAGGTGTGTCCCTCTTTCTAAGCAGCCTCTAAAGCAAGTTTCTGGCTCCAATGGATACATTCTATGTAACGCAGCGGAGGTGTAGTGCCATCTAGTATGAAGTTCAACTACCGCTTCCTTCACTGCAATCGACCTAGTACACATATGCATATTGGACAACATATCCAGCCAGTTATTAACTTGATGATCCTGTCCCGTTTCTGCCTCCTATTGCAGCATAGCTGTAAATTTAGAAGGGAGACCTTGTTCATTGATCTCTAGAGGTCAAACAAAATAGTCCCTCGATCTCTAGAGGTTTTATTGCACAACTACAATCTGAATATTGCAGAAATTTTAGAAATGGTGCCTGCAGAGTTTGCTAGCTGTGGTGTGCACACCTCCCAATTTTTTTAAATGGAAACGAGGGACACCTTTTAGCAAAAGTACGTAGGCATGGGACACACCCCTGCCATGCGCCCCCCACTTTTTAAAGGAGAATTTTATACAAACAAAATATTAGTTAAACCCACAAGTGCATTATTTTACCACGACTATTCCTTTTATACTGGGTTTTAAAATTTTCAAACGCAGTAATTTAGAATCTGGTTAGTACATTTTATATACAACTATACATATCAGACCAAAATGAGAGACAACTGAGGAGGAAAGAGGGGCAGAGGGACTTTGTTCCAAATCAGGGACCGTCCCCTCTAAATCAGGGACAGTTGGGAGCTATGCGTGTGCGTGGAGGAGCTGCACATGTTGCATGCAGAGTTTGTTAGCTCATAGTTGCCAACTGTCCCGAATTTCCCGGGATTTAGACCTTTTGTCCCAGTCTTAGTGTAAATCCATGTTTTCCCTTTTTTTTTCGCCACCGTTAGAGGTCCACGGCCAGCATTAATTGTCTCCGCCTCCCCCCCCACCGCCTTTCCCACAACAGGTCACAGAGTGGCAGCAGGCCGCAGGGCAGGGGGGTTGGCGGCAGCTCAATGTCTATTGGCAGCCACCCGGCCGGCTCAGCCTCTTGTTTGTTCCCCTGCTACTCTGTTACTTCTGGTCTTCTGTAAGGGGGGCTCCACTGGGGGGGGGGGCACCTGATGTAAGGAAGAGCTCTGCTTGGAATGCTTGATGTAAGGAGGAACTCCGCTGTGGACACCTGATGGCAACTGGTGGCAGGTGACACACTCAGGGCTCCCACTGATTCTGCATTATGGTGAGTTGAACTATTTCATTTTATATTACAATGTAATAATAGAAATAATGAGCTTCAATCATCCTGACACCATATCAACCATGGTGGCTGAATGATTGAAGTGCTAACACCAGGTGTTTGGAGTATCTTTATCTGCTGATTGTTAAACTTTCTGAAATACACATATTTCAATTGTGGTGTAGGATCTGGGCCTGCTGTCCCTCCATCCCTCTTTCTTTTCTTCCTCCCTTCATCCCTCGTTCATCTCAGACTATAACCACGCCCCATTTAAGCTACGCCCACTATTTAGTTTAAACCACACCCATTTTTGCTGCATTTTTCTTTCCCTATTATGTTACACCTACAAATGAATGCCCCGCCCCCTGATTATAATACTCTGCCTACAGACAAAAGTGTCCCTATAATTTTTTTTTAAATGTTGGCAACTGTGCTAGCTGTGGTGTGCATGGAGGAGGCAGTATTGCAGCAATGGTGCATTCAGAGTTTTCTAGCTATGGTGTGTATGGAGGAGGCATTGCTGCACATGGTGTCTGCAGAGTTGCTAGCTGTGGCGTGCATGGAGTAGGCAGTGGTGGTGTACAAGGTGGATGTTTTATGCAGAGCTTGCCAGCGGTGAGCGTGTTTGTGAAGACTTACCATGCATTCCACCAAATCCACCATGTTTGGCTTCTCCTGTCCTGGGAGCTCCATCAGCCCCAACGTAACGGTGGAAGTTATACAACGCCCGGCTCCGCCCACAGGAAGTTACCTTAACCACTGACATGTGCATTCAATCTAACAAACACTAATTTGTTATTTAACGCAAAACTCTTGAATTGCACTTTCAAAATTGATTTAACGCAAGAGCTATTTTACCGCATTCTACTTGATGTTATTTAACTCTAAGGGCACTTTCACACTGGGGCGGGCGCTTTACCGGCACTTTTCGGCCGCTAGCATTGATTTCAATGGGCAGGGGTGATTTCGGAGCGGTGTATACTCTGTTCCTGAAGCACCTTAAAGATGCTGCTTGCAGGACTTTTTTTAGCGTCCTGCCAGTGCACCGCTCCAGTGTGAAAGCACTCGGGCTTTCACACTGAAGTGACAGGAGAGGCGCTTTGCAGGCAGTGTGAATTGACCCCATTGTGATGTGTTTGACTTCTGCAGATTAACACAGAATCATAATGTAGTACAGCAAATGACAAGGTATATTTCCCTAGATATGACATTTCATCCATGATTCCGGCACATTATTTATAGGTAAAGTTGATCAAGGAAATATCCGATTGCCTCTAGGGGGCTCAGGAAGGAATTTTTTTTCCCCTGCTGGAGCAAATTGGATCATGCTTTGCTGTTTTGTTTTTTTTTTGCCTTTCTCTGGATCAACTGTAGGTATTGTATATTGTATATGGGATTGTATTTTTTTTATTTTTCCCCCTTTAACTGGTTGAACTGGATGGATGGTCTTTTTTCAACTAGACCAGTGGTTCTCAACCTGGGGGTCAGGACCCCCTCGGGGGTCGAATAGGATTTGCCAGGGGTCACCATATCCTGGGCTGTTCCTGAATTCTGCACCACTCTCCCAACCTTTTTGCAGCCTTGATCAAGAGCACCTAAGTTGGCTGATCAGAACTCCCCTCAGCATTGCCACTCATCCAAATTCCTCGCCAGCACTGCCACTCTATACACCCCCCCCCCCCAAACCAAGGAGTAAGAGAAGGAATAAAAATAGAGAATACATGGAAGGGAGAGGGAAAGAGAGGGAGGAACAAAGAAAACGGAAGAGAAAGAACAAGAAAGATGGCTAGAGAGAGGGATGGGGAAGAAAAAGAAGAAATTAGGATAGAGAGAGATAAAAGGGAAAGAAAGGAGAACAAAGAGAGTGGTACATCCTAAAATGTACCATAAGGGGGTTTTAATACTGTATGAGTGGAAGGGACTCAGGGAGTGCTTAACGTCCGTGGGTTAGAGGCGAAAATTGCTTGTCTTGCCTTGGGTGCTGACAACCCACGCTACGGAAATAATTTAACTGTTGGGAGTCCCCACAACTTGGGAAATGTTATCAAGGGGTCACGGCACTAGAGGGGTTGAGAACCACTGTACTAGACTGTGTAACATGAATATCTTCTACACCAGGGGTCTCCAAACTTTGTAAACAAAGGGCCAGTTTACTGGCCTTCAGACTTTAGGGGGGGGCTCACAGTGGCCAGCAGGAATATACAATTTTGCTGGCATCAGTGAGAGCAAACAGTGCCCAATCTTTTGCATTAGGGGGAGGAATTTCACCCCATTGTTGGTGTCAGTGGAAGAAATGGCGCCCCATTGTTGATGTCAGTGGTGGAATGAACAGTGCCCCAAGGGCCGGATAAAGCAAGCAAAGGGCCACATCTGGCCCCAGGGCCGCACTTTGGAGACCCCTGTTCTACATGTTTTGTCGGTTTAAAGCCTGCTTTTTCAGGAAGGAGCTACTGTCATGTGTCTACAATTGTAAAGATAAAAAAAATATATTGATACTTATAAATCATCACTCTCAAAGAAATCTATACAATTGGAAGTCCTCTAAGAGCACCAATAAATACCTGATGCACATGCTGAACACATACACTCACTGGCCACTTTATTAGGTACACCTTGCTAGTACCAGAATGAGCCCCCTTTTGTCTTCAGAACTGCCTTAATTCTTTGTGGCATAGATTCAACAAAGTGCTGGAAACATTCCTCAGGTATTTTGGCCCATATTGACATGATAGCATCACGCAGTTGCTGCAGATTTTTTGGCTGCACATCCATGATGCAAATCTCCCAACGGGAGGCCATTGTGAACTCATGGTCATGTTCAAGAAACCAGTTTCAGATGATCTGAGCTTTGTGACGTGATGCATTATCCTGCTGGAAGTAGCCATCAAAAGATGAGTACACTCAGTACCGCCATCAGGGGGGTACAGCCCATACACTTGTAAGGGGCCCCAGCATCTGGACAGGCCCGGCCGACTGACAGAGATGTGAGAAGGCAGGGGCGGGTGCAGAGGAGCTCCATGGATGCTCCATATATGTGTGTGAGTCGGCAGGCTGCTGCTCTGTCATGAACTGACATTGGGCTCTTTGCTGCCACCTCTGGCCATTTCCTGCATGTGCAGCCCTCTGCATGTGGAAACAAGTGCTGGGACTAGGACCGCCTGTCCCAGGGCTGTTGTGCGGGGGGGCTGTGTGTGTGACTGTGTACATTTGTTTGTGTGTGTGTGTACGTGTCCTGTGTGTGTACGTGTCCTGTGTGTGTGTGTGTATGTATGTCATATATACACATGTGAGTGGTGCTGGGAGCATACAGGTGGGGGAGCTGAGAGCCTACAGGTAGGAAGGGGGCTGAGAGCATACAGTTGTGAGGGGGGCTGAGGCACTGAAGGACTTGGTGGAATGGCTAGTGGGAAGATTTGGTGGGATGGCCAGTGGTCGGGACCCTGGAGAATGTTGGTGGTCAGGCTCAGGGGGGGGGGGCAGGCCTAAAGTTGTATAAGGGGCCCCACAATTTCTGATGGCTGCCCTGGGTACACTAGTCATAAAGGGATGGACATGGTCAGCAACAATACTCAGGTAGCAGGCCATGGGGTTGATGCGCAATTGGTATTAAGGGGCCCAAATTATGCCATGAAAATATCCCCCACACCATTACACCACCACCACCAGCCTAAACCATTGATATAAGGCAGGATGGATCCAAGCTTTCATGTTTGTCAAATTCTGACCCTACCATCTGAATGTTGCAGCTGAAATCGAGACTCATTAGACCTCAATCTGCAACACCGCATGCTGAATCTGGAGCTGACTAATGATTTTAGAGTGTGTGTGTGTGTGTGTGTAGCACTAACTCACGCTGGAGCTGCTAATTTAAGCGGGCTGTTACCGTCACCTTGTTACCTGTAATTTCACCAACATCGAGTCTAGGGGTCTCCGTTGAGTTTACTGTGAGGCAATGTAGGCACCAGTCATTTAAAGAGGAGGGCCAGTCAAAAAAAAAAAAATTAAAAGTCAGCAGCTACAAATACTGCACCTGCTGACTTTTAATTGGACACTTACCTGTGCGCCGGCATTGCAACTGTGGGCGCCGGGCTGTGGCTTCACAGCGTGGCACCCACTGCGCATGCGCGAGCGGCGCCGCGCGCCGTGATTGGCCGCTCAGTCACCTGGGACCTGTAATGGGTCCCAGATGATTGACAGGAGGGAGGGAGCAGAGCTGAGCCCTTCCTGTGCCGAGACGGAAGTGATGTCACCAGCCCAGGCACTGAAAGAGGCAGACTACGAGGGACCCCCTAGCAACAAGCATTTAGAGGTGAGTAAAAAAAAAAAAATCCAAATGTTTTTTTGTATTTTTTTTTTTTTTAGGATTTTTCATGTAGTTTTTTTTTTTTGGGTGGAACCCCACTTTAAGTACTTTTTCAATGCTTTAATGGGAATAACTGGAAGAAGTAGCAGGAAAGAGGTAGAAGGAGAGTTGCAGGAGTGTTCAAATAACTTTTCTTGGCGTAGCGTCAAGGAATTTAAATCTTTAGGATGAATGTATTCTCAGCTTAGGATTAAATCTTTGCCCGCCCGGATAGGTTTCTCTCACTAACCTAGCAGCCGGAACGTCGCACGAACAAATGATCACAGATGATCCATTAAATTTACCTATAAGCGGTAGATTGGAAATCTACCAGCGCTACATGTGTATATATGTATATAATATAATATAGCAAAATTATAAACGCAACACTTTTTAGTGTTTTTCCCTATTTATCATGAGCTGAACGCAAAGATTTACGACTTTTTCTATGTACACAGGGCCTATTTCTCTCAAAGAAGCGTGATTTCAAAGAAGCAAGGTCAGCGCGGTTTCAGCTGCTACTTGATAGACATCTGTGTGGCTTCATGCACAGATGTCTATTGAAGTCGCACCTAAAATCTGCAAAAGTAGTGCAGGAACTACTTTTGCAAATCGGAGCGGCGCCACAAAATCGATGTCGCACCAATTGGAACAGTGCCATTGCCTCCAATAGGTTGCGACTTGTCATGTGATTTGATCTCACAAATCGCTCCAATATGAACCTAGGCTTAATCTGTGTGAGTGAGCACTTCTCCTTTGGTGAGATAATCCATCCACCTCACAGGTGTGGCATATCAAGATGCTGATTAGACAGCATGATTATTACACAAGTGTGCCTTATGCCCCGTACACACGATCCGAATATCGTGCGACAGATCGTACAACATTTCCTGCTTGCTTGTCGCATCGGGACCAAAATAGTAAAAAATACTCCCGAAAAAGCTCGTACAACGACAATTGACCGCCCCGCTTGTGTAAGTACGGTGTAGTGTAGTGATGTAATGTATGTGTGACCCCTCTAGCCACGCCTGCAGCAAAGACGACCAAGAGTTCTGTCATAGCACACGCACGGTCGTTCTGACTCGAAGTTATTTCGGACTAGCACGGTTCTTCTAGTACGGTAGTTATTTCGGTCTAGCACGGTCACTCGGCCACGATGGATCTTTGCATGCAAAAAACAAATCTAGCACTTTCAATGATTGGAATAATGGCCATACAAAATGTCCTTAAACAGAATAAAAAATCACGTAGAAGGACATGGACAAAAGAGTGGCTGCTCAACCGAGAAAAGTACTCACACGTGTCTTTGCTCAAGGATCTCCAGGAAAATAATCTAGAAGATTATAGAAACTACTTAAGAATAGATGATGAGTGCTTACAAGAATTGTTAACGTCAGTAGCACCGCATATACAGAAGCAGGACACTGTAATGCGAGGGGCTATAAGTGCCGAACAAAGGCTCCTAGCCACCTTACGTTATTTGGCAACTGGACGCAGTCTGCAGGACCTGAAATTCACCACGGGAATATCTCCACAGGCACTTGGCAAGATTATCTCTGAAACCTGTTAAGCTCTCATCCTGACACTCAAGGATCAATATATCAAGGTACTGTGGCTTTTATTATATATGTATGTTAATAATATCACATGTCAAATGTATATATCACATGTCAAATCACATGCCAAATTGGCAACAATTGCAAGCAAGGCCGCAATCCTAATTGTGGCGATAACCACAATGTAGTGTTGCACCAATTTCAAAAAGTTTAAACTTTACTGGTTTCGTCATCTTTGGGTGTAAGGAACATTAATAACTATCTGATAGATTATGTTAGAAATAAAATATCAAATATACAGACTGTCTTTAAAAAAGAACTTAACAAGGTTCGTGAATCCAAGAAGTCTGGTGCAGGAACAGATGACATTTATGTTCCACGTCTCTGGTATTACGAAAGTCTGCACTTTCTCACAGACCAGGTGGATGCCAGAGCATCAGTATGCACCCTTCCAGGAACATCCACTGTATCACCAGAGCCACAGCCACAATTATGAGGGTCAGGACAATATTGAGGATAGCTTCAGATCACAGGTTAGTGTATAATGTTTAATTTTACATATGTAAATAATGTTTTACTTGATTAAATGAAAGTAAAAACATAATGTGCTAGTATGGACAACATACTAGCACATTATGTGCAACTTACCTGCAAACAAAGCACAAGCTGGCCCCACTGCAGGCCGCATTCATGCAGCCACTTCTGGGAGATGGAGCTGAAGTGCCGTCCCTTGTTTGCTTGTCCACACCTCCTTCATCCCTTGTCAGTCTTATATATGGTGTCTATTTATGAAATTGAATAGCAGTGATGATCAGGGCAGAACATTTCATCCGTTGATTATCTCTATATCTGAGAACTCAGCATGTCACTGGTAATCTTTATCTGATTTAACACTGCATGATTCACCGTCTCAAAGTTGTTGAATTTAGGATGGAAGAGAGAATTCACAGGGAAGGATAAAGATTTAAGACTTTCTCATATTTATTCAATCCCCCTAGCCACTTAAGGACCGCCTCACGCTGATGTACGTTGGCAAGGCGGCACGGGCAGGTAAAATCACGTACATACACGTGATTTTCCTCCCGCGGGTGGGGGGTCCGATCGGACCCCCCCCCCGGTGCCCAAGGCGGTCCTATTTTGTCCCCCGGCGATTGGAGGTGAGGGGGAGGCCATCCATTCGTGGCCCCCCCCTCGCGGTCGCCGCTGGCCAATGGGAACATTCCTTTGCTGCTGTATGCTAAAAAGCAGCAAAGGAAATGATGTCATCTCTCCTCGGCTCGGTATTTTCCGTTCCGGCGCCGAGGAGAGAAGACTGAAATGTGAGTGCACAAACACTACACACACAGTAGAACATGCCAGGCACACAAAACACCCCGCCCCCCCCCCCCCCCCGATCACCCCCCCCTGTCACAAACTGACACCAAGCAGTTTTTTTTTTTTCTGATTACTGCATGGTGTCAGTTTGTGACAGTTACAGTGTTAGGACAGTTAGGGTTAGCCCCCTTTAGGTCTAGGGTACCCCCCTAACCCCCCCCAATAAATTTTTAACCCCTTGATCACCCCCCGTCACCAGTGTCACTAAGCGATCATTTTTCTGATCGCTGTATTAGTGTCGCTGGTGACGCTAGTTAGGGAGGTAAATATTTAGGTTCACCGTCAGCGTTTTATAGCGTCAGGGACCCCCATATACTACCTAATAAAGGTTTTAACCCCTTGATTGCCCCCTAGTTAACCCTTTCACCACTGATCACCGTATAAGTGTTACGGGTGACACTGGTTAGTTCGTTTATTTTTTATAGTGTCAGGGCACCCGCCGTTTATTACCGAATAAAGGTTTAGCCCCCTGATCGCCCGGCGGTGATATGCGTCGCCCCAGGCAGCATCAGATTAACGCCAGTACAGCTAACACCCACGCACGCAGCATACGCCTCCCTTAGTGGTATAGTATCTGAACGGATCGATATCTGATCCGATCAGGTCTATACTAGCGTCCCCAGCAGTTTAGGGTTCCCAAAAACACAGTGTTAGCGGGATCAGCCCAGATACCTGCTAGCACCTGAGTTTTGCCCCTCCGCCTGGCCCAGCCCAGCCCACCCAAGTGCAGTATTGATCGATCACTGTCACTTACAAAACAATAAACGCATAACTGCAGCGTTCGCAGAGTCAGGCCTGATCCCTGCGATCGCTAACAGTTTTTTTGGTAGCGTTTTGGTGAACTGGCAAGCACCAGCGGCCTAGTACACCCTGGTCGTAGTCAAACCAGCACTGCAGTAACACTTGGTGACGTGGCGAGTCCCATAAGTGCAGTTCAAGCTGGTGAGGTGGCAAGCACAAGTAGTGTCCCGCTGCCACCAAAAAGACAAACACAGGCCCATCGTGCCCATAGTGCCCTTCCTGCTGCATTCGCCAATCCTAATTGGGAACCCACCACTTCTGCAGCACCCGTACTTCCCCCATTCACATCCCCAACCAAATGCAGTCGGCTGCATGAGAGGCATTTTCTTTATGTCCTCCCGAGTACCCCTACCCAACGAACCCCCCCAAAAAAGATGTTGTGTCTGCAGCAAGCGCAGATATAGGCATGACACCCGCTATTATTGTCCCTCCTGTCCTGACAATCCTGGTCTTTGCATTGGTGAATGTTTTGAACGCTACCATTCACTAGTTGAGTATTAGCGTAGGGTACAGCACTGCACAGACTAGGCACACTTTCACAGGGTCTCCCAAGATGCCATCGCATTTTGAGAGACCCGAACCTGGAACCGGTTACAGTTATAAAAGTTAGTTACAAAAAAAGTGTAAAAAAAAATAATATATAAAATAAAAAAAAAATTGTTGTCGTTTTATTGTTCTCTCTCTCTCTCTATTGTTCTGCTCTTTTTTACTGTATTCTATTCTGCAATGTTTTATTGTTATTATGTTTTATCATGTTTGTTTTTCAGGTATGCAATTTTTTATACTTTACCGTTTACTGTGCTTTATTGTTAACCATTTTTTTGTCTTCAGGTACGCCATTCACGACTTTGAGTGGTTATACCAGAATAATGCCTGCAGGTTTAGGTATCATCTTGGTATCATTCTTTTCAGTCAGCGGTCGGCTTTCATGTAAAAGCAATCCTAGCGGCTAATTAGCCTCTAGACTGCTTTTTCAAGCCGTGGGAGGGAATGCCCCCCCCCCCACCGTCTTCTGTGTTTTTCTCTGGCTCTCCTGTCTCAACAGGGAACCTGAGAATGCAGCCGGTGATTCAGCCAGCTGACCATAGAGCTGATCAGAGACCAGAGTGGCTTCAAACATCTCTATGGCCTAAGAAACCGGAAGCTACGAGCATTTTATGACTTAGATTTCGCCGGATGTAAATAGCGCCATTGGGAAATTGGGGAAGCATTTTATCACACCGATCTTGGTGTGGTCAGATGCTTTGAGGGCAGAGGAGAGATCTAGGGTCTAAAAGAGTACCTGTCACTACCTATTGCTATCATAGGGGATATTTACATTCCCCGAGATAACAATAAAAATGATTAAAAAAAAAATAATGAAAGGAACAGTTTAAAAATAAGATAAAAAAGCAAAAAAATAATAAAGAAAAAAAAAAAAAGCACCCCTGTCGCCCCCTGCTCTCGCGCTAAGGCGAACGCAAGCGGCGGTCTGTCGTCAAACGTAAACAGCAATTGCAGCATGCATGTGAGGTATCACCGCGAAGGTCAGATCAAGGGCAGTAATTTTTGCAGTAGACCTCCTCTGTCAATCTAAAGTGGTAACCTGTAAAGGCTTTTAAAGGCTTTTAAAAATGTATTTATTTTGTTGCCACTGCACGTTTGTGCGCAATTGTAAAGCATGACATGTTTGGTATCCATGTACTCGGCCTAAGATCATCTTTTTTATTTCATCAAACATTTGGGCAATATAGTGTGTTTTAGTCATTCAAATTTTAAAAAGTGTGTTTTTTCCCCAAAAAATGCGTTTGAAAAATCGCTGCGCAAATACTGTGTGAAAAAAAAAATGAAACACCCACCATTTTAATCTGTAGGGCATTTGCATTAAAAAAATATATCATGTTTGGGGGTTCAAAGTAATTTTCTTGCAAAAAAAAATAACTTTTTCATGTAAACAAAAAGTGTCAGAAAGGGCTTTGTCTTCAAGTGGTTAGAAGAGTGGGTGATGTATGACATAAGCTTCTAAAATGTTGTGCATAAAATGCTAGGACAGTTCAAAACCCCCCCCAAATGACCCCATTTTGGAAAGTAGACACCCCAAGCTATTTGCTGAGAGGCATGTCGAGTCCATGGAATATTTTATATTGCGACACAAGTTGCGGGAAAGAGACAAATTTTTTTTTTTGCACAAAGTTGTCACTAAATGATATATTGCTCAAACATGCCATGGGAATATGTGAAATTACACCCCAAAATACATTCTGCTGCTTCTCCTGAGTACAGGGATACCACATGTGTGAGACTTTTTGGGAGCCTAGCCGCGTACGGGACCCCGAAAACCAAGCACCGCCTTCAGGCTTTCTAAGGGCGTGAATTTTTGATTTCACTCTTCACTGCCTATCACAGTTTCGGAGGCCATGGAATGCCCAGGTGGCACAAAACCCCCCCAAATGACCCCATTTTAGAAGAGAGGTATAGTGAGTATTTTGCAGACCTCACTTTTTGTCAAAGTTTTGAAAATTGAAAAAAGAAAAAAAAAATGTTTTTTACATAGTTACATAGTTACATAGTTAGTCAGGTTGAAAAAAGACACAAGTCCATCCAGTCCAACCATAAAAAAACAAAAAAAAACAAAAAAAACGTACAATCCAATATACCCTATACTATACCCACAGTTGTTCCAGAGGAAGGCAAAAAACCCCAGCAGAGCATGCTCCAATTTGCTACAGCAGGGGAAAAAATTCCTTCCTGATCCCAGAGAGGCAATCGGATTTTCCCTGGATCAACTTTACCTATAAATGTCAGTACCCAGTTATATTATGTACATTTAGGAAAGTATCCAGGCCTTTCTTAAAGCAATCTACTGAGCTGGCCAGAACCACCTCTGGAGGGAGTCTATTCCACATTTTCACAGCTCTTACTGTGAAGAAACCTTTCCGTATTTGGAGATGAAATCTCTTTTCCTCCAGTCGTAAAGAGTGCCCCCTTGTCCTCTGTGTTGACCGTAAAGTGAATAACTCAACACCAAGTTCACTATATGGACCCCTTATATATTTAAACATGTTGATCATATCCCCCCTTATTCTCCTCTTCTCAAGAGTGAACAAATTCAGTTCCTCTAATCTTTCCTCATAGCTGAGCTCCCCCATGCCTCTTTTTCTTGTCTTTCTTCATTTTCAAAAACAAATGAGAGCTGCAAAATACTCACCATGCCTCTCAGCAAATAGCTTGGGGTGTCTACTTTCCAAAATGGGGTCATTTAGGGGGGTTTTGTGCCACCTGGGCATGCCATGGCCTCTGAAACTGTGATAGGCAGTGAAGAGTGAAATAAAAAATTTACACCCTTAGAAATCATGAAGGCGGTGATTGGTTTTCGGGGCCCCGTACGTGGCTAGGCTCCCAAAAAGTCCCACACATGTGGTATCCCCATACTCAGGAGGAGCAGCTAAATGTATTTTGGGGTGCAATTCCACATATGCCCATGGCCTGTGTGAGCAATATATCATTTAGTGACAACTTTGTGCAAAAAAAAAAAAAAAAAAAGTGTCACTTTCCCGCAACTTGTGTCAAAATATAAAATATTACATGGACTCAATATGCCTCTCAGCAAATAGCTTGGGGTGTCTACTTTCCAAAATGGGGTCATTTGGGGGGGGTTTTGTGCCACCTGGGCATTCCATGGCCTCCGAAACTGTGATAGGCAGTGAAGAGTGAAATAAAAAATTTACACCCTTAGAAATACTGAAGGCGGTGATTGGTTTTCGGGGCCCCGTACGCGGCTAGGCTCCCAAAAAGTCCCACACATGTGGTATCCCCATACTCAGGAGAAGCAGCTGAATGTATTTTGGGGGGCAATTCCACATAGGCCCATGGCCTGTGTGAGCAATATATCATTTAGTGACACCTTTTTGTAAATTTTTTTTTTTTTTTTGTCATTATTCAATCACTTGGGACAAAAAAATAAATATTCAATGGGTTCAACATGCCTCTCAGCAATTTCCTTGGGGTGTCTACTTTCCAAAATGGGGTAATTTGGGGGGGGGTTTGTACTGCCCTGCCATTTTAGCACCTCAAGAAATGACATAGGCAGTCATAAACTAAAAGCTGTGTAAATTCCAGAAAATGTACCCTAGTTTGTAGATGCTATAACTTTCGCGCAAACCAATAAATATACGCTTATTGACATTTTTTTTACTAAAGACATGTGGCCGAATACATTTTGGCCTAAATGTTTGACTAAAATTGAGTTTATTGGATTTTTTTTATAACAAAAAGTAGAAAATATCATTTTTATTCAAAATTTTCGGTCTTTTTCCGTTTATAGCGCAAAAAATAAAAACCGCAGAGGTGATCAAATACCATCAAAAGAAAGCTCTATTTGTGGGAAGAAAAGGACGCAAATTTCGTTTGGGTACAACATTGCATGACCGCGCAATTAGCAGTTAAAGCGATGCAGTGCCAAATTGGAAAAAGACCTCTGGTCCTTAGGCAGCATAATGGTCCGGGGTTCTTCTTCTTCTTCTTCTTCTTCTTTCTCTCTCTTTCTCTCTCTTTCTCTCTCTCTCTCTCTCTTTCTCTCTCTTTCTCTCTCTCTCTCTTTTGGAGTCATGACTGCCAGCAAACACAGGAAAATGACAGATCAACAGAAGGAGTTTGGCAGAGATACTTGTGTTGCAAGTGCTTTCGAAGGGGCTCAGAGGAGAACTGACCACGAAGACAAGGTTGGCAGAGGAACAACAACCAATACCTTACCAAACCATGCATTGTTCCCAACCACAGCCATCAAACCACGAGGCAGCACAGTGGCAATATTCACCTGTTCAAGGCAACAGTTCTCATTGGTCCCAAGATTATACAAACCTTTAATGTTTTTTGGGAAGGTGATTGAGTTATAAGCACAATTTGTTATTTATTTTTTGTTAAATTGTTACTAAGATTGAGTAAATATACACATCTGGTGCCTTTTGTATGTTTACGGTATGATGATATAATACGTATTATAATTCCTTAAAACATTTAAAAAGTGATTGCAAAACATAACTTTGGTTTTTGTATAATAAAAACTATAGTGTATTCTTTGTTCGTCTCTATCTCCCCCCTATCTCCCTCTCCCCAAAAAATTAAAGGACAATTATTTTGGGATTAAATCCAAATTTTTTTATTGGCATATGTCAAGGAAAAGGCCAATATAAAGATCTTTTTTGCATCATATAAAAAATAAAATATGCATGTGAGAACTATACACAAACTTTGTGCAATTTTACTCATGTAAATGTTACATAGCGAACATAATGAACAATTTGAGGTAGAGTAACAACATACCTACTGAAATGTACCATAAACTAACTACTTTAATAACTATTAGACCCCATACACACTATTAGATTTTATGCTGATTATTGTCTTGAGATTTACATAACCAATATAATATAAGGTCAAACAAAGCCTCAGTGTGAAAACCGTTACTAGTTTACAATTTTATGGAATCAGGCAGAACCTTACATTATATTGTTTTAGAAAATCAGAAGACAAAAATATGCATAAATTCAAATAGTGAGTAGGGAAAGAGAGGTATTTTGATTATAGGAAGCATGATGAATGAATTTTTGGGTAATGACTAGATATAAAAGATTTTTTATCCATAATATTGTAGATTTGTAGAAGTAGTGAATCTATTATGGCAATACAGTGGAAGGCATAGTATAGTATAGATTTCTTGAAAACTAGCATAAAAATTATACAACTTAGAAACTAGAGTACATGTTTGGTGTAGAGCAGTGATACTTTGGCACCACAGACGCTCAAGAACTATATTTCCTACGATACTCATGTATATTGCAGAGTATATGAGCATCATGAGAAATGTAGTTCAGAAAAAATAAAATGTGCCAAGGCTCGCCATCACTGGTGTAGGTTATGTGGAACCTTTGTTGCATTAATCAGTGCAGATTGATACAAACATGTGCAAATTAACAATTATTATAAGAGCTCTTTCACACCAAGCTGCCCTGAGCGTTGATGGTGAAATACCACTATTTTTAGCTTGGCTTTACTTTTAGGCCCCTTTCACACTGGGGCGGTGGGGGCGTCGGCGGTAAAACAGCACTATTTTTAGCGCTGTTTTACCGTCGTTTTTGCGGCTGTATTCGGCCGCTAGCGGTGCGATTTTAACCCCCGCTGGCGGCCCAAAAAGGATTAAATCCACTCGCATAGCGCGGCTATAGCAATCAATTCAATGGGCAGGAGCGGTGAAGGAGCGGTGAATACACCGCTCCTTCACCGCTCCAAAGATGCGGCTTGCAGGAGTTTTTTTCTTCTCCTGCCAGCGCACCGCTTCAGTGTGAAAGCCCTTGGGCTTTCACACTGAACAAACAGCAGCGGCTGTTTTGGGTCGGTTTGCAGGCGGTATTTTTAGCGCAATAACGCCTGCAAACCACCCCAGTGTGAAAGGGGTCTTACTCCCCTTTGACACTGGTGCGGGAGTTGCGCTGGCGGTATAGCGCTATTTTTAACCACCGCTAGCGCATGAAAAAGGGTTACAACCGCCCGCAATGCGCTGCTGAAGCAGTACATTGTGGGTGATATAGCCGCGCTGTACCATTGATTTTAATGGGCAGGAGCGGTGAAGGAGAGATAAACAAACCGCTTCTTCAACGCTGCTATGCGGCTAGCAGGATCCTGCTAGAGCAACGCTACAGTGTGAATGCCCTCGGGCTTTCAAACTGGAGACAATGGAGCAGCTGTTTGAGGGCGGATTATAGGCGCTATGTTATATTAAAAATATTTAACCGTTAAAATGCTAAACAAATTTTGATAGACCTCGTTAACATTATAAAAGAAACAACAAACAACAAAGTGCAAGAACAGGTTAAGACCTAGAACAGCTATAATTTGTTCAGCAGATCTATGAACTCTTTCAATTTATGCTGGAGTGCAGCAGCAGTTTGTTTATTTTCTCCAGTTCAGCACAGCACTTCAATATATACATTTTGGAATCGTAAATTGTGGTACTGTCCAGCACATGACCTGGAAGGAATAATAATTACTAATGAAACATTTATGACAGATATATAATCAAATCACATAAATACATATTGACACTTACGTGTGCTGGACACAAGCTTAATATTTTCCTCTTGAGGGATTCCTTGATTTTCTTCATCCCCTTCTAATGCGGTGATATCAATCAATTCAAGATTCACGTTGCTTTCACTGGGGGAATGATCCCATACTTCCATTTCTGAATCTTGATTGTGAGACTGCATCTCTTGTCCTTCAAGTTGCTGGAAGGATTGATTTTCTGTAAATTGGAGACATGTAAAGAACATCACTGGAGTTTACCATACAATCTATGTTTTCAAAAATAAAATGCACATCATTAAATTAATCGTTTGGTTTGCCAACCTTTGCTGCTTAAATATTGTGGAGGGGATATTTCAATTATTTCCTCTGCTTGCACTGTTTCCATAGATAGTTTGGATGATGAGCCTATGGAAAAGCAAACATGCCTTTCACCATCAACGAAAATGTATTTTAAACATAGTCAAGTCTACACTGTCAAATTATATGTTTGCAACACAATAATATAAAGGAATTTTTTTTAATTCATTCACTAAACCTATCCACCTCCCCCACCACTCAACTAATACAAACACCCCAAAAAAACTAACATCGCATAACAGGGTGTGCCAGTACTGGGGATCCGTATGAGCAAGCTGGAGTCTGCCTGTTTTAAAATAGTCTCTACAGCCTCCAGATTATGTGTGGAATCATGCAATGTTCACACCATGAGTGTGAAAGTGTAGCGCTATAAAACCAAATAAAAAATGAAAAAATAGAAGAAAAATCAGTGTCTTAAACCAGAATTGAAAAAGTATATATGTATATGAATTCTAATATAATCATATCTTAATGTGAAAGTTATATTGTGCACTCCATAAAGTGCATATCTAGTGAGACAATATTAAAAGAAGAAAACACCAAAATACCCAACTAAAAATATACAAACAACAGTTCTAACACAATCGGTAAGAACCAATAAATATTAAAGTCCAAACACACACAAATAAAAATAACGCCACAGGAATCTGTAGGGATGTCAGAGTCCACCAACGTTGCAGAGAGGGTAAGAGATAGCGAAGAAGCCACCACCAAGAGTCTTAGAGGGCTTACCAGATGTAAATGACTTGGGAAGACTTATGCCATCCAAGTCATAAAGGCTTTGAGACCAACTGGTCACAAAGGTACATCTCCTTGAACAACCATACTGGATCACAGGTCTAAGCAGCAGATATATGAATAAAGCCACAGTAATCTGTATAGATGTTAGAGACCACCAACATTGCAGGAAAGGTAATAAGTGTGAAGAGGCCAACACCAAGGGTATTAAGGGGCTTACCAGATGTTGATGACTTGGGAAGACTTATGCCATCCAAGTCACAAAAGCTTTGAGACTAACTGGTCAGAAGGGTACATCTCCTTAAACAGCCTCAATAGATCCCAGGTCAAGGCGGCAGCTCAGCATTCAAGGTCACCCGCAACGACACAAAAAATAATGTTCCAATAGAGGGCCACAAATGAATGTTCATATACCATGCGAGAAATGGAAAAAACTCACATAGCGTAATAACGTAAACACTAATTTATTAAAATTGCAGGAAACAGACTCACATATTTGTAGATCATCAAAAGTACAAAGAACAGGTAGCGGTAATTGTGATGGGTCCACCCAACGCGTTTCTGCTAAAGAGCCGTCATCTTTATGCTGGAGTGCAGCAGCAGTTTGTTTATTTTTCTCCAGTTCAGCACAGCACTTCAATATATCCATTTTGGAATCGTAAATTGTGGTACTGTCCAGCACATGACCTGGAAGGAATAATAATTACTAATGAAACATTTATGACAGATATATAATCAATCACGTAAATACATATTGACACTTACGTGTGCTGGACACAAGAATAATATTTTCCTCTTGAGGGATTCCTTGATTTTCTTCATCTCCTTCTAATGCGGTGATATCGATCAATTCAAGATTCATGTTGCTTTCACTGAGGGAATGATCCCATATCTCCATTCCTGAATCTTGATTGTGAGACTGCATGTCCTTCAAGTTGCTGGACGGTTGATTTTCTGTAAATTGGAGACATGTAACATCACTGGAGTTTACCATACAATCTATGTTTTCAAAAATAAAATGCACATCATTAAATTAAATGTTTGGTTTGCCAACCTTTGCTGCTTAAATATTGTGGAGGAGATATTTCAATTATTTCCTCTGCTTGCACTGTTTCCATAGATAGTTTGGATGATGAGCCTATGGAAAAGCAAACATGCCTTTCACCATCAACGAAAATGTATTTTAAACATAGTCAAGTCTACACTGTCAAATTATATGTGTGCAACACAATAATATAAAGGAATTTTTTTTAATTAATTCACTAAATCTATCCACCTCCCCTACCACCCAACTAATACAAACACCCCAACATTAAAAATTAACATGGCATAACAGGGTGTGCCAGTACTGGGGATCCGTATGAGCAAGCTGGAGTCTGCCTGTTTTAAAATAGTCTCTGCAGCCACCAGATTATGTGTGGAATCATGCAATGTTCACAGCATGTTATTTTAAACGCTGCCAGTGCCCACACTGTTGGTGCTATATACATCATGCGTATTATACTAATAATATCTCCAATGTGCAACAATCACCTATACACAATACATTAAAGTGGTTGTAAAGGTTGTGTTTTTACACCTTTTTTTTTTTTTTAAACAAGATTTTTATTGAGCATATTGACATGTTACATGACATTCTTTAACCAATAGTTTGTTGTACATCTCATTAAAGATATCATATTATCTCTACACACAAAACATATCCAGTTTCACTTGTTTTATAGTTATTCCTTTCAATGGAAGAGATGCCTTTACTTCATTCAACCTGAGTGTTTTGCTCTCTTTTTGTTTTTTTTTGTTTTTTTAAATTATTTATATATATAAGAACCGCTCAAAAAGAAGAGCGTCGGAACAGTCAACATGAACATTAGAAACCAAAAAAAAACCCCTAGATGGAATCCCTCCCCTCCCTTCCCTCCCCCCTTCATTATTAATCTGAGCATAATATTGTATGCATCCTTTCTTTCAACACCTTACTGTTTACCTTCATCATTGCCTACATTCTTTCATCTCTACTGCTCCCCTCCTCTTCTACCAATAAAGTATTTTTGGACTCAGTCCACCTATACCACACTTTCCTAAATTTTTTGGGGGCTCCTCTCGCCTCGTAGGTCATTCTATATAAAAGTATATCAGCATTTATTATTTTTATCCACATTCCCAAGGTGAGTTGTTCAACATGAATCCATCTTCGAGCGATCAGTTTTCTCACACCAAAATAGAGAAGTCTGAGAAACAGTTTTGTATTCGTATTAATCTCTTCTTGATCAAAAATCCCCAATAGACACCTCATAGGAGAGCATATGTTTGGAAGATCAAAGTGGTCAGATATGAACTCGGTCACCTGGGACTACAATGGTCTTATCTTAGGACAATCCCATACCATGTGAAGGAAAGTTCCCTCATCTCCCCCACATTTATGACACTCTGGATTGTCCCTTCTGTGCATTTTAAATAATCTGGTTGGAGTGTAGTACATCTGATGTAAATATCGAAGCTGTATCATTCTGTCCGTGGAGAAAATCACAGATACAAGATATGTATCGAGTACCTCCTGCCACAATTCCTCAGTCAGTTCCGGAATGAAAGTCATCCACCTAATTCTGGTCCTTGCAGCCAGGTCAGGTCCTCCCAATCCAATCTCCTTGTAGTATCTAGATATACACTTAGTCGGTTCCGGGTCAATCAGGACCCTTTCCAAGGCTGTGTTTTGTACCTTCACCCCCCCCCCCCGAACTGGGCTGTCGCTGCATGCTGCAGTTAAGTATATCTGAACTGCCAGGTCCTAGGTACACCAAACTGCTCCCTTAGTTGTGCAAAAGATGTAAGCCTACCATCCTGGTATATATGATGAAGATATGTTATCCCAAATTTGGCCCATCTATACCCATCTTCTATTTTGCAGAACTCTTTTAGGGACTTATTATACCAGAGAGGACAATTAGGTGATAACCATAACGGATCATCCATTATTCTCTGCGCGCAAAGGTGAAACACCCTACCCGGTAGGGCCATAACAGACCCCACCCCTCTCCCGGGTATCTCTTTTCTAAACAGCATGTACAGTGGCTTGCGAAAGTATTCGGCCCCCTTGAACTTTTCAACCTTTTGCCACATTTCAGGCTTCAAACATAAAGATATAACATTTTAATTTTTTGTGAAGAATCACTAACAAGTGGGACACAATTGTGAAGTGGAACGAAATCTATTGGATATTTTAAACTTTTTTAGCAATTAAAAAACTGAAAAGTGGTGCGTGCAAAATTATTCGGCCCCTTTACTTTCAGTGCAGCAAACTCACTCCAGAAGTTCAGCGAGGATCTCTGAATGATCCAATGTTGTCCTAAATGACTGATGGTGATAAATAGAATCTACCTGTGTGTAATCAAGTCTCTGTAAAAAAGCACCTGCTTTGTGATAGTCTCAGGGTTCTGTTGAAAGCGCAGAGAGCATCATGAAGACCAAGGAACACACCAGGCAGGTCCGTAATACTGTTGTGGAGAAGTTTAAAGCTGGATTTGGATACAAATAGGTTTCCCAAGCTTTAAACATCCCAAGGAGCACTGTGCAAGCGATCATGTTGAAATGAAAGGAGTATCAGACCACTGCAAATCTACCAAGACCTGGCTGTTCCTCTAAACTTTCAGCTCAGACAAGGAGAAGACTGATCAGAGATGCAGCCAAGTGGCCCATGATCACTCTGGATGAACTGCAGAGAACTACAGCTGAGGTGGGAGAGTCTGTCCATAGGACAACAATCAGTCGTACACTGCACATATCTGGCCTTTATGGAAGAGTGGCAAGAAGAAAGCCATTTCTCAAAGATATCCATAAAAAGTCTTGTTTAAAGTTTGCCACAAGCCACCTGGGAGACACACCAAACATGTGGAAGAAGGTGCTCTGGTCCGATGAAACCAAAATCGAACTTTTTGGCCACAATGCAAAACGATATGTTTGGCGTAAAAGCAACACAGCTCATCACACTCAACACACCATCCCCACTGTCAAACATGGTGGTGGCAGCATCATGGTTTGGGCCTGCTTTTCTTCAGCAGGGACAGGGAAGATGGTTAAAATTGAGGGGAAGATGGATGCAGCCAAATACAGGGCCATTCTGGATGAAAACGGAAAATTGTATACTCACCTTTCCGTAATTTTTCTTTCCTGTCGCATCTCATGGCAGCATACACCTATGGGTTGTGGCTCCGCCCCCGCAACCTGATAGGACCGCGTAGCTATTAAAGTCTGAGAGAGCCCCTGCCCCAGCATTCTCCGTGTATATATACCTCACCTCAGATGGGTGGGCATTTGTATAATGCCATGAGATGCGACAGGAAAGGAAAATTACGGAAAGGTGAGTATACAATTTTCCGTTTTCCTGTCGCATCATGGCAGCATACACCTATGGGGAATAACTCGCAAACTGGGTGGGTATGAGCAAAAGATACGTTTTTTATTTAGAAGGTATTGAGGAGTTAGCTTGAATAATTGCTCTCCCAAATTCTACCGTGGACAATCTAGCGGAGTCCACTTTATAATGAGAGATAAAAGTGGTTTTCGAAGACCAAGTGGCTGCTTTGCAGATGGTTTCGGCTGATACCCTGCAGTAGGCCGCCCAGGAGGTCGCCATTGCCCTTGTGGAGTGTGCCCTTAAGCCCTCAGGTACTCGTGCATTGTTAGATGCGTAAGCCTTCTTAATGATCTTCACCAACCATGCTGCGATGGTGCGAGAGGTTGCTGCTTGTCCTCTTCTAAACCCATGAGGAATGACCAGTAGGTCCTCTGTCTTCCTTAAATTGCTGGTTGCCAGGAGGTAGGCCTGGATATTCGACTTTATGTCAAGCGGATGTGGATCACCCTGTTCTGTGGATAGGGTGGGGAGACATAGTTCTTGGTTAAAGTGGAAAGATGATGACACTTTCGGGATGAAGCGATCCGATGGTTTTAAGACTACTTTGTCTGGATAGAACATCAAGTATGGTTCCTTAGCCTGTAAGGCCTGAATTTCCGATACCCTTTTAGCTGATGTAATTGCTATTAGGAAAGTGACTTTGAGAGTTAGGTCCCACAGGGAAACATTCTCTAACGGAAAAAATGGCTCATGGGATAAGGCTTCCAACACTACTGAAAGATCCCATGTCGGGAAGGAAGGTTTCCTAGGTGGTCTCAGCTTTAGGCAAGCCTTCTGAAATTGGATGATGAGAGGTTCTTGAGCCCATTTCACTCCTGTCATAGCGGATAGGGCTGATACATGTACCTTCAGGGTACTAGACCTAAGACCTTTATCTAGACCTAACTGGAGAAACTCGAGGATCTGAGGAACTGATGGAGATGCCGGGTTCCAGGATTGCTGTTGTGCGACTAAGAGAAAACTCTCCCAGACCCTTTTATAGGTTTTATTGGTCGTGGATTTTCTGGCCTGGAGGAGAGTGTCTATCACTTTCTGGGAGCAACCTTGGACTAAGAACCTAGTCCTTTCAATCTCCATGCTGTTAGATGCAGCCTCTCCGGAAATGGGTGAAGGAGTTGCCCCTGCGACAGTATATCCGCTGTCATTGGGAGTGTCAGTGGTTCTGCTGTGCTCAATTGGAGGAGCGTCGTAAACCATGGTCGTCTCGGCCAAAATGGGAGGACTGCTAGCACTGTGGCTTTCGACCTCTTGAGTATGAGTAAGAATCTCGGAATGAGTGGTGTTGGCGGAAATATGTACCCCAAACGGAAGTTCCAGTCGTGTTGTAGGCAATCCGTGCCTTCTGCCGATGGGAAAGGAATTCTGGCTAGATATCTCTGGCATTTCGTGTTGACCGGTGTTGCCGCCAGGTCTATATCCGGTATCCCCCAGGTCTGGGTTATGAGGGTAAAGGCTTGGTGACTTAATGCCCACTCGTTGTTTGATACAAAGGTCCGACTTAGAGAGTCGGCTAGTTGATTTTGGACTCCTGGGACATACGCTGCCGTTAATCCCGACAGGTTCAGCTGTGCCCACTCGAAGACTGGACGGACTTCCCGCATCATGGAGCGACTCCTGGTGCCCCCCTGCCTGTTGATATAGGCAACTGCCACTCTGTTGTCCAATTTTAGCAGGACCTCTTTCCCCCTGAGGAGGGGGCTGAAGGCTAACAGAGCTTGGAAAGCTGCTTTCATCTCCAATATATTTGAAACCACGTTCTGTGTTCTGAATGTCCAAAGGCCCTGGACTGCGTGATGGCGGTAGTGTGCCCCCCAGCCCTTCAGGCTGGCGTCTGAAGTGATTATTTCCTGAGGAAGAGGGACTATATGCCTGCATCTCTTCAGATTGTTCAATCTGGTCCACCACCAGAGTGATTGTTTTATTTCTTTCTGGACTATGATCGGCTGAGACAATGATACCCCGTTCCACTGTTTTAACAATGATGCTTGCAGAGGTCTGGTGTTCCATTGGGCCCATTGTACCATTGGGATGGTTGCTGAGAATGACCCCAGTATGCTGAGGTACTCCCGGGCTGGTAGTGTGGTAGAGGCTAATAACTTTCTTGCCCTCTGAATGAGGCTGGGAATTTTTTCCTGCGGAAGTTCCACCGTATTGAGACGGGTGTCTAGTTCCGCCCCCAGGAATATCATTCTCTGAGTGGGCTGCAGATTGCTTTTCCCCCAGTTTATGATCCAGCCGAAGTTTTGTAGGGTGGTAATCAGAATGGATCGATGCAGTAGAAGGGAATCCTGATTGTCTGCTAGCAAAAGGATGTCGTCCAGGTAATGATGGACCCTCAATCCTTGTTCTCCTAGTAAGGCTATTACTGGCAGTAAGATTTTTGTGAATGTCCTTGGAGCGGTGGAGATCCCGAACGGGAGGCTTCGGAATTGAAAATGATGTAGACCTACCGCAAAGCGGAGAAATTTTTGGAATGAGATGTGAATGGGGACGTGCAGATAGGCGTCTTGTAAATCGACGGAAAGCATCCAATCCCCGATATTCATGGCCCGAAGAATTGACTGGAGGCTCTCCATTTTGAATGTCTCGACTAAGATTGAGCGATTGAGATTCTTTAGATCTAAGACAGGGCGTAGATCCCCCGATTTCTTCTTCACCAGAAACAACGGGGAGTAGAATCCCGTTGACCTTTGGGATATTGGAACTTCCACTATGGCTTCCTTTTGTAACAGGTCTTGGACGTACTTTGTCAGTAGCATCCTTTTTTCCCGAGATGCAGGTAATCTGGTTACAGAGAATTGGTCTCTTGGAGCCCGTGTCTTGGATTTCCATTTGTGGCCGAACTGGACAGTGTCTATCGTCCATGGGTCCTTTATTGTATCCGCCCAGACCTGCTTGAAACTCATGAGTCTGGCCCCCACTAAAGCTGGTTGGGCGGACGCACCTTCAAAAAGACTTTTGTTCCCCTGACGCAGGGGTCTTAGACTTTTGGAGCTTGAGGAATGATGACTGGGGATTCTTCCAGTTCCTCCTATACTCTTTTCCGGGCCTGTAGGATCTTGCCTCTCTGTATTTATCTGGCAGATTTCTTCTAGAAACCGGTGGTCTCTGCTGCCTGGGCCTCCTATCTGAAGGGATGAGTCCCGATTTTCCCCCCGTGACTTTAGAAATAGCCACGTCCAGTTTTTCTCCAAAAAGGTTTACGCCATCAAAGGGTATTTTGCACCAATTGGATTTTGAGGAGGGATCTGCCGACCAGGGTTTTAACCAGAGCGCCCTTCTGGCCATTACTGAGCTTAACATTGCTCTTGAAGTGGTTTTAATTATATCCACAGAGGCTTCTGCGACAAAGTCGCCTGCAAGACTAAGTTCTTGGAGTGCTGAGATAACTTTCTCCTGCTCTATTCCTTCCGATACCAGTTTCTCGGCCATCGTGGACCAGCTTGAGATAGCCTTACCGACGGCAGCCAATGCTATTGCTGGCCTGCAAGCGCCACCTGCCGAGAGGTAGGTTCTCTTAAGATCCAGATCGATCTTTCTATCCAGGACGTCTTTGAATGTGACTGCATCCTCTATTGGAAGTGTTACGTGCCTGGCGAGGCGCATTAGGGAGGAGTCGACCACTGGAGGAGATATTAGTGGGTTGACGTTAGGCTCTTTAAGTGGATAGAGTTTTGATAATCTGTTGCTGAGGCCAGTTTTTTTCTCTGGCTTTTGCCACTCATCCTTAATTAGATCCTCAAGTTCCTCAATGAACGGGAAGTTCTCTGGGTCTTTTTTAAGATTTGGAAAGTATTTCCTCACTTTTTGAGGAGTTTCTTTTTCTTCCACCCAGTTGATCGCCTCTTTTACTGACTTCACGAATGGGTCGATCAATGAGAAGTCGAAGCCGGTGGATGCCTCTAGATCATCAGTGTCAGAGAGAGGGTCTGACGTCTTTGATGATGATGGGGCAGTGGATGAGGTACTTTGTATAGGTCTGCTGGCTTCTGGCTCTGCGACTTGTGGTGATGGATCAATTGGTTCTCTTGCCTCTGTTTCTCTGTCCTTAGTTGCCTCAATGAAGCATGTGCGACAGGCCAGTTTGTCTGGAAGTGCTGTAGCACCGCAAATCCAGCAGGAGTTCCCGGGTGGACGGGAAGGCTGGGTGACAGGAGATTTCCTGCGCGCAGGGGATTTTTTGTGGTGGGAGCGACTATGCCTTGATCTTGATCGGCTTCTCCTGCGACTTGATCTGCTCCTCCTGCGACTTGAGCGGCTTCTGCGACTTGAGCGACTTCTGCCGCGCTCTGAGCGACTCTGCCTGTGGCTTGAGCGGCTCCTTCTTGAAGGCTCCCCTCTTCTTGATTGTGACGATCTGGAAGACCTGGTGGGGCTGTTCAATTTAAACAGCATTAGTGAGGGCTCTCTTTTTCCTTCTCTTCATACTTACCCATCATCCCCTCTTACCTAGTAGGCTGGCGATGGTCTACCTGGGCAACGGTCTCCATGAAAGGTGATGAATCAACCTATAATTATGTAGGTGGCTTAGCATGCATGGGATAGCAGATAGTAAACAAGCAAAGAAAAAACCATCATAGATCTTACCTGGGCGTGGAGATAGCAAGAGAGAGACAGGGTAGAACAGCTGGGTAGAGTAGCAAAAGAAATCCGGTCAAAATTCCCCCTTACAGGCTCAGGAGAGAAGAGACAAGAAAATGCTGACATTACAGCATTTTTTAACTTGCCGCCGTCGCGGGGTGATGACGTCACGCTCGTGCATGCTCAGATGCGCTCTGAGGCCTCCGACGCCATTTTGGAAGCTGGAAAGTGGGATGTCCTGACAAGTTGGAGCTATGGAGACAGACAGGAGGGGAAGATACCCACAGGTGCACAGAAAGGAGCTGGAGACCGCTGCGATCCATAAACCTGTTTAAGGTTTGTAATGTATTGTAACATACCCCTGAGACCATCAGAGTGGGGTTCCTTCCATTGAGCTCATTTAGAGGCTGTACAGGATAGGACTTCCACCCAGGAGAGGCTAGAACCTGGCTGGGGCGAATGTTTTAGGTAAGGGATGCATGTTTTCGGTCCTTGACAGGTGAGGAAAAAAAGGAGAATGCTGGGGCAGGGGCTCTCTCAGACTTTAATAGCTACGCGGTCCTATCAGGTTGCGGGGGCGGAGCCACAACCCATAGGTGTATGCTGCCATGATGCGACAGGAAAACCTGTTGGAGTCTGCAAAAGACCTGAAACTGGGACGGAGATTTATCTTTCAACAAGACAATGATCCCAAACATACAGCAAAATCTACAAAGGAATGGTTCACAAATAAACGTATCCAGGTGTTAGAATGGCCAAGTCAAAGTCCAGACCTGAATCCAATCGAGAATCTGTGGAAAGAGCTGAAAACTGCTGTTCACAAACGCTCTCCATCCAACCTCACTGAGCTCGAGCTGTTTGGCAAGGAAGAATGGGCAAGAATTTCAGTCTCTCGATGTGCAAAACTGATAGAGACATACCCCAAGCGACTTGCAGCTGTAATCCCAGCAAAAGGTGGCTCTACAAAGTAGTAACGCAAGGGGGCCAAATAATTTTGCACGCCCCACTTTTCATTTTTTCATTAGTTAAAAACGTTTCAAAAATCCAAAAGATTTCGTTCCACTTCGCAATTGTGTCCCACTTGTTGGTGATTCTTCACAAAAAATAAAAATTTTATATCTTTATGTTTGAAGCCTGAAATGTGGCAAAAGGTTGAAAAGTTAAAGGGGGCCGAATACTTTCGCAAGCCACTGTACAGTAATGTTTCCTGAGATGTGGCCACAGCCGCCTCCAATAGAGTAGTGGCTTTAGGTATCTGGGGGAAGCACCACCAATGCAAGAATGTCATCTGGGATGCGAAGAAATGGGATCTCATGTCCGGCATAGCCAACCCCCCTCGAGTTATTGGTAGTTTCAGGATTGCTAGGGATAACCTGGGAGAATTGGCTCCCCAAAAGAAATCCACCACAATGGAGTCTATGCGTTTAAACAGTGTCACCGAGACATATACAGGCAAGTTCGATAGAACGTACAGCAGCTTTGGAAGGAAAATCATTTTAAATAGGTTTATGTGACCCATCACTGTCAATAGCATATTCCTCCACCACTGCACCTTCTCACGAAGAGCCTCCATTACCGGTCTCAGATTAAGGTCCAGATACCCCGAAATGGGAAGTTGAATCACAACTCCCAGATATTTAAAGGATTGGGACAGTTGAATGGGGGAATCCGCCGGGACCGACACTGTGTCATCCATAGCAAACAGGGATGATTTGCTCCAATTGATACAGAACCCAGAGTAGTCTCCGAACTCCTGTATCAATCGGAAGGCCGCGGATAACGAAGCACCCCGATTCTGCAGATACAGGAGCATGTCATCCGCATAAAGGGAGACTCGTTCCTCAATCCCCCCCACCCGAAGTCCATTCATGTGAGGAGTATCCCTTAGTTTTGCCGCTAAAGGCTCTATGGCCAAAGCAAAAAGAAGGGGGGATAGCGGGCACCCCTGTCTGGTCCCCCGGAGGACAGGAAATGGCTCAGATATAATTCCATTTACCCTCACCCTGATCAATGGGTCAGTGTATAACAGCTTCACCCAGGATATAAATATAGGTCCGAATCCCAATATCTCCAGGAGACCAAACAGCTAGCCCCACTCCACCGAATCAAAGGCCTTCTTGGTGTCCAAGGAGGCCACCACTCTCTCCCCGGAATTGTCATGGTCAGTCTGTAGGTTAATAAATAACTTTCTAACATTCATTTGTGCACAACGCCCTTTTATAAAGCCCGTCTGATCCAGGTTAACTAGCTTCAGGATTACCGACTGTAGCCTCCCCGCCAATACTTTCGCTAGAATTTTGGTGTCGACATTCATCAACGAGATGGGTCTATAGGATTCACATTGTTTAGGATCTTTTCCCCCTTTATGTATTAGGACCACCAAGGCCTCACTCATAGAGGGGGGAAGTCTCCCCTCCTGCCGCGCAGTCAAGAACACTCGTAATAGTCGGGGCGCCAGTCCACCACTAAAGGTAGTGTAGCATTCCGAGGGTATACCATCTAGGCCCGGAGATTTCCTAGGGGCAAAAGAAGCTATCGCCCCCTCAACCTCCTCCACAGTTATGTCAGCTTCCAGTTCTTCACGATCTTCATTTGTTAACCTAGGAAGATCAATATCATTCATATAATTTTCTAGAGTGTTACCTTCCAGTGGGATGCATGACTTGTAAAGTTCTTTGTAAAACTGGGTAAAGACCTGTAGTATACCCTCGGAATCACTCACCTCCACCCCACCTTGGTCATAGATACTCATTATACATATGGGTGTGTATTCTGGTCATGCCAAATATGCCAACAGTCTACTATTTTTGTCCCCAAATTCAAAAATACGTCTACGCTGCGCAAGTCTGAGTTTGGTAGTCTGGTCAGTCAGTATTTCCTTTATGCCCGCGTCTTATCCTGGAGAATCCGCAAACCCTCCCTAGTCGGTCGCCTAACGTATTCTGCCTCAGCTAGAGATACCTCACGTTCCCTGTCCATTATTGAAGAGGCTAGTTGTTTCTTGAAGCCACTCACCTCCGCCAAGAACACCCCTCGTAAAGTAGCTTTGAATGCCTCCCACTTTATTAGATCAGAACCAGCATCCCTGTTTTCCTTACAGAACAGCTGAATAGTCTCAGTACATTTAATTTTTACATATTCCTCCTGTAACCAACTAGCCTCCATCCTCCAGTGTCTGATTCCCTGTCTCTGTCCCACTACAATATCTACTAGTATAGGTGAATGGTCCGAGTGCACTCTAGGTAAGTACCTCGCCCCAGCCACCATTTGCAGTCCCTCAGGTTCAACCAATACAGTGTCTATCCTAGACAATGTTTTATGTGTCTCAGAGTAACAAGAATATTCCCTAATCTCTGGGTGTCTCGCCCGCCATGCATCACAGAAGCCGTGAACTGACATCCCCTTGCTAGTGGTGTTGGCGTTTTTGGCGGTGCATCCAACTTGTCCATTGTCGGATCCACCACCGCGTTCAAGTCTCCCAAAATGAAAATCCTCCCTTCTGCTATCTCAAAAGCATATCATCCAGATGAGACAAGGAGAAGGGAGGCGGGACATACAAGTTCACAAAGGTCATGAATCTATTAAGAACTTTTATCACTATGATAACATATCTACCCTTTATATCCGTTTTAATTGCATGGATACATATGGGTAGGGATTTAGCTACTAGTGTGGACACTCCCCTAGCATATGAAGAATAACTTGCATGGTAGGCCCCAACAATATGAGCCCTTTTAAGAGAGAGAGTCCTGGAGCCCTGCAGATGTGTTTCCTGTAACAATATTAAATGTGGTTTATATTTTTTGAGATAGTCAAAGACCAGTGATCTTTTAAATTTGGAGTTAAGGCCTCTGACGTTCCAAGAGATCACTCTAAGATTCACAGCCATAGTATATAAAGCAAGAACCTCCTCCCCTCCCCTCACTCCCAATACTTTGGTATGGCATCTTCCAGGGCTCCACCACTCCCTCCCCTTGCCCTGTTGGGCAGCAACATATAAGGCAAACAGCAAATATTTGAAATGAGCTTGAAATCATGAGCATACATAAAGCATAATAACAATTATCCCAGTTACTCCCCCCCTTCTCCCCCCTTGTTCCCCTCCCACCACCCCGTACCCGCCCCCAACTTGCAAGGCACTTCATTCCCAAAACCTTTAACCCAAAAGAGGTTATAACGGATGTGCGACTTCAGAAAGTCACACAGGCTCCAGCACTGTGAGGAGTAAGTTCAAGTGTGAGAAAAAAAAACCCACAAGAAAAAAAAACCTATAACAAAAAAATAAAAATATATGTGTTCAGTGAGAAGAGGAAACATTCCTGTTCCACTCCTCAAGTTTCAAGTAAAGAAAAAAAAAAAAACCCTCGTTTCCGAAAGGATAAAAAACCTGCAGATTCCTTCAGTGTTAAAAATACAATTGAGCATTTGAAAGCAGAAAGCATAATCCCTCTGTAGCTCTCCGGACTGCCAGGTGCATAAGGCCACATCAGAGGGCACTAGTCAGTTCATCCAGGAATTATGTAGAATGGGCCAGGGGGAAAAAGGGGTGGTAAAAGATCAGCTCAGCATCCCCAGATTTTCCTCCCCTGACATCCCTCATCCCCCAAAATCTCCTCCATCTGTATGTATGGATTTAAGGTGATCTTGGAGAACCCCCGCCTCTCGGGCGTCCCCTCGCATACAGCCAGTCAGAAGCCTCCGTGGGGGTGGTAAAAAAATGCGCCTTACCATTATCCACAATGCGTAGTTTTGCTGGGTATAGCATACTGTACATCAGGTTCAGTTCTCTAAGCCGTTTCTTTATCTGATAGAAGGAAGCCCTCTGTTTTTGCGTGGTGGCAGAGAAATCAGGATAAATAGATATCCGATAATTATGACACTTCAGCTCAGGGCCTGTCCTGGCTCCTTTCAGGATATTTTCTCTGTCTCTAAAGTGCAAAATCTTTGCTATCATGGGTCTGGGGATTGCTCCCTTTGGTGGGGGTTTACCTGGTACTCGATGTGCCCTCTCTATGGCAAACATAGCAGTGAAAGTTCCAGGGGCCATATTCTCTTTCAGCCAGTCCTCCAAGAATTCCACAGGATGGCTACCTTCCACTCCTTCAGGGAACCCCACCAGCCTTATGTTATTTCTTCTCATGCGGTCCTCCATGTCGACCATTTTAAGAGTGTGCTCAGAGAGGGTCTTTTTAATGACTTGGTTATCAGTGCTCATAGGTCTAACAGTGTCCTCCAGAGCAGCAATGCGATGATCAGTAGCCTGGGCCTTTTCTCTAAGCTTCTGCATATCGTGTTTCATAAAGGAGAATTCCATTTGCAGTTCCCCAAAATGATCTAGCAGCTTAGTTTGACACCCCTGTATGGCAGCCATTATTTGCTTAAGGGACGGCTCCTCTTCCTCCTCCAAGGCCCTGTCTGCACCATGTATGAGCACATCTTCCCTGTCCAGTGATCTCCCCCTGCGTATAGTGCGGTCTCTCTGTACTCTGGGACTCACCCGACCAGAGGAAGCAGGCAGCGGTCTGTGTCCCCATGCTGCCGGAGCGGCGGCCATTCCTCATCCTCCTCTCTCCCCGGTGCCGCGGCGCCATCTTGAGAGCCCCAGGCATAACGGGCCAATCTCTCCCCCGGTGTTTTTGGCCATTGAGGCCCATATTTCACCATCCCCTGAGGCTCTCAGGAGGGTCCTCCACTCATGCCCCAGCAGTCCAGGGCAAAACGCCAGCTTTTGCTCACAGGATTAAGTCAGGATCTAGAATCTGCAGGGAGAGCTCCTCTCCAGACATCCTCACATGCTGCGCGCCGGCTCCGCCCTGTGTTTATCACCTTAATGCATCCTATACATTAAGGTGAAAAAACACCGATCAGTGACCAGCTCATGGACCCACTTTTTTACTTAACTGCACCCTTGCACTAAGTCCCACAGGGACACACTGTTTCTCTGCTAGGGGGTATAAAAGGTGTTCAAAGAATAGATTGATAGCAGCGCAGCCACTGGCTCCAATTGTTGTCAATCAAATTCAATGACAGGGCTGCCGGGGGGAGGGGCAAAGTTCTGCATTCGGTTTCTATGGATGCTGAATGCTGGACTCGGGAGCACCCCTGCATGGTAACCGCCTGAGAGAGTGCTTCTCCCAGGGGGAGATCTGATGCGGGGAGGAGCAGAGAGAGACACTGAGGAACCCCAGAAGATGAGGATCGGGGGCACTCTGTGCAAAAGAAGCTTCACGGTGGAGCATGTTTGTTCTTTTTGATAAAATATTTTAACTGTCACTTTAAACACCATGTTGTTATTTGCACATACCTCTGGAACGCTGCAGTGATTGCTCTTTTTAATTTCCTGAGGTGCTTGCAAAATCCTTTTTTGACTTCTGATTTGGTGTCTGCAATTTTTTGTTTTGTTTTTCCTGAAATTAAACAAAATAAATGCATTGTAAATTATATGTAAATGTGACAATATGCATTTTTGGAAAAAGATTAAAATAATATCTTACTTTTTTTATGATCTGATGAATTTTTTGCAGCTGTGCATGTTCTCTATGTTTTAGATCAGACCATCTTTTGTGTAGTTGATCTTTGGACCGCAGGATTCCATGCTTCTTATTTATATCTTCAATTACTTTATCCAGTATGCGATCCTTACGCGCATTCGGTTTGTTGTAGTTCTTTAGCTTCCCATCGTAATCATAGGTTTCAAACTACCTCACGGGCTCCACCATTTCTCCTCTACTCATGGCTGTTGCCTTTGTTTTGCCTGCATACTTCTTCTTATGCCCAGGCGTGCTCTCCTCTGCTTTCTCCATGCTGTAATGGCGCTGAGTGTAGGCCCTATGTCGCAGACTGTGTTGCGTGATCGCGGGGCACAGAGGGGCGGAGCTTAGGACACATGCACTGAGACTCAAAACCATGCAGGATCGTTCGCGGACGTTCTTTCGGTACTTTCATTCCATGCATGGTGATTCTTCCGTATTGTTTATTTGATATTACTTCCGGGGTCATTAGCAGCTTCCGATTATGCGCATTCGTTTGCTTACGAGACGACGATTGCTGTACACATTCCATGATTCTCGTTCGTTCCACTGACGTACAAGAAAAATTATGGGGCTTGCTCCGTCGATATTTTTCATTTGCACAGTCGGAATCAGGTGTCGAAAGTAGTGTACACACGATCCGAAAATCGCACGATCCTTCATCGGATGACCATTTTCGTACGATATTCGGATCGTGTGTACGGGACATTAGGCTGGCCACAATAAAAGGCCACTCTAAAATGTGCAGTTTTACTGTATTGGGGGGGTCCCAAAACCAGTCAGTATCTGGTGTGACCATTTGCCTCACGCAGTGCAGCACATCTCCTTCGCATAGAGTTGATTGTGGCCTGTGGAACACGATGTCGTATACGCCGATCCAGAGCATCCCAAACGTGCTCAATGGGTGACATGTCCGGTGAGTATGCTGGCCATGCAAGAACTGGGATGTTTTCAGCTTCCAGGAATTATGTTCAGACCCTTGCAACATGGGGCCATGCATTATCATGCTGCAACATGAGGTGATGGTCGTGGATGAATGGCACAACAACAGGCCCCATGACCTCGTCTCGGTATCTCTGTGCATTCAAAATGCCATCAATAAAATGCACCTCTGTTCATTGTCTATAGCTTACGCCTGCCCATACCATAACCCCAGCGCCACCATGGGCCACTCAATGCACAATGTTGACATCAGCAAAACGCTCACCCACACAATACCATACATGCTTTCTGGCAACTGCCCTTGTACAGTGAAAACCGGGATTCATCCGTGAAGAGAACACATCTCCAAAGTGCCAGACGCCATCAAATGTGAGCATTTGCCCACTCAAGTCGGTTACGACGATGAACTGCAGTCAGGTCGAGACCCCGATGAGGACGACGAGCATGCAGATGAGCTTCCCTGAGACGGTTTCTGACAGTTTGTGCAGAAATTCTTTGGTTATGCAAACTGATTGTTGCAGCAGCTGTCCGGGTAGCTGGTCTCAGACGATCTTGGAGGTAAAGATGCTGGATGTGGAAGACCTGTACTGGTGTGGTTACATGTGGTCTGTGGTTGTGAGCCCGGTTGGATGTACTGCCAAATTCTCTGAAACGTCTTTGGAGACGGCTTATTGTAGAGAAATGAACATTCAATTCAAGGGCAACAGCTCTGGTGAACATTCCTGCAGTCAGCCTGCCAACTGCACGCTTCCACAAAACTTGCAACATCTGTGGCATTGTGCTGTGTGATAAAACTGCACATTTTAGAGTGGCATTTTATTGTGGCCAGTCTAAGTGCCGGTTCACACTACAGCAACTTGGGATCCGACTTGTCAGACCTCAAGTTGCCCCAAGTCTCTGGACATAAGAAATTCCATTGAAGTGAATGAGAGCCGTCTTAATGTACACTACTGAAGATGCTCCGACTTCAGAAAAGGTTCCTGTGCTACTTCAAGGCGACTAATTGGCAACTCTATATTGAAGCGACTTTACAGGAAAAAGAAATATATATATATACACATACACAGTATCTCACATTTTTGTAAATATTTTATTACGGTATATCTTTACATGTGACAACACTGAAGAAATGAAACTTTACATTGTAACAAAGTAGTGAGTGTATAACTTGTATAACAGTGCAAATTTGCTGTCCCCTCCAAAATAACTCAACATACAGCCATTAATGTCTAAACCGCTGGCAACAAAAGTGAGTACACACCTAAGTGAAAATGTCCAAATTGGGCCCAAAGTGTTAATATTTTGTGTGGCCACCATTTTCCAGCACTGCCTTAAGTCCTCTTCCACTCCTCCATGACAACATCACGGAGCTGGTGGATGTTAGAGACCTTGCACTTCTCCACCTTCTGTTTGAGGATGCCCCACAGATGCTCAATAGGGTTTAGGTCTGGAGACATGCTTGGCCAGTGCATCACCTTTCACCCTCAGCTTCTTTAGCAAGGCAGTGGTCGTCTTGGAGGTGTGTTTGGGGTCATTATCATGTTAGAATACTGCCCTGTGGCCCAGTCTCCAAAGGGAGGGGATCATGCTCGGCTTCAGTATGTAACAGTACATGTTGGCATTCATGGTTCTCTCAAACTGTAGCTCTCCAGTGCCAGCAGCACTCATCCAGACCCACCACCATGCTTGACTGTAGGCAAGACACACTTGTCTTTGAACTCCCCACTTGGTTGCTCCCACACACGTTTGACACCATCTGAACCAAAAAAGTTTATCTTGGTGTCTTTAGACCACAGGACATGGTTCCAGTAATTGATGTCCTTAGTCTGCTTGTCTTCAGCAAACTGTTTGCGGGATTTCTTGTGCATCATCTTTAGAAGAGGCTTCCTTCTGGGATGACAGCCATGCAGACTAATTTGATGCAGTGTGCAGCGTATGGTCTGAGTACTGACAGGCTGCCCCCACCGCTTCAACCTCTGCAATGCTGGCAGCACTGATACATCGATTTCCCAAAGACAACCTCTGGATATGACGCTGAGCACTTGCACTCAACTTTTTTGGTCGACCATGGCGAGGCCTGTTCTGAGCGTAACCTGTCCTGTTAAACCGCTGTATGGTCTTGGCCACCGTGTTGCAGCTCAGATTCAGGGTCTTGGCAATCTTCCTATAGCCTAGGCCATCTTTAAGTAGAGCAACAATTCTTTTTTTCAGATCCCCAGAGAGATCTTTGCCTTGAGGTGCCATGTTGACCTTCCAGTGACCAGTACGAGAGAGTGTGAGCGATAACCAAATTTAACACACCTGCTCCCCATTCACACCTGAGACCTTGTAACACTGAGTCGCATGACACCGGGGAGGGAAAATGGCTAATTGGGCCCAATTTGGACATTAGGGATGAGCTTCGAGTTCGAGTCGAACTCATGTTCTACTCGAACATTGGCTGTTCGCAAGTTCGCCGAACAGCGAACAATTTGGGGTGTTCGCGGCAAATTCGAATGCCGCGGAACACCCTTTAAAAGTCTATGGGAGAAATCAAAAGTGCAAATTTTAAAGGCTTATATGCAAGTTATTGTCATAAAAAGTGTTTGGGGACCCGGGTCCTGCCCCAGGGGACATGGATCAATGCAAAAAAAAGTTTTAAAAACGGACGTTTTTTCAGGAGCAGTGATTTTAATAATGCTTAAAGTCAAACAATAAAAGTGTAATATCCCTTTAAATTTCGTACCTGGGGGGTGTCTATAGTATGCCTGTAAAGGGGCGCATGTTTCCTGTGTTTAGAACAGTCTGACAGCAAAATTACATTTTGAAGAAAAAAACACATTTAAAACTACCCGCGGCTATTGCATTGCCGACAATACACATAGAAGTTCATTGATAAAAACGGCATGGGAATTCCCCACAGGGCAACCCCGAACCAAAATAAAAAAAAAAAAATGATGTGGGGGTCCCCCTAAATTCCATACAAGGCCCTTCAGGTCTGGTATGGATATTAAGGGGAACCCCAGCCAAAATTTAAAAAAAAAAATGACGTGGGGTTCCCCCTAAATTCCATACCAGACCCTTCAGGTCTGGTATGGATTTTAAGGGGAACCCCGCGCCAAAAAAAAAAAAAAAACGGCGTGGGGTCCCCCCAAAAATCCATACCAGACCCTTATCCGAGCACGCAACCTGGCAGGCCACAGGAAAAGAGGGGGGGACGAGAGTGCGGCCCCCCCCCTCCTGAACCGTACCAGGCCACATGCCCTCAACATTGGGAGGGTGCTTTGGGGTAGCCCCCCAAAACACCTTGTCCCCATGTTGATGAAGACAAGGGCCTCATCCCCACAACCCTGGCCGGTGGTTGTGGGGGTCTGCGGGCGGGGGGCTTATCGGAATCTGGAAGCCCCCTTTAACAAGGGGACCCCCAGATCCCGGCCCCCCCCCCGTGTGAAATGGTAAGGGGGTACTTACCCCTACCGTTTCACTAAAAAACTGTCAAAAATGTTAAAAATGACAAGAGACAGTTTTTGACAATTCTTTTATTTAAATGCTTCTTCTTTCTTCCTTCATCTTCTTCTGGCTCTTCTGGTTCTTCCTCCGACGTTCTCGTCCAGCATTTCCTCCACGGCGTCTTCTATCTTCTTCTCCTCGGGCCGCTCCGCACCCATGGCATGGGGGGGGAGGCTCCCGCTCTTCTCTTCATCTTCTTCTTCTTCATCTCTTCTTCCTTCTTCCTTCTTCTCTTCTTCATTTCTTCTCCGGGCCGCTCCGCAGCCATGCTGACATGGAGGGAGGCTCCCGCTGTGTGACGGCGTCTCTTCGTCTGACGGTTCTTAAATAACGGGGGGCGGGGCCATCCGGTGACCCCGCCCCCTCTGATGCACGGTGACTTGACGGGACTTCCCTGTGACGTCACGGGGAATGCCACAGGGAAAACAAAAGTGGAAAGTGCTGCGCTAATCCAGTGTGATATGTTTGTGTAACAGTGTTTATTTAAGAAAATTAAATCAACAAATGAAAAAATGGGGTGTACAGGTGCTATGTCTGTGTGCACAGTATCCTGTATTTACTATCACTAAATCTGAGTAAAAAAACCCAATCCTATATGCTGTTGAACCTGTAGAAGGGATGCAAAAGTGCTCTGTGTGTAGGGAACCAATGCGAATAGTTCTCATACACATCTAGTAACTTGTGTAAATAAACCCTTAAAGTGCTGTCGTGCCTGTGCAAAAAGGGGTATTAGAATGGAAAAGTGAAAAAAGGTATGCAGGTACTGTGTTTGTATGCACAGTATCCTGTGAAGAAAGTATATAGATATATAACACAATTCCTTATGAAATGGAGTGTACGAGTGCTACGTCTGTGTGCACAGTATCCTGTATATACACTAAATCTGAGTGGAAAGAACAGAAGACGAAAAACAAATCCTATATTACGTTGAACCTATGAAAAGGATGCGACAGTGCACTGTGTGTGGGGAACCAATGCAAATGGTTCTCATACACACCTAATAACTTGTGCAAATACACTCTTAAAGTGCTGTCGTGCCTGTGCAAGGAGAAAATTCCGGATGAAAGCAGAAAAAAAAAAAAAAAAAGTATGCGGGTACTGTGTTTGTATGCACAGTATCCTGTGAAAAAAATATATAAATATATAACACGATTTTTTCTCTATAAGGGTAATCAGGATAGTAAATAATATCCACATAACATGTGCAAATCCTGATTGCTGTTACTATATGTATATGATTATTCTATCTCTATGGGCTGCAGAGATATAACAGCACCTTAAGGTTTTTTCATTTGTTTTGCACCTACTGTGCTGTCACAACCCTTATAGAGAAAAAATCTGACATAAAGAATCGTGTTATATATTTATATATTTTTTTCACAGGATACTGTGCATACAAACACAGTACCCGCATACTTTTTTTTTTCTGCTTTCATCCGGAATTTTCTCCTTGCACAGGCACGACAGCACTTTAAGAGTGTATTTGCACAAGTTATTAGGTGTGTATGAGAACCATTTGCATTGGTTCCCCACACACAGTGCACTGTCGCATCCTTTTCATAGGTTCAACGTAATATAGGATTTGTTTTTCGTCTTCTGTTCTTTCCACTCAGATTTAGTGTATATACAGGATACTGTGCACACAGACGTAGCACTCGTACACTCCATTTCATAAGGAATTGTGTTATATATCTATATACTTTCTTCACAGGATACTGTGCATACAAACACAGTACCCGCATACCTTTTTTCACTTTTCCATTCTAATACCCCTTTTTGCACAGGCACGACAGCACTTTAAGGGTTTATTTACACAAGTTACTAGATGTGTATGAGAACTATTCGCATTGGTTCCCTACACACAGAGCACTTTTGCATCCCTTCTACAGGTTCAACAGCATATAGGATTGGGTTTTTTTACTCAGATTTAGTGATAGTAAATACAGGATACTGTGCACACAGACATAGCACCTGTACACCCCATTTTTTCATTTGTTGATTTAATTTTCTTAAATAAACACTGTTACACAAACATATCACACTGGATTAGCGCAGCACTTTCCACTTTTGTTTTGCACTATTCATGGGCTTTGTTTGATCCCACTCTGTGCTTGCAGCTGTCCGTACACACCGCTGTTTCCAAGGTAGCGCAGGGATAATCCATATAAACAATGCCACAGGGAAGTCCCGTCATGTCCCGTGCGTCAGAGGGGGGCGGGGCCACCCGGTGGCCCCGCCCCCCGTTATTTAAGAACCGTCAGACGAAGAGACGCCGTCACACAGCGGGAGCCTCCCACCATGCCAGCATGGCTGCGGAGCGGCCCGGAGAAGAAATGAAGAAGAGAAGAAGGAAGAAGAGATGAAGAAGAAGAAGAAGATGAAGAAGATGAAGAAGATGAAGAGAAGAGCGGGAGCCTCCCCCCATGCCATGGGTGCGGAGCGGCCCGAGGAGAAGAAGACAGAAGACGCCGCGGAGGAGATGCTGGACGAGAACGCCGGAGGAAGAACCAAAAGAGCCAGAAGAACCAGAAGAAGATGAAGGAAGAAAGAAGAAGCATTTAAATAAAGGAATTGTCAAAAACTGTCTCTTGTCATTTTTAACATTTTTTTAGTGAAATGGTAGGGGTAAGTACCCCCTTACCATTTCACACAGGGGGGGGGCCGGGATCTGGGGGTCCCCTTGTTAAAGGGGGCTTCCAGATTCCGATAAGCCCCCCGCCCGCAGACCCCCACAACCACCGGCCAGGGTTGTGGGGATGAGGCCCTTGTCTTCATCAACATGGGGACAAGGTGTTTTGGGGGGCTACCCCAAAGCACCCTCTCAATGTTGAGGGCATGTGGCCTGGTACGGTTCAGGAGGGGGGGGGGCCGCACTCTCGTCCCCCCTCTTTTCCTGTGGCCTGCCAGGTTGCGTGCTCGGATAAGGGTCTGGTATGGATTTTTGGGGGGACCCCACACAGTTTTTTTTTTTTTTTTGGCGCGGGGTTCCCCTTAAAATCCATACCAGACCTGAAGGGTCTGGTATGGAATTTAGGGGGAACCCCACGTCATTTTTTTTTTAAATTTTGGCTGGGGTTCCCCTTAATATCCATACCAGACCTGAAGGGCCTTGTATGGAATTTAGGGGGACTCCCACATCATTTTTTTTTTTAAATTTTGGTTCGGGGTTGCCCTGTGGGGAATTCCCATGCCGTTTTTATCAATGAACTTCTATGTGTATTGTCGGCAATGCAATAGCCGCGGGTAGTTTTAAATGTGTTTTTTCCTTCAAAATGTCATTTTGCTGTCAGACTGTTCTAAACACGGGAAACATGCGCCCCTTTACAGGCATACTATAGACACCCCCCAGGTACGAAATTTAAAGGGATATTACACTTTTATTGTTTGACTTTAAGCATTATTAAAATCACTGCTCCTGAAAAAACGGCCGTTTTTAAAACTTTTTTTTGCATTGATTCATGTCCCCTGGGGCAGGACCCGGGTCCCCAAACACTTTTAATAACAATAACTTGCATATAAGCCTTTAAAATTAGCACTTTTGATTATTCATGTTCGTGTCCCATAGACTTTAACGGTGTTCGCGTGTTCGAACGAATTTTTTTCCTGTTCGCATGTTCTGGTGCGAACCGAACAGGGGGGTGTTCGGCTCATCCCTATTGGACATTATCACTTAGGGGTGTACTCACTATTGTTGCCAGCAGTTTAGACATTAATGGCTGTGTGTTGAGTTATTTTGAGGGGACAGCAAATTTACACTGTTATACAAGCTGTACACTCACTACTTTACATTGTAGCAAAGTGTAATTACTTCAGTGTTACATGAAACGATATAACAAAATATTTACAAAAATGTGAGGACGAGAGAACAAGCCAGCTCACAGCAATTATACTTTATGCTGCAATGTGTTATTCATGACAAATGTGTATGAATTATAATGATAATTTGCCATCATGATATCTGTATATACTGTATATGAAAGAATAAATGTGCCATCATGCATTTTGACCATTTTACCAGCTATGTGTCACATACTTCATTTAAAGTCCCAAACCTTTACCTTTTCAAGTATTGCTGCGATCGATAGAGCGAGAGCAATAATTCTAGCAAAAGTCTTCCTCTGTAGTGCCGCGTACACGTGGCCGGACTTGCCAACGGGCTAAACTCCGTCGGCATTTCCGACGGAAATATTTAGAACATGTTCTATATCTGAGTCCATCGGAAATGCTGACAGAAAAAGTCAGATGGGGCATACACACGGTCAGAATGTCCGACCGAATGCTCCCATCGGACTTTTTCTGTCGGGAAGTCCGGCCGTGTGTACGCGGCATAACTCTAACTTGGTAACTGTTAAATTTTTTTTTTTTTAAGGCATCGCCTATGGAGATTTTTAGGTACCGTAGTTTGACGCCATTCCACGAGTGTGCGCAATTTCAAAGCATGACATGTTGGGTATCTATTTACTTGGCATAACATCACCTTTGTAACATAAAATAATGCAACGATCACCATTTTATTCTCTAGTGTCTCTGCTAATATATATATATATATATATATATATATATAAAGTGCAGATTTTAACTTGTAAGCAACAAATGTCAGAAATAGGCTAATGCCGCGTACACACCGACAGACTTTCCAGCGCACTTTCGACAGACTTTTGACGGTCTTCCGACTGACTTTTTAACGAATGGACTTGCCTACACACGATCACACCAAAGTCCGACGGATTCGTACGTGATGACGTACACCGGACTAAAATAAGGAAGTTGATAGCCAGAAGCCAATAGCTGCCCTAACGTTGGTTTTTGTCCGTCGGACCACCATACAGACGAGCGGATTTCTGGGTCCGGCGGAGTTACGTCGTAAAGATTTGAAGCCTGTTCCAAATCTAAAGTCCGTCAGATTTGTGACTGGAAAAGGCCGCTAAAGGTCCGGTGAAGCCCACACACGATCGGATTGTCCGCCGGATTTGGTCCGTCAGCGTCCGTCAGACCAGTCCGGTCGAAAAGTTTGACTGTGTGTACGCCCCATTAGGCATGAAAGGTTAGTTAAAGGGGTTGTAAACCTTTGTGTTTTTTTACCTTAATGCATCCTATGCATTAACCACTTAAGGACCAGCCTCGTTTTGGAATTTAGGTGTTTACATGTTTAAAACAGATTTTTTTGCTGGAAAATTACTTAGAACCCCCAAACATTATATATTGTTTTTTTTCTAACACCCTAGAGAATAAAAGGGCGGTCATTGCAATACTTTTTTTCACACTGTATTTGCGCAGCGGTCTTACAAGTTTTTTTTGGAAAAAATTCACTTTTTTGAATAAAAAAATAAGACAACATTAAAGTTAGCCAATTTTTTATATTGTGAAAGATAATGTTACGCTGAGTAAATTGATATCCAACATGTCACGCTTCAAAATTGCGCCCGCTCGTGGAATGGTGTCAAACTTTTACCCTCAAAAATCTCCATAGGCGACGTTTAAAAAATTCTAAAGGTTGCATGTTTTGTGTTACAGAGGAGGTCTAGGGCTAGAATTATTGCTCTCGCTCTAACGATTGCGGAGATACCTCACATGTGTGGTTTGACGACCGTTTTCATATGCGGGCGCTACTCACGTATGCGTTCGCTTCTGCGCACGAGTTCGTCGGGACGGGGGTTTTAAAAAAATATATATATATTTTATTTATTATTTATTTATATTATTTATTTTACATGATTTTATTTTTACACTGTTAAAAAAAAAAAAATTGGGTCACTTTTATTCCTATTACAAGGAATGTAAACATCCCTTGTAATAGAAAAAAGCATGACAGGACCTCTTAAATATGAGATCTGGTGTCAAAAAGACCTCAGATCTCATATTTACACTAAAATGCAATAAATAAAAAAAAAAGTCATTTAAAAAAATGTGCCTTTAAGACGTATGGGTGGAAGTGACGTTTTGACGTCGCTTCCGCCCAGCAGTGTCATGGAGACAAGTGGGCGCCATCTTAGCCTCACTCCTCTCCAGGCACAGCAGGCAGACAGGCGCGATCGCCTCCGCCGCTAACGACGGCTCCGGTAAGCGGCATAGGGCACCGGATCGCGGAGGTAGGGGGCCCCCTCTTCCGCCACCGATAAAAGTGATCTTGCGGCGAATCTGCCGCAGAGACCACTTTTATCTGAAAGCCGACCGCTGCACGAAAACGGGAATACCGGGGTTATGGCAGCTAGCTGCTGCCATAACAACGATATCCGCCGGCAAACTTTGGACGTACATCGGCGTGCGGCGGTCGGCAAGTGGTTAAGGTGAAAGAACACCTGTCAGTGACCGGCCCCCCAGCCCCCTCGTTTTACTTACCTGAACCCTTGAACTTGGGGGGGACACGCTGTCTTGGTTCTTGATTGGATCGATTGATAGAAGTGCAGCCATTGGCTCCCACTGCTGTCAATCAAATCCAATGACGTGAGTGCCGTGGGGCGGGGCCGAGTCCTGCATCCGGCCTCTATGGACGCCGAATGCTGGACTTGGGAGCGCGCCTGCAAGGTAACCCCCTCTGGGAAGCGCTTCTCCGAGGGGGTTATCAGATGTGGGGAGGAGCCACGAGAGCCGCCAGGGGACCCCAGAAAGGCAGGTTCGGGGCCACTCTGTGCAAAATGAGCTGCACAGTGGAGGTAAGCATGATATGTTTGTTATTTAAAAAAAAAAAATTTAAGCTAATTATAAGGTTTTATTAAGATGGTAGGTACATGGTACTGGCCAGACTGGCCACTTTTGTGCCCAGAGCCACCCCAGGGTGCTTTCGGGGATGTGGCCAGGTGGGAACAGCATAACATATATGGTGGACATGTCCAAAGGTAAATAGATTTTGGATCAGGGTCTACAACTTTATATACACCCTCACCCAGATTAACCCGGTAAAGTCCGCAAAATATGCACTCCTGAGTGGCAGGGTAGTTGAAGCCTCAAAAAACCATAGAAGGCTTCTTATGTTTATATTCATATCAGCTAAAATCACAATAGCATGAAAGACTAACAGCAATTGTGCAGGACAAAATGAAGTTGTTTAACAAAATATGGGATCCATGGATCAGATACCAAACAAATGATCCCTGAACAATCACAAACCAGAACCCTTCCTGAATGACATGTCAAAGAGCGTGGAGCCCGTCCCCCTCCCGCCTCTGTAACCCCCCTCCCTAACCAGTGTTGCCAACCGCCTGTAGATTTACGGGCAGCCCTTAAATTTAAGCCCTTTTTCGGGCTGCCCGTTAAAGTCTGTTACGGGCACCAGTGCCTTTAAAAAAAGATGGCCGGGAGCCGAACACGCAACTGCGCATGCGCCGTTCCGAAGCCGGCCGGGCTCAGGAAAGCTCGTACGCGCATGTGCAGTAACGTAATTGCGCCGCCCGGCTCCATTTTTTAAAAGATCGAGAGTCTAGACCACGGCAGCCGTGCAGTGTGCACTCGTGAGCCAAGCAGCCGGTGACAGACGGTGAGGACACTGACTGAGAGGAGGAGGAGAGAGAGAGTGAAGCTGGGGGGGATATCCATAGTAAAAAGTGGTCAGAGAGAGAGGAGGATGTTACTGGGAGCCCCAGGAGGCAGAAGCCATGTCATGCAGGGGACAGAGACTTATGTGCTCTGTCCACCATCCATCATATTACTTCTCCAGTCCACATAAGTGTGCTGTGTCCTCCTCCTGTGCTCCTTTCAATGACGCAAGTGATGGGGGCACAGGAGGAGGACACAGCACACTGATGTGGACTGGAGAAATAATATGATGGTGGACAGAGAAGGAAGCTACTGTGAGGGGGAGAGGAGGACACTATCATGTCCGCAGCCTCTGTCCACCTCCTGTAGTATGTCCGCAGCCACTCTCCACCTCCTGTAGTATGTCCGCAGCCTCTGTCCACCCCCTGTAGTATGTCCGCAGCCTCTGTTCACCTCCTGTAGTATGTCCACAGCCTCTGTCCACCTGCTGTATCATGTCTGCAGCCTCTGTCCACCTCCTGTATCACGTCCACAGGCTCTGTCCACCTCCTGTATCATGTCTGCAGTCTCTGAGGGGATCCTAAAATGGAGTCAAGAGTGGGAGCGCCGCTGGAATGGGGGTTCCGGGAAGAGACAGACTGTGTGGACTGTGGAGAGGAGACTACAGAATAAAACCGGAGCCGTCTGACTGAGCCCTGCACGGTGCACCTGAGAGGAGGTCAGTGACAGCACGGCCAGGCCAGTCTGAGGGGGGTCACTGATGTAAGGGGGAGTGAACACAATAATGTAAGGGGGCACTGATATAAAGGTCCCCCCCCTATATTAGTAATCCCCTCCTTACCTTAGTGTATTCACTCTGCAGAAGGTGGTCTCTGGTCATCATCCTGCAGACTCTGATGTAAGGGAGAACTCTGAGCTGGCTGGGTTATAGTATCCTGACCTTCATGTAAATTGAGAAATATGTTTTTTGACTTTTGTTTAACTTAAACATATTGTTAATAACACTAGTTATGTGCTTATAGTTCAAATATATATATTTGCACAGTTTAGCACTAAAAATAGTCATTTTAGGTACTTTTTTGCAGTGTCAGTAAAGAATGTGGATCTGTCAGTAAATGTCATGTTTTTTTGCCAGTAAAAAAAAAAATTGGTGCCGTTTGTAAATTTTGGCGTTCTGCCAGTAAATTTCACTTTGGGGGGTTGGCAACACAGTCCCAACTTTGCCCTCCACTAACTCTGAACCTTTTTCCTTTCTTTGATAATCCATCCCCTTTTCCCTCGGCAAGACACCGACCTAATGAGGTCTGGATGAGCCCCCCCCCCCATGATCTGGAAAGCCAGACACCCCCAGTAGATAGTTGGGGAGCCGGCGTTTCCCAGCGGACGGGACGTATTCTGAGACCTATGATATTGAGCCTGAACAAGGCCACAGAATATGATGTAATGGGTACAGTGGAAGAACCACCATAGGGTATGGTACATAAACCACAAATATTAAAGTAAATAGGGTACAGTTTACATCAGGACTTGAGGATTGGCCTTGAAAACACAAGAGGTGAACTTCTTGCATATATTTTATGTATGATGTACTACAAATACTGTACAATGAGATGCCGAGGTCAATTGTTATCTGTTATGTGAAAACTTTAATAAAAATCATTACGCGTAAAAAAATTACCTTTACAATCACTTTATGGTAAAAAACTCACACCGTGTGTCCCCCCTCCCTAAACACTTATATAAATCCAGTATTGATCCAGCGCTGTGTAAGGCCTCTTTCACACGGGGCAGATCAGTCATGATCCGCCCCGTGAACATCCGCTTGCTCAGCGGGGATAGCTCCGCCGATCCCCGCTGAGCAGGAAGATGACAGGTGCATCGCTGCACACTGTGCAGCGACGGACCTGTCAGAGCGCCACTCTCCCCTATGGGGGGATCGGATGATGACGGTCCGTAGTGTCCGTCGTCATCCGATCCGATCCGAAAACGGAGGAAAAAGTAGGTTTTTCTTACGTTACACTTTTCGGATCGGAGCGGGGTCGGATGTCAGCAAACATCTCACCGCTGACATCCGACGCTCCATAGGGATGACTGTATGTCCGTTTTTCATCCGAAAACGGATGGATGAAAAACGGACATACGGATCATCCGTGTGAAAGAGGCCTTAGTCTTCTCTTCCTGCCTGGTCTCTGGGGTCGGGGTCAAGTAACTCTGGCGTTGATTTACTAAAGGCAAATCCACTTTGCACTAAAGTGCGGTCGCTGTAGATTTGAGGGGGGCATGTAAGGAAAATAAAAAAACAGCATTTTTGTTTGCACGACAGCGGAGGACCCCAGAACAGGATGTTCAGGGCAGCTCTATGTATACTTGTGCACAGAGCAGGTGAGTATGTTTCTTATTTTAATTTTTGTAAAAAATAGACTTTAAAAATGAAAGCTAGAATCTGATTGGCTGCTATTGCCTCGGTGTTTCCAATTATGAGCACTGTTTCAGACAGTTGCAGAGATATTTCTACTGTCAGGTCCCTCATGTACAGCTCCATACATAGAGGCAGAGGTGCCGTATAACGTTCCCATTATTGCAGTCCTCTTGCCGCGCATCCTGTAATCAGGAGCCGGTGTTCTGTCAAATTCTCCAACACCGGCCATTAACATCTCTGATTCAGCCGGTGCTATCACGTTCCAGGGGGAGTGCTACTGACGTCACGCTGCCGCTTCCCTAGGTTTTCCCTTAGCGCTCCGCCTCCCCGTTCTCCGCCTCCTCCTGCACTGACTGTCACATCTAAAGCTGCGGGGTCCTCTGGCTCTGGAATAGAAAGGTAAGGATCCGTATTCCGCTCCCTATGGGTGTGAAGAGCCCGTTTTCTACACAGCATGGAGGGAATAATATCAGTGTTCAGCCAGCAGCTGGAGAGTTCTGTATGTGCTGGGTATGTTCCACTGATCTCTACTCACCCTGAAGTAGCCGAGGATAGAGGAGGCCAGATCTGCCGGCCGACCTTTGTATATTTAATGTGCATGGCGTTGGGTTTCTGATGGAAGCAAGGCAGATGACCGCATACTGTGTGACGGCTGCATGTGTTGCTTTGTATTAGATTGCATAATGAAGTAAGCAGATCTGCCAGCCTATGGCCTGATTTTACTATGTGCAGTGTGGGACTTCCATTGACTGCATGGATACACTTTGCATCTTTCACCTAGATCATTTCCTAGATTGAATTGTTTGCAGGTCTCCACAATGTAAGGGCTGCTAAGCATATGGAGATCCTGTGTATTGTAAATGTGCTACATCTTTAAAAGTCTACCTCCTTGCCTCCTCCATGAAAGCCAAGCCTATCTGTCTCCATCCATTTTTGCACAACCTTATGTAAAAATGTGTGCATAGCTGCATTCGACAATTCACCTTGAAATGGGTGTTTCAGTATGTAATGTGTTCCCACACCCTTGCTAAGTGCAGTTGGTTATATTGTTCATAACGCACACTAGACATAATAGAGCAGTGTGATGTCTTGCTCAAGGTCATCATGGGCCATCTCTGGCATCTGTGCCTTCTTGGATCCAGCACTGCAGCTGTTAATCTGATCTAGGGCAGAAGAGAGACTGAAAAAAAAAAAAAAAAAGAACTCGCACCATGTGCTTACAAATATTTGTGCTTTCATTCATCATCTCTGCTCTCTGCTATCTACTTGACTGAATGAGAAGATTGGAGAGCATTTATGTTATGTCATGTGTAACTTATGAAGCAAGGGCAAGAGAGCCATTTGCTGTGTAACAGAAAGATGTAATTTGACCCTGAGTATGAAGGACACTCCTCATTTGGCATTGGTCCCTCAAGGCAGAGATGACAGCAAGCTGACAGCATGTCCACATTAGCAGATCGTTATAGGGTAGTGTCATGCTGCTATGGCTTTATTTCAATCAAACTGAGCTCTTTTAAAGCCAATAAATGCCTGCACGTTATTTACATATTTTCATGGGCGTACATTTACCTAAATAGAACATTAACATTTTTCCAGCTGGTAATTTTTCCTAAAAGTACTTTTTGATGTGTTACTCTGCCTGTAACTGAACCATGTTTGACGTGTCTGGGCCTTAATAAATCACAATGCTGTAATCCATAGCAACCAATCGGCATAGATCTTTCACCGATGCAACAAGAATTGATAGCTGCTTGTTAGAAGTCACTGCGCATTATTCCTGTCAGTCTAATTTCCTTTGTATTTATACTTTGTAAAATTACTGCCACTCGGTCCTGTACGCTCTAAGGCCCCTTTCTCATGGGGTGAACTCCTCCAGTTCAGCGGGGGATCTCTCCACTGATCCCAGCTGAGCAGGCGGGTGGCTGGTCCATGTCAACTCTGCTTATGCAGAGTGGACACAGACACAGCTCGCTCTCCTCTATGGGTGGTCAGATGTAAACGGACCATCTGTCTGCTTACACCCAACTGCCACCAGATCCCAGTCCTCCTAGATGGAAGAAGAACTGATCACCATCTGTCTGTTTTTATTGGATTGTATATGGACACATGTCAATTTACACCCACTGTGCCAGAGCGAATGGAGGATTCAATGGGGCCCGCCTGAAAAACTGACAGGCAGACCCGATAGGACCACTAGTGTGAAAGAGGCCTAAAGAAGGAATGAGGAGCCATGTGGAAAATTTAGCTGAACTGTATTTATTTTCTCTTGAGAAGAGTCAATTACAGTGGTTCTTCAGCTTTTTTGAAAAAAAAAAGTACTGTAGTTCACGTTCCATATCATGTTACATTCGTATACAGGGTATAACATGTAACTAAATGAGCACCCAGTCCCTCTTGTGACAGTGAGCCAGGGATCATCTCCCCGCACCCGCTGTCACAATTTAAAAAAGAAAAGATAGAAAGCGTGTCCGTGCAGGGCTCCGCCCATCTGGCCTCATCATTCATTCAGAGTTCTGTAATTGGAAGAACTACAGCTGACTGATTGTAGTAATCAATGAACTGCTTCATTGATTCTTCCTGTCATTCAGTTCCTGCCACCCATAGGAGGTGACAGTCTGCAGGAGCCAGAGATTGCACCCATGATCTGATGATCGCGGGTGCAATGCTTTACAGTCTTCTAATAATAAAATAAATGCAATTTTTTTTAACTGCAAAAAGATGTAGTATTTTTTATTATTATTATTATTATTATTATTATTATTATTATTATTATTATTATTATACAGCGCCAACAGTTTGTGCAGCGCTTGACAAAATTAAGGCAGACATTACAATTTGGTACAAGATGAATCAAAGAGCCCTACTCATTAGAGCTTACAATTTGAAAGGTAGGTGTCAATCGATACAAAAGGTAATGGTTGTGGGGGATGAGCTGATGGAGGAAGTAAAACAGTGTATTAGTTTGAAGCAGGATAGGCTTCTTTAAAGAGCAGGGTTTTCAGGGATCGTCTAAAGATGGATAGATTAGGGGACAGTCGGACAGATTGGGGTAGGGAGTTCCAAAGGATAGGAGAAGCTCTGGAGAAATCCTGCAGGCGAGCATAGGAGGAGATGACAAGGGAGCTAGAGAGCAGGAGGTCTTGGGTTGACCGACAAGAGCGGCTTGGTTGGGATTTTGGGACTAGGTTAGTGATGAAGTTGGGGACAGAGTTATGGATGGCCTTGTAAATTATTGTTAGTACTTTGAATTTTATTCGTTGGATGCGTGGAAGCCAGTGGAGGACACTGGTTGGTAAGGTGGATGCGTCTTGCTGCAGCATTTTATTATGGACTGAAAGGGGGTTAGTCTATGTAAAGGTAATCCAATTAGGAGGGAGTTGCAGTAGTCGAGGCGAGATTTAATCAGGGAGTGAATTAGAAGCTTGGTGGCATCATTAGTTAAAAAGGGGCTTATTCTAGAAATGTTGCAGAGGCTAAGGCGACATGATTGTGATAGGGAATGGATCTGGACCTGAAAGGACAGCTCAGAGTCTAAGGTTACCCCTGGCATGTGGGGACAGACTGATAGATGTGCTATTGATCTTGACAGAGAAGTCAGGGGAAGGGACACGTAGGGGGAGGAAATATTATGAGCTCGGTTTTAGATTCAGTTTGAGGAAGTGGTTTGACATCCAGGCTGATATGTCTGTTAGTAAATCAGTGATGTGTGAGGAGACTGATGGGGTGAGCTGAGGGGCAGAGAGATTTGGGTGTCGTCGGCATATAAATGGTAGTGGAAGCCATGGGAGGCTATCGGCTGACCCAGGAAGGACGTGTAGGTCGAGAATAGTAGAGGTCCAAGGACAGAACCTTGGGGGACCCCAACGGTAAGAGGAAGTGGAGTTGTAAGTGACACTGAAGGTGCGTGAGATAGGTAAGATTTGAGCCAAGGGAGAGCGCAGCCATGGAGACAAAGCAAATTGAGTTTTTTGAGGGGGTAGTCAACTGTATCAAAGGCATCGGAATATATTATTTATATATACAGTACCTTGCAAAAGTGAGTACACCCCTCACATTTTTGTAAACATTTATTATCTTTTCATGTGACAACACTGAAGAAATTACACTTTGCTACAATGTAAAGTAGTGACTGTATAGCTTGTATAACGGTGTAAATTGCTCTCCTCTCGAAAAAACTCAACACCCAGCCATTAATGTCTAAACCACTGGCAACAAAAGTGAGTGCACCCTTAAGTGAAAATGTCCAAGGTGATGGACTGGCCAAGCATGTCTCCAGACCTAAACCCTATTGAGCATCATCTGTGGAGCATCTTCAAATGGAAGGTGGAGGAGCGAAAGGTCTCTGACATCAAACAGCTCGGTGATGTCATCGTGGAGGAGTGGAAGAGGACTCCAGTGGCAACCTGTGAAGCTCTGGTGAGCTCCATGCCCAAGAGAGTTAAGTCAGTGCTGGAAAATAATGGTGGACACAAAATATTAAAACTTGGGGGGTGTGCTCTCATTTGTTACCAGCGGTTTAGACTTTAAAGAGGTTGTGAAAATACACCTGGCAGTGACCGGCCACCAAGATTCCCCCCCCCCCCTCGTTTTACTTATCTGAGCCCTGGAACTTTACCCGGAACAAATCCAATGACCCAGGGGCGAGTCATACATTCGGGGCTAGGGACGCCGAATGCTGGACTCGGGAGCGTGCCCGCAAGGTAACCCCCTTGGCGAATCGCTTCCCCAAAGGGGTTATCTGATGCGGGGAGGAGCCACTGGGGGACCCCAGAAGAGCAGGTTCAGGGCCACTCTGTGCAAAACGACCTGCACAGTGGAGGTAAGTATGATATGTTTGTTATTTCAAGGGGACAGCAAATTTTACACAATTTATACAAGCTGCACATTCACTACTTTACATTGTAGCAAAGTGTAATTTCTTCATTGTGGTCACATGAAAAGATGTAATAAAATATTTACAAAAATGTGAGGTGTGTACATACATTTGTAAGATACTGTATACCATCGTTTTGTAGATGCTTTAACTTTCACACAAACCAATCAATTTACACTTATTGAAACGCCGACTTCTTCTTTTTTTTTTTTTTAATTTTTTTAGTTACCCCCTACCTTGTGTATGGATAGATAGATCGATCTGTATCACACGTGCACACACATATTACCATAAGTATTGGAACGCCTGCCTTTACACGCACATGAACTTTAATGTCATCCCAGTCTTAGTCCATAGGGTTTAATATTGAGTTGGCCCCCCCTTTGCAGCTATAACAGCTTCAACTTTCTGGGAAGGCTGTCCACAAGGTTTAGGAGTGTGTCTATGGGAATATTTGACCATTCTTCCAGAAGCGCATTTGTGTGGTCAGGCACCGATGTGGACGAGAAGGCCTGGCTTGCAGTCTCCACTCTAATTCATCCCAAAGGTTTTCTATTAGGACTCTGTGCAGGCCAGTCAGTTCCTTCACCCCAAACTTGCCCATCCATGTCTTTATGGACCTTGTTTTGTGTGTGTTTAAATTTTTTTTTTTTTTCTATTGCCGGCAATGGTATTGTACCGCTAGCAATTTAACCACTTAACAACCTCGCTATAGCCGAATGACAGCTACAGCGTGGCTCGATAACCCTGGGAGGGCGTACTATGACGTCCTCCCAAAATTGCGCTACCGCGCTCCCCCTGGTAGTATCACGGGAGCACACAGGAGTATCCGTGATGCGTCACAGATCACGGTAAATGGCCGCTGGCAGCGGTTGTTTACCATGTGATTGCTCCGTTAAGTGACGGAGCGATCACTTGTAAACAAACCGGCGTCATGTCCGGTTTCTCTCTCCCCTCTGTACCGATTGGTACAGTGTGAGCGGAGAGGGGAGAGATTGGGTGCAGCAGCTCTGTGGGCTGGATCTGTAGTGCCCATTGCAGGACTCATCCATCCATGCTCACAGCCATGCCATCCATGCTCAGCCATGCATCCATAATTGGCCATCCATTCATCCATCCATCCATTCATCCATCCATCCATCCATACTCAGCCATCCATCCATACCCAGCCCTTCTCAGCAATACCTAGCCCTTCTCAGCGATACTCAGCAAAACCCAGCCATGCTCGGCAATACCCAGAGCTTTCTTTTGGTGGTATTTAATCACTGCTGTGTTTTTTATTTTTTACTACAGCACTGATAGCCGGCACTGGGCATTGATGGGTAACACTGGTGGGCACTGATTGCTGGCACTGGTGGTGCTATAATGTAATCGGGGCACTGATGGTTAGTGCCATGATTACATGTTTTGTTGTCCCCTGCGAGGAGATGCCGCTGATCGGCTCTCATCGCCACACACTCTGTCCAGTGTAAGGCAAGGCGCGCCGATTACCGGCATCTCTGTGTTTACATGTGACCAGTTCAGATGGTTAAATAGCCGCGTACACAACTCTTTACAGAGATCAGGGTAGCGCTGTGTCCTAGTAACACAGCGCGGCCACTCTGGGACGCCGTCCCAGAACAAGAGCCGCCCCGCCGTCATTTGACAGTGGGTGGGCGGCAAGTGGTTAATCACTGCTGGGTATTTTATTTTTTTTACAAGAAAGGCCAAAAATTTTGAAAAAAAAAGTTTTTCTCCTTCACTGATGTGCATTGATTAGGAGGCACTAATATGCATTATTGGGCATTGATGGGCAGCACTGATGAGCAGGCACTGATTGGTGTCACTGATGGGCACTGCTAGGGCTGGTGTCACTGATGGGGGAAGGTGGCTGATCATGGAGGAAGGAGTGTGCTAGACGTACTCCGTGCTCCAGCTGAGACCCGGGTTTACTGATTTCATTTATCCGCCGTCCTGATCTGAAAGTCAGCAACAAATAATCTAAATTCCCCTGCAGTCCCCTGCTGCAATCTTCTGGGTTCCATGGGAGGGAGGAGTGCGTCTAACATACCAAGCCGCCCGCATACAACAACAATTACCTCTGTGTCTGTCTAATCAGCAAAGCATACTTGAGTTTTTTTCCTGTCGGTGGTCGGACCTGCTCCCACACGTCAAAGACAGTGACGTGAAGCAGTAAAGGAGCTGCCAGCATTCTTCTACGTTCCCCACCTCTTGCCATGAGTGTGCTGCCCTCATCTATGTATCCCGCTGACCACCCCAGAACTATCGAATCCAGCTTGGTCAGGTGTGGTAAGTGTAGCTGATGTGGTGGAGTTTTCGTATGCCTCGAATTTCAGCGTTTTGGAGCCTTGAGTAATTTCAAGGTAAATGTATCAAAATCAGAAATTCTTAATGTGTCACTTTTACCACACCAAGTGACAATGATGAAGAAGAATTTTTCGTTTAGATTCTGTTCCTCTAAAATATTTAGCAATTATTATTCCTTCAGATCCGACCCATCTATATTCGACAGATTATATCCCTCTTGTGCAACATACTCTCCAAGATCTTAAAAAATATATGATTCTAATCTATATTCGTGGTTCGGGAGGATTAACATATTGAAAATGGACATAATACCCCGCTTTCTGTATCTTTTCCAAATTGTCCCTGTTCCTATTCTTAGATCGTTTTTCTCTATTCTACAATCTGCTTTTACAAAGTTTTATGAGGGCACAAGAGATCTAGATTAAATAGGAAAACATTAACAATACCCAAAATGAAAGGAGGAGTGGGTGTACCGGATCTATATTATTACTATGTTGCGGCAGTGCTGACTAGATTAGTGAACTGGTTCCACCATTCGGATACCAAACAATGGGTATCAATAGAACAGGTGTTGAATCAGTTTGATCTCCAGGCACTTCCTTGGTTAAACTTCTCTTCCCGTGGTACTCAAGACATTTTCTCCTCTCTACCTTTCCTTACGTCTCGTTTATTTAGTGTCTGGTATAAAATGATTTCGCGGCTAGGGCTTTCTCCACAAGTAGGACCCCTATTTGGCAATCCTCAATTTCCACCTGCAGTAGATCAGATACCTTATTTTTTTTTTTACGTGGAACAAGGAGTCTCACCAAAGAGTCAGTCAGATTCTTTGTCAGGGTAAACTTCCACCCATAATGAACTTTCCTACACAACAGCCCTCACTTGGGCAATGGTTGGAATATCAGCAAGTATTGTCATTCCTGTCCTCTACTCCCTTAACCACTACACATCCGCGCTATGGCCGAATGACGGCCACAGTGCGGACCTGAATTCCCGGGAGGCCATCATATGACGGCCTCCCCTGTGCACGCTCCCTGCGCGCGCCGATCGCCCTGTGATCACCGAGTCGCTGAGACTCGGCTGATCACCGATCCGAGTAAGGGGCTGGTCCCGGCCCCTTACCATGTGTTTACATCATGGGATCAGCTGTCATTGGCTGACAGCTGATCCCATGATGTAAACAAAAGATCGGTAATCGTTTTGTTTTTTTCTACTCACGCTGACAGCTTGAGTAGAAAAAAAAGCCGATCACCGGCTCGGATGCAAGGGACATCGGTCCCCAAGTGGAAGAGGCACATCTGCCTCATCAGTGCCACCAAATAGTGCCACCTAACACTGCCCACAGTGCCACATATCAGTGCCCATAAGTGCCACCTATCAATGCCCACCTGTAGTGCCAATCAGTGCCCATCACTGCCGCCTCATCAGCGTACATCAATGAAGGAGAAAAATGACCCGTTTAAAAAATTTTTTATAACAAAATATAAAATTTTTTTATTTATTTATTTTTTAATTCAGTTTTGTACTTTTTTTTTTTTTTTAACAAAAAGTAAACTGCAGAGGTGATCAAATACCACCAAAAGAAAGCTCTATTTGTGGTGAAAAAATTATAAAAATTTCATTTGGGTACAGTGTTGTATGACCACGCAATTGTCATTCAAAGTGCGTCAGCGCTGAAAGGTGAAAATTTGGTCTGGATAGGAGGGGGGTTTAAGTGCCCTGTAAGCAAGTGGTTAATTCATTTTTTTAATAGAGATCTAAATTAGTTTGACCCCATTTTGGTGCAAAGTACTAAACCAAAACATGACCTACCAGCAATATGTCGGAAGGCTGACCGCAGACCAGCCAGTATTTGTGGGAGGAGTCTGGGACTATTTAGCCCTCCTCCCCTGCCAGGCCAGCGTTACCCTGTATCCCTATCACCTCAACCAGCACCTCCATGAAATTCTGTATCTCTATTACTGCACCCCTTGTCACCCAGTAAACCTATATCGGGCCCCCCTGTAACTAGAGCTCAGCTCCCTCACCCAGCATCCCCATGTCAACCTGTAACCCTTAAACTGCTTTCCCTGTTATCCCACTCAGTGTTACCCTGTAACCCTAACACTGCAGTGCATCCTGTCACTTAACTTCCACACCATGCATCCGCATCTCACCCCTTAATACTCACATTGCAACCCTATCACCCAGCTCACTGACTCACGCATAAGTATCTGTGACCTAGGTCCCTCATCTAGCTCTCCTATCATGCAGTCATGACACTTCACCTTACTACCCATTTACTAACCTGACACACTGTAAGCCTTACGCTGCACCTGTTACCAAACATTCTCACCCAGTGCTCCTAAATCGACCAGTAATCCTCACACTGCCTGTCATCCAGTGCCACTATATCACTTACACTATGCGCTACCATCCCCAGGTCACTCTGACAACCAGAACCCTCATGTCACTCTGTAACGGTCATCCATCCTTTAATTCTTACTGTCTACTCCATTACCCAGCTTCCTCACCTGACACTTCTGTCACCCTGAAACTCATACACTGCATTCCTAGATACCCAGCTCCCTGATCATATACCCCCATGGCACCCTGTAAAACTGAATTGGCATGTTTATTCTGGGATGGGCAGAAACAGGAAAGGCAAAATATAAATATATTAAAATAATGTTATAAAGTGAAACTGGTTAAAGTGATTACCTAGTTCTGCAATCTCATTGCACGTGCAGGTATTCATTTTATAGAAAGCAGTAATGAGAGGCTGACGTTAACAGGCATATTAATGTTATGTTGGAAGGCAGGCTGCAGGCCTGCCTGTGTTTTGAGGGAGGAGTCTGGGACTATTTAGCCCTCCTCCCCCTACCAGGCCAGCGTTAGCTCGTATTTTCTGGTTTCCCGGGTGACGGTCGAAAAGCTTCACTTCCTGTGCGACCGACTGATGTCACTTCCGGCTTTTTCATCCAGTGGAGGAAATACTCATGGGGCATCACATCTCCTGCTCACATTGCGGGCTGCAGGATGGGGGGATCGCTGATCGGAGAGGCCGCGATTTGCCGCACGTTCAGCGGTGTCAGGTACCATTCGGGGGGGAGGCTACAGGCTACAGGCTCCAGGCGGGGGCATTCAGCGCTTTGAGCCAGGTTCACAGGGAAGTGTTCAGCAGCAAACACGTGGTCACACGGCCGGGGGGGGCAGGGAGGAGGGGAGAGGCGTACAGCTGACCTGTCAGGTGGGCAGAGGCATGGTAAAGGAAGGAGGGGAAAAAAAAAGAAAGCACAACAGGTCTTATGGGGGAGTCAGGGTTCAGATGGGGGGGGGGGTCCACAACTTGATGCAGATACATCGCTGCATGGGGGGGGTACCGCCTATCAGAGGTGTACAGGGCCGCTGCTGCTGTGGATGCATGCCAGTACGGTGGCTGTGCACAGGTGGGTGGTTACCTGGTTATCCTGCGCATAGTCTGGTACCCATTTGGGGGTAGCAGGCATGAGGGTTGGGGGGCATCATGATTGGGCTGGGACTTGTGGTTCCCCTCCATCATTTCACCATCACAGGTGTTATCGTGGGGCTACAGGGGTGGGCATGCATGCAGCCACATGTGCTGTCCAGGTGTATATACAGTGGACAAAAAAGTATTTAGTCAGCCACCAATTGTGCAAGTTCTCCCACTTAAAAAGATGAGAGAGGCCTGTAATTGTCATTATAGGTATACCTCAACTATGAGAGACAAAATGTGGAAACAAATCCAGATAATCACATTGTCTGTCTGATTTTTGAAAGAATTTATTTGCAAATTATTGTGGAAAATAAGTATTTGATCAATATCAAAAGTTCATCTCAATACTTTGTTCTATATCCTTTGTTGGCAATGACAGAGGTCAAACGTTTTCTGTAAGTCTTCACAAGGTTGTCACACACTGTTGCTCGTATGTTGGCGCATTCCTCCATGCAGATCTCCTCTAGAGCAGTGATGTTTTGGGACTGTCGCTGGGCAACATGGACTTTCAACTCCCTCCAAAGGTTTTCTATGGGGTTGAGATCTGGAGACTGGCTAGGCCACTCCAGGACCTTGAAATGCTTCTTAGGAAGCCACTCCTTCGTTGCCTGGGCGGTGTGTTTGGGATCATTGTCATGCTCAAAGACCCAGCCACGTTTCATCTTCAATGCCCTTGCTGATGGGAGGAGGTTTGCACTCAAAATCTCACGATACATGGCCCCGTTCATTCTTTCATGTACACGGATAAGTCGTCCTATTCCCTTTGCAGAGAAACAGCCCCAAAGCATGATGTTGCCACCCCCCATGCTTCACAGTAGTTATGGTGTTCTTTGGTTGCAACTCAGCATTCTCTCTCCTCCAAACACGACGAGTTTTGTTTCTACCAAACAGTTCTACTTTTGGTTTCATCTGACATTCTCCCAATCCTCTTCTGGATCATCCAACTGCTCTCTAGGAAACCTCAGATGGGCCCGGACATGTATTGGCTTAAGCAGGGGGACACGTCTGGCACTGCAGGATCTGAGTCCCTGGCGGCATAGTGTGTTACTGATGGTAGCCTTTGTTATGTTGGTCCCAGCTCTCTGCAGGTCATTCACTAGGTCCCCCCCGTGTGGTTCTGGGATTTTTGCTCACCGTGCTTGTGATCATTTTGACCCCACGGGGTGAGATCTTGTGTGGAGCCCCAGATCGAGGGAGATTATCAGTGGTCTTGTATGTCTTCCATTTTTATATTTATTGCTCCCACAGTTGATTTCTTCACACCAATCTGCTTGCCTATTGCAGATTCAGTCTTCACAGCCTGGTGCAGGTCTACAATTTTTGTTTCTGGTGTCCTTCGAAAGCTCTTTGATCTTCACCATAGTGGAGTTTGGAGTGTGACTGTTTGAGTTTGTGGACAGGTGTCTTTATACTGATAACAAGTTCAAACAGGTGCCATTAATACAGGTAATGAGTGGAGGACAGAGGAGCCTCTTAAAGAAGAAGATACAGGTCTGTGAGCCAGAAATCTTGCTTGTTTGTAGGTGACCAAATACTTATTTTACACCATAATTTGAATATAAATTTTTTCAAAAATCAGACAATGTGATTGTCTGGATTTGTTTCCACATTTTGTCTCTCATAGTTGATGACAATTACAGGCCTCTCTCATCTTTTTAAGTGGGAAAACTTGTACAATTGGTGGCTGACTAAATACTTTTTTGCCCCACTGTATATCATTTCATTGCGGGGGGGGTGGGAGGGGGGTGGTGTCATCTAGGGATGTCTGTAAAAAATATACTTCTTGTTTTCCTTCACCGCTGCTGCAGCCACCACCACCTTAGTTTCCTGGGGATGATGTTTCCTATAGTGCCTTCTAGGGCTGGGAGATTCTCTTAAAAAAAAACTCGATTTACGATTCGAATCGAGTTGTGTTTTGTTTTTTTGTTTTTTTTATTTTGGCCGGATGCCGCAGACTAGGCCGAAGCCATGGCCTCGCCTAAAAACTCATGCCCGCAGCGCCTCCGAACCAGCACTGACACCGCTCCGGTCCTGAGGCGCTGCGGGCATGAGCTTTTAGGCGAGGCCGTGGCTTCAGCCTAGTCTGCGGCTACGGACTAGGCCGAAGCCGCGGCCTCACCTAAAAACTCCTTGCCCGCAGCTCTTCAGGCATGGCGCGGTGTCAGCGCTGGTCCGGAGGCGCTGTGGGCATGAGTTTTTAGGCGAGGCCTCGGCCTAGTCCGCGGCTAGGGATGAGCTTCGTGTTCGAGTCGAACCCATGTTCGACTCGAACATCGGCTGTTCGACCGTCCGTCGAATTGCGAACGATATGGGCCGTTCGCGCCAAATTCGTGTGGCGCGTCACGGCCCATAATTCACTGCGGCATCGCAGTGCATTGCTGGCTGATGATTGGCCAAGCATGCACTATGACCCGCATGCTTGGCCAATCACAGCGCCGTCAGTAGAGAGAGCTGTAATTGGCCAAAGCCAGGGTGGCTTTGGCCAATTATGGCTCAGGGGATTTAGTACACACCCCACACTATATAAGGCCGCCTGCACGGCGGCCCTGTGTAGTGTGTGTTCCGGTGTGCTGAGCGATAGAGAGAGAGAGAGACAGTGTCATTTGATTTGAGTTAGATAGATTAGGCAGAACAGTCAGTCAGTTAGCTGCACTTACAGTGTATTGTGTATATATATGCATCCCAGGTGTTGCATATATATATATACACTGTATTCAGTTTAGCTAGATCCGTTCCTGTTATCTTCTATCTAGACTATTTACATTCAGTGCAGTGTGTCCTGCTCACAGTGTTCAGCTAGATCCGTTCCTGCTATTTACATTCAGTACAGTGCTTCCTGCTCACAGTGTTCAGCTAGATCCGTTCCTGCTATTTACATTCAGTGCAGTGCGTGCTGCTCACAGTGTTCAGCTAGATCCGTTCCTGCTATTTACATTCAGTGCAGTGTGTCCTGCTCACAGTGTTCAGCTAGATCCGTTCCTGCTATTTACATTCAGTACAGTGCTTCCTGCTCACAGTGTTCAGCTAGATCCGTTCCTGCTATTTACATTCAGTGCAGTGCGTGCTGCTCACAGTGTTCAGCTAGATCCGTTCCTGCTATTTACATTCAGTGCAGTGTGTCCTGCTCACAGTGTTCAGCTAGATCCGTTCCTGCTATTTACATTCAGTACAGTGCTTCCTGCTCACAGTGTTCAGCTAGATCCGTTCCTGCTATTTACATTCAGTGCAGTGCGTGCTGCTCACAGTGTTCAGCTAGATCCGTTCCTGCTATTTACATTCAGTGCAGTGCGTCCTGCTCACAGTGTTCAGCTAGATCCGTTCCTGCTATTTACATTCAGTGCAGTGCGTCCTGCTCACAGTGTTCAGCTAGATCCGTTCCTGGTATTTACATTTAGTGCAGTGCGTCCTGCTCACAGTGTTCAGCTAGATCCGTTCCTGCTATTTACATTCAGTGCAGTGCGTGCTGCTCACAGTGTTCAGCTAGATCCGTTCCTGCTATTTACATTCAGTGCAGTGCGTCCTGCTCACAGTGTTCAGCTAGATCCGTTCCTGCTATTTACATTCAGTGCAGTGCGTCCTGCTCACAGTGTTCAGCTAGATCCGTTCCTGCTATTTACATTCAGTGCAGTGCGTCCTGTTTACAGTGTTTAGCTACATCCGTTCCTGCTGTTTACATTCAGTGCAGTGCGTCCTGCTCACAGTGTTCAGCTAGATCCGTTCCTGCTATTTACATTCAGTGCAGTGCGTCCTGCTCACAGTGTTCAGCTAGATCCGTTCCTGCTATTTACATTCAGTGCAGTGCGTCCTGCTCACAGTGTTCAGCTAGATCCGTTCCTGCTATTTACATTCAGTGCAGTGCGTCCTGCTCACAGTGTTCAGCTAGATCCTTTCCTGCTATTTACATTCAGTGCAGTGCGTCCTGCTCACAGTGTTCAGCTAGATCCGTTCCTGCTATTTACATTCAGTGCAGTGCGTCCTGCTCACAGTGTTTAGCTACATCCGTTCCTGCTGTTTACATTCAGTGCAGTGCGTCCTGCTCACAGTGTTCAGCTAGATCCGTTCCTGCTATTTACATTCAGTGCAGTACGTCCTGCTCACAGTGTTCAGCTAGATCCGTTCCTGTTATCTTCCTACTGACAGGCAGGCTTGTCTGGTTACAGTATATAAAGCTACCTGAAGAAAATTACAGGTGTTCTTTTTGATCCTATTAGTACCACGGTCAGGCAGCTAGACTATTTACATTTAGTACAGTGTGTCCTGCTCACAGTGTTCAGCTAGATCCGTTCCTGTTATTTACATTCAGTGCAGTGCGTCCTGCTCACAGTGTTCAGCTAGATCCGTTCCTGCTATTTACATTCAGTGCAGTGCGTCCTGCTCACAGTGTTCAGCTAGATCCGTTCCTGTTATTTACATTCAGTGCAGTGCGTCCTGCTCACAGTGTTCAGCTAGATCCGTTCCTGCTATTTACATTCAGTGCAGTGCGTCCTGCTCACAGTGTTCAGCTAGATCCGTTCCTGCTATTTACATTCAGTGCAGTGCGTCCTGCTCACAGTGTTTAGCTACATCCGTTCCTGCTGTTTACATTCAGTGCAGTGCGTCCTGCTCACAGTGTTCAGCTAGATCCGTTCCTGCTATTTACATTCAGTGCAGTGCGTCCTGCTCACAGTGTTCAGCTAGATCCGTTCCTGCTATATACATTTAGTGCAGTACGTCCTGCTCACAGTGTTCAGCTAGATCCGTTCCTGTTATCTTCCTACTGACAGGCAGGCTTGTCTGGTTACAGTATATAAAGCTACCTGAAGAAAATTACAGGTGTTCTATCCCAGCTTAGTGCAGCTACAGGCCATTAGTATGTCTGGAAGGCCAAGAAGGAGAGGCAGACAGTCACAAGCCAATAAGAGAGGGCAAGCAGGCTCTGTGTCTAGTGCTGGTCGTGGAGACGGTGCATCCTCATCAGCACGTGGCCATGGGACACGCTTGGCCTTTTTTTCGGCAGCTGGCCGTGTTGAGCCGCAACATGCGGAAGACTTGGTCGAGTGGATGACCAAGCCGTCCTCATCCTCCTCATCCTCTCTCACCCATGCCCAGGGTGCTTTGTCTGGCAAAGCAGCGGCCTCTTCCCTCAGCTCAATGTCATCAGTGACTCCTTCCCTAGCTCCACCATGTCCTCATGAGGATTCCCTCGAACTGTTTGACCACAGTGTTGGGTACATGCTCCAGGAGGATGCCCAGCGTTTGGAAGGCTCTGATGATGATACTGAGCTCAATGAAGGCAGTAACATGAGCACGGACAGAGGGGGTGCCCAAGAGGGACAGCAATCTGGCAGTCATGCTCCCCCTGCTGCAGCATACTGCCAGGTTTGCTCCAGTGATGAGGAGGGAGGGGATGATGAGGTCACTGACTCAACGTGGGTGCCTGATAGGAGAGAGGAGGAGGAGGAGGAGGAGGAGGAGGAGGTGGCACATCACCAACTAGGCAGGATGCCCTCCAGGGGCCAGCCTAAGGGCAGCACATTGACTGCATCACACCCCAAAGCTCCACATGTGCAGGGCGCTGCAGTCTCTGCGCGTTATTCAAAAAGTTCTTTGGTGTGGGCCTTTTTTGAGACGAGTGCATCAGATCGCACCGCTGCTATTTGCAATATATGTCTCAAGCGTATCTCGCGTGGCCAAAACATCTCCCGCTTGGGTACCACATGCTTGACCAGACATATGTTGACCTGCCATGCAGTTCGTTGGCAAGCGTATCTAAAAGACCCACACCAAAGAACAAAGACGATCTCTCCTTGCTCCTCATCAGCTGAGATTTCCAACCCCACTAGACCTTCAGTCCTCTCTGCGACCTGCAGTGAGAGGAATGAAGGTGTAGAATTAGGTGTGTCACAGCCAAGTACTTATGGGCAATCTGCTTTTGGTACACCGACGTCAGATTGTACCAGGCAAATTTCCCTGCCCCAGCTGCTGCACCGCCGAAAGAAGTTTGCTCCCAGCCATCCACATGCCCAGCGGTTGAATGCTAGCTTGGCAAAATTGCTAGCACTTCAACTGCTGCCTTTTCAGTTGGTAGACTCTGCCCCCTTCCGTGAGTTTGTGGAATGTGCGGTTCCTCAGTGGCAGGTACCCAAACGCCACTTTTTCTCACGGAAGGCGATTCCGGCTCTCTACCGGCATGTGGAAGGCAATGTCCATGCCTCGCTGGACAGGGCGGTCAGCGGTAAGGTGCATATTACCGCTGACTCATGGTCCAGCAGGCATGGACAGGGACGTTACTTAAGTTTCACGGCGCATTGGGTGACTCTGCTGGCAGCTGGGAAGGATGCAGGACAAGGTGCAGTAGTGTTGGAGGTTGTTCCGCCACCACGCCTCCAAAATGCTGATTGTGACACACCTCTCTCCTCCACCCCCTCCTCTTCTTCTTCCTCCATGGCCTCTTCCTCGGAACCAGCGGTGCTCCGTAGGCGTTCAAGGGGCTACGCAAGTACGCAGGCCAAAAGATGCCATGCGGTGCTTGAGCTGGTGTGCTTGGGGGACAGGAGCCACACTGGGGCAGAGGTTCTGTCAGCTCTGCAGGGGCAGGTTCAGAGGTGGTTGACGCCACGCCAACTTAAGGCAGGAATGGTGGTTTGCGACAATGGCACCAACCTCCTCTCTGCCCTCCGACAGGGACAACTGACCCATGTGCCCTGTTTGGCTCACGTCCTTAACTTGGTGGTGCAGCGGTTCTTGGGCAGGTACCCGGGCTTACAGGATGTCCTGAGGCAGGCCAGGAAAGTCTGTGTGCATTTCCGCCGGTCATATAATGCCAGTGCTCGGCTGACGGACCTCCAAAAGGAGTTTAACCTGCCCAAGAACCGCCTAATCTGTGACATGCCCACCAGGTGGAACTCGACGTTGGCCATGCTGCAGCGGCTGCACACGCAGCAGAGGGCCATCAATGAGTACCTGTGCGACTATGGCACCAGGACAGGGTCAGGGGACCTTGGTTTTTTTTCCCCACGCCAGTGGGCCATGATCAGGGATGCATGCACTGTCCTGTCACCATTCGAGGAGGCCACGAGGATGGTGAGCACTGACAGTGCATGCATCAGTGACACTGTCCCCCTTGTCCACCTGTTGGAGCACACGCTGCGTGGAATAATGGACAGGGCACTTGAGGCAGAACAGAGGCAGGAAGAGGAGGACTTCCTTAGCTCTCAAGGCCCCCTTTATCCAGACAGTGTTCCTGCGTGCCCGCCGATCACACAGGAAGAGGACGAGGAGGAGGAGGAGGAGGAGGAGGAAGATTGTGTCAGTATGGAGGTGGAGCCTGGCACTCAGCATCAGCAGTCTTTAAGGGATCAGTCCCAAGGAACACATGGACTTGTACGTGGC